>OZ012741.1:591315713-592670713 GCA_963859935.3 Lathyrus sativus | reverse complement strand
TCATCATCCAAAGTGCAAGAAGATTGTGATTGCAAGATCAAGGGCATTTGAGCAAGTGCTATTGCATACAGAACCAAGAATCAAGTCTGTTGATCAAGTCCAGAGCATTGCAAGCTTTGGATCCAAGGATTTCTGCATCTGTTTCCATCTTTAAACCAGGTTAGTGTTTTCATCGAATTGGCTAGATTTAGTTAGAATAATGTAGACTTCTTAGGTTAGAACTGTTAGGATTGGTTAGATGATTGTTCCTGATGAATTTGAAGGCATTTCATGGAGGTTACCATTGGAGTACCAAAACTGTTGAGCCTTAGAACACCTAGGTTAGGGCATGATAATCTTGGTTAGATAGATAAAAATGATCAGTATAGCATGTAGATTGTATTAGTGTAAGAGTTAGCAAGAATTAGCAGGATTGATATCAGTGTAAAATGGTGGAACCTAGGTCTTCTACCTATCGGGTTTGGTGCTAGGGCGAGTTTCAGAGAAAACCAAGGCCATGGTTGTGTAGAGGAGAAGAAGTGGAGCATTTTTTCTTTTTACAGATATGAGTTTCATGGAGAATTGAGGTTGCATGAGGATGTTGAACTCTGGTTGGGGCAAGCTTCGTGCATGGTTCATTAATGGCAAACCCTAGCTCATTGGAGAAGATGACTTTCCCAGCGTTGGATTACACATTTGACTTTGACTCAGAAACAATCTAACGGTCTTAATTCAAATGGAAAGTTGAGAGGGAAGGCTGAGTGATCAAAACTCAGTCGTTTCATTAAAGGAGGCAGCTGGGCTTTAGTGGCAACTGCTATTCGTACCCCCATTCACCCAGGCCCAAACTAATTGCACTAATGTTTTTACTAATTGCACCGTTTTCCTTTTTTTAATTTTATTGTTGTGTTTTCTGGTTAGCTGGGCCCAGACGCGCTTTGCTATGCGCGCCCCCCAGTCTGGGCCCATCATCTTTTTTTAACTGAAATAATTGCTAACTGCACCCTTCACCTCATATAATTCATTTTAATTTCATCCATTTTTTTTAATTCTTTGAAAAATCATAACAAATTGGAAATTGCATATTTTTAAATGGTTGTCTTTGCATCTTTTTCATATTTTTGTTAAGAAAATTGTCATATAATAAAATTAGCATTTCATTTTATTTTTGCATTTTTAGTATATTTTTCTTTTAAATAGGTTTAAATGATGTTTAGTTTAGCACTTGATATTGTTGATTTTAGTTTAGATAAATTCTTGTACATTTTGGACCCATTCTTTTTAGGGTATTTCACTTAGAACTTTAGCTTGTATATAAAATTTAATTCATGATTTTAGGACTTAATTTTAGTGTTGCACCCCAAAATTTGACCAACATTTATTCATTCATGGAATGTTTGAAAGTTGATACCTTCATCAGAAAGTTCAAGAGATCCTCAGAGGAGTTGGTTGAAACCAGGGTTGTGTGCTTCACAGTTTGAGAGTTGTGAGTGCCCCTCAGATGATTCTGAGACCTTGAGAATGAACTTGATGTTTTGAAAGCTTATGAGATGCCTTGATAGCCTTCATAAAGCCCAGAGAAGTCATTATGTAAGAATTCAGAAGATTCAACCATGAATGGTAGAATTAGGGTTTTGACTGGGTCAACCCTAGACCAGCTGAAGATTTGGAGAAGGTTGAGACTTAATCCAAGGGCCATGAGATCATGGAATGATGTATAGAGATGTTATAAATATGATTCCTAGACCAACTCATCATGATTGAGGAGTTTGAGAAGTTTTGAGTTAGGGTTTCTGAGGATTGTCAGTGGAAAAACCCTAATTTGATCCCTATCTTCCAGGCAGTTTTAGCACTAGATGTGTTTGATATCTCATTTTCCCCACAACATGAATGTTGTGGAGCTTGTTCTAAGCTTTAATTTGAGTGGTGGAAGTCCTTGATAGGAGTTACAGAGCTCAAGTTATGGTTTTGACAAATTACAGGTCAGTTGATGTGTGTGAATCTGGGTCCTTGAAAGTCACCCAACTTCCAGACAACTTTTGCCCTAGTAGGTTGATTCCTATGGTTTCTTGGTCAACATGAATGTTGAAGAGGATGTTCTTAGCTTTAATTTGAGTGGTAGAAGTCCTTGATTGGATTTGTGGAACTCAACTTATGGTTTGAACAAGGCAGGGGTATTTTGGTCATTTGTCAGTTATAGGTCATTTTAACCAATGCCTAAAACTCCTATTTCCAAGCCTCAAATGGAAAAATTCAAAACATGAAAGTTGCTCAAAATGTGATTTTAAGTCTAGAAAGAAGGTCACAAATTGTTGAAAAGGCTCATAGCACAAGATTCCATGATTGGTCAAAAATGAACTAAAAATGACTTATAACTTTGAAAAGTTGAAATTGAAAAGTGTTTTGGGAGATCTACAAATCCAAAATAGGTCATCCAATATATCATTTTGATTGGAAAAAACATTTTGAGAAGATTGGTTTAAGTAGAATTTTCATTTGAGGCTTAAAAGATGAGGTTCCTTTGGAAATTTGTCACTTAAGAAAGAAGGCAATGTTGGAAAACTTAACATAAGGCAATTACAAGGCATGTGAGCTTCCTTACCATTTCATATTATCATGTGGTGAGATTTTAAAAGGTGTGTAAGTTGGTTAGAGGTGATATATCATGAGATAACCAATATGGCATAACATGAGATTTTAAGGAAACTTCCATCACATTCTAGATGATTCTAGAAACTTCCATTGATTGTTATAAAAAGAGGGCATCAAAGAGTGTTAGAGGTTGGTGAAAAGTTGAGCTAAGTCAGAGGAGAGAGAAGGATACATAGCCATTGGAGGAGTTTCTTCAAGTTGAAGCAACTTGAGTTTTCTTTCACTTCAAGCCACCACCTTCACAACAAGTGCAAACAGAAGGTTCTTCACCATTGTAGGAGCATCTTGGACCAATTTCAAACCCTGCAACCACCTCCTCGAGCCTCACCATCATCTTCTTGACAGGTTTTTCTTCACCCTATATCTCTTAAATTATTGAGTTCCATTTATTTTTATAGCCATAAGATTGGTGTACTAGACTAGAGGATCCATCCCTGAGTGTTGTAGCATGTTCCATGAAGATCCATAACAGAACCAGAAAACTTTAATTTGCAAGAACTAGGTAGATTGTTAGTTTTAATCATCAAGATTTGGTGTGCATTAGTTAGGGTAATGTGTAGTGTATCTGTAAATCATTAGGTTGAAGTTTGGTGAAAGTTTGATATCAGTTGGAAACTGTGAACCGTGTTTGTACCCAGATGTTCAAGGGTTCTGTTTGGATTATCCACGAGGAGTTAAGGAAAACTGGTCGTACCATTGTAATCTAGGATTTTAGTAGGCCATTTTTCGTTTTTAAATCGAGTCTAGCCGTGGCCTGAGCAAGGAGATATTAGAGCTCGAAGGTTGGCTCGTGAAGTTAGGGTTTCTGAAAACCCTAGGGAGTTTGGAGAAGACGAAGCAGGAGCCGTTCGATCAGTTCCAAGGATTGACTCATTCGCCCCATCGTATGGCTGTGATCGCGCCTGAGAAAAGGAGGGAATTTTTAAATCTAATGAAACGCAGCCGTTTCATTAAAGGGGCGTTCTGGGCCCAGAATACTATCCCCACCCCCCTTATTTGCTGGCCCAACCAATATAACTGGCGCGCTTTACTTAATACGCCCCCCACCCCTTTAATTCTTTTATTTCTTTTTAATTTCCTTTTAATATTTTCTGTTTTTGAATAATTCATATAAAATAGATAAAAAATGATTTTTAATTTCTTCTTTTTTCTGTGAATAGATTAAAATGAGTAGAAAATTATAAAAATAAAATTGAGATTTTATTTTTATGTTTGATATTTTTAGTAGATTTTCCAATTAAATAGCTTTTTAATTGTTTCATGTTGATATTTGATTTTGTAGGAATTATTTTAGTACTTTCCATTAATCTTTTTTACCCATTCTTTTTGGTGCAATTAGATGGTTAGTCATACTTCCCCATAGGTTTTTTTCTAGATTTTTTAGAATTAATCTTGATTAGTTTAATTAGGGTTGACTTAGGATAGTCTAATTAGGGTTTAGAATTGTGCATAGGTGATGATTCATTTTCTTTGAGCAAGTTTTATCTTGATTTTTAGGAAGAAACCTTTGTAGATGTTAGGGGTAAGTGTTGAGAACCCTTATGAATATTTGTTAAATTTTTCCCCATTAGTTTAGTATTTTTAGGTATTATCTGAAGATTGCCTGATGATTTGGTTTGTTCAGTGGTTTATCTGTTCATCTGTGGGGTTCTTTCTGAGGAATTTGATGAAGGGCTTGGGTTGCCTTGAGGATATTGATGGAGAGCATCATGAAGGGAAGCTTGTAGACCAAGATGCAGAGACCCAGAGCTTGGCTGATGCCTTGTCTGTGAGGTTTGAGAGCCTGAAGTTTGAAGGAGGTTCATGGTACTTTCCTGAGGAAGGCACTATGAATGACTTTCATCCTTCCTTCTCACCTCCTTCTCAAGTATCCAATGATGTTGGAGCCAACTTGTGAGTTTAATTTCTCCTGAGGAGGAATGTAAACTGATCACATGCTGTTGAGCCACATGGGATACAACTCCTAAGTGGAAGCCTCCTAGTACTTTCCTGAGGAAGGTCCTATGGGTCTATTCACTTAGTTCCACTAGTTGATCTAGGATTTCTCAAGTATCCAATGATGTTGGAGCCAACTTGTGAGTTTAATTTCTCCTGAGGAGGAATGTAAACTGATCACATGTTGTTGAGCCACATGGGATACAACTCCTAAGTGGAAGCCTCCTAGTACTTTCCTGAGGAAGGTCCTATGAGTTTATTCACTTAGCTCCACTAGCTTAAATAGGATTTCTTAAATACCCAGTGATGTTGGAGCCTGCTTGTGAGTTTAATCTCTCCTGAGGAGGGATGTAAACTGATCACAGTGGTTGAGCCACATAGGGTATGACTCCTGAGTATACACCTCCTAGTGTTCTCCTGAGGAAGACATTATGAGTATGATTGCTTAGCTCCCTTTCTTTGGTAAGCTTATTCTGAAGCTTGAAGACTGGGAATGATTTCTCCTGCCTAGGGTTCTGCTTGAGAGTTTTTGCTTAGGTTTGTTTAGATCCTGTGATTAGGGTTAGGGTTAGAGAATAGATGATTCTTTCTCATGTGAGATTTGTTTGCCTGATGGTACTTCATTTCCTTTATCTGTATGATTGCAGTTTACTGTTTTGCTTGATAGCATGTTGTTGATCTTCAGTACGATTACTGTTATTTCATGACTGGCTTGAGGTTGAGATGAGCTTGTGGAGGCTGAAACCCCACACACATTTCCTCCCTCACTTGCATTGCATGCATTTTACTGTTAAAGCTGATGTTTTTGTCTGTATTCTGTGTATCATTGACATGATCCCTTAGGACTCTCATTTCTTCTGATGAGGATTTGATGATAGACTTTTAGGTTGAAACCTATGCATGACAACATCTAGGAGTTCCCTGTTCAAACCTCAACCATAGGATGAATCCATGGCATGATAACAGTAGGACTTGATAGTCTCCCTCCTAGTTGAGCCATTTTAATCCGTGGTTTCCCGAACTACGTTTGCTCTGATCTTTCATACCAGATGAAAGTACGTAGGCATAGGATGCGATATCCTAGCGAGCAACCTTCCCCATTTTTCCCCCCGTAGTTAGCCGAACTACGTTGACTCTGATTTCTCATTCTCTGATGGGAATACGTAGGCATAAAGCGCGATGCTTTGCCGAGTCATTTTTCTTTTCTTTTTTAGCCAGCCTTGATAGGTAGATAGATTATAACCAACCCGTCCAAGTAAACAAACAAGCGAGGATCCCGTCGAGTACGACGGACGTGAGGGGTGCTAATACCTTCCCCTTGCGTAACCGACTCCCGAACCCAGACAATGGTTGCGATGACCTTGTCTTACCCTTATTCGTCAGGTTTCTCCGATCGTTTCCTTTCCCGCTCTGAGGGATAAATAACGAAAGGTGGCGACTCTTCTGTCATGCCGGCACCTTATTTTCGCGCAAGCGACAGCTGGCGACTCTGCTGGGGACTCATGGCATCTAGGGACTTTTCCCATCCCTTGTGCTGGGACCGTTTCCCATCCCCTACGCGAGTCAATCCTATCGTTTGTGTGTTTGCTTGTTGGGTTGCGTTTATTTATCGCATCTTTATTTCTCGCATTCTTTGCTTCCCGCATTTTATTTCCCGCATTTCATTTCCAGTTTGATATGATTATCTGTGCTGCTGTGGGAGAGGGATGTTACTGTGAGTGAAAAGCCGGACCTGGGCTTGAGTACACACCTAGATATAGTTGTGGAGAAGTAGTAGACGAACCTGTCTGTTGAGCAGGCACAGTTCCCTACGAAAATCTGCGCTCAGACGAGATTCTTGCAGAGGTGCTCCTTTCCGGTCCTGAGGATCTGAGGGGAGTCCAGACGTGAGGATTGTCGACTCTGGGGACCGATCATTTGGAAGTCAGCTAAGAGAGGCCTCTTCATGACTTGACGATGCCACTCCTTCTGGGAATCGTATTGTCACTCATGAATGTCTGTGACGCTGACAACCGCATAGGATGCCGTACCTTTGTCCGTGGATTAGGTCCATCATACCTGTGAGTGGGTTGGGATATTGCAGGAAACTTTGACCTTCAGACCACCTGGTTTTCTTGACAGTAGATCAGTATGTTGAGTTCTCAGTTGCAGATATGTTCTTGATAGAGCAAGGGTTTGATCAGAGGATCTTATCATCGGGTATTTGTCTGTTCTTGATAGAGCAGGCTTTGATCAGTGTATTATTATCAGAAGTTTGTTCTGGAGGGAGCAGATTTTTGAGTGAGGTCTGAAGATCTCATCAGCGGTTGTTATTTGTTCTGGATGGAGCAGATTTTTGGGTGAGGTCTGAGGATCTCGTCAGCAGTTGTTATTTTGTTCTTGATAGGGCAGGTTTTGAGTGAGGTTTGAAGATCTCATCAGCAGCTGTGTATTTGTTCTTGAGAGGGCAGATTCGTGATTTGGGGTCTGAAGACTTCTCCAACAGATATTCCTTGATCTTGCATCCAGGGTTTTCATCATCAGGCCTTCGTTCTTGTCCGAGCAGAATTTTGATCTCGATCCTACCAGATGGTTATTCACAACAGATCAGATCAGTGGGTTTACACCGGGGTTTCCTTCTCAGCAGTGACTGTTGACATCGAATCTCCACAGCAGCCTTGGATATATTGTTGCATGCCTGCATTTTGCATTAGCTTGCATAATCATTCCATTAGCGTGTGTCTGTGAGGTTGCTGTCTCCATGATTGGGCCTAGATTCTTCTCCTTATTATTACCAGCAGGTGACAGGATCGGGGGAAATCTCTCAAGCACACAGACTCACGCATGCATTTGCATGAAGCATTCTTGCATGACATACATTCTGTTGCTTTTCCTAACCTTTAATCTTGACAGGTTTTTCAGGTACTCAGGTCCCGAGCTGCTTTCAATCTCCAGGATTGATCAAAGATTCATCCACCGTTACTCGACTCGCGCCAATCAAACGAGAATCATGGACCAGGTACAATCAGATGTTCAGGAGCTTCGTGAAAGGATGGATCGTTTTATGGAGTTGATGCAAGTAGTTGCGAACGGGCAAGAGCAACTTCGTACTTTGGTTCAACCTCTCATCTCCAGGGTTGACAGCAATGGAATTCTTCACGGCGGGGCCGTACCCACTCCTCCTCCTCAAGTGGATACTCCTCAGAACGTTGTTCCTGCTGCCGGGGGCAACGGTAGTGCTAACGGCAATCTTATGAATAATCTCGGACTTAATGCGGCGGGCGCCGTCAATGGTGGTTTGGGAGCCAATGTTAATGTTGGTGCAGGAAATATGGTGGTGCCTCAACCGTGGCTGGAGGACCATCAGGACGACATTTTCTCTCAGAGAGGTGTAGAGGCTGAGTTGACTGCTGAAGCTAGACTCAGGTTCAAGGCACTGGAAGATAAAATGAGAGATATAGAAAATCAGAATACATTGGGCGTTGACATGTCCAAACTTGGGCTGATTGCTGACTTTAAAGTACCTCACAAGTTTAAGGTGCCTATCTTTGAGAAGTATAGAGGCACTACTTGTCCCCGTGTTCATCTCCGATCATATTACAGAAAGATGTCCGCTTACTCTGATGATGAGAAGTTGCTGATGCACTTCTTTCAGGATAGTCTTTCTGGCCCATCGCTTGAATGGTATATGGGTTTGGAACCCGCTGCTGTGCGAACGTGGAAAGATCTCGCTGAAGCGTTTGTTCTCCACTATCAGTATAATAGCGACTTGGCTCCCAACCGAGTTCAGCTTCAGAATCTCTCGCAGCGTAGCAATGAAAGCTTCAAAGAGTACGCCCAGCGGTGGCGTGAATTGGCTGCTCGGGTTCAACCGCCGATGGTTGAGCGTGAGTTGGTACAGATGTTCGTGGCTACTCTTCCCGGAGTCTATTATGAGAAGTTGGTTAGTGGCATGTCCGGGACATTCTCGGCCCTCATCACTTTGGGCGAGCATGTTGAAAATGGTATAAAGATCGGCAAGATTCAAGGCGAATCATCCTCATCTGGAGGAGCCAGCAAGAAACCTTATACTGGCAAGCGTCGGGAGGGCGATGCCAGTGCTGTCTCTAATGCTAGGAGAAAGGGCAAGGGCCCTCAGTCTCAGATCGCTAGCATAAACATCCCCGCTGCTCCCCCTCAGCCGCAGCAGCAGCCTCAGCAACAGAATAATCCGGGATATAAGAAATATCAGCATCGGGGTCCCCTGGCAAACCGTCATTTGGAAACTCCTCCTATGTCGTATGCCCAGCTTCTGCAGACATTGCTTCAGCTCCAACTGGTTCAGAAAAGGACGCTAGCTCCCTTG
Organism: Lathyrus sativus; assembly: GCA_963859935.3. NCBI lineage: Eukaryota > Viridiplantae > Streptophyta > Magnoliopsida > Fabales > Fabaceae > Lathyrus > Lathyrus sativus. The sequence goes on along the minus strand of OZ012741.1, from coordinate 592,661,823 downwards.
ACAGGGGCACCACCACCCGGGTACGATGCTAATGCTACATGTGAATTTCATTCTGGGGCACCTGGCCATACAGTTGAGAACTGCAAAGCTTTTAAGCATAAGGTCCAGGACATGATTGACGCCAAGATAATAAATTTTTCTGACAACGTGCCCAACGTCACCAAGAATCCGATGCCTCATCATAGGGGGGGCGGAGTAAATGCTATTATCTCTGAAGAGAATTCAGACCTGCTGACTGATGTCAGAGAGTTGAAGACGCCGTTGGTTTTTGTTAAAGCTAAGCTGCTGAAGAAAGGTTTCTTTCCCGGATGTGGAGAGTTTTGTATGGAATGTGCTGCACTTCCTGACGGGTGTGAGCAGTTGAGTGAAGGTATCCAGAGTCTGATGACCGAGGGTATTTTGCAGTTTAGTCGAAGCGTTGAGAATGCGTCGGGAGAAGTCGTGCTGAAGCAGGCGGACGAAGTTGCTACTATCACCATTCCTCGCCACCCTATCACCATTTCTGCACCTCGTCCTCCTACTATTACCATCACCAGGGCTGGACCAATCCCATTTGAGAGTACCAATGCCGTTCCATGGCATTATGGTGCTGAAGTGTATTGTAATGGCCAGAAGGTAGAGATTGAGCCGCCCAGATCGATTGCGCAGAATCTTGCTGAGGCCAGTGGTATCACCAGAAGTGGCAGAGTGTTCGCGCCGGCGGAGGGTGCGGCAGAGAAGGTAGTCAGGGCTGATGCTGCTGATAAGGGCAAAGGTAAAGCCGTTGAAGAGGTTCCTGCGGGGGCAGAAAAAGACTTGTTGGTTAAAGACGCCGAAGAGTTCATGCGGCTGATCAGGAAAAGTGACTACAAGATTGTAGATCATCTTCACCAAACTCCGTCAAAGATCTCAATTCTCAACCTGTTGCTGTGTTCTGAAGCACACCGCAACGCATTGCTGAAAGTATTGAATGCTGCATACGTGCCGCAGGAGATATCAGTTAACCAACTTGAGGAAGTAGTAGCCCATGTCAACGCTGGTAATGGGCTGGGTTTTACAGATTTGGAGCTGACGCCCAAGGGAAGAGATCACAACCATGCCTTGCACATCTCGATAGAGTGCAGGGGCACGATTATGTCACATGTCCTAGTAGATACGGGCTCCTCGCTGAATGTGCTTCCGAAGAAAGCACTAATGAAGTTGGATACCCGGGGACTGCTGTGCACGCCCAGTGATCTGGTCGTAAAGGCTTTTGACGGAACCAAACGCCACGTCTTTGGAGAATTGACCCTGCCAATTCAGGTTGGACCAGAGACGTTTAATGCAGTGTTCTATATTATGGATATCATGCCCGCCTACAGTTGCCTCTTAGGTCGGCCGTGGATTCATTCTGCTGGTGCCGTAACGTCTACGTTGCATCAGAAGCTTAAATATGCTGTTGGGGGCAGCATAGTGACAGTTTGCGGAGAGGAGGACATCATGGTAAGCCACCTATCGTCCTTCAAGTATGTCGAAATGGATGGCGAGATCCATGAGACTCTTTGCCAGGCGTTTGAGACCGTCAAGGTGAAGGAAGTAGCTCCCATTGTTGCAGAGAAGCAGGAGGTGAACCTCTCTTCGTTTAAGGAAGCTAGAGCAGTTGTCGAAGCTGGTTCTACCCCAGGCTGGGGGCACGTCTTGGATATACCGTTCAAACAGGATAAGTTTGGATTGGGATATTCTCCGGAAGCTGAAGCTTCAACTTCTTCTGGTAGCTCATCTCGTGGAAAGGGGCCGATCCTATTCACCAAGGGAGGGGTAATATTCGAAAGTGTCAACGCAGCGTCGGAGGACAGCGGAGACAGTGACTGTGATCTCGATGCCTGGATTCAACCGAGCAAGCCAGGCGAGCGCCTTCACAACTGGACCATCAAGGAGACTATCGAGCTGACAAGTGAAGAGTAATGATTTGCTTTTTACAATCTTTTGTACAACCCTATGTCCTGCCCGGGGCATAGTGGTTTTACTGTCAGGGCCTTGTTGGATTATGTGTATACATTTTATCAATAAATAAAAAGGCGTTTTCTTCGTAATCAAATGTTGTGTTCTCTGTTATTCATATTTTATGTTTGTTTTGAAAAACAGCAAAATGGCAACGAGGTTCGTGCAAACCTGCATATTCCTGCTTTAAACTTAACCCTTGTTATTGCAGGATCCACGTAACAGACGACATCGACTCTGGACCCTCTACGGCTCACTACGACTTTGGTTGCCCGATCTATCAAGCCGAGGATGAGATTGATGAAGACGAAGACCTTCCGGAGGAATTGGCCCGCTTGTTGAAACAAGAGGAGAAGGTTATTTTGCCTCATGAAGAGGAGATTGAGATCATAAATCTGGGTTCTGAGGAGCTTATCAGGAATGTCAGAGTCGGGGCTGCGCTGCAGAACGATGTCAAGCATAGACTGGTCGAGATGCTTCGAGAGTATAGTGACGTCTTTGCTTGGTCATATGAGGATATGCCTGGACTTGACACTGATATCGTGGTTCATCGCTTGCCGTTGCGAGAAGATTGCCCTCCGGTCAAGCAGAAGCTCAGGAGGACGAGACCAGACATGGCTGTAAAAATCAAAGAAGAGGTCCAGAAGCAGTTGGACGCAGGATTTTTAGCCGTCACCACCTACCCTCCGTGGGTCGCCAACATAGTGCCTGTACCGAAGAAGGACGGCAAGGTACGTATGTGCGTCGATTATCGGGACTTGAATAGGGCGAGCCCTAAGGATGATTTCCCGTTGCCTCATATCGATGTGTTGGTCGACAATACAGCCCAGTTTTCCGTGTTTTCGTTCATGGATGGCTTCTCCGGTTACAATCAGATTAAGATGGCGCCGGAGGACATGGAGAAAACAACGTTTATTACCCCCTGGGGCACGTTTTGCTACAAGGTAATGCCCTTCGGTCTGAAGAACGCAGGGGCCACTTACCAGCGAGCAATGGTAACTTTGTTTCATGATATGATTCATCACGAGATTGAAGTCTATGTTGATGACATGATTGCAAAGTCCCAAACGGAGGAGGAGCATCTGGTCAATTTGCTGAAGCTGTTTGAAAGGCTTAGGAAGTTCAAGCTGAGGCTGAATCCTAACAAGTGCACTTTCGGGGTGCGGTCCGGAAAGTTATTGGGGTTTATCGTTAGTGAACGAGGTATTGAAGTTGATCCTGCAAAGATAAAAGCTATCCAAGAAATGCCAGCGCCGAGAACAGAAAAAGAAGTTCGTGGTTTCTTGGGCCGAATAAACTACATTGCAAGGTTTATCTCCCAGCTCACGGCCACTTGTGAACCGATGTTCAAGTTGTTAAAGAAAAATCAGGCGATTACTTGGAATGAAGATTGCCAGAAGGCATTCGATAAGATAAAGCAGTATCTTCAAGAACCTCCGATCTTGATACCCCCAGTGGCTGGACGGCCATTAATCATGTACTTGACAGTTCTTGAGAATAGTATGGGGTGTGTTCTCGGTCAGCACGACGAGACGGGCAGAAAGGAGCATGCCATTTATTATTTGAGTAAAAAGTTCACTGAGTGTGAATCTCGATACTCGATGCTGGAGAAGACGTGTTGTGCACTAGCTTGGGCTGCCAAACGTCTACGACAGTATATGCTCAACCACACCACTATGCTAATTTCGAAGATGGATCCGATCAAGTACGTCTTCGAGAAGCAGGCTCTTTCGGGTAGGATTGCCAGATGGCAAATGGTGTTAACAGAATATGATATTCAGTACGTCTCTCAGAAAGCCATCAAAGGGAGCGTATTGTCTGATTACCTTGCCGAACAGCCAATCGAAGACTATCAGCCGATGAAGTTCGAGTTCCCTGATGAGGACATCATGTTTCTCAAAGCAAAGGATTGCGAAGAGCCATTGCCCGACGAGGGGCCGGATAGGAAGTCTCAGTGGAAGTTGATATTCGACGGAGCGGTTAATTCCTATGGAAGTGGTATCGGGGCTATCATCACAACTCCTCACGGATCCCATATCCCGTTTACTGCGAGACTGACGTTTCCAGTTACCAACAACGAAGCCGAGTACGAAGCATGTATTATGGGTCTAGAAGAGGCAATTGATTTGAGAATCAAGAATCTAGACATATATGGTGACTCAGCGCTTGTAATCAATCAGATTAAAGGGGAGTGGGAAACTCGTCAACCGAATCTAGTGCCGTACATGAATTACGCCAGAAGGCTGCTTCCGTTCTTCGACCGAGTAGAACTTCATCATGTACCCCGGGCTGAAAATCAAATGGCTGATGCTTTAGCCACGTTGGCTTCTATGTATAAGGTCAATCTTTGGAATGAGGCTCCAAGCATTGTTCTTTCGCGTCTTGACAGACCAGCATATGTGTTCGCAATCGAGGATGCCACTGACGGCAAGCCATGGTTCCACGACATCCAGACCTTCCTTATGACTAAGGAATATCCGGCGGGTGCGTCAACCCAGGATAAGAAGACTCTGAGGAGGCTATCTGGAAACTTTTACCTCAACCCTGATGGAGTGCTGTATAGAAGAAACCACGATCTCGTGCTACTCAGATGTGTAGATGAGAAAGAGGCCAGTATGCTCATGGAGGAAGTCCATGAAGGCACATTTGGTACGCACGCCGGCGGGCATGCCATGACGAGGAAGATCCTGAGAGCAGGATATTACTGGTTGACTATGGAGTCGGATTGCTTCAGATTCGCGAAGAAATGTCATAAATGCCAGATTTATGCTGATAAAATTCATGTGCCGCCGTGCCCATTGAATGTCATGTCCTCCCCTTGGCCGTTCTCCATGTGGGGCATTGACATGATAGGCAAGATCGAGCCCACCGCATCCAATGGTCATCGTTTCATTCTGGTAGCTATCGACTACTTCACCAAGTGGGTGGAGGCAGCCTCGTACGCTAATGTGACCAAGCAGGTGGTTGCTAAATTCATTAAGAGGGACATCATCTGTCGCTATGGAATTCCCGAGCGAATCATTACTGATAATGGTTCGAATTTGAATAACAAGATGATGAAGGAGCTGTGCCAGAGCTTCAAGATTGAACACCACAACTCATCTCCTTATCGGCCGAAGATGAATGGCGCTGTTGAAGCGGCCAACAAGAACATCAAGAAGATTGTTCAGAAGATGGTTGTGACGTATAAAGATTGGCACGAGATGCTGCCGTTTGCCTTACACGGTTATCGTACGACGGTGCGTACGTCGACCGGGGCAACTCCTTTCTCCTTGGTGTACGGTATGGAAGCTGTCCTACCGCTAGAAGTGGAGATTCCCTCTTTGCGGGTTTTGGTTGATGTGAAACTTGATGAGGCAGAATGGGTGACGAATCGCCTGAACCAGCTCAGCCTGATGGACGAGAAGAGGTTAGCATCGATTGCATTTGGTCGCCTGTACCAAAGCCGAATGAAGAAAGCTTACGACAAGAAGGTGCGTCCTCGAAGCTTTCAGACGGGTGATCTCGTCCTGAAGAAGATTCTTCCGCCACACTCCGATCACCGGGGCAAGTGGACTCCGAATTACGAAGGGCCGTATGTCGTCAGCAAGGTCTTCTCGGGAGGAGCTTTGCTGTTATCCACGATGGATGGTGAAGATTTTGCATCCCCGGTGAACGCGGACGCAGTTAAAAAATACTTTGCTTGAAAGCGACCCGCTGGACAAAAAAAGAAAGAGTCCAGGCAAAAAAGGGGCATCCCGGCGAACCAAAAACAGAATAAAAGGTTCGGGCAAAAATTAGGGATATATTGAAAAGATGTACACCCGCGAAGTCGAAAACCTACACTGGGCGGCTTCGGCAAAAAAGGGTATCCCGGTGAACTGAAAACCCGAAAGGGCGGTTCACGCAAAAGTTAGGGATTTAAATAAGCAAATGACTGCGTTCCGCGTATGGACTTTCGTTGTTTAGTGGTTCGGAAGACCTGAGGGCCGTTTATCTGAATCAATCTCTTCCAAAGCTGAAGCGTCGGAGAAGTATCGAAGTCGAGTGGGTCTTAGAGGGATCAACTCATGGTGTTCGTCTACGCCTCGATTGCCGACATTTGTATATACTGATGTATATTTATGTTTTCTTTTTGCGCGGCTTCCTCATTTCAGGAGCTTGCCTCTGTTGTAAAACATTTTTGCCCATTCAGGGGTTCACCATCAATAAAATGCACATTATTCAGCAATTCCACTTGTCTGTTGTGCATTTATCTGTTTTGTTTGCGAATGATAACGCCAATGTGTTTTTGATAAAATGCGCATACATAAACCTGCGGGCCTAAGCCCATTGATTGTCGAAACAATTAATTAATTGAACGTTGTCGCGAGATAATAACCCTGATAGGCCCCTTTGAGGAGGGTATCTTGTCTGTTTGTTTGTGTCGTTGCAGGCATAGCACCCGTCAGAAGATGTGTCGTGCGTATCCCCGAAGCAGGATGAGTCCTCCTTCTTCAGCAGAGTTCAGTGATCTCTCCTCCGCGGAATCAGAATCAGATAGTGAGCATTGATATGTCTTCCCCAGGTAGAGGTGATTCTCTTCCCCAAGCAGACGCGTCCTGAAGGAATGCCAACTCATCAAGCTGAGTCAAGCACCGAAGAATGATTGAGTACCATAGCTCGTCTTTCCCCAGCACCGGGTCACAAGTGCAGAGTTCATAGAAGTGTTCGGGAGCTGAAGCTCGTGTTTTCCCCAGTAAAGTTGCTGAAGCAGGACTCTTCCCCAGCACCGGGTCACAAGTGCAGGTTTCGCAGGAGGTTGTTCGTATGCCGAAGGATGCAGCAACTGATGGTGCCAGACTGAAGTCTCCAGCGGAATTGAGATTCCCCGCCAGAGCCAGGCTCTCTCCTGGAGGCCGATGACTCCCTCTTCCCCAGTAGAGTGTTGGAACAGCTGATGTTGTATTCCCCGGCAGAGTTATACTCTCCCCCGAAGTCAGATGATTCTTTCTTCCCCAGCAGAATTGAAATTCCCCATCAGGGTCGTACTCTTCAGTGAAGTAGAATGATTTCTCTCCCCGGCTGAGTCCGCAGAAAAGCAGAATCCTTGGAAGTTGATCAGATCATGATCAATTTTCCTCAGCAGAGCATGGAGCAGCCGATGCTGTATTTCCCCAGAGTCGTACTCTCTCCAGTGAAGCAGAATGACTTCTCCTTCCTCAGCCGAGTCTGCAGATGTCCAAGGGATCCGAATCCTTGGAAGTGGATCAGATCATGATTGGTTTTTCCCCAGTGGAGTGTTGAACAGCTGAAGTTGGTTCCCCACGGAATGGTTATCCCCAGAAGAGTAGCCGAGACGGCCACGCAGTTCATTCTAGCGATTGATATCAGCAGATCCAAGTTCTCGTAGAGCTTCATCCCCTGCAGCAGTCAGCTGAAGTTGTTCCCCTGCAGCAGTTAGCGGAAGATTGATTCCCCAGACAGAGCCTAATTGATATTGGCGTGTTCACATTCTCCTCAGCAGGATGATTCCTCTACCTGAGTGGTTCTTTCTCCTTGACAGGAGGATTCCCCCCTCGGCATTTATTTTGCTGACGGGATCGTATCATTGTGCATGACTGCATAGCATTCAACACTGCATAGCATTGTGCATGATTGCATGGCATTTAGCATAAATACATGTCATTCCCACTGTATGGGGCGTAGTGCAGAAGCATACGCATCATAAGCATGACCTAGGTCATTATCATCCTTATGGTACAGGAGTACTACCGAAAGACCGGTTGCTTAGGACGATTTTTGATGTTCTCCCCAGCAAGGTTGTTTTCTTAGATGATTCTGAAGACCCCGGTGATCCCCGCAGTCGCTCGCTCAAGATGATTTTTGAGATCCCCAGCAAAGACTTCGGTTCGAGATGATTCTCAAACCCCTCAGCAGGGTCATTTGCTTAAGACGATTCTTAAGACCTCAGTACAGCTTCCCGAGTTGTTTGCCTAGTATGATACTTGAGCTCCCCAATAGCGCCTCCAGCAAGAGTTGCCCAGGAAGATTCCTGGAATTCCCAACAGAATGTTTGCTCCAGAAAGGTTATTAGTTCAGGACGATTCTTGAAGATGCCCGACGGATCTGTTTGTTCAAGATGATTCTTGAAGTCCAGAGTAGCATGATATGTATGCTCCAACAACGATGTCTAATCTGAAGGTGGATTTCGTAAGCGCCAGAGGGCGATACCAGAAGGTTCCTGTGAAGCCAGATTTCCGTGTGGATGAAGCAACGGGTGGCTGAAGACAAGGTTCCAGGGTTGTAGATACAACAGAGTGATTCGTGTGAGTCTGAAGACCAAGTCAGTTATCCTGAGGTGATGATTGATTGCGATCAAGTGGATAGTTTCTTCTGACTGAAGTCAAAGATGTTTCTCCAGCTGAAGCGGAGTTTTGCCTGTAGGCAAAGTGTTTGAATCCCCGTGGAGTCATGAATGGCTCAGGATACCATTTCTCTGACTAAAGTCACAGATTTCTTATGCTGAAGCAAAGGTGCCTGAAGGCAAGGTTATCCCCCAAGGTCGTGAAGGACCTAGGATTCATTATTCGGGCTGAAGGCCGAAGTATATCCCTGACTGAAGTCTCGGATGCTCTATAGCAGAGGCGGAGTTGCCTGAAGGCAGATCCATGTATCCTTGAAGGCCAAGGATCATTTTCTTCAGACTGAAGTCGAAGGATACCTCCTGCAGAGTTGCCATCCTTGGAGGCCAAGGATGCTTATCTTCAGAAGTACTTGAAGATCTTTTCTAGCTGAAGCTGGAAGTGGCCAGGGGCCAGGGTTTCATCTATCTTCATAAGTGCTTGAAGATCTTTTCTAGCTGAAGCTAGAGGCGGCCAGGGGCCAGGGTTTCATATGTCTTTAATGTTGAAGTTCTACGGCAGGCAGTGTGCAGCAGTATTCCGATGTTCGTTATGGTTCTGAGGATGAATCCCGGATCAGAGTGTGCGCGGTTAAGTCTCTCCTTCCCCAGCGGAGTAGCTTCAGGTATGCAAGTGTATTTTGTGTTCCATTTACCAGGAGTGAATCCCAGGTCAGATGTGTTTGAAATCATGTTTGTTTCCGGCGGCGAGGTTGGATGTCTGTTTGACGGCGAGGTCACACTCTTTAAATCCCCAGCAGAGATGATGTCTGTGCGACGGCGATGTCGAGTGTCTCTCAGATTATGTTTGTTTCCGGCGGCGATGTCAGATCAGTATTTCTCCAGCTAGTTGTTGAGCGGCTAGTGTTGCAGTATTCAAAGATTTGTTCCCCGCAGAGTACCGTGTGCTTGTGCAGTTGGCAAATTTTCAGGTTTACCGATATTCAACCGTCTCGTACCTTGATTGGCTGAGAGCCGTTCGCTTCTCACCCAGTCAGGTTCAAGCCGTTTGAATAGGGGCAGCTGTTGCACCCCAAAATTTGACCAACATTTATTCATTCATGGAATGTTTGAAAGTTGATACCTTCATCAGAAAGTTCAAGAGATCCTCAGAGGAGTTGGTTGAAACCAGGGTTGTGTGCTTCACAGTTTGAGAGTTGTGAGTGCCCCTCAGATGATTCTGAGACCTTGAGAATGAACTTGATGTTTTGAAAGCTTATGAGATGCCTTGATAGCCTTCATAAAGCCCAGAGAAGTCATTATGTAAGAATTCAGAAGATTCAACCATGAATGGTAGAATTAGGGTTTTGACTGGGTCAACCCTAGACCAGCTGAAGATTTGGAGAAGGTTGAGACTTAATCCAAGGGCCATGAGATCATGGAATGATGTATAGAGATGTTATAAATATGATTCCTAGACCAACTCATCATGATTGAGGAGTTTGAGAAGTTTTGAGTTAGGGTTTCTGAGGATTGTCAGTGGAAAAACCCTAATTTGATCCCTATCTTCCAGGCAGTTTTAGCACTAGATGTGTTTGATATCTCATTTTCCCCACAACATGAATGTTGTGGAGCTTGTTCTAAGCTTTAATTTGAGTGGTGGAAGTCCTTGATAGGAGTTACAGAGCTCAAGTTATGGTTTTGACAAATTACAGGTCAGTTGATGTGTGTGAATCTGGGTCCTTGAAAGTCACCCAACTTCCAGACAACTTTTGCCCTAGTAGGTTGATTCCTATGGTTTCTTGGTCAACATGAATGTTGAAGAGGATGTTCTTAGCTTTAATTTGAGTGGTAGAAGTCCTTGATTGGATTTGTGGAACTCAACTTATGGTTTGAACAAGGCAGGGGTATTTTGGTCATTTGTCAGTTATAGGTCATTTTAACCAATGCCTAAAACTCCTATTTCCAAGCCTCAAATGGAAAAATTCAAAACATGAAAGTTGCTCAAAATGTGATTTTAAGTCTAGAAAGAAGGTCACAAATTGTTGAAAAGGCTCATAGCACAAGATTCCATGATTGGTCAAAAATGAACTAAAAATGACTTATAACTTTGAAAAGTTGAAATTGAAAAGTGTTTTGGGAGATCTACAAATCCAAAATAGGTCATCCAATATATCATTTTGATTGGAAAAAACATTTTGAGAAGATTGGTTTAAGTAGAATTTTCATTTGAGGCTTAAAAGATGAGGTTCCTTTGGAAATTTGTCACTTAAGAAAGAAGGCAATGTTGGAAAACTTAACATAAGGCAATTACAAGGCATGTGAGCTTCCTTACCATTTCATATTATCATGTGGTGAGATTTTAAAAGGTGTGTAAGTTGGTTAGAGGTGATATATCATGAGATAACCAATATGGCATAACATGAGATTTTAAGGAAACTTCCATCACATTCTAGATGATTCTAGAAACTTCCATTGATTGTTATAAAAAGAGGGCATCAAAGAGTGTTAGAGGTTGGTGAAAAGTTGAGCTAAGTCAGAGGAGAGAGAAGGATACATAGCCATTGGAGGAGTTTCTTCAAGTTGAAGCAACTTGAGTTTTCTTTCACTTCAAGCCACCACCTTCACAACAAGTGCAAACAGAAGGTTCTTCACCATTGTAGGAGCATCTTGGACCAATTTCAAACCCTGCAACCACCTCCTCGAGCCTCACCATCATCTTCTTGACAGGTTTTTCTTCACCCTATATCTCTTAAATTATTGAGTTCCATTTATTTTTATAGCCATAAGATTGGTGTACTAGACTAGAGGATCCATCCCTGAGTGTTGTAGCATGTTCCATGAAGATCCATAACAGAACCAGAAAACTTTAATTTGCAAGAACTAGGTAGATTGTTAGTTTTAATCATCAAGATTTGGTGTGCATTAGTTAGGGTAATGTGTAGTGTATCTGTAAATCATTAGGTTGAAGTTTGGTGAAAGTTTGATATCAGTTGGAAACTGTGAACCGTGTTTGTACCCAGATGTTCAAGGGTTCTGTTTGGATTATCCACGAGGAGTTAAGGAAAACTGGTCGTACCATTGTAATCTAGGATTTTAGTAGGCCATTTTTCGTTTTTAAATCGAGTCTAGCCGTGGCCTGAGCAAGGAGATATTAGAGCTCGAAGGTTGGCTCGTGAAGTTAGGGTTTCTGAAAACCCTAGGGAGTTTGGAGAAGACGAAGCAGGAGCCGTTCGATCAGTTCCAAGGATTGACTCATTCGCCCCATCGTATGGCTGTGATCGCGCCTGAGAAAAGGAGGGAATTTTTAAATCTAATGAAACGCAGCCGTTTCATTAAAGGGGCGTTCTGGGCCCAGAATACTATCCCCACCCCCCTTATTTGCTGGCCCAACCAATATAACTGGCGCGCTTTACTTAATACGCCCCCCACCCCTTTAATTCTTTTATTTCTTTTTAATTTCCTTTTAATATTTTCTGTTTTTGAATAATTCATATAAAATAGATAAAAAATGATTTTTAATTTCTTCTTTTTTCTGTGAATAGATTAAAATGAGTAGAAAATTATAAAAATAAAATTGAGATTTTATTTTTATGTTTGATATTTTTAGTAGATTTTCCAATTAAATAGCTTTTTAATTGTTTCATGTTGATATTTGATTTTGTAGGAATTATTTTAGTACTTTCCATTAATCTTTTTTACCCATTCTTTTTGGTGCAATTAGATGGTTAGTCATACTTCCCCATAGGTTTTTTTCTAGATTTTTTAGAATTAATCTTGATTAGTTTAATTAGGGTTGACTTAGGATAGTCTAATTAGGGTTTAGAATTGTGCATAGGTGATGATTCATTTTCTTTGAGCAAGTTTTATCTTGATTTTTAGGAAGAAACCTTTGTAGATGTTAGGGGTAAGTGTTGAGAACCCTTATGAATATTTGTTAAATTTTTCCCCATTAGTTTAGTATTTTTAGGTATTATCTGAAGATTGCCTGATGATTTGGTTTGTTCAGTGGTTTATCTGTTCATCTGTGGGGTTCTTTCTGAGGAATTTGATGAAGGGCTTGGGTTGCCTTGAGGATATTGATGGAGAGCATCATGAAGGGAAGCTTGTAGACCAAGATGCAGAGACCCAGAGCTTGGCTGATGCCTTGTCTGTGAGGTTTGAGAGCCTGAAGTTTGAAGGAGGTTCATGGTACTTTCCTGAGGAAGGCACTATGAATGACTTTCATCCTTCCTTCTCACCTCCTTCTCAAGTATCCAATGATGTTGGAGCCAACTTGTGAGTTTAATTTCTCCTGAGGAGGAATGTAAACTGATCACATGCTGTTGAGCCACATGGGATACAACTCCTAAGTGGAAGCCTCCTAGTACTTTCCTGAGGAAGGTCCTATGGGTCTATTCACTTAGTTCCACTAGTTGATCTAGGATTTCTCAAGTATCCAATGATGTTGGAGCCAACTTGTGAGTTTAATTTCTCCTGAGGAGGAATGTAAACTGATCACATGTTGTTGAGCCACATGGGATACAACTCCTAAGTGGAAGCCTCCTAGTACTTTCCTGAGGAAGGTCCTATGAGTTTATTCACTTAGCTCCACTAGCTTAAATAGGATTTCTTAAATACCCAGTGATGTTGGAGCCTGCTTGTGAGTTTAATCTCTCCTGAGGAGGGATGTAAACTGATCACAGTGGTTGAGCCACATAGGGTATGACTCCTGAGTATACACCTCCTAGTGTTCTCCTGAGGAAGACATTATGAGTATGATTGCTTAGCTCCCTTTCTTTGGTAAGCTTATTCTGAAGCTTGAAGACTGGGAATGATTTCTCCTGCCTAGGGTTCTGCTTGAGAGTTTTTGCTTAGGTTTGTTTAGATCCTGTGATTAGGGTTAGGGTTAGAGAATAGATGATTCTTTCTCATGTGAGATTTGTTTGCCTGATGGTACTTCATTTCCTTTATCTGTATGATTGCAGTTTACTGTTTTGCTTGATAGCATGTTGTTGATCTTCAGTACGATTACTGTTATTTCATGACTGGCTTGAGGTTGAGATGAGCTTGTGGAGGCTGAAACCCCACACACATTTCCTCCCTCACTTGCATTGCATGCATTTTACTGTTAAAGCTGATGTTTTTGTCTGTATTCTGTGTATCATTGACATGATCCCTTAGGACTCTCATTTCTTCTGATGAGGATTTGATGATAGACTTTTAGGTTGAAACCTATGCATGACAACATCTAGGAGTTCCCTGTTCAAACCTCAACCATAGGATGAATCCATGGCATGATAACAGTAGGACTTGATAGTCTCCCTCCTAGTTGAGCCATTTTAATCCGTGGTTTCCCGAACTACGTTTGCTCTGATCTTTCATACCAGATGAAAGTACGTAGGCATAGGATGCGATATCCTAGCGAGCAACCTTCCCCATTTTTCCCCCCGTAGTTAGCCGAACTACGTTGACTCTGATTTCTCATTCTCTGATGGGAATACGTAGGCATAAAGCGCGATGCTTTGCCGAGTCATTTTTCTTTTCTTTTTTAGCCAGCCTTGATAGGTAGATAGATTATAACCAACCCGTCCAAGTAAACAAACAAGCGAGGATCCCGTCGAGTACGACGGACGTGAGGGGTGCTAATACCTTCCCCTTGCGTAACCGACTCCCGAACCCAGACAATGGTTGCGATGACCTTGTCTTACCCTTATTCGTCAGGTTTCTCCGATCGTTTCCTTTCCCGCTCTGAGGGATAAATAACGAAAGGTGGCGACTCTTCTGTCATGCCGGCACCTTATTTTCGCGCAAGCGACATTTAGATGGTTTGTTTAGGTGTGATTAGGAGAATCAAAACTAGGGTTTAGAGATAACATAGGTGTAATAAATCATTTCTTTTAGGGGTTGTAGTTTGAATTTTGGGGTATGGGACTATAGGGGTATTATGGGTAGATGATAGATCCCTTAGAAAATATTAGGCTTCCCCTATTATTATTAGTATATTGCTTGTACTTGCTTGATTGTGTGGTGTGCCCTCTCTAGGGTTATTATTTGACTGTGTGGGGTATTGGGCCTACTTGGGGTATGGGGTTTTGAGCTGAAGACTTTGTTGATGAAGCCATTGAAGACAGAGAATGAAGACTAATCTCCAGAGTTGATGAGGAGTATCTCTTGTTGGTAGCTGTTGGAGGCTATAGGGTTTAGGAGCTAGGCAGAGCTCTAGAGTAGAAAACTTGATTCACAAACATGGAAGGTCTTGTTTGCCTCCATTCTTTCTCTATGATTCAAAGTCTCTTTTAAATATCCACCTCCTTCCTTTGGAAGGATTAGTGAATGTATTTAAAAGATAGAACTTTTGAGGGAAAACGGTCAGTATCATGTTAACAGTCAGTGAGCCACCCTTGGTAGGCATTTGACTGTCTAACATCCATTTTATCTTGTTGACTGCTGATCATCTTGGAGATTGAGACTTGAAGAAAAGCCATTGCAGATTGAAGATAGAGACCTTGCTTGAAGGCTGTGAAGATGAAGACTGATGCTTGCTTGAAGACAGATGTTGATGAAGACTGCTTTTGCTGTTTATTTTTGCTGTTTATAATTTTTGATGTATTGCTTGAATTTCCCGGACTGTATTGCTTGCTGTTTAACCTGTTAGGTTGAAAGTGAATTTTGTTCACTTTTGCCTGTTGTTTTCTAGGTTCGAGGTTGAGTGGGACTCCCTTGCCTCGCTTGTATTGCTGCATCCATGCATTTTACTGCTTTATTGTATATATATGTTGTTTCTGTTTCCGTCTATTCCCTTAGGATCGTTGTTTCTCTCTGCGCAAGAGAGGAGCATGATAGACATTAGGTCTTAACCCATGCATGATAACATTAGGTTAGTTTGATTCCCCTTTTCAACCGTAGGTTAGAGTTCTGTCTCTTCTTTCTCAAAACAAACAGAAAAACACAATAAATATTTCAAACACAATAAAAGACACTTCTTCCGTAAAAGAATGTGAACTCATCAAAACGTCATTTTTGTCCTGTTGGACCGTTAATCAGAAAAACCCTTTTTCAGAAGGAATAAAAACAATCAAAACAGACTTGTGTCGTACGTGGCCCGAACTACGTTTGCTCTGATCTTTCATGTTGTATGAAAGTACGTAGGCATAGGATGCGATATCCTAGCGAGCAACCTTCCCCTCCTTTCCCGTAGGTAGGCGAACTACGTTGACTCTGATTTCTCGTTCCAAACGGGAATACGTAGGCATAAAGTACGATACTTTGCCGAGTCATTTTATTTTCTTTTTAACCCCAGACCTGTAGAGTAGATAGAATAACAATCCGTACTAGAAAACAAGCGTGGATCCCGTCGAGTACGACGGACGTGAGGGGTGCTAATACCTTCCCCTTGCGTAACCGACTCCCGAATCCAGGATTTGGTTGCGATGAACATTCCTTTCCCCGTTTTGCGGTAGGTTTACCTCGAGCGTTTCCTTTCCCTCCTGTGGGATAAATAACGCACGGTGGCGACTCTTCTGTTCAGCCGGCGCCGATTTTCGCAGTAGCGACAGCTGGCGACTCTGCTGGGGAACCAACGTCCCCTGGCTGCTAAGGACTGCGATAGTTCCTTATGCATTTGGGATCCAACGTCCCCCAAGAGAGTCAATCCTAGCGCTTGTTTTCCCGTCGAGGATTTTGTATGGATTTATATTTGTGTCATTTACTTTCAGCATTATATTATTGTTATTATTGCGGTATTGGGGTGTGACGGGTGTTCTATGATTGAGAGATAAGCCGGACCTGGGCTTGAGTGCACTTAGAATTAGAGTAGAAAGTAGTGGGCGCGTACCGGCTTTGCTTGCATTAGTGTCCCACGAAATCTACACTCGGACGAGGTTCTTCTGGTTGACTTCTTTTTCTACCCTTTGGGTCGAAGGGGTTGTTGGTTAGCTGAATTGTCGACTCCGGGAGCCGATCATTTGGAAGTTGGCTAAGTGAGGCCTCTTCAGGAATTGATGATGCCACTCCTTCTAGGAATCGTATCATCAACCCTGAAAGTCTGTGACGCCGACGACCGCATAGGATGCCATACCTTTGTCAGTTACTAGGACACCTACCTGTGAGAGGGTTTGGGGTTATGCAGGTAACTAGACCTTCAGATACCGGTTTGTTTCTCGATCTGAGATTCTGGGTATTTATGGACAGTTGAGAGGTCTATCAGAGACCAGTTGGAGTTATGATATGGGGTCTGTCAGAGACTAGTCAGAGTTATGATATGAGGTCTATCAGAGACCAGTGTTGGAGCTTTGTATTGGGTCTGTCCAAGACCAGGGTTTGAGGAATTCTGGAGGGTCTATCTGAGACTTTTGATATGGTTTAGGCTTCTTAGCCCTGGCATTTGGTCCCTGTTGCATGTTACTTGCATTGGATTGTTTGCATAACCATTATTGCATTCCATTAACGTGTGTCTGTGCTGCAGGTGCATTTGCATATTCCCTGGTTCTAGTGCCCGAACTTCTGCTTATTGATCATGGCTGGTTTGAGAAAGACAGTTGCGTATAAGTTACCTACACCTGACATTACTCCCTTACTTGGTCTGATGTCCCTTGCTGATGAGGAGGTTAGGAGAAGTTTCAGGATGAGTCATGGAAGATTGTTGAGACTGGTCTGCAAGCCAACTGCTGTTGAGATGAATGGGCTGTACACCTTGATGCAATTCTATGACCCTGCATTGAGATGTTTCACGTTTGCTGACTTTATTTTGGGGCCTACCATTGAAGAGTGTGTAGAGTTTACTGAGCTACCAGTACAGAATAAGGTTCCCTTTATTCACTCAGCCGCTAAGCCCAAGTTGGAGGACTTAGCTAAGGCCTTGCACATGAACGCTGCTGAACTATTAGTGACTTCTTGGCTTGGGGTTCCAGGTTTCTCCCTTGATTTTCTGGTTGGCAAAGCTCAAGAGTATGCCAAGAGCGGGTGCTGGATAGTCTTTAATGCTATCTTGGCTCTATGCATCTACGAAATAGTGTTGTTTCCCAACTTACCCAATTTTGTGGACTTGGACGCTTTCCATCTGTTTGCTGCTGGCAACCTGGTACCCACTTTGATTGGAGATCTCTATCATTCATTGCACTACAAAAATGAAAACAGAAGGGGAAAGATTGTTTACTGTTGTGCGCCGCTGTTGAACATGTGGTTTAAGAGCCATCTTCCCCTGAAGGGACCTTTTGTGGATAATGCAACTACAGCTGGCTGGCCAGAGCGCCTGATGAGGCTATCTTCCGAAGACATTGAGTGGTTTGACCGAGACTTGTTGGGGTCTGAGCTTATTTTCAGTTGTTCTGGGTACCCTAACATTCCGTTGATAGGAAGAAAAGGGTGTATCAATTACAACCCATCTCTGTTTGTTCGCCAGTTTGGATACGTGTTGAAGAACCCACCTCAGGAGGAGGAAGTACAGGAATCTCTGTACTTCACCGGTGAGTTGAATGGAGAGTTACTAGCCAAGCTTCAGTACGCCTGGATGCGTATCAACAGAAGAGGGAAGCCACTGTTAGGGAAGAACGATTGTCAGGCTTATGCACCATACAAAGTGTGGATCCAAGAGAGAGCAAGACAGTTACTGATGCCATTTCCAGCTGCACTGGTCCCTGTTCATATTCCGGCGGAAGAACCAACCACTGTTACTATGGAGGTCTACGAGCAAGTTGTAAAAGAAAAAGAAGCCTTGATGAAGATCAATGAAGGGTTAGAAAAGGAACTGACTCAGATACGTAGTGAGAAGAACAAGGCGGTGCATTCTTTCCAACAGCAGATCGAGTTAGTAAACAGGCTAGGTGCTGAATTGACTGAAGAGAAAAAGAAGCGTGAACGTCTGGGGAAAGAATTCAGAAGCTCTCATGACATGTTGGAATCCAAATAGAAAGCACTCGATGCCGCTCACCGAGAAATCTCTTCTTGTAATAAGACGTGGAATGCTACGCTAACCAACAACAAAAAGAGGGAAGACAAATTGAAGCAGCAAATCTCTGAACTCGAAGAGCAGTTGAAGGCTAGCATTAAGAAGTATGAAGAAGAGGTGATGACCAGATACAGTCTCCAGAATGCATTGAACAAGGCCATCGAAGGCAGGAACGAAGATGTGTCTCAGAAGCGGAAGCTAGAGGATCACTTCGGAGAAGGGGCATGGGAGGAAACCGCTGGTGACGTGCGACGCGTTCTCAAGCGAAGAAATCAACTTGTTGAGGGTCTGCTCACCCGACCAAGTCATCCAGAGACTAAGAAGTTACTAGAGGAGTACCAGGCATATGGGAGTACTTGATCGTTTCATGTATTAATGTGTATGCTTTATTTGCATAGCGCTGACCATCACCAGGATTGTTGGTTGAGGTCATGCCTTCTTATTGTACACTCAGTGATATTGTATTCTTGGCTTAATGGATTTCTCTGCAATATATGAGGTTTTCTATGATTCGGCTCCGATCACCGTATTGCTAGCACTACCACCGCACTGGCACATTCGCACTAGAATCGGGGAATGATATTCCCTAATGCACAGACACATATTGCATTGCATTCACATTCATATTGCATTACAGGTGATTATTGAACGGTATCTTATTTCTTGCACTGTACCAGGTCTTTTTCAGGATTGAAGGTCAGCGCCCGCACCGGTACTCCACTCGTACCAACTGCCGAAGAATTATGGATCAAATGCAGAATGAAATGCAAGACATGCGTGAGAAGCTGGCGCTCTTCATGCAGACAATGGAGACCATTGCGAAAGGACAGGAGAATTTGCAAGCTTTGGTGCAGCCTCTGTTGGTAAGAAATGCTGGGCATGGAAATGAGGATCATCAGTCTGTGCGAGTCAACACTATTCACGGGGATGGTACTCCCACACCAGTGGCTCCACCTGTAGTAAACGTACCTGCTGTCAATGTAAACAACGACGCTGCTGCCGGGAACGGTAACGTTGGAATGGGTAACGAGACTATCGTTAACAACGTTGGGCTCGGAGATGTCAACCTGGGTGATAATATGGGAGGCAATGGCTTCGGTAATACTGGTTTCGGCTTCAATGACCAGGGGTTTGATCATGCTGGGAAGTACGGCTTCAACGCTCAAGGCTTCGGACAGGACGGATTTGGTATGACTAATCAGGGTTATGGCGGATTCGGAAATGGAAATGGCGTTGGGTTAATGGCTTTTGGGCCTGCAGGAGTTGCTCCGGGATACGGTATCAGGGGGCGAGGCCCGGTAATGAATCAGACTAGAGTTGGCCGTAACAACGGCTACGATGGATACGGAGCTGGGAATGGTATGTGGCAAGAAGATCAGCAAGAGGATACTTTCTCTGGTGGAGGTTTCGAAGGTCCTATCGACGACTCTCAGAGAATCAGGATGCTCGAGGAGCAGATGAAGGGGGTCGTAAATCAAAGTGTTGTTGGCTTAGATATGACAACAATGGGTCTGGTGCCTGGCCTGAGGGTACCAATAAAATTCAAAGCTCCTACATTCGACAAGTATAAGGGGGATACCTGTCCAAAAGTGCACGTGCGGTCATACTACAGAAGGATGTCGGCGTATTCAAACGATGAGAGGATGCTAATGCATTTCTTTCAAGATAGCTTGTCTGGTCCTTCCCTTGAGTGGTATATGGGATTGGAACCAACTCAGATAAAGACATGGAAGCAGCTAGCTGAAGCATTTGTGGCTCACTATAAGTACAACAGCGACTTGGCACCCAACCGGGTCCAATTGCAGGGGTTGTCCCAGAAGAAGGGCGAGAGCTTCAAAGAGTATGCGCAGAGATGGCGCGACATGGCTGCCCGGGTTCATCCTCCTTTAGAGGACAAGGAAATGAATGATATGTTCATAGGAACATTCGCTGGCATGTTTTATGACAAGTTGTTTCACACTTCTTTGGGCAGTTTCTCAAACTTAATCCTGATGGGAGAGAAGATTGAAAGCAACATTAAGCAGGGAAGATTCCAAGCTGAGGAATCCACTGCAGCTGGCAGTAATAGAAGGGCTTTCGGTGGGCGCCGTCAAGGTGATGCAAGCGCAGTGTTTGGGGGTCGAGGCCGAGGCCGGGGCAGAGGTCAAAACCAGTACAATTAGCCGCAGCAGGTGGCAAGCGTTACTATTCCATTTCAGCAACAACCAATTCAACAACAACAACAACAACAACTACAACAGGGGGCACAGCCT
The DNA here is from genome assembly GCA_963859935.3 of Lathyrus sativus. NCBI lineage: Eukaryota > Viridiplantae > Streptophyta > Magnoliopsida > Fabales > Fabaceae > Lathyrus > Lathyrus sativus. The sequence goes on along the minus strand of OZ012741.1, from coordinate 592,641,383 downwards.
GCCCAGCGCAGATTCCAGGGGGGCAAACCAAGGAGGGTGTTTAAAAAGCCTCCTTCAACGTATGCAGATTTGCTACAGACACTACTGGGTTTGAACTTGGTGGAAAAGAGAACTCTGGCGCCAATAAACGACACTCCTCCATATGGTTATGATGCAAGCAGGCACTGTGAATTCCACTCCGGGGCTCCTGGCCACGATATAGAGGGTTGCCATGCATTCAAGCATGTGGTGCAGGATCTATTGGATAGTAAGGCTATCAATTTTGGACAGGCGGGTCCGAACATAGTGCAAAAGCCCATGCCCAACCACGAGGCGAACGCCATTTTGACCGAGGAGGGTTTAAACTTGATTATGAGTGTTGACGACCTAAAGACACCGTTGTGCGAGATAAAGAGCAGATTATTGCAAGGTGGTGTGTACCCAGGTTGCGACGAGTATTGTTTAGAGTGTTGGACCCAAACTGGGGGTTATGATGAATTGAAAAAGGGAATTCAGACTTTAATAGATGGAGGCACACTGCAATTTGACCGAGCAGCAATTGAAGAACCTGCAGAGGTATCAGCAGACAAGCAGAGTGATGTAGCTACTGTGACGATTCCCCGAAAAACAATAACCATAACGGCGCCGGCCAAGCGATCGCCGATCACTATCACCAAGGCAGGACCAATCCCGTATGAGAGCACTAAGGCAGTCCCCTGGTCCTATGGGTTGGAAGTGTACTGTGATGGGGTGAAAATTGATGTTAGTAAGCAGCCAGCTGAGGTTGTAGACAACGTCGTCGGTACCGGAGGTATGACAAGAAGTGGGAGAATCTTCATATCGCCTGAGGTAGAGGCTGAACGACTGGCGAAGGGAAAAGGAAAGATGAATGAGACTGTCCCTGTGCAGAGGAGCGAAAAAGAAACGGCATCGAAAGATGTGGAAGAATTCATGCGCTTGATTCGTAAAAGTGATTATAAGATTGTTGAGCACCTTCAACAGACGCCGTCAAAGATATCTATACTGTCGTTGCTATTGTGTTCCGAAGCTCACAGAAATGCATTGTTGAAAGTTCTGGATACTTCCTTTGTACCCCAAGATGTTTCCGTGAATCAGCTGGAGGGGGTGTTGGCGCATGTGAATGCAGGCCATAGCTTGGGCTTTACAGATTTTGATTTGACCCCTAAGGGGAGAGAGCATAACATGGCGTTGCACGTCTCTGTTGAGTGTAGAGGATCAGTCATGTCTCATGTACTGGTAGATACCGGATCGTCCTTAAACGTGCTGCCTAAGAAGGCGATGATGAAATTAGATGTCAGAGGAATCATGTGTACGCCTAGTGACTTAGTGGTCAGGGCGTTTGATGGTACACGAAGAACAGTCTTTGGATCCATAGCATTACCTTTACAGGTGGGGCCGGAGGTTTTCGCAACTGAATTTTATATTATGGATATCCAGCCAGCATACAGCTGCCTTCTCGGAAGACCCTGGATTCATGGTGCTGGGGCAGTCACGTCTACCTTGCATCAAAAGCTGAAATACATGGTAGGGGACAGTGTGGTCACAGTCTGTGGAGAAGAAGATATATTGGTCAGCCATCTGTCATCATTCAAATATGTAGAAGTCGACGGTGAGATTCATGAAACACCCTGTCAAGCCTTTGAAGGGTTGCGCATCAAAGACAAAAGTCCCGGGCCGAGTAAAGCGTCAGAGGTAGCCGTCTCGTCGTACAAAGAAGCTCAAGCTCTAGTGGAGACAGGTGAGACAAAGGGCTGGGGCAAAGTGCTGGATATTCCTGTAAAGATGGACCGATTTGGGCTGGGATATCAACCGTCGTCATCAACACCTGCTGTGGGGGCACCCCGTTTCAGAGGACCAATAACTATCACCGCTAGTGGAGTATGTCACGAGGCCATCAATGCTGTTTCAGATTCCGAGGAAGGAGACAATGATTGCGACATGGACGCCTGGATTTAGCCAAGCGTGCCAGGACAAGGATTATGCAACTGGTCTATTCAGGAGATTGTTCCTGTGACTCATAAACAGTAATGCTTTGTTTTTTTAATTGTTGAGCAATCTGGTGTCTTACCCGAGGCATCATGATTTGCTTAGGGCTATGTTGTTATGAACATTGTGTGTTTAATCATTAAATAAAAGGCGTTTTTTCATGTACAAATATTGCGATCTCTGTTTTTCCTGTTTTGTGTGTTACGATAAAATGGCAACGTGGTTATTCGCTTTATACGCATTTTGAAGCATTTAACCATTCCTTTTGCAGGATAACATTTTCAGATGACATCATTGAACCGTCTATGACTCGTCTCGACTTTGAGCACCCGGTATTTCAGGCCGAAGAAGAGGCTGTGGAGGATGGAGACATTCCCGAAGAATTGTCTTGGTTGGTGAAGCAAGAAGAACGAGTCATTCTGCCTCACGAGGAGGTCATCGAAATTATTAACCTGGGGTCGGAAGGGGTTGAAAAGAACATCCGTATAGGAGCCGCGCTGCAGAACGACATCAAGCGAAGACTGGTTGAAATGCTCAAAGAGTATAGTGATGTGTTCGCTTGGTCGTATGAAGACATGCCTGGGCTTGATACAGATTTGGTTGTGCACCGCCTGCCGTTGAAAGAAGAATGCCCGTCGGTCAAGCAGAAGCTTCGCAGAACTAGACCCGATATGGCAGTAAAAATTAAAGAGGAGGTTCAAAAGCAGTGGGATGCTGGTTTCCTAGCTGTGACAAAATATCCCTCATGGGTCGCTAATATTGTACCAGTGCCAAAGAAAGACGGTAAAGTGAGAATGTGCGTGGATTACCGTGATTTGAATAAAGCGAGCCCGAAAGATGATTTTCCGCTTCCTCACATCGATGTGCTAGTTGACAACACTGCTCAATTCTCCGTATTCTCCTTCATGGATGGCTTCTCGGGCTATAATCAGATTAAAATGGCGCCAGAGGACATGGAGAAGACTACTTTCATTACGCCTTGGGGAACATTTTGTTACAAAGTGATGCCCTTCGGATTGAAGAATGCTGGGGCAACGTATCAGTGTGCAATGACGACTCTTTTCCATGATATGATGCATAAGGAGATCGAAGTTTATGTTGACGATATGATTGCCAAATCCCAGACGGAGGAAGAGCATTTGGTGAATCTGCTGAAGTTATTCAAAAGGCTTAGGAAGTTCAGGCTGAGACTGAACCCTAACAAGTGCACCTTCGGGGTGAGATCGGGTAAACTGCTGGGGTTTATCGTGAGCGAAAAAGGAATAGAGGTTGATCCTGCAAAAATAAAAGCAATATAAGAGATGCCAACGCCTAGAACACAGAAAGAGGTGCGCGGGTTTTTAGGGAGGTTGAACTACATCGCTCGGTTCATATCTCACCTAACAGCTACGTGTGGGCCATTATTCAAGCTGTTGAAAAAAGACCAAGCTGTAACGTGGAATGAAAATTGTCAAAAGGCGTTCGATAAAATAAAGCAGTATTTGCAGGAGCCTCCTATTTTGATACCCCCAATGGCAGGGAGACCCTTGATTATGTATTTGACAGTTCTTGAGGGAAGTATGGGTTGTGTTCTCGGTCAACACGACGAGACAGGAAGAAAAGAGCATGCGATCTACTACTTGAGTAAGAAGTTTACTGAATATGAATCTCGATATTCAATGCTCGAAAAAACTTGTTGCGCGCTGGCCTGGGCCGCCAAGCGTTTGAGGCAATACATGCTGAATCATACAACCATGCTCATCTCGAAGATGGATCCTATCAAATATGTATTCGAAAAGCAGGCGTTATCAGGGAGAATTTCCCGTTGGCAGATGGTTTTGACTGAATACGACATCCAGTATGTCTCGTAGAAGGCTATAAAGGGGAGTGTACTGTCTGAGTACTTGGCAGAGCAGCCTATTGAGGATTACCAATCGATGAGGTTTGATTTTCCTGACGAGGATATCATGTACCTAAAGATGAAAGATTGTGAAGAGCCGTTGCCAGATGAAGGACCAGAATTGGGTTCCAAATGGAAGTTGATCTTTGACGGAGCTGTAAACGCCTATGGTAGCGGAATAGGGGCAATCATTACTACTCCACACGGGTCGCACATCCCGTTTACTGCTCGATTGACCTTTCCGGTTACCAATAATGAAGCCGAATACGAAGCTTGTATAATGGGGCTTGAAGAAGCCATTGATTTGCGAATCAAAAATCTAGACGTATATGGAGACTCGGCTCTGGTGGTGAATCAAATAAAAGGGGAATGGGAGATACGTCAGCCCAATCTGATACCATATATGAATTATGCAAGGAGATTGTTGCCTTTATTTGACAAGGTTGAATTGCATCATGTACCGCGAGCAGAGAATCAGATGGCTGACGCCCTGGCCACTTTGTCTTCCATGTACAAAGTCAACTTCTGGAATGAGGCTCCCAGAATTGCTATCTCTCGACTTGACAGACCTGCCTTCGTATTTGCCATTGACAAAGCATCCGATGATAAATCATGGTATTTTGACATCCTTAATTTCCTGAAGAACAAAGAGTATCCGGCTGGGGCATCCAGTCAAGATCAGAAGACTCTCAGGAGATTGGCGGGTAATTTCTATTTGAATCCGGATGGTGTCTTGTACAGAAGAAATCATGACTTGGTGCTGCTGCGTTGTGTAGACGAAAAAGAGGCAAAGCTGCTCATGGAGGAAATACATGAAGGTACATTTGGTACGCATGCTGGTGGGCATGCTATGACGAGGAAGCTGCTGCGGGCAGGTTATTTTTGGCTGACTATGGAAACTGATTGTTTCAAGTTTGCGAGGAAGTGCCACAAGTGCCAAATCTATGCAGATAAGATCCATGTGCCTCCGAGTCCTCTGAATGTGATGTCGTCACCATGGCCATTCTCGATGTGGGGAATCAATATGATTGGAAAGATCGAGCCGACGGCTTCTAACGGGCACCGTTTCATTCTAGTAGCAATCGATTACTTCACCAAGTGGGTGGAAGCGGCATCTTACGCAAATGTGACCAAGCAGGTGGTAGCCAGGTTCATCAAGAGAGATATCATTTGCAGGTATGGAATCCCCGAGCGGATAATCACTGACAACGGTGCAAACCTGAATAACAAGATGATGAAGGAGCTGTGTCAGAATTTTAAGATCGAACATCACAACTCCTCCCCTTACCGACCTAAGATGAATGGCGCTGTTGAAGCGGCCAATAAGAATATAAAGAAGATCGTGCAGAAGATGGTGGTGACCTATAAGGATTGGCATGAGATGCTACCTTTTGCTTTGCACGGTTATCGTACGACGGTACGCACATCAACCGGGGCAACCCCGTTCTCGTTGGTATACGGAATGGAAGCAGTACTACCACTGGAAGTTGAGATTCCTTCTCTGAGAGTACTACGAGACGTCTAACTAGACGAGGCAGAATGGGTGAAAAACAGGTTGAACCAGCTGAGCTTAATGGACGAGAAGATGCTAGCTTCTCTAGCATACGGTCGTTTGTACCAGAGCCGAATGAAGAAAGCATATGATAAGAAGATACATCCTCGGAGCTTTCAGACGGGCGACCTTGTGCTGAAAAGGATTGTCCCACCGCAGGCAGATCACAGGGGCAAGTGGACCCCTAACTACGAAGGGCCATATGTCGTCAGAAAAGTCTTTTCAGGAGGAGAGTTGTTGTTGTCCACCATGGACGGTGAAGACTTTACGTCGCCTGTCAATTCGGACGTAGTTAAAAAATACTTTGCTTGAAATTGACCCGCTGGACAGAAAAAAGAGAGTCCAGGCAAAAATGGGGCATCCTGGCGAACCAAAAACAGAATGAAAGGTTCGGGCAAAAGTTAGGGATAAAATTGAAAAAATATTCACCCGTGAAGTTGAAAACCTACACTGGGCGGCTTCGGCAAAAAAGGGTATCCCGGTGAACTGAAAACCCGTAAAGGGCGGTTCACGCAAAAGTTAGGGATTTGAAAAGAAAATGACTGCGGTCCGAATTTGATACTACATTGAGCATTGGCGCGGGAGAATATCCCTGACGGGTCGATTATCAGATACAATCTCTTCGGAAGTGTGAATACCGGGAAAGCATTAGAGTCGGGCGAGTCATAGGAGGATCAGCTCGTGATGATCGTCTGCATCCCGTTGCCGACATGTGTACAAATTTGATTTGTCAATATATTTATGCTTCTTGTGCATACTTGTATATTCGTTGTGCGTAGCTTCCTCTTTTCAGGAGTTACATCCCGTGTACAAAACTCCGCCCATTTAGGGGCCCAATCAATAAAATATGTTATTCAGTATTTGATGCTGGTTCTTTACTGTTTTGTGCATGATAAACGCATAGGTTTAATGAAACTAGCAAGTGTATAACGTCGCTGGCCCTTGCCAATAATTGCTAAAACTTTGAATTAACTGAAAATAATGCCACTAACGCTAACCTGAATAGATTCGGTTGCATAGACTTGTCTTGTCTTGTTTGTGGTGTTGCAGGGTCCGTAGCCGTATGAAGTGGACGATCAAAAGATTGCAGTATGGACCAGAAGCTCGTAACGAAAGACTCGGTCCCCACGCAGGTCGCGCTTCCGAGATAACAATGTCCCTTACCAAAGAAGGATCAAATTCCCCAGCTAGTCGTAGCTTATCCAAAGGACATTCTCCAGCCTTGTCGTTCATCCTCAGCAAAGTTTGGCAATTCCAAGATTGTAGGATGTATTCAGACGGTGTGGTGTCCCCCAGAAGGATTCCCCTATCTCAAGCAGAGTGGTTTAGCCTCAGAAGATTAATATTTCCAACTCGTGAGTTATACTTAGACAATTTACCTTTCCCAGTAGGGTCATTTACTCTCCCCTAGCGGAGTCAGTGGATTTTCCCCAAGAGAGTCGTTTCGTCCTCAGTGGAGTTCTCTTTTCAGCAAGTGTTTTCTTTCCTCCCAGTGGAACTCGAAGATTAAGACTCTCCCCGGAAGAGTTGGTGGTGTATCCTGGCATTTATTTTGTCGGAATACCGTGTGATACCCGTTCACTCCCCAGCAGAAGTCCAATCAGGATTGGCGCATTCGATTATCCCTCAGCGAAGTTGGCGGCACTCTTCCAGCATTTATTTTGCTGGAATAATTCTGTAGCACCTGGTTACCCCCAGCGGAGTTGGCATTGTCTTCAACATTTATTTTGCTGAAGTGGTTTCTGTATCCCAGCAGTTCGAGTCTGCATTTGCATCGGCATATAGTGTCATACTTGCATCCACCAAATAAAAGCGCGTAGCATTTCCATGTCGAATGGAGCATTACGCCATTGTCAAACATACGAATTTTGAAGCATAAGCCAGGTTGGTTACCCATTTGTTTTCAAGTGTTGTTTCCCTTGCAGGTGGAGAGAGCGCTTGATCAAATGAATTACCAAACATTCAAGATCTCGGCGTGAGACATTCAATGATAATGTCTATTGTGGCATTGTTCCCCACAGAGTTATTGGGTTAAGTTTCTCTTTGTCCCCGAGCAGAGTTACTTGTGTAAATTTCTCTTGTTTTCCCCGCCAGAGTTGCTCATTGAAGTTTCTCTAGTCCGGCCAGCGGATTACTTTCTTCAAAATTGTTGTTACGTCAGCATCAAAAGGTTTCATGAATCATAATTTCAGAGGATGCCGCCGGTTATCAGAACAGGCGTCCGTTAGTTTGGTTTCCAAATATCCCCAGTAGAGTCCGCCTCAAAGTCGCTGTCACGTCAGTGCTAAAAGGTTTGTGGGTTGGGTCCAATGGAGTTAGTTACTGTGGAGGTAAGCAGAGAAACTGTATTCAGAGTATCTTCCCGTAGTAACAGATGGATGTATTTTCTTACTAGTTGACAGGAGTATTTCCCCGGAGTTGTCAAAATGTTATTGCCTATATTGATAGGAGTTCCTCGCGTTGACGAAATATGAGTCCTGACGTGGACAATTTATTCCTATATTGACGGGATTTCTCCTTACCAGTGAAGGGGTGTCCTAACGTGGACAGATTTATTTCCTCGGGTTGACATGATGTGCTAGTCCTAACGTGGACAGATTCGATTTCTCCGTATTGATTGAATGTGAAGTCCTGACGTGGACAGAATTGATTACTCTTCGTGTTGGTGTCCTGACGTGGACCATTTATTCCCAGCAGATATCTTCCTTCGTAATGGCGGAATGTGTGTCCTGACGTGGACAAGTTTATAGTTTTTCGTGATGACAAGATACGCGAGTCCTGACGTGGACAAATTTATCTTTCTTCGTGTTGGTGAAGCGTGAGTCCTGACATGGACAAGTTTTATTTCCTCAGCGGGTCGAAGATGTGAGTCCTGACGTGGACGAATCAAGACGAAGCGTGAGTCCTGACGTGGACGAATTTATATTTCTTCGGGTCAACGAACGGTGTCCTGACGTGGATGATTTTACCCTCATGCTGATAGGATTTTCTTGTGCAGACGAGATGTGAGTCCTGACGTGGACAAATCAAGACGAGATGTGAGTCCTAACGTGGACGAATCAAGACGAGGTGTGAGTCCTAACGTGGACAGGTTATTCCTTACGTGGAAAGATGTATTCCTTACGTGGAAAGATGTATTCCTTACGTGGAAGGATGTATTCCTTACGTGGAAAGATGTATTCCTTACGTGGAAAGATGTATTCCTTACGTGGACGATGTATTCCTTACGTGGACGATGTATTCCTTACGTGGACGATGTATTCCTAATGTGGAAAGGTTATTCCTAACGTGGCAAGTTTATTCCTAACGTGGAAAGTTGAGTCCTAACGTGGACGATGTTATTCCTAACGTGGACAAGTGTATTCCTAACGTGGAAGAGTTTATTCCTAACGTGGACGATTTATTCCTGACGAGATGTGCTAGTCCTAACGTGGACAATTCATTCCTATGTTGGTAGGATCCCCTCGTGCTGATGAAATGCAGACGAGTCATCCCCAGCGAAGTCGCCGAGATTTTTCCATGTTGACAACAGGTGGAGTCCTGACGTGGACAAGTTTTAGTTAAGATTTCTTCGTGTTGACGAAACAGGTGTCCTAACATGGACAAAGTTCTATCCCTGCGATGATAGAATCTTTTTCAGGCTGATGAAAATAATCCCCAGTATGGTCGCTAATGGATCAGTTGGTTGCCGTAACAACCAGATCCAGTCAGCAGATGTTGTTATTCAAGCAGTGGTGCAGTTTATTTCTGCGATTGGCAAATTTCTGGGTTCTTAGTATTCAACCGTCTCGTACCTCGAATGTTTGAAGGCCGTTCGCTCTTCACCCAATCGGGTCCAAGTGTGTGTGTGTGTGTGTGTGTGTATATATATATATATATATATATATATATATATATATATATATATATATATATATATATATATATATTGTTGCACCCTAAAATTTGCTCAACCTACTTCACTTGGTTTATGTTTCAATTACATTAGCATTTGCATATAGAGTCATGCACATAGTCTAATCATCTGCATAGCATAGCATAGCAAGTCATCCAACAAGGGACCAAGTACTATTCTTATCTCTATGAGCCTATCAAGAGGTTATTATGCAAATTCAATATTATCCAAGTCATCAGAAAGAAATTGAAATCTAAGAAGTCAGTGGATCAAGCAGTGGGTCTCTCTCCTATCTTAAGGGTATTTGAAGATCATAAAAGAAGTTGTGAGCTGTGAATTGAGCATGGAGGGTATATAGACATCATGGAGGACCTAGAGAGGCATTTTGAAAGTGAGACAAGTCATTGATGTGATCACAAGAGCTGCAGTTGAAGACAGTCAACTAGGGTTTCATCTGGGTCAACCCTGGGTCAACCCTAGGTCAAATGATTAATTGAAAGGCATCAAGGTCTATCTGAGAGATGTGGGGTTCATCATTTGACATGCAGATATGGATGTGGTTTTGTGCCAAGAAGAAACCAAGAGAAATCAAGAAGAAGAGGAGTTTCTAAATTAGGGTTTCTGTGTAAAATCCCCTGATTTAGGTCAAACTTCCTAGCAAGATAATTCAAAATGCAAGCTTCAAATGGATCCTTGGCCAACATGAAACTTGTAGAGGATCTCAATACCTTTAATTTTAGTGGTGGAAGACATCAAGGAGATTTATAGAACTCAAGTTATGGTCCTTGCAAGTTACAGGTCATCTGAGGTATCTGAAATTTTGTCTGTGAAAGTTACTTATCTTCCAAGCAACTTTTACCCCTCAAGGAGATTTCAAATGAATTTATGGTCAATGTAAGAGTTGTTCCTCATTGTCTTAGATTTCTAGAAAGGTATGGTATGCCTTTATCTGATTTGTGGAACTCTACTTATGACCTTGGCAAGCAAAGGGTATTTTGGTCATTTGAGAATTACAGGTCATTTCAAGCCTATGCCCAAAACTCATACAAGGAAGCTTCAAATGAAAACCTTCACAACATAAAACTTGCTCCAAATGACATTTTGAGTCTAGAAAAGTGATCATGAAAGTTTGGAAATGCTCATAGCTCAAGGTTCCAAATTTGGTCATTTAAAAGTGAATTTAATGAATAAAAGTGACCTAAAAATGGGATTTTTCATAACATGGCCAAATGGGATGAAATTATAGGTCATTTTGATTGGAAAAAATGTTTTAAGAACATTGGCAAAAGTAGATTTTTGAGTTTAGGGCAAATTTTGAGAGATACCATTGGTTACTTATGTATGAAGTTACACATGCCAAAATTCAAGGAAATTGTGCACAAGAAGGTTCTAACAAGTTCTAGAGAGTTCTATGATCAGCTATATATTGAGAAGAGTGGCTTCATTCAAGGGTTGGTGATTCATTTTGATCAAAACACATAGCTACATCTCATTCATCCATTTTGCAAATCACATAAGAACTCTATCAAATCTTCATCATTCTCCACAATTCTTGATCCTATCATCATCTACATCCATCATAGATCAAGTTTCTATCAATATCTGATTGAATTGAAGCAGAATTCGTGTGCTACCAACTTCATCATCCAAAGTTTAAGAAGATTGTGATTGCAAGATCAAGGGCATTTGAGCAAGTGCTATTGCATACAGAACCAAGAATCAAGTCTGTTGATCAAGTCCAGAGCATTGCAAGCTTTGGATCCAAGGATTTCTGCATCTGTTTCCATCTTTAAACCAGGTTAGTGTTTTCATCGAATTGGCTAGATTTAGTTAGAATAATGTAGACTTCTTAGGTTAGAACTGTTAGGATTGGTTAGATGATTGTTCCTGATGAATTTGAAGGCATTTCATGGAGGTTACCATTGGAGTACCAAAACTGTTGAGCCTTAGAACACCTAGGTTAGGGCATGATAATCTTGGTTAGATAGATAAAAATGATCAGTATAGTATGTAGATTGTATTAGTGTAAGAGTTAGCAAGAATTAGCAGGATTGATATCAGTGTAAAATGGTGGAACCTAGGTCTTCTACCTATCGGGTTTGGTGCTAGGGCGAGTTTCAGAGAAAACCAAGGCCATGGTTGTGTAGAGGAGAAGAAGTGGAGCATTTTTTCTTTTTACAGATATGAGTTTCATGGAGAATTGCGGTTGCATGGGGATGTTGAACTCTGGTTGGGGCAAGCTTCGTGCATGGTTCATTAATGGCAAACCCTAGCTCATTGGAGAAGATGACTTTCCCAGCGTTGGATTACACATTTGACTTTGACTCAGAAACAATCTAACGGTCTTAATTCAAATGGAAAGTTGAGAGGGAAGGCTGAGTGATCAAAACTCAGTCGTTTCATTAAAGGAGGCAGCTGGGCTTTAGTGGCAACTGCTATTCGTACCCCCATTCACCCAGGCCCAAACTAATTGCACTAATGTTTTTACTAATTGCACCGTTTTCCTTTTTTAATTTTATTGTTGTGTTTTCTGGTTAGCTGGGCCCAGACGCGCTTTGCTATGCGCGCCCCCCAGTCTGGGCCCATCATCTTTTTTTAACTGAAATAATTGCTAACTGCACCCTTCACCTCATATAATTCATTTTAATTTCATCCATTTTTTTTAATTCTTTGAAAAATCATAACAAATTGGAAATTGCATATTTTTAAATGGTTGTTTTTGCATCTTTTTCATATTTTTGTTAAGAAAATTGTCATATAATAAAATTAGCATTTCATTTTATTTTTGCATTTTTAGTATATTTTTGTTTTAAATAGGTTTAAATGATGTTTAGTTTAGCACTTGATATTGTTGATTTTAGTTTAGATAAATTCTTGTACATTTTGGACCCATTCTTTTTAGGGTATTTCACTTAGAACTTTAGCTTGTATATAAAATTTAATTCATGATTTTAGGACTTAATTTTAGATGGTTTGTTTAGGTGTGATTAGGAGAATCAAAACTAGGGTTTAGAGATAACATAGGTGTAATAAATCATTTCTTTTAGGGGTTGTAGTTTGAATTTTGGGGTATGGGACTATAGGGGTATTATGGGTAGATGATAGATCCCTTAGAAAATATTAGGCTTCCCCTATTATTATTAGTATATTGCTTGTACTTGCTTGATTGTGTGGTGTGCCCTCTCTAGGGTTATTATTTGACTGTGTGGGGTATTGGGCCTACTTGGGGTGTGGGGTTTTGAGCTGAAGACTTTGTTGATGAAGCCATTGAAGACAGAGAATGAAGACTAACCTCCAGAGTTGATGAGGAGTATCTCTTGTTGGTAGCTGTTGGAGGCTATAGGGTTTAGGAGCTAGGCAGAGCTCTAGAGTAGAAAACTTGATTCACAAACATGGAAGGTCTTGTTTGCCTCCATTCTTTCTCTATGATTCAAAGTCTCTTTTAAATATCCACCTCCTTCCTTTGGAAGGATTAGTGAATGTATTTAAAAGATAGAACTTTTGAGGGAAAACGGTCAGTATCATGTTAACAGTCAGTGAGCCACCCTTGGTAGGCAATTGACTGTCTAACATCCATTTCATCTTGTTGACTGCTGATCATCTTGGAGATTGAGACTTGAAGAAAAGCCATTGCAGATTGAAGATAGAGACCTTGCTTGAAGGCTGTGAAGATGAAGACTGATGCTTGCTTGAAGACAAATGTTGATGAAGACTGCTTTTGCTGTTTATTTTTGCTGTTTATAATTTTTGATGTATTGCTTGAATTTCTCGGACTGTATTGCTTGCTGTTTAACCTGTTAGGTTGAAAGTGAATTCTGTTCACTTTTTCCTGTTGTTTTCTAGGTTCGAGGTTGAGTGGGACTCCCTTGCCTCGCTTGTATTGCTGCATCCATGCATTTTACTGCTTTATTGTATATATCTGTTGTTTCTGTTTCCGTCTATTCCCTTAGGATCTTTGTTTCTCTCTGCACAAGAGAGGAGCATGATAGACATTAGGTCTTAACCCATGCATGATAACATTAGGTTAGTTTGATTCCCCTTTTCAACCGTAGGTTAGAGTTCTGTCTCTTCTTTCTCAAAACAAACAGAAAAACACAATAAATATTTCAAACACAATAAAAGACACTTCTTCCGTAAAAGAATGTGAACTCATCAAAATGTCATTTTTGTCCTCTTGGACCGTTAATCAGAAAAACCCTTTTTCAGAAGGAATAAAAACAATCAAAACAGACTTGTGTCGTACGTGGCCCAAACTACGTTTGCTCTGATCTTTCATGCTGTATGAAAGTACGTAGGCATAGGATGTGATATCCTAGCGAGCAACCTTCCCCTCCTTTCCTGTAGGTAGGAGAACTACGTTGACTCTGATTTCTCGTTCCAGACGGGAATACGTAGGCATAAAGTACGATACTTTGCCGAGTCATTTTATTTTCTTTTTAACCCCAGACCTGTAGAGTAGATAGAATAACAATCCGTACTAGAAAACAAGCGTGGATCCCGTCGAGTACGACGGACGTGAGGGGTGCTAATACCTTCCCCTTGCGTAACCGACTCCCGAATCCAGGATTTGGTTGCGATGACCATTCCTTTCCCCGTTTTGCGGTAGGTTTACCTCGAGCGTTTCCTTTCCCTCCTGTGGGATAAATAACGCACGGTGGCGACTCTTCTGTTCAGCCGGCGCCGATTTTCGCAGTAGCGACATATATATATGTATATATTGTACCTTGCTTGGGGTATCTTTGTTGTGAGATAAGTCCTACACCCGAACTTGAGTGAACTTATTATAGGAAGGTGATATATTCGACAAGGCTTACAGGGAGTGAGTCCCAACCAAGCTGACTTGAGAATCACCGCTTAGTTGAGACCCTTTCGAAAACCCTTACTATCTTTAGCTAGGAGTCTGTGATATTGGGGACCGTAGTACCTTAACACCACTTTGGCCTCATCTAGGACATAGTGCGAGGACCATTAGGGAGTAGTCCCAAAATACTTTCTACGCGATGCTACACTCAAAAGAAGTTCTCTTGAGAATATTATTAACCATCGAGTCAGTCGGGAAATTGATAATATTCGAAGGATGGACTGATGACTTTGGGCACCTCTTTAGAAGCTTGTTCTGCAGGTACAATTAACCCTATAGTACATACCTTTTTGGGAAGGGTAGACCTTGACTCCACTCATCGTTCCTCTAACCTAGGATTTTTGTTTGCTTGTGTGTGATTGTGCATTGCATCCTTAAAGCATCATATCATTCCTAGTTTCAAGGAATTCAACGGTCCTTCGCAAATTCAAAAGTCTTACATTCTAAAGTAAAAAACTTTTCCAGATTTCCTAAAGAAAAAAAGGAACATTCGCAATCGACCGTTGAAGTTCTTGAAACCATTGCATGATCCATTGCATATCATATGTCGGTCCGGTAACTCATGTTCAGTTGTCTTCACCTTCCAGTGTCTCTTTGAGTCGTCAAGATAATTCCTCGACACAGATATCACACTAGAGCTAATTATAGACGCCAGATGTCAGGACAAGAGGAACATAATGCAGAAGTCCGAATGGAGATCGATGAGTTGAAAGCAGGCATGACCAGGCTTAACGTGATGCTTCAGGTACTGATTGCCAGAGGAGAGCCACCTCAGAGGACCGTCATTCAGGAAGTTTCAAGTGCTGATCCACCTCCTGTTCAAGTGCCACCATCTACTTGGCCAGAGTTTGGTTTTCCTCCTAACTATTCTCCACCTATTGTATCTGCTGCTACGATTGGTCAGACTGTCAGAGCGGTTTTTCAAGCTCCCGTCGTTACCGAGGCCAGACCTGTGGTCCACGCTGTTAACCAGACTGTCCAAGCTCCCTTTGAGAATCCTCCCTATGAGTACAATGTTGTCGGTGCTCAAGGGGGAGACCAGGAAGATTTTGTTGAGCCTGAGATTACCCGTGAACAGTTTCAGATCATAAATAAGAGACTCCAAGCTGTTGAGGGTACTGATTTCTTCAACGTAGATGCCGACAATATGTGCCTAGTTTCTAGTCTTGTTTTGCCTGCCAAATTCAAGACTCCTGAGTTTGTGAAGTATCAAGGTCACTCATGTCCAAGAGCCCATCTAGTCATGTACTTCCGAAAGATGGTGGTTTACACCAACAATCAGAAGCTTCTCATCCATTGCTTTCAGGATAGTTTGAGTGGTGCTTCTCTCAAATGGTATATGAACTTAGAGCATAACAGCGTCCACTGCTTCCAGGATCTTGCCAACACTTTTATGAAGCAATACAAATACAATTTGGACATGGCTCCCGATCGTCATCAACTTAAAAGTATGTCTCAAAAGGAAAAAGAGTCGTTCAAGGAATATTCTCAACGCTTGAGGGAGTTAGCTTCTCAAGTTAAACCCCCTTATAGTAGAGAAGGAACTGACAGGAATGTTCATGGATACTTTGTCTCCTTTCTATTGGGAAAATATGATTGGGAGTGTCTATTCAAGCTTTACAGATATGGTGACTATTTGCCAAAGGTTAGAAGAAGGTTTGAAAATGGTAAGGTAACCAAAGCTGCCGAATCTTCTAGTGGGGCAAAGAAGTCTTATGGGAATTTCTAGAAGAGGAAGGACGACCAGACCATTACTGTCATGACTGAATCAAGAAAGCCTCGCCATGGAACTTAACTTGTTGATCATCATGTTGTTGCTCCACAACCAGTTCAGACTCCTCAACGCCCAATTATTAGACAAGACCAGTATCGAAGTAGGAATCAATTTGATCTTATTCCCATGACTTACACAGAGCTATATTATGACCTAGTTCGACAAGGATTGATCACTACAACAGATTTACCACCTCCTCCTAATCCTCATCCAGATGGATTTAGGGCTGATCTCCAGTGCGCTTTTCATGAGGGTGCCTTGGGCCACGACTTGGAGCATTATTTTGCACTGAAAGCCAAAGTGCGTGAGTTGATTCGAGATGGAATACTTGATTTTGCGGATAAGCCTCCAAATGTCCAGAAAAATTTGTTGCCAGCGCATCAAAAGTAAAGCTTCGGCCTGACCCCAGCGGATTATTTTCATAAACACCAGTGTTTCAGACAAGACGGATCATCTTAGTACTGATTTAGTCACTAGGCTTTTGTTTCTCGTTGTTTGTACTTTCCTTATTTTATTATCTGTTTTCCTTCAAATTATGTTTGTACGTTTATATTAATGAACTGAGCATTGCAATTTTTGATTTAATTCATTTCATCTATTATTTGCATCTTTAGGCTTGGTATTTCAACTATTTACTCTTGTCCAAATTTTTGTTATGTACAGATTGGAGGGAGGATGACGAAAACGTTATACCCATAACTGTTGTCAGTATGCTTTCAATCAAACTTTGATGACGATGTAAGGCACTGTCTCAATCCCTAAACACTGGAGAAATAAGGAAGTTATTCCCTTGTCACCCCCAGTGAGCCTAGAAGTTGGAGTGTCTTTCTTTACTAAAAACCCACATTCTTAACCTGGGGCATGAGTAGTTGTCAGTTAACTTGGTTGTGTTCCTACAATACACCTTTCATTCACAAATTTTCCTTCGCACACAGCAAGTAAGTGTCAAAAATGTTTTCCAATCAAAAAGTCGATGATGGTTTGCCGTAATCATTAACGTCAAGCAGTCACATTCCTTCAAAAAAAAACCAAGCCCGCTAAGTCAAAACCTGTGAAGGAGACTTAGGCAAAACTGGGGCATCCCGCTGACTGTAATCTTCACAAGAAACAACTCAGGAAAAATTTAGGGATAATAGAAAGAGGAGTTTTAAACCCTTCATCTTGAAAGTACTTAATGAAAAAACAACCAAAGGTTGTAAGGAAGTAGTGGCTGCCTTTTCGTAGGTCCCTTGACATCTGAATCATCATTGCTACCATCAGTGCAATTCATAACCTATAGGAACCTGAATGCACAAAATGAGTTAACTGAGTGTAGGGCTGAAGAGTATCACATAGATTGGTTGGGTACAAATAAATTTTGAGCCTTTATCCTTTGTTTCATAAACCGTGAACCAGGCCACATTACAACCCTTAAAAGACCTAACTGAAGCAAGGTTATTTTGAAAGCGTACTACAACAAGGTTGCGTAAGCTGACTCCAAAAGATATTTGTGAATCATTTATTTTGGCAGTACACCTTTTGTTTTAAACTTTGAACATCTTGAACCACCGTGTTCTGACCAACAACTCATTTATTTTTCATCTTTCAAAAATGATTTTGATTTCAAAGGTTGCATGAACTTTGCATTACCATGTTTGTATGAACACTTTTGTTTGCAAACTGGCTTTCCTTTAAGGAATTTTTAAATAATGAGAAACATGGTCGGTGATCCCATCAGGGGTAAGTTCCTTCTACATCCTGTCTAAGAATCATTTCAAGATTTGTTCAAGGAAAAGTCTTCTCAGATTTGGTTTATCCAAAAGATTTTTTCAAGACTCAGACTAGGGCAAGCCTTCCGAGGTGTTTACTGTGAATTTTGGTAAACAACCGCTGGTCTATCAACTTCTAAGAAATTGACTAACATGCAGGATCGACCATACTAAATCCTAGGACACGTGCCAAAAAGTGTTTTCGACTGTATGAAATTAGAGATGGAAAGCGCATAAAAAGACTTTGTAAAAGTAGTGCTAAGACTATTGCCAAACTCCGCGTTCGAAGCCAACCTCTTGAAATGATAAAAGACTTTAAAATAAAGATGCGAGCAAATAAATGGCTTGAAAAATAACTCTAATTAGAACTCCGCGTTCAACTAGGGGATCTTTACAAAGCAAATGGGTAGAAAATTGTAAAGGGCAGTTTGAAAGGTAAAAGCTGAAAGATAAAAGAGGTATTTGAATTGTAAAGAAAAATCACATTGATAATAAAAGGTTTGGTGTTATATCACGTACATTCTCGTTGCACTCGTTTCTCTACACGCGAATACTCGGAGTTGTATGAACTAGTACGGTAATGAATGAACACCCTTATTACATAAATTTTACATCTATTTATAGTGCAAAAAGTAACTTATATATGACAGTTACAACTCTCCATCATGCTTCTTTTGGCGCTTTTGTTGTATAACCGTTCCCACACTTTTGTTGAACTTGAATTTTGAATAGTTGGAATTTCCCTCCTTACTTTGTGGCGAACTATCTTCTGCGCTCCCCCTGTTGTACTCTTCGTCGACCGTTTTTCTGTACTTAGCATTTTCTGGCTTTTTCTTCCTTTCTTCGACTTAGACTCCTTGACGCTTGGTTGAAGTGCTTCTGTTTGCTTAATACTAGTACTCTTGTCTTCAAATAATACTATCTTCGACTGAAGTCAAAAATTGGTGGTTAACAAATTGCCCCCAAAAAGTGTCCTTTCGCCAATCTTAGGTTTGGAAGGTCAGTTTTTCTCTTTAATTTTCGACGCCATACCCTTTGCATGTTCTCGTCTTAACTTCCATTTTCCTTAGTGGCGTAACTGTTCAGTTTTTCCTTCCCATGCTTATGACACCCACTACGTCACACCGTCCACTTTGAAAACGTCTTTTCAGCCGTATTCATTATTGCTTGCCTTGGGAACATATATTTGTATTCTGACCAGTTTTCTTCTACACGCATCCTCTAACACGTGTCCCATTGACGAATCATTTTTAAGATCTTCCTTATTTGGGATTTCCAAATACTTATAAGTACCATTCTTCACTACTATACAAACTTTTCTGCTTCCTGAAATTTCAAACGTCCTTTATCTTCTTCATTTTCTCCTAAGAACAACTCTTTTCACTACCAACAATGGCCTCTTCTCAGATCGCTGTTCAGGATAAGAAAGTTCAAAAAGGACGCACTATTCAAACGAAGCAACCTCTTCCGTCCTTTGCCAACCTAGCCGGTCCTCATATGGTGGAGAACCGTCCTTGCGTCCCAGAACCTACTTTTGAGACTGCTAAGAGCATCTACCATTCTCAGGTATTCATTCCCTTGATTGTCGCTGGTAAACCTCATGCTCTTTCAGGTCCTTTGTCTCAAGTTGATCTCTTTGACACACAGCTAAGTGAGTTCTTGCTGTCTTATAGAAAAACTAAACCCTTATTTTGAAACACCAGAAAACTCAACATCCTTTGAATCTATTTTCAGGATGACTCCCCTACTCCTGTTCCAAAACCTACGTCTGGCACATCTGCTACTTACTCCATTAATAGCCAAGGTGAATGGACTTATCACCCTTCTTCTGATCTTAGCTTTGGTTTAAGTGAAGTGAATCAACCTACTCCTCCTTATGCAGGAAATACATATCCTTTGGCACCTACCAATCTTCAAGCAACTCATGCTGGTGATTCCAATTCTGGAGATGACGACGTCTCTAGTAATCCAAATCCTGCTCATTCCAACCCTGTAATTCCTGATGAAGTGATGGAAGATACTACTCCCGTCCCTTCAACCTTACTGAATACTGACACCTTTATCACCCCAACTCAACAAGAATCTTGTAAGGAAGATCTTTCAACTGATCCTTCTATTCCTGGCAGTACTCCCCAGTTTAATGATGACAAAGAAACACCACAACCTATGGATGAAGATGATGAAGAAAAACAGTCGAAGGATGACGACAGTGTTGATGGTCTTGAAGACCAAGAAGAAGAACAAGAAGAGGAAGACGAAGAAGAAGAAGAAGGTGAAATTGAAGCTGATCATGCTATTCCTGAGCCTTTTTCTACCGTGAAGCCACCCTTTCCTCCAGCAAGAACTAAGGATCCTCTTATTGCTCTCAAATGGTCAAACCCAAGGGAATATGCCAAGAGAATTCTTGAGCAAAAATGTGGGCAGGCTTCTGGATCTTCGACACCTCCTACCTCTCCAGCTTCAGAGGCTCTGGTAAAGACCATCCTTCAATCCATCAAGAAGAAGTTCTTTAGAGGTGATCTCAAGACAACCTTATTTGCAGATCTTACATCTCGACTTTACCTGAAGGATCAGTTAAAAAAGATAAACTTGACTGCCCTTAGCCCAGAAGTTCATGGTTTCTTACTAGATTTGACAGTGGTAATAAATGCCTTGCCTTTGGAGCTTAAACAACCCCCTCCTATTTTGAAGGATATTGAGAGGAAGGTAGGACAAGAGGGTGCAACCTGGACTGGTGCACAAGATTTTGAGGTCAGGGTTGCCATGTTGGAGGCTGCCCATCAAAAACGCCAGGAGGAAATAGACCTTAATGGAAAAAACATTCTTCTATGGTAGCAGCAAATCAAGGAGCTTCAGGAAAGAATATCCAACGCTGAGAAAAGAAACAACGAGCTTGAAGCCTATGTCGATCTTTACCTATCCCACAAGCTCAAAAGTACCATTGACTTTATTGACGTGGCTCAACGTCTTGAAACGGAATTGGCAGTTGCTAGACTCAACCAATCAATTTATGAAGCTCGTATTAACCATCACTTGGACACTTTTGCTAAGTTGAAGTCGAAACTACCTTTCTAGGTCTTTCGACATTTTTTTGTATCATGTGACTATGGGCTGATGCCATTTTTGTTCATGTGACTATGGGCTGATGCCATTTTTGTAACAATATTCTGTTATTTTTCAGACTTATGTTTACTTTTATGTAGCTTATTTTGGTGCCACATTTTCTTTGCGTATGGTCCACAAAATCTTGGTCCATTTCGCTTTTCAAGGCTGTCTTTTCCCATGACATCAAGCCTTATTGTTACGTTATAATTGGTTTCTCCAACGATATAATATAACCTTATCTCTTTTATCGTTTTCTTTAACCAATCCTAGGTCATTCTTTCTTCTATAAATCTCTTTCCCTGAATCGTCATTCCATACTTATCTCTTGGCGACTATGAATTCCAATTCAAAGAACTCTGCTCCTCCCATCAAAGAAAGTGAAGGGAGAACTCCTGTGGTGGTGGCACAACCTAGTTCGTCAACGAAGGCTGTAGCTTCCCAAGGGGTACCTCCTCCTTCCAAGACGACTGAAACTCGTATGAAGATGCTTAAGACAATGTGTCTTTGTTCTCCTTCTTCAGACGATGAAGCTGACGAAGATTACATGGAGTATCTGAGATCTCTGGATTTCAGAAATTATAACTAATTTCTTTTAAACGTTTGTAATGCTGCTTTGTACGCCATGTTAGCCTTTTGGCCTATTTTGGCCCTTTAACGTTAATTAAATGGATCTACTTTAAATATGGACTTCTTGCAAGATAGACATGTATCCTTTTAAATACTTGCCATTTACTTTCAAGATTCTTTTATCTTCGTCCAACTCTTCAATTTCATAGGCTCCATTTGAAAACATTTGGATAATACGAAACGGTCCTTCCCATTTAGGAGACCATTTCCCCAAAGTTCTATTCTTTCGATCCATAGGCAGAATAATTTTCTAGACGAAATCTCCTTCTGAGAAATTCTTAACCTTAACTTTCTTGTTATAAGAACTTTCAACTTTCTGCTTTTGCTGCCTTAATTTTTCCAAGGCTTCAAGCCTCTCTTCGTCTAAATTTACTAATTCTTCCATCATTTTGGCCCAATAAGATTGTGAGGGAATCTCATGATGTCTTTGGACTCTCACTGATTGTAAGTATATTTCGACAGGCAACACTGCATCATGCCCAAAGGTTAGTCTAAACGGTGTAGTACTAGTAGCATCTTTTGGTGACGTTCGACATGCCCATAGGATTTGTTCCAACGTCTGATGCCAGTTTCAAGGCTTTTTCCTTATATGCCGCTTAACCAGACCAATTATTATTTTGTTAGCAGCTTCGACCTGCCCATTTTCCTGGGCATAATAAGGTGTCGATGTTAACAGTTTAAAGCCTATATTTTTAACAAATTCCTGCATCTTTCGACCGACGAACACTAATCCTTGATCTGTCGTGATCGTTTCTGGAATGCCAAATCTATATATGATGTGATTTTGGATAAATTCAATTACGTCTTCCTGACCCACATTTACTAATGGTATTCATTCAATCCATTTGGTAAAGTAGTCAATTCCAACCAAAATATATTTCTGGTTTTTTGACGATGCTGGTCGAATTTCTCCTATTAGATCCAAACCCAACCTCTAAAAGGCCAAGGTTTCACTATTGAATGTAATTCACTCGCAGGAATGTGTTGTATACCAGCGTGTACATGGAATTCTTGACATCCTTTAGCAAATTCTATGCAATTCTTTAGCATAGTGGGCCAATATAGGCCTTGTCGAAACAACAATCATTTCATCTTATGCCCAACTTGATGTGCTCCGCAGGCTCCACTGTGCTCTGCCGAGAGAACAACATATGCTTCTTCTTCGCTAAGGCATTTTAACAACACTTCCTCAGGTGTCTTTTTGAATAGCTCATTACCTATGAGTGTATAAATCAGTGCTTGGTATTTGGTTTTTCGTTCCGTCGAACCTGTTGGGTTTTGTAGATATTCGACGATACCTTTTCGCCAGTCTTTTTCTGCTAGGTTATCTATGGTAAAAATTTGAAAATTTTTCCCCATTTAAAAATCCCAGCTTTGTAGATTCTAAATCTGATGGGCAAAGCCCTACAATTTTTATCTTCTGTCTTGCTTCGATTACTTTTTGAAGTTTTTCACTTGACACCTTGTACCCAGACACTATTTGGGCCAAATCATTAGTCACTTGATTTTCTATCCGGGGTATGTGTTGGATCGAAACTACTTCCAACTTTTTTAACAATCTGTTTGCTACCACAAAGTATATCATGAGATTTTCTTTAACACATATGTATTCCTTTGTAAGCTATTTTATGACCAATTCAGAGTCTCCTTTTATTTCGACTCTAGTTGCCCCCAATTCTAACAAAATTTCAAGGCCAACAATTAATGCCTCATATACAGCCTCATTATTCGAACATGGGTTTATGATCTTAAACTTGAATTTTGTTGGAATTTTCTCAGGAGAAATAAGCACAATACCAACTCCTATGCCATGTTTATGACTAGATCCATCAAAGTATAACTTCCAAGATGGTACCTCAACATAATGCTCATCTATCTCATTGATAGAGTGGTCGACTAGAAAATCAGCCACAATTTGGCCTTTCATAGCCTTCAGAGGTTGGTAAGTTAGTGAATATTCCGTTAGATCCAGAGCCCATTTTCCAATTCGACTATGCAAAGTTGGTTTGGATAACATATGTTTTATAACATCAAAGTGAGATGAAACATACACATTAACAGGCTTTATATATTGCTTCAGTTTAGTACAAGAGAAATAAAAACAAAGACACAATTTTTCAATCATACTGTATCTAGTTTCTGCATCATTTAAAACTCTACTTAGATAATAAATGGATCTTTCGACCCCATTTTCATCTTCTCGAGCCAACATGCTCCCTAAGGTTTTTTCTGATGCAGCTATGTATAATCTCATACTTCTTTGGCTACAAGGTGGTGACAAGATTGGTGGATGACTCAAGTACTCCTTGATTTTGTCGAAAGCTACTTGCTGAAGTTTCCCCCACTCAAAATGATCGTTATTGAAACAAAGCAATGGCGAGAAAGCTTGTGCCTTGCCACTTAGGTTAGATATGAATCTTCTTAAGAAGTTGATTTTCTCCAGCAGTGATTGTAACTCCTTTTTTGTTGATGGCGCTTTCGCTTCCATTATTGCTTTGGTCTTATTTTGATTTATTTCAATCCCTTTCTTGTGGACCACAAATCCCAAGAAATCTCTTGCCTGTACACAAAAAGCACATTTGAGAGGATTCATTTTAAGGCCAAATTTTCTCATTCGAAGAAAAGATTGTTTTAGATGATCAATGTGCATTTGTCCAGAAGTGGATTTAATGACAATATCATCAATGTAGACTTGCATGAATGTTTCTATAAAATCATGAAAAATTGAATTCATGGCTCTTTGGTACGTAGCGCCAGCGTTTTTAAGACCAAAAGGCATCACTACCCACTCGTAAGTGCCTAAGGCCCCAGGACATCGAAAAGCAGTTTTTGAAATATCTTCTTCAGCAATGAATATTGTGTTATATCCAGAATATCCATCTAACATACTTAAATAATCATGTCCAGTTGCGGAATCTACTAGCATTTCTGCTACTGGCATTGAATATTCGTCTTTAGGAGTAGCGGTATTAAGATCTCTAAAATCTATGCATACTCTTAAAGATCCATTCTTTTTTTTACAGGAACAATATTTTCTAACCATTCAACGTACCTTTCCATACGAATAAATTTGCATCCAAGCATTCTTTCGACTTCTGCCTTGATTTTTGATAGTATTTCAGGTGCAAACCGTCTTGGACCTTGCTTGACAGGCTTTTTCCCAGCTATCAAAGGTAGCTTATGTTCCATTAATTCTCTGCCAAAACCAGGTATTTCGTCATAATCCCAGGCGAAGCAATCTTTGAATTCTTTCAGTAATTGAATTACCTTAGCTTTCAATTGGGGGTCTATCTTTGTACTGATGTACGTAGGTCTCTTTAGTTCCCCTTCGCCTAAATCAATTTCCTCTAGAGGATCTTGTGCTAGCATCTTTATGGGCATAACTAATGGATCCTTTTCGAACCCCAAAGGTTTGTCATCATAAATGGCATCCAATCGCTGATCTTGGCTTCCATTTAAATGTTGTTTATGAAAATATTTTTCCAGACTTTCTTGATGAATATCAGAAGTGGCTTTACTAGCCACAAACTTGCTTACAGCCTCTAAAGTCGTTTATAACTGTGTTTTAGCTGCATAGGCCGAAATTCGTTTCAACGCTTCGTCTTCAGTCATTGTCACTGAATTCTTCTCCCCACCCAGTAAGGTTCACTGAAGGCCCTGGTAACATTGGTAGCCTTTCTCCTGGGATTTCACTATCCCATCTAAAACCTTCGACGGGGTGTAAGTACAACGAGTGAAACGTTGTTTCATTTAGAGCAAACTCAAAACCTACTAGAGGGCATGGAGAGATGTTTTCTAAATGTTTGTCGAATTGATTCCCATCCACATGATTCACAGGGACTTTGAAATATCCTTGGTCAGCCTCGATGTTTTCCACAATCCCATCTGGTCACCAAATAACAATTCTCTGATGCATTGAGGATGGCACAACGCCAACACCATGGATCCATTCTCGACCTAATAACAAATTGTAATTTGCCTTGGTTTCGACCACCATAAATACTGTAGGCCTGGTGATGGTACCTATGGTAAGGATGACTTGAATAACTCCCAATGTCGAACCCACTTTGCCTTCATAATTTGACAACACCATGTTGTGAAGCTTTGTGTCGTCTTCATTTTTCCCGATCTTGTTTAACAATGTTCGAGGCATCAAATTGACCGTCGCACCACAATCAACCAATATCTTGTTGATCGGTACGTTCTCCACTTTTCCAGTAATAAAAAGTGGCTTTAGATGAGTATTCATTTCCTCCGTGGGACGTTCAAAAAACACGTTTTGCTCTTCCACACATCCATTATTCATAATATAATAACATACAGGCTTGTGTGCCATCATCTCCAATTCAGAATTTAGGTCAACATCTTCGACTTCAGTAATTTGGTTAAATTCCCTGGGCATGACAGATACCACATTGACGAGAACGTCGAAGGATGCAGCAGACTCACTATCGAAGTTGTCGGTCATGTTATTATCATCTTCAATGAGACCAACTAGTTCATCACCATGGCTGTCAAACAGCCTCCTTTTCATGGACAACGTTTCTGTGACAGTCACCTTTTTCTCACGATTTGCACTAGATTCTTCTTCTTGGAAATCCAAATTCTCTCAAGCCTGTGCCTCTCTAACAGCCTTACATCTCCTTTGTTCTCTTCGCCATTGAGACCTAGTCATGAGGTTCGTCGCTTTGTAATTTGCTGATACATATGAAGATTTGTTGGTGGTGTGGTTCTCCTTGTGATACTCAAACGAGGAACCTCTCTCTATGTCAAACTTTCGCCATTTCTTTTGACCGTGTCCTTCAGCAGGTTTCACCCATTTCCCTATGGGCATGTTTCCACTTGGCTTGAAAGTGTTGGGCTTTGCAGGTGTATTGACCTTTGTCTGATTTCTCTTGGAATCTTGATCTTCTTTCTGCCCCCAGGCTTTATTGGTCTTTTTTCCTTCTTCCAACTGTCGGGCAGCTCTTTCGTCAAAAGCAACAATGCACCTAGGACACAGCATCACATATGTTTAATTTTTTTGACACCGGTGTAGGAAATCAACGATACCTTCATCCTGACCAGGATATGCCAATGCATTGGGCTCCTCTAATCATTCTGTTTTCATAATTTCTCTAACCCCATGGTTATTAATTTCGACCATATTGACGTTGACGTCATCTGTCTGCTTCATTCTAGCTAATTCATTCTCCAATTTTCCAACATCTCTAGCACTTTCATCACCACTAGGAATTTCGACTTCAAACTTTCCAATGTCCGACAACTTGTTAACTTCTTCAGATTCTTTATCAGTACTAGGATCAAACCTTTCAACGTCAGGAGAATGTTTGAAAAACTTCTCAGCTGCTAAGCAAATCCAATTTTCCATTACTTCGCCATTTCTCTCAGTAATTTCTCCTACCAGCAGTAAGCTCTCTCGTGTCTCAATTGGTGGTGTGTCGAGGCTTTCCACTTCCTCTTCATTAACATCGTCAAGGCCAACATTAAACCCTGTATGGATCTCAACCATCTGGCTATTCTCAGTAGCATTTTGACCCAATGTGTTTTGGGGTACGTTCCATTTCGTCTCGTTGTTGTCGAATTGGACGAAATCTTCAGTAGTAGCCTTAGTCACCATCATTAGACCATGATTAGCACTTTCTTTGGTATTACCGTTATCTTCGGCTATATCAACCGTTTCAATCATCACAGAAGAATTTCCCACAACATCTCCCAAACTAGTAAGATCTTTTTCGATGGCTTCGACCATCTGAACTTCAGGCTCTGTATAGTGGGCTTCCATGTTTTGCAAAGGGTCAGAATCAATTTTCATCTGCGTTTTTCCTTTATCTCCAAACTTCAGCCTCCCTTCTTGGATGGCATTTTGGACCAAATCCCTGAAAAGAAAACAATCAGAAGTCTTCTGACCCAGAAAAGTATGGTATTTACAAAATCCTCTTTTCTTTCTTTGTTCTAAAGGTGGTACTTTAGCACCAGCAGGTACTATTATTTGTCCATCCTTAACTAACAAATCAATGATTTCATCACATTTAGTTACGTCAAAAGTATATGTCCTTTTAGGGAACTTATCATTTGACTCAATAGGATTTTTTCCATTTGATGGCGTTAAAAATTTGCAAGCGTAAGGTGGGCCTTGTTTTAGGTCAGCAAGGTCTACCTCACTTTCGTCAAGATAAAGCGTTTCGTCATACTTATCCTCGACATTTTCATTAAATTTGACAAAGGCTATTCTTTTGTTCTTACTGAACTTAGCCTTTTCTTCTCTTAACCTCTCTAAGCGACGAACTCGATCAGCCAGCTGTGCCATATCTTTGAGATATTGGGTGTTTAATTTTTTCCTAATAGAATAATCTAGGCCCCCTGCGGCTATTTCGACTAATTCATGTTTAGGAACTTGGGTAAAGCACCTAGCTTTGAGAAGTCGAAACCTGTTTAAGTAATCATCAATTGGCTATGTATTCTTTCGTTTGATACTATCCAATTCTTTCAAACTTATCTTAGTTTGTCCCATGTAGAACTGTTCATGAAACAATCGTTCTAACTGGGCCCAATTGTAAACTGAATTTGGTGGTAACGTGGTAAACCATGTAAAAGCATTTTTTGTAAGAGAACTCGGGAAATATTTGATTCTAAGACTTTCGTCTCCCGCTATTTCTCCTGCCTCAATCATGTACCTAGCCACATGTTCGACAGTTAACTCAGTGGTGTCTCCTGCGAATTTACTGAATTTTGGGACTTTCATCCTTGGCGGTAAATCTGTCTGTAAGATGTAATCTACAATGGGCGAAGCATAGTTTGGCCTGGTAAAGCCAAAATTTGCGCCATTTCTCGTCATTATTCTTTCGACCATGGCTGCCATATTATTCTCTTCAGCCATATCATGTCGTCGAATCTGTCCAAGTACTTGGTCAGCATTTTGGTTCCTATTTACTATAACCACTCCTGGTTCCTCCACATGAGGGGGTTCCTGATATCTCATGGGGTTCCTTCTGAGAGGTTCATCCATCAGACCTACTCGTTGAACATTAGGTTATGGATATTGAGGAACATTTTCGACAACTGCTGCTCTTTGCTCAACTCCTGGTACTCCCAAAAAATCAGCTATGCGCGCCAATTGTGTCACCACTTGTTGATTTGTTTGTGTGGAGTCTCGAATCAATGGTTGAAAAAGTTCTCCCATCGTTTGGGACAAAGTATGCACCATCTGCATGTTACTCTCGTCCATTTGTTGTCTTAGGCAGTTAATCGACGTATTTGTAAGACTGGGCATTTGTGAGGAATATCCTATACCCAAACTTTGACTGTTTCGACCGCCTGAGCCTTGTGCAGGCGAAGACGCCACTTGATCTGAGAATATGGCTGGTGCACTTTGCACATTTTGTATGGGTGCTGTGTACATACCATACGACTGACTCCTCGACAAAGGCTGTGAAAACCCTGGGGGGAACTAAGCCTAGGTGTTGGAGGGTTAGGACTCTGAGGCCCTATATATTCTAACACGGGTTGTGTGTATGCTCATACACATGTTGATGCTGGATTAGAGACGGATTGCATCTGTTCAGATCTAGCCACCGTGGGTATTTGTCCTCCTGTCGAAGACATGGATTGAGGTATACTCTGAGACCCCATACTCGACTGGACATTTGAAAGACTTCCTTTCATAACCATTTGATGACTAGCGCTTGAGGCCATCTTGTCAGGATTTCTCCTATTTGGTACTTCGTTTTATGTGGTGGCTAATTTTCCAATTCTTAGGATCATGCAACGATGTTTTCAACCACAATATTCAGCACAGGTCCCACCAGGTGTGCCAATTTATTTACTGTGAATTTTGGTAAACAACTGCTGGTCTATCAACTTCTAAGAAATTGACTAACATGCAGGATCGACCATACTAAATCCTAGGACACGTGCCAAAAAGTATTTTCGACTGTATGAAATTAGAGATGGAAAGCGCATAAAAAGACTTTGTAAAAGTAGTGCTAAGATTATTGCCAAACTCCGCGTTCGACGCCAACCTCTTGAAATGATAAAAGACTTTAAAATAAAGATGCAAGCAAATAAATGGCTTGAAAAATAACTCTAATTAGAACTCCGCGTTCAACTAGGGGATCTTTGCAAAGAAAATGGGCAGAAAATTGTAAAGGGCAGTTTGAAAGGTAAAAGCTGAAAGATAAAAGAGGTATTTGAATTGTAAAGACAAATCGCATTGATAATAAAAGGTTTGGTGTTATATCACATACATTCTCGTTGCACTCGTTTCTCTACACGCGGATACTCGAAGTTGTAAGAACTAGTACGGTAATGAATGAACACCCTTATTACATAAATTTTACATCTATTTATAGTGCAAAAAGTAACTTCTATATGACGGTTACAACTCTCCATCATGCTTCTTTTGGCGCTTTTGTTGTATAACCGTTCCCACACTTTTGTTGAACTTGAATTTTGAATAGTTGAAATTTCCCTCCTTGCTTTGTGGCGAACTATCTTCTGCGCTCCCCCTGTTGTACTCTTCGTCGACCGTTTTTCTGTACTTAGCATTTTTTGGCTTTTTCTTCCTTTCTTCGACTTAGACTCCTTGACGCTTGGTCGAAGTGCTTCTGTTTGCTTAATACTATTACTCTTGTCTTCAAATAATACTATCTTCGACTGAAGTCGAAAATTGGTGGTTAACACGAGGGCACAGTAAAGCAGTCATTTTCACGAATCAGACAAGCTGAAGCAATTATCAGTTCATCTACAAATGACGGTTTAATCTAGGGCAGTTTACTTGAAGGATCCCCAGACAGCTCTTCATCCGTCCTACAAGGTTTATCACTTGATACAGTTTAGAAGTGCGGCAGAGATGTGTTCAGCAGTAACATCTTTGGTCCCCAAGAAGCTTGGTAGTGATCTCTGTGTTGAGGAATCAGTCTTCCAGTCTTGTCATCTCACCAAAAGAGTCGAGCCTTGTCGTCGGCATATGTATTTGCATTTGATCATATATCATAGCATAATTCATATACATATGCATATCATGAATGTTTCATCCTCATTTGGATTTCTTCTGAGGTTGTGTTTTATCCATGTCTTACCTTGTGGTCAAAGTCCAACTTACTTGGCACCTACCAAATAGATTTGTCGTGTCTGTCTGACGTTCTTCCAAATATGACATATTTCTTATCTGATTGTTTTTTTGGATATGTCTGTTCCTCTTCCACCTAATACCACTCTCAGATATTATACCTTTCATTCAAAGCCATTATTGGACGTCTGGTATCCTTTTTATCCACTACCATTCTTGGATGTCACCCTTATATTTGTTTCTCTTTTTGATGTTTTTCCAGATTGAGTCTTTGTTCTGATGTTTTTCCAGAACTTATCTGTTGGTTTTCCAGATATTTTCCTTTTGATTCTGATGGTTTTCCAAAGTCTACCAGATGTTTTTTTGGACTTGTTTCTCTTTCTGATGTTTTCCAGATTGAGTTTGGTTCTGACGTTCTTATAGAACTTCTTTGTTGCCTATGTAACGTTCTTCCAGATACATCTTCAAACTCTTCCTGTACATTTAACGTTTTCCTAAATGTTTCGGATATACCCTCAGAGAATTTTCTTCATCTCATAGATGTTCTCATTTTGTTTCTTTGTCCCAGAGTTTATTCGATGTTTTTCCGAGTATCTCTGGTGTGTTTCAGAGTTCATTTGATGTTCTTCTGATTGTTTCTGACGTTTGTTTCTCCCTGTATCTTTTCCTATGATTCATGAAGATCCTGCTCGATCTCTTCGTTTAAAGGAATATCCCGGAAACTCCAGTACTTGTCGTTTACCTGATCCTACCGCCGTATGGATCATGTGTTACCTTGTCATCCTAGAAGTGCCAACCGGTTATGCCTGAACCTGTTGAGCAGTTACTCTTTGGTATTCCCCAGTGGAGGCCGTCTCGTTGGTGCCATCTCCATCGAGGATCCCTTTCTTACCTTCCCTCTTAAAAGTGACCATTAGTCGTGCTTACGCATGTGGATCCATCAATTTAGAATTCCCCGGTGTCGTGTTGTTTCCCCAGTGCGTCGTATTCCCCCAGTATGGTTTTTTCGTCACGTCTGTACCCTGTGTCGTCGTATTGTCTACGGATTTGCATTTATCATTTCCCATCATATGCATCATTTTAGATTCATGGCATTGTTCATTTTAGTTTGTTTCTATTTTGTCCATGGCACTGCATAGCACTGCGTCAAAGGGCAAAATTTTTTGTTGTCTGTATTTAAATCCCTTTCATCGTGATTTCTCGAGTCTTCGTCGCTCAAATCATCCGGTGAAGCTATTTAAATAGGGGAAACTATAATACCCCAAACTTTTCCCTTAGATTAGTCATTTCATTTCACATTCCATTTCATTTTTGCATTGCATTTAACTAACCACTAACAGGTTTGTGTAGTGTGTTGGTTTTGCAAGAAAAATTACACTGTGCGCTCTTTAACTTATGATGGGAAAAATGGTCATTAATTTGCAACCTACTGACAATTTATGAAGTTGAATTGTCCTCAGGGGTTCCTTAAGTGATTAGGGTTTCCATCTTCGAGTCCCGTGATTTATTTGAGGGTGAGCTGAATTTTACGGTAGTTTTGACATCAGATTTCTCGTGACACAGTACATTTTATTCAAGAGCCGAGATTTAGTCGTCAGGAGGATTTCAGAAATGTTGTTGGATTCCTAAATCATATGGAGCTGAATGTGTTGAGATATCAGTGGATTCAAGTTAAATCGGCGCGAGAATTTGCTTTGCAGACATTATTTTAACAGACGCACATTTTCCTGCTTTTTGCTACCTTCCAGTCGATTTTAAAAGAAATAGTGGAATTTCGGTTCACGTTTGGATTTATGATATCTATTTGGTCATGATTAGTAGCCGGACTGATTCAGGTTACCACATTTAACCGTTCAAGATCCGAGGTGAATTTCTCAATACAGAAGACAGTTCGTTCTACCGTTTAACTAAATTTCTCTATTTATCTGTTCATGGCCACATTCACCTTTAATATCGGGTACAAATTGATTCGCAAGATGGTTTGTTGGAACTCGGCAATTATGTTAGGTTTGAATTGTGAGGTATGGTTTAATGGTCGAATTCGGAATTGGAACGTCATGGTTTAATCAGACAATTTTCATTGGATAAATTTAATTAACTGAGTTTATTTGACGAACTCAATCAGACGGGTTTTAACCGGATGAAGTTAGTCAGATTGATTTATTTGGATGAGTCTAACCGGATAAATTTAGCCGGACAATTTGAAACAGATGAATTGATTATGAAAGTGTTTGGACTTGGTTGGACGAATTGATTTGTATGAAATAATCTGGAAGAAATTAATCAGATAAATGAAATTAATTGGATTTATTTGGGTTGAATTTAATCGGATGGATTATCTGTTTGAATTTAATTTAATAAATTTAGTCAGATGAGTTTATTCATTTGAGTTTAATCGAGGGAAGTATTTAGAGATTTTAATCAGATGATTTTTAATCAGAGAAATTTGATTAAAAAAAATAAAGATTTGAATTTATTATTTGAATTCTAATTTTTTATTACAAAAATTACAATGTTACAAAAGGAATTACAATTATATTTTTTCCTAAATTATAAATTCCTACAAGGTCCTATTTGTCCTAAACTGTCTTCAAGGCCGATTTCTTCGAGTTTCCGATTTTTTCTGAACCTGCAAGATAAAACAACAAAGCATAATTTTGTTAAACGGTTAGAATTAAAAGTGGTTTTTGTTGGTTCCGATACCCTCAGTTGTTCTTCATCATCGGGTACGTCGGCAGGGTAACGACAAAGTCAAAGCCAGCTCCCGACTTATTTTTCGACCTCGACAAATTAGGCAACATCTATCTATCCCCCCCTTTCCGAGGAGACGCCATCGCCTAGTTTTCATCAGTCCCTCTCCTCCCCCGTGGAGGACGCGGTTCGCCGAGGATTCACGAAGTCCCTCTCCCCTGTTGACGAGGCGCCACCCTCGTTTGTAGAGACCTCAACAGTTGATTTCCCATAAACTGGACAGGTCGTCTCCCCGAAAAGAGCGACGTTTCCCAGCTGAAAAGATGAAAGCCGCAGGGGGGCCCATATAGACCGAAAGCCCGACCGAGGAGTCCCTCACGCCGAAATAGAAACCACTAGGGGTCAACTTCCCCTTGTTGTCTCCCATCATAAGCGACGAAGACGTCCAACACTCATCGCTATACAGAGGCATCAGGGAGGCCCCACTGCCTGTCGGAATGGAAAAAACCCCGATCTTGGCAACGTACGATGGCACGACTTACCTAAACGACCATATCAAAATCATAGATGCAATTCTATACTACCGGAACCTATAAGGAGCCATCAAGTGAAAGCTATTCCTCACCACCTTGAGGAAGAAAGCCATGGCATGGTACAAACACCTCACGCCCGACTCCATCACCTCCTGGGGTGAACTGAAGTGACAATTCTCCAGGAACTTCACGGCGTCATCCAAATACAGAGGTGTCCCTAGAAGCCATTATCTAGGGGAAGAACGAGCCTCTCCGAGATTACATAGGGAGGTTACATCGTGAAGTCGTCCAGGTGTCCACCACAAACGATATGAAGAAGTTCTTGATCCAGAGAGGCATAAGATCACACTCTGACTTCACCAAGGTTGTTGGGATCGCACGTCCCCACACCTTGAATTCCCTCCTCCATAAAGCTCAATCATACATCGAGTATGACGAGATAGAGGACGCAAACACCGCCAAGGATAGACAAAACCAGAAGGGTTTCAGAGGCGCCAGGTATGAGGAAGCCCCTCCACCTCGACGCAATGAGCAAAGAAGACACGAAGACTGACCCTACAAATAGAAAGGACCAGCGAGCCGATTTATTGAGTACACGCTACTCACAACTTCCTGCGAGCACATCTTGGACGAATGCATCAATTTGGAATTTCAGAAGGGAGGCATCCGGTTCCAAAAACCGACACCCCCGAAGCCCAACATGGACAAATCCAAATACTGCCGGTTCCACCAGAGCCATGGACACGTCACGGAAGATTGAATCTACGTCAAAGATGCAATCGAGATCTTAATTAAAGAAGGGCACCTGAAACAATATACCCGGAGGGGTGAAACACCCCGACCTAAGATGTAACACCCTATTTAAAATATTTAGTCATTTTTGTGTGTTGTGATGTGTGTTGGTGTAATGTCCTTAAATAAGGGGGTAATTCAGTAATATTGATCCTGTTAGTATTATTATTAATAATAACATTTATTATTATTCTTATTAGTAGTATTACTATTATTACTATTATTGGTGATATTATTATTATTAATGTTATTACTACTATTATTATTAGTAATATTATTATTAGTAATAATTAAATTGAAGGAATTAAAATACAATTAAGGAGGTTAAGAGTGAATTAGTGGGGAAAATTATCAGTTAACGTGAAAAAGAGGAAAAGACAGAACAAGGAGAGCTAGGGCAGAGGAACCAAATTCTCCACTGTTGATCAAGAAAAGCTTCAATCTAAGGTAAGGGGGGAGAATGGATTTCAATATGGGTGAATTAACATGAGAGGGTAGTGAGAGGTCCTTTCTCTCATAGAATTTATGCATATTTTGAACTTCTTGATCTGATTTTCGTAGCATGATAAATTCCATATAATTGATGATCTTATTGAATAATTCTTGTATGGTGTTTGTGAGTATAAGATTGGAATTAATATGAAATTCGTGTGAGAAATCCTTGATGCTGTCAGAGAACCATGGTGAGTAGTAGATCTGGAAATCTGAACCTTTAGGGATGAACGAAATTGAACCCTCAGGAAGAAATTGAGTAGTATAATGATGAATAGATGAGTTATAGTGATTGTAGAGGGAATATATTAACAAAAAAACTGAGTTTTAGGTGGATTTGGGTGGAAAAATGGAGAAGATTGAGTGAGAGTTCGTAGAGGAATTCAGATCTGGTTTTTGGAGCAACAACTCTATTGATACGCGTATAGGACTAGCCATACGCGTATGGGGCGAGGCAATACGCGTATTGGGCTAGGAAATACGCGTATGAGTGGCCTATGGGTGAGGCCATACGCGTATGGGCAGGCCAGGGGTGGCTTTTTCCCGTTTTTGCGATTTCGACCCCGATTTTGCTCGGAACGCAATTCCGTTAGATCTGTAGGATTAATATGACTAAAACGGAACTAAGGAAGACTAGTAATGAATTTAATTAGAGAGAATATAAAAAATTACATTTTTGCCTTATGGGTGCGTTTGGATGGATGTGGACCAAGATGGTCGAATTTGGACAATCTTGTGCGATTGTGGTAATTCCTGAGAGGATTACGGTGAGCGGATGGCTCGTGTGGATCAAGATTGATCGTGAATTATGCATGATGTATTATATTTCATGGTTGTGTTGACATACATTTCATATCATGTGTCATGTGGAGATGGCTAGGTGGGAATCCAAGATGGGTGCCTAGTTTCATCCGGACTTCAGTGTGGAAGTTGTTGTGGAGATAAGTTGTAGTTCAGAGGAACGTATATACGACTTATCCGGATTCCGACGGGAATCAGGTTCTAGTGTGAACCGTACGAGATTGTGTTGGTACCACATGCATTGTGTCGAGTTAGTGAGTCACATTGCATTAGTGTAATTGAGTGTGGGCTATTAATGCCGAATGATTGAGGTGGCACATATATGTGCGTTATTTGTATATGATTGTATGTGTAGTGTGTAACTACTCCTTAGCATGTGTATTTCATCGTTTATTTATTGAATGTAGTTCTCACCCCTTTTTGTTGTTGTGTTTGTGCCCTCTTGGGAGTACAGGTGACCAGGTACCTGAGTAGTGTTTGGAGTGTGTTGCTATTTGATCGAGTCTTAGGAGTCGCTCTGATATGTAACATGGGATGACGAGATTACGTTGTTATTTGACTACTTTATTTGTTTATTGTTATGTATCTTCATTTGTTGGACTTATGTTGTATGACCTCGTTTTGAGGAGAATTATATTGGAGAATTGATTTGTATTCCGCTGCTTAATTGAAAACTAAATAATATTGATTTATTTTAATGGAATGAAGTGACTTAGTATGATATCCCACTGTGTTGGAAAACTTTGATGAATTTTATGAATTATTCCTATATATTTATTATATTACGCGTACGGGGTAAAGTGGGGTGTTACAATTGGTATCAGAGCAGGTCGGTCCGTCCGGCCAGTGTTGTAGTAGAGTCTGACTATAGGATGTTTATAGTCATGTGTGTTATAACCTGTGTTTCCGTGGTTGTTGAGCAGTATGGATGGTAGGAATGATGCTGCGATGGCTGCTGCGTCGTAAGCTGTTGCGCAGGCAGTGGTGAACATTGGTCAGAACGTCAACCGAAATGCTGACGATGGAGAGTTCCGTAATTTGGGAAAGTTTCAGAGTAATAAGCCGCCTAAGTTCGAGGGAGGACATGATCCAGATGTAGCACAGAAATGGCTGAAGGATATTGAGAAGATCTTCAGAGTCATGGGTTGTTCAGAGGATCAGAAGGTACGGTTTGGCACTCATATGCTGGAAGGTGAAGCTGATGACTGGTGGGAAAACACCCGTCAAAGGTTGGAAGCTGGTGAAGGTCCCATTAGTTGGACAATGTTCAGGGTGGAGTTTCTGGAACGGTATTTTCCAGAAGATGTTCGCGGGAAAAAGGAAATTGAATTTATTGAGTTGAAACAGGGGACCATGACAATGGCTGAGTATGCAGTTAAGTTTGAAGAGCTGGTGAAGTATTGTCCTCATTACAATACTGATGCAACTATGAGTTCGAAGTGCATCAAGTTTGAGAATGGATTGCGTCCTGAGATTAAGTTGGGTATTGGTTATCAGAAGATCAGATACTTTCCTGAGCTGGTGAACATGTGTAGGATCTATGATGAAGATAACAGAGCTAGAATCGCTCACTACAAGAATCTGAGTGACAGAAGAGGTAAACGGAAGCATGAAAATACATCTCATCGTGCTCCAGCTGATAAAGGAAAGCAAAAGGATGTTGCTGGGAAGAAACCAAGTGGGGGAGGAAATCCGCCCAATCCCCTCAAGTGTTTCAGATGTGGTGGCGCAGGTCACCGTGCGAATGAATGTCAGAATAAGGTGAAGAAGTGTTTTAAGTGTGGGAAGCCAGGTCATGTGGTTGCGGATGGTAGGGGCAACGTGCCAACCTGTTACAACTGTGGTGAGCAGGGTCATATCAGCACCCACTGTCAGAAACCGAAGAAGTCCCATGCAAGTGGGAAGGTGTTTGCATTGGCAGGAGCTCAGTCTACCAATGAGGATCGTTTGGTCAGAGGTACGTATTACATTCATGACACTCCTTTGATTGCCATTATTGATACGGGTGCAATCCACTCGTTTATTTCTATGGATTGTGTGAGGAGACTGGGGCTTGTGCCGTCTACTTTGACTAGAGGCATGGTGATTGATACTCCATCTATTGGGTCAGTCACTACATCTCTAGTGTGTTTGAATTGTCCAGTGTCGATCTTTGGTAAGGATTTTGGAGTGGACTTGATTTGTTTACCACTCAGCGAGTTGGATTTTATTTTAGGAATGAATTGGCTTGAGAGCAATCGCGTTTATATTGATTGTTTTAGGAAGAGGTTGTTATTCCTGACTCCGGAAGAAGAGGAAAATGCTAGTCATGTATCTACCAAGGAGTTGGGGATCTTGTTGGGAGACGAGGCTAAAATATTTGCAGTGTTCGCTTCGCTATCTGTG
Source organism: Lathyrus sativus (assembly GCA_963859935.3). NCBI lineage: Eukaryota > Viridiplantae > Streptophyta > Magnoliopsida > Fabales > Fabaceae > Lathyrus > Lathyrus sativus. The sequence goes on along the minus strand of OZ012741.1, from coordinate 592,603,192 downwards.
GAGAGTAAGTCTTTGATTGAAGACTTACCGGTTGTAAGAGAATTTCCTGAAGTGTTTCCTAAAGATGTCGCAGAGTTACCTCCAGAGAGGGAAGTGGAGTTTACGATTGATCTTGTCCCTGGTACCAGACCTATATCTATGGCACCATACAGGATGTCAGCGTCAGAATTGGCAGAGTTGAAATCTCAATTGGGAGAATTGTTGGATAAAAAGTTTATCAGACCCAGTGTGTCGCCGTGGGGAGCTCCAGTGTTGTTAGTAAATAAGAAAGATGGCAGTATGCGCTTGTGCATCGATTAACGCCAGTTGAATAAGGTAACCATCAAGAATAAGTACCCGCTTCCAAGAATCGATGATCTGATGGATCAGCTCGTGGGAGCTCGTGTGTTCAGTAATATTGACTTGAGGTCAGGTTATCACCAGATTTGTGTAAAGGAAGATGATATCCAGAAGACAGCTTTTAGAACTCGGTATGGGCATTATGAATATGCAGTGATGCCGTTTGGTGTGTCTAATGCGCCGGGCGTGTTCATGGAGTACATGAATCGTATCTTCCATGCTTACTTGGATCAGTTTATAGTGGTTTTCATTGATGACATTTTGATCTATTCTAAGTCTGAAGCAGACCATGTGGAGCATTTGAGAGTTGCGTTGCAAGTGTTGAAGGATAAGAAATTGTTTGCAAAATTTTCTAAGTGTGAGTTTTGGTTGAGTGAAGTGAGTTTTCTCGGACATGTTATTTCTGGAGGAGGCATAGCAGTGGATCCCTCAAAAGTAGATGTTGTGCTTCAGTGGGAGGCTCCGAAGTCAGTGACGGAGATTAGAAGTTTCTTGGGCTTGGCAGGATATTACCGGAAGTTCATTGAAGGGTTTTCTAACTTGGCTCTTCCGTTGACCCAGTTGACTAGAAAATGTCAGGCGTTTGTGTGGGATGTTATGTGTGAAGAAAGTTTCCAAGAACTGAAGAAAAGGTTGACTACTGCACCAGTGTTAACCTTACCGAATCTGAATGATCCTTTTGTGGTGTATTGCGATGCGTCTAAAATGGGATTAGGCGGTGTTTTGATGCAAGATGGAAAGGTTGTGGCTTATGCTTCACGATAATTGAGGATTCATGAAAGGAATTATCCTACTCATGATCTTGAGTTAGCTGCAGTGGTTTTTGCATTAAAAGTTTGGAGGCATTATTTGTATGGGTCGAGATTCGAAGTGTTCAGTGACCATAAGTGTTTGAAGTACCTGTTTGATCAGAAGGAATTGAATATGAGGCAGCGCAGATGGCTGGAATTTCTGAAAGACTATGACTTTAGTTTGAGTTACCATCCTGGTAAAGCTAACATCGTGGCAGATGCTCTGAGTCGGAAGACAGTGCATATGTCAATGTTGATGGTTAAGGAATTGGATTTGATTGAGCAGTTTCGAGACTTGAGTATGGTTTGCGAGTTAACTTCGGAAAGTGTAATGTTGGGAATGCTGAAAGTGAATAATGAGTTTCTGTGTGAAATAAGAGAGGGTCAGAAACTGGATTTGAAATTAGTAGATTTGATGACCGTAAATGGATCCAACGAAGAAGAAGACTTTAAGGTAGATGATTCTGGTGTGCTAAAATTCAGAGGCAGAATTTGTGTGCCAGATAATCCTGATTTGAAAAAGGAAATTTTGCAAGAAAGCCATAGGAGTAGCTTGAGTGTTCACCCAGGAGCTACGAAAATGTATCAAGACTTAAAGAAATTATTTTGGTGGTCGAGTATGAAAAAGGATATAGCTCGGTTTGTGTATGCTTGTTTGATTTGCCACAGTCTAAGGTGGAACATCAGAAACCATCCGGTTTGATGCAACTGATGGAGATACCGAAATGGAAATGAGATAGTATTACAATGGACTTTGTGACTGGATTGCCGAATACGGTGAGAAACTTTGATTCAATTTGGGTTATCGTGGATAGATTGACAAAGTCGACACATTTTATACCGATTAACATCAGTTTTCCTTTGACGAAGTTAGCAGAGATTTATATCAGAGTCATAGTGAAGTTACACGGGGTTTTGTCGAGCATTGTATCGGACAGAGACCCGAGGTTTACTTCTGGATTTTGGAAAAGCTTACAAGAAGCTTTGGGTTCTAGTTTGAAATTGAGTTCTGCTTATCACTCGCAGACAGATGGACAATCTGAGAGGACTATTTAGTCATTGGAGGATTTGTTGAGGGCTTGTGTACTCGAGCGAGGGGGCGCTTGGGATACTCATTTACCGCTAATTGAATTTACTTATAACAATAGTTATCATTCTAGTATTGGAATGACACCTTTCGAGGCATTGTATGGTAAGAGGTGTAGGACGCCTCTGTGTTGGTATGAGTCGGGCGAGAGTACGGTACTCGGACCCGAGATTGTGCAAGAGACTACATAAATAATCAAGATGATTAGAGAGAAAATGAAGACCACCCAGAGTGGCAGAAAAGCTACCATGACAATAGGAGGAAAGACTTGGAATTCAGCGAAGGTGACCATGTATTTCTTAGAGTTAATCTGGTGACCGGTGTTGGTCGTGCGCTGAAATCAAAGAAATTGGATCCTAAGTTTATTGGACTGTACCAGATTCTGTAGAGAGTTGGAACTGTTGCCTATAGAATGGCGTTGCCACCCGAACTTTCGAATCTGCATGATGTGTTTCATGTATCGCAACTTCGGAAGTATGTTGCTGATCCATCTCATGTGCTTCAGAGAGACGAAGTACGAATTCGAGATAACCTTACAGTGGAGGCGATGCCGTTGAGGATCGAAGACCGCAAGATGAAGCAACTAAGAGGGAAAGATATTCCGTTGGTGAGAGTAGCTTGGGGAGAAGCTACTGGAGGAAGTGTGACCTGGGAATTGGAGAGCAAGATGCGGGAGTCGTATCCAAAACTGTTCTCATCAGGTACATTTTCGAGGACGAAAATATTTTAAGTGGGGGAGAGTTGTAACACCCTATTTAAAATATTTAGTCATTTTTGTGTGTTGTGATGTGTGTTGGTGTAATGTTCTTAATTAAGGGGGTAATTCAGTAATATTGATCCTGTTAGTATTATTATTAATAATAACATTTATTATTATTCTTATTAGTAGTATTACTATTATTACTATTATTGGTGATATTATTATTATTAATGTTATTACTACTATTATTATTAGTAATATTATTATTAGTAATAATTAAATTGAAGGAATTAAAATACAATTAAGGAGGTTAAGAGTGAATTAGTGGGGAAAATTATCAGTTAACGTGAAAAAGAGGAAAAGACAGAACAAGGAGAGCTAGGGCAGAGGAACCAAATTCTCCACTGTTGATCAAGAAAAGCTTCAATCTAAGGTAAGGGGGAGAATGGATTTCAATATGGGTGAATTAACATGAGAGGGTAGTGGGAGGTCCTTTCTCTCATAGGATTTATGCATGTTTTGAACTTCTTGATCTGATTTTCGTAGCATGATAAATTCCTTATAATTGATGTTCTTGTTGAATAATTCTTGTATGTTGTTTGTGAGTATAAGATTGGAATTAATATGAAATTCGTGTGAGAAATCCTTGATGCTGTCAGAGAACCATGGTGAGTAGTAGATCTGGAAATCTGAACCTTTAGGGATGAACGAAATTGAACCCTTAGGAAGAAATTGAGTAGTATAATGATGAATAGATGAGGTATAGTGATTGTAGAGGGAATAGATTAACAAAAAACTGAGTTTTAGGTGGATTTGGGTGGAAAAATGGAGAAGATTGAGTGAGAGTTCGTAGAGGAATTCAGATCTGGTTTTTGGAGCAACAACTCTGTTGATACGCGTATAGGACTAGCCATACGCGTATGGGGCGAGGCAATACGCGTATTGGTCTAGGCAATACGCATATGAGTAGCCTATGGGTGAGGCCATACGCGTATGAGTTGCGTATGGGAGGGGTCATACGCGTATGGGCAGGCCAGGAGTGACTTTTTCCCGTTTTTGCGATTTCGACCCCGATTTTGCTCAGAACGCAATTCTGTTTGATCTGTAGGATTAATATGACTAAAACGGACCTAAGGAAGACTAGTAATGAATTTAATTAGAGAGAATATAGAAAATTACATTTTTGCCTTATGGGTGCGTTTGGATGGATGTGGGCTAAGATGGTCGAATTTGGACAATCTTGTGCGATTGTGGTAATTCCCGAGAGGATTACAGTGAGCGGATGGCTCGTGTGGATCAAGATTGATCGTGAATTATGCATGATGTATTATATTTCATGGTTGTGTTGACATACATTTCATATCATGTGTCATGTGGAGATGGCTAGGTGGGAATCCATGATGGGTGCCTAGTTTCATTCGAACTTCAGTGTGGAAGTCATTGTGGAGATAAGTTTTAGTTCAGAGGAACGTATATAGGACTTATCCGGATTCCAACGGGAATCGGGTTCTAGTGTGAACCGTATGAGATTGTGTTGGTACCACATGCATTGTGTCGAGTCAGTGAGTCACATTGCATTAGTGTAATTGAGTGTGGGCTATTAATGCCGAATGATTGAGGTGGCACGTGTATGTGCGTTATTTGTATATGATTGTATGTGTGGTGTGTAACTACTCCTTAGCATGTGTATTTCACCGTTTATTTATTGAATGTAGTTCTCACCCCTTTTTGTTGTTGTGTTTGTGCTCTCTTGGGAGTACAGGTGACCAGGTATCTGAGTAGTGCTTGGAGTGTGTTTCTATTTGATCGAGTCTTAGGAGTCGCTCTGATACGTAACATGGGATGACGGGATTACGTTGTTATTTGACTACTTTATTTGTTTATTGTTACGTATATTCATTTTTTGGACTTATGTTGTATGACCTCGTGTTGAGGAGAATTATATTGGAGAATTGAATTGTATTTTGCTGCTTAATTGAAAACTAAATAATATTGATTTATTTTAATGGAATGAAGTGACTTAGTGTGATATCCCACTGTGTTGGAAAAATATGATGAATTTTATGAATTATTCCTATATATTTATTATATTACGTGTACGGGGTAAAGTGGGGTGTTACATAAGACCCGCGACGCCAAGAGGGTCGAGGAAGCGCCAATTCCCTCCGACGAAATAGGGCTGCAAGTGGCCTTGTGCGTCTTCCGACCAAAAGACTTCCTCCTCTTTAATGAGCCCGCCAGATTACTGTCTGCCCACAACCCATGGGAGGATTTCCCCGCCACGGTGGTGATATCCGGTAGGGGCCCAACAAGCTATCAGTCGGGTCAGTCAAGAGGAAGTTTGAGGAACTAATCGACAAAAGCTCAAAGACGAACACTACCCTCGACAGGTTCAAAGGGAAATCAAACCCGATCACTTTTTACCTCGAGAAACTTCCATGGGGGGCACCCAACTCCAACATTCCCCTTCTGATCAGAGCTCAGATGGCTAACTTCGATGTTCGCTGAATTCTAGTTGACCAAAGGAGTTCGGTGGACATAAAATACGCCCACCTGTTCATGACCCTGCAGCTCGACGAGAGCCATTTGACTCCATATGTGGGCTCCAACCTCTAAGGCTTCAACAACACCACCACTAAGCCTTGGGGATACGTAAAACTGATCGTCACATTTGGGGCCGAGGAGACATCCCGACAGGTGAAAGTCTGCTTTCTGGTAATTCAATGCCCTTCCTTGTACCAGTGCCTCCTAGGACGGTCAACTCCGGCCGAGCTGACCGCGGTATCATCGACAGTCCACCTGAAAATGAAATACTACACAACCAGAGGGCTAGTCGTCACCCTCCACGGGGACATCGAGGTGGCCAGAAGATGCTTCGAGGCGGCACTCAAAGGACTCAACTCCATCAATGTCCCCACCAAATCGGTCAGCAGACTAGCCCAAAAAGACGAGTCGAAGCCTCTCTCGCACATCAACTCTATCGACCTCGATAACCATTTCCTCGGTAAGCAGGTACAAGGCAAAGTTTCCATTAAGACACGCCTCCAGCAGACAACGGGAAGCTCGCCCACCTGACACGTCCCATTCCAGATGGAAACTTCAAAATCATCACGTTAGGAGACGATCCTAGAAGAAGCGAGAAGATCGGAACTGGCCTCCCTAACTTAGCAAGGAAACAACTCAAGGCCTGCCTCTGGGAGAATGTTGACCTCTTAGTGTGGAGTGTTGCTTAAATGCTCGGGTTCAACTCCGACATAGCTTGCCACCACCTCTCCATAGATTAGCCGTTAGGGCCATAGTTCAACATAGGCTTAGGCAGTCTCCGGAGAAAGCGGAGGCTGCTGAAAAAGCTGTAAAAGACCTTTTAGAGTCGAATTTTATATCGGAAGCCCAATACACAACCTGACTGTCCAATGTTGTAATAGTTAAGAAATATAATGGAAAATGGAGAATGTTTGTTGACTATACCAATCTCAATCGGGCATGTCCCAAAGATGCTTACCCATTACCTAACATCGACAAAATTGTCGAAAATTCTGCAAGTTTTAAACTGTTGTCATTCATGGACGCGTACTCGAGATACAATCAGATCCCCATGAAAAGGCCGATAAGAAATACATGACAATCATGACCGAGTCGGGAAATTATTACTACAATGTAATTCCCTTCAGTCTGAAGAACGCCGGGGCGACCTACCAAAGGATGACGAACAAGGTTTTCCGAGGAGAAATCAGAGACATGCTTGAAGTTTACGTGGACAACATGATCGTGAAGTCATGAGAAGATGTTGACCAGACCGCCCACCTCAGGAAGGTCTTTGAAACGATGAGGAAGTGCAGGATGAGGTTTAACCCCGAAAAGTGCACCTTCAGCGTAAGAGCAGGAAAGTTCCTTGGTTTCTATCTAAAGAAACAAGGAATAGAAGCCAACCTGGATAAGTACATGGACTTCTATGATTTTTACACCCCAAGCATAGAGAAGTCTATCTAGTCACTAAACGAGATGCTCGCGTCTTTGTCATGATTCGTCGCCAAGTCTGCACAGCATGCCACCCCCTTCTTTAAACTGCTACGTAAGAAGGTCGCCATCAAATGGACTGAGGAGTGCAAACAAGACCTCCTCCATCTCAAGCAAGTTCTCTCAGAGCCGCCAGTGCTATCGAGACCCATGGTCGGGGAAACCTTATACTTGTATCTTGTTGTCACCATAAAAGCCGTCAGCGCAACACTGATTTGCGAAACTCCAGAAGGGAAAAAATCGATATACTTCACGGACAGAAGGTTTCTTTTGCCCTCATCAACGCGGACAGAAGGTTACGATATTACTTCCTGGCCCATACGATCATAGTCAGAACCGACCAGCCCATCAAACAACTACTCGGACGGCTAGACATGTCGAGAAGAATGCTCAGATGGTCACCCGAACTCTCCGAACTCGACGTCTAATACAAGAGAAGAAAATCCCTCAAGGCTTAAGTCCTGACCGACTTCGTCACTGAGATGACTTCCAAAGATTTCCTGACCCCGGGGCACACAAATGGACCGTCTTTGTCGATGGCGCCTCTAGCTCGACGGGAAGTGGAGCGGGCATCATACTGGAAAATGAAGAAGGTATCCTAATAGAAGAATCCCTTGCCTCGGAGTTCCCAACATCGAACAACCAGGTCGAGTACAAAGCGTTCCTTGCAGGACTCTGTCTGGCTCAAGACCTTGGCATAAAGGAAGTAAAGATCTTTACCGACTCCCATCTCGTGGCATCCCAGGTACGAGGAGAATATCAGGCCAATAACGACAACCTCACCGAGTACCTCTCCTTGGTAATAGAAATAATAAAGAGCTTCGATTTCATAGAGGTACAACACGTTCCACACGAACACAACGCTCGAGCAAATGTCTTGTCAAAACTAGCTAGCATGAAGAGGAAGGGCGGAAACAAATATGTAATCCAATAAGTCCTCTCTCGCCCCAACATCAAGAGAGGCATGATAACTGCCGAGGTAAACACTATCAACGACAATGACTGCTGGATGACCCATGTGTATACCTACCTCAGTATGGGACGCCTTCCCGACGATGCCAAAGAGGCGAGCATGGTAAGACGTCGAGCCTGCTTGTACGTCTTGATCAAGGACAAACTATACAGATGGGGATTCTTCATCCCCCTTCTTAAGTGCGTCGACGAATCCAAAGTATCGAACATACTCCAAGAGATCCACGAAGTGATCAACGCCCAACACCTAGGCAGAAGATCACTTTCCCGCAAGGCCTTACGAGCAGAATATTGTTGGTCCACCATGTAGCAAGACACCAAAGAGCACGTCAAAAAGTGCAACAAATGCCAATGGCACGGGGACATGCACATGGCCCTGCCAAACGAGCTCAAAAAGCTTTCGTCGCCATGGCCCTTTGCATGGTTGGGTGATGGACATCCTTAGGCCCTTCGCCACCGGATCTTACCAAAGTAAATATTTGATAGTCGACGTCGACTACTTCACTATGTGGATATAAGCCGAAGCCTTAGGCCAAAAATATGGCCCAAAACATACTCCGTTTCTACAAACGAAACATACTTGCCCGGTTCAACGTACCCCAGACCATTGTCACCGACAATGGGACACAGTTCACCGACAAGAACTTCTGGGATTCGTCGCCAGGCTAGACACAAAACAACACTTCACATCGGTCGAACACCCATAGACAAATGGGTAGGCCAAAACCATGAACAGGGTAATTCTGTGCGGGATGAAACAAAGGCTGGAAGACACCAAGAAAGGATGGGTCGAAGAGCTACACAACATCCTCTGGGCTTACAGGACCATTCCATACTCAACAACCAGGGATACCCCATTCCGAATGACCTATGTGACAGAGGCGTTGATCTCGGTCGAAATAAGAGAACCTTCCAAGAAAACTGATTCCCCCCTATCCGAGGAGGTGAACAAAGAAGCACTAAGGTAAGAACTCGACCTGGTCGAGGAAATCAAGTCAGGGCATCTCTGCGTGAAGTCTCACTAAAACAAAGGATAACCTTGCGGCACGACAACAAAGTCATCAAGCGTGAGTTATAGATGGGAAGCCTAGTCCTGCGGAGAAGCCAAAACAACTCACACGAGGGAAAACTCACTGTAAATTAGGAAGGCCCCTATCGTGTCCAAAACAAAACGGGAAACCGGACATATTAGCTCGAAAACCTACATGGAGAAGAACTTGCTCGACCATGGAACGCAGAAAAACTCAATCAATATTATAGTTAAAGACTGCCCGCGACCTATTAAAGTTACGACCACAGGGGCGCGCCACAGTATAAACACGACTCCTAATTTTAAAAACAAAAAGACAAGAGTCGGCCCCTTACGCGTGCAGGCGTGACCCTTGATCCAGCGGGGACCCTTCAACCGAGCCCCACCACTGTTGTACCATTGGGCAGGACCCTCAGTTCATGACGGGAAGTCCACGCCCGAGGGAAAGACCTCTACCAAGATCTTGGCCCCACGACCGATCGGATTTTAACCCCGATCCTCTGACGAGTTCCCCGCTCAGTCGGTCATCAAACAAGTCGAGCAAGAAAAAAAACAGAAATACAATTCAAAAATAGAAACATAAAGCATGCACAACATAAAAGTAAAGTTGCTATATATTCAAAATGGCGAGCAAAGCCCATTGTCAAGAAAATTACAAGAATGGCCAAGCAGGCCAGAAACAAATACGTCAAAAGTCGGCATGCAGGCCAAGAAAATAACACAGGCACGTAGGCCAGAAAAAACAACAGACAAAACTAAGAAGCTTCATTCTCTTTCTACTCGCCACCCACCTCTTCCTCCTCTTCAGTTTTCGGAGCCACCATACAATCCTCGACAACTTGATGGAAGGCCTCCGTCTTGTCGGTGATAAAAGGGACGTTCGGGTTCACGAGACGGAGCTGCTCCACGGTGCTGTCGTATCCCACCTCGAGTGCCCTTAGGTAATCGTGCTCGAGCTGTCGGATCCTCGACACTAGAGCCACCCGGGATTCCATGAGCTTTTCCTCCTCAGTCTCGTCCTGCACAAGCTAGGAAGCCGCCTCTAGTTCTATAATCTGTGCCAAGAGCCTCGTCCTCTCTTCACCCGCGACCTTCAACTGCTTCTCCATCTCTCCATAGAGCTTAAGTTGGGCAGCATTATCTTCCTTCGCCTAATTGAGATCAGTAACCAGCTTGCTCCTCTTCGCCTTGATAGTCGCAAGGTTGACCTGCAATTTGGGGAGGTCGGATAAAGAGCAAGCCTCATTGTTGAGGACCATAGCCGTCTCGAATACCCGAATCACCGCAACCAGGTCCTCCACCAGAGCCTTCTTCCTCGTCTGCCGATCAACACCCAAGATGGTTTTTGTCTCCGCAGCACCCACCATTAAAGAATTGGCCCCACAGAAGAATGCATGCTACAAACTACAAGCACTACAAGAAAATTAGGATTTTACGACACAAAAATTGCGACAATTACTTAATAATCGTTGTAACTCTAATATAGAGACGCATTTCACGACAGTATACACCTACCGCCCCTTACATTTTTAAAAGATTATCAAATATTACGACTGTTATCATTAAACCTTCCTACAAATAAGTTCACGACTGTCTCAAAAGCCGCCCTAAATTTTATGTCCCGACGGTAGAACAACTGTCGCCCCTTAAACCCAGTAACACAAATTATAACCAATGGCAGATCCAAATAAGTCTATGTATTTTAAATAAATAAATAAATGACTAAAATCATTTATAAAATATAATTATAGTAATAAATTAAACTTAAAATACATAAAAATGAAAATATTATATATACTCAAAATAAAACTTTCATTTTAAAAACTATTTTTATAGCAAAAATTACATTCAAAATATTATATCCAAAATTAAAGTATTAAAATTAAACTATATATCAAAATTTTAAAAACAATTTTTATAGTAAAAATTAAACAAAAAATTAAACTATATATACTCATAATATTATAAAATATCAAATAAACAAAACAATTCAATTAAAATAGAGAAATAAAAAAATTTATTAAAATAAAACTGTATTATGACTGGGAGGTACCGTCGTGAGTCTCTCACAACCGCGACGGTAATATCCACCCGTCGTCCTCCAAAATTTCATCTTTTCCGCAAAAACTGAGAATTCATTCTATTTTTTATCTGTATTTTTCACTTCTTTTTAAGAAATCGCCGCTCACGTCCTTGGAGAAAGAGGGAAACTGACATTTTTCTCAACCGCTGACACTGTCATTACGAATCACCGTCAAAACAACCACCATCAATTCGAATCTTAACAGGTTTGTCTTCTCAAACCCTAAATTACCTCTCAAACCCTGAATCGGATCCTGGTTTGGATTTTACTCTGAATTTTTTATTTAATTGTTTGGATTTTACTCTGAATTTTGTATTTAGTTGGTTTGGATTTTAAGCATTATGTGTTAGATTTCTCTGTTTGAGAGTTAAATTTGAGTAAGAAGTAGGGGTGTGCATGGATTATAAACCAAACCAAACAAAACCACATATATGGTTTGGTTTGAATCTTAAAACCATTTATATAAAACCGGTTTATTTTTTTAAAACCGGTTTACAAGTAGATCGGTTTGGTTTCAAACCGGTTTTTAAATAAAAAAACAGTTTTTTAAAAACCAGTTTTAAACCGGTTTCTCTCAAAACCAATTTTTTTATTTTCTTTAAAAAAATCAGTTTTAAAATCAATTTTATAAAAAAAAAACAATTTTAAAACCAATTTTTAAAAAAAAACGGTGAGGATTAAGGTTTTTGAGGATTTCTTATAATAAAATTATAAAGTATTAATTAAGCGATTTTAATTTTCTATAAATTAATTATAGACCAAATCATAACTTAACATTTAAAAAAAAACAACAAATAAACTTTATCATGACAAATTAAGATAAATTCTTTTAAAAAAAGAATGTTCTCCTCTTAAATTTATTTATTTTATTTTTTAATACTTACAAAATCATTTCTAGAATTTATAGTATTAGTGAAATCACAAATATAGATTGAAAAAAAAAATCATAAATATAGAGATTCAGTGATAGTGAAATTTTCCCACATTTTCTTCTGTGCATTACCCCTATTTGCGAGACCCTCCAAGGAGACTCCATTAGCATCATTTTCCTATCTGCTTCAAATAATATGATCTCTTTTAAAGGATGGATCAATTACAAAATTCAAACACTAATTAATGGATATTATTATAAAATAAACACTAATTAATAATTAATAATGATTTCTAAAATTATAACAATATTTATACAATTAAAATTTATGATTTCACTATTACTGAATCTCTATATTTATGATTTCTTTTTTTGTCAATTTATATTTGTGATTTCACTAATACTATAAATTCTAAAAATAATTTTATAAGTATTACAAAATAAAATAAATAAATTTAAGGGGATAACATTCTTTTTTTTAAAAGAATTTATCTTAATTTGTTATGATAACGTTTATTTGTTGTTGTCTTTTTTTTTAAAATGTTAAGTTATGATTTGATCTATAATTAATTTATAGAAATTTAAAATCGCTTAATTAATACTTTATAATTGTATTATGAGAAATTATATCTTCTCTTTTAAAAAAATCGGTTTCTTTCAAGAAGAAAGAGATGAATAAAATTTGGATTGTGAGGATTAAGGTTTTTGAAATTTGTGTTGATTTTGATTTTTTCAAACTATTCATTGAAAAATGGTTACCAAATTTCAAACCGGTTTGTAACAAATGGTTACCGGTTTTTTTTTTAATTTGATAAATGGGCCACCAAATTTAAAATATAAATTTGGTTTGGATTTTAAAATTTGGATTAATTTGGATAAGAATTTGGTTTATGGTTTATGGTTATTGGTTATTTTGCACAACCCTAGTAAGAAGAATGAATTATTTATCTGTGTGGACGTGTCGTATCGAGTTTCTTGATGCTGAAGGGTTGCGGTAGCAAATTCTGGTATAGGACCTTTATTTGAAATCTTGTGTGCTGTTAATTCAATGGTTTTGTCCTGAGTTGGTGTCAGGCTCGATTTTGTTTTTGGTGATCATGTCTAGCTGCGGCGACATACTCTCTCCTCTCGCTCATACAATACACGACCATGTATTGAATTCCTCCGCCACGCTGTGACATCACGCCAGCGACGACAGAGATCACTCACAACCCCCTGCGTCTTTCGCCTCTCTTAATTTCTTTGCTCACATCACATTTTGTTTGGAATTCGACTCGGAATCGTGACGAACTCGTAGCTTAAATCATGAAAACATAATGGAATTAAAGCAACAACTTACTTGGAGCTGGATTCAGATACACTCTGAGTTTTGCTTTTGATCTTTTCGTCGATGCTACAATTTCCTCTTTTCGTTCGTGTTCGTGTGTGCCTCTTTTCAAATTTGTCTGCTATTGTGCGTATAATGTTCTATCCAATATCTTGCTAGAAATGTGGTTGCAAATCACCAAAGCCTCAATTATTTTGATTTTAGTGGGATACATTATTATTTTTTAAATTAAAAAAAGCGTCATTAAAACAAATGCACAACTAATATGTCCCTCTATCCAACAAATACATGCATCCGCTCTGAAAATTCACTTGCTGATACAAACCTGTTTTTAATCTTGCAATTTTTCATTTCTTATTTCGTTTCCTACACAAACTTGGTAGATTATTTGTTATCTTTCTATGTTCGTTTTATGCTGCATAAGTGATGTATAACCATGTAAATAAGTGTTTGTAGATGTAAGAATTGACTGAAAATGAATTTATGAAAACAGTGAAAATATGTTAGTTCCATTTTGTCAGCCATTATAGTGGTCCATGTCCAATTCATTTTAGTATTAAGTATCTCACGATCGTGATTTGTTGTAGTGAGCTATACTCCACTTTCAAGCATAGTTTTTGAAAAGTATGAAACTTTTTACTTGCAATTCTAATACCTGCCTTTGTATATGCTGTTTTCCCCATGAGCAATGGAGGGCCTCAAATTGTTTTAAATTACTGTTGTCAACGTCTCATTCTTTTTGAAATATTTGACTGTGTGTACTCTTTGGAACTTCAGGTCTCAAGGAACCTTGAATTGGGTTTATCAGCTCTCAGCGGCGAAAAAGGACCAGCATATGATCGAATTGTCTTGAATGCTGTAATGGTGGATCACTTGCTTGGTGCTGAAGGCGCAGAAGATATATATGCTGCCCTGGATAGAGCCAGAGAGGCCATTGACAGTGGTAGTTCCAGACAAGAATTGCAAATAACTTTTTTGTAGACAATATGCAGGACACACGAGGAATTAAAGAGGAAGGGAAAACCTCAGATAATGGTAAATTATTGGAGAGAAACTTAAGATTTGATTCATTTTAACAATCAATTTTGAAGTTTTGGTTACACCTTTGTATAACATTCTACGACATGTTTGTAAGGAAATTACTAAGAATCATCAACACAGCACTTAATGATGAACTTTTCTTGTCCATTGCTGCTAACAACATGACAGTAGTGGAGGTTGATGTAGTTTACACAAAACCATTCACAACACAATCAATTCTATTAGGTCCTAGTCAAACCACAAATGTTCTTGTCAAAGAAAACCAACTTCCAAGCAGATACTTCATGGCTACAAGAACTTTCATGGATGCACCTGTCTCAGTTGATAACAAAACCGCAACAACTATATTTCAATACAAAGGAGTTTCAAACACTATCATCCCTTCATTTCCTCAACTACCTAACGCAAATGACACAAACTTTGCTTTGAATTATAGCAAAAAGTTAAAGAGTTTGAATTCTGCTAAATATCCTGCTAATGTTCCTCTCAAAGTTGACAGAAACCTTTTTTACATCATTGGTTTAGGCATGAATTCTTGTCCTACATGCATCAATGGAACACATTTAGTTGCATCTCTTAACAATGTTACTTTTGTGATGCCGAAAACCGTGCTTTTAATTCTACAGTTGAGCTTGTTTTGCAGGATACTAATCTTCTTACTGTTGAATCACACCCATTTCATCTTCATGGTTATAACTTTTTTGTTGTTGGAACTGGTGTTGGTAATTTTGATCCTGCTAAATATAATTTGGTTGATCCTATGGAAAGGAACACCGTCGGCGTTCCGACCGGTGGTTGGACCGTAATTCGATTAAGGGCCGATAATCCATGTATATTTTATTATTAATTGAATATGTAGTCGAAGGTATATTTTTTGAAGTCATAAATTTTTTGGTTTTGAAGCAGAACATGTAAGATGTCTTTAATCATTTTTCTTCTGTTAGTAGTACTTATTTTACAATGGTTTGCTGAATTTGTACTTATTTTACAATGGTTTGCTGAATTTCAACTTGCCTCTTTGTTATATTACTACAAGAAAATTACCAATCTACAACACTAAAGTCATGACAGTTTGCTAAAAATTGTCCCTACTCACGTTCTATGATGGTAGCTGCAACAGTTTGGGATAACCACCTCAGCCTTTATACAACAAATTAAGAGATTCAAGTGATTCAGTATACCACATTCATATTCAGGTTTGTTCATTGTTAGCACAACTCATTATTCATTGTATGATTTTTTGTTCAATCCCTATCATCAACTCAAACAGTAGAACCAATATTTGTTGAATACATTGGAAAGTATTAGCTCAATTTTATTTACTGTTTTATTCAATTTTGATTATTGATTATATATGTAAGGTTTCCAACTTGTTCAGATTAGAATCCTTAACTATTATTATCATTTTGTCTTCACTAAATGGATGAAGATATATGGATTGTGTCTTGGGTTTTTATGGTGGATGATATTGTTGGTTGATTAATGTCTTAGGTTTCTATTTATTGTTTCATTCCTTTTGGTCAATGAAGGAGGTTATTTGAATTTCAACAATCTTCTCCTACAAACCATAGCAATCAACACAGCACAAACCTTTTTAAACCATCTTGTGATGTTTTTTCTCTCCCTTTTTTTCTTCTGATCATGGTACGATTCAAAATGTTTCATTAGAATTTACAAAATTTTAACATGATGTTATGATTTCACTTTTTATAAGGAATTTTTTGATTTGATGTTTTATGTCAGGCACTTTGAATTGGAAGGAATTATTAGAGATTCTTCTTTAAGGTACAAACATTTTGTCTTCACTTTTAAAAATTGTTTTGATAAATGTACTAATGATTGGTTTTTTCAACGGTTTCATAGGTTTAATGTTTGTGGAGAATTTCACAAGATTCATATCAGGGTGGTCTTTGTCTTTGACAGTTACAACTAATTCTGTTGTTAGTTTGTTGAACTCAGTGATTGAATGAATGAATGAATGATTCTATATATAAGAATTTCGGATTGATTAAGGTTTGAGCTTTGAAGATTCCATGTAAAGGACATTTGTGAAAAACTGAAATTGGGGATTTTTTTCCTGATTATAGTTAATTGTTGTGTTGGTTAATTGATTTCTGAGGGCCATATGTTGCACCCCAAAATTTGCCCAAACTTTTTCTTTCCTTGGCTTGTGTTTCATTGCATCTTAGCATTAGAATTTGCATATCATTTTGCATTTACAGGGGATCAGGAGGTGCTTATCAAGAGAGGAGTACCAAGGCTTCAAGCTCAAGCAAAGGCACTGGTATAAGTCATCAAGTGGGTGTATTACCATGAAGCTGTCAGAGCTCCTAGAAAGGAGAAAGGTGTCATAACTCGTTGTCAAGGAACCATAAAAAGGTTGTCAAGGGGTCCTTAAGGTTTTATCATTGGTGTGAGCATGAGGTAGAAGCTTGTTGAGTACCTCAGAGGTTATAGTGGAGTGGAATGATCACTCAATTCATCTGCACAATGCCCAGGCAAAAAGGTTGAAATTAGGGTTTAACTTTTAATCAGGATAAATGTGTTTCTTGGGGAAAAGCTTGTTTCCATGGTCTTCCATATGTCCTAAGGTGTTTGAGGATGGAATATTTATCATCAATTTTAATCAAAAGGGCTTCAATTGATCAGTCAATTGAAAATCAGGAGATTTGGGGGAAAAGTCAACTGTGCAGTGAAAAAGTCAACTCCTAACTTTTTGAAGTCAAGATCATGTACCTCAAGTTAAATATGACCAATGGATGGAATTTGATCAAGAAAAGTCCAGGGAATCATAAAAAATCAAAAGTTGTTGAAAGTTGCCATTTAAGGAAAATTAGGGTTTTAGAATTTTCCATTTATGGAAAGTTTCATGTTTGGAACAACCATCTTCAAATCCATTTTTCTTCATGATTAAAGATTCAAATGAACTTTTCTCCAACATCAAACTTGTAGAGCATGTTACAAGCTTTCCAAAAAATTCAAGATGTCCTCAAAATGATACTTGGAGCTCAAGTTATGATCAATCAAAGTTGGGGATTTTCAATGATTTCAAAGTTGGCAAGTTGAACAAATTTTTGCACTCACTTTGCAAGTCAATTTTCATCACTTTCTTAATGTCCAATGGAACTTTGTTCCAAATGAGAGTTGTAGAGCATGTTACAAGCTTTCCAAAAAGTCATAGAATTCCCCCATTGGATATGAGAAGCTCAAGTTATGGATGTGCAAAGTTGAGAAAAAAGTGGCTGACTTTAACATTTTTGCAAGACATGAATTATTGTCATTTGGGCATGAGATGCATTTTCATCATACTGCCTGTTAACTCCTCAAATCATGCAAAGGACTTGCATTGGGAGCATGTCAAACATTGCCAAAAGCTGTCACAACACAATACCTCTCTCCTTGCTAGCAGGCACAAAAGCAGCTATCACTTCATCCAGCTACTGCATAGCCCTATGGGCTGTTTGTCCTTGTTCACCATCCACCCTTGATTCAAAAATTCATGAAAGAATGCAAATCTTCCCCTTCATTTTTCACCACAGTAAAACCCCCTTAAACCTCTTTCTCACTTCATATTTAAGCTGAAGAGGATCTTGAGGAAACCCTAGCCACCATTCTGCATAGAGAAACCAGAACTCTCATTTTGTGAACCATTTCAAACTCTTCAAAACACCAAAAACTGCTTGTTGCAAACGGTATACCAGCATCATTTCCAATTATCCAACCACCTCAAAAATCATCCGCACAACCTACAAATGGCCTTTTGAAGGTGTTCAAACCTTTAAACCAGTCCAAGACTTCATATATCCAAAAGTCAACCTTCTACCTAACAAACCTTGACTTTTTACTCAAAATAAGCCTATTTGTCAACTGTTTGGTTTGTGAATCATTGGAGCTGCTGTCCTGCATCCTAGGAGCATTTGCAGGTTGTGGAAAGGCATTGAGG
Source organism: Lathyrus sativus (assembly GCA_963859935.3). NCBI lineage: Eukaryota > Viridiplantae > Streptophyta > Magnoliopsida > Fabales > Fabaceae > Lathyrus > Lathyrus sativus. The sequence continues at coordinate 592,584,991 of OZ012741.1, read as the reverse complement.
GTCCTTGGTTTCATTACTAGGCAAGGCAACTGCAAGAGGTAAGTCTTTATCTTTGAACATAAACAATTTTCCTTGCATCCTACATACTGTTTTGAGCTGTGACCATGGTTGTATGTTGAGCAACATTTGAGTGAGTTATATATATATATATATGCTATGTGACATGTTTAAAATACTCATTATTGTGCAATGCTGTGTTATTATGAGATTTTAGGTCATGTTTGAACCAACTCATTTGTTTAGCAAGAATATTTGCAGCTGGCATGTATGATAGACTTTAGGTTTGTTTGTTTGTTCTACCAACCATGAAACATGTTTGTTTGTGTGGTTCAAGTGTGACGTTCATGCTTAAATTTGGTGATACACCAGTTTGCATTAGAGGACCCTGTTGGAACATGTTTGACATTGCTCTTGATTTGCTTGTTGCTTCCTATTTTGGTTCAGCTTAAATCAATTTCTGTTTTGACTTGGAACTGTATATACATGTTCATGTTTTGTTGTAATTTAATGTGATTAATGGGTGAATATCTGTCATGAACTATTGTTGAATGGAAACTGCAAGGCTCAGGTTTTGGTTCAAAGGCATTGATTGGTTACTTAGGTGGATGAGATCATGTTGTTCTGGTTCTGTTGCAAGTAACATCATCAGATCTTGATTTTTTTTGCTGACACTTTAGATTAGAGATCCCTATGTGTTTAATTCATGATGTGTTTAAATGTGTACTGGTTGAAGCCTTATGGTAAGCTTTTACTCATGTTTGGTCTGCTATGTGTTTGGTCTTTAGTCCAAGAGTTGCTAATTTATGTTAAGTAGGAACATTTTTGCTAGGCTGACCAAGTCAAGTTGAGTTTGGTGTGGAAATTATGTATATGTATACCCTGTCATGTTTGCCTCAATGTTTTAAGTTATGTTTGAGATCAGCCTTGACCTTTAATTGCTAGCATCACAAGCCATTTGGGACAGGTTTTTACTTTGACATTTTGCTGTCATTTGCTGCTGATTTATGTCATTAAGTTTGTAAACTTGCATTTTATGAACAAAACTTGGGACTGTTATTGGTTTTCTTTTGCAATCCTGTTGTCAAATCTAGTATTCATGTTAATTATGTTTAGTAGTTACCTTTGGACCTCATTTGTTTTGGCCTGCTGTCATGAGTCTATTTGCCATATGAGACCTAAATTGAATTGATGCTTGAGATTATCATGATAAAATGTTGGGACTGTTTTTGTGCTAAAGGTCAGTTTTCTTGTTTGCTTGATGGATTGAATCTCATATTGTGTTTGGATTATGATGGCCAAACTGCTGATGTCATGAAGTTATTGTGTTTGGATTGTGATGCCAATTTTGTTGCTCATTCTGTTTTGGTTGTTCAACTCATGCTCTTTGATGCAACTCATATGTCATTTCCTCATCCTGTGTGTTTTAAATGAACTTACCTGCTAGAACTCATCCAACAACATATTTGAAACTTGTTCAAACCCTTACTTGCTTTTAATTGCATCAGTTTCAACCTTTGAACTCCAAAACGCATTACAAAAGCCTCACTTGCATGAGCATTCGCATTTTTGTGTGTGTGCATCTTTTGAAACTTTTGTTGACACCATTGTGATCCTTATGAAATTTCAAGCGAGTTTGACTAAAAGTTTGTTAAATTTTAGTGGAGTTTTGAGAGAGTTGTTTCGAAAACATATTTTGATGTTTTGCCTTGTTTTTGCCTTGTTCTTGCCCATAATGCACGCCTCTCTTGGTTTATATTTAATGGGTGGCATTAATACACAGATGTATCGCCACCCCAGTGGTTAGTAGCCTTGCCTTAAGTATCTTGCCATGCGCCTGTACCCCTGTTCGATCCCCAACGGGGATAAATTTTGTTTCCTTTTTACGTTTTCCATGTTTTTAATATTGTTTTTTTTTCTTTTCCCATTTATTTAACGCGCGTGTGGGTGGCTGGTTTGGCCTTGTTTTGAGCATGAAACCCCAAGGTATTGGGTTCAAGCCTTGAGGGGGGGGGGGGGGGGGCTTTCTTTTTTTTTAGCACTTATTCCTTCTATTTTATTTTAATTATCATTAAAAATCCAAAAAATCATTTTCTAATATTTTAGTGTGTTATTTCCCATCCTTTTTATGTTATTTTATTTTGATTTCCATTTCATTTCATGTTTTTATTTTGAATCCACCATTTTATTTTATTTCTTTCATTTCACTTGTGATTGAGTTATGTAGTGTTTACTTGGCCTTTGGCCATGATCCCCCTAGGATTCCTAGTCCCTCCGTTTAGGATGGGAGTAGGAGAGACATTAGGTGTTCAATCCCATGCATGATAACATTAGGTTAGTTCTTCCCTTTCATCTCAACTTTAGGAGCATTGTACATGATAACTTTAGGGTCCTGTTTCCCCTTAGATCGAGTCTTTCTCTTCTCATCTCCTAAAAAATTCAAAGCATCTAATAAAGGATAACAAGTGTTGTACGCTACGAGCCTTAAGTACTTGGGAAATGGTGATTGAGGGGTTTCCTCTCAGTTGCTTAGAGTGTTTAGTGTGGCACCCTTTGGGTGACACGCGACGCATTCACTCCTAGGTCATAGTCTTTAGTGCAAGATGAGTTACAAACAAAACTCAAAACACTTCTTCTCTAAAAAACACAAAAACAAACATTCAAACTCCTTTTTGTCCTTTGGGACCTTTAACCTGTGGAAAATCATTTTTATAAGGAGAGTTTTGTTAACTCTTAGTTCTATCGCAAACGGTAACGCCTAAGTCTCCAATGGTCGAGCTGCATACACTAACTGCTAGAACTGATTGTTAATCCTACTCGGTTTAAAACACTTGAACTAATCTGTGGTCTTGTTATCCCGAACTACGTTTGCTCTGATTTCTCGTACCAAACGAGGATACGTAGGCATAAGACGCGATGTCTTGGCGAGCAACCTTCCCCACCTTTCACCCGTAGTTAGCCAAACTACGTGGACTCTGACTTCTCATTTCAGATGAGATACATAGGCACAAAGCGTCGTTGCTTTGCCGAGTCACTTTTTCTTTCTTTTGTCCTTAAGCCTTTAGCTAGATAGTTTTAAATCACCCTTTTAGATAAACAACAAGCGTGGATCCCGTCGAGTACGACGGACGTGAGGGGTGCTAGCACCTTCCCCTTGCGTAACCGACTCCCGAACCCAAGATTTGGTTGCAATGACCGATCTTATCCCTCTTTTCATTAGGTTTTCTCTGAGCGTTTCCTTTCCCTCTCTTGGGATAAATAACGCACGGTGGCGACTCTTCTATCATTGCTGGCTCTTCGATTTTCGCAGTAGCGACACCATGAAATTTCTAAGTTTGGTTGGAAATTCTTTTGGATGTTCTTCATCTGGGGAATGGCTATTTTCTGCAGCAAGAGATGGTGATGTTCAAGAGGCTAAGGCCTTGTTGGAATATAACCCCCGTCTTCCGAGGTATTCGACGATCGGAGTTCGGAATTCTCCTTTGCATTACTCGGCTGCTCATGGCCATCATGAGGTATAATTCAAAATTCAATGTACTCATTTACTTGTTTCATTTTTCTCGCGGTTCCTCTGAACAGATCGTGTTTTCCGTTGATGTAGATAGTGTATCTCTTGCTTGAATCTGGCGTTGATATAAATCTCAGGAATTATCGCGGTCAGGTAATAATACGATATTATTTTGTTGTCAAATAGTGGCTATTGCATCGTAGCATAATGGAATTTGGACAAACCGATACATGATTAGTACTAGTTTAGGCTATAACGGTATTATGATGCTGTAGAATAGTAGAATTTGAACAAACCAATATTATGTACGATCTGCAGAAGAAAACATTGATTTAATGCATACTTTTTTTACTGTCTAAAACTTTTTGTTCGCTTACTTTACGATTTATTTATTATACCGATAACTGACTGCACTGATGCAACCTTGCCAACATGGTCATTGGGAGGTGGCTCAGACTCTGATCCTTTTTAAATCGAATGTATAATAGTTACTGCAAACCGATTTTGTACTATTTTTTAACGAGATAAATTATCGGTGAAATGAGTTGTAAAAGATTGGTTGTTAAATTGGACTGCAGATTCATAAAACTGATTCCCTAAACGGAGGTACTGCCCTCCATTTGGCTGCTTTGAATGGCCACACTTGATTCATAAAACTTTTGGGATGTATTACAGACGAGCGATTACAAATCAATCGAAGAATTTGATCAAAGGTACTTAGAAATCCTAATGTAAAATTGTAATCATCGATTAAAAATTATTTCCGTAAGTTAATTTTGTTTTTGATCGGTTGCATTCGAAGTGGTATTTGCTAGGTGATTAACAAAACTTCTGATGGAGGCATCACTGCTCTGCATATGGCAGCATTGAACGGGCATGTTGAAAGTGTGCACTTGCTTTTGGAATTGGGAGCTTCCGTGTCCGAGGTTACTGTAGAGGACATAAATACTATTGATTTAATAAGTAATTATTTATTATCATAGTTCATCTGATAAAGTGATGTCAAGTGTTTTCTTTGGAAATTCAGCATTTATTTTCCTACTATCTGTCGATTGTTTCCATACCCGTGCGCGCTTCTTGTAGGTTATGGGAGCACTCCACTCCACTATGCTGCATGTGGTGGAAATGCACAATGTTGTCAAGTATGTTTCGATTTTCTTCTCGGAGAAAATTTTATTGTTGCTCTAAACATTGAAGTTCTATTTATTTTTTCTTGTGTATTTTTTGTTCGGTTCGCAGCTATTGATTGCCAAGGGCGCCAGTCTCACTGCCGAGAATGCAAATGGGTACGTATTGATAAATATTTGTTAAGTTTAATATGTTTAGGATTCTGAACCTTCACTATAAAAATTAGACGTAATCATCGTTATATCGGAACTATGAACAAGTTTATCAGTGTAGGATTGTGTACGGTGTTTTGTTGTACTTACATTAATCAAACATAGTTTTTTTATTGTCTCGACTCTTGAGCAATATGTATCTTAGACGGATTTCAAATTCTTTTATTTACACTCTTAATTTTTGTTTTAAAGATGGACTCCCTTAATGGTCGCTCGTTCGTGGCATAGAAGTTGGCTCGAGGACACCTTAAAAATGCCTCCAGTGGAAAATTTACAAGTTCTTCCTTCACCGTACATATCTCTTCCATTTATGAGCATCGTGAAAATTGCTAGGTATGTGTTTTAAAAACCATCCTCTTACAATTTTAATATTTGCAAGCACTTATCTTGAGCAAGGTTTTAATAAACAACCGCAACAAAACGGTATATTGGCAGGTGTCGATACTTATACTGTTATTCAACGCTACAACTCTCTTTCTCGCCGTTCAATTTCAACTCACCGATCTGAAACTCAACCGTCTCTCAGAGCTCTGGTCAAACCACACCATCCAACTCGGGTCTGGCAGATTACGTTCGGGTCGGGTTTTAAATGTAACAGTGCAGTCTGGAAGGTCGAGTAATTTTTTGCTGTTCTTGGAAGTGCTATTTGGGGTGGTGCAATGGCTAATCAGATAAAACATAGACATGGTGAGATCTTAGATTTTAAGGAGTCTGGTTCTGGTTTTGCTGGTCCTTTTGTTTTATTTTAGTAACTTGATTGTGTCATTTTTAGTAATGTGATTTTAGAAGTACTTGTTATTGACTATAGTAATGTTTGGTTACTTTAAAAATTTGAATGTGATTAGTGTTGCATTGTCTTATTAAAATTAGATTTTAATTTTATATTATTGTTACTTTGATATTTAACAATAACTATAATATTTTAAATATGAATTAAACACAATTAATAATAAAAATTAAAAACCTGAGAGAGAAATTATTTGCGAATTTACCTACAAATTTACAATTTACTGCGAAACTTCTAATTACCTGTGGCATTTTCTGCGACAGTTTTAAACCGTCACAATCAACAATGGTAACAAAAATCAAAAGTATATTCACGACAGTATTTAACTGTTGTCATTTCCAGTTTACGTCAGTTCCAACTAGTCGTGAAATAGAGTTCACGACAGTTTTAAACTGTCACAATCAACAATAAAAACAAAAATCAAAAGGCTAGTAACGACGGTCTTTAACCGTCGCCATCTCCAGTTTAGGTCGGTTCCAGCCCGTCGTGAAATATAACGACGATTGGTGTGGCGGTTTTGGAAACCGTTGCTAAACATCCTGGGGACACACGTTTCTGTGACGGTACTACAACCGTCGTAGAATATAATTGATGGTGGTTTTAACCGTCGTAATCTGCCAAAATAACCGTCGTAATCCATCTATTTTCTTATAGTGAAGGTGGGAGAAAGAACCTCTCCTCGGCACTACCTTCGGTGAGGTCGACAGTCTCGGGCTCGCCGACCCGCGGTCTTTTAGGTGTCCCTTACGAGGAGGGGGACTGGCTGCCCTAAGGGGAAGAAGACGAGCCACCAGGATGTTAGTCCGGACCAGGCATTTGCTGCACCTGGGCAACCCTCCCCTTTCCAGATTTCTTCACGCCCTTGCTGGCCGCCAACCTCTTCACACGCTCGTGCATGCTCGACATCTCTCCTGCAAAAGAAAAATAAACAAAGTCAACAAAACAAAACAATAAAACAAACCAACAACGAACACGCAAACAAGGTCCACGTGAAAAGCAGACCCACTACCTAAGAGGCGCAAGGCTTCCTCGTCAGACGCACACTCGAGTAGGGCCCTCGTATTAATCAAGTGCGACTCCGTACGAATCTTCCCGTGTAAATCGAGGATAAAGTTACAATCTGGCGTTACGCACTTAGCAGGGGTGAAACTAGCCACAAAGGCGACCATCTTCGGCACTATATAGCTATATGTGCCCTTGCCAAAGTGTTCCTCCATCCAAAACAGTGGAATCTTCGGCACTAAGATCTCCTCTGATTGCCCGTCCCTTTCCCAGACCTCGAGGTTAGAATGTGAGTCTACGGTCGTATAAGTAACGGGCTTGACGACGTAATATCGGTCCTTGAAAGCCCGGATGGATAATATTAATATTCATATCTTCTGTGATAATACTTTTGTTATTTGTTTATCAAAAAATCCTATCTTGCATTCTAAGGCTAAACATATTAAAATAAAACATCACTTTTTACGTGACTATGTTCAGAAGGGTGTTTTTCAACTAATATTTGTGGATACAGATCACCAGTGGGCTGATATTTTCATAAAACCCCTTGCTGAGGATATATTCGTATTCATTCTAGAATTTTATTTATAAAATCATGTCCAGAATGAGTAGATGAAATTTTGATGTGTCAAGTCACCAGAATTTCTGAGATAAGATTCTGACGTTGAGCAAATTGTTTCTCTTTTATTTAATGTTCTTCTGATTAACGATACTTCTACATGTTAGAAGATGTGTTGATCAGAAACATGTTTAGTCAGATACCTCTTGATATTCCTGACTTTGGGAACATAAACCATGTTCTTTTGAAGAGACGACTATGATTTTATTATGAGACTTGTCCATTATCAAATCATATCTTATTGTTGAAGAGACACATTGAGCATTGTGATTTCATGGGACTAGGTTTTTAAAATGATTATTCCTTACTCCCTACTATTATTGTAATTATGATTTGACACATTGGGTTTGGTAACTTACTTGAGAATAGGGTAAATCTTTACGCCTTCCTTTAATGTGTATTCATTAAGACTTTTTGTGAATTAAAGCAGTTACATTCTCAATCTTTATTCCTTGTCAATTTTTCTTTCCAATCTTAAGTATACATTTATTTTGTATACCTAATATGTGACCTTTCTGGATACTCCTTTAAATAATAGTTTGCTTTACTCCTTTTCTTTTTCTTGATATGCTTGTTTATTCCTCTGCCTGTGACCAATCTGGAGTCACTGTTGAAGACTTTCATCTATCCTACTCTTTTGTTGGAGAATTCATTGCCATTCATGATGTTTCTCTTCACATATATGAACCTTACAATTCTGAAGGGCTCCTTCCCACCGCCAAAATGCGGTTTCAACTTTTGTTAACCAACTTTTAACCCCAAGGAGTTGCCAAAAATGCTTTGTCTCATGATGATAGACTCTTTATCTATTTCATGATGCACAATGTCCGGGTCAACCTACCTTAAACCATTTTCAACCATCTGAAGAATTATGTTGAAATCTCCAGAAATCAACATAAGTCTTTCATTCCATACGAAAGAATTCTATTTAAGTTGTTCTTCAAGGCTGAAATTATTGGTTTAGCCAAAGTACTCGGACCAGAAAATGTTGTGGTTGAAGAAATGTATGAAATGGTTGATAATGTGGAGGATTTTTAATGGTTGGTAGGCGGGTGTTCTTGTTGTTATTTTAGAATCTGTCTTAGTTCTTTTGATTAATTGTTTTGTGTGTTTGTCTCTAGTTTGTTTGGTTGTTTCAGAAGTTGTCTTGTATTGCTCCTTACTCTTGTACTTGCGCCTCTGGCGTTTTTATCTTTAATCAATGAAAATTTATCTTTTGATTGCATATGTTCATCTTATTGATTGTTAACTAAGGAGGAGAAGTATTGATATACCTAATTTCTTTTTTAATTACCTTTTTGATTATGGCAAAAAGAGGGAGTATATTAATGGAAATGTTTTTTGATAAATATATCTTGTTCTCTGAATCACAATTCTAACATTCTAACATTATATATTTGCACACAATTTCTTATAATTTCTTTTCAAGAACGATATTGAAAATCTGGTAAGCATGATTATCTAATGCATATGATAAGAACCAGACTTGAACCATTTTAGATCTTTTAAGACCAATCAGGCTCTGTTATATAATCAGGCTCTGTTATTCTGAATCTGATAAGATCTTTATAATCAGGCTCTAGTATCCAAAATTTGATAAGATTTTTAAGTCTTATATTCAGAGGGAGCTTGATAAAGGGAAGTTATTTCTAAACATATCTATGTCACTTCCTTTTGATTATTTTTGTACGAAATTGTTTCATCAAAAAACATTGTTTTGTCATTATAAAAAAAGGGAGAGATTGTTAGAACAAGATTTGGTTCTTCTCATTATCTCTAATTTTTGAAAATAACAAAGTAGTATTTGTGTGAGAACAATTTTGGTACTCTAGTATTTGTTTTTTTGAAGGATTAACAAACAGACTCTGACTCTGATAGAAACCATATACAATGAAAATCTGGTTTAACCAAAAGTTACTTTTGTGCCAAAGAAGCAAGTCTGCTTCTGATCTACTCACATTCAAAAATATTCTAAGAAGACAATATGTTGTTGCTGCAATGCTCTCTTGGATTCTGGTTCTGAGCGTGACTCTAATGTCTTACTTCTGAAGGTTGTCTAGCTTCTAAAGTCATTATCTTCTGAAGACTAAGTGTTGAAGACTTTGAAGATAAGGTTCTACTGAACAAAGTTCTGAAGACTCTGAAGACATTAGTTTTTGAAGATTAAGTGTTGAAGACAAAGTTCAGCTAAAAAACGTTCTGAAGACTGATAACGCGAAAATATATGTATAAAATGACGTGTGTTTTAACTAATGTTTGACCGGTTTCACTCCGAATTCAGGGCATTCCATGCTATTTGTCTAAGTATTATGCAGGTATTCGAAGAACATGTCCAAGCAAAGCAATATGAAGAAAAGGAGCAAAAACAAGTGGAAAATGGATGAAAAACCAAGTGAAAACCAGCAGAAACGAGCCAGACTGATATGACGACCGTCACACAGCTGTTATGACCGTCATGCGTGTGACGACCGTCACATAGCCATGACGACCGTCATGCAGCCAGAACGTGGCAGAATGAAGTCACGTGCAATTTCTCCCCTCAAAGACCAAAAGTGTGGCCACTAACTCCTATTTTTCTGCCTCAAACCCACTTCCTGAGGGAATAACCGTTAGATACTCTCCCTCTATAAAAGGAAGAGGTTGGGACCTGAAAAGGGGGGCCGAATTAAAGACAACGAAGTGCTGCCAATTCGTCTTCAGAGCAACCTTTCCATTATTCTATTCTTATTTGTTTCTCTTTTCCTTCTCTGCATTCTTTGATATTATTGTAATTTCTATTTTCATTGTACGATCGATTGGCACCAAGACCAGAATCCTGCCAACATTTGTGGAGGATCTGCCCAAAGGTCAATTGGAATATTTTACAGGTTTTAAATTTTAATCGTAATTTCAGTTTTCATTATGATGCATGTTATTAATTACTGTTTTTATTTATGTATTACCATTTCTATTTCTATGTCTAGCTAAACTACTGTAATCGATATGTAATAATAATTCAGACGGAATTTGATAATAATTGGCGTAGTTTTTCTCTTTTCAAAAACTCAGTTATGGTTTTAGTTTTTAATCAAAATTCTAAATAAATCTTTGTCACGACAGTGAGAAGCTATTTACGGTGGTTTTGCCACGACAGTGGGAAACCATATTAAGGTATGAACCAACAAGCGACAGCTGAGGTAAGACCAGATAGTAAAAACTAGGCATTCGATTTAAAAACAGGGAAAGCGCTTTAAAAAGGATTAGAACTTAGAGATTTTCAAAAGGTAACTTTAACCCCGAACGGGATAGCGAAAGCATACGTTCCGCCTTAGAGTTGCGACTAGCGTCAACAACCATCGTGAGACAAAAGTCTTTAAATCACTATTTTCTTCTTAAACTAAGTTTGAAAACATTTAATACGCCAATAAGTTGTCAAATCCCCGAAGAACAAAATTATTGCATATCGATTCATAAATTCATATCTTAAGTAAAACCTTAGTTCCCTTTAGTTTACGCATTTATTCTGCCATTATTCAACTTGAAACCAAACCGACCTAGCTAAACACCGTAACACCCGATAACACTAGATTGATTACGAGTCCCTGTGGGATCGATATCTATTATTACTACGCGATAGACTGTGCACTTGCAGTTAGATTTGTTAGACATTGAAAATCGCGATCAAGTTTTTGGCGCCGTTGCCGGGGACCCGTTTAGTCAATAGTGTAACCTTCTGTTACGCCGTATAGACTAGGTTAACTATTCTCATTTTTCCTTTACTAGTTTTGTCGATTGTATGCCAAGTAATCGCCCACAAGGCGATATCTTAAAACCTTCAGTCGTAGAACTAGAGCGCTTCTTACATTTAAGAAGTCGCATCATTGAGTACCAACAAAAACATAACATTCCCGATCCTCTCACTCACATTCCCAAATCCGAAGAAGAACCAAAGATGGCTGAAGGACCTCAAAACAAACCGCTGAAGGCATACACTACACCCTCTCAGATGGAGCCTAGAAGTAGCATTGCTGCCCCAGCTATTACTCGAAACGATTTTGAGCTGAAACCCTCATTGTTGTCAGCTGTACAACAAAACCAATTCTTAGGAAATGCAACTGAGGATCCAAACGAACATTTAACAAAGTTTGTACAATACGCAGACACAGTGAAAGCAAATGGAGTAACTCCAGACGCAATAAGACTTCGTCTTTTCCCTTTCTCTCTTAGAGATAGAGCGTGGACATGGTTACAATCCTTACCATCTGTTGCACCCCAAAATTTGCCCTCACAATACAAGACTTTGTGTTCCAAGAAGGTTCACAAGGTTCACAAAATTCATAATTGGTCAGAAGAGTTGACAATTCCCTCAGACAATGCACCTCCTAAGCAGTGCATCCAAAACTAGGGTTTTGACTTTAATCAGGCTAAATGGACTTCCAAGACTTCAAGTGAGCTTCATAACATCTTATATGTGTATAAGAACCCCCATGTCAAGTTTCAAGACTTTTCTCAAAAGTTTGCTCAGTCAGATGATCAGATAAGTCAAAAGCAGTCAATGCAATTAAAAAGTCAAACTGAGGTCAACTGTGGTCAAACCAAAGTCAAGCTTCATGATTTTTTGCCAACATCAAAGAGAGGTTGGATTTGGTTCCAGGGGTATTTTGGTCATTTTACGCAAATTCAGCTAATTCCTTGAAGACGGGTTGTTGTTAAGTTCTGAGGCGTTTATTTACGTGGGTTTGATATCAATTTGGTTTGGAAAGTCTGATCTGTGGAACAGGGTTTAACAAGAGATCACTCTTCTATCTTCCAGTTCATCTTTAGAGGGACAACAGTGAAAACTTCTACTGATTATTGGAGCTTATTCATGTCAAAAGTATTAAGATTGGATCGGATTAATTCAAGGAATATTCGACTGATGAATCGTATGTTGAGATGTTTGTGAATTAAATCATGGAGAAGAAATGGAAGATGATTTTAATAAATATGTGAAGTTCATTCATAATATTTTATTATTATTACAATTTGTAAAGAGAATTTGGATAGAAAGTTGAATTTTATTCATAATATTTCATCACGATTTACAAAAGGGAAATAATTTGGATAAAAAATGTATTATTGAATTATTTCATAATGCTTTTTTTTTATTACAAGTTTCAAAAGAGGTGTATATCCTAAAAAGTCCTAAGCCCTAAAATTTCTAAGTATCCCTCTTGATGTCCTTTGAACTTCTCCGCAAAGTCTCCGATTCACCTGATCCGCAAATGCTTGTTGACGTTTTTGTGAATTATAACTGCGATCTTGAGACGCCCAAACTTGTTGGAATGAATGGTTAAAACTCTGTCCAAAATAGCTCCAGGGACTTAAAATACCAATCCAAGTTCGCTTACCGCTTCTCAAACACCTTCAGTTAAAGGTTCATCACTTCAAGGCCTGATTCTGCATTTGTGATAGCTTGCGTCTATGATAAGCTCTCTCTCTATTTATACTTTGCGCCGGCAATGCTCCGAGCAGTCTTACAAGTTGTTACCTACATAACGAGAAGAAAGCGTGAAGTTAACGACCATATTTGATTCAAGACAGAGACAAACAACAAACAACACACAGAAGAAAGTTACAAAGTCATACCTTCATGCCGATGATTCACCACCAATTCCGCATGGTTCTTGAGTCAAGATCCACATGGACACTCCCTCTGGAATCAAGGACTCGATTCCTGCTCGGATCAAAGTCTCTGTATGGGCTCCTGGTGAAATTCCATACAACGGTCCTCCGGAGGAGGAAACGTATGTCTTCAAACATCCACAGCCAAAACAGACCCCTGCCGACTACATAAGCCATAACTTCAGTCTAAAATCTACATCAAGCATAAACCACAAAGCCAATGTCAGTTACAACAGAGATACAACGATATCGGCTGCAAAAAACAGAGCAGCAGAGATTCACAAATGCAAGAGCAACATACTTACTCGAGAGAGAGAAGAAGAAGATCAGTTCTTGGATGAGAGCACTGCACAGTCTTTTCTGAGGAACAACCAAGAGTATGCCCAATTCATGGTCAGAAAGTAAGCTGAGGTTATGAAGATCGTCGTACCGTTGCTCTCATAGCTTCAGCCAACCTTGCAGCCCTTTTCCACACTAAATAAGTAGCAAATCTTCATCTTTACCCATTCTATTACCTTCCTCAACTTCCAAACCCCAAACATTCTTCTTCACAAACATCCTTTTGTTAACCTTGTGCATAATACACTTTCAAAATACATAGCATTTTTTGGATTACTATAATGTTACTCCCTCCTTTTTACAAACCCGCAAATCCAAGAAGAAGACAATTAGAGGTAGTTCCATTCAGAGCTTAAAAATTCGAGTGATGTTGAAGGCTTACCACCTCAACCTGAGAAGCCAATTAGCAGCAGGATGCTTGTGTAAACCGCAGCTGTCGTAAACTTCATCATGACGGGCTTACTGTGTTACCGGCATCGCAAACCTGTCAACAAAAGAGAAAGCAATCCCCAAAGTTGTTGGTATTCGAGAAGTTTCCGTCAACTAAGGACTACCGCCACCTGTATAATGTTGAGTGAAGAATGAGACTAAATTCGTGATGACTACTTTCAAGATGTCAATAAAAAGCTGAATGGACATTACTAACCAAGTTTCAGAGCAAGACAAGAGTTAAACATCCAACATCCATGGCAACATCATTCAGAAGAGGAATTGCCTAAACCGCTATCATATAGATGAAGCTCTGCAAGTACGACTTTATTGGGACCATTACATTACCGTCGAGGCCATCCGCTACCTGGTTATTCAAAACAAGATTCAACATCTCTAAAAGAGAACGAACAAGAAAACTCAAAATGCAGAGAATGAGAATGGAGAATTACCGAGTATCCCCCCAACATCATCATTAGCACATGACAAATAAAGGTGTTCAAATACGTTTCAGTTTGGAGAAAAAACCAAAGGAATAGAGATGGATTTGGAAAAGAATATACCATGTGTTCAGCCTGTTAGCAGAGGGCAATTGCAGTTGTTACTCTTCATCTCCAACTTTGCTTCCATGGAAGCTCCTAATCACAAAACATGGAATTTTCCATCTGGGCCTCTAATTCTTCCCTGGCCCAAACCCGTTTGCTTTCCACACCTACAAACACACGATCCAAAATCAGTAAATCAATGAAGAATATTCTTTGAAGAATTAGAAGATTCGATCCAAAATTAAATCAAAACCAATCTCAAATCAATTACAATATCAGAATTTGTGATCCCATCAGCAAGCATTAAACAAATTCGGAACAGAAGAGGAATGTTTTTCAAATCAGATTATAACCAAAATGGAAGGTCTAAATCCACAATCAATCTCAAATCAAAGCATTAAGTTCTCAAAAGCCTATAAGAAGGAGAAGAAGTCACAACCACAAGAACAGACAGAAAAACCCTAACACACGGATAGCTACCAAAAAAACCCAAACTCGTAAGAAAACTTATCTGTTCAAATCCTTCCTCAGCCGCCGCGATAACCTTCGAACTGCCACAAAACCTTCGCACGGTCCGTGAGCCGTCGGAACCCTCCTCGTTCGACGTCGCCATCACCGGAACCACTACGAACTCACCGCCGCCCACACCAAGCCGCCACCGATCCTCATTGGGTAAAAAATCTTGTGTGAATACGATTAGTATCATTGTCTTTTTGTTTTGCAGGTTTCGATGTAGCCTCAAAAAGAAAGAGGAGATGGTCGAAGAGATTGCGATCGGAGAGGGAAAGGAGAATCGAGATCGTGATTTGGAGGGGGGGAAAGGGATTTTAGGGTTCCGCCGGTTCTTTTCTTTTCTTATTTTTTGTTTTGTTTTATTATTATTATTGTAATATAATCACACATGATACACCGCACACACTCACCTAATCAACACCCAATTATCCCACTTAATCTCCCCTTAATCTAATTGATAAACCTAAATAACCTAAAATTAATCCTGTTTAACTAATAACCATTTCAAAATAACAGTCTTTTTAATCAATTAATCAACTTGTTAATTTAATTAACCTTTTCTCTTTATTTCAATTTCAGCTTTATTTTATTAATTACCCCATCAATTTAATCCCCCACCTTTTATAATAACTTAAATAGAAACGTTTTTTTAATTTAAATTAACTTTTTAATAATAACCATAAATTTCTTTCCATATAAAAATAAATCACTTCACATTTAAGTTACTTTTTTTAAGATAGATAATATGATTAAAATTATTTAGTGTATTAGGATATTTTATTTAAAACCTTAGAAATCTAATTTAATTAACATTTTCTTAAAATCAATCTCACAAACCCTAATTTTCACAAATGCCTCGCCGCAGGCTAAATTACAATTTTACCTCTAGCATTAGGTCAAAGAGCCGCCACACTCATTTTAGGGTTTCCCGCCGTGAAATCCCTAACCTAACCCTAATTCACTTAACAATTCAACGTAGAGATTTGGAGTTTCTACACTCCACGTAAGCGTGTCCTTAAGATGCGTTTATTCCCCTTGAGACCTTGACCACAGTCAAGAAGTCTCTAACCTCCCTCTTGAGGGGAACTACGATTACTCTGATTCCACTCCCGTAAGGATACGTAGGCACAAGATGCGATGTCTTGCCGAGTAAACTTAGAATTAACCCCCTTTATTATTTATTGCTTATTTATATTTTATTTATCTTTGCTATTTAATTATTTTGCTTATTATTTTGTAATTGTTTCTTGGATGTAAAGTTGTTTAATTATTTAATTATTATTATGGTTAGTAATTAGGGAGTGTAATAACCTGTATGTAATATTAAAATAAATTTAGATCACTTTTAAATAAAGATAATTAAAATAAACACGTCACACACGTAAGTCGATTTTAATCGCCGTCTTACTTCCTAAGGATATCCCTCAAGTTGCCTACGAATAATGGTTAAGTGGGGTGTATAAAGCAAGTCCCTCAAATAGAAAAATCATCAAAGTCCCTTATGGTTGCCTTTACGAATCGAGTCCCTTTCGAAAAATGATGATGGTCCCTTATATGTGCTTATTACATCCCACAATGGCCTTCAAAGTCAAATTGTCCCTCACATGTCCCTTAACATCCAAAGTAAGGACTACCTACTCCATCATAGTAGGGATAGTCTTACTAAAGGAAAGAATAAAGAATAAGAAAGACCTTTAAACATTAGGGTAGGTTACTCCTAGGTGCTTGCTCACTTCAAAACTGTTTCACACTTAAACAAATTTTCAACAAGTTTTCAAACAAGTTCTTAACACATCCTTACATGGGTTATTTATTAACTATTCTGAAAATTTTCTATTCACACACTACACTTTCAAAACAATTCAAAAGTGAGCTTAAGTACCTAAGAGCCCATGGATAACCATGGATGAAAAGGGTGCTAACACCTTCCCTTTTCATAACCTACCCCCCGGACCCAAAATATTCTCTAAGGTCTTTCCTGTTCTTTTATAACCTTTCCTTATGGATAAAATAAAAGTCGGTGGCGACTCTTGCTATCCGCAACATTGTTTAAAGTCAGTTCTCCCACCGTGTTACAGAACTGGCGACTCTGCTGGGGATCTATTTAAGAGGGGTACCCTTAGGAATTAAGATCACTTTAAATTGTTTGCCTTGTTTGCTTTATTATTATATTGTTGGGGTGCTCTTATGTGTGAAAGGTCCTAACCCGGATCTAGTGTACCTTAGGTAAATGGCAATAGACCAAGGAAACTGTACGACGTATATCGATACGGTTGATCTGGTGGCCATAGTTAGTGCGACTTCTTGGTTGGTGCTTATATTCCTTAAGTCAAGTTGAGGATAATATTGAGGCTGCCATATGTTGTCAATGCACTAACTGACTTTTAGAACCCTAGTTAACTCATCTTGGCCTTTAGAAAGTAGTGAGGTAACCGGCTTTGGTGCAGACTGAAGTTGGTTGACACTCGATACTACGCTCATTGAGATCTTAAACTTGGAGGGTTTTGGTTGGCAAGTAAGTTGCCTTCTGAACAACCACCCTTGTGAAGGATCAATGATATTGAGATCCCTTAGAACCTGGTTACTTTTGTAGGACAGGATGAACCATCTAACTTCAGGGGAGGGTACTTGCCTTTGAACCTCATGCAAGCCTTTAAACCTAGGGCTATAGTGTGACTTGTTTGTGTGTGCCACATGTTTGTGATTGAGCATGACATCATGACATCATCATGCATCATAAGCATATCATTTTCCCTAACCATTTCAAGGACCAAAGGATTTATCTTTGTTCTTTGTTGCAGGTCATGGCTTCTGCTCGTAGAAACACCATCAGGATCAACTTTGTAGGGATACCTGCTAAGCTCAAGGAGTTGGTTTCCCTAGTGCCTGATCATTCCCAGTTCAACAAGAGACATGGTCACTTATTGGATCTAGTTACTTCAGGGTTCAGTGAAGACATGATGAGTGTGCTGTTTCAGTTCTTTGACCCTAAGCACCATTGCTTTACATTTCCTGATTATCAGCTGGTTCCAACCATGGAGGAGTTCTCTAAACTTCTGGGTATACCTGTTCTTGATCAGAAGCCATTCACAGGCTTAGAGAAGGAGCTTAAACCAGAAGTTATTGTTGCAGCTCTACATCTGAAGAAGTCTGACATTGTTCTAGAGACGAGAAGTGGAGTTAAAGGTATTCTTGCCAAGGTATTAGTGGATAAAGCTCAAATGTTCTTGAAGGCTATGAGCTACGATGCTTTTAAGGAGATCTCAGCCTTATTGATTTATGGCTTAGTGTTGTTCCCCAATCCTGATCAGTTCATAGACGTTCATGCCATCAACATATTCCTGAGTCACAATCCAGTGCCTACCTTACTTGGAGACATCCTACATTCTCTTCACACCCGTACTACAAGGGCAAGAGGAACTTTGATGTGCTGCATACCTTTACTTTCTAGGTGGTTTATTTCTCACCTTCCTCGCTCAGTAATGAAGAATGAGCAAGGGTTCAGATGGTCCAAGAGGATCATGTCACTTTCTCACTCAGACATCCATTGGTGCTCCAGATCTATGGAGAATGTCACCATCATTGACCGTTGTGGGGAGTTTCCTAATGTACCACTTCTAGGCATAAGAGGAGGCATCACCTACAACCCATCTCTAGCTTTACGACAGTTTGGTTACGCCCGGAGCGATGGTCCACATGACATGTTGATTCAGGGCATTGTGTTTGATTACGACAACGATCTTCAGGGTTACCGTCAGAGATTCATCCGAGCTTGGGGAAAGGTAAACAGGATTGACAGCAAGACACTGGAGCCTAAGTACACTATTCCTATGGAGGCTTATCTCAGATGGGTACGATCTCGTGCTCAGACACTCATGATGCCATATCCTGCCGTCCTACCAGTTACCATGGAACCTGTTGCTGAAGGAGACACAGCTTATACCATCCTTCACCCAGACATGCCTACTGATATGGAAGACTTGCAGAGATCATGGATCCAACTGAAAGAGCAAAGGGATACTTTCGAGGCTCATTACAAAGCAAGCCAAGCAAGGATCCTAGAGCTAACAAAGCTACTTCATGAGGAACGAAACCTCAACTCATACCTTAACATAAAGAGGAAACGTCCATGGGAGACTTAAAACCCCATCTTTTGTACTTATTTCGTTTTCATTTTTGTAAGCCTAAAAGGCAAAACAAGTTATTACTAATAAAAAGTTACTTTCTTGTTTGTTTAAGCAAATTTAAATCCTGCGGTCCTTGAAAACATTGCATATGCATTCCCATATCATTGCATCACAGGTTTATAATTGTGCACAGGTTTCTCATCTTCTCGCTGTTTATTTCAGCAATGGCTCTTGAACAATCAGTTAAGGATCTCCAGGCACAGAATGCACAGTTCCAAGAGCTGATCCTGAACCTATCCAAGGGGCAGGATGAATTGAAGACACTGCTGGCCAAGAAGACTAAGAAGGCTAGAAGGTCTGCTGGGTTGCTCAACATGGGAAGAAGGTTCAAAGGTCCTGTCAAGACCAAGGGACAGGTTGAAGACTATGAATCTGAAGAATCTGAGCAGGAGAGAGGCAGTCTCCACAACACTATGGGGGACTCTGATTCTGAGGCTAACTACTACCATGAGCCTAACGAAGACAAATTCAAGATGCTGGTGGATAGAATGGATGCTATGGAATTACAGAAATCATCTGGGCTGGATTTTGAGGATTTGAGCTTGATATCTGGGGTGGTCATACCCATTGGGTTCAAAGTTCCTACATTTGTTGTCTATGATGGGGTCTCTTGTCCCAAATTGCATCTGAGGTCTTATGTCAGAAGAATTCAACCCCACACTGCTGATAAAAAGTTGTGGATCCATTTCTTTCAAGAGAGTTTATCTGGAGCTCAGCTAGAGTGGTATTATCAGTTGGAGAGTGTCAACATCAGAGATTGGAATGACCTTGCTGAAGCTTTCTACAAGCAGTATCAATACAATGCTGACTTAGCCGCTACTCGCATGCAGCTTCAAAGCATGTCTATGGGTGCCAAAGAAAGCTTTAAGGAGTATGCTCAGAAGTGGAGAGACTTAGCTGGAAGAGTTCAACCCCCTTTGACTGATAGGGAGTTGGTTGATATGTTCATGTGTACGCTGAATGGTCCGTTTTACAGTCATCTCATTGGAAGCTCATCATCTGGCTTCACTGAGTTGATCATGACAGAAGAGCGAGTAGAGAATGGTATCAAGAGTGGTAAGATCCAAGTGGGCACTTCTTCATCAGGTGCTGCAAAGAAGCCTCCCACTGGGAAGAAAGAATCTAATGCTGTGTATGGTCAGCCTGATCGTAACAGAAGGCATCAGTCTGTTAGTGAAGTTCATATTTCAAATCCAACTCCTGCAACAACAGAGCAGCCTCAAGGCAACCAACAGAGGGCTAGAAGACAGTTCACGAAGATCAACATGTCAATGGCTCAGGCATTGCAACACTTGTTGAAAGCTGAACTTATTACCCTGAGGGAGGCCCCTCAGAATCCCAATGTTACCTCTCCCAAGTACAATCCCAATGCACGATGTGCATATCATTCAAACTGTCCAGGACATGATACTAATAACTGCTGGGTCTTGAAGAACAAAATTCAGGATATGATTGATGCTGGAGAAATTGAGTTTGATCCACCAGGTACTCCAAATGTGATTACAGCTCCAATGCCAAATCACGAGAAGACTGTCAACGCCATTGATGAAGATATTGATGAAGATCTGCATGTCTATTCAGTTATGGAGTTGAGCACACCATTGTCTGTTATCAAAAAGAGGTTAGTACAAGCTGGGATCTTTCCAGGTTGTCATGAAGATTGTCTATATTGTACCTATAAGCCGGATAGTTGCTTCATTTTGAGAGATGGGATTCAACGTCTCATGGATAAATATACTATAGTGTTTGAAAGAAGACCAGCATCTGTAGAAAGTATGTTGGATCATCTGACTCAGGGTAAGAAGATTGAAGAGGTTGACATGGTTGACAAAGTACCACTAAGAATCACTTCAAAGGGTCCCATTAAAATCACTCATCAGGGCCCAATCAAGATTACTGCTGAAGGTCCTGTGAAAGTTGTCGCTGAAGCCAGAGTAGCTCCTCTGATCATTACCACTCCTGGTCCTATTCCTTATACATCTGACAAAGCTGTGCCTTGGCACTATGGGTCTGATGTTTACATCCATGGTGTCAAGCAGGAGCCTTTACCTGATATGCCTGTTGACATTGATAATATTGCTGGATCTAGCAAGATCACTCGTAGTGGAAGAGTCTTCTCTCCTCCAGTTGCTTCTAAGAGTGCAGTTACTCCTGCTGTTACTTCCACCACTGATGCTCGGGGCAAGGGTCCTGTTATTGAGCCTGTATCTACTGATGTGCCAGCTGCTGATGACCTCTCTAAGCAGATGGAAGAAGTATTGAAAATCATTCGCAAGAGTGATTATGATATTGTTGATCAGCTGGGGCATACTCCCTCAAAGATTTCTATGCTCTCCCTGTTATTATGTTCTGAGGCTCATGCCAAGTCATTGATCAAGTTTCTAAAGATGGCTCATGTACCCAGTGCAATTTCTGTGGACCAGTTTGAGAATTGTGTTGCTCACCTGACCTATGACAACGGGTTAGGATTTTCTGATGCTGACTTGACCCCTGCCAAGAGGGATCATAACAGGGCCTTGCATATTTCAATTGAATGCAGGGGCACTACCCTGTCTCATGTGCTGATAGACAATGGTTCCTCTCTGAATGTGTTGCCTAAGGAAGTCCTGAACAAGCTGA
Organism: Lathyrus sativus; assembly: GCA_963859935.3. Lineage (NCBI taxonomy): Eukaryota > Viridiplantae > Streptophyta > Magnoliopsida > Fabales > Fabaceae > Lathyrus > Lathyrus sativus. The sequence continues at coordinate 592,563,463 of OZ012741.1, read as the reverse complement.
GTCCTGAAGATACGGTATTGAAGCCCAGTAATATTGTGGTAAAGGCTTTTGATGGTTCTAGAAGAGTAGTGCATGGGGAAATTGATCTTCCAATCAAGGTTGGCTCTCAGGTGTTCACTGCTACATTCTATGTGATGGATATTCGTCCTTCGTACTCATGTCTGCTTGGTCGTCCCTAGATCCATGGGGAAGGTGCTGTGACCTCCACATTACATCAAAAGTTGAGATATCCGGTGAATGGAAAAGTTGTTACTGTCTTTGGAGAGGAAGAATATTTTGTCAGCCATGTAAACACTTTCAAGTATCTGGAAGTAGAAGGTGAATACATTGAAACTCCATGTCAGTCATTCGAAGTGGTCCCCTGGGCTGTTAAGGATTGTGTGACTCCTCCTGCTGTGAAGAAGGTTCCTGTGGTCATCAGAAACCCTCCAACAATGGCAATGGCCTCCCTCAATGATGCAAAAGCTGTGGTGGAAGAAGGTGGTTGTACTATTTGGGGTCAGCTTCCTGATATTCCATACAAGTCTGACAAGTTTGGTTTGGGTTTCACTGCAGAGTCCCTGAAGGCTGTCCGTCGTGCCCGTGCTGTTCGTATCACCAATCAAAGGGTTATCAATGCTGTGGGAGATCAAGATGAAGACTACAACTTGGAGGCATGGATTTTTCCTACTGTGGGTGCTGGACTCAATAATTGGACAGCTGAAGATGTTATCCCTATCTCCTTTAGTCAGGAGTAAATACTATTACTGTGTTATGTTTTTAAATTTATAATTTCTAGAACAATTAAAACTTTCAAGCCATGTGCCTTACCCGGGGCACAATGGTGCGCTTGTTACGGGTTGTCATTTCATTTGCATACTTCATTCAATAAAATCAGTGGACGTTTCGTTTTCGTAAATATTGTGTTCCTTGTCTTTCTTTTTCTTCTAGTTTTGCTTTATCAGCTATGTGTTCCTACACACACCCACGTCACTAAAATGCAGATCCTCATCCACTCTGGATCCAGTTGATAACAGTTCTACTATTGCCAATTACAATTTCGAGAATCCGATCTATCAAACTGAAGACGGAAACGAGGACGATTGTGAAATACCTGTAGGGCTTGCTAGGTTGTTACAACAAGAAGAGAAAGCTATACAGCCACATGAAGAGCCAGTCGAAGTTGTGAATCTGGGAACTGAAGAAAACAGAAAAAAGGTCCAGATAGGGGCTGATTTAGACAACACTGCTCAGCATAAGGTATTCTCTTTTATGGATGGTTTCTCTGGTTACAATCGAATCAAGATGGCATCTGAAGATATGGAGAAGACTACATTTGTGACACAGTGGGGCACCTTTTGCTATAAGGTAATGCCATTTGGTTTGAAGAATGCAGGGGCAACATATCAGCGTGCTATGGTGGCTTTGTTTCATGATATGATTCATCATGAGATAGAGGTATATGTGGATGATATGATAGCCAGGTCTCAGAATGAAGAACAACATCTTGATCATCTGTACAAGTTGTTTGAGAGGTTGAAGAAATACAGGTTGAGATTAAATCCAAACAAGTGTACTTTTGGAGTTAGATCTGGAAAGCTCCTGGGTTTCATTGTCAGTGGAAAAGGTATTGAAGTGGATCCTGCAAAAGTGAAAGCTATACGAGAGATGCCAGCTCCCCGTACTGAGAAGGAGGTTAGAGGTTTCTTGGGACGATTGAACTACATTGCAAGATTTATTTCCCAATTAACTACCATCTGTGAGCCAATCTTCAAGTTGTTGAAGAAAGATCAGGTGATGGAATGGAATGATGAGTGCCAGACTGCCTTTGATGAGATCAAGAGATATTTGCTAGAACCTCCAATTTTAATGCCACCAGTTGATGGAAGACCCTTGATTATGTATTTAGCAGTATTAGACAACTCAATGGGGTGCGTATTGGGGCAACATGACGAGTCTGGTCGAAAAGAGCAGGCAATATACTACCTTAGCAAAAAGTTTACCGACTGTGAAACAAGATACTCACTGCTCGAGAAAACTTGCTGCGCTTTGGCATGGGCTGCTCGCCGACTAAGACAGTATATGTTGACCCATACTACCTTGTTAATTTCGAAGATGGATCCAAGCAAGTACATATTTGAGAAACCTGCTCTCTCCGGAAGAATTGCAATATGGCAAATGATCTTGACGGAATATGATATACAGTATACTACTCAGAAGGCCATTAAGGGGAGTGTTGTTGCTGATCATTTGGCTCATCAAGCAGTAGATGATTACCAGTCAATGAATTTTGAGTTCCCTGATGAAGACATTATGTCTGTTACCAAAGAACCTGGACAATATGACGGACCTGAACAAGGATCCCGATGGACTATGGTTTTTGATGGTGCCTCCAATGCACATGGTAATGGTGTTGGTGTTGTGATTAGTTCCCCTGAAGGTTGTCATACCCCGATTACTGCCAGACTTTGTTTCTATTGTACCAATAACATGGCTGAGTATGAGGCATGTATCATGGGTATGCAAGTTGCTATTGATATGAAGATTCAGTTCCTTGAGGTGTATGGAGATTCAGCTCTGGTAGTAAGTCAGATTAAAGGAGATTGGGATGCAAAGCATGATAATCTCATTCCTTACAGAGAACATGTGTTGTCTTTGATCCCACATTTCAAAGAGATTACTTTTGGACATATTCCACGAAGAGAGAATCAGTTGGCAGACGCATTGGCCACCATGGCATCTATGTTTGAGATAAGCTGGGATGATGAAGCTCCCAAGATTACCATTGATAGATTTGAGAAGCCTGCATACTGCAATGAGATTGACACTGAAAGGGCAAGTGGACTCCAACATATGAGGGACCATTTGTAGTCAAGACAGTGTTCTCAGGAGGTGCCATGATACTGACTACAATGGATGGTGAAGACTTCCCACAACCTGTAAACGCAGACATAGTTAAAAAATACTACGCATAAAAAGAGACCCGCTAGGTTGACAGGCCTAGGCAAAAATAAGGGCATCCCGGCAAACCAAAAGGGTTTGGGCAAAAATTAGGGATATATATATAAAAAGATGTACACTCGGCAAGTCGAAAACCTGAAAAGGCGGCTTGGGCAAAAAAGGGTATCCCGGTGGATTGAAAACCTGAAAGGGCAATCCAGGCAAAAGTTAGGGATTAAAGCGTATGACTATGTCTCGTTTGGATCACTCATGAAACTGCAACCAGTTGTACTACTTACTCAAGCTCAAACAGATAAAGCTCAATCCAATCGTTTCCGTCTCAACAGCAAGAAGATGAGATACTTGAGTGGCAATAGTAGAATTGAAACTCAATAGGATTATTTCCCACATAGCTGATTCTTTTTGTAAAACTTCATGACAAAATTCTCTTACTAGGGTTTATGTCTCCTTGTACAAACTTACCCGTGTATGGGTCACTTTTGATATAAATAAATTCCATCTTTTGAATCCAGATTTACTTTTACCCTATTTACATAAGCGAAACGTCCATTGGTTGTGTTTGAATGTATGTATGCCTTTGAACATGATTGATGTTTACCAGAAATGCATGTATGCTTTTAATATGATTGATGTTTACCAGAAATGCATGAAAATGCAGTAATAGTATTTACTAAGGACGAACGAGGGAAGGATTTCAACGAAGCTTCGCCGGTTCATCTTTACAAGACCGTTACAAACCATCAGTAGGACTAATCCATTTTCACAAAGTCTAATCTCCCCTGGAATTTATATCCATCTCTTTTATCCTCATACGGATATACGGGAAATTACTTTCCAATAAGGGCACGATGAACGAAGACGGGATGTTATACTTATCCTACTATCAAACGAAAATGAAGGTTATCTATACCCTACTATCCCCAACAACGGGAGGTTATCTATACCTTGTTATCCCCAACAACGGGAGGTTATCTATACCTTGTTATCCCCAGCAGACGGAGGGTTATATATTCTTCAACAACGAATCGGGATTTATTTTCCTTGGCCAGCAGTTGTTATACAAGGATATCCAGACACTTCCAGCAGTGTCATAGCATACATACATCATTTACATCATACCATAACATATATGTCTATAGTACATTACCTAAGTGCATCATGTCATACATGCATACATAAAGCATAAACTAATGTTGTTATACAGAATGCTACCTTGTTTTCAGGTTAATTATCCAACAAACAATCTTATGATCTTTGGGACTGCTTTATTGTAACCTCAGGGTTACTTTATCCTCCTGATGAGCTTCTTATTACTTTGGGACTGCTTTATTGTAACCTCAGGGTTATTTTATCCTCCTGATAGCCTCTCATGACTTCAAGACTGCTTTAGAGCTACTGATTGCTCTATCCTCCTGAAATCATCCTATTACTTCAAGACTGCTTTAGAGCTATTCATTGCTCTATCCTCATGAGGTCATATTACTACTTCAAGACTGCTTTAGAGCTATTCATTGCTCTATCCTCCTGAAGCCATCTAATTATTTCAAGACTGCTTTAGAGTTCTCCATTGCTCTATCCTCCTGAAATTACATTATTATTTCAAGACTGCTTTAGAGCTATCCATTGCTCTATCCTCCTGAAATCATTACTTCAAGACTGCTTTAGAGCTATTGATTGCTCTATCCTCCTGAAGACATATCACATTATTACTTCAAGACTGCTTTAGAGCTATTGATTGCTCTATCCTCCTGAAGACATATCACATTATTATTTCAAGACTGCTTTAGAGCTATTCATTGCTCTATCCTCATGAGGTCACATTATTATTTCAAGACTGCTTTAGAGCTGTTGATTGCTTTATCCTCCTGAAGCCATTATTACTTCAAGACTGCTTTAGAGCTATTGATTGCTCTATCCTCCTGAGGTCAGATTTATCACTTCAAGACTGCTTTAGGGTTATCATTATTGATTGCTCTATCCTCATGAAGACATGCTGTTACATCAGTATTACTCCAGACTCCTGACAGTTCTCATTATACTACTGAAGAACTTTCCCCTAGTGGCATCTTTAAGCCCACTCAATCATGTTCAACCAACCATCAATATCACTCCATGCACTGGTGAGTGCAAATTTTTGGGCTTTTGTGTTCAATCCCCTTCAACCTTCCAGGTTACGACTGGCAAATATACCAATCTAACCCCTCAGGTTTCAGAAAATTGAACAGGGGCAGCTGTTGCACCCCAAAATTTGCCCTCACAATACAAGACTTTGTGTTCCAAGAAGGTTCACAAGGTTCACAAAATTCATAATTGGTCAGAAGAGTTGACAATTCCCTCAGACAATGCACCTCCTAAGCAGTGCATCCAAAACTAGGGTTTTGACTTTAATCAGGCTAAATGGACTTCCAAGACTTCAAGTGAGCTTCATAACATCTTATATGTGTATAAGAACCCCCATGTCAAGTTTCAAGACTTTTCTCAAAAGTTTGCTCAGTCAGATGATCAGATAAGTCAAAAGCAGTCAATGCAATTAAAAAGTCAAACTGAGGTCAACTGTGGTCAAACCAAAGTCAAGCTTCATGATTTTTTGCCAACATCAAAGAGAGGTTGGATTTGGTTCCAGGGGTATTTTGGTCATTTTACGCAAATTCAGCTAATTCCTTGAAGACGGGTTGTTGTTAAGTTCTGAGGCGTTTATTTACGTGGGTTTGATATCAATTTGGTTTGGAAAGTCTGATCTGTGGAACAGGGTTTAACAAGAGATCACTCTTCTATCTTCCAGTTCATCTTTAGAGGGACAACAGTGAAAACTTCTACTGATTATTGGAGCTTATTCATGTCAAAAGTATTAAGATTGGATCGGATTAATTCAAGGAATATTCGACTGATGAATCGTATGTTGAGATGTTTGTGAATTAAATCATGGAGAAGAAATGGAAGATGATTTTAATAAATATGTGAAGTTCATTCATAATATTTTATTATTATTACAATTTGTAAAGAGAATTTGGATAGAAAGTTGAATTTTATTCATAATATTTCATCACGATTTACAAAAGGGAAATAATTTGGATAAAAAATGTATTATTGAATTATTTCATAATGCTTTTTTTTTATTACAAGTTTCAAAAGAGGTGTATATCCTAAAAAGTCCTAAGCCCTAAAATTTCTAAGTATCCCTCTTGATGTCCTTTGAGCTTCTCCGCAAAGTCTCCGATTCACCTGATCCGCAAATGCTTGTTGACGTTTTTGTGAATTATAACTGCGATCTTGAGACGCCCAAACTTGTTGGAATGAATGGTTAAAACTCTGTCCAAAATAGCTCCAGGGACTTAAAATACCAATCCAAGTTCGCTTACCGCTTCTCAAACACCTTCAGTTAAAGGTTCATCACTTCAAGGCCTGATTCTGCATTTGTGATAGCTTGCGTCTATGATAAGCTCTCTCTCTATTTATACTTTGCGCCGACAATGCTCCGAGCAGTCTTACAAGTTGTTACCTACATAACGAGAAGAAAGCGTGAAGTTAACGACCATATTTGATTCAAGACAGAGACAAACAACAAACAACACACAGAAGAAAGTTACAAAGTCATACCTTCATGCCGATGATTCACCACCAATTCCGCATGGTTCTTGAGTCAAGATCCACATGGACACTCCCTCTGGAATCAAGGACTCGATTCCTGCTCGGATCAAAGTCTCTGTATGGGCTCCTGGTGAAATTCCATACAACGGTCCTCCGGAGGAGGAAACGTATGTCTTCAAACATCCACAGCCAAAACAGACCCCTGCCGACTACATAAGCCATAACTTCAGTCTAAAATCTACATCAAGCATAAACCACAAAGCCAATGTCAGTTACAACAGAGATACAACGATATCGGCTGCAAAAAACAGAGCAGCAGAGATTCACAAATGCAGTAGCAACATACTTACTCGAGAGAGAGAAGAAGAAGATCAGTTCTTGGATGAGAGCACTGCACAGTCTTTTCTGAGGAACAACCAAGAGTATGCCCAATTCATGGTCAGAAAGTAAGCTGAGGTTATGAAGATCGTCGTACCGTTGCTCTCATAGCTTCAGCCAACCTTGCAGCCCTTTTCCACACTAAATAAGTAGCAAATCTTCATCTTTACCCATTCTATTACCTTCCTCAACTTCCAAACCCCAAACATTCTTCTTCACAAACATCCTTTTGTTAACCTTGTGCATAATACACTTTCAAAATACATAGCATTTTTTGGATTACTATAATGTTACTCCCTCCTTTTTACAAACCCGCAAATCCAAGAAGAAGACAATTAGAGGTAGTTCCATTCAGAGCTTAAAAATTCGAGTGATGTTGAAGGCTTACCACCTCAACCTGAGAAGCCAATTAGCAGCAGGATGCTTGTGTAAACCGCAGCTGTCGTAAACTTCATCATGACGGGCTTACTGTGTTACCGGCATCGCAAACCTGTCAACAAAAGAGAAAGCAATCCCCAAAGTTGTTGGTATTCGAGAAGTTTCCGTCAACTAAGGACTACCGCCACCTGTATAATGTTGAGTGAAGAATGAGACTAAATTCGTGATGACTACTTTCAAGATGTCAATAAAAAGCTGAATGGACATTACTAACCAAGTTTCAGAGCAAGACAAGAGTTAAACATCCAACATCCATGGCAACATCATTCAGAAGAGGAATTGCCTAAACCGCTATCATATAGATGAAGCTCTGCAAGTACGACTTTATTGGGACCATTACATTACCGTCGAGGCCATCCGCTACCTGGTTATTCAAAACAAGATTCAACATCTCTAAAAGAGAACGAACAAGAAAACTCAAAATGCAGAGAATGAGAATGGAGAATTACCGAGTATCCCCCCAACATCATCATTAGCACATGAAAAATAAAGGTGTTTAGATACGTTTCAGTTTGGAGAAAAAACCAAAGGAATAGAGATGGATTTGGAAAAGAATATACCATGTGTTCAGCCTGTTCGCAGAGGGCAATTGCAGTTGTTACTCTTCATCTCCAACTTTGCTTCCATGGAAGCTCCTAATCACAAAACATGGAATTTTCCATCTGGGCCTCTAATTCTTCCCTGGCCCAAACCCGTTTGCTTTCCACACCTACAAACACACGATCCAAAATCAGTAAATCAATGAAGAATATTCTTTGAAGAATTAGAAGATTCGATCCAAAATTAAATCAAAACCAATCTCAAATCAATTACAATATCAGAATTTGTGATCCCATCAGCAAGCATTAAACAAATTCGGAACAGAAGAGGAATGTTTTTCAAATCAGATTATAACCAAAATGGAAGGTCTAAATCCACAATAAATCTCAAATCAAAGCATTAAGTTCTCAAAAGCCTATAAGAAGGAGAAGAAGTCACAACCACAAGAACAGACAGAAAAACCCTAACACACGGATAGCTACCAAAAAAACCCAAACTCGTAAGAAAACTTATCTGTTCAAATCCTTCCTCAGCCGCCGCGATAACCTTCGAACTGCCACAAAACCTTCGCACGGTCCGTGAGCCGTCGGAACCCTCATCGTTCGACGTCGCCATCACCGGAACCACTACGAACTCACCGCCGCCCACACCAAGCCGCCACCGATCCTCATTGGGTAAAAAATCTTGTGTGAATACGATTAGTATCATTGTCTTTTTGTTTTGCAGGTTTCGATGTAGCCTCAAAAAGAAAGAGGAGATGGTCGAAGAGATTGCGATCGGAGAGGGAAAGGAGAATCGAGATCGTGATTTGGAGGGGGGAAAAGGGATTTTAGGGTTCCGCCGGTTCTTTTCTTTTCTTATTTTTTGTTTTGTTTTATTATTATTATTGTAATATAATCACACATGATACACCGCACACACTCACCTAATCAACACCCAATTATCCCACTTAATCTCCCCTTAATCTAATTGATAAACCTAAATAACCTAAAATTAATCCTGTTTAACTAATAACCATTTCAAAATAACAGTCTTTTTAATCAATTAATCAACCTGTTAATTTAATTAACCTTTTCTCTTTATTTCAATTTCAGCTTTATTTTATTAATTACCCCATCAATTTAATCCCCCACCTTTTATAATAACTTAAATAGAAACGTTTTTTTAATTTAAATTAACTTTTTAATAATAACCATAAATTTCTTTCCATATAAAAATAAATCACTTCACATTTAAGTTACTTTTTTTAAGATAGATAATATGATTAAAATTATTTAGTGTATTAGGATATTTTATTTAAAACCTTAGAAATCTAATTTAATTAACATTTTCTTAAAATCAATCTCACAAACCCTAATTTTCACAAATGCCTCGCCGCAGGCTAAATTACAATTTTACCTCTAGCATTAGGTCAAAGAGCCGCCACACTCATTTTAGGGTTTCCCGCCGTGAAATCCCTAACCTAACCCTAATTCACTTAACAATTCAACGTAGAGATTTGGAGTTTCTACACTCCACGTAAGCGTGTCCTTAAGATGCGTTTATTCCCCTTGAGACCTTGACCACAGTCAAGAAGTCTCTAACCTCCCTCTTGAGGGGAACTACGATTACTCTGATTCCACTCCCGTAAGGATACGTAGGCACAAGATGCGATGTCTTGCCGAGTAAACTTAGAATTAACCCCCTTTATTATTTATTGCTTATTTATATTTTATTTATCTTTGCTATTTAATTATTTTGCTTATTATTTTGTAATTGTTTCTTGGATGTAAAGTTGTTTAATTATTTAATTATTATTATGGTTAGTAATTAGGGAGTGTAATAACCTGTATGTAATATTAAAATAAATTTAGATCACTTTTAAATAAAGATAATTAAAATAAACACGTCACACACGTAAGTCGATTTTAATCGCCGTCTCACTTCCTAAGGATATCCCTCAAGTTGCCTACGAATAATGGTTAAGTGGGGTGTATAAAGCAAGTCCCTCAAATAGAAAAATCATCAAAGTCCCTTATGGTTGCCTTTACGAATCGAGTCCCTTTCGAAAAATGATGATGGTCCCTTATATGTGCTTATTACATCCCACAATGGCCTTCAAAGTCAAATTGTCCCTCACATGTCCCTTAACATCCAAAGTAAGGACTACCTACTCCATCATAGTAGGGATAGTCTTACTAAAGGAAAGAATAAAGAATAAGAAAGACCTTTAAACATTAGGGTAGGTTACTCCTAGGTGCTTGCTCACTTCAAAACTGTTTCACACTTAAACAAATTTTCAACAAGTTTTCAAACAAGTTCTTAACACATCCTTACATGGATTATTTATTAACTATTCTGAAAATTTTCTATTCACACACTACACTTTCAAAACAATTCAAAAGTGAGCTTAAGTACCTAAGAGCCCATGGATAACCATGGATGAAAAGGGTGCTAACACCTTCCCTTTTCATAACCTACCCCCCGGACCCAAAATATTCTCTAAGGTCTTTCCTGTTCTTTTATAACCTTTCCTTATGGATAAAATAAAAGTCGGTGGCGACTCTTGCTATCCGCAACATTGTTTAAAGTCAGTTCTCCCACCGTGTTACACCATCCAACTCCGTTACGACATGGGAACAGTTGAAGAACGTTTTCTTAGCGAGATATTTTCCGCCAAGCAAAACTGCTATGCTTAGTGCCCAAATCAACGGATTTCGACAAAAAGATACTGAATCTCTCTACGAAGCGTGGGAAAGGTTCAAAGATATGATGAGAACATGTCCTCACCACGGTCTAGAAGACTGGGTGACGATCCATACTTTTTATAATGGGCTTCTATACAACACCAGATTAACAGTAGACGCCGCCGCAGGCGGTGCACTTATGGATAAGCCATACGAGGAAGCCTATCAACTAATCGAGAACATGTCTCAAAACCACTGCCAATGGGGAGGTGAACGCATTCCAGCAGAGAAACCCGCAGCGAAAGGTGGGATGTACGAAATCAGCAGCCTTGAAAAGTTCAATGCTAAAGTAGATGCTCTAGCACAGAAGATTGATAGTCTGACCGTTAACCCCACTGCGACTGTCGCTGCAGTAACTCCAAATTGCGAGTTTTATGCGGAAGCACCACTCATAATGCACCCGAATGCCCATTGCTAGTCGGAATCCCACCAGACCAGGTAAATTATGCTCAAGGAAATCCCTACGCAAATACCTACAACCCAGGTTGGCGAAATCATCCAAACTTTTCTTACAAAAGCGAAAATGCATTGCAATGCCTACTGCTCCGCCAGGATATCAGAAACCAGCTGCTCAGAATGCACCTAGGAAATCGAACCTCGAGTTGATGATGGAAAAGTTCATAACAACTCAAGCTCAAACAAACAAAGAGTTCCTGAATCAAAACATACACACTAGCGAGCAAATTAAACAGTTGACTGGAAAATTAGACGCGTTAGCCACCCACAACAAAGTGTTAGAAACACAGATATCACAAGTGGCTCAACAACAAGCCTCTATTGCCGCACCTGCTGGCACATTTCCTGGACAACCCGAACAGAACCCAAAAGGCCAAGCAAATGCTGTGATACTAAGAAGTGGAAAAGAATTGGACGAACCGATCGATCCGAGGACCGAAAACTCAGCCATGCAACAAAAACCAACTGAACAAGCAGAAAAGGAATCCGAGTTAGAGAAGAAGGAGGACAACGAGAAGGAGGATACCGCAAGTGAAAAAACTCAAGCACCTCCAGCGCCATATAAACCACCTATCCCTTATCCGCAAAGACTAATAAACTTCAAAACTTCAGGACAGTTTAGGAAATTTGTAGAGCTCCTTAAACAGCTGAATATTACTATCCCTTTTACAGAAGCGATAACTCAAATGCCGTCATACGCTAAATTTCTCAAAGAAATCCTGTCGAATAAGAGAAAGATCGAGGATAACGAAACAGTTACACTTACTGCAGAGTGTAGCGCCATTATTCAAAACCGCATGCCTCCTAAATTAAAAGACCCAGGTAGTTTCTCCATACCCTGCGTCATAGGAAAGTTCGTAATAGATAAAGCTCTATGCGATTTAGGAGCCAGTATCAGTGTTATGCCCTTATCTATATGCAAAAAGCTGAATATGGGAGACCTCAGACCAACCAAAATGTTCGTTCAATTAGCTGACCGATCAGTAAAATACCCTGTCGGAATACTGGAAAATGTTCCAGTACGCATAGGACAATTTTACATTCCAACCGACTTCATAATCATGGACATCAAGGAAGACACTGTAACCTCAATTATCCTAGGAAGACCGTTCCTAGCTACAGCCGGAGCGATTATAGACGTGAAGAAAGGAAGGCTAACATTCGAAGTAGGAGAAGAAAAGATAGAGTTCATTCTCACCAAGTTTTTACAAGCACCAGCAATAGACGAGATCAGCAGCCTTGAAAAGTTCAACGCTAAAGTAGATGCTCTAGCACAGAAGATCGACAGTCTGACCGTAAACCCCGCTGCAACCGTCGCTGCCGTAACTCCAAACTGCGAGTTATGCGGAATCTCCACTCATAATGCGCCCGAGTGCCCATTGTTGGCCGGGATCCCACCAGACCAAGTAAATTACGCTCAAGGAAATCCTTACGCAAATACTTACAACCCAGGATGGAGGAACCACCCAAACTTTTCCTACAAGAACGAGAATGCCTTGCAAGCACCAGGTGCTCCGCCAGGATATCAGAGACCAGCTGCTGCCCAGACTGCCCCTAGGAAATCAAACCTCGAGTTGATGATGGAAAAATTCATAGCTACTCAAGCTCAAACAAACAAAGAATTCCTAAATCAAAACATACACACTAGCGAGCAAATTAAACAGCTGACCGGAAAAGTAGACGCTTTAGCCACCCACAACAAAATGCTCGAAACGCAGATATCCCAAGTGGCCCAACAACAAGCCTCTGCCGCTGCCCCAGCTGGAACATTTCCAGGACAGCCTGAACCTAATCCAAAAGGTCACGCAAACGCTGTTATATTAAGAAGTGGGAAAGAATTGGAGGGCCCAACAGATCCTAGGAACGAAGATTTAGTAATGCAACAGAAATCCGATAAACCAACCGAAAAGGAGTCTGAAACAGAAAAGAAGGAATGTGACGAGCAGAAAGCCGCCAAAGATGAAAACACATATGTGCCTCCAGCGCCATATAAACCACCTATCCCTTATTCTCAAAGATTAATAAACTCCAAAACTTCAGGACAATTTAAGAAATTTGTCGAACTTCTGAAACAACTAAACATCACTATTCCTTTCACAGAAGCGATAACTCAAATGCCGTCATACGCTAAATTTCTTAAAGAAATTTTGTCTAATAAAAGGAAAATAGAGGATAACGAGACAGTGACACTTACTGCCGAATGTAGCGCAATCATTCAAAACCACATGCCTCCTAAACTAAAAGACCCAGGTAGTTTCTCCATACCCTGCGTCATAGGAAAGTTCGTAATAGACAAAGCTCTATGCGATCTAGGAGCCAGTATAAGCGTCATGCCTTTATCTATATGAAAAAAGCTGAATATGGGAGAACTAAGACCAACTAAAATGTCTGTATAATTGGCTGACCGATCAGTCAAATACCCCGTCGGAATACTGGAAAACGTTCCAGTACGCATAGGACAATTCTATATCCCAACCGACTTCATAATCATGGACATCAAAGAGGACTCTGTTACTCCAATTATCCTAGGAAGACCGTTCCTAGCTACAGCCGAAGCTATTATAGACGTAAAGAAAGGAAGGCTAACATTCGAAGTAGGAGAAGAAAAGATAGAGTTCATCCTTACTAAATTCTTGAAGGCACCAGCCATCGATGACACATGCTATATAGTAGATGTAATTGACGAATGCATACGAGAATTAGAAAAGGAGGAAACTACATATTCTGAAATCATGAAAATCCCGACCCCTGATATTCATGAAGACGACAACTGGCATGCACCATACAAAGATGATAGTCTGAGCGAGATCTTAGCACTCACTCCAAATCACATGCCAGGTCCGAAAAACCCAGCTTTAGAACTTAAAGAGCTACCCAAAACTCTCAGGTATGAATTCCTTGATACAGAATTCAAAAGACCAGTAATAATAAATGCCAACTTAGGACAATCAGAAACTGAGCGATTATTAGAAGTCCTGAGGAAATACCCAACTGCGTTAGGCTATAATATAAGCGATCTAAAAGGCATAAGTCCCTCCATCTGTATGCACCGTATCATGCTGAAGGAAGACTGCAAAACTTCGAGAGAACATCAGAGAAGGATAAACCCGATCCTAAGCACTGTAGTCAAAGACGAGGTGAAAAAGCTACTAGACGCAGGAATCATATACCCAATCTCCGACAGCCAATGGGTCAGTCCAGTACACGTAGTACCCAAGAAAGGAGGCGTTACTGTAGTAAAGAATGCGAAAGGCGAATCGATAACCCAAAGAGTAGTGACCGGAAATAGGATGTGTATTGATTACAGAAAACTAAACAAGGCAACTCGGAAAGATCACTTCCCTTTACCATTCATAGACCAAATGTTGGAGAGACTGGAAAAACATTCATACTTCTGCTACCTAGATGGTTATTCGGGATTCTTTCAAATCCCTATTCACCCCGATGACTAGGAAAAGACAACATTCACCTGTCCCTATGGTACTTTTGCCTACCGCCGAATGCCATTCGGACTATGCAACGCTCCAGCAACCTTTCAAAGATGCATGATGGCAATCTTCGCAGATTTCATAGATGACATCATGGAAGTGTTCATGGATGACTTCTCTGTATGCGGACAAAGCTTCGAAGGCTGCCTGTCGAATTTAGAAATGGTACTCAAAAGATGCGCCAAAGTGAACCTTGTCCTTAATTGGGAAAAATGTCATTTCATGGTCCGACAAGGCATTGTTTTAGGACACGTCATCTCTGAGAAAGGGATTGAAGTTGACAAAGCCAAAATAGAGATCATAAAGGATCTCCAACCTCCGAAAACCGTACAAGAAATACGAAGCTTCTTAGGACACGCTGGATTCTACCGGAGATTCATAAAAGATTTCTCGAAAATCACAAAGCCTCTTACAGGTTTGTTAATGAAAGATGCTGAGTTCATCTTCGACAAAGAATGCTTAGAGGCATTCGAAACTCTAAAATCTGCACTTATCACCGCACCAATCATGCAACCCCCAGATTGGCGACTACCATTCGAAATCATGTGCGATGCGAGTGATTATGCCGTAGGCGCAGTTCTAGGACAAAGGAAGGATAAGAAGCTTCACGCTATCTACTACGCCAGTAGAACATTAGACCCTGCCCAAATGAACTACGCCACAACAGAAAACGAACTCTTAGCAGTCGTGTTCGCTCTTGACAAATTTCGTTCCTACTTGGTAGGAGCCAAAATAATCATATACACAGACCACGCTGCCATTAGGTACCTAATAAACAAAAAAGACGCCAAACACAGATTATTGAGATGGATCCTATTATTACAAGAGTTCGATTTAGAAATTAAAGATAAGAAGGGGACCGAGAACGTAGTTGCGGACCACTTATCCCGTATAGAGGGCATAAAACAAGAACCAGTGCCTATCAATGACGACTTTCCTTACGAACGTCTGATAGCCAAATTGGAAAGCGATATGTCTAACTCTACTTCGGAAGAACCGGAACTGGAAAAAGTTGTGGAAGCTGTCTATGCCCAAGCCACTTTGCCGTGGTTTGCCGACATCGTTAATTACCTGGCCGCAGGCGTGCTTCCACCGGACCTGACTTATCAACAAAAGAAGAAATTCTTCCATGACTTAAAGCACTACTACTGGGACGAACCTCTACTCTTTAGACAAGGCGCCGACAACTTATACCGTTGTTGCGTCCTAGAGGAAGAAATAGAAGACATCATCACCCAATGCCATTCAGCACCATATGGTGGTCATGCCAGCACCTCAAAGACGTGCGCTAAAATCCTACAGTCCGGCCTATTCTGGCCCAGTCTCTAGAAGGACATCCATACCGCGGTACTAAAATGCGACCGGTGCCAGCGCACCGGTAAAATCTCACGACGCGATGAAATGCCTCAGAGAGGAATCTTGGAAGTAGAAATCTTTGACATCTGGGGAATCGACTTCATGGGACCATTCCCATCTTCTTTTGGAAATAAATACATACTCGTCGCTGTCGATTATGTATCGAAATGGATAGAGGCCGTTGCCGCTCCAACTAATGACACGCGAGTAGTCGTTAAACTCTTTAAAAGCGTAATCTTTCCAAGATTCGGTGTGCCTAGGCTCGTCATTAGTGACGGTGGTTCGCATTTCATATCGCGAATCTTTGATAAACTCCTTTCCAAATACGGAGTAAAACACCGTGTAGCCACACCGTATCATCCACAAACTAGTGGACAAGTGGAGGTTTCGAACAGGGAGATAAAACAAATTTTAGAAAAGACTGTCGCAACCTCCAGGAAAGACTGGTCATCAAAGCTGAACGAAGCTTTATGGGCCTATAGGACCGCCTTTAAGACACCGATAGGCACCACACCATTCAAACTAGTTTACGAAAAATCATGCCACCTACCGGTAGAATTAGAGCATAAAGCCTTCTGGGCTATTAAGACACTAAACTTCAACTACACTGCGGCAGGCGAAAAGTGTATCTTGAACCTTCATGAGTTGGAAGAGCTAATACTAGACGCGTACGAGAATGCACGCATCTACAAAGAAAGGACCAAGAAATGGCATGACAAACGTTCAATCCGGAAGCAGTTCAGAGTGGGAGACATCGTGCTCCTATTCAACTCCAGATTGAAACTATTCCCTGGAAAACTAAAATCTAGGTGGTCTGGACCTTTTGAGGTCACCAAAGTCCTAAAGAGTGGAGCTGTTGAAGTCACAAATCGAATCAACGCACCGTTTATAGTAAACGGACAGCGTTTGAAACATTATAATCAAAGTGAAAACATCGACCACGTGAGCAATATGAAATTGCTCGAGATCCCCGACTAGCTTATCTCCAAGCTATCGTCAGGCTTCTGACGTTAAAGACAGCGCTGATTGGGAGGCAACCCAAAGTTTTCCTGATTCTCCTTCTAAATTTATTAAAACTATCCTTTTTATTAACTTATATTTTCTATAAATTTATATTATCTTATTTTCCATTATCTATATTTATTTTATATTTTTTTCTCTTTTATCACTTTTGTTATTTTTCTTAAAATTACGATCTGAGTGAATGTGATTTTTTCCAGGATTTTAAAAGTCATTATACTTTTCTTCCATTCTATCCGACTAACGAGTATGGCCGACATTGACGTTACGACTGTTGTGTTTAGAGGACGAGCTCAGCAGGCCAGATTCGAGGCACTGACTCAAAGGAACTTTGCTTCGACTCTGTACTACGATACACCAACCATGGACAAGCTAGGAATTCAAGATAGCATTCAGTACCTATTTAACCAATTAGGCTGGGAGCAAACCGCTCTCAAAACCCGATTTGCTACCTTTCGCGAACTGACACTCGAATTCCTGAGCTCCCTAAGTTACTTACCTGAATATGGCTTTGGATCCACTAAAGAGTTAATAACCTTTAGAATTTTTGGAATAGACCAAACACACAACCGTACCACGTTAGCTACCATCCTAGGCTTCCCTAGCAATCCATTCGTGTTTACTGCCATTGAAGAGGATTTTGATCTCGAATTAGACCAATTCTGGGGTTCCATCACCGGAAACTATCACCCAGAACCGAACGACATGCATAACCATGAGATACACAATCCAGCCTTCCGCTATTTCCATAGGATATTAGCCCATACCCTCTTTGGTAAGGAAGAAAACATCACATCAGTCTCAAAGGACGAGCTGTTCATCCTTTTCTGTGCTTCTCAAGGCCGCCCTGTAAATGCTGTCCCTTTTATGATGAGGGCATTTACACGCATCAATCAGGACCCGTACTCACCCATTTTAATAGGAGGCCTAGTCACCATGATCGCCCATGAAATTGGTCTGAGGTATTACCTGAACAAAGCCGTCCGTTTCGGCAACCTCAGAGCAATGGACATCCAGTTCTACTTCAACAGACGCATTCTAAGTACCTTAGGACCAGGAGCCTACAAATACCTAATAGCTGACCAACCTGTCCACCTTTTCACATTGCCCAACCATGAGCTAACCAGTATCCATAACAAAGATAATTGGCTTTATGAATTGGACGAGCCTATGGGACCTCCATCCTCTCACTCCACACCCCAGGCTTATATGTATGACAGTGATCAAGTCTCCGAAGCGCATGACTATTTGTACTACCAAGACTATGAGTCCGAAGTAGAGATCGATCCTGAGATCCCTCCTAACTACCATAATTTTCCTGACCCCACGCCTGAACAAAACACAGATAAGCTCGACACTGTTCTGAGAACTGTAGACAACCTCAAGTTAGAAGTAACCACTGTCAAAGATGAATTAACGCAGCTTCATATGGATTTCGTTACCTTCATGGACTTGGTTAGCGACCAATTTAATACCGTTGTTCAGCAGGTCAACAATTTGAAGAAACCAACGAAGTGATCTTCTAGTTTTTGCTTTAATTTACGTTTACTGCATTTTACATTATTCGCAATTAGTTCATTTTACAACTGTTTACTCTTCTTGGATATTGTACTACCGTACACTCATTTTTCGATTTAATGTTATTTTCACTTCAGTACTTCCATTACTTATGTTTCCTGTTCATTTTTAGTTTGTCATTATTCCATTATAAGTCATATTTCCATAGTTTCCACTATTAAAACGCCCAACAAGCAAAATTCTGCAATTCTGCAGACTTTGCTGATGTGACGGTCGTCACACTGCCACCACGGTCGTCACGCGTGTTACGACCGTCACAGACCCTTGATGGTCGTCATGCAGAAAAAACCCCAATTCTGTTTTAAACAGAGTTGCGCCCCTCCTTTTCCCTCTCCCCTAATTTCCCACTCTCCAATTCTCCAAACCCTATCCAAACCCTCCGAATCCCCCATAAAACACCCACCATTTTCAACCTCCCATTCACCAATTTACAGTACCCACTGCACTCCTCCGCCTCACCACTCCCTGAAATCCCATAATCTCAATCCTCTGCACTCCTCTCACAACAATGGCCGGTGCAAACCCCGATTTCAGCAACATCACCTTTCGCGAAGGAGAGGCCGGTGAACGGCAGCAGACGAACTTTCTCGCATTCCATCAACGGTCGCTACAACCGACCCGGTATGCTCATCTGAACTCTCTGACGGAACTTGGAATTCTCGACAGCGTCACTTGGATGTTGCAGAGAGCCGGCATCTGGCATATCTGCACCAATCCCCAACCCACCTACGAGCAACTCATGCTGGAGTTTCTCAGTTCTTTCGCCTACACAACATCATCCGGCGATGCAAACCAACTCCACGATGCCACCTGCTTCCGGATGTTCGGCACTGAATATCAGGTCCCCCAGGACCGCATCGCCGTCATCCTGCAGTTCACTCACAGCGACGATGCTCACCGCCACATCTCAGATCAGTTCTACCAAGAGGCCTTCCCTCTCTGGAACAGCCTGACCGGAACCACTTCAGATAGCTAGGACACGCTGAATGCCACTCATATCCATAACCCAGCTATCCGCTACTTCCACCGCGTGTTGAGCAACACCGTATTCGCTCGTGACAGTAACCATAAGGTCAAATCGAAGGAGCTGTTTTTCCTCCACTGTGTGTTCGCTTCAGAACCGGTTAACGCCGCCCCGTTTCTCTTGGCTCACATTCAGGCCAACTGCAACCGCGGCGCCAAACCTTTTTACTTCGGTGGCATCGTCACATCCATCGCCATAGGCCTCGGTCTTGGCGACCGCCTCCAGGCACTCCGCCAGATGCCTCCCGTATTCCTGGACACCGACCACTGCCGCACCTCCCACCTCATCAAGGCCCACCGTGATGGTCGCTGTCATCCTGTAGTGCGAGGCCGCACCATCCAGAGCATCATCATGCCTTCCCGCACCCAGATGCATCCTGAGGACAGAGCCAACTGGCTCTTCGACACCGCTGCCCCTGCTGCCCCAACACAGGACAACATCCTAGAGCCCAGGGACGAAGTTCAGGAAGAGCTCGACAGAGCCGACCAGCCTGAGCCTTCTCACGCAGTTGCTGCCGCTGGCCCTTCCACACGCCGCCGCCCCCGTCCTGCCACTGATAACACATCCGCGACCCTCCTCCGCTGCATCGAGCAACAGAACCAGATGATGCTTATGATGGAGCAGCAGAACCGCAGGGCTGAGGAATTTGAAGCTTGGCAGAGAGAGCAGACCGGCCAAATCCAGCAGTCTCTGCAGATGATGCACGACATCCATTCCGGCATGGCTGACGAGATGGCGCACCTCTCTGTGCGAGTCGACGGTCTCCGGGATTACATCTTCCACACCGGGGCTCTGAACCTCGCCGCCCGTGATCCCCCAGCCAGAGGTCAAGGCTGAGATAGAGGACGAGGACGGGATTAGTAGCATTTTTCATTTTTGCCATTTTTGTTGTTTTTTCTGTATTTCCTTTGTATCTCCCTTCCGCATTCCTTCAAATCAGTGGGGACACTGATTGAGATAGTGTGGGAGCGGATCTTTATTTCCCATTTCATTTCCCTTTCTCATGTTATTTCCCATTGTACTTGTTCTTTCGAATTTAAAGAAATTTTAACTTTCGGTTTCGGAAAATAAGCGCTTATATATATATATATATATTTATCTCTGTTACGTAAACTCCCCGCGTTTCATATGACTATACAAAGAAATCTTTAAGCATCACGAGGACACTCCAAAGTTCAATCAAGTATGGAAATCCCGAGAAGAAAATTTTTACAACTCTATTACCGTCCTGACACCTTAGACCTCCAGTTTATGCAAGTCCGTTTCACTACCTACACGTACCGAAGTTTCAAGCTCCTACTCAAACGTAGCCCCCAGTAGTTTATACAAGCAGTCAGCACCATCCTAAATGCTTCTAAGCAATGAAACCGATGCAAATAAGTGTGTGCGATCTCTAACTCAAAATGAAAAAAAAATCATGAAGAAGAAAAGCCATATAGCATGAGTGTAGAGACATGTTCCCTCTAAGTTAGGTGCTCCTCACCCGAGCATTTAGCCCAACGGTACAGAAAGTCTTTGGAAATCAATAGCATAAGCTTATGTGCAAAGAAGAATCAAAATAGAAAAGAGATCATAGCCACTAACAAGTTGACTTGCCATGAAAGTATACGGATAACGGGCTTAATGTGACTGCGCCAGAACAAACCGGGTAAAACTTGTTGTAAGGGACTTGACGCCAAGCTGCAGTAGCATGATTGGAACTGGCTTGCATAAAAAAGGAGGCCTTCGAAGACTTACAACAAAGTGTCACCACCCACTACGCCAGAAATCACTTTTAGCAGCGCATAGAAAGACAGCGCTTTATACAAAAGCGCTGCTAAAGGGCCAGTAAAAAAAAAAGAAAAAAAGCGCCTACCAAAGACAGCGCTTTTAAAAAAGCGCTGCTAAATGGTGGGCCTAAGAAAGCGCTTTTAAAAAGCGCTGCTAAAGGGGGGGCCTACGAAAGCGCTTTTCAAAAGCGCTGCTAAAGGGGGACCCTTAGAAAGCGCTTTTTATATAAAGCGCTGCTATATGGAATTGATAAGGCACCCTATGAAAGCGCTTTTAAAAGCGCTGCTAAAGGCCTTTAAAAGCGCTGCTATAGGTATTCATATTATAATTTTAAAATACCCTCCAGAATTTTAATAGAATCAGAACAATCACGCAACACATTTCTTCTTTCTCTGGCGAACGAAAACGAACGAACGAACCACTGTTCATCGTCCGACCATCAACTTCTTCCGTCCGATCATCCTTCTGACCATCACCGACCGTTCACCGTCCGTTTTTGAGTTCATCCATCCGTCTGCATTGTCGGTCCACCATTGTTATGGTACGTGAAGCTTTACTCTGCTTTTCTTGTTTTTTTTATCTTTTCACCATTGTTGTTCTGATGATATAGATGGTTTTTATCTTTTCAATGATGGTTTTTGTTGTTGTTGTGTTAATATGATATATGAGATATATATGATATTGTTGTTGTTGTTGATGTAAAATAGTTTATATAGATGGTTTGTATTTGATATAGTTTATATTTGATATAGATGGTTTGTGTTATAGTTTATATTTGATATAGATGGTTTATATTGTGTTATATAGATGGTTTGTATTTGTTATAGTTGATATAGATGGTTTATATTTGTGTTATATAGATGGTTTGTGTTATAGTTTATATTTGATATAGATGGTTTATATTTGTTATAGTTTATATAGATGGTTTGTATTTGATATAGTTTATATTTGATATAGATGGTTTATATTGTGTTATATAGATGGTTTGTGTTATAGTTTATATTTGATATAAATGGTTTATATTTGTTATAGTTTATATAAATGGTTTGTATTTGATATAGTTTATATTTGATATAGATGGTTTATATTTGTTATAGTTTATATAGATGGTTTGTATTTGATATAGTTTATATTTGATATAGATGGTTTGTGTTATAGTTTATATTTGATATAGATGGTTTATATTTGTTATAGTTTATATAGATGGTTTGTATTTGATATAGTTTATATTTGATATAGATGGTTTATATTGTGTTATATAGATGGTTTGTGTTATAGTTTATATTTGATATAGATGGTTTATATTTGTTATAGTTTATATAGATGGTTTGTATTTGATATAGTTTATATTTGATATAGATGGTTTGTGTTATAGTTTATATTTGATATAGATGATTTATATTTGATATAGATGGTTTATAGATGGTTTGTTATAGTTTATATTTGATATAGTTAATATGATATATGATATATATGATATTGTGTTATAGTTTATATTTGATATAGATGGTTTGTTGTTGTTGTTTAATATGACATTCATTGTTATTGTTGTTGATATTTGTTGTTGTTGTTGTTATTCTGAATTACAGGTATATTATGGCCAGCAACGAGGAAACATCACATGATGGAAAAGAAACACCCAAAGACGTTGAAGGCGAAATTAAAAGAGGCATAACGATAATGAAAAGCATCATCCGTGCGAGAGATAGAGGTGTAAAGTACGATGTCCATTGGAATGAAAGAGATCAGTTGGTTGAGCCTAAAGGTGTGCTGCTGACAAGTTATATTGGAGCAGTTGTACGTTCGCAAGTTCCGATTACTTGCGATAACTGGAGAATTCCTGCATTAAAAGCGGCTAAGGATAAAATTTGGACCGAGATTCAAGTATGAGATTTGATCATTTTTAATTATGTTGACAGTTACATCTTTAAATTAATTATACTAACATGTTATATGTATGTGTATTTGTTTGCAGAGATCTTTTAATATTGAGGATTCTAGGAGAAAATATTGTATTCAGTTGGCCGGAAAACGCTTGAGGGGATTTAGAGCGTTTTTAACCAACAAATATCTTAAAGATTCTGATGGCAACTTTGTAGAGTCGGAGCGTCCAGCGAAGTACGCTAGTTTGATTTCGGATGCAGAACGGGAGACATTTGTTGCAAAGCGAAGAACCAAAGAATTTGAAGTAAGTACAACTTATCATGAACAATGTATAGTATATATACCTATTCCACAAACAAACTGATATGACTTAAACTTGTTTTTTCAGGTTAAGAGTAGCGTAAATCGGGAACGGGCATCAAACCCTGCGTATCCATATAGAAAGGGGCGTTTGGGATATGCACGCTTAGAACAAAAATTAGTAAGTGCATATATATGCTTTAATATGATCTATTTACAAAAAATAGTAAGTATACATAATAGGATATAATGCTTTATTGTTCGTCTTAATGCGTAGTTGGAAGAGGAGAAAAGTGATGCGACATCTCTTCCGGACCATGTCGTATGGAAGGCTGCCCGGGTGGGAAGAGATGGAGTCGTCCAAGAAGAAGTTCAACAAGTGTTTGAACAATGTGTAAGTACAACATTAGTTTTTGAACAAAGTGTTTGAACAAAGTGTATAAAATATTTAAATATGCTTTTATCTATATTTCAGGAGTCCCTATCCCAGACTATAACTCCTGCTGAAGACGATGATTGCAGGAGTTTATTGAGTCGGGTGTTGAATATTCCTGAGTACTCTGGGCGTGTGAGGGGCAAGGGATTTGGTGTCACTCCATCCAAACTGTATAAGCAGCCAAGGAAAAAAAATCCAACCAATAAAGAAGTGATGGCTACTTTGGAGGAAATGAAAGCTCAAATTCGTGAGTTACAGAAGGATAAGGAGAGATACATGTCCGAAAGGCGCGCTCCAGAGGCCGGTAAAGCTACTAGTGACAAAGATAGTATCGGTTGTCCGCAGAAGCTTCCAGAGGTAATTGTATATATTACATTGAAATTAATTTAGCACATTTTTCTTAATTGACACATTAACTGATCATTATTTGTTTAGGGCATTTCACCTTGTCGACTATATTTATCGTCGCCGACTTATCGCATGGTTGGCAAGGGAAAGGTGCATAACACCCTGGGAGACTTACTTCACCATAAACCCCTCCCTGCTGGATTTTTGAAAGTATCTGTTGATATTGCATTAGGGGGGGGGGGGGGCGTTGTTGCCTATGCCAGACGATGTATCAGACGCAACAGTGGTGGGAGACGCGATAGGAGCTTATGTAGCATGGCCGGTGAATCTCATTTTCATGGATGATGAGGTAGGTTGAACCTTGTAATATTCCAATGTTTTATTACCCATACATGAAAGTTATTCTGACATTTACACTTTCTTATTGACATGATGATCTTAGACTCCCACAAAATCCACAACAAAAGATGATAAAATTATTGTGCGGGATACCGATTCAGCTGCATCAAAGTTACAGGTACTAGTACTACAGTTTAAGTGATTATTTTATTATAAATTATTTACTGAACTTATATATGACTTTTAGGTTCTTGATCAGCAGTCGCAACAAGTCAGCAAGAGAAACATGCCTGAAACTTCCAAGGTGCCCAAAAAAAAGGTTGAGACAAAAAGAGCATTTGTTCCTCAATTTAGGTCGTGCCTTCAAACATATGTAGGGACAACAGACGTGCCTGAGGGCGGCATCCGTCTAATACATATGGATCAAGGTATTTTCGGTTTTGAATATTCCGAAACACTTGCTAAGGAGGATTTCGACCAGGTTTTCAAACATTTAGAATTGGGCGTCGGGGTTATGCATTCCTACATCAGGTACTTCGATCCATTTTAATTAGATAATTGAACATTTTAAAATTCGCTCGTTTAACTGAATAATCTAATGTTGATTATATTTTTTTTAGGCGCTTGTATGACAAGTTGTTGGTCCCCGCTGATTTGACTTCAGTATTCGCATTCTTATCTGCTAGCAGTGTCAACTCACGGACAATAGACCAGACACCAGAAGCAGTCAAAGAGTACACAGTCCAGAGATTTATGGGTGCGAATACGGAGAAGTTGTTTATGTTGCCATATAATACTGGCCATGGGTTAGTTTTTATTCTAAATTCATTTATTATAATTGTTCGATTTTTGCCATATTATATAACATTTCCGTCTAAACTGTTGTCTTATTTTATAGTGGTCACTGGTTGTTGGTCGCAATTAATCCGATTAAAGAAATAGTGTATTATATAGATTCATTGGATGGCGATACAAACAAATATGAAAATCTGAAGAACATGGTTGATACGTAAGTGATGATGTATAGTGTTCTGAATAATTATATATGTTTATTTATTATGTGACATTAATCTAAATATGTGTTTATATTATGTTAGAGTTATACAAATATACAGAGCACAGAGAGATGCAACAGTGCCAAAAAGCAGGGCTAGCAACATCATCTGGATCAGAGTGGAGGTATATTTTCCCATGTTTGACTGTTATAGTGGTTCTACTTATAAAACTATTTAAACTATATATCCTGATAAATGTTCGTTCGCTTTTTTCCTAATACAGTGTCCTCGTCAGCGTGGTGGGATTGACTGCGGATATTTTGTACTGCGCTTTATGAAGGAAATCATTCTTTCTGGTCAATTAGAGATTCCAATCATGGTATGGATCAATTCATGAGTTATATGATTCATTTTGATAATTAACTAATATTTCATCTGAGTAATTAGTATTAAATCGTGCTTGTTCTGTTATATTATGTAGTATTTTGATGAATTCAGATGCGCTACGTACTCGAAAGTAAAATTGGAAGAAATTAAGGAAGAATGGTGTCAATTTATGATTGAGTTAAGAATTCTATAATGTATATTGGATTTGTAATTATGTGTAAATTGTATATTGTATATTGTATATTGTATATTGTATAATGTACAATGTTTAAATTATGTGTAAATTATACTTGAGTTAATTATGTGTAAATTGCAAAGTGTTATTGTATAATGTACAATGTTTAGTTATATTGTGTTGAATTAAATGCCAAGTGTTGAATTACAATGTTTAAAGGCCAAGTTATGTTTAAAGCCTGAATTATAAGCAGGGAATTTAATTGTTATAAGCAGGTTTGTCTAAAAATATATAAAAAATGTGATTTTACAAAAATTTTTTTTTAAAAACGTGAAGTATAGACAGCGCTTTTACAAGAAAGCGCTGCTAAAGGGAGAAAAATAGGCATAAAAAAGCGCTGCTATAGGTTAGGAAAGGAGGGGTCTAAGAAAGCGCTTTAAAAAAGCGCTGCTAAAGGGTGGTCTACAAAAGCGCTTTCATAAAGCGCTGCTACAGGGGGGAGGGGGAGGGAGAATAGGCAGCGCTTTGAAAGCGCTGCTAAAGGGGTAAAAAAGCGCTGCTAAAAGGGATGCCTTTAGCAGCGCTTTTTCCACAAAAAAAAGCGCTGCCTTTACCTTTAGCAGCGCCACTTTAGGCAGCGCTTTAAAGCACTGCTAAAGGTCAAAAAAAGCGCTGCTAAAGACCATTTTTGGCATAGTGACCGTATGTGTGTTGTTTCGATTTTTGTCTTGGACTTCCTAACTTGTAATTTGAGAAAAACCTCTCGGAAGACTTTGAAGACTTAAGTTTCTAAAGACCAAGGGTTCTGAAGACTGAGTGCTAAAAGTTCTGACGACAAAGTTATGCTGAACAAGTTTTGAAGACTCTAAAGACTATGAATACCTAGTGATCAACTCTTCTACTCATGCTTCAATCATCTATATTCAGAATCCTCTAATGTACAAAAGATAAGATCAAACATTTATTATGGAAATAGTACATAGTACATATCAAACACGTCTCATTCCACTACCCTGATTTGGTGGTACAAAGGAGAACTTTTATGTACGATTTTCATCCCTGTGTAACGACATTATTTCAAGTTGTCAGCTATCTAAATGATATTCCTGATCTAACATCCAACAAATCTTTTTCTGGATTTATAAGGACTAGACCACTTGAAGAAAAAAGAGAAGAAGAACAATAGTGAAGAAATACAAAGCAAGAATAATATTCATACTGTCAAAATTTCTTTAAGTCATTTGAGCTAATAATAGTGTTTATATCTGCTTGTATAGAAGCAATTCATTGTAAACATTTTTGTTCAAAAAGTTGTTTGTAATTCCTTAAAAGACCAGTTAGATCAGAATCCTTAAGAAGAGATAGTTAGTTTTTTGGTTGTTAGTCACCAGCGATTGCTAGTCCAGTGTAATCAATTGATTATAGTGGATTAAGTCCTTGTGTATAAGGCGAAATCACCTTGGCGGGTGGACTGGATTAGCTTGATACTTTTTAAGTGAACCAGGATATATCATGTGTCTTTATTTCTTGTTAATATCTTTGTGATCTTTGTTTGAGTTTCACAAAAAGCTTTCATTTTTGAAAACCTAATTCAACCCCCCCTTTTTTTGTGTTTACTCACACCTTTAGAGTAATCAAGAATTAGTTAAGGAATTTAAAGGGAGACATTGTTACCTTGAGGCCTTCAGCACCTGGGCTAGAATTGTCACTTTCGTCATGTTCAGAAGTGATTTTGGAGGCAGGAGTGGGATTGACATTGATTGCCTTGGGAGTGGTGGATTATTTGTTTTTTATTCTTATGGAGGTAGGTTTTGGTTGGGAGGCAGCATCAGAAGCTTTTGCCTTTTTCTTTTTGGTAATTTTTGAAATATCTTGAGAAAGATCTTCATCTGATTAAATGATTTGGACTTGGGATTCTTTAGCTTTACACTTTTTTGGAGTAGGTGGTGGCTTTCGACTAGCCTGGAAATGAGAATGATACAAGCGTTAGCATATAAGGAACATTTATTAATAAAAAAGTAAGTAGAAGGCAAAGTGTACCTTTGTTGCAGCTGCCTTGACAGTGTTGTCATCATCGCCTTCATCCTTGGCTAGACTAGCAACTTTCCTTGCTAGAGCTTTAGATGGTTGCGTTTTATCGAATATGAATAAGAAACAATTGCCATAAACATAAAAAATCTCAAGAAAAAATATTATAGAAGAAAGTAAACTAAAAGAAATTCTTCTATTCCACAATTATGGGAGAGAGTATTTGAACATCCTCTATGCCAGTATGAAGATGCTCTTTGAAACTATCCAAAGTGTGCTTAGTCGGAACCACCCGTTTTGCCAGCTTTTGAGATTCTTGTGGGAGGATTTTCACAAAGTCCCCATAGACAAACAGGTCAGGAAACGGAGGGCTTAAAGCCACACTGAAGTTAGCTGTTGGCAGTCGAGAGAACCTTGAAGGATATAAATTAAAAGCAAACTAATACCTTTGTTCAGGTGTAACATAAGGAGGTAGTTTTAAATCTGGGAGTTTCTGCATAAACTTTTCTTTTATAGTGACAGTTGTTTCACGGATGGTTCGACTAAGATCATCAGGTCGATATGCAGTTTCAAAGTATTTCTAAGATCTTTGAATTTCCTTGATATGAGTCAAAGTACCTTTCTTGGTTTTATCCTGTATAAGAGTAAAAGAATACGTTGGATATTGAGTAAAAGCATTAACATCGCACATTTCTGTAAGATAATATTGTCTCTACCAAGTGTCATATTCTTTGGAGAAATAATAAGATGGTGTAAAAGGGATAGGAGTAAGTTGGGTAATGCCAGAGTGACAAGCTGTCTCTTTGATACATTCAGCTTCTGTGTGATGCATGCTGTAAAGAATGACTCTACTCTTCCTTGGAAAAAGGGGTATTGGCAAAATCTGGCTAATTCCAAACTGTCGAGATACAAGGTTTTCCTGGTAGATGAGAAGTAATATTTGGTTTCTAGAGGGTCTAAGTATGGGGGCTATTAGTTTGGGTGTAAAGAAGGTATCCCATATAATTATAGATTCAGCTTCTTGATCTTTTGACATAGGAGAGAACTTTTGAGTGTACCACTCTGGGCCATAATTTGTCTTGGCTAAGGGAGTCATATAAAAAGTAAAGTTGTAGCGCTTGGCGTACATCATTAAATACCCAGTATAGGCTTGTTGAATATTTGAGCCTTCGTCACTTGGAGTTATGTAGACAAGGCGTGTCCCTTCGACTCGTCTGTTCTTGATCCCTTTGCTTTCTTTGTCAATGGTGTTGCGAGTTAACAAGGAGGGTTCAAAGGTGACGTTGAGCCACAACTGAAGTAACCATAAAGAACCAGCTAGATTCAGATTCGAGTTTAATCCTTTTTGAATATTCTTGAGAAGTGCCACACTTTCTCCCAAGGATTCATACAGGAAGCGAAGGATCATCTGGCTAAGGCAGAGTTTTCGAACAACATGAAGTTGGTTAGCCATAGACAAAAACTTTTAAGCTACCTGTAAAGACCTCAAGCAAAAGATGCAGCGAGATAACCAGAAAGCTAGAAAAGCAATATGCTCTTTGTCAGATACTTCTTGAGTGTCTTGTTGGTGGTGGTCATAAATGTAGTTGGTGAAGGTGGCTCGATTCCCGTCAAAGCCAATGGTGTCTTCTATCATTAAGGTTGGATCAAAAGGATTTCCTGTGGGTCGAAGACCACTGATGACAGCTATGTCAAAGATTATGAGAGTTAGCATTTCACAAGGGAGGTGGAAGTTGTTGCGATTGTTGTCACCGAAGTACAGGGAGGTGAGCATCTTAGGTTGGCAGTATCCAGCTCCATACTTCGACAGCTGGATCATGTAAAAAAATTCCATTTCTTTCCAGAATTTAGCTTTCTTCTTTTCTATTTTTGCCAGCCAAGTTATATAATTTTCAGGGTCTTTTGATAAGGGGCAAGAGTAGTGCTCATGTAGTCTAGACTAATAGTATTTTCTTCAGGCTCAATTGAAGATGTTTCCTGGATTTCAGTTTCCTTTTGTGGTTCAGAGGTTTTAGTTCTAGTTGCATGTTTGGGTTTTTTCCTACTTGCGATGGGTCTATACCTATTATAAGTTGGGAATAATTCCCTAAGTTTTACAGGATCTGTACCAACATCTGGTAATGGACCAGGGAGAGCATATACTTTTCTAGAAACAGAAATTGGAATCAATACCTGAGATTGATAGATTCGTCGACTTTCTTCCTCAAGGGAAAGTTCTGGGATGTATTGGTGATTACCCATAACTTGAGGGCCAAAGATTATGTGGGTAGTACGGAGATTCGGTTTCCTCTTAGATTCTATAACACCATTGATGATTAAAGTTGAGAGTATTTTGAGTTTGTTGAATGTACTGTTGAGAAGATGAACAACTGTTTTTGTGCTTGCGAAGGGGAAAGGAAAGCTTAGAAAGGTGAAAAAGTGAGAAAAAAAATGAAATAGCGTATTTATAGGGGAAAGAGGAGATGCTTCATTTTAATCATCATAAGTAGTGGTTAGGGTAATGGGGCACGTGTTAACCCATTGTGATTTGATAAAGCGGTTGCAGAGTATAGCCCACTACTTCCTAGTAAGTAGGGGAGTGATGATGGTCTTTTGGGTTTCTGTAGGTCTTGATTAGACCATTGAAACGATGCGGTCATGATTACCATGACATCATAGCAGCAACGGTACAGTGGTGTCAAATAAGCTTCAAAAAAAGTCATTTTCTCTTTGCAATAGAAAGCAACATTTTGGGGGGGGGAAATTTGTTGGCTGAGATTTTGACACTCATTAATGTTGGAAGTAAGATGAGAAGTTTCAAAGTTTTATTCTTAAAAAACTACTTAAGATAATTCGACAGAAGATAGTAACAATGATGTTTCGACGGCAGAAATGAGTTGGAATGGGTTGTTGAAGTTTGAAGACTTATTTTGGGGAGAAACGTGCGTTTCGACAGGAACATGGTGAAAATCTAGTCGAAGAGGTATTAGCATAGGAGACATTGTGATCTAGGACTTAGAAACATTCTTTCATAAGTTGGAGTTCGATGAAGACCATTGAAGGAATCGTTCAACGAATGTAGTTCAATTGAGGCTAGTAACCACCTTTTGGCTTTATCCGTCGTGTGGGACACGTGGAGGATTTTTAAGCAGTGAAGTGCATGTAGTGGAGAACGTGGCGCATTCTGATGAAATAATCATTAGATGACACTTATTTTTTATTTAGTATAAATAGGACCTTTAGCATTCAGAATTAGGGTGTTCAAAAATTGTACAAAACTCTAAAATATACTCCCAGTACGTGTTTGTGTGAGACAAGAGTGCTTTTGAGAGAATGCATGTTTGAATACCTTCTTTTAGAATTAAAGCCATTTAAATTCAAGTCATTTATTTTTAATTGCAATTTACTTCCTTGTTATTTATCTTCCAAGTCATTTATCTTTCAATTTATCCTTTTGTAATTTACACTCCTTTTCTTACTTAAAAGAAATCACAATGTTGACACTTAATAACTTTTGAGGATACTTAAAGAACATTGTATAAATGTTCATAACCATTAAGATCAAGAACTAAACCAACAACACATGTCTTAGGATCAATCTAGTCGATTCTGCAAGTGACCAAAGACTTAGAAACTTTGGAGGACTAGCGTTTGTTTGCCATTTTCAACAGTAAACACTCAGCTGAATCCAAATTGTAAAATCTTTCCCCAAGCCTTTCAATTCATCCTCTGGTTACCACTACTCCTTTGCAAGATCCCTCATTCTTCAAATCTTTCACCCGACTGAATCCATATTGCAATGACTTGTGAAAAAACCTCCAAATCAACCCTTGATGTTGCAGTAAAAACCTAAAGGTTTTATCTATGAAACTCCCAAAGAAAAACTCAACGCAATTTGATTACACCAACCTAAATTGGACCTTATCTGTCTTGCTTGATAACAAACAACATATATGATTATGTGTAGTTGTTGAATGCATGCAAAGATAGGTTGAAGATGATGAGAAATCTTTGTATCTTTTAGATTTTTATGTTATGAAATGATGCATGAATGCATATTTATATGTATGTGTGTTTGTGTGTGTTGAAAAGAGATAAGGAAAACATATTTTTAGCCACAATGCAAATTTAGAAACTTAGTACAGAATTGTCGCAATCGGTTTTTGTGGCGTGAACACTACCCCTCCTGGTGCTACTTTATGATTTCTATATTTATCCTATGAAGCTTAAAAGCAAGAGGAAGATATCTTAAACTAACCCTGCGCGCAAGGATTTTTCCTACAAATGCAAAGAGATCTAGAATCAGGGGTTGGTTATATAAAGGGAAGCTATTAACATCCAGAGTATCTATAGTAATCTATAGGAACCTTCATTGACATCTATTTTTACTATTTAAATTGATTTCTTGAGTCTATTTGATTCCAGGTGGGGAAAGTTTATCCTTTGGGAGGTCGAGGAAATGTTTTTGTTATTTTAGGATTTTCTATTGTTTTTGGAAAGGTATATGGACCTAAGGTTTTTGATTAGTGCGCTCGCTAAGATCTCACAATCTTATGCCTACGTATTCTCAAAAAAGGAAATTGAGAAATCAGAGCGTTTGTAGTTCCTCATTTTCTATGGGAAGAAAAAATCTTGGTGTCTTGTTCAAGGCCCAAGATTGAAGCTAAAAGTGTCTGTGTATTGTTCAAAGTCCAAGATTGAAGCTAAAAGAGTTTGTGTCTTGTTTAAAGCCCAAGATTGAAGCTAAAAGAGAATTTTGTGTCTTGTTCAAAGCCCAAGGTTGAAGCTAAAGGAGTTTTTGTGTCTTGTTCAAAGCCCAAGATTGAAGCTAAAAGAGAAATTTGTGTCTTGTACAAATCCCAAGATTGAAGCTAAAGGAGTTTTTAAGAGAATTTGTCATCTCTAAAGGGATATATCTCACATATTCATCATAATTATTGAGGTTTTTGTTATAAGGAAGTTGTTTTAACTAGGATGTGCCAAATCCAGCAATGCCACATCTTCCTTTATAAGAGAGTTGAAATTTCATGAAGGAAGAAGCTTTAACTCAGCGTAGAGCAATGCCACTTACTCCTTTATGAATATTTGCATGCTAAGAGAATGACATTGGCTTAGATGTATTCTAGAGGCTTGCCACTTACATCACTTAGATGAAAGAGAACTTTGGTCATGATAAAGGAAGGACTCCATCTTGGATTTTGAATCAGCAAGTGTGCCACTTACATCAATCATCTAGAAAAGAGTTTAATTTCTTGTTTTGAAATATGATATATAGAGGAAATATCCTTCTACAGATAGGATTCAGAGTCTCATTTGTGGGGATGTTGATATTTGTACCTTGATCAAAGCCCAAGGTTGAAGCTAAAAAAGATGGAAACTGACTCAACTAGGGGAGTATTATATCTGTTTTATACAAAGCCCAAGATTGAGGATGACTGGGGAAAATCCTTATATGAAGTATAACAGGAGGTTGATGGAATTTAAGTGGAGACTGGCTCTTGCTGAGGAAAATTAAATCCAAGAGCAGGTTCCAACTGGTTTGAGGAATCAAAAGAGAAATTGACTCCTGCTAGAAATTAGAGGAGAGTTTGATTTAATGAACTGCCACAAATGCTTTTGATTATTTTGGAGATTTGTTGATTATAACCTGAACCTTGCTGGGGATTTAAGGTGGAAGTCAAGCTTTGTTGAGGATCAGAGGAGACTCAAAGGATGAGTTTGAAATGTCTTAGAGGTTTTGACTCTCCTGGGGATTAGTATAGGGATATGTATGACTAGGTCTATCCTGTGCTTTTAGGAAGTCTGAGGGTCCTTGTATTAAGCCCAAGAGAAGGCTAGGGATGCTTCTAGGAAGCTTGTGGGTCCTTGTACTAAGCCTTAGAGGAGGCTAGGGATTTTAGACTATCCAAGTCTTCAGAAGAGTTCAAGAAAGGTTTCACCGGGAAATAATTCTTTCTTTGTTGAATTGTTCCAAGATTAAAGGGGTTAAAGAAGAGGTTTCACCGGGAAATAATCCTCTCTTTATTGAAGTTTTTCAAGGTTGAATAAATTAAACAAAGCCTAAGAGGAGGCTGGCTGTATTGGGAAGAAGAATTCCTTTGTATAGGGGGAACTAGTTGTTTGAACAAAGTTATACTGATTGACAAGGATCCTATGGTTTGAACTAGTCTAAACTAAGGATGATTCAAATTCTAAGAGAAACTTAACAAGATATGCACAAGCATATATACAGAGATATGAACAAGTATGAATTGAATTGAAAAAGGTGGTATGTTTTACACTCTAGATAGAGGCCTAAGTGTACTGTGATTGATTATATGTTTTCTTAAAGACTGAGTTAGGGTTTTGAGAAATTGAAGAAAGTTTTGACTTTGAAGATGACTTGATCTTTAAGTAAACAAAATTGTTGGGTCTTACACTCTAGATAGAGGTCCGTGAGTGTTATTTGTATACTGTATAAAGCCCAGGATGAATAAGGCTAAAAGGTTTTCTATTTACAAAAGGTGTTGGATCTTACACTCTAATAGAAGCCAATTGTTATTGAAAACAAAGTTTATGTACAGAGAGATGGGACTTACACTCCTAGCAGAGGCCCATGAGGTCTAAGAGCAGTTTCATCGGGAATAATACTCCTCTTAGTACTAGTGTATTTGATTTGAATCTTCTTTTTTATTATTAAAAAAAGGGAAAATAATGGGACTTACGCTCTATTAAGAGGCCCATGGTAATGTATTTTGAATGAAAGAATGAAAGAATAATATTGGGTCATATACTCAGGGAGAGCGGCTCATGGTTTCTAGCAGTTTAAAACAGATAGATGATTTTGAAAACAGAGGTATGGGGTTACAACTCAAGGAGAACCCCCTGGAGATTTTTTTATTGTTTAGAACAAAGTTTATGTACAAAAAATTAGGGCTTATACTCAAGGAGAGACCAAGATGATGTATTTGAAAATAGTGATCGCACCACGATACTGAAAGACGTTGTGGGACTTATACTATAGCTGAGGTCCAAAACTTATTTATTTACATAGGAGGTTGGGTCTTTCACTCTAATAGAGGCCCATAAGTGTTGAGATGAAGTTTGAAAGATTGAATCAAAACAAAACCCTAATTTCATATTTTTTTAAAAGGAAAAAAATAATTAAAATGATGAAAAATATCAATAAATTCAAAAAGCAAGTTATGAACCATGGTTAGGATTTGGAAAATAAGGTTTTATTCACATGATGATTTAAAATTCATTTGATTTTGAAAAATCACGAAAAGTAAATTATTTAAAATGTTTAAAACAAATTAAAATAAAATTCTTTAAAATGTTTAAAAATATACCAAATAAAAATATTTTTTTTGATTTTTTTATGGAATAAAATATTTAAATATGTGAAGGATTTATGTTTAAAATATCACTTGAAAATGATTACAATTGAAAGAGATATTTATTTTTGAAAATAAAATGAAAATATTAAAAATATTTGAAAATTCAAAATTTTGAACTCTGGGCGAAGGCCAGCTTCTTCTTCCTCGCGTCTCCCTCCATGGCCGTTTTGCAAAACTTCTCATATCTCCCTCAATACTTAATGATTTTTGACGATGTAAACATGAAAGTTACTCGTTTTTGAACTAGGAATTCAATGGTACCAAATAATTTCATTTCTTTTAAGTGTAGAGTGAGTTATCAAGTGATAATAGATGAGCCCTAACTTTTTCAAGAACAATATGAAATCTTATACACAATTGATTGAGGGAAAACATTCTATATAAGTGCAGAAACATGTTGATAACTTGAAATATAAAAAAATGATACATGTTTCATGGAGTTTGGGAAGTTCAGGCTTACTTGTGCAAGAGGAATTTGAATCCTCAGTTGTAGGGGTTACATATGTGAAATGATGACCTGGACAGCTTCCCTAGACATCAAGGAATGTGTTAATGTGCTTGGAATGGTTTGAAACCTTCTGGTTTAGTGGGCTCGAATCCAACTGTAACTCGCTTGGGATGAGATATGAACTTGATGAATCTGGTGTGACAAATGTTGTTCAATGGTTTGGATCAATCATATATGATGTATGTTAGGTGTTAGGACCATTGGTTTGAGTTGAATTGCTCCTTATTTCAAAATTCAATTCTCACACCTCATGAACTTGAAAATTTGGAATGATGAGTGAAATGGTGGAAAACATGTGTTGTGATGTTTTGAGGTGTTGTGATAAACTAGATATGACCTCTATTTATAGTAGAGGAAGTTGTTTTTTCAAGGAATAGTGAATGGAGGCTGGAGTACTCTATTATCCAATGTGTTATGTCATGTAGCTAAAGCCTCCTCTAGCCATTGACTTGAGTTAAACTTGCAGGTTTTAGGTCTTTTAATTCTTGGATAAGTCTAGACTCATTTGGACTGATATGAACTGATTCATGCCACCTCAATGCACCACATTAGTGCTGGATGCCAAAATTGAAAATCAAGGTTCATGTCATGATGAATTTGCACATGCTATGGATAGATTCTTAACCCCTTGTGTTATGGTTCAGATTCCTTCATCATTTGTGTTGATATTAGACAGAAATTCAATGATGCAAGTGTCCAAAATTGGCTTGAAAATCGTGGGAGGCAAGTTATGTGCCAAATGCTGTCAAAAAACAATTTGTAGCAAGGCGTGTTGTGAGGTTCATATCTTCTTGCTCAAGTT
This sequence comes from Lathyrus sativus, assembly GCA_963859935.3. Taxonomy (NCBI): domain Eukaryota; kingdom Viridiplantae; phylum Streptophyta; class Magnoliopsida; order Fabales; family Fabaceae; genus Lathyrus; species Lathyrus sativus. Next base: position 592,526,601 of record OZ012741.1, on the reverse strand, counting down.
GAATCAATGGATGTTCTTGTACTCTTTGGAAAGCTTGTATATCATACTTAAACTTTGATGTTTACATCTGGTCTTGATTCATCTTGGATCATAATGAAAAATATCTTCAAAGTTGGACAAAACATGAGGCAGATTCTGCCTAAAAATTTCTAAGTACAAAGTTCCAAATCTTATGAAACCTTAACATTAACGCTGCATATCTCAAAACCTAGGCATTTTTTTGGGGGTAATTATGTTTTTAAATCTTATTTTATGTAAGAAGATCTATCATTTGAGTTTTGGGTGAGATAAAATGGTTGCTTGGATCACAATTTATGGCCTTGCAAAGTTGGGTAGAAATCAAGTTCCTTCCATAATTGAGTGAAATTGCAAGTTTCTTAAGGTTGCCCCTTTTGTAAGTAACCTCACTTTTCTTGACTTTTCTTGATTGATCATGATCTAAATCATAATTTAACATTGTTCTTGACTTAAAGAGGTCATGTTTCCCAAAAAATCCCAAAAGTCAAACTTGGTTTTGATCACAGTTGACATTTTATATTAGATGAATCATGAACTAGGGGATCCTTTATGAAATCAAGTCATTGGGCTAAATTAAACCTAATGGATGGATTCCAAAGGTGTTTTTGAATATCTTGAATCGTGTCCCAAGGTTTGAGATCATGTCTTGGTCAAAAGTCAAAGGTATGGTTGACTTTTTCCCAAGAACCCTAGTTTGTGGTCCAGATGAATTTGAATTTTTGTATTGCTTATGAATCAAGTTCTTTGAATCAATACAATCTTCTGAATGGATTAATATGGTGTATTTTAGATCTTTGAAACATATCTTGAGGTCTTGGATCATGCCTTACTTCAAAAGTCAACCTAGGGGTTGAATTAGGTCAAAACCCTAATTCCTGATTTTTGATAGATGCAAACCCCTGAGGCTATTTTGAACTTATGAATGGGACCATGAAGTTATTTTGAGCTTCTTGAATCATATATTGAAGTTTTGGATCAAGTCCAGATAAAAATGTTTCTCTGGAGGCCTTGGTCGATCAAAATCCTAATTTGGTGACATTGATGGTCTTGAGGCTTGATTAACTTAGAATGGTGCAATCTTGTGCTAAATTCTTGATGGGGAGGATCTCTTGATCCTTCATGGATGTTTGAGAGACTTGACAAGTTGAAGATAATGTAAATTCTTGATTGATCCCTTGCTGAATGCTCTGAGAGGGCTCAAAACCCTATTCCTTGGTTAAGGTGAATACTCAACAATCACCCTAATCCTTGGTTAAGGTGAATACGCAACAATCTTTGAGAAGATGGGTGAGGTATGAAAAAACATCCATACTATGGTGATGATTTGCTCAATGGTGTGAAGTCTTGTGGTCAAAATTTAGGGTATGATAAGAATGAATTGACTCCAAAATGAAAGGAGTCAATACATAAGTGGAATGAGTCGATACAATCCATGAAGGAGTCGATACAATGGAGGCAAAACCAATTGTTTGAAAAAATGCTTCAGAAGTAGTCTTCTCTAAACACAGGGGAGTCGACTCATTTGATGAATGTTTGGACCCATCCCTTCAATGTATCGATGCATTAAAGTTAGTGGAGTTTGGTTGAAAATACCTTTCATATATAGTTGAATCTAACTATGAATGAGACCGACCATTTGTAGGATGTATCAACCCATATTGCCTATGTAACGATACATTAGAGGCCGATTCAAGTCCTTTGAAAATCAACTAAGTACGTATCGACACATACCAAAGATGAATCGACCCATTCACAATATTTTCATGAAAAATCATATTTTTAGCATGTGATGGATTATTTAGTCTAATTTTACATGTCCTATGATGATGATGCACATCTAAATAAAGACTATAAAGTCCAACATACACAAAGAGCTAAGCTACCTTGTTTTGACATTATTCAAAATGTATTGAAGAGTATATTGCACTCACAATGATGGGCGTCAGCCCTGGCTCATCCAGGTTGACAGGCGTATTCTTGTATAATCTTCATATTTTGCCTTTTTATGAAGGTTGATGGGTATCTAGGATGGCATGGGTAAGGGTTGGCGGGCATCAGCTCTTCAAAACTTGTATTTTGTTCTAGATTTTGTCATTTTTCACTATTTTAGCTCGCAGAAGTCTCCAATTAACAAGTATCTGAAATACATGAATAATACCAACATAACACAATAAAAACTTCTGAAATGACACTAAATTACAGGCGAATCGAGTCGAAATATACTATGTATTTTCGTGTTATCAAATTCCCCAACACTTGAATAGTTGTCTGTCCTCAAGCAAGTTAGCTAGCATAAAATCAATGAAATGATGCAACATAATTATAAAGACATAAAGCATAATAAAGTATCAAAACTACTCATACGCGAATGATGAAAATTAGCTCGGCTAGGATAGACTCAATAGGTACTTATGCAACAATCAGGGAATTTTAATAACACAAACCACTCTTATGGACACGAGTCTACCTCCTATGCAAATTAGTTTCAATCATGCCTTTCAATAAGTGTATAATTTCTCTAGTTTCAATTATGCCTTTCATTCATGACATTCATATTAAGGCCCTTTATCTCTCATCTTACATGGTACGTGATCTGTTAGTGATTATGATCCAAAACTATTTTTCAATTTTTCAAAGTTTCTCTCGTTTTCAAAGATGCATTTCTTTCTTTTTAAAGGATTCAATCACTTCTTTTGCGCTAAATGACCGGGTATGGATTGTCTAACTTAGTAAATGTGGTTTATTCCTTTTTATTCATCTTTTTCTTATTAATGGATCATTCACTTATTATTCATTGACCGACCTACTTACTGACAACAGATGGTGCCCGATGTTAGAACAAGATTTGGTTATGCATACGTATCTCTAAGGTTTGATGATAATAAGTCAGTATTTGTGTGAGAATAATTTTGGTACCCTAATGGTTTATTATTGTGTATCTTTAGCAAACAACTTTGATTCTGACTCTTGACCGTGAAACGTTACAAGTTTATGAATATATTGATCTAAATTGCTTCTGCTCAAACTCACGGATGAGAAGCTTCTAAGAAAATTGTATGTTGTTGCTGCAATGTTCTTTTGGCTCTTGCTTTTGACATGTGACTCTGATCAATTCACTTTTGAAGTTTTTGAACTCAAGCTCCAAAGATTAAACACTGAAGGTTCTAAAAAACTCTGAAGAATCTTAAGTCAGATATTGATATGGTCAAGCTTCTGATTGATGATTGAAGTTTCTGAACTCAAGCTTCCGAAGATTAAACGCTGAAGGTTTTAAAAAACTCTTAAAAATCTCAAGTTAGATATTAATGTGAACAAGCTTTTGATTGATGATTGAAGTTTCTGAACTCAAGCTTCCGAAGATTAAACTCTGAAGGTTTTAAAAACTCTGAAGAATCTCAAGTCAGATATTGATGTGATCAAGCTTCTGATTGATTATTGAAGTTTCTGAACTCAAGCAAAATCAACTATTCTAACTCATGTTTCAAACAACAATTTATCTAGAAGCCACTAAAGAATAGAAGATAAAAACGAGTTTATACGTGGGAAAAATAGTACATGGTACAAACTAATATTCCTTCCACTAAGAGGATCTTTTTTTACTAGTAATGTAAAGACTTGAAGACTTGAAGAATTAAGAGAATGCAAGACTGTTGTCTAAATTTGTACAAAATTTTCTTTAAGTGTATTGTGTTTTTAACTTGTTTATACCTGCTTGTGTAAAAGCAATCTTTGTAAACACAACTTTGTAATCAAAATGTTGTTTGTATTTCCTTAAGGGGCCAGTTAGGTTAGAATCCTTGAGAAGACATAGATTGTGTGTCTTTGTGGTTTGTTAGTCACCAGCAGTTGCTAGTGCAGTTGCAATTAGTTGATGATAGTGGATTCACCTTGGCGGGTGGATTATATTAACTTTGATATTTTCAAGTGAACCAGTATAAAAATCAAATTGTATTTCTCTCTGTTGTTCATTAGCGATGATTTTTATTGTGTGAGTAAAAAGCTTTTGTTATTGAAAACCCCAATTCAAACCCCCCCTTTCTTGTGTTTTTCTCACCTTCAATTAGCATCAGAGCTTCAATTGTGATTTTGATAAAATTTTATCAAACACTTAATCATGTTTAATACCGATCCAATGTGTGTGTGAGAGAGAGAAACAATGGCGGATGCCGCTATTCCAGTAGAGAAACAATACTACAGTGCCAAACTACTAGTCTTTGATGGTGACAAGTTTGACTATTGGAAAGATAGAATCAAAAGTTTCTTTCTTGGCTATGATGTAAATCTTTGGTATCTTGTTGTTTATGGCTACAATCGCTTTGTTAATGCTGAAAGAGAAAAAGTGTCAAGAAGTGCTATGACTGATCAACAAAAGAAAGATTATAAGAATCATCACAAGGCAATAACTATACTTCTAAATGTTATCTCTTATACTGAGTATGAGAAGATAATAAACAGAGATACTACCAAGTCCATTTTTGATTCTCTAAGAGTGACTCATGAAGGAAACACGCAATTTAAGGAGACAAAGGCACTTGCCTTAATCCATAAATATGATGCATTTAGAATGGAGGATGATAAAATAGTTGAAATTATGTTTTCAAGGTCTTAAATGCTAGTTGCGGGGCTCAAGGTTTTGGACAAAGGATACTCAACTGCTGACCATGTCAAAAAGATCATCAGAAGCCTTCCTAAGAAATAGAGACCTATGGTAAGCGCCTTGAAACTATCTAAAGATATGAAGAATATCAGTCTTGAAGAACTTGTTAGTTCTTTAAGAATTCATGAGATAGAGCTTGAGGGAGCTGAACCTCAAAGGAAAGGAAAGTCAGTTGCTTTGAAATGCAACTATGAAAAGTCAAGGGCTTATCAAGCTGAGGAAATCTTAGAAGATTTTGATGCAGACTCGAAAGATGATGAACTTTCATTAATTTCCAGAAGGGTCAAAAGACTCTAGAAGAATAGACAAAATGGTCAAGGAAAGTTCAAAATATCTAGAAGGATTTCCAGTCGTTGTAACTTAACATCTGGGCAAAGGAAGTTAAGTTCGGGAAAATAAGTTATATGTTATAAATGCAAAGAGCCAGGTCATTACAAGAATGAATGTCCCACGCTCAAGAAAGACATAGAGCATAAAATGAATTATGTCAAAAGCAAGAAAGGACTCATGGCTACCTAGGACGCCTCTGATTCAGAAAAAGAAGATTCTGAAGAAAAACAAGCTAATGTTGCATTGATGGCAAAAACCTCTGATGTTGAAGTCTCTAGATAACTCGAAGACAAAGTATCATCAGACTCATAATCATAATCTGATCATGATTCTAAAGAGGTATTTTCTAATCTCTCTCATTCTGATTTAGAATCATGTCTTTCTGAAATATCGGAGAAGTATCAAAGTTTTCAAAGCAAATACAAAGACCTTAAACAAGTCCAAGTAATTGCTTCTGAAACTTGTGAGAAGCATGAAGAGAATATTTCTTCTTTAAATGAAAAAAAAAATTTCTGTAGAAAGTACAAACTCTACTTTGGGAAGTCAAATCTCAAAATTAGAAGAGGATAAGTCCAAATGCTTCCGGTACCAACTGTATATTTAGATATGACAGAACTTCTCAGCACTTTCTAACTAAAAGCACATATAGAAGCAAAATTTCTTCCTTAATCTATGAAGTTAGTAGAAATGGAAAGAAAGGTTTAGGTTGTACAAATACCTCTAAGATTGATGAAAGTATCGTGGTAAAACCAAAACCTCTCTATAAGCACTTTGTACCTGTTGGCACATAACCTATTTATTTTGAGCTTGCACGGAAACCTCCACAGGCACATAAATCTCTTTATAAGCCTAAATATCAAGCACAAATTCCACTTGATTATCCTGTTGCACATAAACCCAAAGTTCCTAAACACTCTGGGAAAAATAACAAAAAAGGACCCAGAAAGTGGGTACCTAAGTAAAAGATAGTTTATGTTGCAGACATCCATAATAGCTCAATTGAAACACCAATCATGGTACCTGGACAATGGTTGCTTACAACACATGACAAGAATAAGGTATATGTTCCAAAGTTTGGAAGTTAAGCCTAGAGGCTTCGTTGGTTTCAGAGGAAACCAGAAAATAAAAATCACTGGCTTTGGAACTATTGGTAATGGTAAACTTCCCTTTATTACTAATGTTATTTTGGTCGATAGTTTGATGCATAAATTATTATCTATTAGTCAGTTTAGTGACAATGGTTTTGTATTATCTTTAATCAAAAGTCATGTAAGGCTGTCAGTCAGAAAGATGGGTCAATCCTTTTTACAGGAAAGAGAAAAAAAAATATTTACAAGGTTAGACTTTCTAATCTCAATGAAAAGAATGTTAAATGCTTAATGTCTGTTAATGAAGAGCAATAAGTATGGCATAGACGTTTGGGACATGTTAGCATGAGGAGGATTCCTCAGCTAAATAAGCTTGAACTGGTCAGAGGCTTACCAAACTAGAATTTGCTTCAGATGCTCTTTGTGAAGCATGTCAGAAAGCAAGTTCTCTAAAAATTCCTTCAAAGCAAAAAATGTTGTTTCCACCGCTAGAACATTAGAACTTCTACACATTAATTTGTTTGGACCAGTGAAAACTACTTCAATCAGTGGAAAGAAGTATGGATTAGTTATAGTTGATGACTATAGTCGTTGGACATGGGTAAAGTTCTTAAAACACAAGGATGGGTTGCATTCTGTGTTCTCCACCTTTTTCTCTCAGGTGCAAACAGAGAAGAATTGAAAAATAGTCAAATTCATAAGTGATCATGGTGGAGAATTTGAGAACAGATACTTTGAGGATCTATTTGATTCTCATGGCATTTCCCATGATTTATCTTGTCCTAGAACTCCATAACAAAATGGAGTTGTAGAAAGTAAGAATATGACTTTGCAAGAAATGGTAAACACACCATGATCCAAGAAACTGATATGGCTAAGCATTTCTAAGCAGATGCAGTAAACACAACATGTTACATTCAAAACAAAGTTTATGTTAAACCTATTCTGGGTAAGACTCCTTATGATTTGTGGAAGAATAAAAAGCCTAACATATCTTATTTTCATCCTTTGGTTGTACATGCTTTATGTTAAAGACTAAGGAAAATCTTGGAAAGTTTAATTCTAAAGCTTAAAAGTGTTTGTTGTTAGGATATTCTGAACGCTTAAAAGACTACAGAGTCTATAAATTAGAAAAACGAATTGTTAAAGAATCAATTTATGTTATATTTGATTATAAGCTTGACCCTGAAAACTCAAAGCTAGTTGAGAAACTTGCAAATTTAGAAATCACCTTCTTAGAACCTAAGGATAAAGACGCAGCTGCTGAAACTAAAGATTCAAAAACAACTCAATCAGAAACTATTATTGGTCCATCTCATCAGAAGAAAAGCAGACCAATAATTTCTCGTTCCGAATAATTGATTATGGGAGATAAAGATGCACCAGTCAGAACCAGATCATCATTCAAACCTTCTGAAGAAACTCTTTTTGGCTTGGTCTCTCTCATCGAACAAACCTCTATAGATGAAGCTCTTCACAACAACAACTGGACTTTGGCTATGAAAGAAGAACTAAATCAATTCACCAGAAATTATGTTTGGGATCTTGTTTAGAAACCAAAAGGTGTCCACGTCATTGGAACCAGATGGGTATTCAAAAACTATCTCAATGAAAAAGGTGAGGTCGTAAGAAACAAAGCATAACTGGTAGCACAAGGTTATAGTCATAAAGAAAGAATAAACTATACAGAAACCTTTGCACCAGTTTCCATGTTAGAATCTATTTGTATCTTAGTTTCTTTTGATGTAAATCATGACATCACTTTATATCAGATGGATGTAAAGAGTGCACTCTTAAACAGGTATATTTCTGAAGAAGTGTATGTGCACCAACTTCCTGGTTTTGAAAGTTTTGGAAACCCGTATTTCACTTTCAAACTTAAGAAATTGGTATAAGGTCTGAAACAAGCTCTCAGAGCTTGGTATGGAAGGCTAAGTAACTTTCTTTTGGAAAATAACTTTACTAGAGGAAAAATGGATACAATACTCTTTTGTAAAACTTATAAAAATGACAAATTGGTTGTGAAAATTTACGTTGATGATATTATATTTGACTCTGCTAATACTTCGTTGTGCAAGGAATTTTCTAAGTTAATGCAGGATGAATTTGAAATGAGCTTAATGGGAGAACTGGATTTCTTTATGGGAATTCAAATTGATCAACAAACTGAAGGAACATATATTCATCAAAGAAAATACACCAAGGAACTTCTGAAGAAGTTCAACATGTCAAAATGTAAGCCACCAAAAACTCCAATGCATCCTACATGTATTCTGGAGAAAGAAGAGGTAAGAGGGAAGGTAGAACATAAGCTACTCAGAGGTATGATTAGATCCCTCATTTATCTATCTGCTTCTAGACCATACATCCTCTTTAGTGTGTGCCTATGTGCTCATTTCCAATCAGATCCTAGAGAAACTCACTTAACAGATGTTAAGAGAATCTTTAAGTATCTGAAAGGTACTTCTAACCTTGGGCTATTCTATATAAAATCATCTGAGAACAAACGGGTAGGCTATTGTGATGCTGACTCTATTGGAGACAAAATAGAAGAAAAAGTACTTCTGAAAGTTGTCAATTTCTAGGAGACAATCTGATATCATAGTCCAGCAAAAGACAGACCACAATTGCTTTATCAACTGTTGAAGCTAAATATATTACAGCTTCTAGATATAGCACATAGATTCTTTGATGAAAAGTCAGTTAGAAGATTATCATAATTCTGAGAGTAACATTCTTCTCTTATGTGATAATACTTCTTCTATTTGTCTATCCAAGAACCCTATTTTGCATTCTAGGGCTAAACATATTGAAAGAAAACATCACTTTTTAGATGACTATGTTCAGAAGGACATTTTTCTTTTAAAATTTGTAGATACATACCACCAGTGGGTTGATATTTTTAGAAAACCCCTTGCTGAAGATAGATTCGTATTCATTTTGAAAATTTTATTTATAAACTGTGTCCAGAATGAGTTGATGAAATTTTAATGTGTCAAGTTACCAGAATTTCTAAAATAAGATTTTGATGAATTTATTTGTTTATTTTATTTTTAAATTACGTGTTTGGTTATGAATCATGTACTTTCTGAAGTGAGGGAGTTTCATGAATTAGAACATTTCTTTTCAGAAGGAAATCCTTTAATTTGTCTTCTGGATTATGAATAGTTGCAACATTTATTGTTGTCTTTTCATCTAAGAATGTGTGAACGCTAGTGGTGACAACTGTCCCATTTGATGAACACGCGTAATCATGATTTGACGCATTGGGTTTCGTAACCTACTTGATAATAGGTTAAATCTTTATGCCTTCCTCTTATAAATGTGAATTCATTAGACTTATGTGTGTTAAAGATTTCTTGTGACTAAGTATTTCTCTTCTCAATCTTTATTCCGTGTCAGATTTCTTTTGCCACCTTCAAGTATACATTTATTGATTGATGTCAAGACTTGAATAACGTATACTTATTCTACGATCTTTTAGATATTCTCTTTAATAAGAGACAACTACACTCCTTTCCCATTCTTTGATATCTTTGTCGCTTACTCTGCTTATGTCCTACGTCACTTGTCTGGAAAATGATGAATTTTCATTTCAATTCATCTAAACCTTATTACCATTTATTATTGATCCATTACTTTATATATATATATATATATATATATATATATATATATATATATATATATATATATATATATATATATATATATATATATATATATATATATATATATATATATATATATATATATATATATATATATATATATATATATATATATATATATATATGTTCTTCCTCATTTCTCTTCCTCAGTCTCTCATATCTTCTTTATCCTATTTTTGTCACTATGTCTCTCAAAACATTTTATGGAAATGAAGAAGTCTTGGAAGTAATCACTGAGAAAATGCCTAACTTTCCTAGACTCATAGACTTGGGTTTGAACATAACTAGTAGCATGCAGATTCAAGGATGGTCTGGTTACTATGAAATCTTGCATGGACCTATCTATCCTATCCTTGTGAAGGATTTTTGGAAATATGCAAGGGTTGGTGAAGATAACAATAGTATCTGGTATTCTGTTTATGGAGTTCCTTTCATCATAACACCTACCTCCATTATTGAGAAACTCATTGTCATTCATGATAATTCTCTTCCTAGATATGAATCTTACAATCCTGAAGGGCTCCTTCCCACTGCTAAAGTGTGGTTTCAACTTCTGCTAACCAACTTTCGTCCTTGAGGAGTGGCCAAAGATGTTATGTCTCATGATGACAAACTCTTTATCTACTTTTGATGAACAACGTTCGGGTCAACCTGCCTCAAACTATCTTCAATCATCTGAAGTATTCTGTTGAAGTTTCCAGAATTCAACATAAGTCCTTCATTCCTTATGGAAGAATTCTTTATGAGATGTTCTTCAAGTCTAAAATCATTGGATTAGCCAAAAGGCTTGGACCAGACAATGTTGCGATTGAAGAAAGGTGTGAAAGAGTTAATAAGGTGCAGGATTTTTTATGCTTGCTAGGTGGGTGCCCTTGCTAGGTGGGTGCCCTTGTTGGTGTATCAGAATCTGTTCTCTCAACTTATGCGTTTTGTTGACCATTTTATTTGTGTGTCTTGTCTTTTTTTTTGTTCGATCATGTCCTTGTAATTGGGTTGAACTTCGTTAATCTTAAATGAACTTCTTTTTGGTTGGATATGATTGATGTGGCTTATGATACACTAAGCCTCAGAATCTTTAGACCCACATATCATCTTTTTGTTGCATCTGATTACATGTTATTGACAAAAAGGGGGGAGAAAGTATTGATTTTGATATACCTAATTTTTCTTCAATCAAACCCAAACATTTCAAATGTGTGCACTAACCCCTGTTTAAAAGAATATTATGTTATTTGTTTTCTTTCAAGAAAAACTTAATATATATCAAAAACACCTGAGAAATCAGAAAAGAACGTATGAAGCCCAAAATCTAAAGATATGATAGCTTCTTAAAGTTCTGAATCATCTTGAGTGAGAAAAGACTTCAGTTTATCGAACTGATCAGAATTAAAACTCATCAAAAGTTGATATGTGTTGTTGTATATTAAAATGCTTAACAATAGTAAGGACAAGTTCAAGGAACTTCTGAAAGATAAACCAGTTCTTTTGAACAGAAGGTTCATCTACTCCAACAAAAAGGTTAGTAAGGGAAGTGTTCTTTCATTTTTATTATCTTTTTAGAGTTGCTCATCTTAGGGGGAGCTTTGTGTTTCTTTCTAATATATGTTTTGGTGATTACCTGACAAAAATTGTTCATCAAAATACAGTGTTTTATCATCATCAAAAAGGGGGAGATTATTAGAATAAGACTTGGTGTTGCATCTGTATCTCAAAGTTTTAATGATAACAAGTCAGTATTTGGGCGAGAACAATTTTGGTACCCTAACAGTTTGTTATTGTGTATTTTTAGCAAACAACTTTGATTCTAACTCTTGAACATGAAACGACAAGTTTCTGAATATATTGATCTACATCGCTTCGACTCAAACCCACGGATGAGAAGCTTCTAAGAAAACTTTATATTGTTGCTGCAGTGTTCTCTTGGCTCTTGCTTCTGACGTGTGACTCTGATCAATTCACTTTTGAAGTTTCTGAACTCATGCTTTTGAAGATTAAACGCTGAAGGTTCTAAAAAACTTTAAAGAATATCAAGTCAGATATTGATGTGATCAGGCTTCTAATTAATGATTGAAGTTTCTGAACTCAAGCTTCCGAAGATTAAATGCTAAAGGTTTTAAAAACTCTGAAGAATCTTAAGTCAGATATTGATGTGATCAAGCTTCTGATTGATGATTGAAGTTTCTGAACTCAAGAAAAATCAACTCTTCTAACTCATGCTTCAAGCAACGATTTATCTAGAAGCCAATGAAGAATAGAAGATAAGTACGCGTTTATACGTGGGAAAATATATACATGGTACAAACCAATATTCCTTCCACTAAGCGGATTTTGTGGAGTAAGGAAATTGAGGTAGTACGATTCTTGTCACCTCCCTATCAAACAATTACTCAAGTCACCAACTCATTTATGAATAATACCAGATCAACCCCTCAACAGATCTTTTTTTACTAGCTATATAAAGACTTGAAGACTTGAAAAATTAAGAGCATGCAAGACTGTTGTCTAAATTTATGTAGAAGTTTCTTTAAGTGTATTGTGTTTCTAACTTTTTTATACTTGCTTGTGTATAAGCAATCTTTGTAAACACAACTTTGTAATCAAATTGTTGTTTGTATTTCCTTGAGGGACCAGTTAGGTCAGAATCCTTGAGAATACATAGATTGTGTGTCTTTGTGGTTTGTTATTCACCAACGGTTGCTAGTGAAGTTGTAATCATTTGATTATAGTGGATTATGTCCTTGGGTATAAGGCGAAATCACCTTGGCGGGTGGACTGGATTAACTTTGAAATTTTCAAGTGAACTAGTATAAAAATGGAAGTGTATTTTGGTTTTGTTTTCATTAGTAGTGATTTTTATTGTGTGAGTAAAAATATTTTATTTTTGAAAACCCCAATTCAACCCTCCCCCCCTCCCTTTCTTGTGTTTTTCTCACCTTCACCCGACTGGGTAGAAAAACTATTTCGAGGATTATTCACAAATAGAAGCTTAAAAGTAAGGTTAAAAGGGGATTTATACTAGAATGCATATTTTGGAAGCTTAAAGTGTTAGGATCATACCAATTTTGTTGGATTTTTCCAAGTCTCCTCGACCTAGCCTCACTTCTTCTCACAACCTATATACTTTTGAAACAAACTAATCAGGCTTAAGTCTTTTCAAAAAAATTGGCAGGGCTCAAGAAAACAGGAAGTTAATAAACAACGGAAAACCACACATAAATAACTCAACACCACATGCAAAGACTCAAAACATACACTAAGCTATAACATAAAAAACAACGACGACATAAAGCTAATATAATAGCAGAATACGGAAAAATGGAAAGTGAATAAAAGCGATAAACGCCTCCCCTATAGTTAAATCCTACATTCTCCTCAATGTACATAAATAAGTTTAAGAGAGGTAGGAAGAACCTGGTAAGAAAATCAAGCCAAGCAATCCATCTCTTTATTTTCTACAAATTCAAATAAGCAAACATTACAGCTTAAAAAAAAACTCGTGGGTTGCCTCCCACGTAACGCTTCATTTAACATCAATAGCTTGACTTGCTTGGCCCTTTGATTTAGGATGGTGCCTCTTTCAGACTTACGGCATTGGCATTGTGCTTAAAATTATACCCATTTCTTTTAGGATTCCATTAAACATCTTGTTAGTTCTTGATTGGCAGGCATTTTGGCAAAACTTAAAGTAATCACAAGATGTCCTACAGGATGTCGCGACATCTGTATTTCAGGATTAGCAGGTTGCGTTGTGCTCTATAATAGGTCTTTTCTCATGATGTCAAACAAGATGTCTTGACGCTCATGATCTAAACATTCTGTATGAATGTTCGTATGAGCATATATTTTTGTGCAAGCTGGCCTCACGTGTCTGATGTGGAAGCTGCGTGTTTCTGATACACTTATTGTGGATCAAATTGGATTTGATTTAGAGTTATTTTCAGAAGATTTTTTGAAGATTGGGAGATTGATTTGATTAGGTTTGATTAATCAAATCAAATCTGGATGATTGCTATTGTTTATGAAGATTACTGCTGTTACTTTTGCCACAGCCCAATCCCATTCCACATTACTATTTAAGGAGGCTGAAACCTTAGCTTGAAGATTGGAGAAGCAAGGATTAAGAAGCGCATGCATCTATTTAAATTTTAGGCTTCTTGTGTGTTAGTTTTGTGAGTCATTCACTCATTGTTTAATGTGTGAATTGGACTAGGTTGTTATTTGTAATTTGTTAATTATTCACTCAAATCTTTTAAGCAAGATCAATTTGTGACTTTGAAGAGTGTTTTCCAAAGTCTTTTCTTTGTATTGACTGTTATCACTGCTGTGATTGAGGGGGAGTGAGAGGGGTCTTTTGTCTAGTGGGTTCTAGGCAGAAATTGCATGGGTAGAGATTAAATGAGGAGTTGTAAGCTGGGAGTTTAGATTTGAATTAATTCTACTGTTAGTGAATTTCCTCCCCGGTTTGGTAGCCCCCAGATGTAGGTATGTTTTAACTGAACTAGGTCAACAATTGTTGTGTCTCTTTTTTGTTATTTGTTTAGTTGTGTTCTTTGTTCTTGACAAACAGATATTTGTGTCATGAACATCTCCTTAGACATCTAATATCTGATACCAGAATTTCAATTGGTACCAGAGCAGGCATCCTGCTCTGGTTCTGGGTGAGATCTAGGGACGGTACTTTCTGGTACCATGGACAAAGAGGGAGGGTTTGTGAACAGCCCACCTGTTCTGGATGGAAATAATTATGACTATTAGAAACCTAGGATGGCTGCCTTCTTAAAACATATGGACAACAAAGCATTGAAAGCTTTCATAAAAGGATGGGAACATCTTGTGGTTATTGATAAAGATGGAAAAGCTACTACTGAATTAAAGCCTGAGGAAGAATGGACAAAGGAAGAAGATGATCTAGCTCTGGGAAACTCCAGGGCCTTGAATGCGTTATTCAATGGTATTGATAGGAATATCTTCAGGTTGGTGAACAACTGTGTAATTGCTAAGGAGGCATGAGAGATTCTAAAGACTACTCATGAAGGCACATCCAAGGTAAAAATGTCTAGACTTCAACTCTTTACAACTAAGTTTGAAAACCTGAGAATGAAAGATGATGAAAGCATACATGACTTTCATATTAATATTCTTGAGATTGCAAATGCTTCAAGTGCTCTTGGTGAAAAGATTTCTGAGGAAAAGCTGGTAAGAAAGATCCTCAGATCTCTTCCAAAGAGATTTGACATGAAAGTAACTTCTATAGAAGAAGCTCAAGACAGTTGTAAAATGAGAGTTGATGAACTCATTGGGTCCCTTCTAACATTTGAAGTAGGAATAGGTGACAAAACTGACAAGAAAAAGAGCATAGCCTTTGTCTCAAATACTGAAGAATGGATACAAGGACGTAAATCTCTCAAATTCCATAACTATGTTGGGAAGACAATTCAACAAGATTGTGAAAAGAATGGATACAAGACCAAATGCCAAGAATACCTCTCTTGACATTGATAAGTCACATGATGCAGAAAGAAGAACTAGGACTGAAGAAAAAACTATGAACAACAAAAGGATAAAGTGTCATGGGTGTGAAGGCTTTGGTCACATCATATCTAAATGCCCAACCTACCTCAAGAAATATAAGAAAGGTTTAGCTGTTTCATGGACAAATGAAGACTCGGACAATGATTTTGAAGAAGAATCTGCCAAACATATAATTGCCTTAACTGGAAGATATGAATCTGATGGAGATTCCAATGAAGATGAACTAACTTTCAAAGAACTGGCAACATCCTACAAAGAATTGTGACTTAGAAGTGAAGAAGTCTACCAGCAAGGTGAAAAACATAAGAAACACATCATCAAGCTAAAGACTGAAAGGGAGGAACACCTGACAATTATCAAGGATTTGAGAAATGAAGTTGCTCAACTAACTTCTCAACTTGACCAACTGGGAAAATCTATTAGAATGATGAACAGTGGTACCACAACTTTGGAAGAGATTCTTCTATTTGGAAAAAGATCAGGAGACAAGGTTGGGTTAAGATTCCATGAAGACATTAACTCTGCCTCACACCACAAACCTTCTGGATCAAAGCAAGTGATGTTCTAGCAGATGTCTCAACATCACGACAGTAAACAAACCAGCCAACCAAGGAAGTTCCAAAGATGGAGATGTCATCAATGTGGATGCTTTGGACACATAAAGAAATTTTGTTTCAAACTGCATGGATATCCAAACTCTACAACTCGGACAAAACTTAACCACAAATGTTTCCCCTCCAAGAAGAATTGGATTCCCAAGGGGTCTGCCATTAAACAATGGGTACCTAAAACTGGTGTTACTTGCCTCATTGCTCATATGTCCCTAAAGGTTTCTGCTAAGGAAGATTGGTACTTTGACAGTGGGTGCTCAAGACACATGACTGGAATTGAAAACCTGTTGGTTAACATTAAACCTCACTCAACCATCCAAGAATCAGCTAGAGCAATGATCCATGCTAAGAAACTACCTTATCATTTCTGGGCTGAAGCCATGAACACTGCCTACCATGTTCACAATAGAGTGACCTTAAGAACAAGAACTATGACCACTCTGTATGAAATTTGGAAAGGAATAAAACCTATTGTTAAATACTTTCATGTGTTTGGTAGCAAGTGCTACATTCTCTCTAATCATGACCGTAGAAGAAAGATGGATCCTAAGTGTGATGAAGGGATATTCTTGGGTTATTCTACCAACAGTAGAGCCTATAGAGTATTTAACTACATGACTAATATAATGATGGAATCTATCAATGTTGTCATAAATGACATGTATAAGGAAACTGATGTCCCAGAAGATGTTGGAACATCATTTGATATCTCAGCTGAATCTGAAGACAACAACAATGACTCTAATCCCACCATCACTGATGTTGAACCTGCTAATAAAAGACCTTCCATCAGAATTCAAAAATACCACCCTATTGATCTTATCATAGGTGATCCAAAAAAAGGGGTAACCATTAGATCTAGAGAAATTGTCTCAAGCTCCTGCTTTGTGTCAAAGATTGAACCTAAGAACATGAAGGAAGCTTTAACTGATGAATTCTGGATAAATGTCATGCAAGAGGAATTGGGGGAATTCAAGAGGAATGAAGTTTAGAATCTTGTGCCAAGGCCTGAAGGAACAAATGTGATTGGAACTAAATGGGTTTACAAGAATAAAACTGATGAAAAGGGAGTGGTCACTAGGAACAAAGCCAGGTTAGTTGCTCAAGGATATACTCAGATTGAAGGGATTGATTTTGATGAAACCTTTGCTCCTGTAGCTAGACTTGAATCCATCAGACTTCTTCTGGGAGTTGCTTGCATTCTGAAAATCAAGTTGCTTCAAATGGATGTCAAAAGTGCCTTTTTAAATGGTTACCTAAGTGAAGAAGTCTATGTGGAACAACCTAAAGGATTTATTGATCCAACCTTTCCTAATCATGTCTTCTTGTTGAAAAAGGCCATGTATGACCTAAAGCAAGCCCCTAGAGCATGGTATGAAAGACTCACGATTGCTCAAATCTATGTCATAAGAGATGGTTCAACATTTTGTGCAGCAAATGCAATCTAAATTTGAAATGAGCCTTGTTGGTGAATTAACATACTTTCTTGGTCTTCAAGTTAAACAGATGGAAGCATCCATATTTCTATCTCAAAGTAAGTATGCGAAGAACATTGTTAAGAAGTTTGGAATGGAAAATTCCAGCCACAAAAGAACTCATACACCAACCCATCTAAAACTGTCCAAAGATGAAAAAGGAGTTAATATGGATCAAAGTCTATACAGAAGCATGATAGGGAGCTTGTCATGTCTTACAACAAGCAGACCTGGCATTGCTTTTGCTGTGGGAGTTTGTGCCAGATATCAAGTTGAACCCAAGATGAGCCACATCAATCAAGTCAAAAGAATTCTTAAGTATATCAATGGGACAAGTGAGTATGGGATGTTGTACACTCATGGATCTGGATGTGTGCTAACTGGAGGCTACTTCTTTTTGGGAAAAAACCTCATCTCATGGTTTATCAAGAAACAAAACTGTGTGTCCCTGTCTACTGCAGAAGCATAATACATAGCTGCTGGGAGTAGATGTTCCCAACTTGTTTGGATGAAGCAGATGCTTACAGAATATAATGTCACACAAGATGTCATGACATTATACTGTGATAATCTGAGTGCTATAAATATCTCCAAGAACCCTATTCAACATAGCAGAATTAAGCATATTAATATTAGACACCATTTCATTAGGGAGCTTGTGAAAAGAAAATCGTTACTCTTGAGCATGTCACTACAGCAAATCAACTGGCTGATATCTTTACCAAAGCCTTGGATGCTAATCAATTTGAGACTTTGAGAGGAAATCTAGGAATTTTTATTTATGAGGACCTATAGCAATTACTACATGTCGCTACTGCGAAAATCGGCGCCGGCCATGACAGAAGAGTCGCCACCGTGCGTTATTTATCCCAAAAGAGGGAAAGGAAACGCTCAGAGAAAACCTAACGCAAAGAGGGAAAGGAATGGTCATCGCAACCAAATCCTGGATTCGGGAGTCGGTTACGCAAGGGGAAGGTATTAGCACCCCTCATGTCTGTCGTACTCGATGGGATCCACGCTTGTTTTCTATCTAAGGGTATGTTTATCTATCTACTCTAAAGGTCTGGTCTAAAAAGAAACGAAAATGACTCGGCAAAGTATCGCACTTTATGCCTACGTATTCCCGTCTGGAACGAGAAATCAGAGTCAACGTAGTTCGCCTAACTACGGGTTATGGGGGAAGGTTGCTCGCCAAGATATCGCATCTTGTGCCTACGTACTTTCATACGACATGAAAGATCAGAGCAAGAGTAGTTCGGGCTACGGAAGACACAAGCTTGTCTGACAAAAGGGTTTTCCAGATTAAGGGTCCAAGAGGACAAAAACAGAGTTTGAAGGTTTGTTTGAATCTTTTACGAAAGAACTGTTTTTTTTAGGATGTTCGCAATCTCCGTCGCACTAGAGACTATGACCTAGGAGTGAATGCTTTGCATGTCACCCAAAGGGTACCATATTAAACATCCAGATCACTGGAGAGAGACCCTCCACCAACCTTTTCCCAGATAGCTTAAGGCTCGTAACGTACGACTTCAATTAACCTTATTACTGTATTTTTGAATTGTTTTGAGATGAGAAGAGAAAGACGCCCTAAAACTATGGTTGAAAGGGAATCTACCTACTATTATCATGCATGGTTTAGAAACCTAATGTCTGTCATAATTCCCTCTTGCACAGAGGAAATCAGAGGTCCTAGGGGAAACAACAAAAGAAAGCAAGCAGTAAACAGTAAACAGTAAAATGCATGCTATGCAACAGTACAAGCGAGGCAAGGGAGTCCTGCTCAACCTCAAACCTAAGAAAACAACAGGCAAGGGGAGACAAGCTCCACCTCAAACCTAAAGGTAAGCAACACAAGCAAACAGACAATACAACAAAAGAAAAAACAGAGGAAGCAGCCCAAGCAGCAGCAACAATCTTCTACAGACAGCAACTTCAACCTTTAGCAGCAGCTCTTGTCAGCAAAGTTGAATTGACAACAAAGTTGACATCAAAGAGTCTTCATCTTCAAGTTAGCTCCCATCTCAAAGCTTCTTCAATTCTTCATCTTCAAACTCTAGCAAGCTCCACAAGAAGAGAAACCATCATTGAGATCAAGTTACAATGCTAGGAAACCTGATGAAGACCAAAGGAATTCATCAGGAACCAACATGGAAAGAAACTGCATCCTCAAAAGTTCTACTCATTAAGGCATGCCACTCATCCCTCCAAAGGAGATATGGGGCTTCCTTAAGATGACTTTGCATCATAGGATGAGGATAGAAGCAAACAATGCATTCTATTTTTGATGAAAGAAAAAACTAGTTCTAATGGTTCTTCCTAAAACCCTAATCCTATAAGCTTCTAAAAAAGCTCCTAAAAGAGAAAGAAAGCTCCAAGCTAAGCTCCACAAGCCAATCCACAACAGCTACAAGATTTCTAGCACCTTCTCCAAAAAGGAAACCAAGCTCTTCAAGCTCCAAAGCCACCAACAAGATCAAACAAGGCAAGGCACCAAAGAAGGAACACCAAAAGCAACACCTACTTGTGAAATGTATCTAAAATAGAAAACTAAGTTGAAAAAATAAAAGAATTTTCCTAAGGGAACATGCATGTTTTAACATTATAGGGTTCAAATATCAAAGCCTAAATCAACTTCTAGGTCCACTAAATAAATCCTAAGTTGAATTGTGTCAAGATAAACCATAAGTTGGGAAGGCTCTAAACATCTCACCTAAAACAGAACCTACAATTATTAAAAAAATCTAATAAAAATCCAAAGGAAATATACACATCTAACCTACAACATACTCAAAAATCAAATTCAGATACCAAACCAAATGGTCAAACCAAAATCAACAAAACAGATAGGTAATTATGCAAAATAAAAGAAATAACATAAAAAATGAAAATGAAAATTAAACTGAAAAATGCATGAAAATGAAATCTATTGACTCCAGAAAATCAAAAATTTAATCAGGAACATGGACATATTTTTAAAATATTTTTCAGACCAAAGATGAAATTATTATGATTTTTGGAATCAATATGCATTTAAAATAATACAAAAATGAAATAAAAGAAAATTAAAAACCAGGAAAATGTCATGAGCGTTGGATGAATTGACAAAGTATGTAGATCTAAGGTCAGAGAGCATGTCCGCTCAGGCATCCCAGTCACACGCTGACTGGGATTAATGAAACGATGCGTTTTGCATTTGGAGCCAAATCCTCAGTTCAAATCGTGACCATCAGATGATCCTACTAAGTCTTCTCAACAAACTAATCCAACGGCAATGCGTTATCGTCTTTGTTCAAGTCCTCAGATGGAGGGAGGCCAGGGGTGGTGGCCAAAGAAGACCTTCGGTCGTCTTCTCCGGTGGAGTGGTGGTTGCAGGCATTCAAATAATGTCAAATCTTATATAAAATTTATCAGAAATTCACAAGGATCTCCAAAATCTCATCCACTTCCTCTAGATCTAGCTAGGTTTTGAAATTCGAAGGCAAACAAAAATGCTATCTCAACATTGATCACCACTAAACTCAAATCTAAAATCATAGGAACGATCCTCATGCTTCATACATTAACCTGATCTATCCAATTCAACTTAATTCCTTATGACCAGATCAAATCATGCTCAAACAGAAATCACAAGTCACCTAAGTTTGTCTCTAGTTGCGTAGAATTTTGTCCAGAAACGATCTATGCTTCAACTAGATCCTAACCACATATGCAAAAGGAACTACATTTTCCTACAATTGTGAGAAATTTGAAGGTTACATACCTGGTGTAGATCTATGAACAGATGTAGTTAGAGCACGATTCAGCCTTCAAAACTCTCCAGAATCACTCAAGGATGCAAGAGAAAGATGTTATAAGCTTCAATTTGATCTGAATTGGCTTGGAAATGAAATCACGATTTTAACTTGCTCCCTTGCAATTCCGACTGCTATCTCTGATTCCACCATGAAATGAGCTCCAACCTGAGTCTGAAATCATCAAATGACTTATATAGAGTGTGTCTATGGGCTTTAGAGGTTCAATTGAAGCCCAATCAAGTAATTCCAATTTTCTGTTTTTTCTTCAAAATTCCCACGTGACAGTCGTGAATTGGCCATGGAAATTGCTCTAGAAGCTTCCTTTTCAATTGCAAAATGCCTTGTGAATGCAATGGGACCAAAAGGACTGCTTGAAATGCCTTGGTGAGTGGTTTGGTCATGTAACTTGCATATGGAGAAACCAAATGATAACTTGTGAAATTCTGCCCTAACTCAAAAATCTACCAATGTCATTGTATTTGAAATGATATTTCCAATCAAAATGAGTATTTACTTGACATGTTTTGGTCACTTAACCATTAATTTGAATTTTTCAACTTTGAATCCTTTTAAAATCTTCCTTTTTAAGCCATTTCAAACCAAATCTTGATATGAGTCAAATCAATTCATCATGACCTCTTGGTTAGCCTAAAAACCACATTTTGAACAAGTTCCATGTTGAACAAAAATCCATTTGACAAGTGCAAGTTGGAGATTTTGACCTATGATTGAAAATGACCTATAATCTCACTTTCCCAAAATACCCCTGACTTGTAAACCTCATAACTTGAGTTCTACAAATCCGATGGAATACTTCTAATACAATTTGGAAAGCTAAGATCATGAGGAACAACTTTCATGTTGGTCAAAAGTTCATGTAAAACCTCCTTCTAGGTCAAAAATAGCTTGGAAGTTAGATGATTTTCACAGACAAATTTCAGAGGCATCTGAGGACCTGTAAATTGTCTGGACCATAACCTGAGTTCTATAAATCCCCTTGAGGACTTCTAGTACTCAAATTAAATGTATTGAGATGATCTACAAGTTCCATGTTGGCCAAAAATACATTTGAAACTTTTATCTTGACTTATGTGGTCTTGAAGTTAGGCACTAAATAGGGGATTTTACACTGAAACCCTAATTTAGCAACTTCCCACACTCTTGACTCTTCTTGACTTGATCTTGGCACAACACCACAAATGTCTCAGCATATCATTTCATTAACTACATGACCTAAAAGTAGGCTTTGATACTCTTCAATTGCACAGTTGACCTAGGATTGACCCAGATGAAACCCTAATTGCTTGCACTTCAACTGTGGCTCTTGCATTTGACACAATGACTTGATTGAGCTCTCCCATGGCCCTCTAGGAATTCTATGAGCTCCATACACATTCTCTTCTCATATTCAAAACTTCACATCCTTCTGATGGTCTTCAATTGATCCTCAAGTTAGGAGCAAATCCACATGCAAGAATCTAAACTCTTAGGCACTCAAACCACCTCCTGATGACCTTGATAACTTCTCAATCTTGAATAAGACCTCTTGCTAGGCTTCTCTTGATAAGAATCACACTTGATCCCCTTCTATATGAATGATATCATGATATGCAAATGATATAACTATGCAAATGTTAATGCAATGAAACATAAACCAAGTAAGAAAAGAGGTTGGGCAAATTTTGGGGTGCAACAGCTGCCCCTATTCAAACGGCTTGGACCCGACTGGGTGAAGAGCGAACAACTTTCAAACAATCGAGGTAGAAGACGGTTGAATACCAAGAAACTCGGAAATTTTCCAACCACAGAAATAAGCTGCGAAAACTGCTTGGGGGGAACAACATCTCTTCCACTGAACTCAGTTGTTACGGCAACAACTGATCAATCATCTGATAAAACTTTTGATTTTAACATCAACCCCCTGCGTAACGCCACAGGAATCGAATTAACTTTGCAAGAAACAACTTCGTCCACCATTAGACAAATTTCGCCAACACGAGGAGAGACTCCATCATCACGGGTATAACTCTGTCCACAACTGGACTAAATTCGTCAACACGAATAACAATCTCTGTCAATCACAGGTAACGACTCCGTCAACACGGATACAATCTCTGTCAACACAGGTAACAATTTCGTCAACACGGATAACAATCACTGTCAACACAGGTAACAATTCCGTCAACACGGATAACAATCACTATCAACACAGGTAACAACTCTGTCAACACGGATAACAATCACTGTCAACACAGGTAACAATTTCAAGATTTTCAAAACTGTTGTACCGCAGTCTGAAGAATACTTTTCTGGGGAGTACGAGAAACCTAACCAAGCAACTCGGTGGGGAAAAACTCTACTGGGGAAATCACTAGTGATAACTCCAAATGTTTAAGCCATGAAATCTTTTAACGCTGACATAACAGCAATCTGAGAAGAATTCCGCTGGGGAAGGAGAGAAACTTAACCAAGCAACTCTGTTAGGGGAACATGCGATGGGACGAACGTTATCATCACCTATCTCACGCCGAGAACTTGAATATCTAGAAATCCTTCCGAGCAATAATCTCACTCCTCTATAGGGAATAGCACCTGAAAACAAAGAGGTAACCAACCTGGC
The DNA here is from genome assembly GCA_963859935.3 of Lathyrus sativus. Classification (NCBI taxonomy): domain Eukaryota; kingdom Viridiplantae; phylum Streptophyta; class Magnoliopsida; order Fabales; family Fabaceae; genus Lathyrus; species Lathyrus sativus. Next base: position 592,502,805 of record OZ012741.1, on the reverse strand, counting down.
TTATGTTTCAAAATGCGTATGTTTGACAATGGTGTAATGCTCCATACGGCATGGAAATGTTACACGTTTGGGTAGATGCAAATATGATGATATATGTACAATGCAAAGATGCCAAGAGGCGCTTCAGCAAAATAAATGCTGAAGAAAAAACCAAATCCGATGGGGATAAACGGGTATCACAAAGTATTCCAACAAAATAAATGCCGGGAGCCAAGTAAACTCTGTCGGGGAGAGCCCAGACATCACATAATTATTCCAGCAAAATAAATGCTGAAAAGGTGAGAACAACTTCCACTGGAAGGAAGAAAACAAACCCTGTTGGGAAAAGCTCACAAACTCGGAGTTGCGAACTCTGCTAAGGATGATCATCCTGACGAAAGAATGACAACCTGCTAGGGAGAAGGAAAAAACAGTCCTGCGCGGGGATAATCCTTCTGAACCAAAGACGACTTGGTTATATTCTGCGGGAGTTACCCATGCTGGGGATTGATTGTGTACATACTCATTGCTGGGAATGCACCTTCTGTTGGGGACATCAACATCCACTGAGGATACTCTCCTGGCAGCTTTCTTGGGGATACTCCTTTGGGGAGGACAACCTCACATCCAAAAGGGATAAATGCCATATCAACTCTCTCTGGGATAAGACGTGACTTCCATCTGCTAAGGAGTGATATAATAACTATGTCCCGGGACTCTTGCTGGGGAAACACAAATTCCTTGACTGTTTGCTTCAAAGGTGAGAACCCTGCAAAACACAAACGAGACAGAACAAATCTACACAACAAGATCTATCCTGGTTAATATCCGTGACATTCGTTCAGTCAATTCGAAGTTTTAGCAATTATTGGCAAGGGCCAGCAAGTTTATGTACATGCAAGTTCACCAAAAACATCGGTATTTTTCACAAACAAAACAGTAAAGAACAAGCATCAAGTACTGAATAACATTCTTTATTGACAACGGGCCTGTAAATAGGCAAAATTTTGTACACTGGATGCAACTCCTGAAAAGAGAAAGTTACGCACAAGCAAATACAAATATCACAGAAGCACAAAGAAAATTTGTATACATGTCGGCAACGTGGTACAGACGAACACCATGAGCTGATCCTCCTATGACTCGCCTGACTCTGACGCTTTCCATATACTCGATCTTCGGAAGAGATTGTTTTGGATATACGACCCTCAGGTACTCCCAAACCACTAAGCAACGCAGTATCAAACTCGGACCGCAGTCATTTTCTTTTTCAAATCCCTAACTTTTGCGTGAACCGCCCTGTGCGGGTTTTCAATTCACCAGGATACCCTTTTTTGCTGAAGTCGCCCTTTTCAGGTTTTCAACTTCGCGGGTGTACACCTTTTTTCCAATTTTATCCCTAACTTTTGCCCGAACCTTTTATTCCTTTTTAATGGTTCGCCGGGATGCCCCATTTTTGCTTGGACTCTCTTTTTTCTGTCTAGCGGGTCTCTTTAAGTAAAGTATTTTTTAACGGCGTCCGAGTTCACAGGGTATGTAAAATCCTCACCATCCATGGTGGATAACAATAAGGCTCCTCCAGAGAAAACCTTTCTAACGACATATGGACCTTCATAGTTGGGAGTCCATTTGCCCCTGTGATCTGATTGTGGTGGGAGAATCTTTTTCAGCACAAGATCGCCCGTCTGAAAGCTTTGAGGGCACACCTTCTTATCATAAGCTTTCTTCATCCGACTTTGATACAGCCGACCATATGCTAGAGAAGCCAATCTCTTCTCATCCATTAAACTGAGCTGATTCAATCTATCTTTTACCCATTCCGCCTCATCAAGTTGGACATCGCGCAAAACCCTCAAAGAAGGAATCTCAACCTCCAGTGGTAGGACAACCTCCAAACCATATACCAGTGAAAAAGGAGTTGCCCCGGTTGATGTGCGTACCGTCGTACGATAACCGTGCAAAGCAAAAGGCAACATTTCATGCCAGTCCTTGTAGGTCAGAACCATCTTCTGAACGATCTTATTTATGTTTTTATTGGCCGCTTCAACAACACCATTCATCTTGGGCCGATAAGGAGAAGAGTTGTGATGTTCAATCTTGAAATTCTGGCACAATTCCTTCATCATCTTATTATTCAAATTCGAACCGTTGTCAGTGATAATCCGCTCTGGGATTCCATATCTGCAGATAATATCCTTCTTGATAAATCTGGCTACCACCTGCTTGGTAACATTAGCATACGATGCCGCTTCAACCCATTTGGTGAAGTAATCAATAGCTACCAAGATAAAACGATGTCCGTTGGATGCCTGGGGCTCAATCTTCCCAATCATATCGATGTCCTACATGGAAAAAGGCCAAGGTGATGACATAACGTTCAGAGAGCTCGGAGGCACATGAATCTTGCCCGCATAAATCTGGCATTTATGACACTTCTTTGCAAACTTGAAACAATTTGTTTCCATTGTCAGCCAATAATACCCTGCTCGTAATAACTTTCTCGTCACTGCATGTCCGTCGGCATGCGTGCCAAATGTACCCTCGTGGATCTCTTCCATGAGCAACTTAGCCTCTTTCTCATCCACACACCGCAACAACACCAAGTCATGGTTTCTCTTGTACAAAACACCATCCGGATTCAAATAGAAGTTTCCAGCCAATCTCCTAAGAGTCTTCTGATCACGACTGGATGCCCCAGCCGGATGCTCTTGGTTCTTCAGGAAATTCTGGATATCATAATACCACGGTTTGCCATTGGAAGCTTCCTCAATGGCGAATATGAAAGCGGACCTATTAAGGCGAGAGATAACTATCCTGGGAGCCTCATTCCAGAAGTTAACTTTATACATTGAAGACAACGTCGCGAGAGCGTCTGCCATCTGATTTTCTGCTCGTGGTACATGGTGCAATTCCACCTTGTCAAAGAAAGGTAACAACCTCCTTGCATAATTCATATAGGGTATCAGATTGGGCTGACGAGTTTCCAACTCTCCCTTGATCTGGTTCACAACTAGAGCAAAGTCTCCGTACACATCAAGATTTTTAATTCTCAGATCAATATCTTCTTCGGGCCCCATAATGCATGCTTCATATTCGGCCTCATTGTTGGTAACTGGAAACGTCAATCTGGAAGTGAATGGGATGTGCGACCCATGGGGAGTAGTAATGATTGCCCCTATTCCACTTCCATATGAATTAACGGCACCGTCAAATATCAATTGCCATTTGGAACCCAGCTCTGGACCTTCATCAGGAAACGACTCTTCACAGTCCTTCATTTTTAAGTACATGATATCCTCGTCAGGAAAATCAAACCTCATTGGCTGGTAATCATCAATTGGCTGCTCAGCTAGGTACTCCGACAGAATGCTACCTTTAATAGCCTTTTGAGAAACATACTGAATATCGTATTCTGTCAGTACCATCTGCCATCGGGAAATCCTTCCGGAAAGTGCTTGCTTTTCAAACACATATTTGATCGGATCCATCTTTGAAATTAGCATGGTTGTATGATTTAGCATGTATTGCCTCAAACGTTTGGCAGCCCAGGCTAGTGCACAACACGTCTTTTCGAGCATTGAGTAACGGGACTCACAATCTGTGAACTTTTTACTCAAGTAATAAATCGCATGCTCTTTACGTCCAGTCTCGTCATGTTGACCGAGAACACAACCCATGCTTTTCTCAAGAACCGTCAAATACATAATCAATGGTCTCCCGGCTACTGGGGGTATCAATATTGGAGGTTCCTGCAAATACTCTTTTATTTTTTCAAACGCCTTTTGACAATCTTCAGTACAGGTCACAACCTGATCTTTTTTCAATAATTTGAATAATGGCTCGCACGTGGCCGTTAGATGAGATATGAATCGAGCAATGTAATTCAATCTCCCTAAAAAGCCACGAACCTCTTTTTCTGTTTTCGGCGTTGGCATTTCTTGTGTTGCTTTTATCTTACCAGGATCAACCTCAATTCCTTTTTCGCTAACAATAAACCTCAATAGCTTATCAGATCTCACCCCGAAGGTGCACTTGTTAGGATTCAGCCTCAGCCTAAATTTCCTAAGCCTCTTGAACAATTTTAGAAGATTGACCAGATGCTCTTCCTCCGTCTAGGATTTGGCAATCATATTGTCAACATAGACTTCGATCTCTTTATGCATCATGTCATGAAAAAGTGTTGTCATAGCTCGCTGATATGTTGCCCCGACGTTCTTCAAACCAAAGGGCATCACTTTGTAGCAGAACATTCCCCACGGGGTAATAAAAGTAGTTTTCTCCATATCCTCCGGCGCCATCTTTATCTGATTATAGCCTGAAAAGCTGTCCATGAAGGAAAACACGAAGAATTGAGCGGTGTTGTCGACCAACACATCAATATGAGGAAGCGGAAAGTCGTTTTTTGGGCTCGCCCTATTCAAATCTCGATAGTCCATGCACATCCGCACCTTAACATCTTTCTTTGGTACAGGTACTATATTGGCGACCCATGAGGGATAAGTTGTAACAGCCAAAAAATCGGCGTCCCACTGTTTCTGAACTTCCTCTTTAATTTTAACAGCCATATCTGGTCTAGTTCTTTTGAGTTTTTGCTTAACCGACGAACATTCCTCACGCAATGGCAAACGGTGAACCACCATATCAGTATCCAACCTAGGCATGTCTTCGTAAGACCAAGCAAAGATATCACTATACTCTCGAAGCGTCTCGATCAAACTTTGCTTGATATCACTTTGTAGTGCAGCCCCTATCCGGATATTACTGACAACTTCTTCGGACCCCACGTTGATAATTTCAATTTCTTCCTGATGAGGCAGAATGATTCTCTCTTCTTGTTTCAAAAGTCGAGTCAGCTCTTCTGATAAGTCGTTATCCTCAACAATCTCTTCTTCTGCTTGAAATATCAGGTGCTCGAAGTCGAAGCGAGTCATAGGAAGTTCGTGATCGGTGTCATCTGAAATATGAATCCTGCAATGAGAATGGTTAAATGTTTCAAATAATGCAAACAAAGCACATAACCACGTTGCCATTTTATTGTTAAAGCAAAAACAGGAAAAGCAAGGATCAAAAAATTTGCATGAGAAAAACGCTTTTATTTAATGATTAAACAAAGTACACACATAAGCAGGTAGCCCTGAAAACAGAATCACTATGCCCCGGGTAGGACACAGGATTATACAATAATCGAGAAAACAAAACATTATTGTTTTGTAGTCACTTGGACAAGTTCCTGGATAGACCAGTTGCATAGGCTTTGTCCTGGCACGCTGGGCTTTATCCACGAGTCCATATCGCAGTCACTATCTCCGTCTTTGGCATCGGAAACAACATTAATCGTTTCATAACAGACTCTACCTGGAGTGATCACCACTGGCCCTTTGAACTTTGGCACGCCTGATGTGGAAGATGACGACGTCGGGCGATACCCCAACCCAAACTTGTCCATCTTGACAGGAATTTCCAAGACTTGGCCCCATCCTTTGGTTTCTCCGGCCTGAACCACTGCCCGAGCATCTTTGTATGAAGACATGGCCTCTAGCCCTTTGCTGGGGACATGAGACTTGTCCTTGATCTGCAACCCTTCAAAGGCTTGGCATGGCGTCTCATGGATTTCCCCATCCACTTCGACGTACTTGAATGACGAAAGATGACTAACCAGAATGTCCTCCTCTCCGTAAATAGTAACAACACTGTCACCGACCATGTATTTAAGCTTTTGATGCAGCGTGGACGTCACAGCCCTTGCAGAATGTATCCATGGTCGCCCAAGTAAACAGCTGTAAGCTGGATGTATGTCCATGATGTAGAACACAGTGTCAAACACTTCTGGCCCGACCTGGAGTGGCAACGTTATGGACCCAAACACCGACCTTCTGGTCCCATCAAAAGCTCTCACGACCAAGTCACTTGGCGTGCATATGATTCCTCGGATATCTAGCTTCATCATAGCCTTCTTAGGCAACACATTCAAAGATGATCTGGTGTCTACAAGAACGTGCGACATAACAGTGCCCCGACATTCCACTGAAATGTGCAAAGCCATATTATGATCTCGACCTCTAGGCGTCAAATCAAAGTCAGTAAATCCCAGGCTGTGTCCGGCATTCACATGCGTCAGTACCCCCTCAAACTGATTAACAGATACTTCCTGAGGTACAAAAGATGTGTCCAAGACTTTCAACAAGGCATTCCGATGAGCCTCGGAACAAAGCAACAAAGATAGTATTGAAATTTGGAGGGCGTCGGCTGCAAGTGCTCCACAATCTTATAGTCGCTTTTGCGAATTAACCTCATAAACTCTTCTACATCCTTGATCGATGTTTCTTTATCTCTCGCCTGGGAAGGTCCTCCTTCATTCACTTTGGCTTTGCCTTTAGCAATCCTCTCAGCCTCGATTTCAGGTGAAGTGAAAATTCTACCACTGCGGGTCATGCCTCCCGCTCCAACAAGATTGCCCACTGCCCCTGCCGGCTGGCTATCCACCTTAATCTTTTCCCCATTGCAAAAAGCCTTCAACCCATAATTCCACGGAATGGATTTCGTACTTTCATAAGGAATGAGCCCTGCTTTCGTTATCGTAATAGTTGGCCGCTTGGCGGGCGCTGATATCGTAATAGTCTTTCGTGGAATTGTAACTGTTGCGAACTCATCCTGCTTTTCAAATCTTACCTCACCAGGTTTCTCAACAGCAGTACGGTGAAATTGCAAAGTTCCCTCATCAATCATGGCTTGAATACCTCTCTTCAAATCAATACAGCCCTCTGGTCGGGTCCAACAATTCAAACAGTACTCATCACATCCAGGGAAAACCCCCCTTTCAACAATCTGCTTTTAACATAGCTTAAAGGCGTCTTCAGATCATTTACGTCCATAACCAAATCCAAATCTTCTTCTGTCAGAATAGCATTCGCTCCATGATTCGGCATTGGTTGCTTTACAATGTTGGGACCATCATGACTGAAGTTAATGACTTTACTATCAATCAAATCTTGGACTTTGTGTTTAAAAGCATGACAACTCTCGATATCATGTCCGGGTGCCCCAGAATGAAATTCACAATGCTTACTAGCATCATACCCATAAGGAAGTGTTCCTGTGGGCGGGTCCAATGTTCTCTTTTCAACCAAATTCAAACCTAACAGCGTTTGAAGCAGTTCTGCATACGTTGACAGAGGTGTATTAAATACCCTCTTTGGCTTCCCATTCTGAATCCTTCTTTGAGCAGGATTATGCCTTTGTTGTTGCTGCTGCTGTTGTTGTGGTTGTTGTCGTTGTTGTGGTATAGGAATCGTCACACTAGCAACCTGTTATTGAATATACTGATTCCTACCTCTACCTCATCCTCGACCACCATACATTGCTCTGGCGTCTCCTTGTCTTCTACCACTAAAGACCTTTTTTGCACCTCCATCTGAGGTCGATTCACCGGCTTGAATCTTGCCAATCTTAATGCCATTTTCAATCCGTTCCCCCATGAGTATCATGTCAGAGAAACTACCCATCGAGCAATTGAGCAATTTATCATAATACATCCCAGAGAATGTTCCAACAAAAATATCAATCAATTCCCTTTCAACCATAAGTGGGTGTACCCTTGCCGCCAGATCATGCCAACGTTGGGCGTACTCGTTGAAACTCTCCCCGTTATTTTGTGAAAGACTTTGAAGCTGGACCCTATTTGGCGCAAGGTCACTGTTGTATTGGTAATGTCTGACGAAAGCATCTGCCAACTCTTTCCAACTTCCGATCTGTGCAAACTCTAGTCCCATGTACCATTCCAGCGATGGTCCCGACAAACTATCTTGGAAAAAATGCATAAGCATCTTCTCATCATCAGAGTAAGCAGACATCCTCCGGTAATATGAACGCACATGAACCCGTGGGCATGTATCCCCTTTATATTTATCAAAAGTAGGAGCTTTGAACTTCAATGGCACTCTCATCCCAGGAACCAGCCCCATGGTAGCCATGTCCAAACCTGCAGAATTTTGATTGGCTATACCTCTTATCTGTTCCTCCAGCATTTTAATCCTCCGATCATTATCAATGGGACCTTCAAAACCCATGCCTTGCCCAGAAAAGGCATCTTCCTGACAATCTCTGTCCCCATACGGACCCTCATTACCATACCCGTCATAAGCAGCATTACGACCATATCCTTGTTGATTAAAGTTAGGACCACGTCCTCTATCGCCAAATCCTTGATTAGCCCCGCCTGGTCCGAAGCCAGCATTGAAAGGACCCATCCCAGCACCATTGGTATTCACATTGCCAAACCCAGCATTGTCGTAGCCATGATTGTTATCACCAAACCCTCCGTTGCCGAAGCCCTGATTATTAAAGCCATCATTGCCATCCTGATTGCCAAAGCCAAAACCTTGATTGTTGTCATCGAAACCAGTATTGATACCAACATTCCTGTTGGTTTCCACGTTCCCATTGCCATTATCATCATTTCTGTTACCAGCGTTGCCGTTGCCATTGCCAGTACCAGTCTCACCAGCATTTGGTATCACTTTCTCTCTGCGAGGGGTCTCAACACGAATAGAGTTATATTCAGTATTACCATCCGCTCGCGCCAGCAGCGGTTGCACCAGAGTTTGAAGATGTTCTTGGCCTTTGGCCACAACCTCCATAGCCTGCATGAATTGGGCCAACCTATCTCGGATCTCCTGCATCTCAGCTTGTACCTGATCCATGATCTTCTTACTGTTGCTTCTTGTAGCGTACCAGTGAGTTCTCTGTTCGTCAATCTTGAAACAACCTGAAAGACGCAGGAGATAAGATTCGAGCTCAAAAAAGTACCTGCCATTGTAACACGGTGGGAGAACTGACTTTAAACAATGTTGCGGATAGCAAGAGTCGCCACCGACTTTTATTTTATCCATAAGGAAAGGTTATAAAAGAACAGGAAAGACCTTAGAGAATATTTTGGGTCCGGGGGGTAGGTTATGAAAAGGGAAGGTATTAGCACCCTTTTCATCCATGGTTATCCATGGGCTCTTAGGTACTTAAGCTCACTTTTGAATTGTTTTGAAAGTGTAGTGTGTGAATAGCAAAAAATTTCAGAATAGTTTAATAATAATCCGTGTATGGATGTGAAAAAAATTTGTTTGAAAATTTTGTTGGAAATTTGTTTAAGTGTGAAAACGTTTTGAAGTGAGCAAGTATCTAGGAGTAGCCTACCCTAATGTTTTAAGGTCTTTCTTATTCCTTATCCTTTCCTTAGTAAGACTATCCCTACTATAATGGAGTAGGTAGTCCTTACTTTGGATGTTAAGGGATATGTGAGGGACAATTTGACTTTGAAGACCATTGTGGGATGTAATAAGCACATATAAGGGACCATCATCATTTTTCGAAAGGGACTTGATTCGTAAAGGCAACCATAAGGGACTTTGATGATTTTTTTATTTGAGGGACTTGCTTTATACACCCCACTTAACCATTATTCGTAGGCAACTTGAGGGATATCCTTAGGAAGTGAGACGGCGATTAAAATCGACTTACGTGTGTGACGTGTTTATTTTAATTATCTTTATTTAAAAGTGATCTAAATTTATTTTAATATTACATACATGTTGTTACACTCACTAATTACTAACCATAATAATAATTAAATAATTAAACAACTTTACATCCAAGAAACAATTACAAAATAATAAGCAAAATAATTAAATAGCAAAGATAAATAAAATATAAATAAGCAATAATAAATAATAAAGGGGGTTAATTCTAAGTTTACTCGGCAAGACATCGCATCTTGTGCCTACGTATCCTTACGGGAGTGGAATCAGAGTAATCGTAGTTCCCCTCAATAGGGAGGTTAGAGACTTATTGACTGTGGTCAAGGTCTCAAGGGGAATAAACATGTCTTAAGGACACGCTTACGTGGAGTGTAGAAACTCCAAATCTCTACGTTGAATTGTTAAGTTGTAATTAGGGTTAAATTAGGGATTCCACGGCGGGAAACCCTAAAATGAGCGCGGCGGCTCTTTGACCTAATGCTAAGGGTAAAATTGTAATTTTGCCTGCGGCGAGGCATTTGTGAAAATTAGGGTTTGTAGTTTGTAGTTTTGAGGATTTGAAATTGAATGTGTGAAGTTTTACGGACTATTGGCGCGGCGGCCAAACAGTTAGACCTAACCTTCGGATATGTGCAATGTGACAGAAATAATAGTAAACGCGTGAGATAATTGAATCATGCAAACAGAGAGATAATGTCATAATTTAAACCATGCAAGCAGAAATTTAAAGGCAGAATTTAAAGAGCGATTGTTAAGTTCGCGAGGTTACATGAGAGGAGCAGATACAATATGATAATGAAATTTGAATTGAACAATAATAAAATAAAATAAATAACGGTTCTAGTTATTATTTTAAAAAAAAAGATTTTAGTTATTATTTTAAATTTATCTAAAAAAAGTTTTTCTTAAAAATAATAGGTTTTCATATTAATTTGGAAAAGATGTTAATGTTATTTATTTTAAAAAACAGATTTTTATATTATAACAAATTTTAATAAATTAATGATAACAATAATAATAATAATGGTAATAATAATGATAATAATGATAATAATAATAAATAATGATAATAATAATAATAATAATAATAATAATAATAATAATAATAATAATAATAATAATAAAGCAATAATGAATTTTAAATGTGCCAAATAACCCAACAATGTTGCTAACGCAGAAATGCGCTCATCGCAACCAGATCTAAATCGGACGAAACAAAATTTATCGCAAAGAAAAAGAAATTAAGCAAAAAATAGTATTATTGCTCACACAAAAATGCGATCATCGCAACCAGATCGAACTAACACAAATGTCACGCGTCATGCACACAAATGTGCAAACATCGTATCGACATAATTCGATCAAAAATCTTATATATATACACTCTAACAATTTAAAAATTATATATATATAAACGTAACAGTAATAGATAAAGAAAAAGAAATAACGGTAATAGATGAAGAAAAAGAAATAACGGTAAAAGATGAAGAAAAAGAAACAACAGTAATAGATGAAGGAAAAGAAATAACGGTAAACGATGAAGAAAAAGAAACAATAGTAATGGATGAAGAAGAAAACTAAATAACGGCAAACGGCACTCACTCCTCTTAGGTTTTTTTCCTTCTCTCCCTTTTTTCCAACAAGGCAACACATGTATATATAGGGAACAAATTAGGGTTAACACCAAATTGTCAATAATGTCCCTAAAGCCCATTTTAAAGCCCAAACTAAATAATTAGTTAAGAAAAAATAAAATTTAAATAATTTAAAATAATTAAAATAAACTTAAAATAAAAACTAATAATCCTATTGATTCCTAAAATAAAAAATATTATAAAAAGAACAAAATTTTTTTCAATATTTTTTATTTTATGATTTTTTGGATATTTTTATGAATAATTTAGAAAAAAGTGAAAAAAATAATATTTTAAAAAATGATTTAATTAAAATACGAAAATAATAATTAAATAATAATAAAAAACTATTTTTGTTATTTTTTTAATGAAAGATAGAAAAATTTAGAGTAAAAATAATAAAAACAAAAAAAAGTGACAAAGGTGAGATTCGAACTCTCAACCTCTCACACTCATAACTCCTTACACATGTCCTCCTGCCAATTGTGCCATTTTTACTTTTTAGAAAAAAAATGCATGCCATATGATATTTACCTGCAAAAAGTCAAACGACTACACAAATTTGTTAGTAATTGATTAAATGCAATGAAATGCGACGACAAATCTTAGGGCAAAATTTGGGGTATTACAGTTATTATGATAATATTTCTCACCCAACCTCTCTTTGATGTTGGCAAAAAAAAAATCATGAAGTTTGACTTTGGTTTGACCACAGTTGACCTCAGTTTGACCTTTTAACTGCATTGACTGCTCTTGACTTATCTGATCATCTGACTGAGCAAACTTTTGAGAAAAGTCTTGAAACTTGACATGGGGGTTCTTATACACATATAAGATGTTATGAAGCTCACTTGAAGTCTTGGAAGTCCATTTAGCCTGATTAAAGTCAAAACCCTAGTTTTGGATGCACTGCTTAGGAGGTGCATTGTCTGAGGGAATTGTCAACTCTTCTGACCAATTATGAATTTTGTGAACCTTGTGAACCTTCTTGGAACACAAAGTCTTGTATTGTGAGGGCAAATTTTGGGGTGCAACAGCTGCCCCTGTTCAATTTTCTGAAACCTGAGGGGTTAGATTGGTATATTTGCCAGTCGTAACCTGGAAGGTTGAAGGGGATTGAACACAAAAGCCCAAAAATTTGCACTCACCAGTGCATGGAGTGATATTGATGGTTGGTTGAACATGATTGAGTGGGCTTAAAGATGCCACTAGGGGAAAGTTCTTCAGTAGTATAATGAGAACTGTCAGGAGTCTGGAGTAATACTGATGTAACAGCATGTCTTCATGAGGATAGAGCAATCAATAATGATAACCCTAAAGCAGTCTTGAAGTGATAAATCTGACCTCAGGAGGATAGAGCAATCAATAGCTCTAAAGCAGTCTTGAAGTAATAATGGCTTCAGGAGGATAGAGCAATCAATAGCTCTAAAGCAGTCTTGAAGTAATAGAATGGCTTCAGGAGGATAGAGCAATCAACAGCTCTAAAGCAGTCTTGAAATAATAATGTGATATGTCTTCAGGAGGATAGAGCAATCAATAGCTCTAAAGCAGTCTTGAAGTAATGATTTCAGGAGGATAGAGCAATGGATAGCTCTAAAGCAGTCTTGAAATAATAATGTAATTTCAGGAGGATAGAGCAATGGATAACTCTAAAGCAGTCTTGAAATAATTAGATGGCTTCAGGAGGATAGAGCAATGAATAGCTCTAAAGCAGTCTTGAAGTAGTAATATGACCTCATGAGGATAGAGCAATGAATAGCTCTAAAGCAGTCTTGAAGTAATAAGATGATTTCAGGAGGATAGAGCAATCAGTAGCTCTAAAGCAGTCTTGAAGTCATGAGAGGCTATCAGGAGGATAAAATAACCCTGAGGTTACAATAAAGCAGTCCCAAAGTAATAAGAAGCTCATCAGGAGGATAAAGTAACCCTGAGGTTACAATAAAGCAGTCCCAAAGATCATAAGATTGTTTGTTGGATAATTAACCTGAAAACAAGGTAGCATTCTGTATAACAACATTAGTTTATGCTTTATGTATGCATGTATGACATGATGCACTTAGGTAATGTACTATAGACATATATGTTATGGTATGATGTAAATGATGTATGTATGCTATGACACTGCTGGAAGTGTCTGGATATCCTTGTATAACAACTGCTGGCCAAGGAAAATAAACCCCGATTCGTTGTTGAAGAATATATAACCCTCCGTCTGCTGGGGATAACAAGGTATAGATAACCTCCCGTTGTTGGGGATAACAAGGTATAGATAACCTCCCGTTGTTGGGGATAGTAGGGTATAGATAACCTTCGTTTTCGTTTGATAGTAGGATAAGTATAACATCCCGTCTTCGTTCATCGTGCCCTTATTGGAAAGTAATTTCCCGTATATCCGTATGAGGATAAAAGAGATGGATATAAATTCCAGGGGAGATTAGACTTTGTGAAAATGGATTAGTCCTACTGATGGTTTGTAACTGTCTTGTAAAGATGAACCGGCGAAGCTTCGTTGAAATCCTTCCCTCGTTCGTCCTTAGTAAATACTATTACTGCATTTTCATGCATTTCTGGTAAACATCAATCATATTAAAAGCATACATGCATTTCTGGTAAACATCAATCATATTCAAAGGCATACATACATTCAAACACAACCAATGGACGTTTCGCTTATGTAAATAGGGTAAAAGTAAATCTGGATTCAAAAGATGGAATTTATTTATATCAAAAGTGACCCATACACGGGTAAGTTTGTACAAGGAGACATAAACCCTAGTAAGAGAATTTTGTCATGAAGTTTTACAAAAAGAATCAGCTATGTGGGAAATAATCCTATTGAGTTTCAATTCTACTATTGCCACTCAAGTATCTCATCTTCTTGCTGTTGAGACGGAAACGATTGGATTGAGCTTTATCTGTTTGAGCTTGAGTAAGTAGTACAACTGGTTGCAGTTTCATGAGTGATCCAAACGAGACATAGTCATACGCTTTAATCCCTAACTTTTGCCTGGATTGCCCTTTCAGGTTTTCAATCCACCGGGATACCCTTTTTTGCCCAAGCCGCCTTTTCAGGTTTTCGACTTGCCGGGTGTACATCTTTTTATATATATATCCCTAATTTTTGCCCAAACCCTTTTGGTTTGCCGGGATGCCCTTATTTTTGCCTAGGCCTGTCAACCTAGCGGGTCTCTTTTTATGCGTAGTATTTTTTTAACTATGTCTGCGTTTACAGGTTGTGGGAAGTCTTCACCATCCATTGTAGTCAGTATCATGGCACCTCCTGAGAACACTGTCTTGACTACAAATGGTCCCTCATATGTTGGAGTCCACTTGCCCCTAGGGTCACCCTGTGGTAATATGATACGCTTGATTACCAAGTCACCAGCCTGATATACCTTTGGCTTAACCTTCTTGTTAAAAGCTTTGATCATCTGTTTCTGGTACATCTGGCCATGACAAACTGCTGCTAACCTTTTCTCATCAATCAAATTTATCTGGTCAAGTCGAGTCTGAATCCACTCATCTTCATCCAAGCCTGCATCCTTCATAATTCTCAAGGAGGGGATCTGAACTTCAATAGGCAGAACTGCTTCCATACCATAGACTAAGGAGAATGGGGTTGCCCTTGTTGAAGTACGTATTGTAGTACGATAACCATGCAGAGCAAATGGTAACATCTCGTGTCAATCCTTGTAAGTAACAGTCATCTTCTGTACAATCTTCTTAATGTTCTTATTAGCAGCTTCAACTGCCCTATTCATCTTTGGACGATACGGAGAAGAGTTGTGATGCTTAATCTTGAACTGCATCTTCGAAATCAACAAGGTAGTATGGGTCAACATATACTGTCTTAGTCGGCGAGCAGCCCATGCCAAAGCGCAGCAAGTTTTCTCGAGCAGTGAGTATCTTGTTTCACAGTCGGTAAACTTTTTGCTAAGGTAGTATATTGCCTGCTCTTTTCGACCAGACTCGTCATGTTGCCCCAATACACACCCCATTGAGTTGTCTAATACTGTTAAATACATAATCAAGGGTCTTCCATCAACTGGTGGCATTAAAATTAGGGGTTCTAGCAAATATCTCTTGATTTCATCAAAGGCAGTCTGGCACTCATCATTCCATTCCATCACCTGATCTTTCTTCAACAACTTGAAGATTGGCTCACAGATGGTAGTTAATTGGGAAATAAATCTTGCAATGTAGTTCAATCGTCCCAAGAAACCTCTAACCTCCTTCTCAGTACGGGGAGCTGGCATCTCTCGTATAGCTTTCACTTTTGCAGGATCCACTTCAATACCTTTTCCACTGACAATGAAACCCAGGAGCTTTCCAGATCTAACTCCAAAAGTACACTTGTTTGGATTTAATCTCAACCTGTATTTCTTCAACCTCTCAAACAACTTGTGCAGATGATCAAGATGTTGTTCTTCATTCTGAGACCTGGCTATCATATCATCCACATATACCTCTATCTCATGATGAATCATATCATGGAACAAAGCCACCATAGCACGCTGATATGTTGCCCCTGCATTCTTCAAACCAAATGGCATTACCTTATAGCAAAAGGTGCCCCACTGTGTCACAAATGTAGTCTTCTCCATATCTTCAGGTGCCATCTTGATTTGATTGTAACCAGAGAAACCATCCATAAAAGAGAATACCTTATGCTGAGCAGTGTTGTCTACCAGAATATCAATACGAGGAAGTGGAAAGTCATCTTTAGGGCTAGCCTTGTTCAGATCTCTGTAGTCTACACACATACGTACCTTACCATCTTTCTTAGGAACTGGTACCACATTTGCAACCCACTGAGGATAAGAAGTTACGGCCAAGAACCCTGCATTGAACTGTCTCATTACCTCTGCTTTGATCTTTTCTGACATTTCAGGACGCATACGACGAACCTTCTGCTTCTTTGGACGACAATCTTCTTTCACTGGCAAACGGTGAACCACAATGTCTGTATCCAACCTTGGCATATCTTCATAAGACCAAGCAAAGATCTCCACATAGTCACGTAGCATCTGAATCAACCTGCTCTTGACACTGTCCTCTAAATCAGCCCCTATCTTGACCTCTTTTCTGTTTTCTTCAGTTCCCAGATTCACAACTTCGACTGGCTCTTCATGTGGCTGTATAGCTTTCTCTTCTTGTTGTAACAACCTAGCAAGCTCTACAGGTATTTCACAATCGTCCTCGTTTCCGTCTTCAGTTTGATAGATCGGATTCTCGAAATTGTAATTGGCAATAGTAGAACTGTTATCAACTGGATCCAGAGTGGATGAGGATCTGCATTTTAGTGACGTGGGTGTGTGTAAGAACACATAGCTGATAAAGAAAAAATATAAGAAAAAGAAAGACAAGGAACACAATATTTACGAAAACGAAACGTCCATTGATTTTATTGAATGAAGTATGCAAATGAAATGACAACCCGTAACAAGCACACCATTGTGCCCTGGGTAAGGCACATGGCTTGAAAGTTTCAATTGTTCCAGAAATTATAAATTTAAAAACATAACACAGTAATAGTATTTACTCCTGACTAAAGGAGATAGGGATAACATCTTCAGCTGTCCAATTATTGAGTCCAGCACCCACAGTAGGAAAAATCCATGCCTCCAAGTTGTAGTCTTCATCTTGATCTCCCACAGCATTGATAACCCCTTGATTGGTGATACGAACAGCACGGGCACGACGGACAGCCTTCTGGGACTCTTCAGTGAAACCCAAACCAAACTTGTCAGACTTGTATGGCATATCAGGAAGCTGACCCCAAATAGTACAACCACCTTCTTCCGCCACAGCTTTTGCATCATTGAGGGAGGCCATTGCCATTGTTGGAGGGTTTCTGATGACCACAGGAACCTTCTTCACAGCAGGAGGAGTCACACAATCCTTAACAGCCCAGGGAACCACTTCAAATGACTGACATGGAGTTTCAATGTATTCACCTTCTACTTCCAGATACTTGAAAGTGTTTACATGGCTGACAAAGTATTCTTCTTCTCCAAAGACAGTAACAACTTTTCCATTCACCGGATATCTCAACTTTTGATGTAATGTGGAGGTCACAGCACCTGCCCCATGGATCCAGGGACGACCAAGCAGACATGAGTACGAAGGACGAATATCCATCACATAGAATGTAGCGGTAAACACCTGAGAGCCAACCTTGATTGGAAGATCAATTTCCCCATGCACTACTCTTCTAGAACCATCAAAAGCCTTTACCACAATATTACTGGGCTTCAATACCGTATCTTCAGGACTCAGCTTGTTCAGGACTTCCTTAGGCAACACATTCAGAGAGGAACCATTGTCTATCAGCACATGAGACAGGGTAGTGCCCCTGCATTCAATTGAAATATGCAAGGCCCTGTTATGATCCCTCTTGGCAGGGGTCAAGTCAGCATCAGAAAATCCTAACCCGTTGTCATAGGTCAGGTGAGCAACACAATTCTCAAACTGGTCCACAAAAATTGCACTGGGTACATGAGCCATCTTTAGAAACTTGATCAATGACTTGGCATGAGCCTCAGAACATAATAACAGGGAGAGCATAGAAATCTTTGAGGGAGTATGCCCCAGCTGATCAACAATATCATAATCACTCTTGCGAATGATTTTCAATACTTCTTCCATCTGCTTAGAGAGGTCATCGGCAGCTGGCACATCAGTAGATACAGGCTCAATAACAGGACCCTTGCCCCGAGCATCAGTGGTGGAAGTAACAGCAGGAGTAACTGCACTCTTAGAAGCAACTGGAGGAGAGAAGACTCTTCCACTACGA
Organism: Lathyrus sativus; assembly: GCA_963859935.3. Taxonomy (NCBI): domain Eukaryota; kingdom Viridiplantae; phylum Streptophyta; class Magnoliopsida; order Fabales; family Fabaceae; genus Lathyrus; species Lathyrus sativus. Next base: position 592,484,869 of record OZ012741.1, on the reverse strand, counting down.
GTGATCTTGCTAGATCCAGCAATATTATCAATGTCAACAGGCATATCAGGTAAAGGCTCCTGCTTGACACCATGGATGTAAACATCAGACCCATAGTGCCAAGGCACAGCTTTGTCAGATGTATAAGGAATAGGACCAGGAGTGGTAATGATCAGAGGAGCTACTCTGGCTTCAGCGACAACTTTCACAGGACCTTCAGCAGTAATCTTGATTGGGCCCTGATGAGTGATTTTAATGGGACCCTTTGAAGTGATTCTTAGTGGTACTTTGTCAACCATATCAACCTCTTCAATCTTCTTACCCTGAGTCAGATGATCTACCATACTTTCTACAGATGCTGGTCTTCTTTCAAACACTATAGTATACTTATCCATGAGACGTTGAATCCCATCTCTCAAAATGAAGCAACTATCCGGCTTATAGGTACAATACAAACAATCTTCACGACAACCTGGAAAGATCCCAGCTTGTACTAACCTCTTTTTGATAACAGACAATGGTGTGCTCAACTCCATAACCGAATAGACATGCAGATCTTCATCAATATCTTCATCAATGGCGTTGACAGTCTTCTCGTGATTTGGCATTGGAGCTGTAATCACATTTGGAGTACCTGGTGGATCAAACTCAATTTCTCCAGCATCAATCATATCTTGAATTTTGTTCTTCAAGACCCAGCAGTTATTAGTATCATGTCCTGGACAGTTTGAATGATATGCACATCGTGCATTGGGATTGTACTTGGGAGAGGTAACATTGGGATTCTGAGGGGCCTCCCTCAGGGTAATAAGTTCAGCCTTCAACAAGTGTTGCAATGCCTGAGCCATTGACATGTTGATCTTCGTGAACTGTCTTCTAGCCCTCTGTTGGTTGCCTTGAGGCTGCTCTGTTGTTGCAGGAGTTGGATTTGAAATATGAACTGCACTAACAGACTGATGCCTTCTGTTACGATCAGGCTGACCATACACAGCATTAGATTCTTTCTTCCCAGTGGGAGGCTTCTTTGCAGCACCTGATGAAGAAGTGCCCACTTGGATCTTACCACTCTTGATACCATTCTCTACTCGCTCTCCTGTCATGATCAACTCAGTGAAGCCAGATGATGAGCTTCCAATGAGATGCCTGTAAAACGGACCATTCAGCGTACACATGAACATATCAACCAACTCCCTATCAGTCAAAGGGGGTTGAACTCTTCCAGCTAAGTCTCTCCACTTCTGAGCATACTCCTTAAAGCTTTCTTTGGCACCCATAGACATGCTTTGAAGCTGCATGCGAGTGGGGGCTAAGTCAGCATTGTATTGATACTGCTTGTAGAAAGCTTCAGCAAGGTCATTCCAATCTCTGATGTTGACACTCTCCAACTGATAATACCACTCTAGCTGAGCTCCAGATAAACTCTCTTGAAAGAAATGGATCCACAACTTTTTATCAGCAGTGTGGGGTTGAATTCTTCTGACATAAGACCTCAGATGCAATTTGGGACAAGAGACCCCATCATAGACAACAAATGTAGGAACTTTGAACCCAATGGGTATGACCACCCCAGATATCAAGCTCAAATCCTCAAAATCCAGCCCAGATGATTTCTGTAATTCCATAGCATCCATTCTATCCACCAGCATCTTGAATTTGTCTCCGTTAGGCTCATGGTAGTAGTTAGCCTCAGAATCAGAGTCCCCCATAGTGTTATGGAGACTGCCTCTCTCCTGCTCAGATTCTTCAGATTCATAGTCTTCAACATGTTCCTTGGTCTTGACAGGACCTTTGAACCTTCTTCCCATGTTGAGCAACCCAGCAGACCTTCTAGCCTTCTTAGTCTTCTTGGCCAGCAGTGTCTTCAATTCATCCTGCCCCTTGGATAGGTTCAGGATCAGCTCTTGGAACTGTGCATTCTGTGCCTGGAGATCCTTAACTGATTGTTCAAGAGCCATTGCTGAAATAAACAGCGAGAAGATGAGAAACCTGTACACAATTATAAACCTGTGATGCAATGATATGGGAATGCATATGCAATGTTTTCAAGGACCGCAGGATTTAAATTTGCTTAAACAAACAAGAAAGTAACTTTTTATTAGTAATAACTTGTTTTGCCTTTTAGGCTTACAAAAAATGAAAACGAAATAAGTACAAAAGATGGGGTTTTAAGTCTCCCATGGACGTTTCCTCTTTGTGTTGAGGTATGAGTTGAGGTTTCGTTCCTCATGAAGTAGCTTTGTTAGCTCTAGGATCCTTGCTTGGCTTGCTTTGTAATGAGCCTCAAAAGTATCCCTTTGCTCTTTCAGTTGGATCCATGATCTCTGCAAGTCTTCTATATCAGTAGGCATGTCTGGGTGAAGGATGGTATAAGCTGTGTCTCCTTCAGCAACAGGTTCCATGGTAACTGGTAGGACGGCAGGATATGGCATCATGAGTGTCTGAGCACGAGATCGTACCCATCTAAGATAAGCCTCCATAGGAATAGTGTACTTAGGCTCCAGTGTCTTGCTGTCAATCCTGTTTACCTTTCCCCAAGCTCGGATGAATCTCTGACGGTAACCCTGAAGATCGTTGTCGTAATCAAACACAATGCCCTGAATCAACATGTCATGTGGACCATCGCTCCGGGCGTAACCAAACTGTCGTAAAGCTAGAGATGGGTTGTAGGTGATGCCTCCTCTTATGCCTAGAAGTGGCACATTAGGAAACTCCCCACAACGGTCAATGATGGTGACATTCTCCATAGATCTGGAGCACCAATGGATGCCTGAGTGAGAAAGTGACATGATCCTCTTGGACCATCTGAACCCTTGCTCATTCTTCATTACTGAGCGAGGAAGGTGAGAAATAAACCACCTAGAAAGTAAAGGTATGCAGCACATCAAAGTTCCTCTTGCCCCTGTAGTACGGGTGTGAAGAGAATGTAGGATGTCTCCAAGTAAGGTAGGCACTGGATTGTGACTCAGGAATATGTTGATGGCATGAACGTCTATGAACTGATCAGGATTGGGGAACAACACTAAGCCATAAATCAATAAGGCTAAGATCTCCTCAACAGCATCGTAGCTCATAGCCTTCAAGAACATTTGAGCTTTATCCACTAATACCTTGGCAAGAATACCTTTAACTCCACTTCTCGTCTCTAGAACAATGTCAGACTTCTTCAGATGTAGAGCTGCAGCAATAACTTCTGGTTTAAGCTCCTTCTCTAAGCCTGTGAATGGCTTTTGATCAAGAACAGGTATACCCAGAAGTTTAGAGAACTCCTCCATGGTTGGAACCAGCTGATAATCAGGAAATGTAAAGCAATGGTGCTTAGGGTCAAAGAACTGAAACAGCACACTCATCATGTCTTCACTGAACCCTGAAGTAACTAGATCCAATAAGTGACCATGTCTCTTGTTGAACTGGGAATGATCAGGCACTAGGGAAACCAACTCCTTGAGCTTAGCAGGTATCCCTACAAAGTTGATCCTGATGGTGTTTCTACGAGCAGAAGCCATGACCTGCAACAAAGAACAAAGATAAATCCTTTGGTCCTTGAAATGGTTAGGGAAAATGATATGCTTATGATGCATGATGATGTCATGATGTCATGCTCAATCACAAACATGTGGCACACACAAACAAGTCACACCATAGCCCTAGGTTTAAAGGCTTGCATGAGGTTCAAAGGCAAGTACCCTCCCCTGAAGTTAGATGGTTCATCCTGTCCTACAAAAGTAACCAGGTTCTAAGGGATCTCAATATCATTGATCCTTCACAAGGGTGGTTGTTCAGAAGGCAACTTACTTGCCAACCAAAACCCTCCAAGTTTAAGATCTCAATGAGCGTAGTATCGAGTGTCAACCAACTTCAGTCTGCACCAAAGCCGGTTACCTCACTACTTTCTAAAGGCCAAGATGAGTTAACTAGGGTTCTAAAAGTCAGTTAGTGCATTGACAACATATGGCAGCCTCAATATTATCCTTAACTTGACTTAAGGAATATAAGCACCAACCAAGAAGTCGCACTAACTATGGCCACCAGATCAACCGTATCGATATACGTCGTACAGTTTCCTTGGTCTATTGCCATTTACCTAAGGTACACTAGATCCGGGTTAGGACCTTTCACACATAAGAGCACCCCAACAATATAATAATAAAGCAAACAAGGCAAACAATTTAAAGTGATCTTAATTCCTAAGGGTACCCCTCTTAAATAGATCCCCAGCAGAGTCGCCAGTTCTGTAACACGGTGGGAGAACTGACTTTAAACAATGTTGCGGATAGCAAGAGTCGCCACCGACTTTTATTTTATCCATAAGAAAAGGTTATAAAAGAACAGGAAAGACCTTAGAGAATATTTTGGGTCCGGGGGGTAGGTTATGAAAAGGGAAGGTATTAGCACCCTTTTCATCCATGGTTATCCATGGGCTCTTAGGTACTTAAGCTCACTTTTGAATTGTTTTGAAAGTGTAGTGTGTGAATAGCAAAAAATTTCAGAATAGTTTAATAATAATCCGTGTATGGATGTGAAAAAAATTTGTTTGAAAATTTTGTTGGAAATTTGTTTAAGTGTGAAAACGTTTTGAAGTGAGCAAGTATCTAGGAGTAGCCTACCCTAATGTTTTAAGGTCTTTCTTATTCCTTATCCTTTCCTTAGTAAGACTATCCCTACTATAATGGAGTAGGTAGTCCTTACTTTGGATGTTAAGGGATATGTGAGGGACAATTTGACTTTGAAGACCATTGTGGGATGTAATAAGCACATATAAGGGACCATAATCATTTTTCGAAAGGGACTTGATTCGTAAAGGCAACCATAAGGGACTTTGATGATTTTTTTTATTTGAGGGACTTACTTTATACACCCCACTTAACCATTATTCGTAGGCAACTTGAGGGATATCCTTAGGAAGTGAGACGGCGATTAAAATCGACTTACGTGTGTGACGTGTTTATTTTAATTATCTTTATTTAAAAGTGATCTAAATTTATTTTAATATTACATACATGTTGTTACACTCACTAATTACTAACCATAATAATAATTAAATAATTAAACAACTTTACATCCAAGAAACAATTACAAAATAATAAGCAAAATAATTAAATAGCAAAGATAAATAAAATATAAATAAGCAATAATAAATAATAAAGGGGGTTAATTCTAAGTTTACTCGGCAAGACATCGCATCTTGTGCCTACGTATCCTTACGGGAGTGGAATCAGAGTAATCGTAGTTCCCCTCAATAGGGAGGTTAGAGACTTATTGACTGTGGTCAAGGTCTCAAGGGGAATAAACATGTCTTAAGGACACGCTTACGTGGAGTGTAGAAACTCCAAATCTCTACGTTGAATTGTTAAGTTGTAATTAGGGTTAAATTAGGGATTCCACGGCGGGAAACCCTAAAATGAGCGCGGCGGCTCTTTGACCTAATGCTAAGGGTAAAATTGTAATTTTGCCTGCGGCGAGGCATTTGTGAAAATTAGGGTTTGTAGTTTGTAGTTTTGAGGATTTGAAATTGAATGTGTGAAGTTTTACGGACTATTGGCGCGGCGGCCAAACAGTTAGACCTAACCTTCGGATATGTGCAATGTGACAGAAATAATAGTAAACGCGTGAGATAATTGAATCATGCAAACAGAGAGATAATGTCATAATTTAAACCATGCAAGCAGAAATTTAAAGGCAGAATTTAAAGAGCGATTGTTAAGTTCGCGAGGTTACATGAGAGGAGCAGATACAATATGATAATGAAATTTGAATTGAACAATAATAAAATAAAATAAATAACGGTTCTAGTTATTATTTTAAAAAAAAGATTTTAGTTATTATTTTAAATTTATCTAAAAAAAGTTTTTCTTAAAAATAATAGGTTTTCATATTAATTTGGAAAAGATGTTAATGTTATTTATTTTAAAAAACAGATTTTTATATTATAACAAATTTTAATAAATTAATGATAACAATAATAATAATAATGGTAATAATAATGATAATAATGATAATAATAATAAATAATGATAATAATAATAATAATAATAATAATAATAATAATAATAATAATAATAATAATAATAATAAAGCAATAATGAATTTTAAATGTGCCAAATAACCCAACAATGTTGCTAACGCAGAAATGCGCTCATCGCAACCAGATCTAAATCGGACGAAACAAAATTTATCGCAAAGAAAAAGAAATTAAGCAAAAAATAGTATTATTGCTCACACAAAAATGCGATCATCGCAACCAGATCGAACTAACACAAATGTCACGCGTCATGCACACAAATGTGCAAACATCGTATCGACATAATTCGATCAAAAATCTTATATATATACACTCTAACAATTTAAAAATTATATATATATAAACGTAACAGTAATAGATAAAGAAAAAGAAATAACGGTAATAGATGAAGAAAAAGAAATAACGGTAAAAGATGAAGAAAAAGAAACAACAGTAATAGATGAAGGAAAAGAAATAACGGTAAACGATGAAGAAAAAGAAACAATAGTAATGGATGAAGAAGAAAACTAAATAACGGCAAACGGCACTCACTCCTCTTAGGTTTTTTTCCTTCTCTCCCTTTTTTCCAACAAGGCAACACATGTATATATAGGGAACAAATTAGGGTTAACACCAAATTGTCAATAATGTCCCTAAAGCCCATTTTAAAGCCCAAACTAAATAATTAGTTAAGAAAAAATAAAATTTAAATAATTTAAAATAATTAAAATAAACTTAAAATAAAAACTAATAATCCTATTGATTCCTAAAATAAAAAATATTATAAAAAGAACAAAATTTTTTTCAATATTTTTTATTTTATGATTTTTTGGATATTTTTATGAATAATTTAGAAAAAAGTGAAAAAAATAATATTTTAAAAAATGATTTAATTAAAATACGAAAATAATAATTAAATAATAATAAAAAACTATTTTTGTTATTTTTTTAATGAAAGATAGAAAAATTTAGAGTAAAAATAATAAAAACAAAAAAAAGTGACAAAGGTGAGATTCGAACTCTCAACCTCTCACACTCATAACTCCTTACACATGTCCTCCTGCCAATTGTGCCATTTTTACTTTTTAGAAAAAAAATGCATGCCATATGATATTTACCTGCAAAAAGTCAAACGACTACACAAATTTGTTAGTAATTGATTAAATGCAATGAAATGCGACGACAAATCTTAGGGCAAAATTTGGGGTATTACAGTTATTATGATAATATTTCTCACCCAACCTCTCTTTGATGTTGGCAAAAAAAAATCATGAAGTTTGACTTTGGTTTGACCACAGTTGACCTCAGTTTGACCTTTTAACTGCATTGACTGCTCTTGACTTATCTGATCATCTGACTGAGCAAACTTTTGAGAAAAGTCTTGAAACTTGACATGGGGGTTCTTATACACATATAAGATGTTATGAAGCTCACTTGAAGTCTTGGAAGTCCATTTAGCCTGATTAAAGTCAAAACCCTAGTTTTGGATGCACTGCTTAGGAGGTGCATTGTCTGAGGGAATTGTCAACTCTTCTGACCAATTATGAATTTTGTGAACCTTGTGAACCTTCTTGGAACACAAAGTCTTGTATTGTGAGGGCAAATTTTGGGGTGCAACAGCCATGCAATATGAAGATGCAAATGCACACATGTAAATATGCAACAGGTTAATTTCCCCCCCGATTCTAGTTCCGGAGAAGAAGCCATAACAACAATGGAGTCCCCAGTAAGCAAACACAGAATCAGAAACCTCATACATAAACAAATGCCAAGAGGCAGAGTACAAAGGTAAAACCAAATACAACTGAAAAGACCTCGGCCAACAAGCCTGGCGATGGTCAAAATACAAGCACGAATAACATACAACAAGAAGAAAACAAAGATAAATCAGGACGGATGGCGCGCCCGGACATCCCCCAATAGCCTCAACGTCTCCGGATGACCTGGTCTGGAGAGTAGTTCCTGTATCAGTAATGCATGTCGCCTAACAGTGGATCTCAACTTTTTGGCATCCTCTACACAGGCTCCCTTGCCAAAACACTCATCAAGCCTGCATCTCTTGAAGCCAGCCTTCAATTCACAACCCCTCATTGCTTTGACCATGTTGCTCACTCTAAACTCAGCGTCACGTCTAAGAGATGCCTCTTCATCAATCTTCGCATCCTTAGCGCTGAGCTGCTCCTCTAACCGGGAAATCTGAAGCTTCAACTCATCTTCACGCTCCTTCCAGCTAGTAAGCGTGGCATTCCACAAAAATTCCCATTTGGAAAGTCGAGAATAAGCCTTGTTCAGAAGCTCTTTCTTAGTAGCAAGCACACTACTAACACCATTCAGAGCTACTCCCACCTTCTCTCTCCTGTTGGTCTCTTCAGTCAAATCTGAACCCAACCTATTAATCATCTCAGTCTGCTTCTTCAAAGTGAAGGTTGCCTCACTCTTCTCATGCCGAAGCTGGAAAATCTCTTTCTCTAACTCTTCGTTTGCTCTTTCCAATTCTTCCTTTTTAGCCAGTAGCTTGTTATACTTCTCAATCTCTACTGAAGTAGGTTCCTCAATCACCGGAAGATACAAAGGCTCTACAGCAGGATACAGCATCAAAGAATTTTCAACTCTTTCATGGATCCAGAGCCGATAAGGATTATAAGCTCGACTGTCACTCTTGCCAAGCAATGTCTTTCCTCTTCTGTGAATATTACCCTAAGCATGCCTCAATCTGACCAAAACATCTCCATCTAATAAACCCGTGAGATACAGAGATTCCTGTATCTCGTCCTCAACCGGAGAATCCCTCAAAGCATAGCCAAACTGTCTCACAAGCAGAGAAGGGTTATAGTTAATACAACCTTTCCGTCCAATCAAAGGAACGTTCGGAAAGCCACTGCAACTATATATAATATCCACTCTGAGCAGGTTCTGATCAAACCAAACAATGTTCTCAGCACACAATCCCATCAATCGGGAAGACCAATCTAAAGTACCAGCAGTATCAACAAAAGGTCCCGTCTTAGGAAGATGTCCCTGAAACCACCTGTATAGAAGAGGTACACAACAAGAAACATTCTTTCCCCGACGTTTCTCATTCTTATAGTGAATAGAATGATAAACGTCACCCAAGAGAGTAGGCACCAGATTCTTCGAGGCAAGAATAAAGAAAGCATCTGAGTCAACAAAATCAGGCAAGTTGGGGAACAATACAATCCCATAAATGCAAACAGCCAGAATAGCGTTGAAGACAATCCAACATCCATCCTTCGCACACTGTGTAGCCTTCTCAACCAAGCAAGAAAGATGAAAACCATAAAATCCATTCAGCTTGACCAAACCTCCGGGGAACTCAGAAGCATCTAAACTGACAATCTCAGCAAGCTTAGCCAACTCAGGCTCAGTATCCTCGTGAATAAAAGGCATCTGATCTAACACAGGAACTCCTAGCATATCAGAATACTCCTTCAAAGTAGGGGCCAAGATAAAATCAGGGAACAAGAAGCATCTCAACTGAGGCTCGTAAAACTGCATCAAGGTATACAATCCAGTCATCTCAAACACAGAAGGTCTGCACACCAAACTGAGCAGTTTTCCATAAGACTCTCTAAACTCAGCCCTCACTCTCTGATCTGCTAAAGCAACCAACCGCAACAAGGAACTGATATCTGGAGAAGGCAACCTGTAAGCAATTGTCCTCTTCATGGACTCCATGTCTGGCAAGAAGAACACTAGAATCTGAGGGGAAAAAGCACACCTGAAACATAAATACACGTTAATGAAATGCAAACAGGGGATCAAGTGCAGTGCTGAAGAACTATGTTTTGCTGTACTGCAGCTTGAGAACCATCAGATCTTCTCCTCAAACCAAACCAACCACAAAAGAACCCTCACAACCAATTCTCACTGATAGAGACAAACCAGGTGTTATGAGGCCAGAGTTTTCCTGCAAAAAGACCCACCTACCCCTCACAGGTATGTACTTAACTCGCAGACGAGGTACGGCATCCTATGCGGTCATCAGCGTCACAGACTTTCAAGAGCGATAATACGATACCCAGAAGGTGTGGCATCATCGTCCCTTGAAGAGGCCTCACATAGCCGAATCCCAAATGATAGGTCCCCAGAGTCGACAACCCTCAAATCCAACAACCTGTTGAGCCCAAAGGGCCAGACAAGATGCCATCAAAGAGAATCTCGTCTGAGTGCAGATTTCATAGCTAGCTGGTGCGAGCAAAGCAAGCAGGCTAACCACTACTTTCTACATCTAAGTCTATGTGCACTCAAGCCCAGGTCTGACTTATCTCTCAAACTAACCCTCTACCCACATCACAATAACAATAATATATAGTACTGAAAGTAAAGACAGAAAGATAAATACATACAAAACCTCAGACGGGAAAAAAAGCGCTAGGATGGACTCGCATAGGGAACCGTTGGAGTCCCCAGCAGAGTCGCCAACTGTCGCTACTGCGAAAATCAGCGCCGGCCATGACAGAAGAGTCGCCACCGTGTGTTATTTATCCCAAAAGAGGGAAAGGAAACGCTAAGAGAAAACCTAACTCAAAGAGGGAAAGGAATGGTCATCGCAACCAAATCCTGGATTCGGGAGTCGGTTACGCAAGGGGAAGGTATTAGCACCCCTCACGTCCGTCGTACTCGACGGGATCCACGCTTGTTTTCTATCTAAGGGTATGTTTATCTATCTACTCTAAAGGTCTGGTCTAAAAAGAAAAGAAAATGACTCGGCAAAGTATCGCACTTTATGCCTACATATTCCAGTCTGGAACGAGAAATTAGAGTCAACGTAGTTTGCCTAACTACGGGTTATGGGGGAAGATTGCTCGCCAAGATATTGCATCTTGTGCCTACGTACTTTCATACGGCATGAAAGATCAGAGCAAACGTAGTTTGGGCTACGCAAGACACAAGCTTGTCTGATAATTTTTTTATCTCCTTATGAAAGGGTTTTCCAGATTAAGGGTCCAAGAGGACAAACAGAGTTTGAAGGTTTGTTTGAATCTTTTACGAAAGAACTGTTTTTTTAGGATGTTCGCAATCTCCGTCGCACTAGAGACTATGACCTAGGAGTGAATGCTTCACATGTCACCCAAAGGGTACCACACTAAACATCCAGATCACTGGAGAGAGACCCTCCACCAACCTTTTCCCAGATAGCTTAAGGCTCGTAACGTACGACTTCAATTAACCTTATTACTGTATTTTTAAATTGTTTTGAGATGAGAAGAGAAAGACGCCCTAAAACTATGGTTGAAAGGGAATCTACCTACTGTTATCATGCATGGTTTAGAAACCTAATGTCTGTCATAATTCCCTCTTGTACAGAGTAAATCAGAGGTCCTAAGGGAAACAACAAAAGAAAGCAAGCAGTAAACAGTAAAATGCATGCTATGCAACAGTACAAGCGAGGCAAGGGAGTCCTGCTCAACCTCAAACCTAAGAAAACAACAGGAAAGGGGAGACAAGCTCCACCTCAAACCTAAAGGTAAGCAACACAAGGAAACAGACAATACAACAAAAGAAAAAACAGAGGAAGCAGCCCAAGCAGGAGCAACAATCTTCTACAGACAGCAACTTCAACCTTTAGCAGCAGGTCTTGTCAGCAAAGTTGAATTGACAGCAAAGTTGACAGCAAAGAGTCTTCATCTTCAAGTTAGCTCCTATCTCCAAGCTTCTTCAATTCTTCATCTTCAAACTCTAGCAAGCTCCACAAGAAGAGAAACCATCATTGAGATCAAGTTACAATGCTAGGAAACCTGATGAAGACCAAAGGAATTCATCAGGAACCAACATGGAAAGAAAGTGCATCCTCAAAAGTTCTACTCATTAAGGCATGCCACTCATCCCTCCAAAGGAGATATGGGGCTTCCTTAATAGGACTTTGCATCATAGGATGAGGATAGAAGCAAACAATGCATTCTATTTTTGATGAAAGAAAAAACTAGTTCTAATGGTTCTTCCTAAAACCCTAATCCTATAAGCTTCTAAAAAAGCTCCTAAAAGAGAAAGAAAGCTCCAAGCTAAGCTCCACAAGCCAATCCACAGCAGCTACAAGATGTCCAGCACCTTCTCCAAAAAGGAAACCAAGCTCTTCAAGCTCCAAAGCCACCAACAAGATCAAACAAGGCAAGGCACCAAAGAAGGAACACCAAAAGCAACACCTACTTGTGAAATGTATCTAAAATAGAAAACTAAGTTGTAAAAATCAAAGAATTTTCCTAAGGGAACATGCATGTTTTAACATTCTAGGGTTCAAATATCAAAGCCTAAATCAACTTCTAGGTCCACTAAATAAATCCTAAGTTGAATTGTGTCAAGATAAACCATAAGTTGGGAAGGCTCTAAACATCTCACCTAAAACAGAACCTACAATTATTAAAAAAATCTAATAAAAATCCTAAGGGAGCATGCATATTTAACCTACAACATACTCAAAAATCAAATTCAGATACCAAACCAAATGGTCAAACCAAAATCAACAAAACAGATAGGTAATTATGCAAAATAAAAGAAATAACATAAAATAGGAAAATACAAATTAAATTGAAAAATGCATGAAAATGCAATCTATTGATTCCAGAAAATCAGAAATTTAATCAGGAACATGGACATATTTTTAAAATATTTTTCAGACCAAAGATGAAATTATTATGATTTTTGGAATCAATATGCATTTAAAATAATACAAAAATGAAATAAAAGAAAATTAAAAACCAGGAAAATGTCATGAGCGTTGGATGAATTGACAAAGTATGTAGATCTAAGGTCAGAGAGCATGTCCACGCAGGCATCCCAGTCACACGCTGACTGGGATTAATGAAACTATGCGTTTTGCATTTGGAGCCAAATCCTCAGTTTAAATCGTGACCATCAGATGATCCTACTAAGTCTTCTCAACAAACTAATCCAACGGCAATGCGTTATCGTCCTTGTTCAAGTCCTCAGATGGAGGGAAGCCAGGTGTGATGGCCGGAGAAGACCTCCGGTCATCTTCTCCGATGGAGTGGTGGTTGCAGGCATTCAAATAATGTCAAATCTTATATCAAATTTATCAGAAATTTACAAGGATCTCCAAAATCTCATCCACTTCCTCTAGATCTGGCTAGGTTTTGAAATTCGAAGGCAAACAAAAATGCTACCTCAACATTGATCACCACTAAACTCAAATCTAAAATCATAGGCACGATCCTCATGCTTCATACATTAACCTGATCTATCCAATTCAACTTAATTCCTTATGACCAGATCAAATCGTGCTCAAACAGAAATCACAAGTCACCTAAGTTTGTCTCTAATTGCTCAGAATTTTGTCCAGAAACGATATATGCTTCAACTAGATCCTAACCACATATGCAAAAGGAACTACATCTTCCTACAATTGTGAGAAATTTTAAGGTTACATACCTGGTGTAGATCTATGAACAGATGTAGTTAGAGCACGATTCAGCCTTCAAAACTCTCCAGAATCACTCAAGGATGCACGAGAAAGATGTTATAAGCTTCAATTTGTTCTGAATTGGCTTGGAAATGAAATCACGATTTCAACTTGCTCCCTTGCAATTCTGACTGCTATCTCTGATTCCACCACGAAATGAGCTCCAACCTGAGTCTGAAATCATCAAATGACTTATATAGAGTGTGTCTATGGGCTTTAGAGGTTCAATTGAAGCCCAATCCAGTAATTCCAATTTTCTGTTTTTTCTTCAAAATTCCCATGTGACAGTCGTGAATTGGCCATGGAAATTGCTCTAGAAGCTTCCTTTTCAATTGCAAAATGCCTTGTGAATGCAATGGGACCAAAAGGACTGCTTGAAATGCCTTGGTGAGTGGTTTGGTCATGTAACTTGCATATGGAGAAACCAAATGATAACTTGTGAAATTCTGCCCTAACTCAAAAATCTACCAATGTAATTGTATTTGAAATGATATTTCCAATCAAAATGAGTATTTACTTGACATGTTTTGGTCACTTAACCATTAATTTGAATTTTTCAACTTTGAATCCTTTTAAAATCTTCCTTTTTAAGCCATTTCAAACCAAATCTTGATATGAGTCAAATCAATTCATCATGACCTCTTGGTTAGCCTAAAAACCACATTTTGAACAAGTTCCATGTTGAACAAAAATCCATTTGACAAGTGCAAGTTGGAGATTTTGACCTATGATTGAAAATGACCTATAATCTCACTTTCCCAAAATACCCCTGACTTGTAAACCTCATAACTTGAGTTCTACAAATCCGATGGAATACTTCTAATACAATTTGGAAAGCTAAGATCATGAGGAACAACTTTCATGTTGGTCAAAAGTTCAGGTGAAACCTCCTTCTAGGTCAAAAATAGCTTGGAAGTCAGATGATTTTCACAGACAAATTTCAGAGGCATCTGAGGACCTGTAACTTGTCTGGACCATAACTTGAGTTCTATAAATCCCCTTGAGTACTTCTAGTACTCAAATTAAAGGTATTGAGATGCTCGACAAGTTCCATGTTGGCCAAAGATCCATTTGAAACTTGTATCTTAACTTATATGGTCTTGAAGTTAGGCACTAAATAGGGGATTTTACACTGAAACCCTAATTTAGCAACTTCCCACACTCTTGACTCTTCTTGACTTGATCTTGGCATAACACCACAAATGTCTCAGCATATCATTTCATAAACTCCATGACCTAAAAGTAGGCTTTTATACTCTTCAATTGCACAGTTGACCTAGGATTGACCCAGATGAAACCCTAATTGCTTGCACTTCAACTGTGGCTCTTGCATTTGACACAATGACTTGATTGAGCTCTCCCATGGCCCTCTAGGCATTCTATGAGATACATACACATCATCTTCTCATATTCAACACTTCACATCCTTCTGATGGTCTTCAATTGATCCTCAAGTTAGGAGCAAATCCACATGCAAGAATCTAAACTCTTAGGCACTCAAACTACCTCCTGATGACCTTGATAACTTCTCAATATTGAATAAGACCTCTTGCTAGGTTTCTCTTGATAATAATCACACTTGATCCCCTTCTATATGAATGATATCATGATATGCAAATGATATAACTATGCAAATGTTAATGCAATGAAACATAAACCAAGTAAGAAAAGAGGTTGGGCAAATTTTGGGGTGGAACACTACTAAGAGGGATTTTTGAGTTTAAAAGAAGTCTTTCTAGAATAAAGATGTTTCAACGTTCCTCTTTAATGCATTACACACCTTTGACCACTAAAGCTCACATTTTGTAGTGTGATGGCATTAACTGTCCTTTTTGATTGGGTCGTGGGTGACCTGGAAATATGCTAGCAGGGGCAACAGTAGCCACCTTTTGCTAAGCCACTTGAGTTATTTAAGTCTCAAGAATCTTACTGTGTGTAGCCATGGCATCAAACTTACTTGCCAATTGCTCGAGCGTTTTATTAGTGTGGACATTCTGGTTTAAGAAATCCTTGTTTTGTTCAGCTTGAGCCATGACAAAGTTTTCCATCATGATCTCAAGATTAGACTTCTTAGGTGCATTAGGAGTAGCAGGAGCAACATGAGATCCTTTATTCAGGAAACCAGGTGGGCTTGCAAGTGTAGAACATGGCATAAACAGTGAATTGTTGTTCTTGTAAGAGAAATTTAGAGGATTTCTCCATCCAGAGTTATAGGTGTTTGAGTAAGGATTTTCTTGAGCATAATTAACTTGGTCATGAGAAGTTCATGCTAATAACTTATAGTTAGTAGCCGCATGCCCTTGGACTCCACAGATTTCACAGTTGGGAGTCACAGCAGCTAAGTAGATGTGGGTGTAATGGTCAGATTAATAATTTTTTGTGTAAGTGTATCAACCATAGAACTTACATGATCTAGGCCATTGACTTCGAACATTCCTCCTTTTTATTGTGCTTTCTCCACTTGAGTGTGCTTGGTCCCCCATTGATAATGGTTTTGGGCCATACATTCAATGAGCTGGTAGGTTTCAAGGGTTTTTCTATTAAGGCGTTACCATCTGCCGCATCAACTATCATTCTTGTGTTTTACAGAAGACCATTATAAAAGGGATGAATTATTTTCAGTTTTTCTATTCCATGGTGTGGGAAGACTCTCATCATGTATTTTCCTAAAGTTGTTTATCTAGTTCCTTAATATATTTGTTTTGCTTGGTGAAAGTATATGGCTAAGAATACATTTTCGAGTTCATTCCAAGTAGTGATTGAGTTTGAAGTTAGCGAATGTAGCCATGCACTGGCTCTATCCTGTGAAGTCAAGTTTCTCAAAGTTTTTTAATAAGGAAAAGTCAACAAGAAAGTGAGATTGTCAAAAAGGAAATGGTTCAATACTCTTAGCACAAGTCAAGTTTCAAGTAAAATCAAGTCTTGAAGAAACTTTTTGGATTAATCATAATTATTAAAGTATATAGCACTAAACCTCTCTTTGTGTATACAAGTGCTCAAGATTTTCACTCTTTCATGCCATTTTCATTATAAAAAAATTTGCATTAAAACGTTGCATTTCCTATAATTTTTAAATCAAATTTAAATTTTGGCCTACTGGTAATCGGTTACCAGTTTTTATGTAACCGGTTACCATATTCTATATTGCATTTTGTGGCATTTTCTTGAGGTGTAATCGGTTACCCCTTTCTGAGTAACCAGTTACAACTGTGTAATTTTTCAAATTTTTGTAACGTAGGATATGGTGTAATTGGTTACACCATATAGGGTAACCGATTACCATTGAGCCAATGGCTGAAAATACTTAATTTTTTCATTCAAATGGATTTCAAAAATTGTTTTTGAAGTATGACATCCTTTCATTTTTTGTACTCATTTGTAGAGGTGTATAGAGACTATTTAAACACCAATCTTCAGATATTCTAATCACCTCTTTCGTCTACAATTCAAATAATTTTTATTTTCTTCATCTATCAAAATTCATAAGTGTTTCATACCATATTTTTTAGTGAAACTTTCTGCACTTAATTTTCATTGAAAATAATCATAAGTTTCATTCCATACATTGTGAACACTTGTATATCATTTAGGGAATTGTATGCTTGAAGGATAAGATTAATTAAGAGATTGATACATTATACTTTTCATTTCAAACTCTTGTAAACATTCAGAATATTTGTTGTAATCCTTATTGTCCAGGATTTTTGGAAACAAGAAAGTCATTAAGGGAGGATTGTTCTCTTAGTGTACTTAGCTAAAAATCCAAGAGAATTGTTCTTGGTGGTTTTTGTTAGTGTCTGTATAGGAAGAATAGGATAGTCTTGTATAAGCCCTAACAATAGTAAAATCTCTTAATGCGTAAGGGGACTGGAGTACTCCGGATTATGAGGGGAACCAAGATATATCGTTGTCTTTTATCTTTCTGCATTTTACCACTTTCATCACTTAGAAACATAAATGGAAAAATTATAAGACTTAAGTTAAAAATTGGAAAAATATTCTAAGTACCTAATTCACCCCTTCTTAGGTGTAATCTCTACTTACAATTGGCATCACAGCAGGTTATAGGTAACCTGTTCGTACTAGACTCAATATGGCTTCCGCAAGTACTAATCCAGTTTTCAAATATGGTGGTAGTAGCAACAAACCCCCACTATTTTCGGGTGAATATTTTGATTTATGGAAAATCTGCACGAAGACTCATTTAGAAGCACAAGGAGAAGGAATTTGGGAAACCTTCGAAAATAGTCCACATAATCCAGTTAGTGCCATTAATGGTATCAGAACTCCAAAGGCTAAAAGTTCTTAGGATGAAGATGATAAAAAGAAAGTCCTTAATGAAAATAAAGAAACATACATTCTTCAAAGCGCACTTAGCATGGATGAATTCTTCTGTATATCTCAATGTAAATCGACAAAAGAAATATGGGATACATTGGTGGAAACTCATGAAGGAACTGCTGAAGTTAAAAGGTCAAGATTGAATACCTTGAGTCAAGAATATGAAATGTTCTGAATTCTTCCTGAAGAATCCTTCATCGCATTACATAAGAGATTTGTGCACTTAACAAATCATTTGATTGCTCTTGGTAAGACTTTCACTAACGATGAATTAAATCTTAAAGTTCTTAGATCTTTAACCAGAGAATGGCAACCCAAAGTGACGACAATATCTGAGAAGAAAAGCCTTTCAAATATGACGTCCACATCATTATTTGGAAAACTCCAAGAACATGAACTTTAACTTGGAATACTAAAAAAACATGAAAACCAAGAAAATAAATCCAAAGGCATCATCGCTTTAAAATTCGAATCAAAAGAAGAACAAGATGATGCTCCTGAAGAAGATGAGAAATTCATGCTTCTTGTGAAAAGACTTTGTAATTTCTTTGGAAAAAATGATTAATCTTTCAATTATGCAAAAAGAAAGAAACATTTTAGGAAAAAGAAGGCTTCCACTTCAACACCCGATGTCACTTGTTATGAATGTGGAAAACAATGCCATATAAAGACGGATTGTTCGAAACTTTCCAAGAAAGGATGCTTCAAGAATAAAAAGGAGAATAAGAACAAAAGAGCCTACATAGCATGGGAAGATAATGATATAATTACTTTATCAGATTCAGATAATGACGAATGTATAAATCTATCATTGATGGCTTCTCACCATTCTGATGATGAAAAAGACGTTAGTAATGGATTTTCCATTTATGATAATGATGTACAAGGTTCTATAGATGAACTTCTAAGTGAATGCAAAATTTTGTACAAAATAATATCTACACAAAAGAAAAAAATCTCATCTCTAGAAGAAAAAAATAAACAATGGAAAAAGATTTCAAAGATGAAAAACAAAAGATAATAAGTGAACAAAAACAAAATTTTATATGCAAAAAATGTAAATATCTTTCTTTTCAAATTTTCCAACTAAAAAGTGTACTAGAAAGATATGAAAAAGGACAAATTGGTTTGAAGGGTGTTCTTAGTCAACAAAGATATTCTATTAATAAAAGCGATCTTGGTTGTTCTAAATTTAGTAAACCAAGTTCAAGTAAGACTATCCTTGTTAAAGCTAGTGATCAAACTCCAAAAGAGAAAGTTAAGAAAGCCAAAGTTGTTCATCCTTATCCTAAAAGGAAAACAATTGTTAAAAAGAAATCATATGTTCCTAGGTATACAACTAATTTTGTTCCTACATGTTTTTATTGTGGTATAGTTGACCATAAACCTAATGCTTGCTATGTTAGAAACTTTAATGTGGTAAGTAGGCATTATGTGTGGGTAAAGAAAGGTACTAATTATTTTTAGTTCCATGATTCTATGATTGGATAAATTTTGGTAAAACATGATTCTACACTGATGTTAAGTAAGATGTTATAACATCTTCATCTAATGTTATGACAGTTCTACTGTCATGTGTTTCAAACAGGATGTCGTGACATCTGTCTGTCATGAATATGTTTGTGTGTCCATATCTTTTTGTGCAAGCTTGCTGCACTATTCTGGTGTAGAACCTGCGTGTTTTTGGTGGTTTTCTAAAGGCGTTTCTGATACACTTTTATGGATTAGATTTGATTTTATACGGAGTTATTATCAGAAGATTGATTGAAGATTAGAAGAATGATATGATTAAATTTGATTGATCAAATTAAATATGTTGCAATTTATGAAGATTGAAATCTTCTCTTCCTGCTGTTACTTTTGACCAGCCCAAGCCCAGTCTACATTACTATTTAAGGAGGCGAAAACTCTAGACCTAAAGGAGACAAGTATTCAAAACTCTAGACCTTCCTGCCGCTCTGTTTTGTCTGACAGGATGTTGATCCTGCTGGATTCTGTTTTGTTTGGGTTGTTGCTGATTTTTATTCTACAGGTTGCTGAATGTTATAGCTGTGTTGTTTGTTTGCCTGGGGTGTTGCTTGTATGCTTGGGTTGTTCTGTTGTGTATTTCAGGTTGCTGAAGGCTATTTTAGAGAAGATAGTGGGATGTGATTTATTTTTGCCACTCATGACTTGCATAGGTTCTATCAGCAGAGGAAGTCATAGGCAGGTTGATTCAAGGATGTCAGCCTTGATGTTTCAGCCTTGGTATTACTGAAGTGTAAATATCTGCCAGATGGTCCTCTCGACAAGTTGTGTGGATTTAAGATCAATTTATATTTGTGGAATGCATAAGTATTAAATTAGTTATCCATAATGTTCAACATTGTCGAAGTTCAAATTGTTCATCAGGTGGATGATCCAAGTTAGTCTTCTAGAAGAAGGATTCCTTATAAGGATTTAAGATTCATTGCTATTTTTGGATTATCCTTAAGTCAATGATCAAGGTGCTTCATCAGTTGTTGCTCAAGTATCTGGCCCTTAATTTGTTTAGTCTACTTCAAAGATCTGATGTTCAACCAAATGTTGAGTAGAGATTTTTGCAAAATCTTATTGATTTAAAGAGTGATTCTCTGAAGCAAAGGAGATATAACTGATGATCTTGGTACCATTTACATGTGTGCTTACTTCTTTCCTCGGCTTGAACCTACAAAGGCATGCAATTTGTCTAGAAAGTTTCCTGACAAGGAACTTGTCTAAAGAAGTAAAGTTGTAGATTTCATCATCTTGATGAATTGACCATGGATCACTTTATTTTTTTATCTAGGTGTAATGGAGTGCAGTAGGTGTCAAGGATAAGTGGCGGTTATCTTTGACTTCCTGAAGAAGTCTCTACTTAAGGAAAGCGGTATTCCTTTTGTAAAGATCTTTTGTGACTGATCTTCTCTGAAGAATCAAGCCTTGGCATGTTTGGTTTCTCTAAGGAGGAGTTTCTAAAGAAAATGCATTTCAAGGGATTTTTTGTGGTACAATAAAGCAGAATACATGTTGCCTACTCAAACTTGATATCATCAATCTAGTCTATGAGAACATGAAACTCTTAGAGTGATGAGGCTCTTCTATGTGGCATAATAAAAGACCGAACTCACCAGCGGGATGTCTTATCAGAGGTTCTGACATCAAGCTGAACTTCAAGGTCTTAGTTGATGTAATGATACATCATTTGAAGATAAGTTGATCTTCTCGGGTATGAATGGAATTAATGCTTCATAAAGGTCTATCTCATGCAGTTTGCGGGAGCTGCGTGAAGGAGTAGTTGTTACTGGTCAAAGTCTTGGTGTATCTAAGATGCCTTGCTATGGAGCAAGTAGAATATGTAACTTGAAGATCAAGTTTGCTTGGTGGATTAAAAGATTTTCTAGAGCTCTGAAAGAAGCTGAGTTAACCAAATAGTGGAAGTTGGTTATTTAAGAAGTATGCTTGAAGAAAATTACTCTTGTGCAGAAGGGTAGTTGTTTGAAGACCAAAGGAGGTTCTGGTTCTGTTCATGTCTTGGAGCTTATGAAGGATGAATGCCTTCTTTTGGGAGAAATATGAGAGTTTAATTCTCTCTATGTTATTTGGATTTCTCTTTGAACTATGCTCTCTGAAGATCCTCAGATTGGATTACTATACAGATAGTAAGTCCAAGTGGTTATTGTATCAAGAACCATAATGTATGATGTGTGTCATATAATGTCTTAACTAATGTTAGAACATCATTTTGTTTGCTAAACTTGGGGTTCAGATTGTGGAAGCTGATATTCACTAGTTGAATCAGAAGCATTCTAACTTTTCATATGGGAGAATGATGAGGTAAAGACTGTCTTGGATTATGAGGTGTCTATCTTGTTCTCTGACTCAGGCCATAATTCTTGTGCAGAAGTGGTAACTCTAGAAAGAATTGGAGAAATTTGGCGTCTTCTCACTGTATGAGCATGGAGATGGTCATGAGAGATAATGTGGTGATCTTGGGTGTTTCTTGCTGAAAGGAGCATCTTTTATGAAAGATAGGGGGAGAGCTTCTGTCTAATGAGTGTACTATTATGGTACACAGGTTGCTTGTGGTTTAAGCAGTGAGTGAATGCGTTCAGCAGGTGTGTTGAACAAAGAGTGAGCTCTTGAAGACATGAAGATGAGTCTTATATTCTCCATTCATGTTAAGGTGTTCTTCTAGAAAGAGAGCACTGGTTATCCTTGATATGGGGATTTATACTTCTATCTAGGATATTTTGCTGCAATAGTACATTTATTTCTCAAGATTGTTTGTGGTTTCAAGCAGTTTGCGATTGTATGTCTCTATAAGGATGGATTGTTAGACAAGACGCTGTGACATTGTGTTACCATTCTAGCTCATGGTGAACTTGACAATGTATTTTATTTTGTTCTGTCATTGGGTGTCAGTGGATCAAATGAGACTTGTACAAGCTTATTGGGAGTAATATAAAGGTAAGAGCATTATGATCTGGCTTTCACTAAAGGGTTTTTTTTCCAGCAGGTTTTTGGGCCTCTATCCAAGTGTTTTGTCTTATATTTGTATGACTGGTGAAGATGAAGATCAAGACACCCTCAGCTCTGATTTTATGCATATGGAAGGATATTCACCATGACATCTTGGAGAGTTTTCCAGTCTTTAAAAGCTGAATCTGAGTGATCTTGCAGATAGTTATGTCAATCATGTGACTACTTCTGCTATTAGAGTGTGATTTGTGAAACAAGGGGTGTAGAGTTGCATGTGTTTCCAGTGTGTGAATATGAAGATGTTGAAGTGAGTCTTCATGTGTTTGGGTTCTCTCTTTTAGGGGAGTACTAATTATGCATGACAGGGGGAGCTGTCTACCTGTCTGATGTGTAGCTGCATTGCTGTAGCCTGTACAAAGTTTGCTGATTCTCAGACAAGCTTGTGTTCTTGGACCACTGGTGAGGTTGTAATGTCAGACAAGATGTCTTGACATTGTGCTGTCTGGTGTACCTTTTTACCTTGACAATGTGACTATGGGTCTGGCTTTGTGAGGCTGTTGATTTGAACTAGGATTGTACTTGTTTCTTATGAATGACTTAGGAAACAACATTGGTTATTGTCTGGGGGAATTTATTTTTATCTGTATAATATTTGTGTACCTCTTGGGAGATTGTGAGATGTCAGACTAGGATATCCGGACACCATGTGCAGTTTATCAGCTGAGTCTTTCTTTGAAGCATGGTGATTATGATCGATTTAGTTTTTGGTTTTGGCTCTGATTGATGTGTTATGAGTTTATATGTGTGCATCTGAGTTTATATGTGTGTACATTTACTCCAATTTTTGTCAATTTTTGGCTAAAAAGGGGGAGTAAAATGTATTAATGTTATCTGTTGTCCTGATGTTATGTCTCATATATTGACATGCTGACCAACATTGTGATAGGAATTTGCTACTGCTAAGGAAAGAGTCGTGTGTTGTTATTGCTATATGAATGCAGCTATTAAGGGGGAGCATGATAGTGTGTGAGGATGGATGTATTTGATGAAACTACTGCTGGATGTATTTGATGAAACTACTGTTGTTGCTGATTTATCATGGTTTGTTTGTTTTAGCCAAAATTTGCCAAAGGGGGAGATTGTTAGTTCCATGATTCTATGATTGGCTAAATTTTGGTAAAACATGATTCTACATTGATGTTAAGTCAGATGTTATAACATCTTCATCTAATGTTATGACAGTTCTACTGTCATGTGTTTCAAATAGGATGTCGTGACATCTGTCTCTCATGAATATGTTTGTGTGTCCATATCTTTTTGTGCAAGCTTGCTGCACTATTCTGGTGTAGAACCTACATGTTTTTGTTGGTTTTCTAAAAGGCGTTTCTGATACAATTTTATGGATCAGATTTGATTTGATACGGAGTTATTATTAGAAGATTGATTGAAGATTGGAAGAAAGATATGATTAGATTTGATTGATCAAATCAAATCTGCTACAATTCATGAAGATTGAAATCTTCTCTTCCTGCTGTTACTTTTGACCAGCCCAAGACCAGTCTACATTACTATTTAAGGAGGCGAAAACTCTAGATCTAAAGGAGACAAGCATTCACAACAAGAAGATCTTGAGTGCAAAATAAGGGTTTAGGGTTTTGAGAGTCTCTTGTGTGTGACTTTATAAGTCACCCTTTGTATCTTTTGGTGCATCATGGTAGACATATGTAGGTTGTTAATTGTTAATTGTTAATTGTTCACTCAAAGATTGTAAGCAAGAGTGTATTTTACTTGATTGAAGCTTTTAAGCAAGATCAAGTTGTGACTTTAAAGAGTGTCTTCTAAAGTCTTCTTATTTTGTTGAATTGATATCACTGCTGTGATTGAGGGGGAGTGAGAGGTGTCTCTTATCTAGGTGTGTTCTAGGCAGAAATTGCAGTGGTAGGGATTAAGTGAGGGGTTGTAAACTGGGAGTTTAGCTCTGAATTAATACTACTGATAATGGATTTCCTTCCTGGGTTTGTAGCCCCCATATGTAGGTGATGTTGCACCGAACTGAGTTAATAATTCATTGTGTTATTTATCTTTCTACATTTAATATTTTTCTCAATTTAAATGGTTAGATAAATTGTTCTGTCAGTCTGCAGATGTTACAACAGATGTCATGACACTATTAATTTTTAAAGTAATTTAAAATGCTCATGTTTTTTCCTTGTTCTATTTTAGTAAAGATCAATGTTCTTAACATCTCTTAGAACATCTGAGATCTGCATACTAGAATTTCAATTATGAAGGACCCAAGGAAATTTGGGTACCTAACAAAAATTAATTTATTTTGTAGTTATGCTTGAAGACCACTTCTAATTTATGATATTTTGGTAGTGGTTGTTCGAAGCATGTGACGGGAGATAATAAAAAAATTTCTTTCAGATCTAGTGCTTAAAGTCAAGGGTTATGTTACATATATAGATAACAACAAAGGAAAAATTATTGGCATAGGCAAAGTTGAAACACCACCTTTCCGATCCGTTGAAGATGTTTTTATGTTGAAGGACTAAAGCAAAATCTTCTAAGTATTATCCAACTTTGTGAAAAAGGCTTCAAGATAAAGTTCACCAAGGATGAATGCTTGATTGAAGATGAAGTCACACATGAGGTAAAACTCAATGGTAAAATAATTAATAATATATTTATTATTTCCCTAAATGATCTATCTTAGAAAGTAAAATGTATAATGGTAAATAACAATGACTTATGGCTATGGCATAAAAGAGTTGCTCATATTCATATTAAACATTTAAATAAACTAGTCAAGCATGATCTTGTCATTGGATTGCCTAAGATAGATTTGTAAATGATAGATTATGTGATGCTTTCCAAAAGGGAAAACAAATCAAATCAAATTTCAAACCTAAGAACGTGGTGTCCACTTCAAGGCCACTACAATTGTTGCATATGGACTTATTTGGTCCACCAAGAACAAGAAGATTTGGAGGTAATGTATATGCATTAGTTATTATTGATTTTTTTTATAGATTTTGTTGGACATTATTTTAGTGCAGAAAAGTGATACATTCAAGGCATTCGAGAAGTATGCAAAAAAAATTGAAAATTAAAAATCTCTAAAGATTGCCTCCATAAGAAGTGATCATGGTGGAGAAGTCCATAATGCTTCCTTTGAAGATTTTTATGAAGAACATGGAATCCTACATAACTTTTCAGCACCAAGAACTCCTCAACAAAATGGAGTGGTGGAAAGAAAAAATAGGTCTCTTGTTAAACTTACGAGGACTATGCTTAGCAATTCAAATCTTCTGAAATACTTTTGGGCGGATACAGTAAGTGTAACACCCATTTTAATTATTTAGTCATTTTATTATTATTTTAAATATTATGTGTTGGTGTGCCCTTTGGTGGGGGTGTATTTGGTGATGTTTGGTGGGTGTCCCTAATGTGGGAGGATTATTGGTGGTGTTTTGATGAATATAATAATATAGTGTATAATATTAATATTGGTGGGAATATTATTATTATTATTATATTTATTATAGTTACTATTGTTATTAATATTATTATTATTTTGGTGAGATAATAATATTATTATTATTATTATTATTTTATTAAGTTATTATTATTATTATTAAATTATTATTATTATTGGGATTAGAGAATTAAAATAGAGAATGTGAGGGGTTAGTAGTTTTTACGATACATTGTGAGAAGTTAGAGAAAGTGGAAAAAGAACGATAGAAAGGAGAGAAGTGAGAAGAACGGAAAAGGGAGCGAAGAACGAAGGAACGGGGGAAAATCAGAATTGGCCAAACCTTGGAGGGTTCTTTCATCGATCAACCGATTAACAAGGTAAGGGGGGAGAAACTTGATTGGGAAAATGGTTTATACATGTATAGGGTAGTTGGGGATTCCTTAACCCCGTAGAAAGATCATCTATATAAGATATTATGAGTTGATATGTTGTGATTGATGATGACTATTGATAATTGGATAGTAATCGTTGATGAATTGTTGTTTTTGGCCAATTTGGCATATAGGTGATTTTACGGTTTTTAGGGAAATTCTGTAGGGATTTTGATGTATCAATAAAGTGTCTAGGTGATGATTTTGGGATTGGGATTAGGAATCATTTAGGCTGAATTACGTGTAATGTTGGTACTGATGTTAAGGTGTGAATTGGGATAGGAGATTAGAGTTATTTGGCCTAGATAGCAATCTGCAGAACTGTCAGAAAAATTGGTAAATCGCAGCATTCGCTGGGCTTCGCCTGGCGAATGTTGGCGAAGCTTCGCCTGGCGAAGGGAGGCGAGAGTTCGCCTGGCGAGCTGAGGCGAGTGGCAGCGAATAATTCAGAATTAAGTCCCAGACCTAAAGGGTAGGAACTTCGCCTGGCGAGTGTGGCCAGCGAAGGTTCGCCTGGCGAATGAAGGTTCGCCTGGCGAGTGCACGATAGTGAAATGAGGGCTTCGCCAGCAGGTTCGCCTGGCGAATGCCAGCGAAGGTTCGCTTCTCTTCGCCTGGCGAATGCCAGCGAACGTAGCAGAACCAGAATGTGATTTTTGTGATGTTTTGGCCTTGAGCTTAGGCTTGTGTGATCCCTTTGGCCTTGATGCACTGTAAGAATGATGAGTGTGGGAACTAACTTGTGTACTTGGTGATAGTGCATGTTTCCCGTAATAATGACTGGTGGACAATTAGTTGATGTATATGTATGTAGTGATCAATAGTATCGTATATCCCCGAGTAGTGGGATGTGTTTGTATCTTGGTGATAGAATATGAGCTTGTTTACTAACTGATTGATTTATATGGTGTTGGTGCATGTTATATCTATGCATATATATGTGATGTATAATGATACGATCAGGTGGATCGTGTGCACTTAGTGTGCATGAACATAATAGTTATGCATTGGTGTGTGCATATCATGGTGTCTTGGTGGGATGGATCATGTCTCGGATGGAGCGTAAGTGATCTGTCCGTACTCCTTTGTGGAGAATGGTGGGGTTGAATCATGTCTCGGATGGAGCGTAAGTGATTCACCCGTACTCCTTTGTGGAGAATGGTGGGGTTGAATCATGTCTCAGATGGAGCGTAATTGATTCACCCGTACTCCGTTGTGGAGAATGGTGGGTTCGATTGAATGAACCAACGAGTCGGTACCGCATGCATGGTGTTGAGTTGCATTTTGCATTATAATATGTTATATTGTAATTTGAACAGTAGGTTCGTCATATGGTGTTGTTAGGGGTGAATCTTGGTGTGTTGGTGTGTTGTACTACCTTATTTACATGTATTACATTACCATTGTATTTTTGATCATGTTTTCTCACCCCTTTGTTGTTGTTGTGGTCTGTGCTTCTTCGGAAGTACAGATAATCCAGGTGCTTAGCTAGCTTGGATATTGGCGTGATTGTCAAGTCTAGGATGCTCTGATACGTAGCACGGGACTTGGGCGTTTTTATTTGTTTTATGTTGAACTTATATTTTATTTCCCTGTGAACGTATCAAACTTTTATTGAATTTTATTATTTAACATTCCGCTGCATTTGGAGAAAAACCTTTTTATAAGGAAACGTTGTTTTTATGTGATATCCCACTTGGGAGAATTGGAACTCTGATTTTGTTTATTTATAATGTTTATTAATTTAGATGATTTTGGGAAGTGGGGTGTTACAATTGGTATCAGAGCAGGTCGGTCCGTCCGGCCAGTGTTGTTGAGTCGAGTTGGGTCTGTCCTTATGGATGGAGTTGAATATCTTTTAACCTGGTGTTGTTCTTTTTGAGAAGTATGGCAGGAAGGAACGATGCTGCATTGGCTGCTGCTATGCAAGCAATGGCGCAGGCGGTTGCTAATCAGAATCAAACTGCAGATGCCCAATTCAGGAGTTTGGCGCAGTTTCGGAGCAACAAGCCGCCAACATTTGAAGGAGGAATTCTGGACCCTGAAGTTGCTCAGAAGTGGCTGAAGGCAATTGAAAAGATCTTCAGGACTATGGAATGTAGCGATGAACAAAAGGTGAGGTTTGGTACTCACATGCTGGAGGGTGAAGCTGAAGCCTGGTGGGACAATAGTCGCCAAAGGTTGGAAGCTGCTGGAACTACCATTACTTGGGAGGTGGTTCGGAAAGGTTTTCTAGAGAAGTATTTCCCGGAAGATATCCGAAGCGCTAAGGAAATTGAATTCTTAGAGCTGAAACAGGGTAGCATGACTGTAGCAGAATATGCTGCCAAGTTTGAGGAGCTGGTGCAGTATTGTCCCCACTATAATGTGGAAGGGGCAATGACCTCTAAGTGCTTAAAGTTTGAGAATGGACTGCGTCCAGAGATTAAGTTGGGGATTGCTTGTCAGAAGATCAGGAGCTATCCTGAGCTGGTATGCAGGAGCAGAATCTATGATAATGATAACCGAGCAAGGATTGCGCACTACAAAGCTGTTAATGACCGTAAGGGTAAACAGAGGTTTAGTGGTACTCCTTATAGTGTTGCTGCTGATAAGGGAAAACGTAAAGCTGTTGTTGATAAGAAGCCTAGAGATGGGAGAGCACCTGTTGAAGGGAAATGTTTTCGGTGCGGTGGTATGGGACACCGTTCTAATGATTGTCCTAATGAAGCCAAGAAGTGTTTTAAGTGTGGGAAACCAGGTCATGTGATAGCTGACTGCAGAGCAACTATGCCGACCTGTTATAACTGTGGTAAGAAGGGTCATATCAGTACACATTGTGAGAAGCCGAAGAAGCCTCAAACGTCTCCGGCTGGTGGAAAAGTGTTTGCCTTGGCAGGAACTCAAGCTGCCAGTGATGAGCGTGTGATCAGAGGTACTTATATTATCAATAATATTCCTTTGATTTCTATTATTGATACGGGTGCAACGCACTCGTTTATTTCTATAGATTGTGTGGAGAGGATAGGTTTGGTGCCGTCCACTCTGGAGATACAGATGACTATTGAGACACCCTCTATAGGTTCAGTGACTACTTCTTTGGTATGCCTGAAGTGTCCGCTGACTATTTTCGGTAGAGAATTTGGAGTGAATCTGATTTGTCTACCACTTGGTAAGTTGGATGTTATTCTGGGTATGAACTGGTTAGAGTTCAACCGAGTCTACATCGATTGTTTTCGGAAGGAATTGTTGTTCCTGGCCCCTGAAGAGGAAGTTGTGGCAAGTTCTTTGTCTAATAAAGAATTGAGGGCCTTGTTGGAAGATGAAACTAGAGTGTTTGCTTTATTTGCAACTTTATCGATGGATAACAAAGTGCCAATGGAGGAATTAGCAGTGGTGAATGAATTTCCAGAAGTGTTTCCTGACGACATTACGGAATTGCCTCCGACGCGAGAAGTAGAATTTGGTATTGACCTTGTTCCTGGTACGAGGCCTATTTCTATGGCGCCGTACAGGATGTCTGCAGTGGAATTGGCTGAGTTGAAGTCTCAGATTGGAGAATTGTTGGATAGAAAGTTTATTAGACCAAGTGTATCACCGTGGGGAGCTCCAGTGTTGTTGGTGAAGAAGAAGGATGGTAGTATGCGTCTGTGCATCGATTACCGTCAATTGAATAAAGTGACTATTAAGAATAAGTATCCTCTACCTAGGATTGATGATTTGATGGACCAGCTGGTGGGAGCTCGTGTATTTAGTAAGATCGACTTAAGATCGGGTTATCATCAGATAAGAGTAAAAGAAGGTGATATTCAGAAGACTGCCTTTAGGACTCGATATGGACATTACGAATATGCTGTAATGCCGTTTGGAGTGACTAATGCACCGGGAGTATTTATGGAGTATATGAACAGAATTTTCCATTCTTACTTGGATCAGTTCATTGTAGTGTTTATTGATGATATATTAATTTATTCTAAATCTGATGAAGAGCATGCAGGACATCTGAGAATTGCCTTGCAAGTGTTGAAGGAAAATAAATTATTTGCTAAACTGTCAAAGTGTGACTTTTGGTTGAAGAAAGTAAGTTTCTTGGGGCACGTAATATCTGAAGATGGAATAGCGGTGGATCCGTCAAAAGTAAGTGCAGTATTGCAGTGGGAACCGCCGAAGACAGCGACAGAGATTAGAAGCTTTTTGGGGTTAGCCGGTTATTACCGCAGGTTTATTGAAGGGTTCTCTAATTTGGCGTTGCCATTAACTCAGTTCACGAGAAAGAACCAAGTTTTTGTATGGGATGCTGCTTGTGAAGAAAGTTTTGAAGAGTTGAAAAAGAGATTGACTACGGCACCGATGTTAGTGTTACCGACTCCGAGTGAACCGTTTGTGGTGTACTGTGATGCGTCTAAGATGGGATTAGGCGGGGTTCTGATGCAGAATGGTAAAGTAGTAGCATATGCATCGCGGCAATTGAGAGTGCATGAGCGAAATTATCCGACTCATGATCTTGAATTAGCTGCGGTTGTTTTTGTGTTGAAAATTTGGAGACACTATTTATATGGTTCAAGATTTGAAGTGTTTAGTGATCATAAGAGTCTGAGATACCTGTTTGATCAGAAAGAGCTGAATATGAGGCAGAGAAGATGGTTGGAATTTTTGAAGGATTATGACTTCAGTTTGAGTTATCATCCAGGCAAGGCCAATGTAGTGGCAGATGCTTTGAGTAGGAAAGCAATTCATATGGCAGCTCTGATGGTGAAAGAAATTGAGTTAATTGAACAGTTTAGAGATTTGAGCATGGTTTGTGAGACTACTGCAGATAGTGTAATGTTGGGTATGTTGCAGGTAAATAATGACTTCTTGGATATGATTAGAGAAAATCAGAAGTTGGATGTGAAATTGGTAGATTTGATGCCTGGAGTAGGGAGTGACTCCGATAGTGACTTTAAATTGGATAGTATAGGTGTGTTGAGATTTAGAGGCAGGATTTGTGTACCAGATGATGAAGAATTGAAAAAGTCAATTTTGAGCGAAGGACATCGTAGTAGCCTGAGTATTCATCCGGGAGCTACGAAAATGTATCATGATTTGAAGAAATTATTTTGGTGGTCTGGTATGAAAAGAGACATAGCTCAATTTGTGTATGCCTGTTTGACATGTCAGAAGTCGAAGGTGGAACACCAGAGACCTTCTGGATTTATGCAACCATTAGAGATTCCGGTTTGGAAATGGGATTGCATTACCATGGATTTTGTGACAGGTTTGCCGAATACGGCGAGAGGTTTTGATGCTATATGGGTGATTGTGGATCGATTGACGAAGTCTGCACACTTTGTGCCGCTCAATATTAGTTTTCCGTTAACGAAGCTGACAGATATTTACATTCGGGTAATTGTGAAGTTGCATGGTGTTCCGTCCAGTATTGTGTCGGATAGAGATCCACGGTTTACTTCGGAATTTTGGAAGAGCTTGCAGGAAGCTTTGGGAACTAAGTTGAAATTGAGTTCAGCTTATCATCCGCAAACTGATGGTCAGTCGGAGAGGACTATTCAGTCACTTGAGGATTTGTTGAGAGCTTGTGTATTGGAAAAGGGTGGTGCGTGGGATACTCATTTACCATTGATCGAATTCACGTACAATAACAGTTACCATTCTAGTATCGAAATGGCACCGTTTGAAGCTTTGTATGGGAGGAGGTGTAGGACTCCTCTGTGTTGGTATGAAACTGGTGAGAATATGGTGCTTAGGTCAGAAATTGTACAGCAGACTACTGAGACAATTCAAATGATTCGTGAGAAATTGAAAGTGTCTCAGAGTAGGCAGAAAAGCTATCATGATAATCGGAGGAAAGAGTTGGAATTCTGTGTAGGTGATCACGTATTCCTAAGAGTTAATCCGATGACTGGTGTGGGTCGTGCATTGAAGTCCAAGAAGCTGGATCCTAAGTTCATTGGACCTTATGAGATTTTGCAGAGAATTGGTGATGTGGCTTATAGGGTGGCGTTGCCGCCTGAGTTGTCAAACTTACATGATGTGTTTCATGTGTCGCAATTGCGAAAGTATATTTCTGATCCATCTCATGTGATTCAGAGAGATGATGTTCAGATTCGGGAGAATCTTACTGTTGAGACGATGTCGTTGAGGATCGAGGACCGTAAGATGAAACAGCTCCGAGGGAAAGAGATACCTTTGGTGAGGGTAGCTTGGGGAGGTGCTGCAGGAGGCAATGTGACCTGGGAGTTGGAAAGCAGGATGCGAGAAGCGTATCCGGAGCTATTTCCATCAGGTAATTTTCGAGGACGAAAATAATTAAAGTGGGGGAGAGTTGTAACACCCATTTTAATTATTTAGTCATTTTATTATTATTTTAAATATTATGTGTTGGTGTGCCCTTTTGTGGGGGTGTATTTGGTGATGTTTGGTGGGTGTCCCTAATGTGGGAGGATTATTGGTGGTGTTTTGATGAATATAATAATATAGTGTATAATATTAATATTGGTGGGAATATTATTATTATTATTATATTTATTATAGTTACTATTGTTATTAATATTATTATTATTTTGGTGAGATAATAATATTATTATTATTATTATTATTTTATTAAGTTATTATTATTATTATTAAATTATTATTATTATTGGGATTAGAGAATTAAAATAGAGAATGTGAGGGGTTAGTAGTTTTTACGATACATTGTGAGAAGTTAGAGAAAGTGGAAAAAAAACGATAGAAAGGAGAGAAGTGAGAAGAACGGAAAAGGGAGCGAAGAACGAAGGAACGGGGGAAAATCAGAATTGGTCAAACCTTGGAGGGTTCTTTCATCGATCAACCGATTAACAAGGTAAGGGGGGAGAAACTTGATTGGGAAAATGGTTTATACATGTATAGGGTAGTTGGGGATTCCTTAACCCCGTAGAAAGATCATCTATATATGATATTGTGAGTTGATATGTTGTGATTGATGATGACTGTTGATAATTGGATAGTAATCGTTGATGAATTTTTGTTTTTGGCCAATTTGGCATATAAGTGATTTTACGGTTTTTAGGGAAATTCTGTAGGGATTTTGATGTATCAATAAAGTGTCTAGGTGATGATTTTGGGATTGGGATTAGGAATCATTTAGGCTGAATTACGTGTAATGTTGGTACTGATGTTAAGGTGTGAATTGGGATAGGAGATTAGAGTTATTTGGCCTAGATAGCAATCTGCAGAACTGTCAGAAAAATTGGTAAATCGCAGCATTCGCTGGGCTTCGCCTGGCGAATGTTGGCGAAGGGAGGCGAGAGTTCGCCTGGCGAGATGAGGCGAGTGGCAGCGAATAATTCAGAATTAAGTCCCAGACCTAAAGGGTAGGAACTTCGCCTGGCGAGTGTGGCCAGCGAAGGTTCGCCTGGCGAATGAAGGTTCGCCTGGCGAGTGCACGATAGTGAAATGAGGGTTTTGCCAGCAGGTTCGCCTGGCGAATGCCAGCGAAGGTTCGCTTCTCTTCGCCTGGCAAATGCCAGCGAACGTAGCAGAACCAGAATGTGATTTTTGTGATGTTTTGGCCTTGAGCTTAGGCTTGTGTGATCCCTTTGGCCTTGATGCACTGTAAGAATGATGAGTGTGGGAACTAACTTGTGTACTTGGTGATAGTGCATGTTTCCCGTAATAATGACTGGTGGACAATTAGTTGATGTATATGTATGTAGTGATCAATAGTATCGTATATCCCCGAGTAGTGGGATGTATTTGTATCTTGGTGATAGAATATGAGCTTGTTTACTAACTGATTGATTTATATGGTGTTGGTGCATGTTATGTCTATGCATATATATGTGATGTATAATGATACGATCAGGTGGATCGTGTGCACTTAGTGTGCCTGAACATAATAGTTATGCATTGGTGTGTGCATATCATGGTGTCTTGGTGGGATGGATCATGTCTCGGATGGAGCGTAAGTGATCTGTCTGTACTCCTTTGTGGAGAATGGTGGGGTTGAATCATGTCTCGGATGGAGCGTAAGTGATTCACCCGTACTCCTTTGTGGAGAATGGTGGGGTTGAATCATGTCTCGGATGGAGCGTAAGTGATTCACCCATACTCCGTTGTGGAGAATGGTGGGTTCGATTGAATGAACCAACGAGTCGGTACCGCATGCATGGTGTTGAGTTGCATTTTGCATTATAATATGTTATATTGTAATTTGAACAGTAGGTTCGTCATATGGTGTTGTTAGGGGTGAATCTTGGTGTGTTGGTGTGTTGTACTACCTTATTTACATGTATTACATTACCATTGTATTTTTGATCATGTTTTCTCACCCCTTTGTTGTTGTTGTGGTCTGTGCTTCTTCGGAAGTACAGATAATCCAGGTGCTTAGCTAGCTTGGATATTGGTGTGATTGTCGAGTCTAGGATGCTCTGATACATAGCACGGGACTTGGGCGTTTTTATTTGTTTTATGTTGAACTTATATTTTATTTCCCTGTGAACGTATCAAACTTTTATTGAATTTTATTATTTAACATTCCGCTGTATTTGGAGAAAAACCTTTTTATAAGGAAACGTTGTTTTTATGTGATATCCCACTTGGGAGAATTGGAACTCTGATTTTGTTTATTTATAATGTTTATTAATTTAGATGATTTTGGGAAGTGGGGTGTTACAGTAAGCACGACATGCTACGTAAGTAATATAGTTACTATTAGACCTATTTTGAAAAAGACCCTCTATGAACTTTTTAAAGGTAGGAAACCAAACATTTTTCACTTTCACATTTTTGGTTGTAAATGCTTTGTCATAAACAACGACAAAGATAATCTCGGTAAGTTCGATGAAAAATATGATGAAGGAATTTTCTAGGATATTCTCTTACTAGCAAAGCATATAAAATATATAACAAAAGACAACAATTGAAGAATCTATGCATGTGTCATTTGATGAATCTAACCCCTCTAAGGAGGAAATTGTTTTGTGTGATGATGATGATGATTTTATAGATGTTCCTAAGGAAGATACTCCAATATCTATCAATAATAATCAACCAAAACATCAAGAAGAACCAATTCAACAAGAATCAAAGGATAATGATCTACCTAAGGAATTGAGAACCCATCGGGATTATCCAATTGATAAAGTAATTGGTGATATAAGTCAAGGCGTTGCAACAAGGTTGAATCTTAAAGATGCTTGTCTCAATATGGAGTTTGTCTCACAAATTGAACCTTCTAAAGTAAAAGATGCCCTAGATGATGATCAATGGATTGTAGCCATGAAAGAAGAGCTTAATTAATTTGAAAGAAATCAGGTTTTGAATTTAGTTCCTAGTCCAAAAGGTAAAATATATTATAGGAACTGAATGGAACTTTAAAAATAAGCTAGATGAAAATGGTATCATTATTAGGAATATGGTAAGATTAGTAGCCCAAGGCTATAATCAAGAGGAAGGTGTATATTTTGAGGAAACATTTTCCCCTGTTGCGAGACTAGAAGCAATTAGATTATTGTTAGCATATGCTTGTTCTTTGAATATTCAGTTATACCTGGTGGAGGTTAAAAGCACATTCCTATACGGATACGTACTTGAAGAAGTTTATGTAAGTCAACCTCCAGGATTTGAAGACTTCAAACATCCTAATCATATGTACAAACTCAAAAAGACCTTGTACGGATTGAAGCAAGCACCAAGAGTATGGTGTGATAGGTTAAGTAACTTTCTATGTGAAAACGATTTTGAAAAAGGTAAAGTTGATACTACCTTTTTTATTAAAATAATTAAACATCATACTATCTTAGCGCAAGTCTATGTAGATGATATCATATTTGGGTTTACAAATGAATCCCCATATAAAGAATTTTCATCAATCATGCAAGGAGAATTTGAGATGTCCATGATGGGTAAGTTGAACTACTTCCTTGGGTTGCAAATCAGACAAACAAAGAATGGGATATTCATCAATCAATCTAAATATTGCAAAGAGCTTCTCAAAATATTTGATATGGGCAATTTCAAGTCTATGGCTACTTCTATGGGATCGAAAACATACATTGATCAAGATGAAGCAAGTGTTTCCATTGATGTTACAAAGTACCGACGTACGATTTAATCATTATTGTATTTTACGGCAAGTCGTCCTAAAATTATGTTTAGTGTGTGCCTATGTGCTCGGTTTCAAGCCAATTCTAAGGAATCACATCTTGCCTCGGTGAAGAGAATCATGAAATATTTCAAGGTAACAATGAAAGTCGGCTTATGGTATCCTAAAGATAGTGTATGCAACTTGATTGGGTTTTCTGACTCAGATTATGTAGGGTGTAAAATAGATAGAAAAAGCACAAGTTGAACATGTCATATTCGTGGAAACACTCTTGTATCATGGTCCTGCAAAAAGCAAGCATGTGTGGCTCTCAATACAGCTGAAGTAGAATACATTGTTGCGGGAAGTTGTTGCGCTCAAATTCTTTGGTTAAAAGAACAACTTAGAGACTACAACGTAAACCTTGGATGTATTCCGTTAAAGTGCAACAGCACAAGTGCCATAAACATTATTAAAAACTCCAGTCATGCACTCGAGGACAAAACATATAGATATTCGACATCATTTTCTTCGTGATCATGTGCTTAAAGGCAATGTTTAAGTCATATTCGTGGATACTAATAATCAATTAGCAGACATTTTCACAAAACCGCTCGCAAAGGAATCATTTTACAAAATTCAGAGGGAGCATAGTATTTTAGATGAATGTGACATATGATTCTTCAAATTTTATTCATTATAATCAATAATGAATCAAAGGTACACTCAAATTTTCAATTTTAAATTTTTTTCAATATTTCATGTATGTGACTTTTTTCATAAAATTTAAGAATATTCAATTTTTATGTCTTTCTAAATGTTTCTGTGACATACACGGAAGATACAAAGTTGCATTATGATAGTATATAACATGTCAAATTGGAAGAATATGAATTTTCATTGCCTGCTGTAAGATACGAAGTTACTATTTTTTTCAGTATGGTAATCGGTTACCCATATATTGGTAACCCGTTACATGCGTGTTGCCTTGCATACCATCAGCCATCAGCCTTCTGTGAGGAGGTAACCGATTACATCGTTTTAGGTAACTAGTTACCACTGTTCGTTTAAGCCATATTAATTAAATTAATTTTATAAAAATTTTATTCTTCCAATTTGTCTTACATACAAAACTGCTTATGTGTTAAGTTATTTTCTTGTTCAAATAAGCTTTTTTACTTTCCAATACTTCTCTTGGAACTCTTTTTCTATTCACACTTTTCAACTCTCATTTAACACATTCTTCTCCCTTCTACCTTCCCCATTCAATCTCCAGTAATACCCCACTTAACAAAGCTATCTTTATATACCTTTCTCTTCTCAAAACAAACATCACAAAAGCGCGCTCTCTCTCTCTCTACAAATTTTAAAATACCTTTCTAACCCTAACTTTCCTAAAATACCTTTCTAACTCTAACTTTCCAAAAACCTTCAAGCTCCATCAATGGCTCCTTCAAGAAAAGACAAGGGAAAATCCAAGGTTGGAGATGAAAGTTCTCAAAAACAAGTAGAAGGTGTTTGTGAAATTTTAGGTTCTTCCCTTAAGACAAGGAGACTAACATTCGACATCAGAGACATGCCTTTGTTACCGGCTAAGTATGGTAATCTTTTGTGCTTTCCTGAGCATAGTTTTAATATTCCTGAACTGATTAAGTTTCAAACCATAGAAGATTTTGTGTCTGACTTTGAAGATTATTATCTTGACTTGGTTAAAGATTTTTACACAAATTTGTCTATCACTTCTGTAAATGTTTTGTGTTCAAGTGTTAAGAATAAGGACATTGTTCTGACTTTAGAGGATATTAAAAAATGTCTAAATGTTCCACACACAGGTCAGTGAATTATTCAAGGGTATACTCCTAAATGGAGAGGGTATAGTAAGATGAATTATTTTTTTAGTATTGCTCGTTTCAACAATAGGAGATTCTTAACAAGAAGAATCCTGCTTTGTCTCGCTTGACTATTTTTGCGAAAAATCTGACTGTTAGTGATTGTATGTTACATTATATCATTCCATATGTGTTAATTCCGAATAATTCTAACCATTCTCAAATAGGAGATGTGGAAATGTAGCTGATATATGCTCTAAAAAAATCAAGAAAAACTGGGCTTATACCATCATTCATCATATGCAACATCTTCAAAGACTAAATGGTGGATTACTCTAAGCTAGGGTAATTACCAAGATATTGGAATATTGTGATGTAGGTTTGAAAAGGGAACCTAAGAAGAAAATGAGTCCAAAAGAATGCAAAATTAATTCAGGAACCACTCTTGGGAACACCAAATCATTATGGACAATAATGGCATCTTCAAGTATAAGGATGATCCTTCTGCAAATACTCCTCCACTGACTTTGGAGGGTGGATATACAAATGAGGCATTGTACAACAAGTTGTGTTCAAGGGAAACTTTCATGGAAAATGGCTTCCGGGAACTTAAACTAGAAATGGCTTCCATCAAAAGCCTTATTGTAAACCAAAACCAAGAAGAAAGTGAGGAGGAGGAAGGTGAAGAAGAAGTAGAGGAAGATGTGGAAATGTCCGAAAGTGATTGAGTTTTCTTTGTCTTAATATTATGTTTCTTCGATGTTTTATTGCTCTAAGTTTATGTATGGCATTATTGGCCTAATTTCTATTTACTGTTTTTGGACTTGTATTATATTTCCTTAAGTTATGTGTTATCATTGCATTAGGTTAAGACATTATATGACTATGAAGTATGTTTCTTTTTATCATGTGTTCCATGTCTTATAATATGTGCTATATCAATGTTATGTTAAGTATACTATGTTTTTTCTTTTACATGCAACTTGTGATATTAAAATGTTAAGTCTTTTCAATCCTTTTTGTTATTGAAAAATGGGAAGAAGATTCTATATAGTTGTATTGTTTTCCTCTAAAAATGTGCATCTAGAAAAAAATTTAAATGCTCTCAAACATGGATCAAGGGGTAGCTATGATCACGAGGGAGTTTCAAGTGTTAGAGAAAACAAATTTTGGATCAAACTTTGAAGAATGGGTTGTCATCATCAAAAAGGGGGAGAATGTAAAGTAAAGCTTCTCAAAGTGTTTTGATGAAGACAAATCGACAAGCAAGTGAGATTTTCAAAAAGGGAATGGTTCAAGACTCCTAGCACAAGTCAAGTTTCAAGTAAAATCAAGTGTTGAAGAAACTTTTGGATTGATCATAATTGTTAAGGTATATAGCACTCAACCTCTCTTTATGTATACAAGTGCTCAAGATTTTCACTCTTTCATGCCATGTTCCATTAAAATGTTTTTATGTATTAAAAACTTGCATTTCCTCTCATTTCTAAAGCAATTTTTTATTCTGGCCTACTGGTAATCGGTTACCAGTTTTTCTGTAACCGGTTACCATACTTCTATGTTGCATTTTGTGGCATTTTTCCTGAGGTGTAATGAGTTATCCCTTTCTGAGTAACCGATTACATTGTGTAATTTTCAATTTTTTTGTAATGTTGGATAGGGAGTAATTGGTTACACCATAGAGGGTAACCGATTATCACTAAACCAATGGCTGAAAATACTTAATTTTTTCATTCAAATGGATTTCAAAAATTGTTTTTGAAGCATGCCATCCTTTAATTTTTTGCACTTATTCGTAGAGGTGTATAGATGTTATTTAAACACCAATCTTCAGATTTTATAATCACCTCTTTCATCTCTAATTCAAATAATTTTTATTTTCTTCGTCTATCAAAATTCATAAGTGTTTCATACCATAATTTTTAGTGAAACTTTCTGCACTTAATTTTCATTGAAAATAATCATAAGTTTCATTCCATACATTGTAAAAACTTGTATATCATTTAGGGAATTATATGCTTGAAGGATAAGATCAATTAAGAGATTGACACATTGTACTTTTCATTTCAAACTCTTGTAAACATTCAGAACATTTGTTGTAATCCTTGTTGTCCAGGATTTTTGGAAACAAGAGAGTCATTAAGGGAGGATTGTTCTCTTAGTGTACTTAGTTAAAAATCCAAGAGGATTGTTCTTGGTGGTTTTTGTTATTGTCTGTATAGGAAGAATAGGATAGTCTTGTATAAGCCCTAACAATAGTAAAATCTCTTACTGCGTAAGGGGACTGGAGTACTCTCGGATTGTGAGGGGAACCGAGATATATTTCTATGTCTTTTATCTTTTCACATTTTACCACTTTCATCACTTAGAAACATAAACGGAAAATTAAATAACTTAAATTAAAAATCAGAAAAATATTCTAAGTACCTAATTCACCCCCTCTTAGGTGCAATCTCTTAATTCATATCCCTTAGGGAAAATGGGAGGAGATGTAAATCAATGGTCTATGGATCTACGTCGTTACTTTTTAGTGTGTCTGCATATTGTGCAAAAAATGACATATGTAGGTAGGAGTCCTCGGTGGGATTGCCATAAAACTGGTTATGTTGCACGATTTGCAGCAGAAACGTTTTCAGCTCGAAATTGTTCGTCTGGATTGCAGGATTTACAATGCTTGAATGTGGCTCGTCTTGATATGGGACAGAGTAGTCCTTAATATGATGGTTATTATTGTTCTCAACCATTTAGATGTTGTATTGAGTTCTAAGTTCTTGAATTCGCCGTCTAAGGAGGAAAAAATGCTCGACTTCGTTGATCGGTCTCACTAGTTCGTCCTCGAAGTTGCAGGCATTGGGAATACAACTGAGAGAAAGGAAAGGAAAGTTTGCCTTAGTCTATACGACGTGTAATACCCCAAATTTTACCCTTATATTTAGTCAGTCATTTTGCATAGCATCTCATATGTACCTTCGCTAACCACTAACAAGTTATGGAGGTGTTTGTTTTGCAGATTTGGTTCCAGGGGTATTTTGGTCATTTTACGCAAATTCTGCTAATTCCTTGAAAACGGGCTGTTATTACGTTCTGAGGCATTTATTTGCCACTTGGGTCAAGGTGCCGGTATGTTTTGTCAGAAATATGATTGGACTCGGGGCCGCGTTTTGTTTGATTTTGAAACATTTCTAAACAGTTTTGTTTCCTCTTAATAAGATGAAGATGGGTTGAAAAGGAAGTGGATACTGTTAAGGTTATTTTTGAGAAGTGATGTGATCAACGAGATTTTAATTTGAATTGTTTGGATGGCGGGATATCATTTATAAAAGGCAAAGGAGAAGTAAGTTTTAAATATTTTTGAACTTTGTGTTCATAAGTACTTATAAGTTACAACTCAAGAGGGAATTTAAATGGTTCTGAATTATTATCCATGGATACTTTGAATTTACAATTGAGAAAGTAAATATGAATATTTGTTGAATTTCATTTCATAAATATTTACAGTTTACAAATGGATAAGTGAATTTGAACTTGGTTTACAAGAAGATTCATTTACAATAAGTATCTATCCTAAATCCTAAGAACATCTAAGTGTCTTCATGATGTCTTTGAGCTTCTCCGCAGAATTTCCAAATTCACCTGCACATCAAAACAGAACAAACAGTATAGAAAAAATGTTAGAAGTTGTTTTTGACACTCTCAGAACAATGTCATCATCGAGTGCCGGGAGTGGCACAACCGAAGCTGCGTCCTACCCCCCGTTACCGATCCGCGTCGTTGGCGTCAGATCAGGTAACACCTGTTCTTATCGTTACGGGACATCCGAGAGATAGAAGTGGTAAAAGAAGCGGGACTGATTCGTTTTGCCGCGATTGGATTTCCAAACTGATACGAGAATAAGGCAACATAGGCAAGTTCGGACTCAGACCCGGATGCCGGCAGGTCTGAGTCGCTTTGGTTTCGAAATTTCCAACACCTGAAAAGCCACAAACGCATCAGTATCAGATTAAGAATTTGGAACTCAAAACCTAAACAATTCAAAAGCAGCATCAGTTCTGAACCATATAGGTGAGGTCATGAAAACCAAGTCCAAACATAACACCATTAAAACCATGTATCAGAAGGAAAATTCATGCGCAAAAAGCCATAAGAAAACATCCTATAAATCTGTCGTAACAGAAAGCCCCAACAGGATCCAAAGAAAAGGGTAACAGCAGGTTCAAATAGAACAAGAAGAATGAAGTACCCAAACAAGCTGTATCAAGCTGCATCAAAATGTACCAAA
This sequence comes from Lathyrus sativus, assembly GCA_963859935.3. NCBI lineage: Eukaryota > Viridiplantae > Streptophyta > Magnoliopsida > Fabales > Fabaceae > Lathyrus > Lathyrus sativus. The sequence continues at coordinate 592,442,572 of OZ012741.1, read as the reverse complement.
GGTTGCCAGTTAGGGGAAGGCTTCAACCAATTCAGATGGCAAGTCACAAAAATGTGAAATAACTACACCAAGTTGCAGCACAAATCATAGCGCAGACAAGGGCTCAGTCAGAGCATCATTGCCCCAACAAACTAGTCACCGAAACGTGAAGGATCAAACCATACTCACGAGTGAAACCGAACCAGTTCAGAATGCAAACAGCGCAAAATCATAGCACGACTTGTACCAGCAAGGACAAGCAAACATAAACATCTCAGTTCATGAAATAAACAAGTGCACAAACACATGGCTTAGTTAATCAACATCATAGCCCAAATCATCATCACCAATTCAATCAGAAGCAACAATATAATCAAAAGCCAGGATTGTAGTATCCTGTTCCAAATGGTTCAGACAAACGTCATCATTACCGCGTGCTCTTCTCGGCAGCAAAGACCAAGGCAAAGCATCCATCCTGAAAGAAGAAGAAGAAAAGTAGGTGTTAATAATCAAGTTGAATGAAAACAGATCGCAATATCCAATCAGGTTTGGTCTCAAAACAGATCAAAACAAAATCTCATCAGGAACCAAATCGGTATCCAAGTTCCCCAAAGGCAATCCGTTCCACATCTGAAAAATAAGCATATCAGAGAAACCCAATTAGATCCAATCAAGGAAACGAAGAAACTGGATATCCACAAATCAAGACAAAGCCATTCAGTTATCAAAATCAAATGAAAACCCGGGCAAATCCATATCCGAGAATAGGGAATCCTGAAAAAGGAAAGTTCAGATCAGATAAGATCAAACATATCAGAAAAAATGAAATGCAATCTCACCAAAATCCCAATCAAATTCTAAAAGAGGGAACAAGGTTCAATCAGTATCTGAAAAACCAAACAAAATCAAATCAAACAAAATCATTCGGAATCAAATCTCAGAGTAACGTAAACCCAACACAGATTAAAGGCCCAAAAAGATGAAATAGAAGTTATAAAAAGGGGAAGGGTATCACCTCGTAAAAACTCTAACGGACCAATCGCGTCGCAAACCCTAACGGACCAATCGCGTCGCAAACCCTAACGGACCAATCGCGTCGCAAACCCTAACGGACCAGTCGCGTCGCAAACCCTAACGGCTTGGTTGAGACTCAGAGGGACCGATACCCTCATCATCGCCTCCGTTCACTGACGAACCAACATCAACAACCGCGAATCACCGAAAGGAGAAGATCGCCTTCGCCGTTTAAACGGCGGGCAATCAACTCCAAGCCTCGGAGGAAACCCTCATCACCGGCCGTTCACCATAAATGTAAGCTATGAGATATCTCCCTCACAACATTCGTGTTTGATTTCAGGTTAAGGAGGAAAATGAGGCGCATCGAGAGAGTCGCGAGGAAGAAGAAAGACGAGAGAGGAGAAGAAGATGTAAACGGCGCCGCGATAACATTAGGGTTCCCAGAACCCTAAATGTTTTTAGTTTAACCACCAGCCGGGTTGGGTCCGGGTGTGATGACCGGCCCAACCCCCCCCCTTTTATTTATTTTATGTTGTTTAGTTTTTTAAAATTTGTTTTATGTGTTTTTTTAAAACCGTTTTTTAACATTTTAATTTTATAATTTAAAAAAATCTGTTTTTTAAAATATAAATATTAAAAATAAATAAAACTTCCTTTTTTAAAAATAAATAAGAAAAACTTTTCTTAAAAATATAAAAAAATAAAACTTTTTTAAAAAAAGAGTAAAACATTTTTTAAATTAAACCTTTTTTTGTTGCAAGCTGACATTAAATCATTTAAGATTTTTTAAATAAAGCAATAATAAAAATCTCAAATTTGCATCTTTTTCTTTATTGTTTCGTAATTAATTTGATTGCCGCCTAACTCTGCCCACTAATATCGTTTGTTCATTTTGCAGCTCATTACATTTACCATTACTTATTTCATCTTATCATATTGTATATGTTTCTCGGTTGTAACCTCGCGAACCTAATAATCGCGTTTACTTTTCGCATTTAAATTTCTGCTGACGTATGATTTAAATTTCTCACACTGTCATTGCTATTATTCTGTCACATTACACACATCCGAAGGTTAGGTCTAGCTGTTTGGCCACCGTGCCAATAGTCTTCAAACCCTCAAACCCTCAAAACTACAAACTTCAAACCCTAATTTTCACAAATGCCTCGCCGCAGGCAAAATTACAAAACTACCCCTAGTTTTAGGTCAAAGAGCCGCCGCGCTCATTTTAGGGTTTCCCGCCGTGGAACCCCTAATTTAACCCTAATTACAACTTAACATTTCAACGTAGAGATTTGGAGTTTCTACACTCCATGTAAGCGTGTCCTTAAGACGCGTTTATTCCCCTTGAGACCTTGACCACAGTCGAGTGTTCTCTAACCTCCCTTTTGAGGGGAACTACGATTACTTTGATTCCACTCCCGTAAGGATACGTAGGCACAAGATGCGATGTCTTGCCGAGTAAACTTAGAATTAACCCCTTAGGTCTTTTTTCTCACTTTTAATCCCTTAGTACATATACCTTAAGCAAATAAATGAAGCAAATAGTAAACATCTGAACAAAAGGTTCCTGTAGAGTACTACAGAAGTTTAGGGTGTTAATACCTTCCCTAAATTTAACTAACCCCCGAACCCTAGATCTTTCCCCGCATTGTGTTTACGATGCAAAATAGGTTTTCCCTCTTTTGACCTTTTCCTTCGGATAAATCAAAGAGCGGTTGTGAATTGAATTGCGATTCAAACTCATTAATAGTTTGTGATCCTATTTCCACCGCAACAGAAAATGGCGACTTCACTGGGGACTGTCTTAATTTTTGAGGGTTATCCCTAACTTGTTCATATTTATTACTATCTGTGTTACTATTCATTTACATGTATATATTTATGCTTTCATGGTGGGACTGTTCCTTGTGCTGTGAGATAAGTCCTACGCCCGGACTAGTGACATTATTATAGGATGGGGATATATTCGATGAGGCTTATAGGGAGTGAATCCCGACCAAGCTGATTCGAGAATCACCGCTCAGTTGAGACCTTTTCGAAAATGGTTCGGTTGAACGAGTAATCGTGAAAACTTTTTCCATGGTCGATTGGAGTCTGTGATATTGGGAACCGTAGTACCTTAACACCACCTTGGCCTTATTTAGGACGTAGTGCGGGAGCTATGTGGGAGTAATCCTACAACGGTTGCTACGCGATACTACACTCAAAAGAGGTTCTCTTGAGAATATTATTCACCCCCGAGTCAGTCGGAAGGTTGATAATATCCGAAAGATGGGCTGATGACTTTGGGCACTTTGTAGAACCTTGTTCGGCAGGTACAACTAACCTATAGTACACTCCTTTTGGGATGGGTAGACCTTGACTCCGCTCACGTTCCTTTAACCTAGGACTTTGTGTGTTTTCATGCATTGCATCCATAAAGCATCTCATTGCATTGTATTTCATGGAGTTCAAATATCATTTATGGATATCGCGGGATACCATAAATAAAATAAAAAAAATTGAAAAACAAGAAAAAGATTTCCTTGGTACCCCGCGACATTCGTAAATGTTTGAATTCCATGAAATCTTCATTTGCATCATAGCATCATTTACTTTCTTGCATTGCATGTGTCTTCCGTTTTCTCATGTTCGGTTCTCTCGCCTTCCAGTTTCGTCACCCTGAGTTCTCGGCACCAGTACAACACCAGAGCTCAAACTCGGAAAAGAATGGAGGATCAGGCAAAAGAGATTGATCGCCTTAGCAATGAACTTGAAGACCTTCGAGGGGGTATGGGGCGTATGATGGAATTGTTACATGTCATGAATGCTAAGATGGATACCCAGCCCACTGTTGTTTCCGAGATTACCGGCGTTACTGTGGACCCTCCACCAAGTGTGACCGTAGCAAGGGACCCACCTTATGGTCTTGCTCCAGGTTTTGTGCCTCCTCAAGCCACTGTTCCGATTAATCAGCCTGTTCAGCAAGCAGTGCCTTTATTTTCTGAAGTTTCTAGGGGGGCTCCTATCTTTGCACCACCCGTTGTACACACTCGTGCGCAACCGTACTTCAATGAGACAGTTTTTGATAATCTTGATGAGAATGTTGAAGGTTATGAGAAACGTGATAAGCTTCGTGAGGAAGTAAACACCATCGTCCAGAGATTGAAAAAAGTAGAGGGTGATCAAATTTTTGGGACTGCTGCAAGGGATGTTTGTTTGGTCTCAGGTTTGGTTATTCCCCCGAAGTTCAAAACTCCGAACTTCGATCGTTATGAAGGTGCCACCTGTCCTAAGAGTCATTTGATCATGTATTATCGCAAAATGGCTGCCCATGTTGAGAATGATAAACTGATGATTCATTGCTTCCAAGATAGTTTGAAGGGTGCTTCCTCCAAGTGGTATTTAACTTTGGACCAGCCTCGCGTTAAGAGTTTTCAAGATTTATTTGACGCTTTCATCAAACACTACAAGTACAATATGGATCTGGCTCTTGACAGAAGACAGTTGTTGAGTATGTCACAAAAGAATTCTGAGTCATTCAAAGAGTACGCTCAAAGGTGGAGAGAGATTGCTTCGCAGGTAGAACCTTCTTTGACCGAGAAAGAGTTAGTTGATTGGTTTGTCGACACGGTGCGTCCAGAATTTTACGAGAGAATGGTGGGTAGTGTGACTTCAAATTTCTCTGACATCGTTGTTGTGGGTGTCAAGATTGAATTGGGTATGAAAAGTGGTAAAATGACGAGTAATCATGGTGCTTCTAAGGATCAGCCGAAGAAACCTCCGTATAGCTCCCAGAAGAAGAAAGAGGGCGAGACTAATGCTATATCCTCTGGTAGACCAAGAGACCCATTTTATCGATATCCGCAAGGTTATGCTCAACCTCAAGGGTACCCAATCCAATATGCTCAACAACCCTATGTGGCAGCTATTACACCTTCTTTCAATCAACAGGTTCCTATGTATCAACCTATGCAACAACCTCCTGTTTATCCGCCTCCTATCAACTACCTACAGGCGCCCAACGCTCCTGCTCCTCAACAGCCAAAGAGTTCGGCTCCTCGCCAGAATGTTCCGAACAGAAGAACGTATAAGCCTTGTCCGCCGATTCCGATGACTTTCACCGAGTTGTATCCCTCTTTGGTCAAGCAAGGTCTAATCACTACTCGGGCTTTGGGTCCGCCTCCTAATCCTCTACCCGCCAATTACAACGCCGCCGCTCATTGTTTATTTCATGAGGGTGCGCCTAGTCATGATTTGGAGAATTGTTATGCTCTCAAAAATCTTGTCAGGGACTTATTAGAAAAGAATATTTTGTCATTTGAAGATCCTCAACCGAATGTTAAGAAGAACCCTTTTCCTAACCATGAGGTTGTCAATGCCATTAGTGCCGATTCGGAGGAAGGTTATGTCCTTGACGTTGAACAGATTAAGACTCCTCTCAAGATGTTCCATTCGAAACTGTTTGAAGCTGGTCTGGTAGATACTTCCCACGTTGCATGCGTAAGTTGTGAAGCCAGTATTAAGGGTTGTGTGTTGGTTCAGAATGATGTTCAGAGATTGATTAATGAGGGTGTTTTACAAGTGACAAGCCAATCCAAGAAAGATGAGGTCGCTGTGGTTGAGCCAGTCTTCCATCAGCCTGGATCAAAGGGAAAGGTGCCAGTGTTTAATCTATCAGGGGCAAGTTCTGCCAATCTCGTGTTCGATATACCAAAGTCGTCTATCCCTGAGGTGAATCAGCATAAGCCAATAGTTATTCGAAGACCAGGTCCGTTTCCTTTCAGTGATCCTAAAGCTGTGCCTTGGAAATACGACGTGACGATGATTGACAAGGAGTCTGGGAAGGTTATTCCAAATGAAGAGGTTAAGGACACTGTGACCAATATCGCAGAGGCAAGCAGGATGACTCGCAGTGGCCGTGTATATACTCCCCGTTCTAATGAGGTTCCACCTAAGGAGACCACTAATATCCTAGTGGCCGTCAAAGACAAAGGTAAGGGAGCTGTTACGAATGATGAAGATGCTGAGTTTTTGAGGATCATCAAGAAAAGTGACTATAAAGTTATCGACCAACTTCACCAGACTCCTTCCAAGATTTCGATTTTATCTCTGTTGATGAGTTCACCCGCTCATAGGATGGCCTTGCAGAAAGTTTTGACTCAAGCACATGTGGATCAAGATATCAGCACCAGTCGGTTTGATAGTGTGATTGCCAATTTGACCGCATGTAACACCCTTAGTTTCAGCAATGAAGAGTTACCGAAGGAGGGTCCGAATCATAATCGTGCTTTACATATATCGGTGAAATGTCAGGAGGACAATTTAGCGAGAGTACTAGTAGACACCGGCTCTTCTCTGAATGTTCTACCCAAGAGGGTTCTTGACAAGTTGGTTTTCAAAGAGACTGTGTTGAAACCTACTCCTTTGATAGTCAAGGCTTTCGATGGTTCTCGCCGGTCGATAATGGGGGAGGTTGAGCTTCCTATCCTGATTGGTCCGCAAGTTTTTAATATCACGTTTCAAGTCATGGACATTAATCCCAATTACAGTTGCTTACTTGGAAGGCCGTGGATTCATGCCGCTGGGGCAGTAACCTCAACGTTACATCAAAAAATGAAGTTCGTGATCGATGGAAAGTTGGTTATTATACATGGTGAGGAGAACCTGATGGTCAGTAACCTGTCTTCTTTCCGTTACATTGAGGCCGATGAGAATGCTTTAGAAATCTCCTTTCAAGCACTTGAGATCGCCAATGCTGTTCTGCTAGAAGTCGAAGAGACAGTGGGTCAGGGTAATCCATCTTTTGCATCTCTGAAGAGTACCAAATCAACAATTGACAGGGGCTTCCTGAAGGTTGGGGAGAGGTAATTGATGTCAAGACCAAGACTGATCGCTCTGGGTTGGGTTACAAACCAACTCAGAATGGAGCTGCCGCAACTGTCGAAGGGCGTCCGAAGGTTATCCAAGAGGTATTTGTCAGCGGAGGTTTCCAAGTCAATGCCATCAGTGACTGTGAGGAAAATGAAGAGCTGAGCAACCTGGTGTTTAAGGGTGATGCAGTTTTGAACAACTGGGAGGCCGTAGAGATCCCTGTTATTTTTCCCTTGTCAAAGTAATTTTTTAAAGTTTCATTTACATTTTCAAATAAAAATCCGTAGCTCTGCCCAAGGCTATAGGGTCGCTTTTATTGGGCCACCTTTCATTTCTAAAAGGATATTAATAAAGGCATTTTGTTCAATTCCACTTTGGTTCATTTGCGTTTTTCGTTTTCACCTTTAAAAAATGAAATTGGCAACCCTTTCTTCCAAAAAATAAAACAAAAAACAGCATTTCATTTCTTATCTTACATATCTTTGAGCATTTTAATTAAGTAAGCCTTCCATCATGCAGAGACATCGTAAACCTTGTTGGATCCAATGACTTTATTGACACTCCTGACTGGGATGCACCCATCAATCAAGCCGAGGACGAGGGTGAAGAAGATTTTGAAGTACCCGCTGAACTGACAAGATTGATTGAGTACGAGTATACAGAGCTTCAACCGTATAAAGAGCAGGTAGACTTAATTAATCTCGGTGCAGATGAGAACAAGAAAGAGGTCAAGATTGGTGCAATGCTTGGGACAGAGGTTAAGCCGAGGTTGATTGAGTTGTTAAAAGAGTATATTGATGTGTTTGCGTGGTCGTATCAAGATATGTCGGGCCTAGACACGGATATTGTTGTTCACAAGTTGCCACTTAAGCCAGATTGTCCACCTATCAAGCAAAAACTTCGAAGAACGAGACCCGACATGGCTTTGAAGATTCGAGATGAGGTTAAAAAACAGTTGGATGCAGGTTTCTTGGCAGTTGCAAAATATCCAGATTGGGTTGCCAACATTGTGCCAGTGCCCAAGAAAGATGGTAAAGTTAGGATGTGTGTGGATTACAGGGATCTGAATAAAGCAAGTCCGAAAGATGATTTCCCTCTGCCACATATTGATACACTTGTAGACAATACAGCCAGTTTTGCGTTGTTTTCATTTATGGATGGTTTCTCTGGCTATAATCAGATCAAAATGGATCCCGACGATCGAGAGAAGACTACTTTCATTACTCCTTGGGGGACCTTCTGCTACAAAGTCATGCCCTTCGGTTTAAAGAACGCGGGGGCAACTTACCAACGTGCTATGACCACTCTTTTTCATGATATGATGCACAAGGAGATCGAAGTGTATGTGGACGATATGATAGCCAAATCTCAGAGTGAAGAGGATCATCTAGACCATTTGGTAAAGCTGTTTGAACGACTCAGGAAATATCAGTTGAAATTGAATCCTGCTAAATGTACCTTCGGTGTCAGATCGGGAAAATTGCTTGGCTTCATTGTTAGCCAGCGAGGAATTGAGGTGGATCCTAACAAGGTCCGAGCCATTCAAGACATGCCAGCTCCGTAAACCGAGACGCAAGTTAGAGGCTTTCTTGGGCGTTTGAACTATATTTCCAGGTTTATCTCTAACATGACCGCTACCTGTGAGCCGATAATCAAATTGCTTTGTAAGGGGCAGACTGTTGAGTGGAACCCCGATTGTCAGAAAGCGTTTGAAAAGATTAAGAGTTATTTGCAAGACCCCCCTATTCTGATTCCTCCCGTACCTAGAAGACCGTTGTTTATGTACCTTACCGTTCTTGAGAAGTCTATGGGTTGTGTGCTTGGGCAACATGATGAGACTGGAAGAAAGGAACATGCGATTTATTACCTGAGCAAAAAGTTTACCGATTGCGAAAACAGATACTCACCATTGGAGAAAACTTGTTGTGCATTGGCATGGGCCGCTAGGCGCCTTCGGCAATATATGGTCTGTCATACCACATTGTTGATTTCTAAAATGGATCCGATCAAGTATATTTTTGAAAAACCTGCTCAAACCGGGAGGCTAGCCCGTTGGCACATGTTGTTATCCGAATATGACATCCAGTATGTACCCCAGAAGGCGATTAAGGGTAGTATTTTATCTGATTATCTTGCAGACCAGCCGGTTGAAGATTATGAACCTCTTAAGTTTGATTTTCCGGATGAGGATATTTTGTTAATTAAAAGAGATTGTGAAGAGCCAGATCCGAGCGAAGGTCCAAAACCAGGTCTTTGGTGGAGGATGATGTTTGATGGTTCCTCGAATTTCAATGGGCATGGTATAGGCGCCGTTTTGATGAACCCGAAGGGTGGATTCACTCCATTTACAGCAAGGTTGGACTTTGAGTGTACTAATAACGTCGCAGAATATGAAGCATGTATTCTTGGCCTCGAAGCAGCGATTCACCTCCGAATCAAACTTCTTAAAGTAAGTGGTGACTCAGCCTTGGTTATTTACCAGGTACAAGGCAAATGGGAAACGAAGAATGAGAAGTTAATCCCTTATAAGGACTATATTATTGAGCTGATCAAGTATTTCGACGAGATAGAGTTCGAGCATGTTCCTAGATCCGAGAATCACGTTGCTGATGCTTTAGCCATGTTAGCATCCATGTGGAAAGTTAAATTCGTTAATGAAGCACCTCTTATCCATATTGAGCGCAAAGTTGAGCCCGCTTATTGTCAGGTGGTCGAAGAAGTTGAGGTGGATGAAAAGCCTTGGTTTCATGATATCAAGAACTATCTCGTCAAGCAAGAGTATCCCGATGGTGCTACTGGTCTGGACAAGAAAACATTGAGAAGACTGGCGTCCAAATTCTTTATCAGTAATGGTGTGTTATACAAGAGAAATCACGACATGGTTCTGCTCAGATGTGTTGATAAACGGGAAGCGGAAATGTTACTACAGGAAATTCACGAGGGGACCTTCGGAACTCATGCCAATGGTTATGCTATGTCCAAGAAGATGTTAAGGGCTGGGTATTATTGGTTAACCATGGAAGCTGACTGCATCCAATACGCTAGAAGATGCCATAAGTGCCAAATTTATGCTGATAAAATGCATGTACCTCCATCACCGTTGAATGTTTTGTCTTCACCATGGCCGTTCTCTATGTGGGGCATTGACATGATTGGGGCAATCGAGCCGAAGGCTTCTAACGGTCATCGTTTTATCCTTGTTGCTATTGATTATTTCACCAAGTGGGTAGAGGCTGCCTCCTACACCAACGTGACCAAGCAAGTGGTTGCCCGCTTCATCAGGAAAGAAATCATCTGCCGTTATGGAATCCCAAGCCGGATAATAACTGACAATGGCACCAATCTGAATAACAAGACTATGAAAGAGCTGTGTGACAGTTTCAAGATCACTCATCACAATTCTTCTCCGTACCGTCCTAAGATGAATGGGGCCGTTGAAGCTGCGAATAAGAATATCAAGAAAATCCTGCAAAAGATGGTTGTGACTTACAAAGATTGGCATGAGATGTTACCGTTTGCTTTGCATGGATACAGAACCTCAGTGAGAACTTCGACAGGGGCAACACCTTTCTCATTGGTGTATGGAATGGACGCCGTGCTCCCCATCGAAGTAGAGATACCTTCTTTAAGAGTGTTGATGGAGGCTGAACTTGAGGAAGCTGAGTGGGTTCAAGACAGACTGGATCAGTTGAATCTCATTGACGAGAAGCGCTTGACAGCCATGTGCCATGGGCAATTATATCAGAAACGGATGAAAAGAGCGTTTGATAAGAAGATTCGTATCCGTGAGTTCCGTCAAGGAGAGCTCGTACTCAAAAAGATCTTGCCAGTGCATAAAGATATGCGTGGAAAGTGGATGCCCAATTATGAAGGCCCATTTGTTGTAAAGACCGTTTTCTCCGGAGGGTCTCTGATACTTACAACAATGGATGGTGAAGAGCTTGCACACCCCGTGAATTTTGATGCAGTCCGAAAATATTATGCCTAAAAACCCGCTAAGTCGAAAACCTGCAAAAGGCGACTTAGGCAAAAGTAAGGGTTGGAAAAAAGAAATAATAATAAAAAGCTCGCTAAGTTGAAAACCCGAAAGGGCGGCTTAGGCAAAAAGGAGCGTCCCGGTGGATTGAAAACCCGAGAGGGCAGTCCAGGCAAAAGTTAGGGACAAAGGCATTTCATTGCATAAGAGGACACTGATCATCGCGAACACACTTTCCGCATGAGAACCATGTTTCAGTTCTTTCATCCTTGCCCAAAACAGGATTCTGGATTAGTCTTAGTTATTAGTGTTAGTAGGTGTCATTGGATTCAATGTAACCTTTTCCCATGTTGCCAATTTCAAAACATAATCATCTGTGGAGCTATGCCTTCAGCGAGCTGCCACCCTTTAATAAAAGATACCATTTTGTTACTTACATTCCTTGGTGCATTGCTCTTTGTTTTCTATTGTTATGCAAAATGCGTTTATTCTTAAAATTTGAAAATGAAAGGTGCATTGTAGATTTTCAAAACTGTTCTTCAAAAAAAAAACGAAATTGAAATATAAGAAATTACTTTGACTAGTGGAAATTTCAGAAGGATCTCTTCACTCCCCGAAAATATCATTATTGCAGAAACACTTTCAAATCATTGCTCTAACACAGTCCCCAGCGAGACTATAAGCTGACAACCTTTGCTTGGGTAACTCGAAAGCGTCCTTCGGATTTTCCTCTCCCCATGAGAAGACGTGATGCTGTGCACCTAAGCAATTTACTTTCTCCCCAGAGAATTCAGAATTTTGAAACCAAATTTGGTCCTACCATTCCCTCCCATGATTGACGTATTGGTTGCCGAGAATGCAGGGTATTTCCGTCGAGATGTTTATTTCATCTCTCGTCCCGTCTCTAGTCTGTTTCGGCAGCATACGCAAGGGCATGAGCATCACATGCCTATTTCATTACATATTCATTACATATTCATTACATATTCATTACGTACTCATTTCATAACATCTTGCATACATAGACATTAACATACATTCACATTAACATATGCATTAACATGTGCATTAGCATTCACAGGTTCATTGTGTTTCACCATCATTTGGTTGTTACCGCCGAGTAACTGGGGTTCGTCCAATCTCTCCAAATAGATTGTCAGCCTTAAGCATAAAATATTTACTTGTTTCCAGTTTCCCCACAGAGCTCGATCCTCGTGGATGATGGTTACTTCAGCTATCTTTCCTCGCCAGGATAAGATATTTACCCTTCGAGATCATTCCCTCGATGGAGTCTTGATTACCAGTCTTCTTTCTAGCTCGATCCTAGATTGAATCTCAGTCTTGTCGGTCGTCAAGTCCCAACCGGACGTGCATTTATTTTGCACCATCTAAAGATTTTCACCATACCGTGACAGATACGCGACTATCTCGCTTGAGAGGTTTATCACTGTACCCGGACGTGCATTTATTTTGCACTATCTTTCAAGGAAATCAACTACAGATACATGCCAGTTCATGCCTGGATAATTTATTATTACAATCCTACATCTTACAGCACCGATATACAACATTTCTCATCTAAGAAGCCGATCCTATCTTCGTTATGACTCGCAGCAAATGGCCATCTCCATGGAGCAGTTGGGCTTCCATTTACTTGTCGTCTGGAAGTATGGGGGGTTTTGAACCAAATCGTATTCAAGAGAGCACGATCTTGAAATACGGGGAGGTTTGAGCGGAATCATATTCAGGAGAGCACGATTCTGAATTATGAAGAAGTTCATTTATCCTTTAGTAAAAGAAGAAACCAAATCGTAGTCAGGAGAGCACGATCTTGAAGTACGGGGAGGTTTGAGCCGAATCATATTCAGGAGAGCACGATTCTGAAGTGTGAGGAAGTTCAGTTCATCCTTTTCATATTCAGGAGAGCACGATTCTGAAGTATGAAGAAATTTCAAGAGCCGAATCATATTCAGGAGAGCACGATTCTGAGTTATGAGGAAGTTCAATTAGCCCTTTTCATATTCAGGAGAGCACGATTCTGAAGTATGAAGAATTTCATTTACAAGAAAGAGCCGAATCATATTCAGGAGAGCACGATTCTGAGTTATGAGGAAGTTCAGTTCACCCCTTTCATATTCAGGAGAGCACGATTCTGAAGTATGAAGAATTTCATTTACCCGAAAGAGCGGAATCATATTCAGGAGAGCACGATTCTGAAGTATGAGGAAGTTCAGTTTACCTTTTTCATGTTCAAGAGAGCACGATCTTGAAGCATGAAGAAGTTTATTTATCCTTCAGTAAGAGAAGAATCAGAATCGTATTCCAGGCGCCGACCTTAAATGCGAGAAGATTTATTTATCAGATAAGCAGCAGCCTCTTTATTTGAGTGCTTATCCATTTTGGCACATAAGTCCCTTCCAACGATAAGTGACAATTCTCCCGCGAGAAGCTTATCAGGGCATTTCCCATCAAAGTCCATCTATTTTGGCATACAGCCGGTCTTTACCCTGTATATTTGTTACGGAGTTCCGAAAAGTCCGTTTGATCCTGTTACGAGGGATAGTTTACAGAAGCTTGGATGTTATTCTTTGCTCAATGCTCCAGCATTTTGTAATCGATCTTGCAATCGTAAGTGATCCAGTTTTATTTTTAGATTCCCTAGTGGAGGTCGTCTCACAGGTGTCATCTCCATTTGAGAATCTCATTCCCGAAATAACAATTGGTCGTGTTCGCACCAGTTGACCATCATTTTAGAATTCCCCAGTGTTGTACTATGTCCCAGCGCGTCGTTTTCCCCAGTGTGTTCTTCTCGTAGCGTCTGTCCCTGTGTCGTCGTATTCGTCAGCATTTTCGCAATTCATCATTCCAGCATACGCATCATATCATTGTCTGCATTAGTCTGTTCTCGTTTTGTCTATAGCATTGCATATCGCCACATATAAGGGCAAAATTTTCGGTTATCTATATTTAAATCTCTCCACCAAGATTCCTCGAGTCTCTGTCACTCAAATCGTCCGGTGTAGCTATTTAAATAGGGGCAACTGTAATACCCCATATTTTACCCTTATATTTAGTCAGTCATTTTGCATAGCATCTCATATGTACCTTCGCTAACCACTAACAAGTTATGGAGGTGTTTGTTTTGCAGATTTGGTTCCAGGGGTATTTTGGTCATTTTACGCAAATTCTGCTAATTCCTTGAAAACGGGCTGTTATTACGTTCTGAGGCATTTATTTGCCACTTGGGTCAAGGTGCCGGTATGTTTTGTCAGAAATATGATTGGACTCGGGGCCGCGTTTTGTTTGATTTTGAAACATTTCTAAACAGTTTTGTTTCCTCTTAATAAGATGAAGATGGGTTGAAAAGGAAGTGGATACTGTTAAGGTTATTTTTGAGAAGTGATGTGATCAACGAGATTTTAATTTGAATTGTTTGGATGGCGGGATATCATTTATAAAAGGCAAAGGAGAAGTAAGTTTTAAATATTTTTGAACTTTGTGTTCATAAGTACTTATAAGTTACAACTCAAGAGGGAATTTAAATGGTTCTGAATTATTATCCATGGATACTTTGAATTTACAATTGAGAAAGTAAATATGAATATTTGTTGAATTTCATTTCATAAATATTTACAGTTTACAAATGGATAAGTGAATTTGAACTTGGTTTACAAGAAGATTCATTTACAATAAGTATCTATCCTAAATCCTAAGAACATCTAAGTGTCTTCATGATGTCTTTGAGCTTCTCCGCAGAATTTCCAAATTCACCTGCACATCAAAACAGAACAAACAGTATAGAAAAAATGTTAGAAGTTGTTTTTGACACTCTCAGAACAATGTCATCATCGAGTGCCGGGAGTGGCACAACCGAAGCTGCGTCCTACCCCCCGTTACCGATCCGCGTCGTTGGCGTCAGATCAGGTAACACCTGTTCTTATCGTTACGGGACATCCGAGAGATAGAAGTGGTAAAAGAAGCGGGACTGATTCGTTTTGCCGCGATTGGATTTCCAAACTGATACGAGAATAAGGCAACATAGGCAAGTTCGGACTCAGACCCGGATGCCGGCAGGTCTGAGTCGCTTTGGTTTCGAAATTTCCAACACCTGAAAAAGCCACAAACGCATCAGTATCAGATTCAGAATTTGGAACTCAAAACCTAAACAATTCAAAAGCAGCATCAGTTCTGAACCATATAGGTGAGGTCATGAAAACCAAGTCCAAACATAACACCATCAAAACCATGTATCAGAAGGCAAATTCATGCGCAAAAAGCCATAAGAAAACATCCTATAAATCTGTCGTAACAGAAAGCCCCAACAGGATCCAAAGAAAAGGGTAACAGCAGGTTCAAATAGAACAAGAAGAATGAAGTACCCAAACAAGTTGTATCAAGCTGCATCAAAATGTACCAAAGGTTGTCAGTTAGGGGCAGGCTTTAACCAATTCAGATGGCAAGTCACAAAAATGTGAAATAACTACACCAAGTTGCAGCACAAATCATAGCGCAGACAAGGGCTCAGTCAGAGCATCATTGCCCCAACAAACTAGTCACCGAAACGTGAAGGATCAAACCATACTCACGAGTGAAACCGAACCAGTTCAGAATGCAAACAGCGCAAAATCATAGCACGACTTGTACCAGCAAGGACAAGCAAACATAAACATCTCAGTTCATGAAATAAACAAGTGCACAAACACATGGCTCAGTTAATCAACATCATAGCCCAAATCATCATCACCAATTCAATCAGAAGCAACAATATAATCAAAAGCCAGGATTGTAGTATCCTGTTCCAAATGGTTCAGACAAACGTCATCATTACCGCGTGCTCTTCTCGGCGGCAAAGACCAAGGCAAAGCGTCCATCCTGAAAGAAGAAGAAGAAAAGTAGGTGTTAATAATCAAGTTGAATGAAAACAGATCGCAATATCCAATCAGGTTTGGTCTCAAAACAGATCAAAACAAAATCTCATCAGGAACCAAATCGGTATCCAAGTTCCCCAAAGGCAATCCGTTCCACATCTGAAAAATAAGCATATCAGAGAAACCCAATTAGATCCAATCAAGGAAACGAAGAAACTGGATATCCACAAATCAAGATAAAGCCATTCAGTTATCAAAATCAAATGAAAACCCGGGCAAATCCATATCCGAGAATAGGGAATCTTGAAAAAGGAAAGTTCAGATCAGATAAGATCAAACATATCAGAAAAAATGAAATCCAATCTCACCAAAATCCCAATCAAATTCTAAAAGAGGGAACAGGGTTCAATCAGTATCTGAAAAACCAAACAAAATCAAATCAAACAAAATCATTCGGAATCAAATCTCAGAGTAACGTAAACCCAACACAGATTAAAGGCCCAAAAAGATGAAATAGAAGTTATAAAAAGGGGAAGGGTATCACCTCGTAAAAACTCTAACGGACCAATCGCGTCGCAAACCCTAACGGACCAATCGCGTCGCAAACCCTAACGGACCAATCGCGTCGCAAATCCTAACGGACCAGTCGCGTCGCAAACCCTAACGGCTTGGTTGAGACTCAGAGGGACCGATACCCTCATCATCGCCTCCGTTTTTCTGACGAACCAACATCAACAACCGCGAATCACCGAAAGGAGAAGATCGCCTTCGCCGTTTAAACGGCGGGCAATCAACTCCAAGCCTCGGAGGAAACCCTCATCACCGGCCGTTCACCATAAATGTAAGCTATGAGATATCTCCCTCACAACATTCGTGTTTGATTTCAGGTTAAGGAGGAAAATGAGGCGCATCGAGAGAGTCGCGAGGAAGAAGAAAGATGAGAGAGGAGAAGAAGATGTAAACGGCGCCGCGATAACATTAGGGTTCCCAGAACCCTAAATGTTTTTAGTTTAACCACCAGCCGGGTTGGGTCCGGGTGTGATGACCGGCCCAACCCCCCCTTTTATTTATTTTATGTTGTTTAGTTTTTTAAAATTTGTTTTATGTGTTTTTTTAAAACCGTTTTTTAACATTTTAATTTTATAATTTAAAAAAATCTATTTTTTAAAATATAAATATTAAAAATAAATAAAACTTCCTTTTTTAAAAATAAATAAGAAAAACTTTTCTTAAAAATATAAAAAAATAAAACTTTTTTAAAAAAAGAGTAAAACATTTTTTAAATTAAACCTTTTTTTGTTGCAAGCTGACATTAAATCATTTAAGATTTTTTAAATAAAGCAATAATAAAAATCTCAAATTTGCATCTTTTTCTTTATTGTTTCGTAATTAATTTGATTGCCGCCTAACTCTGCCCACTAATATCGTTTGTTCATTTTGCAGCTCATTACATTTACCATTACTTATTTCATCTTATCATATTGTATATGTTTCTCGGTTGTAACCTCGCGAACCTAATAATCGCGTTTACTTTTCGCATTTAAATTGCTGCTGACGTATGATTTAAATTTCTCACATTGTCATTGCTATTATTCTGTCACATTACACACATCCGAAGGTTAGGTCTAGCTGTTTGGCCACCGTGCCAATAGTCTTCAAACCCTCAAACCCTCAAACCCTCAAAACTACAAACTTCAAACCCTAATTTTCACAAATGCCTCGCCGCAGGAAAAATTACAAAACTACCCCTAGTTTTAGGTCAAAGAGCCGCCGCGCTCATTTTAGGGTTTCCCGCCGTGGAATCCTTAATTTAACCCTAATTACAACTTAACATTTCAACGTAGAGATTTGGAGTTTCTACACTCCATGTAAGCGTGTCCTTAAGACGTGTTTATTCCCCTTGAGACCTTGACCACAGTCGAGTGTTCTCTAACCTCCCTTTTGAGGGGAACTACGATTACTCTGATTCCACTCCCGTAAGGATACGTAGGCACAAGATGCGATGTCTTGCCGAGTAAACTTAGAATTAACCCCTTAGGTCTTTTTTCTCACTTTTAATCCCTTAGTACATATACCTTAAGCAAATAAATGAAGCAAATAGTAAACATCTGAACAAAAGGTTCCTGTAGAGTACTACAGAAGTTTAGGGTGTTAATACCTTCCCTAAATTTAACCAACCCCTGAACCCTAGATCTTTCCCCGCATTGTGTTTACGATGCAAAATAGGTTTTCCCTCTTTTGACCTTTTCCTTCGGATAAATCAAAGAGCGGTTGTGAATTGAATTGCGATTCAAACTCATTAATAGTTTGTGATCCTATTTCCACCGCAACACGACGCTATAATGGAGTTACGATATTGACTCTTGGTCCCCGACAACGATGCCAAAAACTTGATACGCTTCGCAAATGCACAAATATATCGTAAGAATAAAAAGATCGAATCCACAGAGACCAAATGTCAAATGAATCATTATTTATCGTTGCTATGTAAATCTAAGGTTATGAGGAATATTTTTTGCGTTACAAATAGAAAGAAATATGCTAAGTTAGAAAAAGGAATTGATTAAATAGGAGAACGGAATGTCGCTCACATCGACTTTCAGTACTCCCAAATGTACCATATTAATTAAATAAATAGGGATAATATTTTCTCTTATTAAAAAGAATTAATTTACACGAAACACTCGCTTTCACGCAGTTGGAAGCGAGTTTTAGCCTAAAATATATATTGTAGGCTTTCGCGTGTTCAGCGCGTTAAAGTGCAAAACCTTATTTTTAAAAATTAATTACTTAATAATTAAAAGGCTTAATTGCAACTTTGGTCCCCCTATTTTGTGTTTTTTTGGGTTTTGATCCCCCCATTTTAAAAACCACTATTTAGGTTCCCATTTTAAGTTTCGAGATTGATATTAGTCCCCTTGTCATTTTAAGTCATGTTTTTAGTGATGTGGCGCGTTGAATGATGATGTGGCATTTCCATGTCATTTAAAATGGTCTTATTCACCAAATATCATTTCCATGTAATTTAGGTTTTATTGATTTCATTTTTCAGAAAATTAATTTCACTTTTGGTAAAACCCCAGCGCAGAATCTTCAACCCATTTCTTCAACCATCCATTTTTGCCATTTCCATTTCATTTTTCATGAAGAACAACCCATTTTTGTAGCCATTTCTTCAAACCCAGTCCTCTTTTCCTCAACAAACCCATACCAGTCCTTCTTTAGCCATTAAATTCTAAACTCATTATTTCAAAGTTTCTTCATACCCTTCTTCACAAATCCAACGTGCCTCCTACTTACCAACATGTCTGGAACGAATTTTTCTTTTTCCTCAACAAACCAGTCTAGGTCTGGTATAAGAATAAGAGGTAATAGATGTTGGCGTGAGCTTGAGTTACCATTGATGGCGTCATGGACATACGATAATCCCTGAAGAAGATTTCATGGTTGTGGTAATTTTAAGGTGATGAGGAAAAAAAGGATGTAATTACTTTCAGTAGGTTGATGAAGACATGAGCATTCGTGCTAAAGATGTGATAAGATCTTTGAAAGACAAGAATGAGGAGCTTATGGATGTGATTAAGGAAATCAAGAAAAATGAAGATTTGTTGAAGATGAAAATTAGGTTTATGTATTATTTTGTGGGGTTTGTCTTTTTAATTGTGTTTGCATTAGTTACAACACATGTACTTAAATGATGTAATGTCAAATGTTGTAGTTACTTTGATGTTTATGTAGTTGAAAATGAAGTAATTTCAAATGAAGAGTTATGGTTTCCTGTGTTAATAAAGTAGAAGCATAATATTGTAGTAGCATAACCTTGTATTATGCAGCATAATATTAAAGTAGCAGCATAATATTTCAAATGAAGAGCAGCATAACCTTGTTAATTTCAACTGAAATTGAGTAGCAACATAACCTTGTTAATTTCAACTAAAACTGAAGTAACATTTTTTATGTATTTGCAAATGAAGTAATTTAAAATTGAGAGTTACTTTGTATATTTTCAAATGAAGAGTTACTTTGTGCAGCATAACATTGCAATAACACTCAAACTGATACTTTATGTATTTTCAAATTAAGAGTTACTTTGAATAACATGGTTTATTTCAAATGTTAAAGAAGGATTGAAACTGAAGTAGCACTGAAACTGAAACTGAAACTGAAGTAGCAGCATGTTTATTTCAAATGTTAAAGAGTTATTTTGAGTTATTTTGAGAAGCATACTTTGAGTAATAACACTGATGTATCATAAGACTGATGTGTAAGACTGATGTATAAGACTGATGTATCAAGACTGATGTATCATCACATTCTAATAATAAACTGATGTATAAACTAGCAGCATACTTTGAGCAGCGTAACTTTCTAATAATAAACTAGCAGCATAAGATTGATGTATCATTACATTGAAGGCAGTATTACATAACAGCACTGCATGTAACTTTACATAGCAGGCAGCATTAAAGACAACATATTTTAACAAAAAGACCTTGAGTTTTTTGGTCATAACATATGCTATAGCAGCATCACAAAAAGTAAAGTAAAACATTGAACTATTCTTGGGTTGGTGGCGGTGCTTGCAACCCTCCGTCTATAACAGTTTGTCCCCCGTCTATAACAGTTTGTTCTGCTTTCTTGCCCGACTTGTAGCCCTTTTTTAGGTTTTTGGTTGCCACCTTTAGGAATCGCTCTCTCCGCAGCTTGCTTCCCTTTACACGTTCGCTTGTTATGGCCAAAACTCCCACATTTCTTGCACTTGACAGTTTGAAGAGTTATAGGAAGTGTATTTCTTATCCTCGGTTCATCATTCGCCTTGTTACGATTCTTCTTAGGACGACCGATAGATCTTTGCATGACTAGAGGGCTGATTGGGTTAGCAACATTAACAGGCCATAGGTTTGGACCATTGGTTGGCATAATAATATGGCTATAAGTAGCCAGAATAGTAGATTTCGTAGACAAAATGACACAATGATTTTAGTAAGTGTACAAAAAAGATGAATGTAAGTGAACATAATATAGGAGTAGGTGATACCTATAGAATGATGAAACGTACTCTTCGGGCTCCTTCTTGTTATACCATATGCATGCAATAGCATGACAACATGGTATTCCACTTAAATCCCACTTCCTACAACCATATTCATGTTGAAGCAAGTTCACAACATATGTCTCAACACCGTTTGAAACTCCGAATATAGAAAAGTCATCATTTGCATGCCATGCTGCAATCCATCCTTCTGCTGCCCTCTTTGCTTTTCCAAGACTTTTTTAATGTTAGGACTTGTAACACCTGTTTACCTACTTAATTTCTCCTTTTGAGTAGAGATTCTCACTGTTATGTAATGTTTGATTCCCTCAAGTAGTGAAATGATCGGCTTATCTCTATACTCCAAGATTGCGCGATTAAAAGCCTCACACATATTGTTGACTTGTAAATCACATTGTGTGTGTTTTGAAATGAGACCGAGTCCAACATGCAGCTGGGACATCCATCATGTCTTTCCAAGCATTGACATTGAGCTCTTTCATATGATTCATTGCTCTTTCCCATGCAGGAATTTTTGTGGCTCTAGCTTCCCGCCATAAAGCCTCCTTCATAAATATCCCAGGATATTTCTTTCTCCAATTTCCGTACAAGTGTTTAACACATAGTCTGTGTTCAACATGTTGGCTTGTCTTAAGAATAGCCGGTACCAATCCCTGAACATACATCAGCATTGTAACAACACATATCAACACATAAACATCACATAACACATATCAAATAGAAATAGCAGCATATAACAAATAGAAATAACATCACAAAACAAATAGAAGTAGCAGCACATATCAACACATCATAGCAGCACATAACAAATAGCAAAATAGCATCACATATCAACACAACATAGCAGTACATATCAAATACAAATAACAACACATAACAACACAAAACAAATAGAAGTA
This sequence comes from Lathyrus sativus, assembly GCA_963859935.3. Lineage (NCBI taxonomy): Eukaryota > Viridiplantae > Streptophyta > Magnoliopsida > Fabales > Fabaceae > Lathyrus > Lathyrus sativus. The sequence goes on along the minus strand of OZ012741.1, from coordinate 592,420,924 downwards.
GCAGCACATATCAACACATCATAGCAACACATAACAAATAGAAAAATAGCAGCACATATCAAGATGAAATAGCAGCACATAACAAATAGAAATAATAGCACATAACAAATAGAATTAGCAGTACATATCAACACATCATAGCAGCATATAACAAATAGCAAAATAGCATCACATATCAAGATGAAATAGCAGCACATAACAAATAGAAATAACAACACATAACAACACATAACAAATAGAAATAACAACACATAACAAATAGAAATAGCAGTCCATAACAAATAGAAATAACAACATATAGCAACACATCGCAGCACATATCAACACAACATAGCACATATTAGCATATAACACATATAACAAATAGCAGCACTGTAAAACTAACCTTCTGTTGATCTGATATAAATCCATATTTGTTGTCTTGTATAGATTGCAAGTCTTCTAGTAACAAATTAAGGAACCATTTCCAAGAGCCTTTCGTTTCAGCTTCCACAACGGCATAAGCGATTGGATAAATATTGTTATTTCCATCCTTAGCAACAACACCTATTAACTGACCTCCAAAGTCCCATTTAAGAAAACAAGCATCCAGTCCTATTAGAGGCCTACAAGTCGTTGAAAACGCTGCCTTACAAGCTTCTAAGTATACATATATTCTTTCAAATACAGGACCACCATCTGAATCAGCACACTTAATTTTAACAGTGGAGTTTGGATTTGACTTTAAGAACTCCTCACCATATCTTCTAAGATGTGTGAATTGTTCACGACCAGTGTTAGAAAAATATTTGCGGTAGTGTTTTATCGTATCCTCATATTCAATTCCTTTTGATCAAATAAATATTTCAAACTCTTGTGGTCGCTAAAAACTTCAAATCTCGCACCATAGAGATAATGCCTCCAAATTTTCAAAACAAAGACCACGACCGCTAATTCCAAATCATGCGTAGGATAATTCTTCTCATGCACTCTCAATTGCCTTGAAGCATAAGCCACAACTTTACCATCTTGCATCAAAACGCCACCCAAACCGGACAAAGAAGCATCACAATAGACCACAAATGATTTCGTCGGATTTGGCAAAATCAAAACCGACGCCGTTGTCAACCTTCTCTTAAGTTCAACGAAACTCTTCTCGCAATCAATGTCCCAAACAAAAGCCTTTCCCTTACAAGTCAACTGAGTCAACGGAAGTGCCAACTTCGCAAATCCCTCAATAAACCTCCGATAATAACCAACCAAGCCCAAAAAGCTTCGAATCTCCGTAACCGACTTAGGAGCTTCCCACTGCATCACCACATCAATCTTGGACGGATCAACACAAATGCCATTACCAGAAATAACATGCCCAAGAAAAGTCACTTCCAATAACCAAAACTCACACTTGGATAACTTAGCATACAATTGCTTATCCTTCAAAACTTGCAACACAACCCGCAAGTGCTCTTCATGCTCTTCTTGAGACTTAGAGTAAATCAAAATGTCGTCAATAAACACAACCACGAAACGATCCAACTGATCATGAAAAATACGATTCATATATTCCATGAACACACCCGGCGCGTTAGAAACTCCGAATGGCATCACCGTATACTCATAGTGACCATATCGTGTCCTAAAGGCCGTCTTTGAAACATCTTCTTCTTTCACCCGAATCTGGTGATAACCCGATCTCAAGTCAATCTTACTAAAAACACGGGCTCCAACCAATTGATCCATCAAATCATCTATTCTTGGAAGCGGATACTTATTCTTAATCGTCACTTTATTCAACTGCCGATAATCAATACACAACCGCATGCTTCCATCCTTCTTCTTTACTAACAATACCGGCGCACCCCAAGGAGAAACACTTGGTCTTACAAATCTCTTATCCAACAAGTCATTCAACTGCCCCTTTAACTCTACCAACTCCAATGTCGACATACGATACGGTGCCATCGAAATCGGTCTAGTACCCGGAACTAGATCAATAGAAAACTCAATCTCTCTCTCCGACGGCACATCCTTAATATCTCCCGGAAACACTTCTGGAAATTCTCGCACTACGAGAAACACCTCCAGTTCCACTTTACTCTCTACCTACAAGGACGCAAACAAACCAAACAACTGAGCTTCGTCCGCTAAAATTTTCTTCAACTCTTTAGTGGATAGAAAACCCTCACTTCCATCATCTTCCAAATAAGGAAATCTTACCAACTTCTGATAGCAATCCAGATGAACCTTATTATATTGCAACCAATTCATACCCAAAATCACATCCAAACCGTCCAACGGCAAACACACTAAATCCATAACGAAGTCTTTACCATACATGGTCAAAGGACAACTTATGCATACCAAGGAAGTAGTTACCGACCCCGAAGCGGGACTCTCAATAACCATGCCACCACTCAAAGAAACCATGCACAAATCTAAACGTTTGGCACACTCAAGAGAAATGAACGAATGAGTCGCTCCAGTATCAATAATAGCAACTAAAGGTATATTATTAATAAAGCATGTACCTTTAATCAACTGATCTGCATTAGTAGTGTCTGCACCCGCTAATGCAAATACTTCCCCACTTGACGGAGCTTGCTTTGGCTTAGTACACTTTGTACTAATATGACCAACTTCCCCACAATTGTAACACTTAATCACATTCCTTCTACAATCGGTTGTAGCATGACCGATACCACCACAGTTAGCACACTTTTCCCCAGCCTTCTTACACTCAAAAGATTTGCGTCCCACTTCACCGCACCTATAGCACTTAATGGGACCAGAACTCCCACCTTCGGATCTCTTAACAAAGTGTTCCCTATGCTTGCCTTTATCAGCAGGCGTCACATAAGGCCCACTCCTTATCGGTTGCTTCCCTCTCTTCTCATTCAAACTCTTATAGTGAGTATAACGAGCCCTACTATCCTCTTCGAAAATTCTACAACATTCAGTTAAGTCCGAAAATCTTCGAATCCTCTGATAACCCACCGCTTGCTTGATCTCGGGACGCAAGCCATTCTCATACTTAGTACACTTGGAAAATTCCGCCGTCACCGCATCATAGTGAGGATGGAATTTCACCAACTCCATAAACTTAGCCGTGTAGTCAACCACAGACATGTCCCCTTGTTTCAATTCTAGAAACTCCATCTCCTTCTTTCCTTTCACACTCTCCGGATAATACTTTCTCAAGAATTATATGCGGAACAAATCCCAAGTTATTTCCTCATCATCAACTTCAAGAATTTGTCTCATGCCGACCCACCAGTCATCGGCTTCTTCTCTCAGCATGTGAGATCCAAGTCTCACCTTGTTCCCCTCAGCGCAATTCATAACTCTGAAGATCCTCTCGACCTTCTTCAACCAAATCTGAGCACCGTCCGGATCAAACCTTCCTTTGAACACCGGCGGCTGATTCTTTCTAAACTCATCGTTAGCATTCACATTCGACGCACCCTGCACCGCTCAAGCCATAGCCTCCAATGCCGCAGCCATAGCATTGTCATTACGACCAGCCATATTCTGATTATTCCCAAAAATAACAACAAGGTTAAACAACCGTTCCACCAACAAACAACGAGACAGACACAACTGACTCAACACTAACTCTAATACCACTTAATGTAACACCCCCTTTCTATGCCCCCAAATATCACAATAAATCATTTAGACATAAATTCAAAATTTTATCAGAGTACATTTATAACATGGCATAAAAGAGGAATATCACATTATCACAAAAATTCCACACATACAACACCTGCTCAACAGATATGCAACAACGGGATAACACCCACACAAAAATATTTAGAGCAAAGGCGGAAATATCCAAATATTTCATAATCCTCCAAACATGTATTCACATATACAGTTATCATACATCATGTTTTACAAAACATATCAGCAGCAAATACCTACTCAAATGTATCACAAAAGAATCAAAATATATCCTATCTACCCGGTGCTACATATCAGAGCCGACCAACCAAAAGGAAATGAAGCCACGCTTCACAAAAATACCTCCAGCAATCTAATCTGCAAATGCCTCATAGAGCATTATAAAACAGCAGAAGGGTGAGAAACGATATCATGATAAATGATGCATATAAACATATATTCATAACCATAATATCCAATAAACATCTTTCACGTCCTCACCGTAACTCACCTCATCACACCGTACATCGCAATGTAATCACATTATCTATTTACAAATAGAACGCTAAGCATATACAATATGCGTCAATAATGTTTATATCAATTCATAAACACACAGAACATACATATACATATATTCGCACATACATGTATCTTCAAGAATACTAATCATACCAATCATCAACAATTCACATAAACATTTACAATTATGTTTATTCACCATACATCATGCAAAGATGTCAACATGCAACTCATAGAGACCGACATACGACTCTATGCAGATGCAAATGCGGTACCGACTCATTTCAACAGGTTCAATTGAAGAATCAAATAACCATCGCTCACACCCCACATGGGCACACGAGGTTCTGCAGATTCTACGCGGAATCAAAATAACCATCACAACATACGAGGTCCTGCAAATCCACCGTGGGATCAATAAATAGCCATCGCTCACACCCCACAAGGGCACACGAGGTTCTGCAGATTCACTGAGGAATCAATAAATAACCACCGCTCACACCCCACAAGGGCACACGAGGTTCTGCAGATTCACCGAGGAATCAATAAATAACCACCGCTCACACCCCACAAGGGCACACGAGGTTCTGCAGATCCACCGAGGGATCAATCGACACAAGAATGCACACCATGATGCTTCACATGCAACATGACTCATGGCACCCTTGAAATGCACACATGTTTACAAACATACTCATGCATTCTTCACATTTATCGCATATATTCATTTATGCATTCAAAATATATGTATCACAAAACATACATATTCATCGTTCATTCACACCATTCAAACATGGTTCACATTCACAATCAATTCCTCATGCATTTCTATTCAAACTAAGCAAATGCACAAAATTGCCAACCGGCCACACATTACACCTCACAAATCATAAATTAGAATTCACGCCATACGGCTACCCACAGCACACACGACATCACATAATCAGTCATCTCAGACAAGGAATGATCGCAACCAAACCGCACAAACAATCCACAATTGGAAAGCTCAAGAAAATAAAATATGTTTTCACACTCGCCAGCCTTCGCCTAGCGAAGCCACGCAGCGAATGCTCGCTGGCCTTCGCCTGGCGAACTCCCCAGTGAAGCCCAACAGAAGCTACTGCCATAGGTTCGCTGCCCCGTTCTCTGGGATTCGCCTGGCGAACCCCTTCACCACTACCTTCGCCTGGCGAACTTGCCAGTGAAGGCCACTAGGAGTTTTTCTTGAATTATTCGCCAGCTATTCGCTGGGTTTCACCTGGCGAGAGCCAGCGAACCTGCGAACATCAGAAAAATGCAGCTGCTCCCCAAAATCATCATCCAACAAGAATCGACCGATTTAATCCAAAATGGTCTCAGTAGCACAACCCATACATCACCCAACTAAACTACGTCGTCTATTCCGAATTCTAACCGATAAAACTCATCATCTACCGATTAAACCAACTTTCGACCTAAAGTAGAAATGTAGAAAACTATCCAACAACAACCAATCTATCACATACATGCTACATACATTATCAAGATGATAGAATTCCTCACCCTTACCTGATTATTTGCAAGCTTGGATTGGTTCTTGATGGATTCTAGGTTTCCTCTTCTTTCTTCCCTCTTTCTCTTCTCTTCCTTTCTTTCCTTTGTTTTTCTTCCCAAAAAGAAAATGTTACTAACTTTCTTTATTTTCCCTTCTTATCTCATATTTCTATTTCTTTCCTCTCAAATTATCTCTACACTCTAATTAATCAATTCTCATAAAATATCCACTTAACATAATTACTAATGCCCAAAATACCCTCCGGCCTATTTTTACCCGAAACTCTCAAAGTCGGCAAAAATAGCACAATATGCACAAATAACATATTAAACACATAAATTCCACATTTAAGACAAATATTCAATCAATTAAATTAAAAGGACTCAAAAATAAGGAAATCAGAATCGGGGCGTTACACTTTTGCTCTTCTTCTTTCTTGAGTCCTTTGTCATCTTTCTTGTGTCTTTAAATTCTATTATTTCATGCTTAAATACTGCACAATAGCACACAAATTAAAAGGACCAAGAGTATTTCACAAAATGTTGCATATTAACAAAAGCAAGGTGGTTTAGAACACAAATTAGACACAAACGGAGCCAAAGATGCCCATATTTGATAGCTCAAATAAGCACAATTGGGCATCTAACAACCAGCACCTTGAATCAATTCCATTTCCTTTTTCTTGGCTCTATAAGCTTGATCCTTTGACAACTTCACCCCCCACTTCTTAATAGCTTCTGCAATTAGCCCTTTGATTTTTATTTCAGGAGTGTGTCTTATGGTGTACACAAATTGGCGACCCAACCAATCCGTTTTTGCTTGTCTATTTTTGGCTGTTCTATGACAACCATGAAGATCAACTAAGCTTACAAGTTTTCAATATTAATTAGTAGTCCTCATGCTAAACCTAATATGAAATGGACAACCATCTAAACACTTGACAACCATTCTCTTCTTGTCATTTTTCTTGAATACAAGATTCTTCTTGTTCTCCATTGCATACTCCTTTATGGCATCTTTGATTTGTGGTTTATCCTTGAACATCATCCATACTTCAAGTTTTGTGGGTTTCCTAAAGATTGGAAACTTTGCCATATCACCTTTAGCATCACTACCGGGAGGAGTTTGAAGCATATCTGAATCACTACTGTTGCGGTGGAAATAGGATCACAAACTATTAATGAGTTTGAATCGCAATTCAATTCACAACCGCTCTTTGATTTATCCGAAGGAAAAGGTCAAAAGAGGGAAAACCTATTTTGCATCGTAAACACAATGCGGGGAAAGATCTAGGGTTCGGGGGTTGGTTAAATTTAGGGAAGGTATTAGCACCCTAAACTTCTGTAGTACTCTACAGGAACCTTTTGTTCAATGCTTACTATTTGCTTTATTTATTTGCTTAAGGTATATGTACAAAGGATTAAAAGTGAGAAAAGAGACCTAAGGGGTTAATTCTAAGTTTACTCGGCAAGACATCGCATCTTGTGCCTACGTATCCTTACGGGAATGGAATCAGAGTAATCGTAGTTCCCCTCAAAAGGGAGGTTAGAGACTTCTTGACTGTGGTCAAGGTCTCAAGGGGAATAAACATGTCTTAAGGACACGCTTACGCGGAGTGTAGGAACTCCAAATTTCTACGTTGAAATGTTAAGTTGTAATTAGGGTTAAATTAGGGATTCCACGGCGGGAAACCCTAAAATGAGCGCGGCGGCTCTTTGACCTAATGCTAGGGGTAAAATCGTAATTTTGTCTGCGGCGAGACATTTGTGAAAATTAGGGTTTGTGAGGTTGTAAGGGTTTGAAGTTGAGGACTATTGGCGCGGCGACCAACAGCTAGACCTAACCTTCGGATGTGTGTAGTGTGACAGAATAATTGAGGAATAGGTGAGAACTTAATCATACGAGCAGGGAAATAATGACAGAAATTAAAAATCATACACGCAGAAAATTAAAGGCAGAAATTAAAACGCGATTATTAGGGTTCGCGAGGTTACATGAGAGGAGCAGTTACAATATAGTAATGAAAATAAAATAAATAGCGGTAAACGCAATAAACTGCAAAACGAGCAAACACCATTAATGGGCAGAATTGTCAGATGGTGACGAAGTGAAACTATGCATCCCTTTTTTGTGGTTTTATTTTGTGATATAATCTTCAACTTAAATTAAAATGGAATTCTTAATATTAATTTAACTCAAACCCTAAAAACTATTTTTTAACCTAATTATTATTTTTTTTAAAAAAGGTTTTAATATATTTATCTAAAAAATGGTTTTTTATTTATTAAAAAAGGTTTTTTTATTTATATAAAAGAGTTTTTTATTTATTATTTTATTTAAAGAAACAATTTTAATTTTTAGTTTTTTTAAAAAAAAGTTTAATAAAATTTAATTAATTAATTATATAAAAAAAAAGAAAAAAGGTAAAAATAAAAGGGGTTGGGCCGGTCATCACTCCCGGACCCAACCCGGTTGGTGTATGTAACAAAAAACCAAGACTAGGGTTTCAGAACCCTCTCATCTTCGCTGCGCCGTTTCTCTCATTCATCTTCTTTGCTTCGTTTTGCTGCGATCTGGTTCCCTAAAAAACCTGAAAACACACAAATTTACACCGTCAAATGTGAAAGGTGACGCACTCGTCGCTTACGTTTTGAATGATGATGATTCTTCGGTGAGTTTCTGAGGTTTCAATGGTCGATGATGACTCCTTGTCTGAGGCTAGAAGGTGATCGCCGTTGATTACCCGCCGTCGGTGAAGGCAGTCGCGGTGGTCACGGGAGTTTTGCGCGAGGGTTTCGTTGTCCCTCTTCTTCTCTTCAATCGCGCGGTCGCTAGGGCTTTGCTTGCGATTGTTGTTCGCCGTTCTTTCGTGTTCTCCGCCGTTGTTGTCTTTGGATCCTTTTTCGCTAGGGTTTACCAGGTGAACTTGTTCTTATTATATACTCTTCATTTCTTTGTTGAATGGGCTTGGACCATATCTGATTTGTGTTATTTTCTCATTGATTTTGATGGATTCGATTTGATTTTGTTGGGGTTTTTAGCATCAGCTTCTGATATGATTTTTTTCCTGATCTGATTCGAAGCTTTCCATTTTTGGGGTTCATTCCGAATGGATTTTATTTGATAAGGCTGGATTTGATTTGAAAACCATATTTGACTTGGATTTTCTGGATCTTTGCAGATGTGGATTTTCGCTCATTTGAATTTGGATAACTTGCTTTCTTCGGTTTAACCCTTTGTGGCTGATACGGTTTCGGATTTCAATTCTTTTGGTTATGAACATCAGTTCGGAACATACACTCACTTTTCTTCTTCTTCTTTCAGCGAACTGATACTTTGGATACCGTCAGATCAATGCCGCCGAGAAAGGTTACGCGGTGATGATGACGAGTTGTCTGAACCGACCAGGGAATTGATACTGCTGCTTGCCGCCTTCGATTATGTTTATGTTGCTTTTGATTGCGGTGATGATGACCTTAGGTCAGAACCTTTGAGGGATGCCCTTCGACCTTTCGGTTTTGGTTGCGTTGCCTTAGCGATGATGACCTTCGGGTCTGAGCTGATATTCTTGTCCCAAGTTACTAATGCTTGTCGTTCGACGTTCGGTAGGGAATTAGTAACGGCTTCGGCCGTGGCTTTCCCAGCCGCTCGAATGCTTATGCCCGATGATGGTTAGCTGAGGGCTGATACGACTTTGAATCGCTTTGTTGTTTCTATTGTTTTCATGCAATTTGATTGAATCGATTGGATGGCCTGGTATCTCACGCGTGATTGTGGCGTGAATCCTTGCTCTTGTATTGTGATTAAACTTGTGGATTCATTTCGATGCTCAGTTTGGTGTGGTCATTCATGTCCTGCTGCTGATGATTCTTGGCCTCTTTGATAGGGTTTGCAAATGTCTGTTTTTCTATGGCGCTTATGATCCATCTTGGCGCCTTAGTTTAGATTTCCAGCAGTTGGATCTTTCTGTGACATTCTAGCAGTAGTCCTGTTCTTGTGTTTTTTGTGATGCTTGATATTGAGATTGTTCTTAACCTCTTGTGGGACTTGCAGATATTAATGTTGCTGATGCGCTTCCATGATGGTTTGTGAGCTGAGTTTGCATTTGGTTCATTACATGGCTGCTGTTTGTGATTCTGATGGTGAAATCGGATTTGTGCTGTTACAAGTGCTGTCATGGTGTATTTCTGTTCAGATTCGGCATTTGATTTCCATGGGCTTATTTATGTGACTCAGAGTTGATGCAGTTTAGGAATATCTATTGTTACGCCAATTTCTGATACTGTTTGATTCCTTTTGGCAGATGTTGAACTCGGCTGTGAACGCGCTGGTTTCATGGATCGTTCGGTTATCCGTTTGTGGAAGTTGAGCTCGAATTCAGTTCTTTTACCAAGTTGCCTCGTTTATAAAACTGAACTGAATTGTTCTTGCAACTGAAACATATCCGGATTATGATTAATTTGGCTTTACAAATCCAATTTCGGCATATGATCCTTTTCGGCAAATCATTTCGGTCCCCATTTCATTTTACTCTTCATCTCTCGGTTGTCCCGTATGATAAGAACAGATGACCACTTGATCTGACGCCAATGGCGCGGATTGGTAACGGGGGTAGGACGCATCTTCGGTTGTGCCACTCCCGGCACTCGATGATGACGCTGTTCTGAGAGTGTCGAAAACAAACTTCTAACCCTTTCCTGCTTCTGTTTTGTTTTGTTTCTCTTTGTGCAGGTTAATCGGAGATTTGCGGTGAAGATCGAGGGACATCACGAAGAACACTTAGAAATCTTTAGGATTTAGGACTCTTTAGGAAATACAATTTCATTTCTCTTTTGTAACTTGTAATAAAAAAATATTATGAATAAATTCAATAATATTCTTTATCCAAATTACTTCCTCTTTGTAAATCATGATATGAATAAACTTCAAATTTCTATCCAAATTTACTTTACAATTTGTAATAATAATAAAATATTATGAATGAACTTCACATATTCTATTAAAATCATTTTCCAATTTCTTTTCCATGATTTAATTTGCAAACACCTCAACATCCGATTAAACCTCACCAGTCAAACATCCCTGAATAAAGGTTGAAATTAATTCGATCCAATCTTGCATAATAAGCTTAATACCTTCAACATGAATAAGTTCCATTAATCAGTCGAAGTTTTCACTGTTTTCCCTCTAAAATGAACTGAAAGATAGAAGAATGAATTCTTGTTAAAACCCTGTTCCACAGATCAGATTCTCGCATCGCCTTGAACCAAACCAAATTGATATCTTAACACAATCAACCCACGTAAATAAATGACTCAGGAATAAAACCTCATTGGGTCCAAAATTACGAATTATGCTTCAAAATGACCAAAACGCCCCTAGGGGTAATTCCTGCAAAACAACTCGCGCTCAATGATTGGTTAGTGATTAATGGATGCAAAAAATGAAATGTCATGCGCCATGACTGTCTAAATGTAAGGGTAAAATTTGGGGTATTACAACTACCATTATCGGAATTACATTCAACTTTGAAATTTTTTATGTTGTAGCATTAGGTAAAACAGTCTTCTAATTAATACCAACGTCAACACCTAAATTCATCTCATCAATTTCATCTTCCAAATCTTCATCCTCTTCCTCGTCATCCTCACCGCCCATGCTATAATCTGGATCTGTTTCACTCTCGTCATCAACATTAACGCAAACCTTTTCATCTACTCCATCGACACTAACCTCTTCATCTACTCCATCGACACCAACCTCTTCATCTACTCCATCAACACTAACCTCTTCATCTACTCTATCAACACTAACCTCTTCATTGTTTGCTCCTTCGACATTAACTTCATCGTTTGCTCCCTCAACATTAACTTCATTATTTTCTCCCTCGACATCGACATTAACTTCATCGTTTGCTCCCTCGACATTAACTTCATCGTTTTCTCCCTCAACATTAACTTCATCATTTGCTCCCTCGATGTCGACATTAACTTCATCGTTTGCTCCCTCGACATTAACTTCATTGTTTGCTCCCTCGACATTAACTTTGTAACATCCTAATTTTTCCATACACTAAATAATATATCTAGTTAGATTTGAGATTTTAACAATGCTAGTTATTAAAAATTAAATGTTGAAACTAACACTTATAATAATTAATTTATTAATTAATTACTTTTTATATTTATTACTTTTATTCTTCAATTTGAATATCATCGTTTCATTTTATAAACTAAACTTTGAAATTTAAATTGGTACTTAAAACCCTTAACTTTAAGTTAATTAATTATTCATATTATTATTATCATTATTGTTGTTCTTGTTTTGTTATTATTAATTGATTTTATTTTATTTGAATATTATCATTTTACTCTATAAACCAATTAATAAATAAAATAATCTTAAGACAATAAAAATATCAAATAACTATCCTTTTTACTATTTTTATTATTATTAATATTATTAACATTTTACTTTTTATAAAAGAAATATATATCTCATTTTCTATTAATATCCTACATAATATTATGTCATGAAATCAAGCTCCCATACCTTTGTCATAAATTATTTTCACAAAGTCATACTAGAACACCTAAAGCACTATTGATGAAAGATTAGTAAATATTTGATAGAGACATATTTACTAGCAAGAGTTGAAAAGTTGGAAGGTATGGGCAAAAGATGATAAATTATGTTATTTTAATATTTTACAACTAGTATAAATAGGGGTCTCTTCCACCCCATTTTCATTCATTCAATCACAAATCATCTTTCTTACTTCTTTACTTCTTTCCTTCTCTAATTTCTTCATATAGCAATATTAGTTTTAGTTATCGAAGTTCCCACGATATCGGTTCGTAACCTTTAGAGTATTTTGTGGTAAAAGTTCTTCTAAAGTTTCAAGGGAGTTTTATACGTCAAAGTTCTGCCCAAATCATTTTCATAAGTAATCGGTAAGCCGTTATAATGTCCATTTTATTTTAATTATATTATTTTAATTATGTTATTTATATAAAGGTTATTTTAAATTTTCTATGCAAATTCCGTTCAGACGTCGATATATTGAACTTATAAAGTCCAAAATAAATTTTACCATTTTAAGTCGTTATAATGCCCAAATTTTATTATAATTTAAATGTTATTAGAAATATACTCTTGACAATTTTCTAAAACAAACAAATTCAAAAGGAGGTATAATATAATTTATATTTGAATTTAATAATTATTTTGGAGGTTATTATGATATATTTAAATAAATAAATATTTCAAGTTATAACGGGATTATGTTCAATTAACCATAAATTATATTCTAATTATTTCATAAATTTCGTACAATCCAACGGTTATCGTAAATTAGGTTCTTGGCAAAGATCGAAGACAACACTTGTGGACTTTCAACAACACTCAACAAAAGGTGGGGGCAAGATTTCGTATACGATTGGGACGGTTAGCGTAAAATAACTTAATATATATGTGTGTAGTGGTGACCTAAGCCCTACTAGCGATAAATAATTAAGGAGAGCCTATTCTCAAATAATGATTTTCACAAATCACTAGGCGAGGTTACGCCGGCCTTAATTAATTATCATAGGAATAATCTTTGACAATTTGGTATTGTATTGTGCTTGCATTATTCGGTTAATTTTATAATTGTTTATTTTATTTATACTTGAATGATTGTGATTGATAGATTAAGGAAATAATCGGTTAATGAGAGAAAAACATTGCTAGATATTAAGTAATTGATCCCCATTAACATAAGGAAAGTTGGATACAATGAGTAGTTATATTTGGTTGGGTTCTGGCTAAGGAAAGACTTGGTCGACTATGCCGTTTACAGTCCACCTCTCTTACCTGGGAAGTTAACCATACAATTACCCATTATACAAACTGAACTTATTATGTAAGGACAAAGATCAAATATGGCAAGACATTGGATGGATTTGGTACTCAACCTAAGTATCTAGATAATAAGTATAACTTGAAAAGTTGATACGATAATTCCCCATTATTAACTTAATACTTATGGCTAAGAGTTGCCACAAGATGAGTGAGTGATCATATAGACTTGCATTAAGGAATGTGTAAGTCCACCGCCGTGCGGTATGGGACGCACGAGGTTGATCAGTCGCCTGCAATCCCGACGGGGATTATTATCTATGCATGCTAGGCAAGACAAGGTTCTTGGCCTGAATTCTCAGGGACGATCGACTTATAACACCTAGGCTCCATGTGAAGTTAGGTGGCGTAGCTCTTGGTAATTGGGAGTACGTTGGTGGCATGTGGTCTAGTGATATCTGATCTTGGTAAATGGGATAGATATCATTGACAGCGTTTAGTGGCCTGAGTCAGCATATAGTTCAGGGATGCATTAGAATAAATAAAGTATATGTAATTGTGGGTATAAGATACGCTTGTTTGTATAAATATGGTTTCCATATATATTATTATTTTACACATTCATTCCCACTTTTAAACTTGTACATGAATCTTAGCCCTGTGTCATTTTTGTTTTGCATTTTGGATTATTTTATGACGATCAGACGATGAGCTCGAATCTTGCGTACTTCCCGACAACTCAGAAGGAAAGGATATGAAGTGACGTGGAGATGTGTTACTATAACATCTAGATTGGGAGCTGTTAGTGTTTTGTCAAACGCTAATCACATCCCTACTACTACAGTCAGTATAAGTGTCAGTCTTGTTGGACTTAGGAGGTCCCTTTTGGTATGCTTTCTTTTTGGTTTCCTTTCTGTACTTTTATTTTATGTTTTATCTATGTGGCAAGGCCGCTAGTCTTAACGGTGTCAAACTCTGTAAAATATATTTGAAGCATATGTATGTGAAACAGTATGTTTTTAAATAATTAAGTATTGTCCTTTAAAAATTTCAAATTTTTCTGTATTTTTATAAGGTTTCATTAGAATTCCACTAATGGGACATAGGCTGTCTCATTTAATGGTATCAGAGCTGGTCGATTCAGCTCGGACCGTAAGTGTCTAGAATTATACTGACTGTATCAAGTTGGATTCCAAACTGGATGATAACTTTTCTTCTGTGCATTGAGTCTTCATCTTGAGAGCCTTCTAGTATAATGGTCTAGGAAACTTATTTAGCACACTTTATTTTTCCTCCCCAACGGTCACAAACCCAACGGTAACGTAACGGACACTTCACAAAATTCACTTTATAAATACTTCACACCCATCCATTATTTTCATATCAATTCCTAAATATTTATCTATACCTTTCAAATGGCTAAATCCTTTCTTTTATTCATCACTCTTCTTGTCATTATTTTGTTTGTTATTGGTATCATCAAGCATGAAGAATTAGGTAAAGATTTCGTAGCAATAATGATAATTATAGTTTTACCACTATTAGTCTTAGCTTGGTTTACAAGTAGAGGTTTTTGAATGAGACATGGTCACGATTTTTGTAATCGTTGTTATTAAATAAATTGATACATTTTTGTTTATACATTAAATGTTGATTATGTTTTCCTGAATTCTAGTTATATTTAAGATATTAATTCAACATTTTAGACACAATTATCCCTTGCCTGTGGGAGACTTGATAAAAATCCTTATCGATGAATCATTCATTGGGATATAAATATACATAATTGTTATGTTCTTTATGTCTTGTGAATGATTGAACCTAATAACTATTCCTTTTCAGGAAGTTATGGTTCAGAACGTCAGAGGTGCGAGGCGTGGTAGGAGTGCTGCTAGAGGCACTACTAGAGGTATACGTAGGAATGCGAGTGATGAAGTTACTCCTGAAGGAGCACCTACCATTCCCATTGGACGAGAAGATCATTCCCAAACTGGAACGAACTCTCAAGCTGACACTCGAGATGTTCGTGAACTTGCTGCAGCTGTGTTAGTTCAAACACAACAAAATGCTCAAATCCTGCAAATCACTCGAGATCATCAACTCTTTCAGCAACAACAAAGGGAAATGGTGCATGAGGATACAGGATTGAACTCGTTTCTGAAAGGAAAACCACCACAGTTTGGTGGTGACTTTAATCCGGAGGGTGCTGAGAAATGGTTGCAAGAAATGGAGAAGATATTTTCTTTCACTCACTGTAGAGAGAATAGAAGGGTTGGTTATGCAACATTCATGCTGACAGGCGATGCTGAAGCTTGGTGGAGAGGAAAGTATAGATTATTGGAAGAGGAAGGAAGAGAAATCAATTGGACCTTGTTCAAAGAAGAATTTTTGGGGAAGTATTTTCCAAAGTTATGTAGGAAAGAGAAGGAGAGAGAATTTCAGAATCTACGTCAAGGTGTGATGACGGTGGGAGAATATACTAGGAAGTTTGAATCCTTGCTAAAGTATTCTGAGTTTTACCGCTTGCATCCAAGGGAAGAATGGATGTGTGAAAAGTATCAAGATGGATTGAAATATGATATCCAGAGGGCAGTTTTACCTCTGCATATTATGCGCTTTGGTGAGCTAGTAGAAAGGTGTCTGGAGTTGGAAGGGATTGACAATAGGAAGAATCAATATGGATCAGGAGGATCAACCCAAAACAACAATCACAAGGGCCACTTTAACCGAGGCCACGGAGGAAGAATCCAACGAGGGGGTAGGCCATATCAAAGGCCTACACCTTATCATAACCAGGATTCTAGAAGGTTAATGTTCAAGTGTTACAGCTGTGGAGGGGCACATCTTAACAAAGATTGTCCAAATAGAAATATTGGAACTTGTTTTCGCTGTGGTCAGAAAGGCCACTTTCTCAAAGATTGTCCCCAAGGACAAAGTCAACCAACAGGCCAGAGGAGCGGCCTAATAAACAATAACAACATAGGGAGAGCAAGAAATGGAGGCCCAAGTGTTGGTCAGAGACCTCAGAATCAAAATAAGCCAACCACAGGAAGAGTATTTACAATTAGAGGAGCTGAGATCTCAAAGTCAGCTGGGTTAATTCAAGGTATGTGTTTAATTGGAGATAAGTTGGTATCAGTTTTATTCGATTCAGGAGCTACACATTCTTTTATATCTACCTCTTGTGCTGAATTTTTGGGATTCGAAATTGTTGATCACGATTATAAGTTGACTATCACAACTCCCTCGGGAGAAAGAATGGTAACTTATTCAGTCTGTGTAGACTGTCCAATAATCTTAGAAAATAGAAGATTCTTAGTAGATCTTGTGGTACTCCCGCTACAAGACCTAGATGTCATCTTAGGAATGGATTGGTTATCAGCCAACGATGTCAACTTGAGATGCAAGGAGAAAATTTTTACATTTGGAGAAGATAGTGGAGAAATCAGCAAAGCTGAAACCCTCACTCAAAGTTTTATGATGCTATTCTCCATGTCAGTAGGAGAAACCCCTAGTGTGGAAAATTTTCCCGTAGTCTGTGAATTCCCGGAAGTCTTTCCAGAAGAAGTTCCAGGTTTACCACCGGTTAGGGAAGTGGAATTTTCTATAGACTTGGTTCCAGGAACTGGACCAATTTCTATATCTCCTTATCGAATGTCACCCTCAGAGCTTGCGGAGTTAAAGAAACAATTAGACGAGATGTTAGAGAAAGAATTTATTAGACCAAGTGTATCGCCATGGGGAGCTCCAATCTTGTTTGTGAAGAAGAAGGATGGTTCTTCTAGACTTTGTGTGGATTACAGACAACTCAATAAAGCCACTGTGAAAAACAAGTATCCTTTGCCTAGAATCGACGACTTGATGGATCAGTTAAAAGGAGCATCAGTATTCTCAAAGATTGACTTGAAGTCTGGATATCATCAGATCAGGGTGAAGGAAGATGATATTCCAAAAACAGCTTTTAGATCCCGTTATGGACACTATGAGTACTTAGTTATGCCATTTGGTTTGACTAATGCTCCAGCAGTATTCATGGATTACATGAATAGGATCTTTAGGTCATACTTAGATCAATTTGTTGTAGTTTTCATTGATGACATTCTGATTTATTCCAAGAATGAGGTAGAGCACAGAGAACATTTGAGAATTGTGCTACAGATATTAAAGGACCTTCAATTGTACGCGAAATTCTCGAAATGTGAATTTTGGTTGAAGGAGGTACAATTTCTTGGTCATGTAATTAGTAAAGAAGGTATTGCAGTAGACCCAAGTAAAGTCGAAGCAATAACAAAGTGGGAGAGTCCAAAGAATGTTGGCGAGATTCGAAGTTTTCTTGGACTAGCTGGATATTATCGGAGGTTCATTGAAGGATTTTCAAAGATCGCTTTGCCCATGACTCAGTTAACGAGGAAAGGTAAAAACTTTGAATGGACTAAAGAGTGTGAAGAAAGTTTTCAGAAGCTAAAGGAAAGATTGACTTCATCACCAATACTCATCTTACCAGACCCATTAGGAAATTTTGATGTGTATTGTGATGCGTCATATCAAGGTCTTGGGTGTGTGTTGATGCAAGAAAGGAAAGTGATAGCTTATGCATCAAGACAATTGAAGGTGCATGAGAGGAACTACCCAACTCACGACCTAGAGTTAGCGGCAATTGTGTTTGCCTTAAAGATTTGGAGGCATTATCTTTATGGATCAAAGTTCACTGTGTTAAGTGATCACAAAAGCCTGAAGCATTTATTTGATCAGAAAGATTTAAACATGAGACAAAGGCGCTGGATGGAATTCTTGAAGGACTATGATTTTGAGTTGCAATATCATCCCGGAAAGGCCAATGTTGTAGCAGACGCTTTGAGTCGAAAGAAACTTCATGTATCTGCAATGATGTTGAAGGAAGAAGAGTTGATTGACAAATTCGTGGATTTAAACTTAGGAGTACATCACAATGAAGGAAGTATATTCATAGGCGCTATTGTCGTGTCTAATGAATTTCTGAAATGGATCAAAGATGAACAACAACTTGATGACCGTCTAGTGAGCATAAAGGAAAATATAAGAAATGGTCAAAATGGAGAGTTTAACATAAGGAGTGATGGAATCCTAAGGTTTAAAGAAAGGTTGTGTGTACCTCAAAATCAGGATATTCAAAAGTTGATTTTGGAAGAGGGCCACAAAAGTAAGTTGAGTTTTCATCCAGGAGCCACAAAGATGTATCAAGACTTGAAGAAAATGTTTTGGTGGGTTGGAATGAAGAGACATATAGCAGAATATGTTCAAAGTTGCTTGGTATGTCAGAAGGCAAAGATTGAACATCAGAAGCCAGCCGGATTGCTACAACCTTTAGATATTCCAGAGTGGAAGTGGGACGGAATAGCCATGGATTTTGTAACCGCTTTGCCTAAGACTCAGAAACAACATGATGCAATTTGGGTGATCATTGATAGGTTGACAAAGAGTGCACATTTCATTCCCATCAACCAGACGTTTAAATTAGAGAGACTAGCTCAGGTATATGTAAAGGAGATTGTTAGATTGCATGGAATACCTTCAAGTATAGTCAGTGATAGAGATCCCAGATTCACATCAAATTTTTGGCATCAGTTGCATTTAGAGTTAGGAACAAAACTGAGGTTAAGTTCAGCTTATCATCCCCAAACGGATGGCCAGTCTGAGAGGACGATTCAATCGTTAGAGGATTTGTTGAGAGCTTGTGCTCTTGAACACAAAGGAAGTTGGGACGAGTTCTTACCATTGATTGAGTTTACTTACAACAATAGTTTTCACTCAAGTATCGGCATGGCTCCATATGAAGCATTATACGGAAGAAAGTGTCGTACACCTTTATGTTGGTATGAGGTTGGAGAAAATAAAATATTGGGTTCAGAATTCGTGCAACAAACGACAGATCAGGTTAAACTTATTAGAGAAAAAATGAAGGCAGCACAGGACCGTCAAAAGAGTTATAATGATAAGAGGAGAAGACCTTTGGAGTTCGAGGCAGGAGATCACGTGTTCATTAGGGTAACTCCTAGGGCGGGAATTGCACGAGCAATCAAAACTAGGAAGTTAACACCAAGGTTTATCGGGCCTTTTCAAATTCTACGGCGGATTGGACCTGTAGCGTATCACATTGCTTTGCCGCCAAACTTGTCTAATCTTCATGATGTATTTCATGTATCACAACTGAGGAAGTATTATCCGGACCCTTCACATGTCATTGAGCCTGAAACTGTGGAACTTAGAGATAATTTGGAATATGAGGCTATACCTGTCAAGATCTTAGATCATCGTATTAAAGAACTTCGTGGAAAGCAAATACCATTGGTTAGAGTCGTGTGGGATGATGTAACTGGTGATTCTACTTGGGAAAGAGAAGAAGACATGCGTCAGAAGTATCCACATATGTTTTAGGTACGCTAAATTTCGAGGACGAAATTTCTTTTAAGGGGGGTGGTAATGTAACATCCTAATTTTTCCATACACTAAATAATATATCTAGTTAGATTTGAGATTTTAACAATGCTAGTTATTAAAAATTAAATGTTGAAACTAACACTTATAATAATTAATTTATTAATTAATTACTTTTTATATTTATTACTTTTATTCTTCAATTTGAATATCATCGTTTCATTTTATAAACTAAACTTTGAAATTTAAATTGGTACTTAAAACCCTTAACTTTAAGTTAATTAATTATTCATATTATTATTATCATTATTGTTGTTCTTGTTTTGTTATTATTAATTGATTTTATTTTATTTGAATATTATCATTTTACTCTATAAACCAATTAATAAATAAAATAATCTTAAGACAATAAAAATATCAAATAACTATCCTTTTTACTATTTTTATTATTATTAATATTATTAACATTTTACTTTTTATAAAAGAAATATATATCTCATTTTCTATTAATATCCTACATAATATTATGTCATGAAATCAAGCTCCCATACCTTTGTCATAAATTATTTTCACAAAGTCATACTAGAACACCTAAAGCACTATTGATGAAAGATTAGTAAATATTTGATAGAGACATATTTACTAGCAAGAGTTGAAAAGTTGGAAGGTATGGGCAAAAGATGATAAATTATGTTATTTTAATATTTTACAACTAGTATAAATAGGGGTCTCTTCCACCCCATTTTCATTCATTCAATCACAAATCATCTTTCTTACTTCTTTACTTCTTTCCTTCTCTAATTTCTTCATATAGCAATATTAGTTTTAGTTATCGAAGTTCCCACGATATCGGTTCGTAACCTTTAGAGTATTTTGTGGTAAAAGTTCTTCTAAAGTTTCAAGGGAGTTTTATACGTCAAAGTTCTGCCCAAATCATTTTCATAAGTAATCGGTAAGCCGTTATAATGTCCATTTTATTTTAATTATATTATTTTAATTATGTTATTTATATAAAGGTTATTTTAAATTTTCTATGCAAATTCCGTTCAGACGTCGATATATTGAACTTATAAAGTCCAAAATAAATTTTACCATTTTAAGTCGTTATAATGCCCAAATTTTATTATAATTTAAATGTTATTAGAAATATACTCTTGACAATTTTCTAAAACAAACAAATTCAAAAGGAGGTATAATATAATTTATATTTGAATTTAATAATTATTTTGGAGGTTATTATGATATATTTAAATAAATAAATATTTCAAGTTATAACGGGATTATGTTCAATTAACCATAAATTATATTCTAATTATTTCATAAATTTCGTACAATCCAACGGTTATCGTAAATTAGGTTCTTGGCAAAGATCGAAGACAACACTTGTGGACTTTCAACAACACTCAACAAAAGGTGGGGGCAAGATTTCGTATACGATTGGGACGGTTAGCGTAAAATAACTTAATATATATGTGTGTAGTGGTGACCTAAGCCCTACTAGCGATAAATAATTAAGGAGAGCCTATTCTCAAATAATGATTTTCACAAATCACTAGGCGAGGTTACGCCGGCCTTAATTAATTATCATAGGAATAATCTTTGACAATTTGGTATTGTATTGTGCTTGCATTATTCGGTTAATTTTATAATTGTTTATTTTATTTATACTTGAATGATTGTGATTGATAGATTAAGGAAATAATCGGTTAATGAGAGAAAAACATTGCTAGATATTAAGTAATTGATCCCCATTAACATAAGGAAAGTTGGATACAATGAGTAGTTATATTTGGTTGGGTTCTGGCTAAGGAAAGACTTGGTCGACTATGCCGTTTACAGTCCACCTCTCTTACCTGGGAAGTTAACCATACAATTACCCATTATACAAACTGAACTTATTATGTAAGGACAAAGATCAAATATGGCAAGACATTGGATGGATTTGGTACTCAACCTAAGTATCTAGATAATAAGTATAACTTGAAAAGTTGATACGATAATTCCCCATTATTAACTTAATACTTATGGCTAAGAGTTGCCACAAGATGAGTGAGTGATCATATAGACTTGCATTAAGGAATGTGTAAGTCCACCGCCGTGCGGTATGGGACGCACGAGGTTGATCAGTCGCCTGCAATCCCGACGGGGATTATTATCTATGCATGCTAGGCAAGACAAGGTTCTTGGCCTGAATTCTCAGGGACGATCGACTTATAACACCTAGGCTCCATGTGAAGTTAGGTGGCGTAGCTCTTGGTAATTGGGAGTACGTTGGTGGCATGTGGTCTAGTGATATCTGATCTTGGTAAATGGGATAGATATCATTGACAGCGTTTAGTGGCCTGAGTCAGCATATAGTTCAGGGATGCATTAGAATAAATAAAGTATATGTAATTGTGGGTATAAGATACGCTTGTTTGTATAAATATGGTTTCCATATATATTATTATTTTACACATTCATTCCCACTTTTAAACTTGTACATGAATCTTAGCCCTGTGTCATTTTTGTTTTGCATTTTGGATTATTTTATGACGATCAGACGATGAGCTCGAATCTTGCGTACTTCCCGACAACTCAGAAGGAAAGGATATGAAGTGACGTGGAGATGTGTTACTATAACATCTAGATTGGGAGCTGTTAGTGTTTTGTCAAACGCTAATCACATCCCTACTACTACAGTCAGTATAAGTGTCAGTCTTGTTGGACTTAGGAGGTCCCTTTTGGTATGCTTTCTTTTTGGTTTCCTTTCTGTACTTTTATTTTATGTTTTATCTATGTGGCAAGGCCGCTAGTCTTAACGGTGTCAAACTCTGTAAAATATATTTGAAGCATATGTATGTGAAACAGTATGTTTTTAAATAATTAAGTATTGTCCTTTAAAAATTTCAAATTTTTCTGTATTTTTATAAGGTTTCATTAGAATTCCACTAATGGGACATAGGCTGTCTCAAACTTCATCATTTGCTCCCTCGACATTAACTTTATCATTTGCTCCCTCGACATTAAATTCATCATTTGCTCCCTCGACATTAACTTCATCATTTGCTCCCTCGACATTAACTTCACCATTTGCTCCTTCACCATTGACTTTTTCACCATTATCCTCCTCAAAAATAACATCCTTAATACTTATTTCTTCAATTTTATGTTCAACATAAAGATCAACTACCTTAAATCCTCTAACATCCTCTATTACCCTTAAGACATCATTATCATTGTTCAAAAGCCGAAGTCCACGAGAAAAGGAAAATTTAGGATTCCAATACCATAAACACTTTATATTACGATACCTCTCACTTTTGATCAAATCTTCAATTTGTATGTAGGACATCAAGTCTACATCCCAATCCCAATTCATTTCAATTACAAGCCCACCAACATACAACAGAACTAGATTATGAATTAAATGTCCCCTATGGTGTACTCTAAATCTGACAGCTTGGGTATCAGAGGGCCTACAAAACACAAACGACCGTTTCTGAATTAAAACATAGATAAAAGGGAGTTGGTATAAACAAATCATATGCTATGACAGAACACAAACGACATTTACGTGTTTAGGGTTTTTGAATTCAGAGGTGAGTTCCGAAACATACCTCGAAACGTAACTTCGGTTTGCCATTTCAGAGACGACCTAGCTACTACGATGACAACGGAAAGCGAGTTGCGGTTTGATTTGAAGCGAGGTGTGATTTGATTTGAAGCGAGTTGCGGTTTGATTTGAAGCGAGATGCGGTTTGATATAGAATCTTTAATTACGTGCGTGAAAGAGGAAGATTCGTGCATAAAAGGGGAAGAGCAAGAATCTTCACTCCTGAACTGGGTTTGAAGAAATGTCGTTTGTCTTCTGCGCTGGGGTTTTACCAAAATTCAATTTAATTTTCTGAAAAATGAAATCAAAAAAACCTAAATGACATGGAAATGATATTTGTGTAAGAACACAGATTGTTTCTTAGTAATATCTCTATGTTTTGATGATAACTCTTATGAAATTTTGTATTAAAGAATTATATACTCTAAAATTTGTTCATGAATATTTGCTGCAGATAATTAAAGTATATATACATCCAAGAGCAATTTAATCTGAACATAGAACTATGGAAGGCTCTGAAGAGTCAGAATCATCTTATAGAAGAATCTGAGCGCTGTCTGCAGAAGAATATGAAGCAGAAGCTACAGAAGAATCTGAAGCAGAAGCTACAGAAGACTCTGAAGCAGAAGCTGCAGAAGAATCTGAAGCAGAAGACTCTAATAAGATCTGAAGAATCTGAAGCATTAAAGAACTTTGTATGAGAGTTAAGAAGCACAGTTTTTCAGAAGACTCTGAGAGTACTACACGCTGTATGTACCGAGGATCTGATTCATAAAACTCTGCTCTGATAGAACTACACGCTAAAGCACACTTGCTGCCTTACTTTGATTCAGCAAAATCTGATGGGAATCCAAGACTCTCATCATGCAAGATCTGA
The DNA here is from genome assembly GCA_963859935.3 of Lathyrus sativus. Lineage (NCBI taxonomy): Eukaryota > Viridiplantae > Streptophyta > Magnoliopsida > Fabales > Fabaceae > Lathyrus > Lathyrus sativus. Next base: position 592,396,501 of record OZ012741.1, on the reverse strand, counting down.
TGGTTACCCTGCTGAAAAGAAATAATTATTGAAGAAGAATTCAAAGTAATATCCTTTGATTTAGCTCAACGACTCTTTCCTCTTTCATGCTTGACACTAGAACACAGACCAAAAGCATTTCTCTGTGCATTCTACTTCCAGGAAAAGTCATGTGATGTAAAGACAAAAAGGTTCATGCCTTTTCAGTACACAGCCTCCAATGTCAAGACTTTGTGGACTACTGTGCATATAAAAGCAAGTCTTCATCATCTTCTTCAAAGTGATCAATAACCAACGAATCTCAAAGAGAAACTCCTACAAGCTCTCATAAAATATTCTTATTGCTGAGTTTATTATTTTGTTCTTAAACATTAAGTGAAAAATCACTGTTGTGATAAAGCTTGTTAGAAGCATTCCTACACTTGTATTAATCTTACATTTTATTGTAATAGTTCCTTAAGAAGATCCAGTTGGGATCAGTAGTTCTTGAGAAGACTTTGAACAGTTGTTCTTAGTGGTAACTATTGTAATCAGTTGATTAAATAGTGGATTAAGTCCTTGTTTGAAAAAGGCAAATCACTCTTGATAGGGTGGACTGGAGTAGTTGAGTTCAACGAACTAGGATAAAAATACTTGAGTTTTTACTTCTAAGTTTTATCTTCATACTTATTCAACCCCCCTTCTAAGTATTTTCTCACCTTCAGTTGGCATCAGAGCTCCGGTTCTGTGTGTGCTACCACTTCACAGTGACAGAAAAGATCCAGTGAGAAAAACTTTGATACTTATATTTGGTTGTTTATAATGGCTAATGTTTCAACATCTAACAAGTATGAAGAAAGAGACAGAATCAGTACCAAACCTCCTATGTTTGATGGGGAGAAATTTGATTATTGGAAAGACAGGATTGAAAGTTTTTTCCTTGGTTATGATGTTGATTTATGGGATTTGGTCATTGTCGCGGTGAAAATCGGATACCAAACTATTGATTAGTTTGAATCTTTAATTCATTTTGCAACCGAACTTTGATTTGTCCAAAGGAAGGGATAAAGATCTAAATTCCCACAATGCAATGCAAATGCAAGGTTTAGAGAGTTATAGGTTCGGGGGTTGGTTAAACTTAGGGAAGGTATTAGCATCCTAAGTTTCTGTAGTACTCTACAGGAACCTCTTGTTTTATATTTATTTATTGCTATGTGTTTATCTGCTTAAGGTTGAAGGACCTAGGGGTTTATTTCTAAGTATACTCGATAAGATGTCGCATCTTATGCCTACATATCCTTACGGGAGTGGAATCAGAGTATTTGTAGTTCCCCTAAAGGGTTAGAGGAGTTCTTTGACTGTGGTCAAAGTTCCTACGGGTTTAGGGTAGTTGGTTGATTGATTTTAGGAGAAGAGATGTGTCTTCATTTTAAGAGAGATGTAACCGCCACAAGTTGTAGGAAAATAGTCTTTGCATCGTCTTAAGAAAAGGGCTTAAGTACTCGAATTGTTTGGCGAGTATGCCTTTATTTCTCTTAAGGAAAAGTTCCTACGTCTTGATTGTATTGTTTGTGGGGTGGAGATTCTATCTCGCTTAAGATGATTGACATCTTTCTCTATTGTGTTTGAATATATTGTTTGTTTTGAATTGATTGTTGAATGCTTGAATATTGTTTGATTTGTATTATTTTGTTCGTTCTAAGTTGTAAAAGAGAACAGTCTTTCCTATGGGGTAGGATCTATCCTAGGAGATCGACTTGGATGAGATCAAGGGTCAAAAGGATTATGATGCAAATGAGATGCACTACACACAAGTGTTGACTTATGTGTAGGTTTTTCCTTTGGACGGATGCGATGCAATAATATAAATGCGATAATGTCAAATTGCTTGTAAAATAAATTGCGGAAATATAAAGTCATACACACGCATGAAAGCGCTAAAGGTGTTGGTGAGAGTGGAAGTGTCGTGAGTGAGTGTGATTGATTGAGTTATATGATGTTGATTTTAGTCGGTTTGATTGTTTAATTTGAATTATGAGAAGATATTGGTTTGATTTTTTTAGGGAGATTGAGTTGATGAAATTGAAAAAAAGGTTGAGTTAACGGTGAGATTAAATTTTATAAGCAATTATATTAAAGGGTGAGATGTTTTTTGAGAAAAAGTTTTTAGAGGGTGAATTAGTTTATAAGAAAATGTTTATACTAGTTTTAAATCATGAATTATAAGTTGATAAAATATTTTAGTTATTATTATAAAAGGATAAAAGTTGATTTGAATAAAAGATTGTTATATATTTTTTTTTAGGAGATTCTAGTGAATAAATAAAGTTATATTATATGAAAAAAGGTTTAAAGTTAAAAAAGGTTTTCTTCTTAAAAGTAAAGTAAAAACTATATAAAAGGTTTGATTTAAACAAAACATTATCCTAGATGAATAAATTTAATAAAAGGTTAACTCATTAAATAAATAGTCTTGGCTATAATTATAAAAAGAAGATTGTTATTGAAATTTTGAATTTTATCTTAACAGATTATAAGTTATTAATATATGAGTTTTTATTAAATAAGTAGAAACTATTTAAGAATTTTTTACTAAAACAAAATAATTAGCTGATATTATTGATAAATAAACTGCGCTTATTATTCTTTTTTTTATTAAAAAAAAAGGGATTTTAATTATATTATTAAGAAATGCAGAAAATAATGAAATTTTTTTAAAAAAACGAAGGTTAAGGATTAGGATTAGAGCGTGATTTACAGATGATTAGGGATTAATGTGGTGAGTGTGTGTACGTGGGATATGTGATTATGGTACACTAATTACACTAATTATAATAAAACACATAGAAGAAAATTGGAACCCTAGATTCCCGCTCTGGCCCCAAATTCCCCTGCGTCTTTCCGTTTTCGCTCGATCTCCATTCTTTCGTCTTTCCCTCTCTCTCATTTTCTCACTGTTCTTTCAACCTTCTCGCGTCCTCTATCTTCCCCGTGTTCATCACCTTCATCTTCCTTTCTTAAATCTGAAACAGAAAACAACACAAATCAAAAGACCACCGTATTTAACAAATTAATTCTCACCAAAATGTACTCAGACGGAATTGGCGGTGACGACTCATGGTGGAGTTTGAGGGTTTGGATTCGCGGTGGAACAGTTCCGGCGATGGAGTTTGAGGAGATGACGATTGCGGATCGTTGCGATGGCTCTGGATTTACGGGAGTTCGATGGTGGAACAGTTCCGGCGATGGAGGTCGAGGAGACGACGATTGCGGATCGTTGCGATGGCTCTGGATTTTCGGGAGTTCGATGGTGGTGGCTACGACGAAGTTATGGCGAAGAAGGGATAAGTTTCTCTCCCTCTTTACAATTTACGACCTCCAGGGTTTAATTTGGGGAATTTCGTGCTGCTATGATTTGTTTATGTGTCTAGGGTTTTTTCATCCTTCTTATATAGGCTACAAAATGGGATTTCCTGATTAAGTCGAATGAATGCTGATTGGGATTTTCTGTTTTGGGTTGAGCCAGATTGCAAACTTCCCTTTTTCATTTGATTGCAATAATATCGATTGATGAAACTTTCCATTTGTGACATCTTGATTCAAACGTGTTTAATGTCTTTGCCTGTCCAGATTCATTAGTTGCCTTGGATTGAATCTTCTTCAAAAGGTATATTCCTCAATTGATTCTTTGACTTGGATTGATGATTTGGCAGGTGTGGAAAACAAACGGGTTTGGGCCAGGGAAGAATTAGAGGCCCAGATGGAAAATCTCGTGCTTGGTGATTAGGAGAGACAACTTCGAATGCTTCTTTGAATGCAGGGTGCGTTGTTTTTTCAATTCAGTCTCTACTCCTAAGGTTTTTTTAGATCAAACTGACGTGCATCTAATCATCGTTTCCTCTTTCTCATGTAGGTGAGGCTTGGTTGCTTCAATCATGGGTGTTTAAACCGGTACCTGCAGTAGATGTCTATGAGATCGAACTTCTGCCCAAGAGCTTGATAATAGCATAGCTGGTCTGCAAATGAAATCTCCTGTGTATCTGCAGGTGGATGATCGTCCCTTTCTAACATTCTTTAGCGAAGATTCACATGGAGATGTTGTGAGTTTTGTGGGATACGTAGTTGATATGCCGTGAGATAGGCCATTGGTTTAGAGTTGCGGAGTTAATATCTTCTGTTTTGGGAATTGATTCTGTAGGCGAATTGCTTGGAGGTTTCAAAGGATCAGGGCCATCAGTGATTGGCAACTGTGGTGGTGGAACTAGTCATCAACTCAGGTTGCTCAAGCAGTAGCTCTGAAGACTGGTCAGCCACATCCCGCTCCTTATCGTCTAGGGATTCATTTGAGTTGTCACGAGTTTTCTTTAATGCTGGTTGTCACTCTGGTCCTGTAATTGGTGTAAGAAAAACCATTGTTTGTTGCACTTTCAAATAATTCCAATTCGTGGTGCTAAATCTGAACATATGTGTTTGCAGCTCATAACCGATGATAGGTTCAAGAGTGTAGAACACAGAGGTTTTGAGAATCGCGTTGGTTCGAGAGTGATCGTTGCATACTCAGCTGTGATGCAAGTGACTAGGTAGTACTTCTTCTTCTTACACACTACAGAAATCGAATCAGGTACTCCTCTTGTATTTATTCCCTGAATCTGAACTGGTTTAATTTCCTGATTTGGTTGATCTCACTTGTGGTGGCTTTCTTATCTTGAGTAGTGGTTAGTGTGATGATTATGCATCACTCTTTAATTCAGCTGTGGTTCAAAGTTTTGCACTAGATGAAAATAGCGAATCATTCAGTTTGGCAAGAAGGCCCAGCGCATCCTCGTTCCCATAACTCATCTCAGCAAGTGAAAAGAGGGAAGAAGCTGCTGGTTCGATTACTCATCAAAGTGTGTTCCAAACGTTCTTTGTTCAATCCTTCCTACTGAGTTGTTTGTTTAATCTATTTTTCAGGTTTGGTCACTCGGCGAATCACCAACATTCTCAACTTTGATACGGATCCAGGACGAAGTCATCGGCATTGAAGGAGAGGGGAAACATGCCCATTAATCATACCAGGAAGCATTCCTGCTACCTGAAGTTCCATTAAATTTGCAGAGGCTGCAGGAGACAATATTTGCACGCTCATCTAATCTTTTGGAGAGAGTGGACCAAGCTATACCTACAACTTGTTTGATAGCTTGTTGTATTGATGCGGTAGTTTCACCGGAGCCGGTAGTGAGCAAAACAGAATTTTACATATGCCGCCCTTCTGAATTATGATTCAAAGTAGATTCTTAGAGACTTTCTTGGAGTTTCATCCACTGAAGCGTCACTAAACTTGTCGGTAACAGGTGCGAGACTTGAACCTGAGTTATACTTGAACTCGTGATTTTTCATGGATTATGAATATTGGTTATTTTGGGCTTGAGTAACTTGGGGAGTTTTCTTGAGTTTGCATTCTGACTTGTCTTTCAATGCCACTAGGTTTTGTCTAAACTTCCAAGGTAAAGCCATTGCCTGTTTCATTTGAAGGTCCAAAAACTGCTCAGGACTTCCTTCACTTTGCAATGAAGCCTCTTCTACGTATTGTGTTGGTACACCTCTTTTCTCCTTTCTGAAAGTTATGCAATATAATCCTGGGACAGTCTTGCATGAACGAAGCTGGCTAATGATGTGGGCCTCATAGTAGCAGGGTATGGCGTCTGCATAATTCCTTTGCCGCCGGTAGATTATTGCGAAGTTGTCATAAAGTGCTCGGTGTAGCTTTATAATATGAGGTAGCCGCAGCCACCCTGTTCCATTTTGTGCACATACTTCCAAGATTGGTCAATGATTGTTTATGGTTTGCTCTAAGTTTTCTCATCTGGTGTAGTGGATAACTGCAGGTCAGAGCGGCAATAGGTCCAACTTGCTCTTCGGATTGTAACAATGCTGATTACGGTGGAAACAGAAGCTGTTGACAAGTGCGTGTGAGATGGCGCCGGTAGTTAACAAGAGGTGGCCAGGTAACGATAGACTTGCTTGTGTTCCGTACTTTTTCGAATTTGAATGTTTCAACGGGCAAATCCGGTTAGGGAGCTGTTGGTGCTTTTCGACATACTGTTGTTTTATTTTGCAGGTTGTGGCTGAGCCTTGACCTGTCGGCGACTGGTTTAATATTGCCCGGTGACTGTCCCCTTTTCTCCTTAATCCCGTACTTCTCGTTTGATGCCACGGCTATGCCATAATTGTGGATATGTTAATCATGTATGGGGCTGGAGATGGTCGCCATTATGTTACTTGAACCTTGTACTCCCTCTAACTGCCTTCTTCTTGGACTCGCAGGTTCGACATCTCTGGCGTGGACAGTTCTTTCTAGGATAATGCTAGTGTGTGCTGGCTTGTTAGGAGCTGCGTTCTTATTATAAAACAGAATGTAACCTTTAATATGCCCTTGTAACTGTCAAGAAGAGACATGAATTTGGTCCTTTGACTCTCTTTGAATCCTAGGTTCATTTGTAACACTTGAAATCTCATGATCGTACTGTTGGTTTGTAAAGTATAAATGGATTTTCTTCTATAATTGAGGAGTTTATGGCTTTTGCATGTTATGTGATTCTAAGAGAAAGAGAAAGCAGAAAAAAACGTGCTGCTTGTAATGTCTCTTAAGGATGAATTCAAATTACTTTTTCTTCAATATTGTTTATCTTGAACTCAAAATGGAACACTACTTCTCCCTCAGACTTGTTCTGGCTAAGTATTTGCACAGTAAAGTGCAAGTTGCCACTTGCTAAGTACTCGACCTCCTAGAAGTTTAACTTTGTAAATCTGTAACCTCTTGCGCTTGAATCATGATACCAAGTACGTGTGGATCCTAATGAGCTTATGACTTGAGTAACAACCAAAATTCCTCTCATGATTTGAATAATAGGCCCTTATATGTATCACTTCGTGACTCCCTAAACTTCCAGCAGTAACCTATCTTTCACAAAACAAAACAAACAAGTTGATTAACAAGGTTAGCTATGCATAATGATTGACTATGAGAATGGACGCTATCTCCACTCGATGTTGCCGTGTCTGCACAAATTGGTTAGTCGCATAGATATTAAATATTAAAATAAAGTTAAATAACAACAACAACAAAAAAATGCACAAAAAGAGGTGGGATCTTGTGGTCAAAAATTAGGGTGCAACATTCATAGATGGATATGTTCATCCCATTGATGGGAATGGCAAGAAAGTAGATAGAAAATCTATGACAGAAACCCAAAAGAAGGAATTTAGAAATCACCACAAGGCTAGAACAATATTGTTAAATGCAATATCTCACACTGAGTATGAAAAGATCACAAATAGAGAAACTGCATTTGACATGTTTGAGTCCTTGAAAATGACTCATGAGGGAAACTCTCAAGTCAAGGAAATAAAGGATCTGACTCTAATTCAGAAGTATGAAGCTTTCAAGATGGAAGAAGCTGAATCTGTTGAAGCCATGTTCTCCAAATTTCAAATACTTACAGCTGGACTAAAGTTTCTGAATAAAGGTTACTCTACTGCTGATCACGTGAAGAAGATCATCAGAAGTTTACCTACCAGATGGAGACCTATGGTGACTGCGCTGAAAATGGCTAAAGATCTGAACCAAACTTCCTTGGAGGAACTAATCAGCTCACTAAGGAGCCATGAAATTGAACTTGAGGAAGATGAGCCTCAAAAGAAAGCTAAGTCAATTGCCTTAAAATCTAATAAATCTGCTAAAGCGTTGCAGGTAATAGAGGAAAGCTCTGAAGAATCCTCATCTGAAGATGAAGATGAATTATCCATGTTGTCTAGAAGAATAAATAAACTCTGGAAGCATAAAGGAAAAAAGTTTAGAAACTTCAAGAAGTCTGACCAAAGAAAGGAATCTTTTGGACACAAAAGATCTGGCAAAAAGGAGGTTGTCTGCTACGAATGTAAAGAACCTGGGCATTACAAAAATGATTGTCCAAAGCTTCTGAAAGAAAAGCCTAAAAGAAAATTTGATAAGAAGAAGAAGGTTCTAATGGCAACCTGGGATGATTCAGATACATCTGAATCTGAGGCAGAAGAAAAATGTGCCAACGTAGCATTGATGGCAGAAGATCAGGAGGAAGGAATTTCAGGATCTGAATCTGACTCTGACGCTGAAGAGGTAATGGCTAAACTCACTAAAGATGAACTTATCAAAGTGTTATCAGAGGTTCTGAAGAGCTATAATAATATTAAGCTCAAATACAAGGAGCGTCAAAGCAATCTTGTATCTGAGAATAATATTCTCAAATCAGAAGTTGCTGAGCTAAATGAAAAGAACTTAAAAATGAAAAATGATTTTGAATTAGCTCAACAAAACTCTGATTCTGAAACTGAGTCTGAATGCAAAAATATTTTGGAAAAGTATGACTACAGCTTTCAGAAGTTTCTTGCTAAAAGTATAGACAGAAGCAAAATGGCTTCTATGATCTATGGAGTTAGCAGAAATAACAGAAAAGGAATTGGATATAAATCTTCCTCTGATTTAAATCCAAAATCTGTTGATAAAATTATCATCAAGAAGACTCCTTTATATTCCAATTTTAAATTTGGTCACTTGAATGATATTAAACACACTCGTTCTAAAAAGAACATTCATGTGTTTAAATCTAAGGCTAGTCAGAATAAACCCTATGTTGAAAAACAGAAGTTTAGACGAACCTTCAGAACAACTAACCCAAAAGGACCCAAGAAGATCTGGGTACCTAAGAGTAAAATAATTCCTGTTGCAGATGTTCTTAGCAGCAAGGTCAGGACGCCAGTCATGGTACCTGGACTCTGGATGCTCGCGACATATGACGGGAGAAAGGTCTATGTTCCAAAGTCTGGAGCTTAGATCTGGAGGTGACGTGAAATTTGGAGGGAATCAGAAGGGCAAGATCATTGGATCTGACACTATTGGAAATGGTAACCTTCCCTCTATTACTAATGTTTTACTTGTAGAAGGACTAAAGCATAATTTATTGTCCATAAGTCAATTAAGTGACAATGGTTATGACATAGTCTTTAATCAAAAATGTTGTAAAGCTATTAGTCAAAAGGATGGCTCAATCCTATTTAGTGGAAAGAGGAAGAACAACATTTATAAAATAAATCTTTCAGAACTTAAGGTTCAGAATGTTAAATGCCTCTTGTCTGTTAATGAGGAGCAATGGGTCTGGCATAGAAGATTAGGGCATATTAATATGAGACGTATATCTCAGATTAATAAACTTAATCTTGTCAGAGGACTTCCTAAGTTGAAGTTCACGTCAGATGCTCTTTGTGAAGCATGTCAAAAAGGGAAGTTTTCAAAATCATCTTTTAAATCAAAAAATGTTGTTTCTACTTCCAGACCATTAGAATTACTTCATATTGATCTGTTTGGACCAGTGAAAACTGCATCCATCAGAGGCAAGAAGTATGGATTAGTCATTGTTGATGACTATAGTAGATGGACATGGGTAAAGTTCTTAAAACACAAGGATGAGTCACATTCTGTGTTCTTTGACTTCTGCAAACAAGTCCAGAATGAAAAAGATTTCAAAATTATAAAAGTCAGAAGTGATCATGGTGGTGAATTTGAAAACAAATATTTTGAAAAATATTTTAATGAAAATGGCATTGCTCATGATTTTTCCTGTCCTAGAACTCCACAACAGAATGGAGTTGTAGAGAGGAAAAATAGAACTCTGCAAGAAATGGCCAGAACCATGATCAATGGGACTAATCTGGCAAAGCACTTTTGGGCAGAAGCAATCAACACAGCATGTTACATTCAGAACAGAGTGTCTGTAAGACCTCTTCTGGAAAAGACTCCCTATGAATTGTGGAGGAACAGAGAGCCAAACATTGCTTATTTTCATCCTTTTTGATGTATTTGCTATATGTTGAATACTAAAGAAAATCTGAACAAGTTTGATTCTAAAGCACAGAAGTGTTTCATGCTTGGGTATTCTGAACGCTCTAAAGGCTACAGAGTATACAATACTGAAACACAGATTGTGGAAGAATCTATTCATGTTAGATTTGATGATAAGCTTGGCATTAAAAAGCCAAAGCAGTTTGAAAATTCTGCAGATAGAGAAGTAGTCTTCACAAACTCTGAAGGATCAGAGGCATACAAAGCTCAAGTGAAGGAACCAGAAGCAACGCCAGATGCAATTCCTTTGACTTCTCAGATGAACAACTTAAACATTTCTGAAGAATCAACTATTAGAGGATCATCTTCCAGAATTAAAGCTTCTCATCCAGAGAATGTGATCATTGGAAAGAAGGATGACCCTATCAGAACAAGATCCTTCCTCAGATCCTCTAAAGCATCATTATTTGGATTGGTGTCAATGATTGAACCAACCACTGTGGATGAAGTTTTGCAAGACAATGACTGGATTATTGCCATGCAAGAAGATCTAAATCAGTTCACTAGAAATGATGTGTGGGACTTAGTTCCAAGACCAAAAGGATTCAACATAATTGGAACTAAGTGGGTCTTCAGAAATAAGCTTAATGAGAAAGGAGAAGTTGAAAGAAATAAGGCAAGGCTTGTTGCTCAAGGGTACAGTCAACAAGAAGGTATTGATTACTCTGAAACTTATGCTCCAGTGGCAAGGTTAGAATCTATACGCCTTCTTATTTCATTTGCTGCACAATATAACATCACTCTATATCAGATGGATGTTAAAAGTGCCTTTCTAAATGGTATTATAGAATAAGAAGTTTATTTTCACCAGCCTCCTGGTTTTGAGAGTGAAAAATTTCCAAAACATGTTTTCAAACTAAAGAAATCTCTATATGGTTTAAAACAAGCTCCCAGAGCTTGGTATGAGAGATTAAGTAATTTCCTTCTGGAAAAGAATTTCATCAGAGGCAAGGTGGACACAACACTCTTTTGTAAAACATTTAAGAAAGATCTTCTAATATGTCAAATATATGTGGATGATATTATATTTGGATCTACCAATACTACGCTGGGAAAGGATTTTGCTCAATGTGTGCAGGTAGAATTTGAAATGAGCATGATGGGAGAATTGAAATTCTTTCTAGGAATTCAAGTCAACCAAACTCCAGAGTGCACTTACATTCATCAGACCAAATATGTTAAAGAACTTCTGAAGAAATTTAACATGACTGATAGTAAGATGGCAAAGACTCCCATGCATCCAACTAGTACACTAGGCAAGGAAGAGGTAAGTAAGAAAGTAGATCAGAAACTCTACAGAGGTATGATAGGATCTCTTCTCTACTTAACTGCTTCTAGACCTGACATTCTGTTCAGTGTATGTTTATGTGCAAGATTCCAATCACATCCTAGAGAATCTCACTTAACTGCTGTTAAGAGGGTTCTAAGGTATCTGAAAGGTACTACTAACGTGGGGCTGTGTTATAGAAGATCTGATAAATATACATTAGTTGGATTCTGTGATGCTGACTATGCTGGAGACAAAGTAGAACGTAAAAGTACTTCTGGAAGCTGTCAGTTCCTTGGAAGTCATCTGATCTCATGGTACAGCAAGAAGCAACCCACAATTGCACTTTCTACAACAGAAGCAGAATACATTGCTGCTGCTGGATGTAGCATGCAGATGCTCTGGATGAAGAGTCAGTTAGAGGACTATCAGATCTTTGAGAGTAATGTATCTATCTTCTGTGATAATACTTCTGCTATATGTTTGTCTAAAAATCCAATTTTACACTCTAAGGCAAAACATATAGAAATTAAACATCATTTCATCAAAGACTATGTTCAGAAGGGTATTATAAACCTAGCTTTTGTTGATACAGATCATCAATGGGCTGATATTTTTAGAAAACCCCTTGCTGAAGATAGGTTCAAGTTTATTCTGAAAAATATTGGTATGGATTTTTGTCCAGAATAATATTTATCAGAGGCAAACTTCTCAGATGCAAAATGTTTAATGCTCTGAAGTATTTCATCTGTTAATTTATTCATTTTCTTGAATTATTTTACATGTGTAAATCTGAACTAACAATGCTCAAAGGATCTGAACGTTGTCTAACGTTTCATTTCTCAAACGATTTCAGAGGCACAAGCAATCAGACACGTGTAGCTCAGAAACTGAAAAGGTAGAGTGCACTTTACTGAATTAACGTTTGAAGTACTGCTTTGAAAATCTGAATTTTCTTGATTTTCCCCCCATCTGTCAGAATCATAATTGTTGTGCAATGATGTTTTTACTTTTTCATTAAATGATATGTGAAGCGTGCCTATGTGACTGTTTGTGTATCTGATTTTATCTATAAATATCACAAATCACACCATTTCACACTTTTCACCTCACGAACCTTTTATGCATTTCTGTCGCCTCTTTGCTCTCCATCTAAACCATAAACCTAAAACCTCTCTCTCAAGAACATCAATGGCATCTTCTTCATCAACATCTTCTCAGATGCAATCAACCATTGTTGGTTCTGTTCCTAATGCTGAAGCTTACAAAGAACCTGTAAGAACTCTTCTCACTCCAACCATAGAACTGGAAGTTCTGAGTGAATGCTTCATAGACCTTGAGTCCATTGAAGAAAATGGATTTAATCTCTCCTCAACCATCCAAACTCAGAGTTGGACAAAGTATTTTGACAGGCTTATGGGTCCTGTTTATCCAACCTTGGTGAAAGAATTTTGGATACATGCTCAGGTGTGCCCTAAGTTCATCCATTCTTCTGTCCTTGGGAAGGAGATTGTGATTACTGAGAAGCTGATCAGACAACTTATTGGATACTCTAAAAATGATGGTGAAACTAGTCTACAATCTGCTCGTGTGGATCTTGCTGATGTGTTTCAAGAAGTGACTATTTCTGGGGCACCAACTAGCAAAGTAAGGGAACTAAAGCCAGTCTACAGGATCTGGGCCAAGATTTTCATGAGTTCCATTTTTCACAGAAAATCATCAAATTCCCCAGACTATGTCAGTGTTGAACAACTATATTTTATGTTCTGTATGAGCAAGGGAAAGAAGGTGGACTTGCTTTATCTTCTGTTCAGTCACCTTCTGAATCATGTAAAGGAAACAAGAGAAGATGTAAGAGTCAAAGCTGGAAAAGTTAGGAATTGGATTCCTATGGGTAGGATGATATCAGACATTCTAACAGAGAATGGTCTTGTGAAATATCTGTATGATACTGGATTGACAGAGGATCTTTCATATGTCATAGGTTCTGTCATCAATGGCAATACTCTGAAGAGGATGAAGGTCATCACAGAGCTTGCCAGCAAACCCAAGAGAATTGCTACTAAGGATGTAAGCAACATAAGGATTCCTGTTGAAGATTTTCCAATGTTCACTGCTGATGAACCTAGGCACATCATTCTGACATTCATTGTTGATTGTTTAAAAGAAGGTATTCCTCTGCCTGTGAACATAGTACAGAAGAAAGGAGAAGTTCTGCCCAATCTTGTTAGAGAAAGACGCTCAAAGAAGATTGTTGAAGAAGGATCTGAGGCTCAGCCAAAGAGAAAAGCCTCTGAAGCTGCTGTTAAGCCTCAGAAGGTAAAGAAAGTGAAACCCACTCCTCCAGAAGCAAGTCTGGAAGACATAAGAGAAACTATCAAGCAGGTTTAACATCTGATCCAACTCCAACCATTCACTCTCCATTACCTTCACCTCCTCCATCACCTTCTAGACCACAATCATTTGCACCACCATCATCTGGAATTCATACATCTGAACTCCCTTCATCTCAAACTGCACATTCACAACCATCTTCTGTACAAACTCCATCTGAACCACCTCAAATAAAAATCCAACTAGAACACCAACAACAAGAACCATCTCAGCCAGAACCTCAACAAAATCAACAACCAGAACCTCAACAACAACAACAACAAACACAACCAGAACAACAACAACAATCAGAACATCAATCTCAACCCATTTCATCTGAATCTCCCCAAACAACACCATCTGAACATCCCTCAATAATTGAACAAGCGTTACCTGCTCCAGAACCCTCAAATGACATTCTTGATCTGGAACCACTTGCATCCATGGTTGTCTTGTCATCCACCTCATGCCACTCCACTGAATCATCTGATTCTGAATCAGAAGTTCCATCACCCTCTTGTTTACACATTCCTGATCCACTCAAACTTGCATTTTCTGATCTATCAGCACCTGAACAAATAAATCGCAGACTTGCACTTCGTTCAAATTTCAACCTCTCAGATTTTCAAAATTCATCCTCTGAAGCTGAAATTTCACCAACCCCTACACCCCAACTCACAATACCACAACCATCTGAACCTCAACCATCTGCATTTCAACCATCTGACCAACCACCATCTGATCCAACACCTCCTAATATCACTTGTGAACAACCTCAACCAAACTCTGAATCTGCTGAGAAAGTGACCCCTGAGGAATTTCTTTACACCAACCCTAGATCAGATGTTGATAAACTGTTTGATAATTTCAAAAAGGAAGTTCGTATGGGGATTGCACGTGTAGAAGAAGAGTGTCTGTTCAGTATAGATCCTGCTAAGTCTAAAGCTGCTTGGAATAAATTTATCTCTAAGATCAACGTGGTGGCCTCTCATCTCAAGACAGTCTGTGTTGAAGATGCTAAGGCAAAGTTTGCTGAGTTGGTAAGACAAACTCTGATGAGCATTCCCAAACCACTAGTGCTGCTTCTGGAAGCTGCTCCTGCTGAAGACTCTCCATCTGAAGATGTTGCATCTGATATGGACATTGATGCATCTGCACCTGAAGTAAAGGCTGACAATTCAGAACTTGTAAAGGAGGTTAAGGAAATCAAGTCCTGGATGATCAAACAAGAACAAACCACTGAAGAGATTAAGACTTGGATGGCCAAGCAAGAAGAGTCTACTTCAAAGATCACAGATCTTCTGACCCTGATTGCATCTCGTCAACCCTAGTTTCTTTTCATGTTTTTGCACTGCTGTTTTGAATTTGTTTTCTCTTGTTTGTTTGTTATCATCTGTTATGTGAACCATCTGAATGAATGAAATTGTTTGCTGTGTTTTTCTTCTATTATCTTTTCTGTCTTTACACATCTTTTTGATTATGACAAAAAGGGGGAGAAAAAGAATCTGATTGTTCAATCCATAAGCAAATACTAAAACAAAATTCAAACATATTATTAACTATCTGTGAATTTAAGTCTTTCAGATTCTATTGTTTCATCTGACAAAATAAATTCATTGAAGTTATCCTGAGAATTACCCAACCAGACTCTGATTCTTGAAGCAAATTGTACTCTGAGTCTAAACGCAAAACCAGACTCTGTGTTTGAAAGAAGTCATCAGACTCTAATTAACCAGACTCTGCGTTTGAAAGAAGTCATCAGACTCTGATTCTGAAATACACTCAAGTAAAAAGGGAAGTATTCTTTTCATTAGAGTATTCATTTCAGAGGGAGATTCTTAATCTCAGGGGGAGTTATAATTAATTTTTTATTATTGAACAAAATTTCTCATGTTTTGTCATCAACAAAAAGGGGGAGATTGTAAGAACACAGATTGTTTCTTAGTAATATCTCTATGTTTTGATGATAACTCTTATGAAATTTTGTATTAAAGAATTATATACTCTAAAATTTGTTCATGAATATTTGCTGCAGATAATTAAAGTATATATACATCCAAGAGCAAATTAATCTGAACATAGAACTATGGAAGGCTCTGAAGAGTCAGAATCATCTTATAGAAGAACCTGAGCGCTGTCTGCAGAAGAATCTGAAGCAAAAGCTACAGAAGAATCTGAAGCAGAAGCTACAGAAGACTCTGAAGTAGAAGCTGCAGAAGAATCTGAAGCAGAAGACTCTAATAAGATCTGAAGACTCTGAAGCATTAAAGAACTTTGTATGAGAGTTAAGAAGCACATTTTCAGAAGACTCTGAGAGTACTACACGCTGCATGTACTGAGGATCTAATTCATAAAACTCTTCTCTGATAGAACTACACGTTAAAGCACACTTGCTGCCTTACTCTGATTCAGCAAAATCTGATGGGAATCCAAGACTCTGATCATGCAAGATCTGATGGTTACCCTGCTGAAAAGAAATAATTATTGAAGAAGAATTCAAAGTAATATCCTTTGATTTAGCTCAACGACTCTTTCCTCTTTCATGCTTGACACTAGAACACAGACCAAAAGCATTTCTCTGTGCATTCTACTTCCAGGAAAAGTCATGTGATGTAAAGACAAAAAGGTTCATGCCTTTTCAGTACATAGCCTCCAATGTCAAGACTTTGTGGACTACTGTGCATATAAAAGCAAGTCTTCGTCATCTTCTTCAAAGTGATCAATAACCAACGAATCTCAAAGAGAAACTCCTACAAGCTCTCATAAAATATTCTTATTGCTGAGTTTATTCTTTTGTTCTTAAACATTAAGTGAAAAATCACTGTTGTGATAAAGCTTGTTAGAAGCATTCATACACTTGTATTAATCTTACATTTTATTGTAATAGTTCCTTAAGAAGATCCAGTTGGGATCAGTAGTTCTTGAGAAGACTTTGAACAGTTGTTCTTAGTGGTTACTATTGTAATCAGTTGATTAAATAGTGGATTAAGTCCTTGTTTGAGAAAGACAAATCACTCTTGATAGGGTGGACTGAAGTAGTTGAGTTCAACGAACCAGGATAAAAATACTTGAGTTTTTACTTCTAAGTTTTATCTTCATACTTATTCAACCCCCCCTTCTAAGTATTTTCTCACCTTCAATTTGGTGAATAAGACCATTTTAAATGACATGGAAATGTCACATCATCATTCAACGCGCCACATCATTAAAAACATGATTTAAAATGGCAAGGGGACTAATATCAATCTCGAAACTTTAAAAAGGGACCAAAATCGTAGTTTTTAAAATGGGGGGATCAAAACCCAAAAAAAAAACACAAAATAGGGGGACCAAAGTTGCAATTAAGCCAAATTAAAAAGTTGGTTAAGGTGAAAAAGAAAGTTTAAAGGTGTTACCGTCTTTCGCTTGTCTAACACCAGATTTTAAGCTCACAAACATTCGTTTTCGCGTTCCCGTTTATGCTCTTGAAATCTATTTTTAAAAACATTAATATTTGCATTTTTAAATAAAAGGGTACTTTCATAGAGCAATTAATAAAAATCTAAATTTTCACCCAAGTCTGATACAAATCCTATTCTTACAAACGTGAACCGATATCTCTAAATTACGTTTTTCTCACATTTCAGAGTCTAATAGATTTAATCGAACACAATAACTACGAAATAGTTACTGTTATTCAAATGCATACTATATAAATTAAGCATATAATTAACAGTAAATAAACTTAAATAACATTGCAAACATTTATAATTAACAAGAAAAAAGTTAAATAACAGAGTAAATAAATGTTTTTACAAAATAATTATTTTTGCCTAAAATGAAAACTCTAAAGACTTCGATATCAAAAACTGAACTTAGAAGTCCCTTTTATAAGGCTAAAATTTGTGCAAAATGTATCTCAAAATATGCAAGAGGTAGTGGGGAAAAAGAGGGGACAGTGGAGAAAAATTGTTTTGACTCGCGAAAAAAATGGATTTCAATGTCATGACAGGCGGCAGTCTGTAAATTATTCATATTTTGCCTTTTCTGAAGGCGGGCTGGGGTCAAGGTTGGCCTGGGTGAAGGCTGACGGGACTCAGCTCTTCAAAACTTGTATTTTTGTTATGTTTTTCTCCGTTTTAGCTCGCACAAGTCTCTAATTAACCGGTAAATGAAATACACGAATAATACCAATAAAACACAATAAAAACATATGAAATAATACTAAAATGCAAGCGAATCGAGTCCAAATATATTACGTATTTTCATGTAACCAGATTTCGAGCCAAAACTTAAATTTGATGCAAACCACAGTTTCATTTTTATGGTCCAATTTTGACCGATAAAGTTCCAATTTTCTTCGAATTCGGTTAAATCAGTTTGACGAGTAAACCATATTCGTTTAGTCGATTTAATATTTATTAGAGTAAACCTATAAAAATGACTATTTTTATAAAATTCACAAACATTTATTTTTTATTTAAAAAATATATATTCAAATTTTAGAATAGTCTAAAGAATTTTTTTTTTATTATTGAAAAAAAGTTATTATTAAGTGATAATATTTTCAATATCATTTGACTTTAAATTGACCATTATCATACTTTAAACTATAAATTAAATAATACTCAAAATTTTGTATTGCATAACTTGTATTTTTGGGTTACACAATACCACCATTAAATTATAAAAATGATAATATCATAAGAGTATTATGAATCTCATTTTTATAATGAGTCAACCATATAATAATAAAAATAAATAAAATATATTTTAATTAAGTTCGGTTGGTCTCAGTTTTCGATGAGTTCAAAATAATCATTCGAGGCCGACCAAAGCAACCCTATAATATCCAAGTTAAGCAACCGAATTAACCTGACACCTGACCCAACCCGATCCATTTGTAAAATAAAGACATCAGATAAGTCAATTTTAATCGAACGGTTTAAATTTGTCCACCCCTATGACATAGGTCTAACTCTCAATATAAGTTCATACATTAATATTAATATGGTCAAGTATAACTCATATTATATTACATTAGGTAAATTTTCAAACGGATTATAAGGATACAAATTTGTTGTAAATAGATTTCAAATGGTAATTGGGGGAGTCTGGGAGCTTTAGGAGTATTATTGTAAATAGATTTTTAGAACAATAATAAATAGAGAAGATAAGAGAAACGAAAGTAAAAGAAAGTTAACATGATTGATTTTTATTAATGCAATTATATCAATGATGCTTACCTCTATTGATGACGTTGAAGGAGGTTTGGGACAAATTGGAGAGTCATTATATATCAAAGACACTGATGAAAAAGTAATTTGTGAAGCAACAACTATACAGTTTGAAGATGTAAAAAAAATCCAATTTGCAACATATATATGTCTTTAACAACATAGTCTCCGATCTAGTAAGATATAGGGTGAAGATTGATGATGAAGATAAGACAATTTATCTTGTTGTGCTCGTTACCACTGGGTTCTTATCACTATTTGGTGACTACTCTTACATACGAGAAAATTACTATTAGTCTTGATGTGATTACTGCTATACTTTTGTAGAAATATGAAGTTAGCTTCATTTTAGAAGTATAATTGGCACCGCGTAAAAAGTTAAAGTTACCTTCATTTTAGTCGTGAACAAGGGACTCTATTTAGCTGTGAAATATGTGTATGAATGTCATTTTCCTAACTTAATCATGATAAAGTGTGAGGTCATGTCTTGTAGATCACTTTACACTGCCTCAAAGACGATATATATATATATATATATATATATATATATATATATATATATATATATATATATATATATATATATATATATATATATATATATATATATATATATATATATATATATATATATATATATATATATATATATATATATATATATATATATATATATATATATATATATATATGTTTTTAGTCCCTCTAAATACGATCATTTTCACATTTAGTCCTTCTAAAAATTTTCTAACGACTATTAACAGAAGTTGATATGATATGCTACATAAAACTTTTTTTGATGACTGAACATATACATAGCAATGTCAACGTGACAAAAAATCTGACATAGATACCACGTGGCAATTTCTTCTATTTTTTATTTTTAGTATTCATAAATCTAGAATTTGTAGTTAATTCGCAACTAATTCTAAATTAATTCCTAATTAATTTAAATACACCATTCTTATTATATGAATACTAGATTACTAGATTGTAAAACTCTAAACTATGTATCGTCGCCAAGATCCTGCTTCCATCCCCAACCCATTGCCAGATGTAAACAACATTGCATGACAAGGATATATGAACTAAACTATGCATTCTCGGAAAGGTTTAAGAAAATAAAGAACAAAAATATTACATGTAAAACACTATCATTGATAAGCAAACCCCCAGCAGAAACATTTTTCACAAATTGCTCCTTGAACTTGTTATCATGTATAAATAAATATGCAGCAAGTGGCTTTGTTACCGCGTTGATCAAATAAAAAACGAGAAGCACCTACCTGAAAAAAGTTTTCCAGTTCAGTCTTTAAAGCATCTACCTAAAAACGAGAAGCACCAAACATTAGATCCACATAGACAAAGATTTACAACTCTTGATCACACAGAGAAAATTCCATACCAGTTTCGGAGCAAATTCTTTTGGTGTAAGGTGTTTTGCAGCCGCAACCATCATTATCCATCCCACTTTTTCATTTTCTGAAAATTTTCAAGAATTACTTATGCTAGTACCATTTTTTCTTCAAATCATGTACTTACTTGATTATCTGTAAATGAATTTCAAAACTCACAACCATCCATGAAAAACAGATCAATAATAACAAACAAAACAAACATGTAAAGAAAATTTTTTCCCACTTTTATTGCAGCAATGCAGTAGTTTCATCCATTGCCCCTTCCACAACTCTTATAGATGAGTTATCCAAATACTCCCCTAACAATTTTGCCAGCAGTGAAGACGAAGCTGGAGCAATTTCTGATGGTTTTAAAACCATAAAATTACCAACGGCTATAGCTCCGACGACTAGATCAAGGCACTGGAAAAACAGACAGAGTAATACTAATATTATAATCTTCATAGAATACCATCAAAGAAACAATTAGCTAAAAACATCAACTCAAAAACATTTGAATAAACAACTTAATTAAGTCATTATAATAACATAACAGTTTATCATATAAATAATCTATATGTTGTTTGTATAATTACTGATAAATTCAAATAAGTCAATCCAATCAGGCTGAATTACTTACAAAACGGATAGTTCCATGCGGATATGACTAAAACAACACCAAGCAGTTCAGGTATGATTTCAGCCGAGTTCACATTGTTTCAATTCCTTCAACACGAGTTCACATGAGTTCTTAAACATACTAAACTGCAAAACAAATCGTAACGGTTATTTAAGAGTTGAACAACTGTTACTCTGTAATTGAGTGAAGATAACATTATGCCGTAGACGACGGTTTTGACTTTTGAGTGGTGGTTTAGCAAGGTCGGAATGAAGAGCACCAATGGTTTGATCCTCTTGTTCAGCCATCATTTTCAAAAGAGCCTTCGATTGTGATATTCTCCATTCGTAACTTCGCGTCTTACTAGAACTGAAACTCACCCTCAGTTCCTTCACCAGCGATGACGCAGCTTCTCCGTCAAACACCACCTTCTGTGAGTGTGACTCCTCTCCCGTTATTACTATTGTTTTTGTGTGGATGTGATGATAAATAAAGACACAATCTGAGAGAAAAGATGAAATAGAAATTTGGAAATATGAGTCGAAACTAAAGGATGATCAATGATGGCGATGCGAATTTATTGTGTATACTCCATTGTAGTTTTGTTGACTATGTAAAGAAAAAAGAGACGTATTAAAGAAATTAGCTTGGAATGCTGATACTTTCTCTTCAAAGCCTATTCTTCAAATAGATATTTTTTCTTCACTTAAATACTGGTACTTACCAACATGAAATATGAATAGGCAATTAACTAAGAATTATTTTGGAATTAACTACAAATTTTAGATTTATTAATATAAAAATTTAAAATAGAATAAATTGTTATGTGGCATCCACGTCATCGTTTTTTTATGTTGACATTATCACATGTATGGTTAGTCATCATAAAAGTTTCACGTGAGATATCATGTCAGCTTCTGTTAACAGCGGTTAGTAAAAGGGACCAAAAGTAAAAATATTATGAGGATAATTCTTTGAAGCAAATTTTTAAAAAGACTAAAATTGAATGACATGATATTTTTGAGGACCCTTGACGTATTTAGCTCTAAAAAAAATTGATCATGCTCATTATCTTTTACTTTCGCTTCTCTTTAATCTTCTATTTTGATTGTTGTTCTAACAATTGACATCGAATGACAATTAACCCTGGTGCGAAATTCGAAGTAACAAGGTTCGACGCGATGGGTAATTTTGGATTATAGCAAAGGAGGGTTAAGGATCTGTTAGCTGAGAAAAGTTTATAGAAGGTGATCTAGAGTTATCAGAATGGATCGTCTTTGCCTTCAATGTAGGGCAGCAACAGTGGTTGTAGGAGAGAAGGGGGTTGTACCTGCAAGGTACTCCAATGCCAAAGTAAGTGTTTGGGCTAAAGAGAAAGAGCAACTACGAGTGTTTAGGTATGATCAAGAATAATTAGAATACCTGGCCCTCTCAAGAGAGAGGGTATTTATAAGTTTTCCCCCAGCGCGGGCCAAGATCTCCCATGTAACCGAAATATTTGGTTGGCCAATGGGGGACTGCCAGGTGGAAGATCTAACGTGTAATCTTTGACCTAGTCCAACTGTCTCTGTGACTTTCGGAGGGGCAGTTGGTCGCGTAAATTGTCAAGCGCGTGAGAGACACGTCCCCAACGACTATTTGCTTCAACGGCTATATTGTGCCCTATGGTCGTATTGGGCATGGACTTAAGCTAGACTGGATTAGGTCTTGCCCAGCTGTGGGGCAGGTGCCTATCCAGTCCAAAACAGGAGCCCTCTAAGTCGTTGCTTCGAGGCGAGGAGTAATGACTTGAGTTAACATAGCTTGTGCGACCAAGGGGCAGGAACTATATCGCGGGGAGATCTTTAAGATCGCTATTAATTGAGCGAAAAACTTCGGGTATGCGCAGGTGCGTAACATTGATATGGTCGATTGTGTGTCGCACATGACCTCCTCGAAGATGAAAGGTGCGCTTTTCGTCGATCACACTTGTTCATAGAATGAAGAAAATTTCAACGAGGCTCCTGCTCGAATATTGATCTTGTGACGTCGTCGAGGAGAATATGCCCGCGGAGAGCTAAAGAGTTGTCTTTTCATAAACATGTGAGGGGTCAGTTTTGAGGATGCCAAGTGGCAGCCTCTTTGTGCCATGTGTGACGGCGCAATAAATTTTGCTTAAGGCCTAGGAGGCTAGGAGCTTAGGAAATGATGGTCTTTTGCTCTTTGCGCTTCCCCATGCGAGCAAGGGAGCCTATATAAAGGGATGGCGAAATTTCATTTCACACTACAAAGATTTCTCTTCTCCTTATCTTTCTCTCTGCAACACTTTCGTCGTTAGAGATCTCGTCGTCGCCGCTGATGCCCCTGTCATCCCAAGATCTTCATCTTCAACCTTCGAATATTCACATATGTTCTTCGATTTCTATGAATTGTTGCAACTTGTTCTTGAATTTGTCGGTGGTCATGAATTTTTCGGTTAAAGTTCATGTGTCTCTTGAAGTACACATGAACGTTTCTGGGAAATTCATGAAGGCTTTGTAGAACTTAAGATTAGGGTTTTGTATGCTTGTAGATCTTCTTAGGTAGTTGCGTAGAATTGTTTTATGTTTGTCATCGGGCAGGGATGTCCTTGCAGCTAAGGGCTTTGTTTTTGGATGCTCGACAGGTTAGGGTAGTCTCGGGATCCTCCCATTTAAGGTATTTATAGATAGCGGGGACGTATCCTTGGCGTTGGTGACGTGTCTCGTTGAAACCTCTTGTCGTTGATAAGGGTCTGAGTTGGGGAGATATACTTGCACTTAATCCTTGCCCTTTCACTTGATTTGTGGTGGAAGGGTGGATTTAATCTTTGTCGAATTCATTGTTGCTTCCTCTGCTTTTCAGGTGAAATGGTTGGTCGAGATGAGGGAACCATCCTTGAAGTTAGGGTAAATATTAATGAAGACGTGCTTCCCGCATAGTATGCTAATGTGTGGGTGGCTGAAAGGGATCTTAGTTGGATCGTCCAGGAGCCCCTCGTAACAAAGTCTATGTTTACCAAGGAGGAGCCAGTAACTTCGATCTCCTCAAAGATAAAGCTGAAGATGCGCCTATTGTAACACCCTTTTCTACCCCACAATTAAAAGACACATGTATTCACATATATCAGAAAAATTATTAAATTCAATAAAAGCCACCACAAAAGGGCGTACATTTCCCAAATAATCAAAATAGGTCAAGGCTCCGTAAACAACGGGTTTTCCCAAAATAAATCAAATTGCACAAAGCAGCGGAACTCAAAAGGCATAAACCAAGATTTTC
Source organism: Lathyrus sativus (assembly GCA_963859935.3). Taxonomy (NCBI): domain Eukaryota; kingdom Viridiplantae; phylum Streptophyta; class Magnoliopsida; order Fabales; family Fabaceae; genus Lathyrus; species Lathyrus sativus. The sequence goes on along the minus strand of OZ012741.1, from coordinate 592,372,476 downwards.
CTCATACGGGAAGATAATCAAAGTAAACTCAAATAAAACATAGTTTAACTCAAAAGACCCCAACCCGATGTTACATATCAGAGAAAGACCCTCTAAGTTAACCAAAAAGGCTAACAACTCAAAACTTCAAAAATATCCTTGACGGCGTCCACGACTAAACCTGTTCATCTACGTGTTACCCACGTGGAGGCAACATTCAAACAGGCAGGGTGAGTAAAACGATTCATAATAATCAATGTATGAAAATCAACATATAAAATGGTGTCATAGTCATATTCAACATCATCATATTCATCAATAGGCCTCAAGGCCACAACATCATAAATTATTCTAAATCACTCATAAATGCAAATGCAACAAGACTCAATGCATGGGGTACCAATCATCACAGCGTGATGGACACTGGGCCATCAACCCTCCATAGATCCCCATCAATAGGATCGATTCTACATGAGAACTAGAACACATCAAAATACTTCACATCCACACAATGGGATTAAAGCCAAAGTAATCAAGGTCCTGAACTGAAGTCCGGATGCACATGAATGCATGATGCACACGTCAATAATCATCCTCATAATAACAGCATACGTTCATCATCATTCATCATAATCATCATCATCACAGTCATCATCATATCTCATGTCATCATAGAATTCATCAAAACTCATGGTAATATCATCATAATTCGTCAATCATTACATCATAGGATTCATCATATTGTCATGTACACATCACATAGAACTCACAGTCATACACGTGTTAATTCGTCAAAGAAATCACAGAATCAAAACATCAAGGCATCGCTGCACACGATCAACATTCACGAACTCTGCTATATTCGCTGGCATGTTCGCTAGGCGAGTCTGTGGCGAGTTTCTTCGTTGTGTGAAGGATTTTTCGCTAGGCAAGTCTGGGAACGAAATTGTTTGCTGTGCGAAGCATTCTTCGCTAGGCAAACAGCGCGATGACAGCAAACTCTGCTACGCACCAGAACCTAAAACCAACCAAAAATCCCCACGGTTCACTCCCCCAATGCCCCCAAAACATCCCTAAATCATCCTTAAGGTCCTACGGCGATAAAGGCCCAAAACCTACGGTTCATTAGGCCAATCCCGCATCATCTTCACACCTTAAATTAGGGGTGTTCATGGGTGCGGGTCGACCCGCAAACCCGCCTACCCAAACCGAACCAACCCACTAATTACCCGGACCCATTCATTTACGGGTATACCCGACCCAACCCGTAACAACCCGTATAGATTTGGTTCGGGTATTGGGTTTTAGTTTCTAAACCCATGAACCCGTTGACCCAACCCGTTGACGTGGCATAATTAATTATTATTATTATTATTATATTATTATTTATAAATTTTAAAGTTGCTATAACTTTGTAAATTGTAACGTACACAAAGATCTTTTGCACTTTCTTTCCAGTTTCCAATCACACATTAAATTATTATTATTATTATAATTAAACATTATTATTAATATTAATCATGCTTGCTTGACTTATGCACTTCTAGTTTACACTTTACTGCCTTTTTATATACTGTATAATTAAACAACTAATATATACTGTATATTATTATATATTTGTTTTACATATGTTGATATATATTTGTAATGGATAACATTTGAGTATCAAAATAACTAATAAATTTTTATAAATTAAGGTATATTAATGAAAATATATAAATAATTAATGGTGTATATGTATCTTAATATTTTTTATGACAAAGAAAATACATTTCAAAATTTTAATTGTTATATTTTTAATTATTCTATTTTATATGTAGGATTTGTCTCCACTACGTAAATAATTTAATTGTTTGAAATATGCAAAATTATATTGAATTATGTTATAGATTTTTTAAATTGAAAATAATAGTTATTATATACACAACCCGTGGACCCAACCCTACCCAACCCGTAAATATCCGGGTTGATTCGGGTCGGTTTTTAAAGTAGAATTACGGGTTTGATGATAAACTCAACCCATTGAAAGTTGAACGGGTTGGGTAACGGGTTAAGGCGAACCCGGTCCAACCCAACCCGCGTACACCCCTACCTTAAATCACAAATTTCTCTACAATTACCCATACTCATTAGGATTACTCAATATCTAATATTCCTGCAAGGTTAAACAAAGGTCAAATCAGAGTTTTTTCCACGAAGGCCTAGTTTTCCTTTTACCCCAATGAATTTCACGGTTGGATTCACAAATAATAGATTTAGGCCACGAAGGCCAAAGATCACTTTTTCTCATATCCACCCTCAAAATCCTTAAACCTTAAATCGACCTTAAATACATTAAAAGTAACACATGGAAAATCATGAAGGTAATACTCCTCATACCTTAATTGTCGATCAAAACCTTCTCAAATCTTTTAGGGAATATTTCAAAACTTCTGCCTCCAATCTTCCCTCCTCAGAGCTCTGGCCTCAATTCTATTCACGGTCTAATAAAATGAATCTTAATCCCTTCACAATTTCCTTTATATTAAACCTAGTCTTGGGCCTCAAAATTGGGCTTTCCCCATAATACCCTCACTAACTCCTCTTAATTATCCAATTTGTCCTTATTTCACTTATATTTATTTATATTAATAATAATACTAATATTTTCATATTATATAATATTAATTAAATAAATAACCCAAAAATGCAAAATTCACAATAATCCACAAAACCACCGAAAATGAATATTCTTATTTAAACAATTAAATAAATATTTCAATTAAATTTGGGGTGTTACACCTATGAATTAGAGGGCGATTAGCCCGTTGGAGAACGACCGGATATGCTCGGTGTATCCGGGGAGGAGACTTTCCATGTACGAACTCGCCTTTAGGGAAGCGGGATATCGTTTGCCTTTTATGGATTTCCAGGGGGTGATATTTTGCCACCTCAAATTGTGTCATGCCCAGCTTTATCTGAATGCTCTGGCGTTCATTCGAGCATCCGAATTGAGGCGTCGTTACCTTCAGATAGGGGCTACCATGGAGCTCTTCTTTTGCATCTTCCAACTGCAAATGAGCGTTTCAGAATCGAAGCAAAGTTGGGTATCTTTCAAGCAGCAGAGCAGGCTATTCTGGCCATATTCGGAGTCTGTCCGAAATTTCAAATTTAGGTTTCTGGTCGTAAAACCCCTTTTCGAAGCGGCCAATAGCGCTTTGGTCACGATGGAGACGCTAAAGGAAGATGGTCGGGAAGTGGTGCGTCTCGTATTAAAGTTTCCCTTGGAATGGGTGTACGCTCATTTTCGATACAAGACAGACCAGTTTCTTATGAAGCATGATCAACTTTGCTCCGAGGACAAGAAGTCTCTTCGAATGCTGACAACGTTCGTTGAGAGTTTCACCCCTATTTTCGTCGTGGATAAAGATGGAAACATACTATGCTCTAAAGATGGGGATCCTGCTCGGGCGGCTCGTTATATAAATACTAAAGCCCTTCTTGACTGTCGAACTGAGGTCGAGGCTTTCGAGCTTCTAGGTATAGATGACGTGCTAAGTCTGTTTTTTAGTGTTTTAATGCCGTGCTAACCTCTTTGTTTCTTCTTTGCAGGAAAGGTGTCGAGCTTGCATTAACGCTTGGTCAAATTCACCGCAGCTAAAAACGTCAAAATGGTTTCGACCTCGAGGGTGGATACGGTTAGGAAGCAAGCGACTCTGGAGAAGTTCGTCAGTCCTTCGTCATCGTCGGGCAACACCTCTAACCCTCATACCCTGAATCCTCAGAAGAAAAGGAAGTGAGACGACCTTGGCTCGTCTTCGACCGAAGGCCTAGGTTTTGCTGAGGGAAAATTCACCTTGCCCCCTGCTTTCTGCAAGAAAATATTTTTAACAGGGAGGGGTTTGTGCAAGTTCCCGATCTAGAGGCGTCGACCATCTTGGTCACTAATCAAAAGGTTAGGAGGTCACTCATGTGTCACGACGCTGCTGCGATGATGAGAATCTTGGAGACGACTCTGGCCCTTGGAGACGCGGAGACCGTCCCGCTCAAGGAGTTCAAAAAGGCATAGGCCAGAGAGACTGAACTTGAGTTGGAGACAGAATACCTGTTCAACCAGCTTCAAACCCTCAAAGGCAACTACAAGACCAAGGTCGCGCTTCTGAAGGACATGAATGAGATGTCCGAAGAGATGAAGAAGATCAGGGAGGAGAACGCCCAGTTGAAGGCCAAGGTTACTGAGCTGGAGGACTCCTCGGCTGTGGGGCCAGACGAAACTAAGGAGGAGAATTCCTTGAAGACCTGACGGAACATGATCGAGAGAATACACATTCTCGAGCAGTACGCCCTTGGAGCTGCCGAATTTGGATTTTTTGCTGCTGTGGAGCAGGTGACGGTCTTGAATCCCGACGTCCAGCTGGTTATCAAGGGGATAGGTGTTATGCACCAGGTGGTCGATGGTAAGGTGGTTCTGCCTGAGATTCCTACTGATGATGACTGATAGTTATTTGTAACTTATTGTATTTTGGCTTGCGTGCCAGTTTTTGTAATTTTGATTGTCGGGATTTGCCTGACACTTATGTAATATCTAAAAACTTTTCTGGCCATGTTGTCGGGTTTATATATGGATGTTTATTTGACATTGTATGCCTTGTTTATTTTTCCTTGCGGATTGTTTTTAGACTTTGCTCAACTAGTCGTGTTACTCGATTATTTATGGAACTTGTCGAGGTGGCGGAGTAATCTCGCCGGATGCGGGACTAGGATCTCAATTGAGGTCTTGATCATGTAGGGCTTGGACTTTCCCATCGCGAGCTGGGTGTCCTGCCACACTGGTACAGCGACGAAGGAGCTCGATTGAGTTGTCCCCGTCGGGCACATAATTCGCTCTTTTCATGAGCAGAGACTTGCCTATGTTAATATTTCAGGATTGTGCTTGCATCAGGGCACGCTCCTTAGGTCGGACAACCCTCCTTTGGGAGTATAATCGTCGATGGTTCATTCTACTTACGTTAGTTGTAGTATTGTTTGAGTTTTTCAGCATTCTAAGGTCGAGCAAATGGATCTCCGTCCAGGTGTTCGAGGTAATAAGCCCAGGTACCTGTTTTCGATCTCACCCAGTAAGGGCCTTCCCAATTTGCAGCATGTTCTCCCTCACGCATGTCTTTTTGGTTTTGGCGTAGGACAAGGCTGTCCACTTGAAAGTCGCGCTTTATGACCTTGGCGTCATGGCGCAGGGTTATTTTTTATTTCAGCAACACTTCGTGGAGAGCTGCCCCTAATCAGATTTCTTTGACCAGGTCGAATTCTTCTCTTAATGCTTCGTCGTTTAGTTCCTCTTCAAGGGGGAATTCAGTCCGTCTCGAGGGTTTTCTGATTTCCACTGGGATTACTGCCTCGGTTCCGTATGCTAGTCGGAAGGGAGTTTCCCCGGTAATGGAGTGAGGAGTTGTACTATATACCCAAAGCACACTGTGTAGCTCCTCGATCCACCTCTCTTTGGCCTCGCCCAACCTTCGTTTTAGTCCGCAAAAGATCACCCTGTTTGCGGCTTCTTCCTGTCCGTTAGTCTGGGGGTGTTCAACGGACCTGAAATGTTGCTTGGTGCCTAGTTTGGCAATGAAGTCCTGAAATTTCCTGTTCGTGAATTGTGTCCTATTGTCAGTCACGAGACCCTGGGGTACATCGAATTGTACGAGGACATTCCTTTTGTAACATTGGAGTATGTTAAATGTCGCGATTTTGGCGAGGGCCTCAGCTTCGATCCATTTTGTAAAGTAGTCGACGGCCACAATCAGAAACTTGTTCTGATATGATCCCATGGTGAAGGAGTCAAGTATGTCCATTCCCCACCAGGCGAGAGGCGACGGGCAGGACATAGTCTTCAACTCATTGGGAGGTTCTAAGTGCATGTCCCTGTGGGGTTGACATCTATCACATTTTTTGACATGTTCCTTCACGTCATGTTGCATAGTTGGCCAATATCCTGCCCGAAGGGCTTTTCATGCCAATGATCTTCCTCCTAAGTATTGTGCGTTGATCCCGTCATGAATTTCTTGGAGAATGTCTGGGATCTTGTTCTCTTTGATGCATTTTAGGAGGGGGATGGAGAATCCTCGTCGGTAGAGTTTTCCTTCGACCAGGACGTATGAGCATGCCCTTCGTTTGGTTACGTTGGCATCTTTACTATCTTTGGGAAACCTTCCCATGGTGAGGTAATCATGCACCAGAGTCATCCAGCAATCGTTGTCCCCAATGGCATTAACATCGAGCAATCCTGTCAGTTTCCTGATGCTCGGATGGGGAAGAGTCTCATGTATGACGGATTTGCTTCCATCCTTCCTTCTGGTGTTGGCTAGCTTTGATAACATGTCTGCCCGAGCATTCCTTTCATGGGGAATATGCTGGACTTCTCATGTTTCGAACTTGGATATCATTTTTTCACCAGCGTCAAATATTCGACGAGGTGGTCATTTTTGGCTTGATACTCTCCTCGTACTTGGGATGCTACGAGCTGAGAGTCTGTGAAAATTTTTATTTCTTTTGCGCCCAGGTCCTCTACCAGTCGTAAGCCTGCGAGGAAGGCTTCGTATTCGGCTTGGTTGTTCGAGGTTGGGAAGGACAAGACCAACGATACTTCGATCAGGATCCCTTCTTCATTTTCGAGGATGATGCCTACCCCGCTGCCGGTGGGACTGGACACTCCGTCGATGAAAATTATCCACCTACACGTCTCGTTGGAAGGGGATGCTATGGGTTTCATTTCTGCCATGAAATCGGCCAGGACCAATGCCTTGAGAGCCTTCCTGCTTTCGTAGTGGACATTGAATTCTGACAGTTCCAGAGACCATTTGAGCATCCTTCCGGCCATATCTGGTCGATCGAGTAGCTGCCTAACGGGTTGGTCCATTCGCACTATTATTGTGTGTGCCAGGAAGTAATGTCTTAATCTTCTCGCAGCGTTGATGAGGGTCAGGGTGACCTTCTCGATCTATTGGAATATAAGTTCTGGCCCTTATAAGGCTTTGTTCAAAAAATATATTGGCTTTTACCCCTCGAGGGTCTCTCAAATTAGGTCAGCGATGATGGCTTCGTTGGTGACAGAGAGATAAAGGTAGAGTGTTTCCCCGCTGTTTGGTCGTGAGAGAACAGGTGGTTCAGATAATGCTTGCTTGAGGTGGCATAGTGCCTGATCGCATTCCTCCTTCCACTCGAATGTTTCCTCTTTTCGAAGGAGGTTGAAGAAAGGCAGAGCGTGTTGGACGGATCTGGCCACGAAGTGAGATAGCAAGGTGAGCATTCCTTTGAGGGATTGTATGGATTTTTTTTTTGACTTAGGCATAAGGAATTCAGAAAATGCTCGACATTTGTCGGGGTTAGCCTCGATCCCCTTCTCAGTGAGGTAGAATCCGAGGAATTTTTCCTTTCTTTTAATACTTTGTTATCATCAAAACCTTAAAGGATATATGTCATGAGTAAATCGTATTCTAACAACCTCCTCCTTTTTGATGATGACAAAGATAAGTATTTGAGAACAATGTTGGGCTATTTTAATTTACTTGAAAACATCAGAGTCTGGGGCTTATAAGCTCTTCTAAGTCTAATAGTTCAAAGGTTGAGGTTTGTAAGCTCCTCATAAGTTCTATATTAAAGAAAACTAAAATATATCTCTCGGGCAAACAAATAACCAAAATAACAAAATTTTAAAATAAGCAATAAATAATTAACATATAAAATCTAAAGGGTTCAGATTTTCTTCAAATACTTTTATATCTTTATCCCCCTTTTGTCACATCAAAAAGATTAAAAAAAAGTTTTTAAAGAAGAGAAGAAAACAAAACGAAATATTTCATAAATGAAAAATAGATCATTATTACTTGATTAGTTTCCAAACAAGATAAAATGATTCAAGTGATATAGAGCATTAAAAGTGTGTACATTGCATTCTTAAGAGTTATTGGTCGCAACACTTCCAAAGATCAAGAAAAGTATTTAATCCAACTGTTTGGTCTACTCAGACTCCACTATAAAAGTAATCCACTCCTAAGTCTTTTTTATCAACATCCTTTTAGAACTCTATGGAATCCACAACCGAAAGTACCAACATCTCTACAATAATTAAGATTTCTGAAGAAGAAGAAGAAGAAGAAGAAGAAGAAGAAGAAGAAGAAGAAGAAGAAGAAGAAGAAGGATGTTTCAGATTGTAATTTCAGATTTCGGAGATGAGGATGAACCAGACTATACTTGGGAAAACAACATGGGTCTTAAGGCTTTAGAAGAATTAGATTAATGTAATATTAATATTTTCATCCTTTTTGTAATCCTTCTTTTGATTAATGAAAGTTATTTTTTACTACCATTATTTTGCACAAGTACAATATTTTACTTCCCCCCTTTTTTTTTCCTGACAATTGCATTAATGTAGTAAAAAGAAGAAGAAAAAAAATAGATTAATATATAAAAAAAGGCAGGTAGTTGTTAAATGATATTCACATTTGTTTAAGAGAATCTTTATTAGAGCTAGATACTAGACATCACTTCCCAAGAGTCAAGAGATAAAAGATTGACTTGACTAATCAACACAAAGACAATAAAGACTCAAGGTAACTGATGAATAAACTCTATAAAATGACTAACAAACTGTCTTAACCAAATCACTTAATCTTTTGAACACACAAATGTATAAGCTGAAACAAATTTGGATTCCAAAGAGAAATTTTATAAAGGCAACATTGCTAAGAGAAGCAACTCAAGCAAGCGAGAAGAATGTAGCAATTGAAGAGACTTCTAACAAGCATAGTTCTTCATAGGCACATACATTATCAAAAATATTTGTTGAGAGACGTAGAAGGAAAGGAACTTCTAGGTCAAAACGCATGAATCTCCAAAAGAAAGAGGTTGTTGAGTTTGCAAAAGAATATTGGAAGGACTACTTGAATAATCTAGAGATGTCAGATTATCCTAGGGATTACCTTTGACCATATCCAAATGTCTAGGAAATTCAGAGATGTAACAACTATTAATCTTTCAATGAGAATGTTGCTTGTTTCTAGTGTTTAATCCTAATTATGATTCTCTGGACAACACAAGAAATGCACATATAATACTTAAGACAACACAGGAACATAAACAATTTTTTTATTAAAGCAAATTATTGCTTAATACAAGATGATAACAGTTACAAGACATATATTGCAGGCAACCAACATTAGAACCTTTCATAGATAGCTTCAAACTTATCTCTCTAGATTTGAGAAGAATCATCCTCTGATGTTATGACAACTCCTTGTTGGATCAATAGTTCAGCAAGAACTCGTCCATAAGGAATGAAGAATGTATTTTCTTTGTGAAAGGATAAAAGAGTCTTTTTCAGATGGTCAAATATTATTTGAGGTAGATCAATTTGTATGTCTGGATTGAGAAGAAGTAGAAAATATTTTTCAATAGAATCCACAAGATCTAGATCCTTGTCCTTAGGTAGCGAGTTTGATTTCGGAATCTGGTTCCAAACAATTGAATCAGGATGAAGGTTTGAGACATGAGAAAGGTTTTAGTGATCTACAAATGTGCACCAAGTAGGAGGATAGTATTCCCAAACAAGAGTACCTGAGATTTCTCCAATATTCCCACTGTTGATTACATTAGCAATTGTATTAGAGGTTAGTATTATATAAACACCAGAAACCTTAAAAAGGATAGCATACTCAAAATTTATCTCAATAATGGATGCATTGACCCAAAATTCTTTGACAATATTTGGATAAGTAAAACCATAGAGCATTTCAAAGTATCCATTCCAACCTTGCTCAGAAACCGCCTTCCAGAAGTTAAAATCTAGTTTAAACAACTCTTCAAAATCCACAACCTTTTTATTGATGACACCTAGGTTATTTGGTGAAGAATTGACTAGAGAATTCATCTCAGGTTTTATTTGATCAACACAGCTAAAAAGAATAGAAAGAAAGAATTGAACAAGACTCTAAACACATAGGAATAAGAATCTTGTCAGAAGGACAAAAAAGCTGACAAGAAATGATGTTATACAAAGACAAGGGATAGAGATCATAGATGTATAAAAAAGAAAATATCATTACCCAAAAGTCTTTTACCCAGCAGATTTCTTGAACACACTAGATGATTCTCAACTTTATGGAATTTAAGACAAATACTTTTTTAATAAAAAATTACTTAAACTGCTTATCAGAAGTACATATTCATTTTTTGAATTTCATAGAGTAACAATTTTCAGAAGCTATCTATCATCAGAGTCTAGTAGGATTAGACTTTAAGTGAGACATCTTCTGTTAGTCATCAGTCTTTGATATTCCATTAAGAGTTAAACATTTTCTCTTGAAACTAGAGTTTAGTTTTTCATATAGATGTGCGTGATTCATGAATGTTGAATTAGTTTCTTTAACTACTAACTTACAACAATATTATCACAAAAGGTGATAATAATGTTTCCATAAACATGATCATCTTCTAGTTAGTGACTTATTTAGTATAGCCAAGTACAACATAGTTTTTTTTAAAATATTTATGAATATTCTTTTGTTATCAGCCTAAAAAACTTCTCTAGAGATCTAGCAGAGACTTTGTATTCTCTCATACTTGAATAATTAATTGAGCTAAGAAGTTTGCAAAGTAAAGAACTGAGCATACCTTTTTTTTAGTTTTTCTTGGTCAAGCTTTAGGCAAGTATTCATATTTGACCATAGAATCTAAACTCTGACTTAAGTGGATCTTGAGTCAATGGTACTTATACCATTAATTCCACTTTCTCCTCCAAACTTCATACCTTCTGCATCTATCAGCTTCTGAGTTTGGTATGTAGGTTTTTCTTCCATCATATGTTATAAGCAACCATTGACCAAGTATCATGGAAGATGCATTGCTCATTTCTTTCAGGATATCTGTAGTAAATACAATTTTGAATATTGGTACCCATATCTCTGGATCCTATAATGTTTGTCCTGACAGGCTTTCTTTTACTTCGTGTCTTAGTCGGATAGTAGTGCCTTGATTCATTCCAGAATTTAAGTCTAGGATGATTTTTGGCTCTAACAAAACCTGTTCTTAGCAGAGTCTTTGATTTCATTATCTTGGATTCATATTATCAAATCTTTTGACTTTACAATCCTTGATTTTGAAAAATATGACTAGCATAAATTCAGATAGTGTTTGCTATCAGAGGTTAGTATAAAATAAGCTTTAAGTTGTGTCTGAGTATTTCCAAAATAAAAAGAATTTGAAGGTTTCTCAAGGAATTGTTCTTTAACACAAATTCTATGATAGCCTTCAAATTCTTAAGGAGCCATGAAGTCACTTAAGATATGATCTTGATAAGCATACTCCTTATTATCAAAACAAAAAAATTCAAGAGACTTGATTTTCTCTTGAGATATTTTTAGATCTTCTTTTGCATGATTAATCTCTAGCTTCATGATTTCAGCTTGTTTGTTAAAGTAGCTTGTGAGATCATGAAATCATATAAAAATATTGAAGCAAGATAGATTTAGAAGTTACCTCTTTCTCTTTAATACTTGATTTATTCCTGGATTCAGATACTTCTTCAGAATATGTAATAACAGTAGTTCCAAATTACTCTTTTCAACTCTTTCTGAATCCTTAACTTTTTTAGCTTCATTAGGAAATGCTTTGAGGCTCTTTGACAACCTTTTTTGTGTCTGGTAACTTTTCTCCTTGTTCTGAAGATTGGGATAATCAGTTGAATTGAAATTATTTATAGAGCTTCTTAAGTTTCTATTTCCATCAACATATTTCTCATTCCTTTTAGCCCGCTGAAAGAATCTTTTGATAAGGAAGGTCATTTCCTCATCATCAAACATTCCATATGAATTTTATTTAATAGACTTGAAGAAAGTTGATTTATTTGACAACTTATCTTCAACTAAATCCATTTCATTATTTTGAAGATTACTGATCAAACTTTCAAGACTCATCATATTTAAGTTATTGATTTCTTGAATAGCTATGACTTTTGGTCTGAACCAGCAAGCAGACTTCTCAGAACTTTCTTGGAAATATTAGATGAAGTGTAACTTGTTAAACTTATTGATTCCCTTCATATTTAGAACACAAAAATTTAAAGATAGTCTTAGCAGTAGACATATCAATGATGTTGATATACTCAGGATGAGATAGAGTATCTACCAAAATGCTTCTAACTCTAAGATGACGTATTAAAAGCTCTTTTTGAGCTGGTGTGAGAGATTTTCTATCTTTGATCATCTTAACACCATTAACTTCTATATTGATACTTCCTTCAAACATATCCCATAATATTTCATCAAGACCAAAGATATATAAGTATGTTTTACTTTTTCATCACTTAAATTCAATGGAGTCTCCACTGAATATGGGAGGATTAGCAACGCAATAAAATTTTTCATATGGTACTTGATTCCTTCTTGGAAAATATTCAGCAAACATATTTTTCTCACTGGGTCATTATCTGCACTACTGTTAAGTATTACACACAGATCATACTCTGATACCAACTGAAGATGAGAAAAATATACAAGAAGGGGGTTGAATTGTATTCTCAATTTACGTTGCTTCTGAATAGAGTTTAGATTCTGATAATAAGTTGCAGCAGAATAATAGCAAAAGCAAGTTAATGACACATGAACACACAGTGATTTATCTTGGTTCCTCCCAAACTGAGAGTAGTCCATTCCCCTTGCAACACAAGATATTTTCCATTATAATCAAATCATGATTACAATTATCACTACTACAAAACGCGTAAACAACAACGCCATGGTCGCCACGGTTCTTCCCTACACCGTAGTGACATCTCTAAACTAAGGCACTATCATATTATTTTTGTTTTTTGTTTAAAAATTATTTGTATATATCAACGGTTGAGGAGCCAACCATGGTGATACCATCAAGCTTTCATGGGTTCAAACCTTAGCACCCTTATATAAATTATTCATTTCATGTTAGGCACACCTTTTCTTTTTTTATTTATTTTTAAAAAAAAAACTTAAAGGTTTATGACTACGGTTGATGAGTTCCACCGTTGTGATATATTTTGTTTTTCATTTAAAAAATTTAATTGTAAATTAAACTCTGGCGCTTCTTTATGAAATTTCACTATGAAAGTAATATATCAAACGATTGTTGGTATTGGTCGTGGTGGTAGCTTCATAATATTATACACTCCTAGTTAGCTTGTCTCTTCAGTATCCTTTTTTCCATTGAAAATAGAAACAATATTCTGAAACAATACACGATTTCAACCCTAAACACTAACATTCAATACTGTGAAATAATACATGATTTCAACTAAAACACCATCGTTCACCCTAACTTGTCTCTTCAGTATCTATTTTTCACTGTGTATTATTCATTTTCGTCATCATCGTCAAAATGGTTGACAAGACCATCACGATCACGATTTCAACCAAGTTGTCACCGTCAAGAAGGAAGACAACAACAACAACAACAACGTCGTTTCCGTAAGGAAGGAAGACAACACCAACATCATACACTTATTCATCAGGTTTAGGGTACGTAAAATATTTCCCCATGCATCTACAATAAACTTGATTTTCCATTGTTGTGGTTGTTATTTATGTTCTTGTTGTTCATGTTATTGTTGTTGTTTTTTAACATAGATGTTAACCATGTCAATTTCTACATCAGATACTAGTGAAGAAACTCAAACAAATGAGACTTGTGCGAATGAAACTCAAACAAATGATACTCAATCTAAAAGATCACAAAGAGGTGTCACAATGATGCCCCAATTCACATCACTCTGCAACTCATCAGGTGAAAAACTTATGATCAAGTTTGATTCATTCTACAAAGTAGTGGATTGTGAATATTAATCCACTTTTAAGAGTTATATTGCATTCCTTGCACATAGAAAAGTCAGTATACTGATAGATGATTGGAAACAAGTGGATGATAAAGTCAAAGAAAGCACGTGGACATACTTTAAGGTATTACATACTATAATTTTCATATATTTGATATCACTACCTATAATTTCTAATACATACTCATATATTGATTTAAATGTAGTTGAATTTTGAGTTTATTGATGACTCAAAGTTGAAAAAAAAAGAGGATATCTTATACCGGTACTCGTTGGAGGGGATTTAAGTCACAACCACGGCTGGCTACATTAGGAAGCCTAAGAGCGGTCTTGCTTATCCATGGATTCAATATAGTTTTATATCGAAGAAACAATGGAACAAGTTTGCGAAGATACGTTATTCTGAGGAATTCAAGGTTAGTACTAGTCTTATGTAACCAATAATATTATGATAATGAATTATAGATACTAATCATATATATTTTTCACTATGTTAATAACAGGTTAAAAGTGAAGTAGGAATACAAAACAAGGCAAAGAACATGTACTCTCATAGATTGTCTCTTGGGGGTTACAGGAAACTTGAGAAAAGAATCATGCTTTAAAAATATATAGAAACGGGAGATGATCGCATCCCATATCCACCATCAAGACATGAGAAATGGAAGATAGCTCGATTAAGACTAAATGGAGAGTACACCTCTGAGGCATCAAGAGTAGTTGTTGAGAAAATTGTAAGTATGATTTGTTTTGCTTATGTTATTTGTTATTTAAATGTGATGTTAACAGTATATGTAAGTTGCTCATGTTTTGTAGGATAAATTGGTGAGGCGACCCGTGAAGGCACATTTGTTCCAGAAGTACGACATGACATATTAGTAAAAGCTATTGGAACAAATGAGCATGGTGGACGTGTCTGTGGTGTTGGAGAAGGTGTCGACTTTAAGCCATTCTTTGCTTCTCAAAGAAAAAGTACCAAAAGCCAGGAATTTAACGCACAAAGACAAAAAATTGAGAATGTTGAGAAGAAATTAGAAGAACAAAGGAGGATGTTAGAAGAGGAGAGGGAAAAAGGGAGAAAGATATATAAAGGTTTCAAAAGTTATATTCGGTATGTGCTTTACTTGAGATGTTAATGCTTTACTTGATATATATTGTGCTTATTTTTGTTTTATGTTCTAATTGAATATTATGATGTAGAGATTAAGTGAAAACATCGAACAATGTATAAATGAAGATCATTGTTATGTTGATGGTGATGATGATGATGATGATGATAAAACTCCAAGTATAAGTGTTGTACGCCGTGCTTCTACAAAAGGAAGTAATAGTTCAGCCCCCCCTCTAGATAACCACAATGACATAATGGACCCTAACGAAAATGAAATCACCACGCTATACTTGAACATTGCGGTGATAAATGATTTGCAACCTCTCCCACTAGAACACTGTCCATGTTTGGAGTTATTCTATTATAGTTCTGATGATGTAAAGGATTTTCTTAGTGGATATAAGTGGTTGAACGTAGGGATATTGCATATTTGGTGCATGTAAGTATATAGTTGAATATACATGTCATTATATAACATTATCATTTTTTGTATTTCCTCCCTTAATTTATTTATTTATTTTAATCACTTAGGTATATTAACCGTGTTTGTATATAGTTAGATAAATCGAGTATTTATGGAATCTTGGATCCTCTTTTTATTAGATGCCATTTAATCAACCAAAAGACATTCGAGACTACTTGAAAAAATGGTTAAATGAGGGAGGAAAAAATGTCACTTAGCACCATTTCTCTGTCCGTATTGTAATTAATGTTTATGTATTTAATATTTAGTTTTGTTTTAGCAAATACTAATAATATATATGCTCGTGTTTATTCACTGGTCATTGGCAATTGATCATCATACCATTTAAGACAAATACAGTAATTGTATTTTGTTTCTTGCATGATCCACTCGAAAAGAAAATGAAAGAGATTATTAATTCGTAAGTGTATGTTTAATTTATTTACTTTGACATTGTAATTAGTTTATCATGTAATATGTTTAATTTGTTTTCAATGTACAGTATTGTGGAGCAAGTGAATATGATGAACAATGTTAGAAGAAATACGGCCTGATTACTTGTTTCTTTCATTTACATCCAATTATGGTTATATTTATGTAATTATTGCTTAAATTTGTAGACGAGGAGACAACACGGGTCTTACGAGTGTGGGTATTATGTCATGAAACGCATGTTTACATATATTAATATATAAGTTGACTATTGAATTGTTGTCATGCATGATATTCAAATTTTTTTCTCTTTCTTATGTAGATGTTTAACGACGAAACCCCATTCCCTGTTGAGGAGGACTTTGTAGATCATCGTAAACGTTGGTCGTATATCCACAATGTGCTTAAGGGTCCTGTAGCTGATTGATTAATTTATTGAGATGTGCTAATGACTTATTTTCTGTATTGATGATGTGAATATTACTTTTGACTTAAACATATTATACATATGTTTGATGTAATTATTAATTTTGGCTTTTGATGCACAATGTTAGCTGTTTTTTATTCTCTTAATGTATGGTTAACAAAAATACAGGTTGTTGTAAATTATCTGATATGGTTATAATAGTTATAGGTTAAAAAATGGGAAGAATTTGAAAAGCAGAGAATTGCATATTTAAAATAGAGGAAATTTTGACAACAGTTGGACTAACTAACTGTTGTGATATTGAACGCTGACCAGATTCTATCACAATGGTTGGATTAACTAACAATTGTGATATTGAATGCTGGAAAAATTCTATTACAACGGTTGGATTAAATAATCGGTATGATATGGCGCATGCTTTCTAGAATACAACAACAGTCCCAGGACCGTGATTGTAAGTACGACATATACAACGACATGGTACATAACAATGCTTGGTCTCGCATTGTTATATATCTTTCCCAACTGTTGTTAAATGTCTTTTCCATAGTGGTGGCTTATGCCCTCGAGCATAAGACTTTCATTTTCTCAGACCTACAGCCTAAGACTTGCCTGCTCAATCAGCACCTGATCAAGACATCTTGCTTAGATCCTCAGATCCTGAGACTTTCCTACTTACACCCTCAAATACAAGACTTCTTGTTCAAACTTACATCCTAAGACTTTCCTGCTTAGATTCCATGAATCCAAGACTTCCTGCTTAAATCCCACATATTCAAGACTTAATGCTTACACTCTTAGCCTAAAACTTTCCTGCTCAGATTCCACGAATCCAAGAATTTCCTACTTAAATCCCACAGATTCAAGACTTCTTGTCATACCCTCGAGTACAAGACTTTTCTGCTCAGATTCCACGAGTTCAATACTTTCCTTGCTTAGGCCTACAATCTAAGACTTCCTTACTTAATCAATAGTTTGATCAAGACTTCAATGCTCAAGCGGATAGCAAGAAACTTACTTGGCTTAAGCTCACAGCAAGAGACTTTGATGCTCAAGCATATAGCAAGATGCTTTCTTATCTAAACTACTTAACACAACCTATTTAGCATAATAGAGAACAAGGTATACTTTATATACAATCAGAGGTACAAGGTAATAACCTTAACACCGATCATAACTCTTAATATTTCTAAGATATTAATTGTTTAAGAAATCTTAAGGCTTTGTACAAATTACAATAGACAACAGAATCTCTACATATTCAATTTTTTGTTGATCTTATTATTTCGTACATATGGATAGAAGTGTGAGATGCTTCTTTCTTATTGGTCCTATTTCTTTTTTTCTCTTTAGTTCTTCAAATTAAATCTTCAGCTACTTATTTATCTGTTAAAAAAGAATAGTCGTTGGAAAGATAACTTGCATAAGTGTCTTTGTTATTCCATAGTACTACGAGAAGTTGAAGATAGATACACAAAAAGATCTTTATCCATTATGTAACTCGTTTAAACACAGCATCTTCCTTATGAGCTTGTAATATAGATCCATTGAGAATGGATATCTGTAAAGCATGTCAACTCTCCTTGAGCCATGTGAACGCAGACTCTAGCTGACAGACCGGTTTGACATTATACCTTGCTCTATGCAGTACGAATCACTTAGCTTTGTTTATGGTTCTGAATGATCACCAGAAGCCGATACATTCAATACATATAGAGATAATATATTTCTATTTTGATGTCGATACATTCATCTTCTGAGTCTACACAAACCTATATCATCAGACTTTACTTAATAATGTCATTCAGTTCTGAACCATCAGAAGTCAAGAATTCAGCTTCTCTCAAATGCATTCTCTTATTACATTCTAAATGATTTCTCTTTAGGCTTTGGAACCTACATACTTAGAACACACATTAGATAACACTATTGTTCTTTCAATACTTTGTTACCGTCAAAACATTAAAGGACACATGTCATGAACAAATCTTGTTCTAATAAAATAATCTTTCCATTTTCTCCCCAACTTGCAGAAATCTTACTTTTAATTTTTGAATGCTCTTTATTCTAGGCTATGGACATTAATCATGACTTGTTTTAGGGTTTTTATTCAAAAAAAAATATTTAGAATGGATCAATTATGAACTTGATTTTTTGATGAAAGATAACAAAGATGCCAAGTGGTTTACTTAGTGATTTATTTAGTTTATAATTGATACATTCATGTCATTAGGCTCAAAAGGGGTTTTTAAATTCTCACTCAATCACAAGGTAAGATAAGGATATATATGGTTTGGTGGTTTTTCTCAAGATCAAAGAATTACCTTGATCACATTTGTGATTTCATATCATTCACAACGGTTGCAAGATTAAGTAAAAATTAAACGAGTTAAAATAAAACTTGTGATGTTCATGTTGTTGCACCCTAAAATTTGCTCAACCTTATTCCTTGGATTCATGTTTCATTATCATTATCATTTGCATATAGAGTCATGTACATAGACTAACCATCTGCATAGCATAAGCATAGCAAGTCAGTCAACAGGGGACCAATCATTATTCTCATCTCTAGAGGCCTATCAAGAGGTTATTATCCCAATTCAATCTCATTCAAGTCATCAGGAAAGAATTTGAAAGCAAGGAGTTCAGCAGATCAAGCCTTGAGTCTATCTCCTAGCTGAGGGTATCTGAGGATCAACAAGAGGGTTATGAGCTGTGGATTGAAGGTATGGAGAGCATCTAGACATCTTGAGAGACTTATAAAGTCATTTGGAGAAGAAAGCAAGTTGTTGATGTGAGCACAAGAGCTACAGTTGAAGGCAGTCAACTAGGGTTTCATCTAGGTCAACCCTAGGTCAACCCTAGGTCAGTTGACTGGTTTAAGAGGGCATTCAAGTCTATTGGAGAGATGTGGGGATCAACATTTGACATATGAAGAAGGATATGGAGATATGACAAGAAGAATTCAAGAGAAATCAAGGAGAAGAGGAGTTACTAAATTAGGGTTTCTCTGTAAAATCCCCTAGTTTAGGTCAAATTCCCAAGCAAGATAAGTCAAAATGCTAGCTTCAAATGGCTTCTTGGCCAACATGAAACTTGTAGAGGATCTCAAGACCTTTAATTTGAGTGGTGGAAGACCTCAAGGAGATTTATAGAACTCAAGTTATGGTCCTTGCAAGTTACAGGTCATCTGGGGTGTCTGAATTTTTGTCTGTGAAAGTGACTTGACTTCCAAGCTAGTTTTGCCCCTCAAGGAGATTTCAAATGAATTCTTGGTCAACATAAGAATTGTTCCTCATTGTCTTAGCTTTCTAGAATGGTATGGCATGCCTTCATATGATGTGGAGAACTCAACTTATGGTCTTGGCAAGCAAAGGGTATTTTGGGCATTTGTGAATTACAGGTCATTTTAACCTATACCCAAAACTCATACAAGGAGGCCTCAAATGGAAAAACTTACAACATCAAACTTGCTCCAAATGGGATTTTAAGTCTAGAAAGAAGGTCACAAGTTATTGGAGAAGCTCATAGCATGGAGTTGCATGATTGGTCAAAATATGAACTAAAAAGGCTTATAAAGTGAATAATTTCAAGTTGGAAAATGGTTTGGGAGATTTACAAGTCCAAATGGAGACTTCCAATATATGATTTTGAATGGAAAAACAATTCTAAGAACAATGGTTCACCCACTTTTTTGAGTTTAGAAGGAAAAAATGAAGTTATCCATGGTTGCTTATCATTTAAGAAACATAATCAAAAATGAGCCAAAGTTTGAAAACAAGGGAATGTGCAAGATGTATCTAGAATGTTCATTTGGGGTCTATATATTCATGAAAGGAGAATTTGGCAAGGGTTGGCCTCATTTGCACCAAGAATTCCACAAAATTTCTCATACTTTTTCATAAGAGTTTCATTACAATTCTCTCAAAACCTTCATCAACTTTCATCAAAATCAACTCAATCTGACTCCATCATCATCATAGATCATAATTGAAGCAAAGTTTTGGTGTGAATCATCCATTTTCGAGCACTTTTTCTCAAGAGCATCAAGATTGAAGTTGCAAGTGGATAGCATAATTCTGGCCAAATCTCATCCAAAGCTTGCATACAGAATCACATACATCAAGGATTGATCAAGATCCAGCACTTAGAAGCCTCAAATCATCAATCTCCATAGCTGTTTGCAAGATTTTGCACAAGGTAAGTTTTCAATCACACAGCTCGATTCAGTTAGTTAGGCATGTTGTTGTTAGTTTAGAGATGATCTAGGTGGTTAGGAGATTAGTTTAGATGAATTTGGAGTGATTTGGAGTCCATTGTTAGCAGGTGCCATAAGCTGTTTGGATCAATATCTCTTAGGTTAGGGCATTAGAATCTAAGCTTGATAGCGCAGGTTGCTCTCCATTAGTTGTAGTTCAATTTAGGCTAAGTTTGATTGAGATTGGTGATGATGCATATCAGTGCATTTCAATGGAGGCCGAGTGTGGATCCAATCGAATTTGTTGATGTGGTGAATTTCAAAGCGAATTGATGCCCTAAGCTTGTAGAGGGAGAGATTTGGAGCAGATTTCATGTTTATATCGTGTGGATTGGTTGCCTGTAGAGTGAGAACAGAGAGGAAGAAAGTTGCTCGTGCATGGGAGCTTTCATGGCATCCAAACCCTAGCTTGCAGAACCAAGGAGGAAGACGAAATCTGAGCCCTTCGTTTGGAGTTAGACCCTTGACTGTGGGAGCGATCCAAAGGCTGAGATTTAAGCTGAGTTTTGGAGGGAGAAGCGCTGGCCAAAACGCACCGTTTCATTAATTGAAACGGGCGGGCCTGAGTTGGTTGTTGATATTTCCACCCCCTATTCTAAGCCCAATATGAATTGCAACGTGATTTCTATTCTATTCTCACCCCCCAGCGTGTGTGGAACTCTGAGTTGTTTCTGGGCCTTGTCCAAAACGCTACCAGCACCCCCCTTTAGGAGGCCCATCCTGGACTCAACTGGGGCGAGTTACTTTTCATACCCCCTCCCCTCATTTAATTCATTTCATCTTTTTTAATTTCATTTTAATTTTTTACCATTTTCATAAAATCATAACTAATTCAAAAAAAATGCTTTTTAATCCATTCTTTTTACCATATCTTCATTAAAATGTCTAGAATATTATAGAAAAATAAAATTTCATTTTTGGTTTTATTTCATATTTTTTACATATTTTCTAAATAAATGTCATAATAAATAGTTACATTTCATGCATTATTTTTATGATTTTTGTTCTCTCACATGCTTTGATATTTTTTGATCATTCTTTTCATATTGTTTAGATGAGATATTAGGCTTGTAGAAATATTTTAGTTCCCATTTTTAGGAGTTAATTTTAGGTGATTAATAAATGCTTGAATATCATGTACAAAACTAGGGTTTTTAGGTGACAACTTAGGAAGTTCAATTTTCTCCTTTAGGACTTAGGGTTTGAATAGATTAGTTATGGGGCTATAGGGGCTATGGGTAGTTATTAGATCCCTTAGAGAACAGTTAGGATTCCCCTACTGCTATTATTACTGTCTGTATATCTGTTGTTTGGTGTGGTGTGCCCTCTGGGGTTTATTGATTGTTTGAATGGGTATTGGGTTTGTCTGGGGCCCTGGGGAAGCTGAAGAATTGTGGAGATGAAGCCATTGAAGATTCAAATGCTGAAGATCAACTGTCAGAGTTGAGGAGGAGCTTCTTGCTAGCAGTTGCTGAGGAGACTAGGGTTTAGGAGCTAGGCAGAGCTCTAGGTTAGAATGATTGTTTCTCAAACATGGATTGCCTTGTCTGCATCCATTCTTCTCTGTGATTCAGAGTCTCTCTAAGATACTCACCCCCTTCCTTTGGAAGGCTTGGTGATGGTGTCTATGAGATAGAACTCTTGAGAGAAAATGTCTCCTGTGTTAGAAGCAGTCTGTTCACCACCTTTGGTAGTCAGCTGATTGCTTAACACCCAATTCACTCTTGTGGCTAATCCCTCATCCTGGAGGTTTGAGCATGAAGAAAAGCCATTGCAGATGGAAGACTGATGATCAAAGCCCTTGTCTGAAGGCCATGAAGAGGGAGATTGATGCTTGTTGAAGCCTGTAGCTGATTGGAGATTACTTGAAGCCAGTTGTTGGTTCAGAGCTGCTGATGCTGTTTCTTTTGCTGTATTTCATTTGTTGATGTATTGATTGGTTTTCTGAACTGTATTGTTTGCTGTTTACCCTGCTGGGTTGAAAGTGAAGCCTGTTCACTTTTGCCTATTGTTTTCTAGGTTCGAGGTTGAGTGGGACTCCCTTGCCTCGCTTGCTGCTGCACCCATGCATTTTACTGTTTTGCTGTATATATCTGTTATTGTTTCTGTTTCTGCCTATCCCGTAGGATCTCTGTTTCTCTCTGTGCAAGAGAGGAGCATGATAGACATTAGGTCTTAACCCATGCATGATAACATTAGGATAGTTTGTTTCCCTTCGCAACCGTAGTTTAGAGTTCTGTCTCTTTCTTTCTCAAAACAAACAGAAAAACACATAAAGATTTCAAACACAATAAAAGACACTTCTTCCGTAAAAGAACGTGAACTCATCAAGACGTCATCTTTGTCCTCTTGGACTGTTAATCAGAAAAACCTTTTCAGAAGGAATAAAATCAACCAAGGCAGACTTGTGTCGTACGTGGCCCGAACTACGTTTGCTCTGATCTTTCATGCTGTATGAAAGTACGTAGGCATAGGATGCGATATCCTAGCGAGCAACCTTCCCCTCCTTTCCCGTAGGTAGGCGAACTACGTTGACTCTGATTTCTCGTTCCAGACGGGAATACGTAGGCATAAAGTGCGATACTTTGCCGAGTCATTTCATTTTTATTTTCTTTTCTTTTTTACCCTTGACCTATAGTTTAGATAGAATAACAATCCATACCCGAAAACAAGCGTGGATCCCGTCGAGTACGACGGACGTGAGGGGTGCTAATACCTTCCCCTTGCGTAACCGACTCCCGAATCCAGGTTTTGGTTGCGATGACCATACCTTTCCCGTGTTGTGCGAGGTTTACTCTGAGCGTTTCCTTTCCCTCCCGTGGGATAAATAACGCACGGTGGCGACTCTTCTGTTCAGCCGGCGCCGATTTTCGCAGTAGCGACAGCTGGCGACTCTGCTGGGGATCCAACGTCCCCTGGCTGCTAAGGACTGCGATGGTTCTTACGCATTTGGGATCCAACGTCCCTTGAGAGAGTCAATCCTAACGCTTGTTCTCCCGTCGAGGATTTTGTATGGAGTTATTGTATATTTCTAACCCTGTATTTTTCAGCTTTATATATATTGTTTATTATTGCTGTATCTGGGGTGTGACGGGTGTTCTGATATTGAGAGGTAAGCCGGACCTGGGCTTGAGTGCACCTAGAATTAGAGTAGAAATTAGTGGGCGCCCGCTTGCTTTGCTTGCTTTGGTGTCCCATGAAATCTACACTCAGACGAGGTTCCTCTGGTTGGCCTCCTGCCCCTTCCTTTGGTTGGCGTGGGTTGCTGGTTAGTTGGATTGTCGACTCTGGGGACCGATCATTTGGAAGTTGGCTGAGTGAGGCCTCTTCAGGATTTGATGATGCCACTCCTTCTGGGAATCGTATCATCAACCCTGAAAGTCTGTGACGCCGACGACCGCATAGGATGCCGTACCTTGTGCCAGTTATAGGGCCACCCACCTGTGAGGGGATTTGGGGTTATGCAGGTAACTAGACCTCCAGACTACCGGTTATTTCTTGATCAGAGATCTTGGTTATTTTTGGAGATTTATTCTGAGGTCTGTCAGAGACCATGTGGAGATTTATTCTGAGGTCTGTCAGAGACCATGTGGAGATTTATTCTGAGGTCTGTCAGAGACCAGTTGGAGATGTGTTATGAGGTCTGTCAGAGACCAGTTATAGATGGGATTTGAGGTCTATCAGAGACCAGTGAGTTATGGTTTGAGGTCTGTCAGAGGCCAGTGTTGGAGTTCTATTTTAGGTCTATCTGAGACCAGGGTTTGATGACTTCTGGATGGTCTATCTGAGACCTTTCTTGATTGGGTTTAGGCTATTCAGCTGCAGCTTTGGTCCCTGTTGAATGTTACTTGCATTGCATCCTTGCATATCCATTATCATTTGCATTTCACTAACGTGTGTCTGTGCTGCAGGTGCATTTGCATTTCCCTAGTTCTAGTGCCCAGACTTCTGAGTTTTGATCATGACTAGCCTACGGAGAACGGTTGCTTACAAATTGCCTACGCCTGATATTGTTCCTTTACTGGGGTTGATCTCTCTTGCTGATGAGGGTGTTCGTAGGAGTTTCCGGATGAGTTATGGTAGATTACTGAGATTGGTGTGCAAACCTACAGAGGTAGAGTTAGATGGGCTGTATGCTTTGATGCAATTCTATGACCCTGCTTTGAGGTGTTTCACGTTCTCTGACTTTATTATGGGACCAACTCTGGAGGAATACGCTGAGTATGTTGAGCTGCCTGTGCAGAACCAGGTTCCGTTCATCCATTATGATGCCAAACCCAAGCCGGAGGAATTGGCAAAAGCCTTGCATGTTGATGCTTCTGAACTTGTGACTACTGTTTCCCGTGGAGTTCCAGGCTTCTCATTTCAGTTCTTAGTGGGTAAAGCCCAAGAGTACGCCAAGAATGGGTGCTGGGTTGCTTTCAATGCTGTGTTGGCCTTGTGCATCTATGGCATAGTACTATTCCCCAATATACCGGATTTTGTGGACTTCGATGCTTTCTACTTGTTTGCCGCTGGTAATCCTGTGCCTACCTTACTCGGAGATCTCTACCACTCGCTGCATTACAAGAATGAGAAGGGAAGAGGGAAGAATGTTCATCTTTGTGTACCCTTGTTGAGTATGTGGTTTGAGAGTCACCTTCCTAAGAGAGGATCTACTGCAGAGACTACAGTTCCAGTTGGTTGGCCAGAGCGTCTGATGAGGCTATCGTCGGAAGATATGGAGTGGTTTGATAGAGATTTGTTGGGATCGGAGCTCATCTTCAGTTGTTCTGGTTACCCTAATGTGCCATTGATAGGAAGAAAAGGGTGTATCAATTACAACCCTTCTCTATTCATTCGCCAGTTCGGATATGCGCTGAAGAATCCACCTCAAGAGGAAGGAGTACAGGAATCTCTGTACTTCACCGGTGACGTGAAGGGGGAGTTATTAGCCAAGTTGCGACATGCTTGGACGCGTATTAACCGCAAAGGGAAGCCGTTGTTAGGAAAGAATGACTGTCAGGCCTATGCACCTTATAGAGCTTGGATTCAGGAGAGGGCTAGTCAGTTGAAGATGTCGTTTCCAGAGGCACCAATTCTTGATCCTATTCCGGTAGAAGAACCGACCACTGTTTCTAGGGAAGCATATGAACATGTTGTGAGAGAGAAAGAAGCTTTGATGAAGATTAATGAAGGGTTAGAGCAAGAGCTAGCCCAGGCACGCAGTGAGAAGAACAAGGCCGTATATGCTTTCCAACAACAGATTGAGCTGGTAAACAGGTTAGGAGCTGAGTTGACCGAGGAGAAGAAAAAGCGCGAACGTCTGGGGCAAGAGTTCAGAAGCTCCCATGACATGCTGGAAGCCAAAAAGAAAGCGCTCGACGCAGCACACCGAGAGATATCCTCTTGCAATAAGACTTGGAATGCTACTCTCACCAACAACAAGAAGAGGGAAGATAAGCTGAAGCAGCAAATTTCCGACCTCGAAGAGAAGTTGAAGTCTAGCATCAAGAAGTGTGAGGAGGAAGTGATGAACCGGTATAGTGTCCAGCATGCACTGAACAAGGCAATCAAATCCAGAGATGAAGCAGTGTCCCAGAAGCGAAAGTTAGAAGATTGCTTCGGAGAAGCAGCATGGGAAGAAACTGCTGAAGACGTACGCCGTGTCCTTAAGAAGAGAAACCAGCTTGTTGAAGGGTTGCTCGATCGACCAAGCCATCCGGAGACCAAGAAGTTGATAGAGGAGTACCAGACCTTTGGGAGGATCTGATCGTTCCATTATTTGTATGCTTTATTTGCATAGTGCTGACCATCACCAGGATTGTTGGTTGAGGTCATGCCATCTTTGTACTCTCAGTGATATTGTACCCTGGGCTTATTGATTCTCTCTGTTATATATGAGGCTTTCTATGATCCAGCTCCGATATTCCTATTGTCAACACTGTCACTGCACCGGCACCTTCGCACTAGAACTGGGGGAATGAACTTCCCTAATGCACAGACACATTGCATTGCATTCGTATTTATCTTGCATAACAGGTAATCTTTGAATGGTGTCTTATCTCCTGCTTTGATTCAGGTACTTAACAGGATTCCAGATCAACATCCACACCGCTATTCTACACGATCCAACTGTCGGAAAGTCATGGACCAGATTCAGAATGAGATGCAGGATGTACGCGAGAAGCTCGCCCTCTTCATGCAAACCATGGAGGCTATAGCAAAAGGGCAAGAGAACTTGCAGGCCATGGTCCAGCCTCTATTGGCTCGCAACGCTGGTCATGGTAACGAAGATCATCAGTCTGTCCGGGTTGATACTGCTCATGGAGATGGCACTCCAACGCCGGTGGCTCCGCCTGTCGTCAATGGGAATGCTGCTAACGTCAACAACGCTACCGCTGCTGTGAATGGTAACGTCGGAGTTGGAAATGAAACTGCTGTCCATAACGCTGGGCTGGGTGATGTCAATGTGGGAGATAATCTCGGAGGCAATGGTTTTATCAACGCTGGGTTCGGATTCAACGATCAGGGATTCGACAACACTGGCAAGTATGGCTTTAATGCTCAAGGCTTTGGGCAAGATGGTTATGGTATGGTCAATCAGGGCTACGGAGGTTTTGGAAACGGAAACGGTGCTGGTTTTATGGCTGGTGGTCCTGCTGGAGGTGTTCAAGGGTATGGCAACCGAGGCCGAGTTCCGGGGATGAATCAGGTCAGAGCTGGACGTAATAATGCATATGATGGATACGGGGCTGGAAACGGTATGTGGCAAGAGGATCAACAGGAGGACGCCTTCTCTGGAGGAGGTTTTGAAGGGCCGATGGATGATTCTCAAAAGATTAGAATGCTGGAAGAGCAAATGAAAGGAGTCCTAAACCAGAGTGCTGTGGGTCTGGACATGGCAACTATGGGCTTGGTACCTGGGCTGAGGGTGCCCATCAAGTTCAAAGCGCCTGCGTTCGATAAGTACAAAGGAGATACATGCCCGAAAGTTCATGTACGAGCTTATTACAGAAAAATGTCTGCATACTCCACTGACGAAAGAATGCTCATGCATTTCTTTCAGGATAGTCTATCGGGTCCTTCCTTAGAGTGGTACATGGGGTTGGAGCCCACTGATATTAAGACTTGGAAGCAATTAGCGGAGGCGTTCGTAGCCCATTACAAATATAACAGTGATCTGGCACCCAATCGGGTCCAGTTGGCCGGGCTTTCGCAGAAGAAGGGGGAGAGTTTTAAAGAGTACGCGCAAAGGTGGCGCGATATGGCTGCCAGGGTCCGTCCTCCTGTGGAAGATAAAGAAATGAACGACATGTTTGTTGGCACATTCACCGGGCTGTTTCATGATATGCTGTTTCATACGTCTCTGGCCAGTTTTTCAGACCTGATTCTGATGGGTGAAAAGATTGAGCGGAACATTAAGCAAGGAAAGTTCCAAGTTGACGAGTCAGCTGCATCTGGCAGTAATAGGAAAGCTTATGGTGGGCGCCGTCAGGGCGAAGCTAGTGCTGTATTTGGAGGCCGAGGCCGAGGCCGAGGCAGGGGAAGAAATCAATATCGTCAGCCGCAGCAAGTGTCGAGTGTCACCATCCCGTATCAACAACAACCAATTCAGCAACAACAATAGGTTCAGCAGCAACCAATGCCACAGCAGCAGCAGCCTCAGCAGGGGGCACAGCAAGCTCAGAGAAAATTCCAGGGTGGTAAGCCGAGAAGGGTGTTCGAGAAGCCTCCCTCTAACTATGCTGATTTATTGCAGACCTTGTTGGGATTGAATCTGGTGGAGAAAAGAACCTTGGCACCGATAACGGGAACTCCCCCGTTCGGCTATGATGCAAATAGGCGCTGCGAGTTTCATTCTGGGGCCCCGGGCCATGATATAGAAGGGTGTCATGCTTTTAAGCACGTTGTGCAGGATCTCTTGGACAACAAGTCTATCAACTTCGGAACGACCGGTGCGAATATAGTCCAGAAACCCATGCCTAACCATGGGGCGAATGCCGTGCTGACTGAGGAAGGTCTGAATCTGATTATGAATGTTGAGGATTTAAAGACGCCGCTGAGCGAAATAAAAAGCCGACTGTTGCAAGGAGGTGTTTACCCGGGTTGTAATGAATACTGCTTAGATTGTTGGGCCCTGTCTGGGGGGTGTGAGGATCTGAAGAAAGGCATCCAGGCCTTAATTGATGAAGGAGTATTGCAGTTTGATAGAACAGCAACTGATGAGCCGGCAGGGGCAGTAGTGGATAATCGGAGTGATGTTGCTACAGTGACAATTCCTAGGAAGACGATCACTATTTCAGCGCCAGCTCAGCGACCACCGATTACTATAACTAAAGCCGGGCCAATCCCGTATGAGAGCACGAAAGCGGTCCCATGGTCATATGGGCTA
Source organism: Lathyrus sativus (assembly GCA_963859935.3). Classification (NCBI taxonomy): domain Eukaryota; kingdom Viridiplantae; phylum Streptophyta; class Magnoliopsida; order Fabales; family Fabaceae; genus Lathyrus; species Lathyrus sativus. The sequence continues at coordinate 592,343,604 of OZ012741.1, read as the reverse complement.
GAGGTGTATTGTGACGGGATTAAGATCGATGTTAACAAGCAGTCAGCGGAGGTTGTGGATAATGTTGCGGGCCCGGGAGGCATGACGAGAAGCGGCAGGATCTTTATATCTCCTGAAGTAGAAGCCGAAAGGATAGCGAAAGGAAAAGGGAAAGCGGTGGAAAATGTTCCGGTTCAAGCAAATGAAAAAGAAGCAGCATCTAAGGATGTCGAAGAATTCATGCGCTTAATTCGGAAAAGCGATTATAAAATCGTGGAGCATCTGCAGCAAACGCCATCCAAAATATCTATATTGTCATTGCTGTTGTGTTCAGAGGCTCACCGAAATGCTTTGCTGAAAGTCCTGGACACTTCTTTTGTACCACAGGATGTCTCCGTAAATCAGCTAGAAGGAGTATTGGCACACGTAAATGCGGGCCACAGTCTGGGCTTTACTGATTTCGACTTGACTCCGAAAGGAAGGGATCATAATATGGCATTACATGTATCTGTTGAGTGCAGAGGGTCGACAATGTCGCACGTATTGGTTGACACCGGGTCGTCTTTGAATGTGCTGCCTAAGAAGGCTATGATGAAGCTGGATGTTCGAGGAATTTTGTGCACACCAAGTGATTTGGTGGTCAGAGCGTTTGACGGCACGCGGAGAACAGTCTTCGGATCGATTACCTTGCCTCTGCAAGTGGGGCCGGAAGTGTTTGCAACGGAGTTTTATATCATGGATATACAGCCTGCGTACAGCTGCTTGCTGGGAAGACCTTGGATTCACGGGGCAGGGGCTGTCACGTCTACCCTGCATCAGAAGTTAAAGTATATGGTCGGAGACAGTGTAGTCACCGTGTGCGGAGAAGAAGACATCCTGGTCAGCCATCTTTCTTCGTTTAAATATGTGGAAGTCGACGGGGAGATCCACGAGACGCCATGCCAGGCATTCGAAGGTTTGCGCATAAAGGACAAGGGTCCCGGGCCAAGCAAAGCGCCAGAGATAGCTGTTTCTTCGTATAAAGAGGCTCAAGCGCTAGTGAAGGCAGGAGAAGCCACGGGCTGGGGCAAAGTATTGGACATTCCTGTGAAAATGGACCGGTTCGGACTGGGGTACCGACCGTCGTCATCAACTCCTTCTGTGGGGGCCCCTCATTTCAGAAAGTCAATCACCATCTCTGCCAGTGGAGTATGCCATGAATCTGTCAATGCTGCTTCAGAATCCGATGAAGGGGACAGCGACTGTGATATGGATGCCTGGATTCAGCCAAGCACGCCAGGACAAGGACTATGCAACTGGTCCATTCAGGAGCTTGTTCCTGTGACTTTTAAACAGTAATGCTTTGCTTTATTAATTGTTGAATAATCTGATGTCTTGCCCGGGGCATCAGGATTTGCTTAGGGCTGTGTTGTTATAAACATTGCTTTGTTAATCATTAAATAAATGGCGTTTTTTTCATGTGCAAATACTGTAATCCCTGTCTTTCTTGTTTTGTATTTTTCAATAAAATGGCAACGTGGTTATCCGCTTTATACGCATTTTGAAGCACTTAACCCTTTCTTTTGCAGGATAACATTTTCAGATGACATCTTTGAGCCACCTATGACTCGTCCCGACTTCGAGCACCCGGTATTCCAGACCGAAGAAGAGGTTGTTGAAGATAGCGACGTTCCTGAAGAACTGTCTTGGTTAGTGAAGCAAGAGGAAAGAGCCATTCTGCCTCACGACGAGGTTATCGAGATTATCAACTTGGGGTCGGAAGGGGTTGAGAAAAATATTCGTATCGGAGCCGCACTGCAGAGTGATATCAAGCGAAAACTGGTTGAAATGCTCCGAGAGTATAATGATGTATTCGCTTGGTCGTATCAAGATATGCCAGGGCTCGATACTGATATGGTTGTGCATCGTCTGCCACTGAAAGAAGACTGCCCGCCTGTCAAACAAAAACTTCGCAGAACTCGCCCAGATATGGCAATGAAGATCAAAGAGGAGGTTCAGAAACAGTGGGACGCTGGGTTCCTGGCTGTGACGAAGTATCCCTCATGGGTTGCTAACATCGTACCAGTGCCAAAGAAAGATGGCAAGGTTCGAATGTGCGTGGATTATAGAGATTTGAATAAAGCAAGCCCAAAAGACGATTTTCCACTTCCTCATATTGACGTATTAGTCGATAATACCGCTCAATACTCTGTATTCTCCTTCATGGATGGCTTTTCAGGCTATAATCAAATTAAAATGGCGCCAGAGGATATGGAGAAGACTACTTTCATAACGCCTTGGGGAACATTTTGCTATAAAGTGATGCCCTTTGGTTTGAAAAATGCTGGGGCAACATATCAGCGTGCGATGACAACTCTCTTTCATGACATGATGCATAAAGAGATTGAAGTTTATGTTGACGATATGATTGCCAAATCCCAGACGGAGGAAGAGCATCTGGTGAATCTGTTGAAGTTGTTTAAAAGGCTTAGGAAGTTCAGGCTGAGGCTGAACCCTAACAAATGCACCTTCGGGGTGAGATCGGGTAAGCTCCTGGGGTTCATAGTAAGCGAAAGAGGAATAGAGGTCGATCCTGCTAAAATAAAAGCGATCCAAGAAATGCCGACGCCTAAAACAGAGAAAGAGGTGCGCGGGTTTTTAGGGAGATTGAACTACATTGCCCGGTTCATATCTCACCTAACGGCCACGTGTGAACCATTATTCAAACTCTTGAAGAAAGATCAAGCTGTAACGTGGAACGATAATTGTCAAAAGGCGTTCGATAAAATAAAGAAGTATCTGCAGGAGCCTCCTATTTTGATACCCCCAGTGGCAGGGAGACCCTTGATAATGTATTTGACGGTTCTTGAGGGGAGTATGGGTTGTGTTCTCGGTCAACACGACGAGACAGGAAGAAAAGAGCATGCAATTTACTATTTGAGTAAGAAATTTACAGACTGTGAATCTCGATACTCAATGCTGGAGAAAACTTGTTGCGCGCTAGCCTGGGCCGCCAAGCGTTTGAGGCAGTACATGCTGAATCATACAACCATGCTCATCTCGAAGATGGATCCGATCAAATATATATTCGAAAAGCAGGCGTTGTCAGGTAGGATTGCCAGGTGGCAGATGATCTTGACTGAATACGATATTCAATACGTCTCGCAAAAGGCAATAAAGGGGAGTGTGTTGTCTGAATATCTGGCGGAGCAGCCCATTGAAGAGTATCAATCAATGAGATTTGATTTTCCTGACGAGGATATCATGTATCTCAAGATGAAAGATTGCGAAGAGCCGTTACCAGACGAAGGACCAGAGCCGGGGTCCAAATGGCAGATGATATTTGATGGAGCTGTGAATGCTTACGGTAGCGGAATAGGGGCAATCATCACTACGCCGCACGGGTCGCACATCCCGTTTACTGCCCGATTGACCTTTGCCGTTACCAACAATGAGGCCGAATACGAAGCTTGTATAATGGGGCTTGAAGAAGCCATTGATTTGCGAATCAAACATTTAGACGTATACGGAGACTCAGCTCTGGTAGTGAATCAGATCAAAGGGGAATGGGAGACACGGCAGCCCAATTTGATACATTATATGAATTATGCAAGGAGATTGTTGCCTTTCTTCGACAAAGTTGAATTGCATCACGTGCCACGGGCAGAAAATCAAATGGCTGACGCCCTTGCCACCTTGTCTTCCATGTACAAGGTCAATTTCTGGAACGAAGCTCCCCAAATCACTATCTCTCGGTTGGACAGGCCAGCTTATGTATTTGCTATTGATGAAGCGTCTGATGGCAAACCGTGGTATGTTGATATCCTTAATTTCCTGAAGAATAAAGAGTATCCGGCTGGGGCATCCAGTCAAGATCAGAAGACTCTCAGGAGATTAGCGGGTAATTTCTATTTGAACCCGGATGGCGTCTTGTACAGAAGGAACCACGACTTGGTGTTGTTGCGTTGTGTGGACGAGAAGGAGGCAAAGCTTCTCATGGAGGAAATTCACGAAGGTGCCTTTGGTACGCATGCTGGTGGGCATGCTATGACGAGAAAACTGCTGCGGGCAGGTTATTTTTGGCTGACGATGGAAACTGATTGTTTCAAATTTGCAAGAAAGTGCCACAAGTGCCAAATTTATGCTGACAAAATACATGTGCCTCCGAGTCCTTTGAATGTGATGTCATCTCCATGGCCATTCTCGATATGATTGGAAAGATTGAGCCGACGGCTTCTAACGGGCATCGGTTCATCCTCGTAGCAATCGATTATTTCACCAAGTGGGTGGAAGCAGCGTCTTACGCAAATGTAACGAAGCAAGTGGTGGCTAGATTCATCAAGAGAGATATCATTTGCCGATACGGAATTCCCGAGCGGATAATCACGGATAATGGTTCTAATCTGAACAACAAAATGATGAAGGAGCTCTGTCAGAATTTCAAGATCGAACATCACAACTCCTCCCCTTACCGACCCAAGATGAATGGCGCTGTCGAAGCGGCCAATAAGAATATCAAGAAGATCGTCCAGAAAATGGTGGTGACGTATAAAGATTGGCATGAAATGCTACCTTTCGCTTTGCACGGTTATCGTACGACGGTACGCACATCAACCGGGGCAACTCCGTTCTCGTTGGTATACGGAATGGAAGCGGTACTACCATTGGAAGTTGAGATCCCTTCTCTGAGGGTATTGCGAGACGTTCAGCTGGACGAGGCAGAATGGGTAACGAACAGATTGAACCAACTGAGTTTGATGGATGAGAAGAGGCTAGCTTCTCTGGCATACGGTCGTTTGTACCAGAGACGAATGAAGAAAGCGTACGACAAGAAGATACTTCCGCGAAGCTTTCAGACGGGCGACCTTGTGCTGAAAAGGATTCTCCCGCCGCAAGCAGATCACAGGGGCAAGTGGACCCCCAACTATGAAGGGCCATACATTGTCAGTAAGGTCTTTTCAGGAGGAGCTTTATTGTTGTCCACCATGGACGGGGAAGACTTTGCGTCACCTGTGAATTCGGACGCAGTTAAAAAATACTTTGCTTAAAATAGACCCGCTGGACAGAAAAAAGAGAGTCCAGGCAAAAATGGGGCATCCTGGCGAACCAAAAACAGAATGAAAGGTTCGGGCAAAAGTTAGGGATAAAATTGAAAAAATGTACACCCGCGAAGTTGAAAACCTACACTGGGCGGCTTCGGCAAAAAGGGGTATCCCGGTGAACTGAAAACCCGTAAAGGGCGGTTCACGCAAAAGTTAGGGATGTGAAAAGCAAATGACCGCGGTCCGAATTTGATTTTTCAATGAGCATCAATGCGGGAGAATATGTTTGAGGAGTCAGTCATCGGATACAACCTCTTCAGAAGTGGGGATACCGGGAAAGTATTAGAGTCGGACGAGTCATGGGAGGATCAGTTCGTGGTGTTCATCTCCATCCAGTTGCCGACATGTGTACAAAATTTAATTTGTCAATATTTATGCTTCTTGTGAATACTTGCATACTTGTATATTTGCTTTGTGTAGCTTCCTCTTTTCAGGAGTTACATCCCGTGTACAAAAACTCCGCCCATTCAGGGGCCCAATCAATGAAAATGTGTTATTCAGTACTTGATGCCTGTTCTTTACTGTTTTGCGCATGATAAAACGCCTAAGTTTATTGAAGCTAGCATGAGTATAACATCACTGGCCCTTGCCAACAATCGTTAAAGCTTTGAATTAACTGAGTGTAACGTCATTAACCTGAATTGATTCGATTGCATAGGCTTGTCGTGTCTTGTTTGTGTTGTTGCAGGTTTCATAACTGTACGAGGAAGGTGATCAAAAGATTGCAATAGTGAAGGGCTTGATCCCCACGCAGGTCATGCATGTTCTTCCTGAAGAAGGATAGAATTCTCCAGCTAGCCGTAGCTTATCCAAAGGACGTGCTCCAGAGAAGTTACTCGTCCTCAGCAGAGTTTGGTGATTCCGGGATCGTAAGGCTGTATTCAGACAGGTTCATCTCCCCCCGCAGGGTCCTGCATTCTCCCCCGGCGGAGTCAGTAAATTTTCCCCAAGAGAATCCAGCCATCCCCAGCGGAGTTCTCTTTTCAGCAAGTGTTCTTTCCTTCCAGTGGAATCTGAAAATCAAGACTCTCCCAGGCAGAGTCGATGGTGGTTCCTGTCATTCATTTTGTCAGAGATACTGGTGATATCGGTTCACATTCCAGCAGAAAGTCCGATCGTGTTGTGCGCATCTGCTATTCCTCAGCAAAGTCATATTCCCCAGCAGGGGGTTACCTCCGCAAGGTATTTGGTTTGAGTTATATTCCCCAGCAGGGGGTACTTCAACAAGACGTGTGGTTTGAGTTCCCAACTTCCCAGCAGGGTCGACTTCATCCTACCAGCATTTATTTTGCCGGAATAATTTTGTAGCATCAGGCTATCCCCGGCGAGTCGGCGTTATCCTTCCAGCATTTATTTTGCTGAAGCAGTTTCTGTATTCTAGCAGTTCGGGTGGAAAGAGCTCTTGCTCAAATAAATTACCAAACATTCAAGATCTCGGCAGGAGATATTCAATGACAATGTCAGTTTCAGCGATATTCCCCCACAGAGTTATCGTGATGAGACTCTCTTTGTCTCCAGCAGAGTCATTCATGCAAATGTATCTTATTTTCCCCAGCCAGAGTGGCCAGGATAAGAATCTCCTTATTCCCCAAGCAGAGTTTGTTTGTCATCAACGGGTCGCATGAATCAGAATTTCAGAGACCACCGCCGGTTATCAGAGCAGGCGTCCGATAGTTGGTTTTCAGACATCCCCAGTAGAGTTCATCTCAAAGTCGCTGTCGCGTCAGCGCTAAGAAGTTTGTGGGTAAGGATCATTGAAGAATTAAGTCCTGACGTGGACCATTTACTCCTAGAATGACGGGATTTCTTCAGAAGTGGGCGTCCTAACGTGGACAGGTTTGTCTTACTGGATTGGTAAGGCGTGTTAATCCTGACGTGGATAGATTCGGTCTCTCGAAATTTGGAGAAAGGGAGGTCATGACGTTGACAAAAGATTGGTTACTCTTCGTGTTGGTGTCCTGACGTGGATCACTTGTGTCCAGCAGATATCTTTATTCGTAATGGTGAAATGTGCGTCCTGACGTGGACAAGTTTGTAGTTCTTTGTGATGACAAAGTACAAGAATCCTGACGTGGACAAATTTATCCTTCTTCGTGTTGTTGGCAAAGTGTAAGTCCTGACACGGATACTTCCCCAGTGAGTCGAAGGTGTGAGTCCTTACGTGGACAAGTCTTATTTCCTCAGCAAGTCGAAGACGCCTGAGTCCTTACGTGGACAAATCAAGACGAGATCAGTGTCCTGACGTGGACAAATCAAAGAAACTATTATTCCTAGCTTGGAGAAGTGGGTCCTAACGTGGACGAGGTAGTCCATACGCGGACGTATCAGAAGATAGTTCCCTTACGTGGAAATGACAGTATTCCTAACGTGGAAAGAAGAGATTCCTTACGTGGACAGATTAAGATGGCATTCCTGACGTGGAAAAGTTTAGTCCTGACATGGACAGATCAAGGTCTGATTCAGAGTCCTTACGTGGACATATCAAGAGCATTCCTTACGTGGAAGAAAAATGGTTTCCTTACGTGGAAAGACGAGTTTATTCCTCACGTGGAAAATAGATTGATTCCTAATGTGGAAAGAAAGAGATTGTTCCTGACATGGAAGAGTTTAGTCCTGACGCGGACAGATCAAAGAGGATATTCCTAACGTGGAAGAAGAAGTCTATTCCTTACGCAGAGAAATTGGGGTCCTTACGTGGACAGATGCGTGAAGGGTTGAGTCCTGACGTGGACAGATGCGTGAAGGGTTGAGTCCTGACGTGGACAGATGCAAGAAAAGTTGAGTCCTGACGTGGACAGGTTCAGAATCAAAAGTTGTATTCCTTACGTGGAAAGTTTGAGTCCTCACGCGGACATGTCAAGCGGTATTGGAGTCCTTACGTGGACAGATTGATGTAGTTCTCTTTACGTGGAAAGAAGATTGCTTCCTAACGTGGAAAGATAAAAGCGTTACTCCTAACGTGGACGATGTGATTCCTAACGTGGACAGGTGTTATTCCTAACGTGGAAGAGTTTTTCCTAACGTGGACGATTCAGTTTACGGAAATGCAGGTGAATTATCCCCAGCGGAGTTGCCGAGATTTTCCTGGGTTGACAGTAAGTGGAGTCCTAACGTGGACAAGTTTTAGTTGAGATTTCTTCGTGTTGACGACAGACAGAGTCCTAACGTGGACAAGCAAGCAGTCTGGTATGACAAAATCCTCTTCAGAACGATGAAGCCAATCCCCAGCACGGTCGCGCGAGATCAGCGGGTTGCTCTAACAGTCAGATTCAGCTAACGAATGTTATTCCTCAAGCAGGAGCGCAGTGTATTTCTGCGGTTGGCAAATTTCTGGTTTCACTAGTATTCAACCGTCTCGTACCGCGAATGTCTGAAGGCTCCGGGCTCTTCATCCAATCGGGTCCAAGTCGCTTGAATAGGGGCAGCTGTTGCACCCTAAAATTTGCTCAACCTTATTCCTTGGATTCATGTTTCATTATCATTATCATTTGCATATAGAGTCATGTACATAGACTAACCATCTGCATAGCATAAGCATAGCAAGTCAGTCAACAGGGGACCAATCATTATTCTCATCTCTAGAGGCCTATCAAGAGGTTATTATCCCAATTCAATCTCATTCAAGTCATCAGGAAAGAATTTGAAAGCAAGGAGTTCAGCAGATCAAGCCTTGAGTCTATCTCCTAGCTGAGGGTATCTGAGGATCAACAAGAGGGTTATGAGCTGTGGATTGAAGGTATGGAGAGCATCTAGACATCTTGAGAGACTTATAAAGTCATTTGGAGAAGAAAGCAAGTTGTTGATGTGAGCACAAGAGCTACAGTTGAAGGCAGTCAACTAGGGTTTCATCTAGGTCAACCCTAGGTCAACCCTAGGTCAGTTGACTGGTTTAAGAGGGCATTCAAGTCTATTGGAGAGATGTGGGGATCAACATTTGACATATGAAGAAGGATATGGAGATATGACAAGAAGAATTCAAGAGAAATCAAGGAGAAGAGGAGTTACTAAATTAGGGTTTCTCTGTAAAATCCCCTAGTTTAGGTCAAATTCCCAAGCAAGATAAGTCAAAATGCTAGCTTCAAATGGCTTCTTGGCCAACATGAAACTTGTAGAGGATCTCAAGACCTTTAATTTGAGTGGTGGAAGACCTCAAGGAGATTTATAGAACTCAAGTTATGGTCCTTGCAAGTTACAGGTCATCTGGGGTGTCTGAATTTTTGTCTGTGAAAGTGACTTGACTTCCAAGCTAGTTTTGCCCCTCAAGGAGATTTCAAATGAATTCTTGGTCAACATAAGAATTGTTCCTCATTGTCTTAGCTTTCTAGAATGGTATGGCATGCCTTCATATGATGTGGAGAACTCAACTTATGGTCTTGGCAAGCAAAGGGTATTTTGGGCATTTGTGAATTACAGGTCATTTTAACCTATACCCAAAACTCATACAAGGAGGCCTCAAATGGAAAAACTTACAACATCAAACTTGCTCCAAATGGGATTTTAAGTCTAGAAAGAAGGTCACAAGTTATTGGAGAAGCTCATAGCATGGAGTTGCATGATTGGTCAAAATATGAACTAAAAAGGCTTATAAAGTGAATAATTTCAAGTTGGAAAATGGTTTGGGAGATTTACAAGTCCAAATGGAGACTTCCAATATATGATTTTGAATGGAAAAACAATTCTAAGAACAATGGTTCACCCACTTTTTTGAGTTTAGAAGGAAAAAATGAAGTTATCCATGGTTGCTTATCATTTAAGAAACATAATCAAAAATGAGCCAAAGTTTGAAAACAAGGGAATGTGCAAGATGTATCTAGAATGTTCATTTGGGGTCTATATATTCATGAAAGGAGAATTTGGCAAGGGTTGGCCTCATTTGCACCAAGAATTCCACAAAATTTCTCATACTTTTTCATAAGAGTTTCATTACAATTCTCTCAAAACCTTCATCAACTTTCATCAAAATCAACTCAATCTGACTCCATCATCATCATAGATCATAATTGAAGCAAAGTTTTGGTGTGAATCATCCATTTTCGAGCACTTTTTCTCAAGAGCATCAAGATTGAAGTTGCAAGTGGATAGCATAATTCTGGCCAAATCTCATCCAAAGCTTGCATACAGAATCACATACATCAAGGATTGATCAAGATCCAGCACTTAGAAGCCTCAAATCATCAATCTCCATAGCTGTTTGCAAGATTTTGCACAAGGTAAGTTTTCAATCACACAGCTCGATTCAGTTAGTTAGGCATGTTGTTGTTAGTTTAGAGATGATCTAGGTGGTTAGGAGATTAGTTTAGATGAATTTGGAGTGATTTGGAGTCCATTGTTAGCAGGTGCCATAAGCTGTTTGGATCAATATCTCTTAGGTTAGGGCATTAGAATCTAAGCTTGATAGCGCAGGTTGCTCTCCATTAGTTGTAGTTCAATTTAGGCTAAGTTTGATTGAGATTGGTGATGATGCATATCAGTGCATTTCAATGGAGGCCGAGTGTGGATCCAATCGAATTTGTTGATGTGGTGAATTTCAAAGCGAATTGATGCCCTAAGCTTGTAGAGGGAGAGATTTGGAGCAGATTTCATGTTTATATCGTGTGGATTGGTTGCCTGTAGAGTGAGAACAGAGAGGAAGAAAGTTGCTCGTGCATGGGAGCTTTCATGGCATCCAAACCCTAGCTTGCAGAACCAAGGAGGAAGACGAAATCTGAGCCCTTCGTTTGGAGTTAGACCCTTGACTGTGGGAGCGATCCAAAGGCTGAGATTTAAGCTGAGTTTTGGAGGGAGAAGCGCTGGCCAAAACGCACCGTTTCATTAATTGAAACGGGCGGGCCTGAGTTGGTTGTTGATATTTCCACCCCCTATTCTAAGCCCAATATGAATTGCAACGTGATTTCTATTCTATTCTCACCCCCCAGCGTGTGTGGAACTCTGAGTTGTTTCTGGGCCTTGTCCAAAACGCTACCAGCACCCCCCTTTAGGAGGCCCATCCTGGACTCAACTGGGGCGAGTTACTTTTCATACCCCCTCCCCTCATTTAATTCATTTCATCTTTTTTAATTTCATTTTAATTTTTTACCATTTTCATAAAATCATAACTAATTCAAAAAAAATGCTTTTTAATCCATTCTTTTTACCATATCTTCATTAAAATGTCTAGAATATTATAGAAAAATAAAATTTCATTTTTGGTTTTATTTCATATTTTTTACATATTTTCTAAATAAATGTCATAATAAATAGTTACATTTCATGCATTATTTTTATGATTTTTGTTCTCTCACATGCTTTGATATTTTTTGATCATTCTTTTCATATTGTTTAGATGAGATATTAGGCTTGTAGAAATATTTTAGTTCCCATTTTTAGGAGTTAATTTTAGGTGATTAATAAATGCTTGAATATCATGTACAAAACTAGGGTTTTTAGGTGACAACTTAGGAAGTTCAATTTTCTCCTTTAGGACTTAGGGTTTGAATAGATTAGTTATGGGGCTATAGGGGCTATGGGTAGTTATTAGATCCCTTAGAGAACAGTTAGGATTCCCCTACTGCTATTATTACTGTCTGTATATCTGTTGTTTGGTGTGGTGTGCCCTCTGGGGTTTATTGATTGTTTGAATGGGTATTGGGTTTGTCTGGGGCCCTGGGGAAGCTGAAGAATTGTGGAGATGAAGCCATTGAAGATTCAAATGCTGAAGATCAACTGTCAGAGTTGAGGAGGAGCTTCTTGCTAGCAGTTGCTGAGGAGACTAGGGTTTAGGAGCTAGGCAGAGCTCTAGGTTAGAATGATTGTTTCTCAAACATGGATTGCCTTGTCTGCATCCATTCTTCTCTGTGATTCAGAGTCTCTCTAAGATACTCACCCCCTTCCTTTGGAAGGCTTGGTGATGGTGTCTATGAGATAGAACTCTTGAGAGAAAATGTCTCCTGTGTTAGAAGCAGTCTGTTCACCACCTTTGGTAGTCAGCTGATTGCTTAACACCCAATTCACTCTTGTGGCTAATCCCTCATCCTGGAGGTTTGAGCATGAAGAAAAGCCATTGCAGATGGAAGACTGATGATCAAAGCCCTTGTCTGAAGGCCATGAAGAGGGAGATTGATGCTTGTTGAAGCCTGTAGCTGATTGGAGATTACTTGAAGCCAGTTGTTGGTTCAGAGCTGCTGATGCTGTTTCTTTTGCTGTATTTCATTTGTTGATGTATTGATTGGTTTTCTGAACTGTATTGTTTGCTGTTTACCCTGCTGGGTTGAAAGTGAAGCCTGTTCACTTTTGCCTATTGTTTTCTAGGTTCGAGGTTGAGTGGGACTCCCTTGCCTCGCTTGCTGCTGCACCCATGCATTTTACTGTTTTGCTGTATATATCTGTTATTGTTTCTGTTTCTGCCTATCCCGTAGGATCTCTGTTTCTCTCTGTGCAAGAGAGGAGCATGATAGACATTAGGTCTTAACCCATGCATGATAACATTAGGATAGTTTGTTTCCCTTCGCAACCGTAGTTTAGAGTTCTGTCTCTTTCTTTCTCAAAACAAACAGAAAAACACATAAAGATTTCAAACACAATAAAAGACACTTCTTCCGTAAAAGAACGTGAACTCATCAAGACGTCATCTTTGTCCTCTTGGACTGTTAATCAGAAAAACCTTTTCAGAAGGAATAAAATCAACCAAGGCAGACTTGTGTCGTACGTGGCCCGAACTACGTTTGCTCTGATCTTTCATGCTGTATGAAAGTACGTAGGCATAGGATGCGATATCCTAGCGAGCAACCTTCCCCTCCTTTCCCGTAGGTAGGCGAACTACGTTGACTCTGATTTCTCGTTCCAGACGGGAATACGTAGGCATAAAGTGCGATACTTTGCCGAGTCATTTCATTTTTATTTTCTTTTCTTTTTTACCCTTGACCTATAGTTTAGATAGAATAACAATCCATACCCGAAAACAAGCGTGGATCCCGTCGAGTACGACGGACGTGAGGGGTGCTAATACCTTCCCCTTGCGTAACCGACTCCCGAATCCAGGTTTTGGTTGCGATGACCATACCTTTCCCGTGTTGTGCGAGGTTTACTCTGAGCGTTTCCTTTCCCTCCCGTGGGATAAATAACGCACGGTGGCGACTCTTCTGTTCAGCCGGCGCCGATTTTCGCAGTAGCGACACATGTATATTTTAAGCATTGGAAATTTATCTAACATTCTTGGTTTAGTTCTATGTGATTCAAGTTGATAACATGTTATTGTGGAACAATGCATGAAATGAGTTTGTGCAAAGTACATGTTTTATATTCATGTTGTTATTCTAGAAATCAATAAATATATACCTTAGCCTTGTGCAACCCACTCATTTTTATCATTACCAAACAAATTCCTTTGAGTTTTGGATCACTTTACTTGTTTCATTCCACTTATTACAATTATAAAGCAATAGAAATAATTTTTATGAACAACAAATAGTAGCAAAAGATCCATTGTCATTCAACCAGCTGCCTCCCCTGGTAAAATGGCTTGACCTTAGGCCAGTTAAAATGTGTCTAATAGTCTCCTTTTTCTGCTACTCTCACTTAGTGATAGGAAAAGCTCACTTAGCGAGCTATAAAACAAAAATCTTGCTTAGAGAGAATGCACTCACTTAGCAAGCATAGATGAATTTGGTTTTCTTCATTATGCCTCAGTATTGCACTTTAATACCTTCTATTATGATAATTAAATGCTAAAAGACTAAAATACTACAACGTTGGGTTTCCTTCCAACAAGTGTTTGATTAACGTCGTTAGCTCAATGCATGTCCTATGAATCAAGGATCATTTAGTGGAATTGTTGTGGTGAGCCAATCAATTTCACCACTTAGACATTGTTTCAACCTTTGTTCTTTGATAGACCAATCATCCTTTGAAGCTATTTCTTCCAACTCAATTACACCACACAATGCCATTTTGTTAAGTATGTCGCTCAATGACTTGGTAATTTTGGAAAACTCTTTGGTGAATTGATTGGAGAAATTTTTTGGTTTATAATTTCATTTCTTCTATTTTATCTTTTAGAAAGGAAACTTCTTTTGATATGTTGTGTTCCTTTAAGCACTCCTCAATCTTTGTTTCATCCTCAGCATTAATGACATTGAATGCTTGTTCTAGAATATTTGGTGTATGCTCTTGCTTTCTCTCTATGATACTTTCATCAGTAGCATCAATTTTGAAGCACATTCCCTTATCTTTTTTTGAATGCTCCATTGCTTCAAATATGTTAAAACTCACCTCCTCATCTTGGACTCAAACCTTCATCAATCAATTATCAACGTCAATCATCATCATGGATGTTTTCATGAATGATTAGCCCAAGACCAGAGGTACATCATCATCTTCTTCAATATCCATCACCATGATATCAATTGGAAACAGAATGTTATCCACTTTAACTAGAATACCTTAAGCTATTCCGAATGAACGTGTGACAGATTTATCAGTTAATTGTAGTGTCATATTTGTATATCTCATGCCCCAATTTTGCATGGTTTATTTACTACTATCTTATTGTAAGAGTATTTCATTTTAAAATTGTAAGTCAACTCAGTTGGTAGTTATGTAAACACAACTTCATTTTAATATGATTTTTTATTTATATTTTTCACAAAAATAATTTATTTTTTCATTTTTTATATTAATCATAAAAGAGCTCACTCATTCAATTTTATGGAAAAGCCGAATAAAAAATATCTAGATCTTCGTATTTATTTTAGTTTTTTTTCTTTTTTTAAAAGGAGGCTTTCTTCTTGAGGAAAGGGGGACGATAAGAGAAACACAACAGCAGACACTCAACCAATCATTTGAGGCTCTCTTTGATTAATCTCGGGGAATACAACCTTTTAGTGATTTTAGCAAGAATATTTGGCGCCCACCGTGGGGTCTTGGTAAAAAATTTCCAGGCCGCATAAAAAATCACTATCAAAATAACTAATAGCCCAGTTGCGCGATGTCCAGATCCTCTCCTAGCTGAAGTGATCCACCTCTACCACCAGACTAAACTTAATTACTTGTAGTGGTAGATGCCCTCCGTGAACAAAATGAAACATTGCAATATAGCGTCCATGTTTTGCAAACACGTAGTCAACATGATTGAGATGTAGAGGAGGAGATCCTAGATTCCCAACCATTTTTCGAGGCGACCTGAGATGATCAAGTTCCAAAGAATTTTAGACCACCACTGTTGGTGTGTTTTGATGGTAAAATCGATCCATAAGAAAACATTATTGCAATCAACAATCAGATGGCAATAATAGGGGCTTTCGAATCCCATAAATGTAAATTAATGACATGTACCTTTAAGGAAAGGGCTCTACGATGGTATATAATCCTACCCAAATTCTCAATAATTAGCTACCAGGACCTAACTAAAAATACTGTATAACACTTTTCAGCAAGCAAACATAGAAAAATGTCGACTCCTAGTTTATTCAGCATCTGACAAGGGTACCCGAAATCTCTCAGAGAGTATTTAACAAGGTTCAACAAAGAAACTATTAAGGTGTCTTATCCGAACTAGGAGATGTTTGTGGGGGCGTTTCAACATGGCCTAAACTCTGGACAGTTTAATAAATCCCTAACACAAAAACTGATATCCAGTATGGATGACGTTATTACCAGGGAATAATGTTATATCAAAATGGAGATGACCAACATGGAAAAGAGATCTCAGGATGTAAAGGAAAAAATGCGAGCTAAAAAAGATGAAGTCGGGCACAAGAAGGAATATCCTAAGCCAGACCTAGGGACCAGGCAACAATGAGATCATCGCGGGGACTATATGATAAAGAGGCTGAGTATATGCCTCTGAATACCAGACATGAAGATATTTTGAGAGAAGTGTATCACCTCAAGTTTATCCCCATCCCGGGGCGCCCAAGAGGAGTCCACGCCGTGATGGGGAAGGACGAGAGTGCATGGTGTGCATACCACAGACTTCATGGTCATTACATAGAAGATTGTCTTTAGCTCAAAAGAGAAATTGGAATCTTAATTCAGAGAGGTCGATTATTGTCTTATGTGAAAGAAGTCGGAGGGAATCCAGGAAAGAAAAGTCCTCCCAGAGGGAATATTAGCTCAGAAGTTCCTCCGCAAAAGAAGGGAAAGAGCCTGGATGAGGTCCGCGAAACTCAAATAACCCGTCATACATTGAACACCATTGCACGAGGATTCGTAGGAGGAGAAGAAACCAGTTAAGCCAGGAAAAGATATGCCCAGATAATGATGCATGCCTGACAAAAGCTCCTTTAGAAGAAGACAAAAACTCTACCGTAGTTGGTTTTTCCAAAAAAGGTGTCGAAGTATTATTGGCTCACGAGAACGACCCAATGGTAATCGAAGTACAAATTCGTGATTAGATCATGAAGCGAGTTTTAATAGATCCGGGAAGGTTAACACATGTTATGTAATAGGAAGCATTCAAGGGGATGAATTTCGACATCTCTGAGTTATTATCTTTTAAAGGTACTTTGGTCGATTTCTCAAGAGAACTGGTGCAAGTTCTAGGACATCTGCCAATAATGAAAACTTTTGGCAATGGTGACAACGTGAAAAGTGTCAAGGTTAGTTACCTGATTGTTAAAAGTGCCAATGATTTGGAGGAGGCAGTATCCACTTTACACCTCACACTAAAGTATCCTCTTGAGGATGGTCGTGTAGGAGTATTAAAGGGTGATCAGAGACTAGAAAGAAAGTGTTAAAAATATAGTTCAAAGCTAAAAAAGAAAGCTTAAGTTAATGAGCAAGTACAAGGTAATCAATTACAGGTGAATCTAGTTGACATTAAATCGAGAAAGGACCCGAAGGAAAATAGTCTGCTATCCATCAAGGATGTGAAGAAGACACAGGTCGGTGCCCAAAGAATGGCCAATAGATTCAATATTAAAGAAAGGAAAGAGTATTTCACAAAGGAGATCTGGCACGGGAAAAAATGACTGATCCTAAGAAGAGGGAAAAGCTAACCTGTAATTGGGATCTACCTTTTAAAATAGGTAAGATGTTAAGTAAGAAATTTTTGATTGTGTTGAAATACCTAAGGCTTGTAGTATGACTAGCGTCAAGTTTCATTTTAGCTGAACTATGTAATAAACATCATGAATAAAGATTGTGGGAATGCATTCTTTTCCCTTGCACGGGAAATGGTTTTTAATGAGGCACCTTAGTTAAAACAATTGTAATGTAAACATATAAAGCAGGAAAAACAGTTCTAGAGAGTGATCCAAGATTAGGTCCGGAGCAGGTGAGTAAACATCCATAGGCTAGAACTTTCCATATAATCGGTTGCAAATGGGCTAAGTAAATTAAAACCTCTGGCCTAACTGAATTCCAAGTTTATTGAAACCTCTAGCATAATTGGCTGCAACCCGGCTAAGTAAATTGAAACCTCTGGCCTAACTGAAGTCCAAGTAAATTGAAACCTCTAGCATAATCGACTGCGGTCGGACTAAGTTAATTGAAACCTCTGGCCTAACTGAAGTCCAAGTAAATTGAAACCTCTGGCATAATCGACTGCGGTCGGGCTAAGTAAATTAAAACCTCTAGCCTAACTGAAGTCCAAGTTAATTAAAACCTCTGGCATAATCGGTAGCAGCCAGGCTAAGAAAATGGAAACCTTTGGCATAACTGAAGTCCAAGTTAATTGAAACCTCTGGCATAATCGGGTGCGACTGGGATAAGTAAATTGAAACCTCTAGCCTAAATGAAGTACAAGCTAATTGAAACCTCTGGCATAATCGACTGCGGTCAGACTAAGTAAATTGAAATCTCTAGCCTAACTAAAGTTCAAGTTAATTGAAACCTCTGGCGTAATCGATTGCGACCAGGCTACGTATATTTAATGCTTTGGCTTAACTGAATTCCAAGTTAATTGAAATCTCTAGCATAATCGGTTGCGACCGGGCTAAGTAAATTGAAACATCTGGCATAACTGAAGTCCAAGTTAATTGAAACATCTGGCACAATCAGTCGTGGACAGGTTATGCTTAATAAAAATGGCTAAGTAAAAAAACTTTTGGCTAGGACTCAAGGTCTGTGCTTTAAATAATCGATTTTGTAGAATAAATAAACATGATGAAAACGTTGCAATAAGTCATAGATAAAAAGAGTGCGGCCTACAAGTCATTTGTTGAGCTATAAAAAACTAGATAAGTGCATGAAAGAACAAAACAGATCAAATTATTTGATCACATGACATAGACAATCAAGATATTATAAAATGAATGGAACAGATAGAAGGATAATGAAATAACATTGTCATAAAAAAGAGTCATCAAAAGGCTTAATTGTCTGGCATGAAAAAACAAAAAAAAATGTTCAAAATACAAAGGGCACATTACCATTGATGGCCAACAACAAACTTAAGCAAATTTAAACTTCATGCTCGCCCTCCTGAACTTCAGATGTCAGATTATCCACTGTCATATCCTTCAAACTCTCTGTTTCAGGGGAAGCATTTTCCATATCAACCAAGTGCCTGTCCACCACAACTTTAAAGAAATCCATCCTTGACACGTCCAAGTCTGGTGCGATGCATAAAACTTGGACTTTGTCCCACTCAAAGGCTTCATCTCTAACAGAAAGCAAGTCTACCTGGGCATCTTTTTGTCATACCTCATTTTTGTTATGGTCTTTTTAAAATTCTCATGCATCTGACTTTATTTTCACTTTGCATCATCTGTACAACGTAACATGCATTTCCTCATGAATAACACCTTAAATGTTGGCCATTATAAACTCTCAAATATACAAATAGATCGATTTAATTTTTTCTTCAACATACGTAAAATAAGTGGGTGCAAAGTTTTGAAGTTGAGCTTGCAGACGTCAGTAATATTAACCTACAATTCACGTAATTTAAACTAGTGTGCTCGTTTTATTTTTCGACAACTTTTTCAGTCACATTTTGATCCGTCTGAGCCTTTTAACCAGTCAAAATTTATTTCAAAATTAAATCAAACGATGTATATTTCCAAGTGGTTTATTTTGCGCTGATCATTTTAATGCATTCAGTTAAATTTTTCGAACATTTCCGCACGTATTTTAATGCATTTTTTATCCTTTTGATTTTGTTTTTGTTTTTATCAAAATAATCAATCAATTTATTTAGAATTAAATAAATAATTAGTTTGAATTTATTTTTGCGAATTTTATTCTTAATTATTAACACATTTATAACATTCCAAATAATCAAATAATGAAAAAATTGGAAAAGGAAAGCAAAAAGAAAAGGATCCAATAATATTTCCACTCTCACTCAGTGAGGATGATTCCACTATACCACTACCAACAGCTAAAAAAGAAAAATTGAAAACTTATACACTCTCTCTCTCTCCAAATTGGACGAAAATGGTGATTTGGAATTTCTTCAATGAAGGGGTCCTACCAATAATTGTGTGACAGGCGGATCTCTCTCATAAAGGATGAAAAACGATTTTTCTTAAGATAAGATAGCCAAACATTTCTCAAGAGGGAAGGCATTCCATTTTCACATTTTCAGAAAGAGAAAAATTTTGATTATTCATTTTTTCATCCTCCTTTGATAACTCTCACTCTCTCTCTCTGCAAAAAAAAATCTCATTGCTTATCAAACATCAAACATCAACAACAACATAACCAACAACTCTTCACTAGAAGCCGCAACGATTTCAACAAACAAATTTGAATCACAACAAGCTCGTATCGACATCGCATTCATCGTTTCCACAAGTTTTAAGAACCACTCTCGTGTTTCTCAACAATTTCATCACACTTTGCACATAGTAATTCTTTCAGTTCAAGCTTTGATTCGTACAAGAACCCTGAAGTGCATAGATTTCTAGTTTCGATTTCATGTATGTGGCTTTGTGTTTGTGCTGATCGAAATGTATTTGTTTGCTTGCTCATTGTCTGTTTCGTGTTGGCTGCTTGTGTTTATGTTGTTTGTAGCATGTAATCTATTTTATGGTGCGCGTAATGTTTGATTGTGTTGAGTATTGTGTTTTAATGCTATAGTAAAATTGGAAAAATGATGTAAGTCTTGTTGCTGCTGATTGGTTCAATTTCCGTTCTATTTTTCATCTTTTCGATTTGTGTACTGCTTGAGTTTATTTTTCTCATGTTGTGAGTATGTTTTGTAAAGTTTTATATATGATTTGCTATAATATGTTTGTTTATTGGGCTGATACAATTCAGTGGAAATGTCGTTGTTACTGTTGCTCTTTTAGTTAATACTTCTTCTATAGTTTTTTCTCATGTAGTAGTGTGGATTTGAAGAAAGTAAAAAGGTTTTGATGAAACAGGTTAAACATTTTTTTTTTAAATCATGACCCTCATTTTTTTTAAATCATGACCCTCATTTTTTTTTTTAAATCATGACCCTCATTTTTATTATAACAAGTGGTGTTTTTCCCGTGAATGTTGATATGTCGAAATCCATTCAATGCAATGAAAAAGTCTGATCCTCACCAATTTTGAGTAAAAAAATGTTTTCCGTCAAATGCAACTAAATATATTTCGCTAAAATCGACCAACAAACAAACATTTCCTACCTCAAACTACGTAGACTTGATTTCTCTATTGCACCTGAAGATACGTATGAACGAGATTCAAAGTCTCGTCATGCACCCTAATAAAAAATAAACGTTTTTGTCATTTATTTTTCCTTTTAATAACTTGAAAAACCTAACTTGCCATAAATAACACTAACACTCTGTTAACCACCAATTTTCGACTTCAGTCGAAGATAGTATTATTTGAAGACAAGAGTATCAGTATTAAGCAAACAGAAGCACTTCGACCAAGCGTCAAAGAGTCTGAGTCGAAGAGAGGAAGAAAAGCCAAAAAATGCTAAGTATAGAAAAATGGTCGACGAAGGGTATAACAAGGGGAGCGTAAAAGATAATTCGCCAAAAAGCGAGGGAAATTCCAACTATTCAAAATTCGAGTTCAACAAAAATGTGGGAACGGTTATACAAAAGAGGCGCCAAAAGGAGCATGATGGAGAGTTGTAACCGTCATTTAGAAGTTACTTTTTGCACTATAAATAGATGTAAAAATTATGTAATAAGGGTGTTCATTCATTACCGTATTAGTTCATACAACTCCGAGTATCCGCATGTAGAGAAACGAGTGCAACGAGAATGTACGTGATATAACACCAAACTTTTATTTATCAATGCGATTTGTCTTTACAATTCAAATACCTCTTTTATCTTTCAGCTTTTACCTTTCAAACTGCCCTTTATAATTTTCTACCCATTTGCTTTGCAAAGATCCCCTAGTTGAACGCGGAGTTCTAATTAGAGTTATTTTTCAAGTCATTTATTTGCTTGCATCTTTACTTTAAAGTCTTTTAACAATTCAAGAGGTTGGCGTCGAACGCGGAGTTTGGCAATAATCTTAGCACTACTTTTACAAAGTCTTTTATGCGTTTTCCATCTCTAATTTCATACAGTCGAAAACACTTTTGGCACGTGTCCTAGGATTTAGTATGGTTGATCCTGCATGTTAGTCAATTTCTTAGAAATTGATAGACCAGCGGTTGTTTACCAAAATTCATAGTAAACAAATTGGCACACCTGGTGGGACCTGTGCTGAATATTATGGTTGAATAACTTCATTGCATGATCCTAAGAAGTGGAAAGTTAGCCACCATACAAAACGAAGTACCACATAGGAGAAATCCTGACAAGACGGCCTTAAGAGCTAGTCACCAAATGGATATGAAAGGAAGTATTTCCAATGTCCAGTCGAGTATGGGGTCTTAAAGTATACCTCAATCTATGTCTTCGACAGGAGAACAAATACCCACGTTGGCTGGATCTGAACAGATGCAATCCGTTTCTAATCCAGGACCAACATTTGTTCGAGCATATACACAACTCGTGTTAGAATATATAGGGCCCCAAAGTCCTAATCCTCCAACACCTAGGCTTAGTTCTCCCCCAGGGTTTTCACAACCTTTGTCAAGGAGTCAGTCGTATGGTATGCACACAGCACCTATACAAAATGTGCAAAGTGCACCAGCCATCTTCTAAGATCAAGTGGCGTATTTGCCTGCACAAGGCTCGGGCGGTCAAAACAGCCAAAGTTTGGGTATGGGATATTCCCCTCAGATGCCCAGTCTTACAACTACGTTGATTAACTGCCTAAGACAACAAATGGGCGAAAGTAACATACAGATGGTGCATACTTTGTCCCAAACAATGGGAGAACTTTTTCAACCGTTGATTCGAGACACCATGCAAATAAACCAATAAGTGGTGACACAATTGGCGCGCATGGATGATTTTTTGGGAGTACCAAGAGGTGAGCGAAGAGCAGCAGTTGTCGAAAATGTTCCTCAATATCCACAGCCTAATGCTCAACAGGTAGATATGATTGATGAACCTCTTAGAATAAACCCTGGGAGATATCAAGAACCTCCTTATATGGAGGAACCAGGAGTGGTTATGGTAAATAGGAACTAAAATGTTGACCAAGTACTTGGACAGATTCGACGACATGATATGACTGAAGAGAATAACCTGGCAGCCATGGTCAAAAGAATAATGACAAGAAATGGCACAAATTTTGGCTTTACCAAGCCAAACTACACTTCGCCCATTGTAGATTACGTCTTACAGGCGGAGTTACCTCCAAGGATGAAAGTCCCAAAATTCAGTAAATTCGTAGGAGACGCCACTGAGTCAACTGTCGAACATGTGGCTAGGTACATGATTGAGGCAGGAGAAATAGCGGGAGACGAAAGTCTTAGAATCAAATATTTCCCGAATTCTCTCACAAAAAATGCTTTTACATGGTTTACCACCTTGCCACCAAATTCAGTTTACAATTGGACCCAGTTAGAACGATTGTTTCATGAACAGTTCTACATGGGACAAACCAAGATAAGTCTGAAAGAATTGGCTAGTATCAAACGAAAGAATACAGAGCCAATTGATGACTACTTAAATAGGTTTCGACTTCTCAAAGCAAGGTGTTTTACCCAAGTACCAGAACATGAATTAGTCAAAATAGCTGCAGGAGGTCTAGATTATTCTATTAGGAAAAAATTAGACACTAAATATCTTAGGGATATGGCACAGCTGGCTGATCGAGTTCGTCGCTTAGAGAGGTTAAAAGAAGAGAAGGTTAAGTTCAGTAAGAACAAGAGAATAGCCTTTGTCGAATGTAATGAGAATGTCAAAGATAAGTATGACAAAACGCTTTATCTCGATGAAAGTGAGGTAGACCTTGTTGAGTTAAAACAAGGCCCACCTTACGCTTGCAAATTTTTAACTCCATCAAATGGAAAAAATCCCATTGAGTCAAGTGATAAGTTCCCTAAAAGAACATATACTTTTGACATAACTAAATGTGATGAAATCTTTAATTTGTTAGTTAAAGACGGGCAAATAATAGTACTTTTCGGTGCTAAAATACCACCTTTAGAACAAAGAAAGAAAAGAGAATTTTGTAAATACCATACTTTCTTGGGTCATAAGACTTCTGATTGTTTTCTTTTCAAGGATTTGGTCCAAAATGCCATCCAAGAAGGAATGCTGCAGTTTGGAGACAAAGGCAAAGCGCAGATGAAAATTGATTCTGACCCTTTACAAAACGTGGAAGCCCACTACACGGAGCCTGAAGTTCAGATGGTCGAAGCCATCGAAAAGGATCTTACTGATTTCGGAGATGTTGCGGGAAATTCTTCCATGATAATCGAGACGGTTGATATAGCCAAAGATAACGGTAATACCAAAGAAAGTGTTGATCATGGGTTAATGATGGTGATTAAGGTAACTGCTGAAGATTTCGTCCAATGCGACAACAACGAGACAAAATGGAACATACCCCAAAACTCATTGGGTCAAAATGCTCCTGAAAATAGCCATATTGTTGAGATCCATGCAGGGTGTAATGTTAGCCTTGATGACGTCAATGAAGAGGAAGTGGAAAGCCTCGACACACCACCAATCGAGACACGAGAACGCTTGCTGATGGTAGGAGAAATCACTGAGATAAATGGTGAAGTAATGGAAAATTGGATTTGTTTAGCTGCTGAGAAGTTTTTCAAACATTCTCCTGACGTTGAAAGGTTCGACCCTAGTGCTGATGAAGAATCTGAAGAAGTTAACAAATTTTCTGACATTGGAAAGTTTGAAGTCAAAATTACTAGTAGTGATGACAATTTTCCTGATATTGGAAAGTGTGAAGCTAAAAGTCCTAGTGGTGATGAAGATGCTAGAGATGTTAGAAAATTGGAGAATGAATTAGCCAGGATGAAGCTGACGGATGATATCAATATCAATATGGTCGAAATTAATGAGCATGGGGTCAGAGAAACTATGAAAACAGAACGGTTAGATGAACCCAATGCATTGGCATATCCTGGTTAGGATGAGGATATCATTGCTTTCCTACACCGATGTCAAAAAAATAAACACATGTGATGTTATGTCCTAGGTGTAGTGATGTCTTTGATGAAAGAGCTGCTCGACAGTTGGAAGAAGGAAAGAAGAGCAACAAAGCCTGGGGGCAGAAAGAGGATCAAGACTCCAAGAGGAATCAGACAAAAGTCAATACACCAGTGAAACCCAACACTTTCAAGCCAAGTGGAAATGTGCCCATAGGGAAATGGGTGAAACCTGCTGAAGGACACGGTCATAAGAAGTGGTAAAAGTTTGATATAGAGAGAGGATCCTTGTTTGAGTATTACAAAGAGAATCACACTACCAACAAATCTTCATATGTATCAGCAAATTACAAAGGAAAGAACCCCATGACTAGGTCTCAATGGCGAAGAGAACAGAGGAGACGTAAAGCTGTTAGAGAAGCACAAGCTAGAGAAAATTTGGATTTCAAGGAAGAGGAGTCTAGTGCTAATCATGAAAAAGGAAGGATCGTCACAGAAAAGTTGTCCACAAAAAGGAGGTTGTTTGACAGTCATGGTGATGAACCAGTTGGCCTCATTGAAAATGATGATAACATGACTAACAACTTCGACAGTGAGTCTGCTGCATCCTTCAACGTTCTCGTCAATGCGGTATCTGTTATGCCCAGGGAATTCAACCAAATTACTGAGGTTGAAGATGTCGACCTAAATGCTGAATTGGAGATGATGGCACACAAACTTGTGTGTTATTATATTATGAATAATGGGTGTGTGGAAGAGCAGAACGCGTTTTTTGAACGTCCCACAGAGGAAATGAAAACTCACCTAAAACCACTCTTTATTACTGGAAAAGTGGAGAACGTACCTATCAACAAGATATTGGTTGATTGTGGTGTAGCGGTCAATTTGATGCCTCGATCATTGCTTCACAAAATCGGGAAAGGTGAAGACGACACAAAGCCTCACAACATGGTGTTGTCAAATTATGAAGGCAAAGTAGGCTCAACATTGGGAGTTATTCAAGTCAGCCTTACTATAGGCACTATCACCAGGCCTACAGTATTTATGGTGGTCGAAACCACTGCCAATTACAATTTGCTATTGGGTCGAGAATGGATCCATGGTGTTGGTGATGTGCCATCCTCAATGCATCAGAGAATTGTTATCTGGCGACCAGATAGGATTGTAGAAAACATCAAGGCTGACCAAGGCTATTTCAAAGTTCCTGTGAATCATAGGGACGGGAACCAATTCGACAAACATTTAGCAAACATCGCTCCATGCCCTCCAGCAGGTTTTGATTTTGCTCTAAATGAAACAATGTTTCATTCATTATACTTACACCCTGTCGAAGGTTTTAGATGGGATAGTGAAATCCCAGAAGAAAGGCTACCATTGTTACCAGGGCCTTCAGTGAACCCTACTGGGTGGGGAGATGAGTTCAGTGACAATGATTGAAGACGAAGCGTTGAAACGAATTTCGGCCTATATGGCTGAAACACAGTTACAAACGGCTTTAGAGGCTGTAAGCAAGTACGTGGCTAGTAAAGCCATTTGTGATATTTATCAAGAAAGTCTGGAAAAAGATTTTCATAAACAACACTCAAATGGAGGCCAAGATCAACGGTTGGACGCCATTTATGATGACAAACCTTTGGGGTTCGAAAAGGATCCATTAGCTATGCCCATCAAGATGTTAGCACATGATCCTCTAGAAGAAATTGATTTAGGCGAAGGGGAATTAAAGAGACCAACGTACATCAGTACAAAGATAGACCCCCAATTGAAAGCTAAGGCGGGATATTTCTTGGGATTTGTGGTCCACAAGAAAGGGATTGAAATAAATCAAAATAAAACTAAAGCAATAATGGAAGCGAAAGCGCCATAAAAAAAAAAAAGAAGTTGCAATCACTGCTGGGGAAAATCAACTTATTAAGAAGATTCATATCTAACCTAAGTGGCAAGACGCAAGCTTTTTCGCCATTGCTTCGTTTTAACAAAGATCATTTTGAGTGGCGGCAACTTCAGCAAGTAGCTTTCGACAAGATTAAAGAATACTTGAGTCGTCCACCAATTTTATCGCCACCTTGTAGCCAAAGAAGTATGAGATTATACATAGCTGCATCAGAGAAGACCTTAGGGAGCATGTTGGCTCAAGAAGATGAAAATGGGGTCGAAAGAGCCATTTATTATCTAAGTAGAGTCTTAAATGATATAGAAACTAGATACAGTATGATTGAAAAATTGTGTCTTTGTTTGTATTTCTCTTGTACTAAACTTAAGCAATATATAAAGCCGGTTAATGTGTATGTTTCATCTCACTTTGATGTTATAAAACATATGTTATCTAAACCAATTATGCATAGTCGAATTGGAAAATGGGCTCTGGCTCTAACAGAATATTCACTAACTTACCAACCTTTGAAAGCTATAAAAGGCCAGATTGTGGCTGACTTCTTAGTCGATCACTATCAATGAGATAGATGAGCATTATGTCGAGGTACCATCTTGGAAGTTATACTTTGATGGATCTAGCCATAAACATGGTACAGGAGTTGGTGTTGTGCTTATTTCTCCTGCAAAAATTCGAACAAAATTCAAGTTTAAGATCATGAACCCATGTTCGAACAATGAGGCTGAATATGAGGCATTAATTGTTGGCCTTGAAATTTTGTTAGAATTGGGGGCAACTAAAGTCGAAATAAAAGGAGACTCTGAACTGATTATAAAACAGCTTACAAAGGAATACAGATGTGTTAAAGAGAATCTCATAGTGTACTTTATGATAGCAAACAGACTGTTAAAAAAGTTGGAAGTAGTTTCGATCCAACACATACCTAGAATAGAAAATCAAGTGGCTAATGATTTGGCCTAAATAGCGTCTGGGTACAAGGTGTCAAGTGAAAAACTTCAAGAATTAATCGAAGCAAGACAAAAAATAAAAACTGTAGGGCTTTGTCCATCAGATTTAGAATCTACAAAATTGGGATTTCTAAATGGAGAAAATTTTGAAATTTTCACCATAGACAACCTAGCAGAAAAAGACTGGCGAAAAGGTATTGTCGAATACCTACAAAATCCAACAGGTTCGACAGAAAGAAAAATCAAATACCAAGCATTGAGTTATACAGTCATAGGTAATGAGCTATTTAAAAAGACACCTGAGGGAGTGTTGTTAAAATGCCTTAGCAAAGAAGAAGCATACATTGCTCTCTCAACAGTACATAATGGAGCCTGTGGAGCGCATCAAGTTGGGCATAAGATGAAATGGTTATTGTTTCGACAAGGCCTGTACTGGCCCACTATGCTAAAGAATTATATAGAATTTGCTAAAGGATGCCAAGAATGCCAGATACACGCTGGTATACAACATATTCCTGCGAGCGAATTACATTCAATAGTGAAACCTTGGCCTTTTAGAGGTTGGGCTTTGGATATAATAGGAGAGATTCGACCAGCATCATCAAAAAACCAGAAATATATTTTGGTTGGAATTGACTACTTTACCAAGTGTATTAAAGCAATACCATTAGTAAATGTGGGGCAAGAAGACGTAATTGAGTTTATCCAAAATCACATCATATATAGATTTGGCATTCCATAAACGATTACGACAGATCAAGGATCAGTGTTCGTTGGTCGAAAGATGCAGGAATTTGCTAAAGATATAGGCTTTAAACTGCTGACATCGACACCTTATTATGCCCAGGAAAATGGGCAAGTCGAATCCGCTAACAAAGTAATAATTGGTCTGATTAAGTAGCATATAAGGAAAAAGCCTCGAAACTGGCATCATACGTTGGAACAGATCCTATGGGCATGTCGAACGTCACCAAAAGATGCTACTAGTACTACACCGTTTAGACTAACCTTCGGACACGATGCAGTGTTGCCTGTCGAAATATACTTACAATCAGTGAGGATCCAAAGACAACATGAGATTCTCTCACAATCTTATTGGGCCATGATGATGGACGAATTAGTAGATTTAGACGAAGAGAGGCTTGAAGCCTTGGAAAAATTAAGGCAACAAAAGCAGAAAGTTGAAAGTTCTTATAACAAGAAAGTTAGGGTGAAGAATTTCTCAGAAGGAGATTTCATCTAGAAAGTTATCCTGCCTATGGATCGGAGGGATAGAACTTTGGGAAAATGGTCTCCTAAGTGGGAAGGACTGTTTCGTATTATCCAAACGTTTTCAAATGGGGCTTATGAAATTGAAGAGTTGGACGAAGATAAAAGAATCTTGAAAGTAAATGGCAAGTATTTAAAACGATACAGGCCTATCTTGCAAGAAGTCCATATTTAAAGAAGATTCATTAATCAAAGGGCTAAAATAGGCCAACAGGCTAACATGGCGTACAAAGCAACATTACAAACATTCAAAACTAAAGAAATTAGTTATAATTTCTCAAATCCAGAGATCTAAGATACCTTGTCTTAAGCGTCTTCATGCGAGTTTTCAGTCTTCTTGGGAGGAGGAGGTACCCCTTGGGAAGCTACAGGCTTCGTTGACGAACTAGGCTGTGCCACCATCACAAGAGTTCTCCCTTCATTTGCTTTGGTGAAAAGAGCAGAGGTCTTTGAATTGGAACTCATATTTGCCAATAAGTGAGTGTGGAATGATGATTCAAAGAGGAGATTTATAGAGGAAAGAATGATCCAGGATTGGTTAAAGGAAACGGTAAAAGAGATAAGGTTATGGTATGCCGTTGGAGCAACCAATTAAAACATAACAATAAGGCTTAATGTCATGGGAAAAGACAACCTTGAAAAGCGAAATGGACTAAGATTTTGTAGACCATACGCAAAGAAAATGTGGCAACAAAATAAGCTACATAAAAATAAACATAAGTCTGAAAATAACAGAATATTGTTACAAAAGGACATCAGTCCATAGTTACATGATAATCATAAGAAAGTCGAAAGATATAGAAAGGTAATTTCGACTTCAACTTAGCAAAAGTGTCCAAGTGATGGTTAATACGAGCTTCACAAAGTGATTGGTCGAGCCTGGAAACTGCCAATTCTGTTTCAAGATGTTGAGCCACATCAATAAAGTCAATGGTACTTTTGAGCTCGTGGGCTACATCAAGATCAACAGAGGCCTTAAGCTCGTTGTTTCTTGTCTCAGCATTGGATATTTTTTCCTGAAGCTCCCTGATTTGCTGCTGCCATAGAAGAATGTCTTTTTCATTAAGGTTTATTTCCTCTTGACATTTTTGATGGGCAACCTCCAACATGGCAACTCTGGCCTCAGAATCTTGTGCACCAGTCCAGGCTGCACTCTCTTGGCCTATTTTCTTCTCAATATCCTTCAAAATAGGAGGAAGTTAATTAAGCTCCAAGGACAAGGCATCTATTACCACTGTCAGATCCAGCAAGAAACCATGGATTTCTGGGCTAAGGGCAGTTAAGTTCATTTTCTTGAGCTGATCCTTCAGATAGAGACGAGATGTAGGGTCTGCGAATAAGGTTGTCTTAAGATCACCTTTAAAGAACTTCTTTTTGATGGATTGAAGGATGGTCTTTACCAGAGCCTCTGAAGCTGGAGAGGTAGGGGTGTCGAAGAAACAGAAGCATGCCCACATTTTTGCTCAAGAATCCTCTTGGCATATTCCCTTGGGTTTGACCATTTGAGAGCAATAAGAGGATCCTCAGTTCTTGCTGGAGGAAAGGATGGCTTCACGACAGTAGGAGGAGGCTCATGAATAGCATGATCAGCTTCAATTTCACCTTCTTCCCCTTCTTCTTCGTCTTCATCTTCTTCTTCTTCTTCTTCTTCTTCTTGGTCTTCAAGACCATCAGCACTTGCATCATCCTTCGACTGTTTCTCTTTAACATCTTCATCCATAGGCTGTTGCATTTCTTTGCCATCATTAAACTGGGTATTATTGCCAGGAATAGAGGGATCAGTCGAAAGGTCTTCCTTACAAGATTCTTTTTGAGTTGGGGTGATAAAGGTGTCAGTATTCAGTAAGGATGAAGGGACATGAGTAGTATCTACCATCACTTCATCAGAAATTATAGAGTTGGAATGAACAAGATTTGGATTACTAGAGGCATCATCTTCTCCAGAATTGGAATCACCAGCATGAGTTGCTTGAAGATTGGTAGGTGCCAAAGGATTTGTATTTCCTGCATAAGGAGGAGTAGGTTGATTTACTTCACTTAAACCAGAGCCAAGATCAAAAGAAGGGTGATAAGTCCACTCACCTTGGCTATTGATGGAGTAAGTTGCAGATGTACCAGACGTTGGTTTGGGGATAGGAGTGGTGGAGTCATCCTGAAAATAGATTCAGAGGATGTTGAGTTTTCTGGTGTTTCAAAATAAGGATTACATAAGTAAAAGAAAACACATAGATACCTGAGTCAATGTAATATCTGGGGTAGGCAAAACACCCCCATGAGTGCTGGCAGTTGGATTCACAGCAGTCATAGGGGTTTGTTCTTCGACATCATCAGGAGTAGATGTCGAACCGAGAATTTTGGCCACCTTCGATGGAGGTGGGCCAGTAGAGACTGACGCCTTCGTTGGTCTTTTCCTTTTATGCAACAGAGTCTCCTCAGGTGATTCGTCTGCGTCAGAGGCAACTACGATAGACGCATCCTTCTTGCCCTTCTTCGAAGGAGTAGGAGGTTTACGCTTAGTCTAAAAGAGGCACAGCGTGAGTATATGAACCAAATACAAGGAGAAAACAAAGGGAATGATACTTACAGCTTTGGCTTCGACATCAGTACCACCTTGAGACGTGGCAACCCTCATAGACGACATTTTCCTAGGAATAGCTGAAAAGAGTACATGATGGCTTGATTAGATAAATAGAAAGAAATCCATGTGATCATAAACAAAAGTTCAGACCTTCGTATACGTCAGATTCGATACAAATTTTTTGAATTCCTATATGAAGATGTCCTTTGAAACTGTCCAAAGTGTACTTAGTCGGAACAACCCGTCAAGCCTTTAGTTGAGACTGTTGTCGAATAACTTTTAAATCCTTAGCACACATGAACCAATCTGAGTATGTAGGGATAAATGCCATTCCAAAATCCGCAGTGGGCAAGCGAAGAAAGTTAGGAGGAAAGAGTTTAAAGGCCACCTCATAACGTTTCTCCTGAGGAACATTAGAGGGGAGTTTTAGAGTATCTAACTTTTGAGAAAATTTCTGTTTCAAAATAACGGCAGCTTCATGGATGGTTCGACTAAGATCATCTGGTCGATAAATAGTTTCAAAGAACTTTTGGAAAGCTTGAATTTCTTGAATATGAGTAAGCTTACTCTTCTTTGACTTGTCCTGCACAGCAAGAAAAGCTTGGTTCAGCAAAGAAGAAAAAGCAGTATTATGAAGGAAATGCTCATTATAATGCTTCGACCACCAGTGGTGGAAAGAAGAATTGCATAAAACAGATGGTTCAAAAAATACAGGTGATAATATGCCAGATCTGTGATGGGACTCAGCGAAGATATCATTAAAAATTTCTTCATAAAAATTGGCCATAAAGAGGATCACTTGGCCTTTTCTGTCATACAGACATTAGGGAAAACTTTGGATCAACCCAAATTGGCGTGAGACAAGATTAGGCTGATAGGCAATTAAAGATGCCAGGCCTTTCCCAGCGTCAAGTCTGTTAACAATAAATCTAGGAATCAAGAATGATTCCCAGATTGTAGTGGAGTCTTTATCACTAGACCCCTGAAGATCTGGATATGGCCTTTTAAACCAAGCCGGGCCAACACGCCTAGAGACAAAAGGTGCCATGCCGGGAGTGAACTCATAACAACTGGCAAACATCAAAATGTAACTGGTGAAAGCATCCTTAAGAGATATTCATTCATCAGCAGGAGTTAATTGGACCAAATGAGGCCACGTGACATGTCCCTCTTCCATTTCAGCAGATGGTACAACAGTTGGGTTTGGCCTAGGTAAGATGGTTGTAAAGGTAGCGTTCAACCAGAGTTGAAGTAACCACAAAGGACCAGCTAGAGATACAGATTCACGAGGTTTTAAATGCCTTAGTCGAGAGGCGGTATCACTTAGAGATTCATAAAGAGATGCTAAGATCAATTCACTAAGGCAAATGCCTGAATTATGGTGTATTTGATTGGCCATAGGAAAATATTTTTTGGCCACCTGAAGAGATTTGGTGCAAAAAAACATATCTCGACAGCCATACAGCCAAAAATGCCACATGTTCTTTATCAGATACAATGTCTGTATCTCGATCAAAGTGATAACTGATGAACTGAGAGTAAGTGAGTTTGGGGCTGGATGGATGGATAAAGTCTTCAGCGTCGAAGTCAAGTTGGTAGGAGATGTCGTCAGGTCGAAGACCGACGATAGCAGCTATGTCAAAAAGTGTGGGCAAAACCATCCCGCATGGCAAATGAAAAGTGTAGTGGGTGCTGTCCCAAAAGTACAACGAAGCCATCAACATGTTAAGACAATAACAAAGAGGAGTTTTTGCAAACATCAAAAGATCGTAAATT
Source organism: Lathyrus sativus (assembly GCA_963859935.3). Classification (NCBI taxonomy): domain Eukaryota; kingdom Viridiplantae; phylum Streptophyta; class Magnoliopsida; order Fabales; family Fabaceae; genus Lathyrus; species Lathyrus sativus. The sequence goes on along the minus strand of OZ012741.1, from coordinate 592,310,696 downwards.
TCCACGGACTTCCAATGGTCAGCCTTGACCTTTTCTATCTTTGCCATCCAAATATCAAAGTCCTTTAAGGGGCCAACAGCTCTCAACAGACGAGTGTCATCAGTCAGATAACTTAGGTTTAAAATATTTGATGAGCCATCAGCGCCAGCGGAGTGAGCTGAAGAGTTTTGTTGCCCTAAGGGTTTGGTTTTTCTATAAGACGGCAAAAACTCACTTAGCCGTGGGTCAAAGAGATCAACTTGACACAAAGGACCTAAAAGAGCATGAGGTTTACTAGCAACAACCAAAGGAATCATTACCTGCGAATGGTATATGCTCTTAGCAGTCTCAGAAGTAGGTTCAGGGACGTAAGGACGGTTCTCCACCATATGAGAACCGGCTAGGTTGGCAAAAGACGGAAGAGGTTGCTTCGTCTGAGTAGTACGTCCTCTCTGAACTTTCTTATCCTGAGCAGCAGTCTGGGAAGAAGCCATTGTTGGAAGGTGAAAAGAGTTGTTCTTAGGAGAAAATGAAGAAAATAGAGGATGTTTGAAATTTCAGGAAGCAGAAAAGTTTGTGAAGTGGTGAAGAAAGGTATTTATAAGTATTTAGAAATCCCAAATAATGAAGATTCACCGTTAAAAATGATCCGTTAATGGGACACGTGTTAAAGGATGTGTGTAGACGGAAAATGGTCAGAACACGAGTATACAGTCCCAAGGCAAGCAATAATGAATACGGCTAAAAAGACGTTTTCAGAATGGACGGTGTGACGTAGTGGGTTTCATAAGCATGGGAGGAAAAAACTGAACAGTTATGCCACTAAGGAAAAGGGAAGTTCAGACGAGAACATGCAAAAGGTATGGCGTCGAAAATTAAAGAGAAAAAACTGACCTTCCAAACCCAAGATTGGCGAAAGGACACTTTTTGGGGGCAATTTGTTAACCACCAATTTTCGACTTCAGTCGAAGATAGTATTATTTGAAGAAAAGAGTATCAGTATTAAGCAAACAGAAGCACTTTGACCAAGCGTCAAAGAGTCTGAGTCGAAGAGAGGAAGAAAAGCCAAAAAATGCTAAGTATAGAAAAACGGTCGACGAAGGGTATAACAAGAGGAGTGCAAAAGATAATTCTTCAAAAAGCAAGGAGGGAAATTCCAACTATTCAAAATTCGAGTTCAACAAAAATGTGGGAACGGTTATACAAAAGAGGCGCCAAAAGGAGCATGATGGAGAGTTGTAACCGTCATTTAGAAGTTACTTTTTGCACTATAAATAGATGTAAAAATTATGTAATAAGGGTGTTCATTCATTACCGTACTAGTTCATACAACTCCGAGTATCCGCGTGTAGAGAAACGAGTGCAACGAGAATGTTTGTGATATAACACCAAACTTTTATTTATCAATGTGATTTGTCTTTACAATTCAAATACCTCGTTTATCTTTCAGCTTTTACCTTTCAAACTGCCCTTTACAATTTTCTACCCATTTGCTTTGCAAAGATCCCCTAGTTGAACGCGGAGTTCTAATTAGAGTTATTTTTCAAGTCATTTATTTGCTTGCATCTTTACTTTAAAGTCTTTTACCAATTCAAGAGGTTGGCATCGAACGCAGAGTTTGGCAATAATCTTAGCACTACTTTTACAAAGTCTTTTATGCGCTTTCCATCTCTAATTTCATACAGTCGAAAACACTTTTGGCACGTGTTCTAGGATTTAGTATGGTCGATCCTGCATGTTAGTCAATTTCTTAGAAATTGATAGACCAACGATTGTTTACCAAAATTCACAGTAAACACACTCACAACTAACCAAATGGTTCTCGTTGAGTACAAGGGACGTGAGGAGCGCTAATATCTTCCATCTGCATAATCGACTCTCGAATCCGATATTAGTTGCAATAATCATATCCTTTCATTTCGTTTAGGGTTTTTATCGATGTTTTCCCTTTCCCTCTTTGGGAATAAATAAAGTTTGATGGTGACTCTGTTAGTCCATCTTGCGAGCGTGCGATTGCGCATTGTGAGGTCGTTCTTATTTTTTTGAGGTACAACACTCGTAGAGATTTATTTAAAGTCTCATTAAGGGCCTGAGCTTGTTCTAATTCTTGGATTAGATTGGCCTTGGCCACCTCCAGTTTCGAGCATTTGGTCACGACTGTCTCCTTCTGCTTAGTCATTGTCGTTAGTTGAGATTCTAACATCTCATTTTATTTTGCGAGTTGCTTGGTCAACTCTTCTACCTGGGCAGACTGGACCTTTAAGTCATCCCTTAACTAGGTTATATCTTTATTAATATGAATCTCATTATGTTCATCCACGTCACCCACTTCATATAAACCCCGAGTCATGATGGTGCACCTCATCAAATAAGCCCCACGATTTTGGGTCAATTGTTGAGCACCTATTGATTTCATTTTCTCAATATCTTCAGTAGCGCTCAGATGGTCATAAAGATATATCAAACCAACAAAGATGTTAGGTCGGAACTTGAATTCTGGTGAGGGGTTAGTTTGATGATTACTACCTAAATCATGCATCAAAGTAGTGATTGTCGGGTGGGCTTGAATGACGTTGTCACTCATCAAGGTCTTCATCTTCTTGGGATAGACTGGATTAGAATCCTCATAGGGAGGAATGGAGGTAGCTTGGGGCTCAGATGCAATATGAGTTGCTTTGATAGATTTAATCTTCTTCCTATTGAGGGTTTAGGTTTCAATATCAGTCATATCACTTTTAGAAGCTGACTGATCCCCATGCCTCGCTCTGGCTTCATCCATTAACTTCTTTTGCTTTGAAAGCTTGAGGTTTGTCATTTTTGTTGAAAAGAAAAGGCACAAGTAGTAAATAAAAAATGAGGATTAATAAGGTTATTAAAAGGCAATAAAATAGCACATATAAGCATTGCCTAAAAAAATTAGAAATTTGTTCTGGGTCTTCAGCCATTTGTAATAAATCCTTAACTTTCACTACCCGGAACGCATCCAAAACAGTCAAAGATTGGGTTTCCAAATTGTTCAACTTGTCGTAGTCGAAGCAGAAAATCGATAGTGGGCTATCCGGCTAGTAAATCAAGAAATAATGAGTCTTGTCTAAGGCGTACATAACATGGTGACACATTTTCCCACTATTTACTCAAAGGAACTTGTCCTTAAAACCCTTATAGTTGGTGGTATATGCTTGAAGAAAACTCTTCCCAAGAATTCCACTAAAGGATACCGAACCTCCCTTTTTCACTCCCTTCAACTCGAAAAATGAGAAAAACAAGCCAAAAGTAGGAAATATAGACACTGCATCACAAACGATTTCAAGGTCTTAATAAAACCCCAACCACTTGGGTGTAGTTGAGAAGGGGCTGTATTTAGGATTCTAAGGAGATCGGACTCGAAATTGACAAATGGAATATGAATCTTGAAATCTTAGATTATCTTAGAGTAGAAATAAAAATATTCATCAGACACTCCCTTGGGCCGAGTAATACAAACCCTCTCACCAGCCACACAGGTTTCTAAGATAATATCTTCCTCATTCCCAATGGAAGAAATTTAGATGTTAGAATGAAGTTTTGAGATGTAGCTATCGTCAATGACACTATAGTCTTAGCTTAGAACCTCTTTATCTCTCAAAGTTTTTATTGCCTCCATCAGAGTGTCTAATGAACCTGAGGATGAAGACTCTAAGTCAGTATTACCAATAGGTGAAGGGATTTCACCATAAACTTCTCTAATAATCCTCTCAAGATCCATTTGACTTAAATAACCCTTACATTCTCGCATGCAAGCGTCCCAATTCTTATTCCTATCACTAACAGTAAGGGAAGTCGAACATTCTCCCGGGTAAATATTGCTTCCACTACTACAACATAAATCTTTCGTAACACCAATTTTACAATGGTCATAGTGTTAACTGTGGTAATAGTTTATTTCTGTGTGCTTTTTTTGGTATTTTCTAAAGGACATGTTACAACGGTCAAATGAAGCAACCATAGTGAAAGGTCCACGAAGTGAAATGGTTTGAATCCCAACACCAATAGTTAGCCATTTATCGTGATAAAAATATGATTGATATTGTATATCACCATGATTTTTATTACAAATCGTGATGAAAGGTGATACTTATTTATATATAAGCAAAATTATCTCTCGCTTCAGTACACAACAACCGTCTCTCTCAAAACAAAACCCTAATAACTTTTTAACTTGTCTCTCTCAAAACGAAACCTTAAAAACTCTGTTACTCGTCTCTTTCATAATGTTTAAGCTTTCTTCTTGTTTTGACTTGTAAGTAGGGATGCTTGTTTCAATAAAGAGGATGAAGTTAAAGGTAGTGTTGCAAACTTGTGCAAAAGATCCAGAATGACATCCATTCAAAATATACACAAGTTAGCAGCTCTAACTTCAGCTTCATCCTTATTTCATTGTGGACATGCAATTATGGGACATGTATGGTATGTTTTTGAAGAATTTTATGACTTGATATGTTTGTTGTATCATGTTTGCTATTTATGATTTGTTATTGATAAATGTTTTTGATGAATGTTGTTTAAAAGATGGGTTTATTATATATTGTGTGGTTTGAGTGTTTTTTGATGAATGTTTTTTTATGAATGTTTTTTGATGAATGTTGTTTCCAAACTACATTAAAATTTTATAATATGATAGATAAAGTTGTATTAGAAAACAAGTACAATCAATCCTTGACAAGAATTCTTCACACCATTAACTGGATGTTATTCTTTGACAATTAGAACTTGGTTTAGTGATTGCAGGTCTTCAACCACCTCTCTCTCTCCACCTCTAGTTTTGTTTGCAAAGTAAATAATATTTTGCAAAAAGAACTATAGGTGAAGGGAGAGGTGGTTGAAGAACTATGATCATTAAACCAAGTTCTAACTGTTAAAGAACAAAATACGGATAAGGAGCTGAAGAACTCTTGTCTAGAATTGAACGTGAACTTATTCTTCTAATATAACTTAATTTCTCATATTATAATGTTCTAGTGCAAATTGAAAGGTTATATGTTTAGTGAGCATTGATGAAATAAGCATTCCACATGATTTACAATAAACTCAAGTCTATATATCACAATGGTTGTTTTGCACAACCGTTATTAAACATTTTACATTCAAGAATATCACAATGATTGTTTAAAGTAACCATTATGGTAGGAAGCGCACTGCATAGATACAATCACGATCGTACGTCTGTGGTGGAAAGCATCATACATACAATCACACCTTACCTCACAACGATTGGACCAACATGGTGGCATTCTATTTCCAACAGTTGTGATATGTGTTTTCCGTAGTAATGTTCATGTTAAAGTCATAAATAAAATAATGAAAAGTGGAAAGAAAACTATACCTGGGGCTTGGGATAGCAGAATAATTGAGTGAAGAATGAAATTGATATTTGTCTGTAACGCTTGAAAAATAGATCAATAGTTTTGGTAGTAAACAAAATGAAAGAACAAATTCCTTTTTATTTTAAATAAGTTTGCAATGACCAAGAATTCATACCGAAGAAGAGCAATGATGACAAGAGGGAGTTCTCATAAAAACCATTGTTTGAACTTCAATATAGCGGCAAGAAGCAAAAGATTTGGAAGAATTCCCTCCTGACTTTTATCGTCTCCACGGGGATCGGTGTGAGGGAAAAATGTCGCTCAAAAATCTCTATGTTTCTAAGCTTGGTTTTGAATGGTTTTAAAAGGTAAAATACAAAAAGAAAAACATATGAAAAAGTAATTAAAGTACGGGAAATAATTCATCAGGAATTGTATTTCATTTTACCATCAAGTACTAAAAAATCTACCAATCAGTTGTACGCCACCTAAATCACTCGTCAATATCATCACATATCGCTCACAACAGAGGTTGTGTCTAACGCAAAGTTGAGAGAACAATCGTATTGTCTCGTCGATGATGTCTCACGCAACTCAACAACACAGAGTATTAAGAACCGTGTGTGTCTATAACAATCCAAACCCATTATGATAAACATTGAAATTAAAGATAAACATCGATAAAGATTTGTAAAACAGATTTTATACAACGATCAATAAATATACATACAATCAAAGTAAACATACATAAAACACCCCAACAAATAGAAAATACATAGAGAAGAAGCAAGAATAGCAACCATCTCTCGGTTTGTCAACACCGATTGAAGCAAATTTGATTCTGGATCATCAAGATGCATAATCTAATGTTGTTTAAGAGCTTATTTCCACAAAGAATGTTGGTGATGGAGTTGGGAGCAAAAAATCCCCAAAACATTCCCCTAAAAATCTAAATGAAATGTATTTATACAAGGTGAGTTTTTAAGACCAAATTGAGCGTACTCAGATCGCGCTAAGCGCGATCCCACTTAAATTACTATCAAACCGACATAAAACGTGTTAAGCGCAACCCAGTCACAAAAACTAAAAGTCCCAGCCTCTGCCATGCACTCTCCCAACACGCTGCAAATGGGTCTAAGCTCGAATGACAAGCAAAATTTCCAAAATTGGCATCTTAAAGCATCCTTCTTTGCTCAAATGGATTCATACTTCAACCATGCATTATAGGGATGGCAACGGGGCGGGGCAGGGGTGGGTTTAACTATACCGTCACCCGCACCTGCCTCCATGTAACACACCCGCCCCGTCCCAAACTCAATCGAGGGTAAAAATTTACCGCCCAAACCCGCCCCTAGTGGAGAGCGGGTGCACCCGCCCCGCCCCCACTCGTAAAAAATTAATTTCTTTTTAATTGCAATAACAATTAATAACTTAATTAAAATTGATTATTTTAATAAATGAATTAAATATTTAATTAAAATTCTAATTAGTAAATAAACATTAACTTGATTAATTTTATTATTTTAATTGCAACAAGGGTATTAATAATTTAATTAAAAATATAATTAATAAGTAAATATTAAAATAAGGGAATTAAAGTAAAATGCGTTATTTAGGGGCGGGGCGGGGGCAGGTGTGGGCGGGTCTTAGTGCCTTCCCGCCCCCGCACCCGCACCTGTAGTTAAGAATCAAATTTCTCCCGCACTCCCACTCGTACCCAATTAAATTGGGTTTTTCCCGTTAATTTTGGGGGGGCCCGGGTTTGTTTGCCATACCTAATGCATTATCACCAATAAAAATAGATGAAAAACTATCAAACTCACTGATACGTACATGAAAACGCAATATATATAATAGTATGTAAACTATACAAAAAGTACACAAAAATGGGGGATTATTAATGGAAAATAAACGAATAAAGTCGTTGAGTGATAATTATTCACACTTAAAATAAAAAATAATTTAGCACTCAACAATCACCATGATGAGGAGAGAGAAACATTTGTCATCATTGAAATGACATACACTTCAGTGACTCAACGAGTAGGAGGCCAATCTAGGGAAGAAGGAATTCTAAGACTATCTTATCTGAACACTTCAATCCAATAGAACTTTATGATCGGGGGGCTTGTGTACATCCCAAAATTCCATAAGGCCGAGCTTATATAAAATCAAGTACGAAGAGGAAAGTAGGTCGAGTAACCGTAACCATACACAAGTCAGAATCTGGCTAGGCTTCACACATCGGCAGTATAAACATAACGGTTATACGCAGTGAGAATCAGAGATCAAGCTATTAGATTAACTTGACTCGCAAATCAAATATCGCCACCGGACTTTCATTTATCCAAGGAAATGGGAAAATATCTAAATAACCCATAAGTATTTAATATGAAATAATGCAATAAGAGATCTAAGGTTCGGGGGTTGGTTATACTAAGGGAAGGTGCTAGCACCCTAAGTATCTATAGTAACCTATAGGAACCTCTTAATATATTTTGGTTAATTGCTATTGATTGGGAGAGTTGATTGTTTTTGAGTGAGTGATGGGAGTGGGAAATGTTTTTGTTGTTTTTGTAATGTATAAATAAAGGGGATTGGAAATAAAAAGGTGTGCTCACTAGGATTTCGCAATCTTATGCCTACATATCCCTATAGAAAGTCAGAGCATTTGTAGTTCGGGGAACTACAGATAAAAGTAATATTTGTTGGGTTTTTATAAGAAAAGACAATTTGTCATCTTAAGAGGGACTGCTCAACTATACCACCACAAACATAGAAAGACATGGGATCTATGCATAATAAGAGAAGAACTTAAAATTGGATATAGAATCAACAAGTATGTCACCTACATCACTTAAATGAAAGATCATTTTTGCACCATAATAAGAGAGGGACACCAACTTGGATATAGAATCAACAAGTATGCCACTTACATCACTTAAATGAGAAAGAAAGTATCAAAAGCTTAATTTATATTATGGGGATAGAAGACAAATTTCTTCTATAGAGATGACTCATTTCTAATCTCTTGGGGAAAAGTTTTGAGTTTGAAGCTAAAGATGGCTATGGTTTGATTGAAGTTGAAGTTTGAAAGGGAATCTTACTGTTTGAACTAAGTCTAAACAAAGGGTGAGAGGAATGCAATAGCTTATATGTATGCATATGATATGAAGTCAACAAATATTATTTCCCTTAGATCTACTACAATTGAAGTGTTATAGCCTAAGATTAATTATAGTTTAAATGCTAATAGGAAAATCACATAGCAATATGATTCTTATCAAATTAGGGTTTAAGGTATGATGAACATAAACACTAATGTCAAGCGAAACTTAACAGACAAAATTTATCAAGTGTACAAGTATAACATCAAGAATGTAATGAATATACAAGTATGATTAAGCATGGTATCAAGACATGTGTATAACAGGCAAAACATAAGATAAATATACATGCTTGACATTTTGGAAGTTTATAAAGGAAATACTTAAATATGTGAGAAAATATTTAACCAATTGAAACATCACAAATAAGTTTAAGCAAGTACATGTTCAAAATGAATCATGGATCAGATGAACATGGTAAGGCAAAACCCTAAAGAGAGTTTATGAAGGAAATACTTGAACATGTCAACAATTTTCACATATTAATCAAAATGAAAACGTGAATAAGATATTTAACATGGTTGAATCAGGGGTGAAAGGAACCAAACTCAATTGGAAGCCTTAGTCATGCATCAAGGTGTTTCAAAAGATCAAGCAAGACTAAACCCTAAAGGTACCACTTAAACAAACTATTTAATCAAAGCTTTTTTCAAAGAAAAGGACAACTAAGCATGGTATAAGTTAACAACAAGACTCAATCAAAGCATACTATGGTCACATGAAAACATATATCCAATTAGATCAAAGAAATAATCTAAAGAACACCATTAAAAGGCTTAAAAAACACATAAAACGTACGTGTTTTTAACTACACAAAAATATATAAAATAAATATTATTTTTTGTATTTTATGAGGTATTTTCAAAATAGAAGAGATAAATGACAAGTGTGCAAACAATAATTCAAAATTAATTAATTTTGCATATAGAATCAATTAAAATAAAAATGGAAAAAAGTAAGATAAAACAAGTGATAAAAAAAAAGGTTTTGTTGCCAAGAGGATTTGAAGTCGTGACCTCAAGGTTGCAGGCCCAAAATCTTAGCCATTGGGCCATGCATTACATGGTGTTTGTATATCACACGCGCAACATAATATATGAAAGTTGAACAATGAAAAGTCTAAAAAAAATAATAGGCAAAAGTCTAGGGCGAGGAGGATTCGAACCCCAAACTTTGTACACACTTCAAAACAGGGCATTACAACTGGGGCGCAATGCCAATTCAGTAAGTAAAGCACAACCAAATAATAATATATTAAAAAATTAATTTAAAAATGAATTTTTGCGCGTCACCATTTTTGTCTTCTTCACACGAGTTTCATCATCATCATCATTTTTCAAAAATGTTAACTTCCTCAATTCTTAATGAAATCTCATGATGTAAACATCAAAGTTACTTGAATTTTTACCAGGAGTTCAATGGTGTAAAGCAGGAAAATCTTAACCAGATTGGCTTGGAGCAGAAGTCTCCTCCAGAGTGGCTTGGAGCAGAAGTCTCAGCCAGAGTGGCTTAAAGCAGAAGTCTCGACTAGAGTGGCTTGGAGCAGAAGTCTCAGCCATAGTGGCTTAGAGCAGAAGTGTTGGGTCGAAGAGACTTAAGCAGAAGTCTTGGGTCGAGGGTCTAAGAAAGGAAGTATTGGGTTCATGGAACCTAAATAAGAAGTCTCGAGTGAAGATATTGAGTAAGAAGTTTTGGACCTTAGGTATGATCAAATGTAAAAGTCTTATGCAGAATGTATAATCGATTGTAATCTTGATTTGATTATAGTGAAAATCTCTTGTGAAACAAGAGGACTGGACTACTCTCAATTTGAGAGAAACCAATATAAATATTTTTGTCTTCTGCTATTATTTATTTGCTTTTATTAACATTCTGCTGCTAAGAAATTAACCAGAATCAGAACACCTTTTTAGATTCTAAACTTTAATCAGATGCAAACTAAGAATACGAAAAACACAATTCAATTCCCCTACTTGCACTTTTCTCACCTTCAATTGGTATCAGAGCATGGTCTGTGCATAACACTTGATAGTGGCATAAATAATGATCCAATAAGAAAAGTATGCCTATTAAAGACTTTCCTTCAAGAAGGAATTAAGTGCCACATGAAAAATATCATACTGTTTTTCCTACCATATCCAAAGGGTGATTCCACTAAATTTAAATGATGGAAAAGAAAGACATATTTTTAACTCATTGTCATTAATAAAAGGGATTTCTGAAGGTCTATAGAATATCCTTGAAAAAGGTATTACTATAGAAGTTGGTGGTGTTGAGATGATCTGTTTGAAAATCTTTAACATCAACTCAGAAGAAGCTTATTGAATATCTTTAAAGTAGATGCTCTATCTCACTTCTGAGTATGTCAACATCATTGATATGTCTAATGCTCGAACTATCTTTGAATCCTTATGCTCAAATTTATGGAAATCAGTTTTGAAGATTGTCTAGTTACATTTCATCTAATCTTTCAAGCAAATTCTGAGAAGAATGGTTTAGATTCAAACCCGAGGTCACAATTATTCAAAAAAATATACAACTTGAATTTATTGTGCTCTGTTGATTTTTCTTGCAAATATTCAAAGAAAATAAATAAAATTAGATGATGAAAAACTATCTAACAGATCAACTTATCTAAAGCTTGGTTGTTTGGAATGTATGATGATGAGGAATTTATATTTCATGTCAAAAGAACTTCTTAACTAGTTGAGTGGGTTGTAACGTCTGTTGATAAAATAGTAACTTCAGAAGCTTCTGAAATATTAGTATTTCAACTAATTTCCCAAATCTGAAAGCAATGAGAAACACTACCAGAACCTAATGTCAGTTAATCTTCACTGCATATTCTTTTGATGATGACATTAGTGCATGACTCAAATAAAAGAGTAACCTGGCTCAACCAGTCATTACTGCTTCTGAAGAATAATCTGAGTCATGGAGTAAGAACCAAGTATTGAAGAGAAAGATATTATGCCAAATCTATCTTGCTTCAATATTTGATAATAACGAGTCTTTTCTTTAAGGTGATATCTTAAGAGAGTCCATTGCTCCTTGATTGAGGGTCATCATGGAATTTGTGTTAAAGATAATTTTATGAGAAGTCTTTAATTTCTCTTTGAGTTCTATCAACAATACTATGACAATGCCTTAATTTTTATGTGCCAATCTCTGATAGCTAACACTATCTGGTTTTATGCTTGTCAATGATTTCAAAGTCAAAAGATTTAATTCTAGACAATATAATCAATGATTCTGCTTAGAACAAGATTTTGTTCTTATCATAACTCAACCTAGACTTATACTCTAGAATGACTTATGGTTCTGCTACCAGATTGAGGCACAAGGCAAAGAAAAGTCTATCAGTACTTACATGTATGGTCTCATAGAAATATGAGTGTCATTATTCAAATGTATTTGCTGCATATATCAAAGAAAGGAGCAGAGGCATCTTATATGGTATTTATCAAAGGTTGTTTACAATATTTGATGGAAGAAGATCCCACAACCCAGACTCAAGTGCTAGAGGTACTGAGTTTAGTGAGAGAAACAAAGTCAGTAGTTTAACATCCATTGAATCACAATCCACTCAAAGCGATGTTCAGACTCTATGGTCAAGTCTGAATATTGATACGCGTCTGACTAAGAAAATAACAAAAAAAGATATGCTTATTCTTTTATGGCTTATCTCTTGATTCAATGAGATACCTGTGTATATGTAAATACAAAGTTTCTATTAGATTTCTAGAGAAGCTCTTTTGGAGAAAGGATCTTCAAAAATCTTTAAGAAGAAACTATGTTGTATTTATTTATACTGAATATTTCATAAAGCTAGATGATGATCATATTCATGGAAACAGTTTCCTCACTTTTTGTGATGTTAATGCTATTTGTTAGCTATCAAAGGAAGCAATTCAATATTAATCTATCACTCATGACTCTTGCTTCAAGAGGGAATGTTGGTTCTGAATAGAATCTTGGAGACTAATGACTGGCAGAAGACATCTCTCTCTAAGTCTATAACTACTAGACTCTGATGGAATATAGCTTCTGAAAGTTGTAAGCTTCTGAGATTCAGAAGAGGATTCTTTACTTCTGATAAATCAATTTAAGTAAAGGCTTTCCTAAAACTTTTGTTGAGTATTTTATTTTTATTTGGGTGATTATTATTTTATTTGTGGAATTGGTGTGTTAATATGTTATATTTGCATATTGTGCTATTTTATCGTTTTTAAGAGTTTTCGGGGAAATTAGGTTGGAGGGTATTTTAGATATTTCTTAACTAATGTTAAGTTGGATATTTTGTGAGAAAATGAATTAGTAGATATTTTGAGAGGAAAAATTAATAGAAAGGATTAGAATAGAAGGATATAAAAAGAGAAAGAGGAGAAAAAGAGGAAAAAGTTTGGAAATCATCAAGAACAAATTCTAGGAATCGATTTAATCGGGTAAGGGTGTGAAATCTTATTATCTCATCAATGTATATCATTATGTATGTGTTTGTTTGGATCGTTTGGTTGTTTTTCTACATATTTCCATTTTAGGTCGAATTGGTTTAACCGATAGAAATTGATGTTTTCACGGTTAGAATTCGAAATAAATTGCGTAGATTAGTCGAGGAATGTTGGGCTAAGACTTTTGGAACTAGTTGGATTTAAATCAGGGATTTTCTGACCTTATGACATTTTTGGATGGTTGAGGGTTTGAGTAGCGACGTATTCGCTAGGCGAGACGCTGGCGAGTGAGGTAGCAAAGGATTCGTTAGGCGAGTACCTCCCTCATTCGCTATGGTGAGGGAAGTAGCGAGGTACTCGCTAGGAGAGGCACTAGCGAGCAAGTAGCGAACACTTCCAGTAGCATTTTATCAGGCTTCGCTAGCATGTTCGCTAGGCGAACCAAGAGCGAATGTTCGCTATGACTTCGCTAGGCGAGTAGTCCAGCGAGCGTGATAGTATAACTTATTTCTTTTTGTTTCTATCCAATATTGATTCTTCGACTCGGATGTGATCGATCTTCTCCCAAACGCGTAAATTGTGTGTTGTTATATGATATGTTGTGGGTAGACGTATGGCGTGAATCCTAGATTATAAATTGTGGCCTTTTGGAAAATAAATGCATGGTTAAATTAAATGTAAATGCATGATGATTGTGATAGAGTTCGTTGTCATTTAGGTGGTCAAGCGATGCTCGTAGCCGTTTGGCAAATTGATGTGAACGTGTATAGATTGTATGTGATGGTATGAGGTGAGTGTATGAATATATATTATGAATATGTATGCATTTCAAGAGTGTCATGAGTCATTTTTCATGTGAAGCATAATGAAGTACATTCTTGTATGGTGTGATTCTTATGAGAATCTATTGTAACATCGTATGCCTATGTGAGGTGTGAGTGATGATTACAAATGATTGTGTGCCCATGTGGGGTGTGAGCAATCAGATTGTGTGCCTATGTGAGGTGTGAGCAATCCATAAACATTGTGTGCCCATGTGGGGTGTGAGAAATGGGTAAACATTGTGTGCCTATGTGAGGTGTGAGAAATGGATTACAAATGATTGTGTGCCCATATGGGGTGTGAGCAATCGAATTGTGTGCCTATGTAAGGTGTGAGCAATCCATAAACATTGTATGCCCATGTGGGGTGTGAGCAATGGGTGAACATCGTATGCATGACGGGGAGCTACATTGGTAACGAGCGATGGTTCCAATAAGTTCCTGAGTGAACTTGAGATGATTGAGTCGGTACCGTATTGCATTTTCATAGAGTCATGAGTCGGTCTCTATGATTTGCATTTATCATCATTATAATTGTGCATTGGTGAATAAACATAAATGTGTATGTTTATGTGGAATGATAAGAATTGTGTAGGTATGCATGTTGAATATGCTTGGTGTTATATATAAATATATACATTGTGATGTATATGAGTGAGTTGTGATGAATTATGGTGAGAATGTAGAATTTGTGTATTTTTATGCTAAGATATATATAATTATATGCATTGTTATTATGATAATATTTCTCACCCTTCTGCTGTTTTATGATGCTCTATGAGGCATTGCAGAGTAGGTATGCTGGAGGTCTTTTTGTGAAGCGTGTTCATTCTTTTGGTCGGTCGGCTCTGATATGTAGCACCGCGTAGCTAGGTTGTACAAGATTCTTTTGTGATACATTTGGATATGTATCTTGTTGTTGAATGTTCATGAAAACATGTATTATATTTTGAATCTTACTGGATGATGTATATATATGTTTATATGTTGGATCTTATTCAATGTTTAGATTTTCCGCTTTTATTCTAATTATTGAGATGTGGGTGTAAGGACTAAGTTCCTTTGTTGCAAAGTTACCCCACTGTTGCATATCTCTTGTTGAGCAGGTGTTGTATATTTTAATTTCATGTATAATGTGACATACCTCTTTTATACTATGTTTATAGTTATACTCTGATGAAATTTTTAATATGTGCCTAAATGATTATGTGATTATTTGGGGGTATAGAAATGGGGTGTTACATTAAGTGGTATCAGAGCCAGTGTTGAGTCAGTTGTGTCTGTCTTGTTGTTGTGTTGGTTGAACGGTTTTTTAAACTTGTTTTTATTTTTGGGAATGGTCAGAATATGGCTGGTCGTAACGAAAATGTGATGGCTGCTGCTTTGGAAGCAATGGCTAGGGCGGTGCAGGGTGCGCCGAACGTGAATGACGAGTTCAGGAAGAATCAACCACCGGTCTTCAAAGAAATATTTGATCTCGATGGTGCTCAAATTTTATTGAAAGAGATCGAAAGGATCTTCAGAGTCATGGGTTGTGCGGAGGGGAATAAGGTGAGACTTGGGTCTCACATGCTGAAGGAAGAAGCCGACGATTGGTCGGTCAGTATGCGTCAAGTCCTTGAGGTGGATGATGAAGAGATAACTTAGGATTTGTTTCGTACTGATTTCTTGAGGAAGTATTACCCTGAAAGTGTGAAAGAGAAGAAGGAGATGGAGTTCCTTGAACTGAAACAAGGTAGTATGTCTATGGTGGACTATACTGCTAAGTTTGTAAAGTTGGTTCAATTCCATCCCCACTATGCTGCAATTACTGCTGAGTTCTCAAAATGTATTAAATATGAGAATGGTTTGCGTCCTGAGATTAAGCAAGCTGTGGGATATCAAAGGATAAGTAGGTTTTCGGATTTGACGGAATGTTGTAGAATCTTCGAGGAAGATAGCAAGGCTCGTTTTACACATTATAAAAGTTTGAATGAGAGGAAGGGAAAGCAACAAGCTAGAAGTGGACCTTATGTGACACCTGTTGATAAGGGCAAGCATATGCGAAACTTTGAGAAGAGATCTGGAGGAGGAGGTTCCGTTAAGTGTTACAAGTGTGGTGTAATGGGTCATAAATCTTTTGAATGTGGAAAGAACGTAGTGAAATGTTCTAACTGTGGAGGTCTTGAGCATGCTACTACGGAATGTAGAAGGAATATAGTAAAGTGCTATAATTATGGAGAAGTGGGTCACATTAGTACTAAGTGTACTAAGCCGAAACAAGCTCAAGCGGGCGGAAAGGTGTTTGCATTAGCTGGGTCAGACACTACTAGTGCAGATCGTTTGATTAAAGGTACATGCTTTATTAATAGTACGCCTTTAGTTGCTATTATTGATACTGGAGCGACTCATTCGTTTATTTCTCATGAGTGCGCTAAGCGTTTGAATTTGTTCATGACTTCTTTGGGTGGTGACATGGTTATTGAGACTCCCGCTTCGGGGTCGGCAACTACATCTTTGGTGTGTGTAAGTTGTCCTTTGACTATGTATGGTAAAGACTTCATTATGGACTTAGTGTGTTTGCTGTTGGAAGGATTGGACGTAATCTTGGGTATGAACTGGTTGCAATTTAATAGAGTCCATATAGATTTTTATCACAAGCCAGTGAGGTTTCCTTCTTTGGAAGATGATGAAGATGAGAGTTTCCTATCCACTAAAGAGTTGAAGAAACTTTTAGCGGGTGAAGCTCAATTGTTCGGTTTGTTTGCATCATTATCGGTGGAGAGTAAAGTTGAGCTCGATGTGTTTCCCATGGTGTGTGATTTTCCATAAGTGTTTCCGGAGGATATTATGGATGTACCGCCGGAAAGAGAATTTGAGTTTTCTATTGATCTAGTTCCGGGTACTAGACCAGTTTCGATGACACCATATCGTATGTCGGCACCAGAGTTGGTAGAATTGAAGAAGCAATTGAATGATTTGTTGGACAAGAGATTTGTAAGGCCAAGTGTTTATCCTTGGGGTGCTCCGATATTGTTGGTAAAGAAGAAGGATGGGATTATGCGGTTATGCATTAATTATCGACAATTGAACAAGGTGACAATTAAGAACAAGTATCTGCTTCCAAGGATCGATGATTTGATGGACCAATTAGTTGGTGCGCGTGTTTTTAGTAAGATTGACTTGAGATCGGGATATCACCAGATTCGTTTGAAAGAAGAGGATATTTAAAAGACAGCCTTTAGGACATGGTATGGCCATTACGAATATTTCGTGATGTCATTCGGGGTTTCTAATGCGCTGGGTGTGTTTATGGAATACATGAATCGTATTTTTCATGAACAGTTAGATCATTTTGTGGTTGTGTTCATCGACGATATTTTGATTTACTCTAAGTCTCAAGAAGATCATGAAGAGCATTTGAGGATTGTGTTACAAATTTTGAAAGAGAAGCAATTGAATGCTAAGTTATCGAAATGTGAATATTGGTTGTCGGAAGTAAGTTTTCTTGGACATGTTATTTCCGGTAGAGGTATTAGTGTTGATCCATCCAAGATTGATGTGGTGATGCAATGGGAGACTCCTAGATCGATTACGGAGGTTCGAAGCTTTTTGGGTTTGGCAGGTTATTATCGGAGGTTTATTGAGGGATTTTTGAAGTTGGCACTTCCGTTAACGCAATTGACTTGTAAAGGAAAGGCTTTCATTTGGGATATTAATTGTGAAAAGAGTTTCATTGAGCTAAAGAGAAGGTTGACGACGACGCCAATCTTGATTTTTCCGAATTCGACGGAACCTTTTATGGTTTATTGTGATGCTTCATTGACTGGTTTAGGTGGTATTTTCATGCAAGATGGAAAAGTTGTGGCTTATGCTTCAAGACAATTGAGAGTGCATGAAAAGAATTATCCTACACATGACTTGGAGTTAGCGATTGCGGTGTTTGTTTTGAAAATTTGGAGGCACTATCTTTATGGTGCAAGATTTGAAGTTTTTAGTGATCACTAGAGTTTGAAATATTTATTTGATCAAAAAGAATTGAACATGAGACAAAGAAGGTGGTTAGAGCTTTTGAAGGATTATGATTTTGGTTTGAATTACCATTCGGGTAAGGAAAACGTGGTGGCCGATGATTTGTGTCGGAAGTTGTTACATATGTCCGAATTGATGATGAGAGAATGGGAACTTTCGGAGAATTTTAGAGACTTGAGTTTAGTTTGTGAAGTGACACCGAGAAGTGTGAGACTTGGTATGCTGCATATTACGAATGATTTTCTTGCAACCGTATGTGAAATGCAAAAGTTGGATTTGAAGTTCATTGATTTAATGATGAATGAGAATAAGGATTTCAAGGTTGATAATTTTGGAGTTTTGAGATTCCGTGGTCGTATTTGTATTCCCGATGATGTGGAGTTGAAAAAGATGATATTGGAAGAAGGACACCGAAGTAACTTAAGTATTCATCCGGGAGCGAATAAAATGTATCAAGATTTGAAGAAAATCTTTTGGTGGTCCGGATTAAAGAGGGATGTAGCTCAATTTGTGTATGCATGCCTAACTTGTCAAAAGTCTAAGGTGGAACATCAAAAGCCTAGTGGATTGATGCAACCGTTGGATATTCCATAGTGGAAATGGGATAGTATATCGATGGATTTTGTTATGGGATTGCCGAATATGCAAAGAGGTCATAATGCTATTTGGTTAATCGTTGATAAGCTTACTAAATCTGCTCACTTCATTCCAATTGATATTAGTTATCCTTTGGAGAAGTTAGCCGAGATTTATGTTCTTGTGGTTGTGAAGTTAAATGGAGTTCCTAAGAGTATTGTATCGGATAGAGATCCTAGATTTACATCGAGGTTTTTGGAGAGTTTACAAAAGGCTTTGGGTTCTAAGCTAAGATTGAGTTCGGGTTATCATCCGCAAACGGATGGTTAAACTGAGAGAACAATTCAATCGTTGGAGGATTTATTGCGTGCTTATGTACTCGAGCAAGGTGGTGTTTGGGATAGTTATTTGGCGTTAATTAAGTTCACCTACAACAACAGTTTTTGTTCAAGTATAAGTATGGCACCATTTGAGGTTTGTATGATCGGAGATGTCGAACACCTTTGTGTTGGCATGAAACCGGTGAGAGGTTGATAGTTGGACCGGAGATGGTACAACAAACGACAGAGAAAGTGAAGTTTATTCGGGAAAAGATAAAAGCTTCTCAAAGTAGACAAAAGAGCTATCATGACAAGAGAAGGAAGGATCTTGAGTTTCCAGAAGGTGACCATATGTTTTTGATAGCTACACCGGTTACGGGTGTGGGTCGTGCTTTGAAGTTGAAAAAGTTGACTTCTCGTTTTATTGGTCTGTATCAAATTACTGCACGAGTTGGTGTTGTGGCTTACTGTATGGCGTTGCCTCCGAATATTTCGAATTTGCATGATGTATTCCATATTTCGCAACTTCGGAAGCATGTTCCGGATCCATCACATGTTATTCCTATGGATCAGGTTGAAGTGAGAGATAACCTTACGGTTGAAGTTTTACCGATTAGGATTTTGGACCGCGAAGTTAAGAAGCTAAGAGGCAAGGATATTGCGCTTGTGAAAGTAGCATGGGGAGGCGCTTCGGAAGGCAATATGACTTGGGAACTAGAGAGTGGGATGCGAGAGTCGTATCCGGAGTTGTTTGAATAAGGTAATATTTTCGAGGACGAAAATTTCTAAAGTGGGGGAGAGTCGTAACGCCCCGATTCTGATTTCCCATTTTTGTTGAGTCTTTTATTTTTATTTGGGTGATTATTATTTTATTTGTGGAATTGGTGAGTTAATATGTTATATTTGCATATTGTGCTATTTGATCGTTTTTTAGAGTTTTCGGGGAAATTAGGTTGGAGGGTATTTTAGATATTTCTTAACTAATGTTAAGTTAGATATTTTGTGAGAAAATGAATTAGTAGATATTTTGAGAGGAAAAATTAATAGAAAGGATTAGAATAGAAGGAGTAGATATTTCATCAATGTATATCATTATGTATGTGTTTGTTTGGATCGTTTGGTTGTTTTTCTACATATTTCCATTTTAGGTCGAATTGGTTTAATCGATAGAAATTGATGTTTTCACGGTTAGAATTCGAAATAAATTGCGTAGATTAGTCGAGGAATGTTGGGCTAAGACTTTTGGAACTAGTTGGATTTAAATTGGGTGATTTTCTGACCTTCTAACATTTTTGGATGGTTGAGGGTTTGAGTAGCGACGTATTTGCTAGGCAAGACGCTGGCGAGTGAGGTAGTGAAGGGTTCGCTAGGCGAGTACCCAGCGAGCTACCAGCGAGCACTCCCAGACTTGCACAGAATCAAATAGACCCACATTCGTTGTGGCGAGGGAAGTAGCGAGGTACTCGCTACGCGAGGCACTAGCGAGCAAGTAGCGAACACTTCCAGTAGCATTTTATCAAGCTTCGCTAGCATGTTCGCTAGGCGAACTAGGAGCGAATGTTCGTTATGACTTCTTTAGGCGAGTAGATCAGCGAGCGTGACAGTACAACTTATTTCTTTTTGTTTCCATCCAATATCGATTCTTCGACTCGGATGTGATCGATCTTCTCCCAAACGCGTAAATTGTATGTTGTTATATGATATGTTGTGGGTAGCCGTATGGCGTGAATCCTAGATTGTGAATTGTGGCCTTTTGGCAAATAAATCCATGGTTAAATTAAATGTAAATGCATGATGATTGTGATAGAGTTCGTTGCCGTTTAGGTGGTAAAGCGATGCTCGTTGCCGTTTGGCGAATTGATGTGAATGTGTATAGATTTTATGTGATAGTATGAGGTGAATGTATGAATATATATTATGAATATGTATGCATTTCAAGAGTGTCATGAGTCATTTTGCATGTGAAGCATAATGAAGTACATTCTTGTGTGGTGTGATTCTTATGAGAATCTGTTGTAACATTGTGTGTCTATGTGAGGTGTGAGCGATGATTACAAATGATTGTGTGCCCATGTGGGGTGTGAGCAATCGGATTGTGTGCCTATGTGAGGTGTGAGCAATCCATAAACATTGTGTGCCCATGTGGGGTGTGAGCAATGGGTAAACATTATGTGCCTATGTGAGGTGTGAGCAATGTATTACAAATGATTGTGTGCCCGTGTGGGGTGTGAGCAATCAGATTGTGTGCCTATGTGAGGTGTGAGCAATCCATAAACATTGTGTGCCCATGTGGGGTATGAGCAATGGGTGAACATCGTATGCCCGACAGGGAGTTATATTGGTAACGAGCGATGGTTCCAATAAATTCCTGAGTGAACTTGAGATGATTGAGTCGGTACCGCATTGCATTTGCATAGAGTCATGAGTCGGTCTCTATGATTCGCATTTATCATCATTATAATTTTGCATTGGTGAGTAAACATAAATGTGTATGTTTATGTGGAATGATAAGAATTGTGGAGGTATGCATGATGAATATGTTTGGTGTTATATATATATATATATATATATATATATATATATATATATATATATATATATATATATATATATATATATATATATATATATATATATATATATATATATATATATATATATATATATATATATATATATATATATATATATATATATATATATATATATATATATATATATATATATATATATATATATATATATATATATATATATATATATATATTGTTGTGAATAGGATACCGTTAAACAAAGTATACACGATTTCTTATCAAGAAATACACAAGGGTTAGGGTTAATAAAGAAAACAAGGTAAAACAACAAGGATTGGTTATTAAACTGCTATTCTTTCCTTTCTCTTAGAACAAGACTACAAGTATACAAGAATAACAAAATAACCTCTCTCCCTTGAAATTAGGATTTTATCTTCCTATTTTTCCTTATACCAAGATTGAGAAACTAGCATCCTATTTATAATAAAATAACACACTAACCTAATGGGCTTTTTAACAATTACCCATTACAAGCCAACTTAGGGTACAAGCTAACTTAAACAATTGGGCTTAAAACCAAGGCCCAATTCAACATGCTAACAACCCTAGCAATATTGACTAATGCATGTTAGAACAGACTTCGACTACAACACGCATTACTTGCGAACAAACTTCGACTATATTAGAGTTCGATCCAACATCTCACAAATCTCCACCTTGGATCTAACTCTATAACATCAAGAAACTAGCTTTCTTCATGCAGCTTTATTAGCTGCATACAGTGGAAAAACTTGCAACTGGGCAATGTCTTGGTGATCATATCAGCAGCATTATGATCTGTCGAAACCTTCAGCACTTGGACTTCTCCACGCTCGATTACCCCTCTGATGAAATGCAGCCTCACATCAATGTGCTTGGTTCGCTCATGATAGGCTGAATTCTTCGACAGGTGTATTGCACTTTGACTATCACATTTAACAGTGATAACTCGACCTTGAAGTTTTAGCTCCTTTGCAAAACCTTTAAGCCACAATGCTTCCTTCACAGCTTCAGTTAGGGCAATATACTCCACTTCAGTGGTTGATAGGGAAACGACCTTTTGAAGTGTTGCTTTCCAACTGATTGTTGTCCCAAACATAGTGAACACGTATCCAGAGATAGATTTTCTGGAATCCATACAACCTGCATAATTAGAGTCGACATATCCATCGATTGCTGCTTTACTATCTTCACCCAAGGCTCCACCATAAATTAGGACTCTATTCAGAGACCCATTTATGTACCTTAAAATCCACTTCAATGCTTGCCAGTGAGCCTTTCCAGGATTCGCCATGTACCTGCTGTTGCACCCTAAAATTTGCCCAACCAATTTCACCTAGTTTATGTTTTAATTGCATTATCATTTGCATAGTTACATCATGTACATAGTCCAATCATTTGCATATCATAACATAGCAAGTCATCTAACAAAGGATCAAGTGCCATTCTTATCTAAAAAAGCACATCAAGGGCCTTATTCAAGCTTAAGAACATCCAAGTCATCAAGGAATGGGTTGAAGCTTTGAGGAGATTTGAGTGTCAACAAGTGGATTTCTCTCCTAACTTGAGGTGTATTGGAGGTCATCAATGGGGTATGAAGCATGAATTGAGGGTATGGAGTTTGTACAAAGCTCATTGGATGCCTAGAAGGCCATATGGAAGCTAAGTCAAGTCATTGATTCAAGAACAAGAGCCACAGTGGAAGTGCAAGCAAGTAGGGTTTCATTTGGGTAACCCTAGGTCAAGGAGAGCAAAGAAAGGGCATCAAGACCTAGCTCTATGTCATGGAAGTAATGAATTGATATGTTGAAGCATGTGTGTGGATGAGTCAAGATCAAGTTCAAGAGAATCAAGAGTGGTTGGAGGTGTTTGAGACAGGGTTCCTAGGGTAAGATCTCCTGTATAGCACTGGATTTCAAAGCCACTTAAGTCAAAATACAAGTTTCAAATGGATCTTTAGCAAAAATGAAACTTGTAGAGCTTCTCAATAGCTTTAATATGAGTACTAGAAGTCTTCAAGAAAATTTATAGAACTCAAGTTATGGTTCTTGCAAGTTACAGGTCACCAGAGGACACTGAAATTTATCTGTGAAAGTCACTTGACTTCCAAGCAACTTTTGCCCTTCAAGGAGTTTTTAAATGGATTCTTGGCCAACATGAGATTTGTAGATCTTGATATTAGTTTTCCATAGAGTTATAGAAGTCCTCATTTGGATTTGCGGAGCTCAGGTTATGAATTTTGCAAGACAAGGGTATTTTTGGGAAAGTGGAATTATAGGCCATTTTGGATCGTAGGTCAAAATCTCCAGCTTGCACTTCTCAGATGGAATTTTTTTTCAACATGGAATTTGCTTGAAATGTGGTTTTTAGGTCAACCAAGGACTCATGATGCATTGAATTGGTTCATGGCAAGAGTTGGTTTGAAGTGGTTTGAAAAGGAAGGAATTTAAAGGGATCAAATGGGGAAAAATTCAAATAAATTGATATGAGTCCAAAACAATGCAAGTAAATACTCATTTTGAGTAGAAATTGCATTCTAAAGACAATGGCATTGGCACATTTTTGAATTGAGCAATAATTTCATGACTTGCTTTGTAAAAGTGGTTACTTGAAATGTAAGTCACTAATCCAAACCACTTAACAAGGCATTTGGAAGGCTATTTTGGTTAGAAACTTCCAAGGGAAGATACATGAACAATCTAGAAACTTCCAAGGCAAGCAAATGAAGCAAATGAACAATCTAGAAACTTCCAAGGGAAGATACATGAATAATCTAGAAACTTCCAAGGGAAATGGATTTTATTATTTTGGGCTTGGGCTTCATTTCTAGAATCTTCCAAACATCTCTATAAATGTTTAGAAACTCATTTGAAGCAAGGTTGGTGATTGATTGGAGTTGGATTGGAAGAAAGCATATCAATTTTCAAGAGAGCAAATCAAGATTCGACTCTTCATTCAAGGCGTTTTCGGTTCGATTCGAAGATTGTAGTAGCTTCCTCGCATATTGTTGAACGAATTTGAAGCTTTCGGAAGCACGAAAAGAGCCGAAGATACTCCATTTTGAAGCTCCGATCAAGGTATTTAAACATTCACTTTACCATGGATTTAGGATGATATAATTAGAAATTCTTATGCAGTTAGGATCGTGAACACCTGTGGATGATTTTAGGATTGTTAATTCGGAGATTTTCTTCATTCCCTTTTTCTTTTTATTTTTCTGTTTTGAGGCCTGTTTGCTTTTATTGCGTCAAAAATAGTAAAAATGATCAAAAAATTAAGAAATTTTTTTCTGTAGATCTTAATTGTCTTAAGAAATTTAAGGCGCTGAGTTTGTATTTTTTGGATTTTTTTTGATTTAGTTATGATTTTTCTTTTGTGCTAATATCCATTGTTGTGCATAATTGACATGGCTGCTTGTTTCATTTTGTTCTCTTTGATGCTTTATGCTTTTGAGCTGATTCTTTTGATATGATTTAGAGGACATACATAGGTTTCCCCAGAAAGTTTATTGGAATTTTTAGACGACTCTAAGTTTAGTTTTGAATCCGCTTTTTAGAGCCATCCTCATCTGAATGTTCCCTGGACACTTTATAGGTTTTCCTTTAGAAAGTGACCTTAACTTTATAATTTAGTTTTAATTTTTTTACCATAGGTTGCTAACATCTTCAGGAGATTATAGAATTTTTCTTAGATTTTTGTGGATTGTTTTCCCATTTCTTTTGCATTTTACATTCTGATGAGTATTTTGCATGATTTAATTGATGTTTGCTTTGCATATTTGATACCGCTGTTTTGTAGAATTTTGTTCTCTCAATTGGTGATGATTCTTGCTTAGATATTTTGGTAGATTGTATCTAACACTCGCATGTTCCCTTAGGAATTTTTATAGATTTTTTAGATGTAATTTGGTTCTGTTTTAGGGTTGTTGATTAGGACCTTCCCAATTGATGGTTAACCTTGACCCCTTGCATGTTAGGAATTGTTTAGACCCCTTAGAAGTTGATATAGGGTTTGATCTTCGATCTTGATAATATAGATATTAATATACTTTAGGGTTTGCCTTAGGATAATGTGATAAAACTTTAGAATAAAAATGGTAGTAAAAAAATGTTGAAATAGATATGGTGTAATAAAAAACTTAGAATATTTTAGGGTAAGCTTAGTATATTTTTAGGATTTAACACTAGTTTGTACATAAAATTGTAGGATAGAATTTAATCCAAAAACACTTAGTTGTAGTGTATAATGTAGTTGGGGCATGTAGCATTTGGTTTAGGTTATAGGGGAATATATGAGCTATAGGGTAGATAAATAGGTCCCCTTAGAATAAATCCTAGAATTTTAAATACTATTTTACTATTTTTAGTATATTTTGCAAATGGAGTGTTTGTTTGGTGTTCCCATTTGGGGTTTATATTTGTTTGCTTGGGCTTTTGGGCTTTTTATTTGGGGTATGGGCTTGGTTTGGGCTTGTGGAAGCATGAAGAATCAATAGAGAAGATTGAAGATGTTAATCAAGGTTGAAGCATGAAGATTGCTTGGATTGAAGATGTTTTGAAGACATAGGATAATATGAATAAGCAGAGCCTTAGAATAGACTGATTTTTTTTCACAAACATGGATAGCTTCCTGTGCTTCCATTCCTCTCTATGACATAAAGTCCCTCTACGGTATTCACCTCCCTCCTTTGGAGGGATAAGTGGCCTTACCTTAGAGGTAGAACTTTGAGGGAAACAGTCTGTTACAATGTCAATTGTTTATAGGCTTCCTTTGGTTGTCAATGACATGTTTGACATTCAATTTATTCTGATAAATCAATTCTCATCTGGGAGAGCTCATCTTGAAGAAGGAATCCATTGAAGATAGAGATGAAGATCAAAGATTGACAAAGATGACGATTGTTCATGTCAAAGTTGTGCAACTGTTAAAGCTAGGGTTTACTGCTGTCTGATGCTGTCAACTGGTTAAGATTCTGTGCTTGCTTGAGCTTGGTGATTTCTTTAAGATGGAAGCTTATTGTAGCTTGGGTCCCATCAGAGTTGGATTTTGGGGGTTCATTAGGAGATTGCTGTTTATCAACTATCAGAGCTGGAAGTTCTTCAGAGTTGCTGCTGTAGGAGCTGTTGAGCTGTCAGAGCTGGGTTTTTGGGGTTTATTTTCTTTGCTGTATTGTTTGTTAATTTTCCCATAGGTTCGAAGTGAAGCTGTTTCACTTTGCCTTTTGTTTTCTAGGTTCGAGGTTGAGTGGGACTCCCTTGCCTCGCTTGTACTGCTGCATTCATGCATTTTACTGCTTTACTGTATATATGTTGTTGCTTTTCCCGTTTATTCCCTTAGGATCTCTGTTTCTCTCTGCGCAAGAGAGAAATATGACAGACATTAGGCTCTCATCCATGCATGCCAACATTAGGGTAGATTTGGATTCCTTTTTCAACCATAGGTTTTAGAGTTGCTGTTTCTCTTCTTTCTCAAAACAATCAGAAAAATACAATAAAAGGATAAACATCAATAAAAAACAGTTCTTGCGTAAAAGACTGTAAACCAATCAAAGAGTCATTTTTGTCCGCTTGGACGCGTAATCAGGAGAAAACCTTTTTCAGAAGGATAAAAACAATCAAGACAGACTTGTGTCATACGTGGCCCGAACTACGTTTGCTCTGATCTTTCATGTTGTATGAAAGTACGTAGGCATAGGATGCGATATCCTAGCGAGCAACCTTCCCCTCCTTTCCTGTAGGTAGGCGAACTACGTTGACTCTGATTTCTCGTTCCAGACGGGAATACGTAGGCATAAAGTGCGATAATTTGCCGAGTCATTTTATTTTCTTTTAACCCCAGACCTGTAGAATAGATAGAATAACAATCCGTACCAGAAAACAAGCGTGGATCCCGTCGAGTACGACGGACGTGAGGGGTGTTAATACCTTCCCCTTGCGTAATCGACTCCCGAATCCAGGATTTGGTTGCGATGACCATTCCTTTCCCGTATTTGCGGTAGGTTTACTTCGAGCGTTTCCTTTCCCTCCTTTGGGATAAATAACGCACGGTGGAGACTCTCCTGTTCAGCCGGCGCCGATTTTCGCAGTAGCGACAGCTGGCGACTCTGCTGGGGACTCCAACGGTTCCCTACGCGAGTCAATCCTAGTGCTTGTTTTCCCGTCGTGGATTTTGTATGGATTTACGTTTCTGTACTTTATATTCAACATTATATTATTGTTATTATTGTTGTGGGTATGAGGGGGCTCTATGATTGAGAGATAAGCCGGACCTGGGCTTGAGTGCACCTAGAATTAGAGTGGAAATTAGTGGGTGCGTGCATGCTTTGCATGTACTAGTGTCTCATGAAATCCACGTTCAGACGAGGTTCTTCTGGTTGGCTTCTTTTTCAACCCTTTGGGTTGAAGGGGTTGTTGGTTACTTGGATTGCCGACTCTGGGGACCGATCATTTGAAAGTTGGCTAAGTGAGGCCTCTTCAGGACATGATGATGCCACACCTTCTGGGTATCATATCATCGGTCTTGAATGTCTGTGACACCGACGACCGCATAGGATGCCATACCTTGTGTCAGTTATTAGGACACCTACCTGTGAGAGGGGTTGGGGCATGCAGGTAACTTGACTTCCAGATTACCGGTTTTCTTGATTGAGATTCAGTGGTGTGATATTTGAGGACAGTGTTATTGGGTCCGTCAGAGACCAGGTTGGAGCATTGTGGATGGTCTTGAGCAGTTTGTGGGTCTATTTGAGGCCAATATGGTGGATTGGGCTTCTCAGCCAGGGGGATGTGATCCCGTGTTTGCTGCATCTTGCATTACATTTGCATAAACATGTTTGCATCATATTGCATATCATTCTCCAGCTAGTCAGAGCTCTTATCCAGCTGTTGTTTTGATTCTGAGGGTGATTCTCCGGTGATTGTTCTGAGCAAGTGTTGATTGTTAGAAGACAACCAAGGGGTTGAAGCAGATTTGAGCAGAATCAAGTAGTGAAGTCAGTGGAAGGTTATTGGTAGCTATGTCAGAGAGCAGCTTCCAGTTTGTTGATGCCTTGTCGGGTTTCACTGTGACATCCAATCCTCTGTATGATTCTCTGCATGACGAAGAATCCCCGCAAGTGAACAACTTTACTGCAGCTCAACTTGTATAGCCTTCTGTTGAAGACCGAGATCTACATGAGTTGTTTGTTGTCCGAAGTGAGCGTTCTCCTTATGTTGATCCCTCAGATTATCAAGGTGTTGTCTTCCCTGTACCGAATTCCCGAAGAGAGGTCCCGATAACCAAGACCGAAGAGCCAAGAGCTCCTGAGTATGCTATAAGATTTTGAGCGTCGGAAGGAAAAGTTAAAGCCTTGAAAGTTAAAGATGCTGTTAACTTCAATGCTGCAGACATGTGTTTGGTTCCTGGCCTAGTGTTACCTCTGAAGTTCAGAGCACCGAGGTTTGAAAAGTACAGAGGAGATAGCTGTCCGAAGCAACATTTAGTGATGTTCTGCCGGAGAATGACTTCGTTTATGCAAGACGACAAGCTAATGATTCACTGCTCCCAGGATAGTCTGACTGGGGCATCTTTGAGTTGGTATATGCAATAGAGAGTAATCAGATTCGATCATGGGTGGATTTATCCAGAGCTTTTCTGAAGCAGTACGATTATAACCTAGACATGGCTCCTAGTCGCATGCAGTTGCAAGAATTGTCTCAAGAGAACAATGAACCTTTCAGGGAGTATGTTCAGAGATGGAGAGAAATTGTTGCCAAAGTACAACCACCACTCCTAGACCGAGAGCTAACGGGCATGTTTGTAGACTCGCTGCAGAGTCCGTACTTTGAAAGAATGCTTGGAATTGCGTCAAATTTCTCTGACTTGGTAGGATTTGGAGAACGCATTGAGCATGCCGTAAAAATTGGGAAAATTCATATTGTTTCGGGTGGTCAGGCTAGTGAAAATGAATCTCTCTGTAGCTACCAAACTGAAGAAGGAGTTGTGATCAATGCAATCATGCCAGATGTTGAATGTCCTCGAGATGAATCAGTGAAATCTGTTGGTTCTTCATCTTCTCAGAGACCAGTACCTCCTATGGCTTGTTATGCTGGACAGACAATTGTGCCCAGGGCACCATATCAGGAACTTTATGTCGCTTCTCTTGCAAATCAGCAAACTCGTGGTCGAGGTTGTCAGAATCAGCGCCCTAATCCGAACAGACCTCGTAACAACTTGGAACGAAGGAATGCTCCTTCCCACCCAGTGCCTATGCCGTATAGCCAAATTCTGCCATCTTTGATCCAGATTTCTTTGGTGGAACCTAAAGCTCTTAAGCCTGTTCCAGAGCCTTACCCTCCTGGGTACAATCCCCACGCTCAGTGTGGTTACCATGGCAGATCCCTGGGACATTCAACTGAAGATTGTAAAGCTTTTCAGGCAAAAGTACAACAGTTGATCGACCAAGAGTACATTTCCTTTCCAGAAGGAGTTTTGTTTGTTCATGCCAACTGTTGCACCCCAAAATTTGACCAACAATTATTTATTCATTGAGTGCTTGAAAGTGGATACCTTCATCAGAAAGTTCAAGAGATCCTCAGAAGAAGTGGTTTGAAACCAGGGTTGTGTGCTTCATAGCTTGAGAGTTGTAGGTGCCCCCCAGATGATTCTGAGACTTTGAGAATGAACTTGATGTTTTGGGAAAGCCTATGAGATGTCTTGATAGCCTTCATAAAGCCCAGAGAAGTCATTATGCAAGAGTTCAGAAGATTCAACCATGAATGATAGAATTAGGGTTTTGACTGGGTCAACCCTAGGATAACTGAAGATTTGGGAAAGGTTGAGACCCAATCCAAGGGCCATGAGATCATGGAATGATGCATAGAGATGATATAAAGATGATTCCTAGGCCAACTCATCATGAGTGAGGAGTTTGAGAAGTTTCAAGTCAGGGTCCCCAAGGATTGTCAGTGAAAAACCCTAATTTGATCCCTATCTTCCAGGAAGTTTTAGCTCAAGATGTTATTGATATCTCACCTTCCCCACAACATGAATGTTGTAGAGCTTGTGCTAAGCTTTAATTTGAGTGGTGGAAGTCCTTGATAGGAGTTACAGAGCTCAAGTTATGGTTTTGACAAATTACAGGTCAGCAGAGGTGTGTGAATCTGGGTCCCTGAAAGCCACCCAACTTGCAGACAACTTTTTCCCTAGTAGGATGATTCCTATGACTTCTTGGTCAACATGAATGTTGAAGAGCATCTTCTTAGCTTTAATTTGAGTGGTAGAAGTCCTTGATAGGATTTGTGGAACTCAACTTATGGTTTGAACAAGATAGGGGTATTTTGGTCATTTGTCAGTTATATGTCATTTTAGCCAATGCCTGAAACTCCTATTTCTAAGCCTCAAATGGAAAAACTCAAAACATGAAAGTTGTTCAAAATGGGATTTTAAGTCTAGAAAGAAGGTCATGAAATGTTGTAAAAGCTCATAGCATGGATTTGCATGATTGGTCAAAAATGAACTAAAAAGGGCATATAAGTTTGAAAAGTTGAAATTGGAAATTGGTTTGGAAGATCCACAAATCCAAAATAGGTCATCCAATATATCATTTTGATTAGAAACATCATTTTGAGAACATTGGTTTAAATAGAATTTTGAATTGAGGCTCCAAAATGGGACTTACTTTGGAAATTCATTACTTGCATATTAAGGTACCATAGTAGAATGTAAGGGAAGTGCAAGGAATCAGCATGTGAGCTCATATTCTCTTCAATAACTCATGGGATGAGAATTTCAGAAGTGTTTAAGGAGGGATTAAAGGAGATATCATGAGATAGTAAAATGCCATAACATGAGATAGTAAAATGCCATAACATGAGATATACTTGAAGTTTCTAGAAGTCTCCAAGATCATTCCAAAAGCTTCTAGACCATTCCATCCATTCTCTATATATTGAGGTGAGTCCATTATGGCAAGGGGTTGGTGATTCTAGAGTGAAAAAGTGGAGAATTTCTTGGTAGCTTCAAGTGCAAGTAAGAAGGCATTTGCTCATACAGCTGCAAATCAACTCATTCTTCTTCTCCATTCCTGATCCTGTGAGCTTGGTGAGTGTATGCAAGAAGGTTCAGAGGCTCATCCATGGAGATTTGATGGTGTATCATTGAAGTTGCAAGAATCCATATCAGAATTGGACCTCATAATACAAGCTTTCTCCCTCAAGTTTTTTGCATACAGAAAGATCTACATATCACAAGGATCAGTTATGAAGCATTGCAAGCCTTGAAGTGCAAGAATTCGTAGCTGTTTCACCAAGAATTCAAGGTATGAAGTTTCACTCGAGCACCCTTATTTATGCCATGTTAATGTGTGTTTTTAGTTTAGAAATGCTAGGTTAGGATAATAGATCATGTATGAGAACTGTTGGAACCATTAGTGAATGTTAGGGTTAGGGCAGTGAATTTGGCTTGGCATAGAACTCTTGATTTAGGGCGCTACAATCCTGGTTCTTGTGTTTAGATTACTCAGCATAGCGCAT
Organism: Lathyrus sativus; assembly: GCA_963859935.3. NCBI lineage: Eukaryota > Viridiplantae > Streptophyta > Magnoliopsida > Fabales > Fabaceae > Lathyrus > Lathyrus sativus. The sequence goes on along the minus strand of OZ012741.1, from coordinate 592,278,945 downwards.
AGATTACAATAGGGTAGGTTTTAGCAAGCTTCCTTGGTATTCATCTCAGGCGCGATTCATGGCGCCCAGAACTTCTGGTTATCGGGTTTTGTTATAGAGGGATTTTCAAGAGGAACTGAGCCCATGATCTTGTAGAGGGCATTGAGAGGAATGATTTTGCTCTTTGGATCGGGGTGATTGGTTGAGGGACGAGTGAGAACGAGCTGCTAGAACATTGGTGCATGGAGGAAGGGTTTTCTGCAAAACCCTAGAATCGTTTGGGACGATGACGGTTGTCCGTTGGATTAGTCCCCAAGTTTGACATTTTAATCCCATCGCACGGCCCAGATCGCTCAGAAAACGGAGGGAAAAGTTTAAAAAAACCAAACGCAGCGTTTTGTTAAGTAACGCGCTTGGGCTTGCCTGCCTCTATTCGCACCCCCCTTTTATCTGGCCCAACTAAATTGAACTAGCGCGTGTTACTATTTCCACCCCCCTCCCTTTTAATTGTTTTAAATTCCTTTTATTTTCTTTTAATATTTTTCTTGTCTTCAACAATTCATAAATAAATGAAAAATAACTCTTTTTTGTCCATTCTTTTTTCTATGTTGAGATAATTTTGTGTAGAAAAATATAAAAATAAAAATGGAATTTTATTTTTAATATAGAATTTTTAGTGGTATTTTCTTTAATATAGTGTATTTTCTTTCTTTTAGTTGATACCTCATTTTGCAAAAATTGTTTTAGGACCTTCCTTTAGTCTTTTTAATCCATTCTTTTTTGTGTAATTAGATGATGAATCATAGTTCCCCATAGGATTTATTATAGAATTTTAGAATTAAATTTTGATTAGTTTAATTAGGGTAGATTTAGGATATCCTAATTAGGGTTTAGGTTGTGCTTAGGTGAAGAAATCCATTTTATTTAGATAGTTTTGTCTTGATTTTTGGGTGGAGGCCCACATGGATGTTATGGGCATATGTTGTAGACCCTTGTGAATAATTGTTAGATTTTTCCCCCTTGGTTTAGTATTTTTAGGTATTTTCTGAAGTTTCCTGATGATTGTGTCTGTCCAGTGGTTATCTGTCCATCTCTGGGGTTTGTTTTGGGGAATTTGTTGTGGGGCTTGTGTTGTCTTGAAGACCTTGTTGGAGAGCATCATGAAGAGGAGATTGCAGATCAAGACTCAGAGACCCAAAGCTTGGCTTGTTCCCTGTCTGTGAGGTTTGAGATCCTGAAGTTTGAAGGAAGTTCATGGTACTTTCCTGAGGAAGGCACTATGAATGACTTTCATTCCTTCTTCTCACCTCTTTCTTAAGTATCCAATGATGTTGGAGCCAACTTGTGAGTTTAATTTCTCCTGAGGAGGAATGTAAACTGATCACAGTTGTTGAGCCACATGGGATACAACTCCTAAGTGGAAGCCTCCTAGTACTTTCCTGAGGAAGGTCCTATGGGTCTATTCACTTAGTTCCCTTAGTTTATCTAGGATTTCTCAAGTATCCAATGATGTTGGAGCCAACTTGTGAGTTTAATTTCTCCTGAGGAGGAATGTAAACTGATCACAGTTGTTGAGCCACATGGGATACAACTCCTAAGTGGAAGCCTCCTAGTACTTTCCTGAGGAAGGTCTTATGGGTCTATTCACTTAGTTCCCTTAGTTCATGTAGGATTTCTCAAGTATCCAATGATGTTGGAGCCTTCATGTGAGTTTAATTCCTCCTGAGGAGGAATGTAAACTGATCACAGTTGTTGAGCCACATAGGATATGATTCCTGAGTATAAGCCTCCTAGTGCTTTCCTGAGGAGGGCACTATGAGTCTGCCTACTTAGCTCCCTTTCTTTGGTAAGCTTGTTTTGAAGCTTGAAGACTGGGATTGTTTTCTCTTGTGTAGGGTTTTGCTTTAGGGCTTTGCTTAGTTCTGATTAGGGTTTTGTCTTTAGGGTTAGGATTAGAGCTTAGATGTAGAATTCCTTTCTCAAGCATGTGGTTTGTTTGCCTGATGGCACTTCATTTCTTTCTTCTGTATGATTGCAGTTTATCTGTTTATTGCTTGATGGCATGTTGTTTATTTTTCAGTATGATTACTGCTATTTCATGACTGGCTTGAGGTTGAGATGAGCTTGTGGAGGCTGAAGCCCCACACACATTTCCTCCCTCACTTGCATTGCATGCATTTTACTGTTAAGCTGATGCTTTGTCTGTTTTGGTGTATCATTGACATGATCCCTTAGGACTCTCATTTCCTTTGATAAGGATTTGATGATAGACTTTTAGGTTGAAACCTATGCATGACAACATCTAGGAGTTCCCTGTTCAAACCTCAACCATAGGATGAATCCATGGCATGATAACAGTAGGACTTGATAGTCTCCCTCCTAGTTGGGGCCTATTCTCTTCTCACCTCGAAGCGGTTTAAGATACAGTAATCATGAATGATTTCTTTCGTACGTTACGAGCCTTAAGCTATCTGAGAAAGGATGCATTCCCTCTCAGGTCATAGTCTCTAGTGCGGTTGAGATCGCAAACAATAAAAAACACTTCTTTCAGGAGATAACCCGTAGTTAGCCGAACTACGTTTGCTCTGATCTTTCATACCAGATGAAAGTACGTAGGCATAGGACGCGACGTCCTAGCGAGCAACCTTCAATCTTCACCCGTAGTTAGCCGAACTACGTTGACTCTGATTTCTCATTCTCTGATGAGAATACGTAGGCATAAAGCGCGACGCTTTGCCGAGTCATTTTTCTTTTCTTTTTCAGCCAGCCTTGATAGGTAGATAGATTATAACCAACCCGTCCAAGTAAACAAACAAGCGAGGATCCCGTCGAGTACGACGGACGTGAGGGGTGCTAATACCTTCCCCTTGCGTAACCGACTCCCGAACCCAGACAATGGTTGCGATGACCTTGTCTTACCCTTATTCGTCAGGTTTTTCCGATCGTTTCCTTTCCCGCTCTGAGGGATAAATAACGATAGGTGGCGACTCTTCTGTCATGCCGGCACCTTATTTTCGCGCAAGCGACAGCTGGCGACTCTGCTGGGGACCGAACCCAGAATCTCTGGTTCTCCGGTTCCCTACGAGAGTCAATCCTATCGTTTGTGTGTTTGCTTGTTGGGTTGCGTTTATTTATCGCATTTTTTACTTCCCGCATCTTTACTTCCCGCATTTTATTTCCCGCATTTTATTTCCAGTTTGATATGATTATCTGTGCTGCTGTGGGAGAGGGATGTTACTGTGAGTGAGAAGCCGGACCTGGGCTTGAGTATACACCTAGATATAGTTGCGGAGAAGTAGTAGACGAACCTGTCTGCTGAGCAGGCACAGTTCCCTACGAAAATCTGCGCTCAGACGAGATTCTTGCAGAGGTGCTCCTTTCCGGTCCTGAGGATCTGAGGGGAGTCCAGACGTGAGGATTGTCGACTCTGGGGACCGATCATTTGGAAGTCAGCTAAGAGAGGCCTCTTCATGACTTGATGATGCCACTCCTTCTGGGAATCGTATCGTCACTCATGAAAGTCTGTGACGCTGATGACCGCATAGGATGCCGTACCTTTGTCCGTGGAATAGGTCCATACCTGTGAGTGGGGTCGGGATATTGCAGGAAACTTTGACCTCCAGACTACCTGGTTTTCTCGACAGTGAATCAGTTACGTTGGTATCAGGGTTCTCAGTATCAGATATGACTGTTCTCGATAGAGCAAGGGTTTGATCAGAGGATTTTATCGGGTGATTGTCTGTTCTCGATAAGAGCAGGCTTTGATCAGTGTATTATCGTCAGTGGTTTGTTCTGGACGGAGCAGATTTTGAGTGAGGTCTGAAGACCTCATCGGCAGTTGTTGTTTGTTCTTGATAGGGCAGATTTTGAGTGGGGTTTGAAGATCTCATCAGCAGCTGTGTGTTTGTTCTCGACAGGGCAGATTTTTGATTTGGGGTCTGAAGACTTCATCAACAGACGTTACTTGATCTTGCATCCGGGGTCTTTATTATCAGGCCTTCGTTCTTGTCAGAGCAGAATTCTGATCTCGATCCTATCAGATGGTTATTCTCAGCAGATCAGATCAGTGGGTTTACACCGGGGTTTCCTTCTCATCAGTGACTGTTGACACCGAATCTCCACAGCAGCCACCTGGATTTATTGTTGCATGCCTGCATTTTGCATTAGTTTGCATAATCATTCGCATTCCATTGGCGTGTGTCTGTGACAGGTACCGTTTCCCGATCCAGGATCTCTCGCCTCTTACTGTGTTACTGCAGCCTCACTCAGGAAGACTGATGCGTACGAGTTCTCGGCCCTTGATGTGTCGAATCTGATTATTGCCGATACTATATGTGAGATTACTGTTTCCATGATTGGGCCTGGATTCCTCTCCTTATTATTGCCAACAGGTGCCAGGATCGGGGGATAATCTCTCAAGCACACAGACACGCATGCATCTGCATAAAGCATTTTTGCATGACATACATTCTGTTACCTTTTCCTAACCTTTGATGTTGACAGGTTTTTCAGGTACTCAGGTTCCGAGCTGCTTTCGATCTCCAGGATTGATCAAAGACTCATCCACCGCTACTCAACTCGCGCTAATCAGACGAGAATCATGGACCAGGTACAGTCAGATGTTCAAGAGCTTCGTGAACGGATGGATCGTTTTATGGAGCTGATGCAAGTAGTTGCGAATGGGGAAGATCAGCTTCGTACTTTGGTTCAACCTCTCATCTCCAGGGTTGACAGTAATGGCATACTTCATGGAGGGGCCGTGCCTACTCCTCCTCAAGGGGATACTCCACAGAACGTTGTTCCTGCTGCCGGGGGCAACGGCAGTGCTAACGGCAATCTGATGACTAATCTCGGACTCAACGCGGCGGGCGCCGTCAACGGTAGTTTGGGAGCCAATGTTAACATGGGGCCGGTCAACGGCAATGCTGGTGCAGGAAATCTGGTGGTGCCTCAGCCGTGGCTGGAGGACCATCAGGATGATATATTCTCTTAGAGAGGTATAGAGGCAGAGTTGACTGCTGAAGCTCGACTCAGGTTCAAGGCGCTGGAAGACAAGATGAGAGACATAGAAAATCAGAACACACTGGGCGTTGACATGTCCAAACTCGGGTTGATTGCTGACTTCAAAGTACCTCACAAGTTCAAGGTGCCTACCTTTGAGAAGTATAGGGGCACTACTTGTCCCCGTGTTCACCTCCGATCTTATTATAGAAAGATGTCCGCTTATTCTGACGATGAGAAGCTGCTGATGCACTTCTTTCAGGATAGTCTTTCTGGTCCATCGCTCGAATGGTATATGGGTTTGGAGCCCGCTGCCGTGCGCACCTGGAAAGATCTTGCAGAAGCGTTTGTTCTCCACTATCAATACAATAGCGACTTGGCTCCCAACCGAGTTCAGCTTCAGAATCTCTCACAGCGGAACAATGAAAGCTTCAAAGAGTACGCCCAGCGGTGGCGTGAATTGGCTGCTCGGGTTCAACCACCGATGGTTGAGCGTGAGTTGGTACAAATGTTCGTGGCTACCCTTCCTGGAATCTATTATGAAAAGCTGGTCAGTGGCATGTCTGGAACATTCTCGGCCCTCATCACTTTGGGCGAGCATGTTGAGAACGGTATAAAGATCGGAAAAATTCAGGGCAAATCATCCTCAGTTGGAGGAGCTAGCAAGAAACCCTATACTGGCAAGCGTCGAGAAGGAGATGCCAGTGCTGTCACTAATGCTAGGAGAAAGGGCAAGGGCCCTCAGCCTCAAATTGCTAGCATAAACATCCCGGCTGCTCCCCCGCAGCCGCAGCAACAGCCCCAGCAACAGAATAATCAGGGATATAAGAGATATCAGAATCGGGGTCCCCTGGCAAACCGTCATCTTGAAACTCCACCTATGTCATATGCACAGCTCCTGCAAACGTTGCTTCAGCTCCAATTGGTTCACAAAAGGACAATGTCTCCCTTAACAGGGGCACCACCACCGGGGTATGATGCTAATGCTACTTGTGAATTTCACTCGGGGGCACCTGGCCATACGGTTGAGAATTGTAAAGCTTTTAAGCACAAAGTCCAGGACTTGGTGGACGCCAAGGTTATCAACTTTTCTGACAGCGTGCCCAACGTCACCAAAAATCCAATGCCTCATCATAAGGGGGGCGGAGTAAATGCTTTTATCACTGAGGAGAGTTCAGACTTGCTGACTGATGTCAAAGATTTGAAGACGCCGTTGAGTTTTGTCAAGGCTAAGTTGCTAAAGAAGGGCTTCTTTCCTGGATGTGGAGAGTTATGTATGGCTTGTGCTACACTTCCTGATGGGTGTGAGCAACTGATCGAAGGTATCCAAAGTCTGATGTCCGAGGGTATTTTGCAATTCAGCCGAAGCATTGAAAGTGCATCAGGGGAAGTCATGATGAAGCAGGCGGACGAAGTTGCTACCATTACTATTCCTCGTCATCCTATTACTATTTCTGCGCCTCGTCCGCCTTCTATCACCATCACCAGGGCCGGACCAATCCCATTTGAGAGTACCAATGCCGTTCCATGGCATTATGGCGCCGAAGTTTATTGTAATGGTCAGAAGATAGAGCTTGAGCCGTCCGGATCGACTACGCAGAATCTTACTGAAGTCAGTGGTATCACTAGAAGCGGAAGAGTATTCGCACCAGCAGAGGTTGCAGCAGAGAAAGTGGTCCGAGCTGACGCTGTGGATAAAGGTAAAGGTAAAGCTGTTGAAGAGGTCCCTGCAGGGGCAGAGAAAGACTTGCTAGTTAAAGATGCTGAAGAGTTCATGCGACTAATCAAGAAAAGTGACTACAAAATTGTAGATCATCTTCATCAGACTCCGTCGAAGATCTCTATTCTTAACCTGTTGCTGTGTTCTGAAGCGCACCGCAACGCATTATTGAAGGTATTGAATGCTGCATACGTGTCGCAGGAGATATCAGTAAATCAGCTCGAGGAGGTGGTAGCCCATGTTAATGCTGGTAATGGGCTGGGATTTACAGATCTGGAGCTGACTCCTAAGGGAAGAGATCACAATAGTGCCTTGCACGTCTCAATAGAGTGCAGAGGCACGATTATGTCACATGTCCTAGTGGATACGGGCTCCTCGCTTAATGTGCTTCCGAAGAAGGCACTGATGAAGTTGGATACCCGTGGACTGCTGTGCACGCCCAGTGATCTGGTCGTGAAGGCCTTTGACGGAACCAAGCGCCACGTCTTCGGAGAGTTGACCCTGCCAATTCAAGTTGGTCCAGAGATGTTCAATGCGGTTTTCTATATCATGGATATCATGCCCGCCTATAGTTGCCTCTTAGGTCGGCCGTGGATCCATTCTGCTGGTGCCGTAACGTCCACGCTGCATCAGAAGCTTAAATATGCTGTTGGGGGCAGCATAGTGACAGTCTGCGGTGAAGAGGACATCATGGTAAGCCACCTATCGTCCTTTAAATACGTCGAAATGGATGGTGAGATCCATGAGACTCTTTGCCAAGCATTTGAAACCGTCAGGGTGAAGGAGGTAGCTCCCGTTGTTGCAGAGAAGCAAGAGTTGAACCTCTCCTCATTTAAGGAAGCTCGGGCTGTTGTCGAAGCTGGTTCCACCCCAGGCTGGGGGCATGTCTTGGATATACCAATCAAACAGGATAAGTTTGGATTGGGATATTCTCCGGAAGCTGAAGCTTCATCTTCCTCTGGAAGCTCGTCTCGTGGGAAAGGGTCGATCCTATTCACCAAGGGGGGAGTAATTTTCGAGAGTATCAACGCTGCGTCAGAGGACAGCGGAGACAGTGATTGCGATCTTGACGCCTGGATTCAACCGAGCAAGCCAGGCAAGCGCCTCCACAATTGGACCATCAAGGAGATTATCAAGCTGACAAGTGAAGAGTAATGATTTGCTTTTTACAATCTTTGTACAACCCTATGTCCTGCCCGGGGCATAGTGGTTTTACTGTCAGGGCCTTGTTGGATTATGTGTATGCATTTTGTCAATAAATAAAAGGCGTTTTCTTCGTAATCAAATATTGTGTTCTCTGTTATTCATGTTTTATGTTTATTTCGAAAAACAGCAAAATGGCAACGAGGTTCGTGCTGACCTGCATATTCCTGCTTTAAACTTAACCCTTGTTATTGCAGGATCCACGTAACAGATGACATCGACTCTGGACCCTCTACGGCTCACTACGACTTTGATTGCCCGATCTATCAAGCCGAGGATGAGATTGATGAAGACGAAGACCTTCCGGAAGAGTTGGCCCGCTTGTTGAGACAAGAGGAGAAGGTTATTCTGCCTCACGAGGAGGATATTGAGATTGTAAATCTGGGTTCTGAGGAGCTCGTCAGAAATGTCAGAGTTGGGGCTGCGCTGCAGAATGATGTCAAGCACAGACTGGTCGAGATGCTTCGAGAGTATAGTGACGTCTTTGCTTGGTCATATGAAGATATGCCCGGACTTAACACTGATATCGTGGTTCATCGCTTGTCGTTGCGAGAAGATTGCCCTCCAGTCAAGCAGAAGCTCAGGAGGACGAGACCAGACATGGCTGTAAAAATCAAGGAAGAAGTCCAGAAGCAGTTGGACGCAGGATTTCTAGCCGTTACCACTTACCCTCCGTGGGTCGCCAACATAGTGCCTGTACCGAAGAAGGACGGTAAAGTACGCATGTGCGTCGATTATCGGGATTTGAATAGGGCGAGCCCTAAGGATGATTTCCCGTTGCCTCATATCGATGTGTTGGTCGACAATACAGCCCAGTTTTCCGTGTTTTCGTTCATGGATGGCTTCTCCGGTTACAATCAGATTAAGATGGCGCCGGAGGACATGGAGAAAACGACGTTTATTACCCCCTGGGGAACATTTTGCTATAAGGTAATGCCCTTCGGTCTGAAGAACGCAGGGGCCACTTACCAGCGAGCAATGGTAACTTTGTTTCATGATATGATTCATCATGAGATCGAGGTCTATGTTGATGACATGATTGCAAAGTCCCAAACGGAGGAGGAGCATCTGGTCAACCTATTGAAGCTGTTTGAGAGGCTTAGGAAGTTCAGGCTGAGGCTGAATCCTAACAAGTGCACTTTCGGAGTGCGGTCCGGAAAGTTATTGGGGTTTATTGTTAGTGAACGAGGTATTGAAGTTGATCCTGCGAAGATAAAAGCTATCCAAGAAATGCCAGCGCCGAAAACAGAAAAAGAAGTTCGTGGTTTCTTGGGCCGAATAAACTACATTGCAAGGTTTATCTCTCAGCTCACGGCCACTTGTGAACCGATGTTCAAGTTGTTAAAGAAAAATCAGGCGATTACTTGGAATGAGGATTGCCAGAAGGCATTCGACAAGATAAAGCAGTATCTTCAAGAACCTCCAATCTTGATACCCCCAGTGGCTGGACGGCCATTAATCATGTACCTGACGGTTCTGGAGAATAGTATGGGGTGTGTTCTCGGTCAGCACGACGAGACGGGCAGAAAAGAGCATGCCATTTATTATTTGAGTAAAAAGTTCACTGAGTGTGAATCTCGATACTCGATGTTGGAGAAGACGTGTTGTGCATTAGCTTGGGCTGCCAAACGTCTACGACAGTATATGCTCAATCACACCACTATGCTAATTTCGAAGATGGATCCGATCAAGTACGTCTTCGAGAAGCAGGCTCTTTCGGGCAGGATTGCCAGGTGGCAGATGGTGTTAACAGAATATGATATTCAGTACGTCTCCCAGAAAGCCATCAAGGGAAGCGTATTGTCTGACTACCTTGCCGAACAGCCAATCGAAGACTATCAGCCGATGAAGTTCGAATTCCCTGACGAGGACATTATGTTTCTCAAAGCGAAGGATTGCGATGAGCCATTGCCCGATGAGGGGCCAGATAGGAAGTCTCAGTGGAAGTTGATATTCGACGGAGCGGTTAATTCCTATGGGAGTGGTATCGGGGCTATCATCACGACTCCTCACGGATCCCATATCCCGTTTACTGCAAGACTGACGTTTCCAGTTACCAACAACGAAGCCGAGTATGAAGCATGTATTATGGGTCTAGAAGAGGCAATTGATTTGAGAATCAAGAATCTAGACATATATGGTGACTCAGCGCTCGTAATCAATCAGATCAAAGGGGAGTGGGAAACTCGTCAAGCGAATTTAGTGCCGTACGTGAATTATGCCAGGAGGCTGCTTCCGTTCTTTGACCGAGTAGAACTTCATCATGTACCCCGGGCTGAAAATCAAATGGCTGATGCTTTAGCCACGCTGGCTTCAATGTATAAAGTCAATTATTGGAATGAGGCTCCAAGAATTGTACTTTCGCGTCTTGATAGACCAGCGTTTGTGTTCGCAATCGATGATGCCACTGACGGCAAGCCATGGTTCCACGATATCCAGACCTTCCTTATGACCAAGGAGTACCCTGCAGGTGCGTCAACCCAGGATAAGAAGACTCTTAGGAGGTTATCTGGAAACTTTTACCTCAACCCTGATGGAGTGCTGTATAAGAGAAACCACGATCTCGTGCTACTCAGATGTGTGGATGAGAAAGAAGCAAGTATGCTCATGGAAGAAGTCCATGAGGGCACATTTGGTACGCACGCCGGCGGGCATGCCATGACGAGAAAGATCCTGAGAGCAGGATATTACTGGCTAACTATGGAGTCGGATTGCTTCAGATTCGCGAAGAAATGTCACAAATGCCAGATTTATGCTGATAAAATTCATGTGCCGCCGTGCCCATTGAATGTCATGTCCTCCCCTTGGCCGTTCTCCATGTGGGGCATCGACATGATAGGCAAGATCGAGCCCACTGCATCCAATGGTCATCGTTTTATCCTGGTAGCTATCGATTACTTCACCAAATGGGTGGAGGCAGCCTCGTACGCTAATGTGACCAAGCAGGTGGTAGCTAAATTCATAAAGAAGGACATCATCTGTCGCTATGGAATTCCCGAGCGGATCATTACTGACAATGGTTCGAATTTGAATAACAAGATGATGAAGGAGCTGTGCCAGAACTTCAAGATTGAACACCACAACTCATCTCCTTACCGGCCGAAGATGAATGGCGCTGTTGAAGCGGCCAACAAGAACATCAAGAAGATTGTTCAGAAGATGGTTGTAACGTATAAAGATTGGCACGAGATGCTGCCGTTTGCCTTGCACGGTTACCGTACTACGGTGCGTACGTCGACCGGGGCAACTCCTTTCTCCTTGGTGTACGGTATGGAAGCTGTCCTACCGCTAGAAGTGGAGATTCCTTCTTTGCGAGTTTTGGTTGATGTAAAACTTGATGAGGCAGAATGGATTACGAATCGCTTGAACCAGCTCAGCCTGATGGACGAGAAGAGGTTAGCATCGATTGCATTTGGTCGCCTATACCAAAGCCGAATGAAGAAAGCTTATGATAAGAAGGTGCGTCCCAGAAGCTTTCAGACGGGTGATCTCGTCCTGAAGAAAATTCTTCCGCCACACTCCGATCACCGGGGCAAGTGGACTCCGAATTACGAAGGGCCATATGTCGTCAGCAAGGTCTTCTCAGGAGGAGCTTTGTTGTTATCCACGATGGATGGTGAAGATTTTGCATCCCCGGTGAACGCGGACGCAGTTAAAAAATACTTTGCTTGAAAGAGACCCGTTGGACAAAAAAAGAAAGAGTCCAGGCAAAAAAGGGGCATCCCGGCGAACCAAAAACAGAATAAAAGGTTCGGGCAAAAATTAGGGATATATTGAAAAAATGTACACCCGCGAAGTCGAAAACCTACACTGGGCGGCTTCGGCAAAAAAGGGTATCCCGGTGAACCGAAAACCCGTAAAGGGCGGTTCACGCAAAAGTTAGGGATTTGAATAAGCAAACGACTGCCTTCCGCGTATGGACTTTCATTGTTTAGTGGTTCGGAAGACCTGAGGGCCGTTTATCTGAATCAATCTCTTCCGAAGCTGAAGCGTCGGAGAAGTATCGAAGTCGAGTGGGTCTTAGAGGGATCAACTCATGGTGTTCGTCTACGCCTCGATTGCCAACATTTGTATATACTGATGTATATTTATGTTTTCCTTTTTTGCGGCTTCCTCATTCCAGGAGCTTGCCTCTGTTGTAAAACATTTTTACCCGTTCAGTTCATCATCAATAAAATGCACATTATTCAGCAATTCTACTTGATTGTTTAGCATTTATCTGTTTGGTTTGCGAATGAGAACGCCGATGTGTTTTTTGATAAAATGCGCATGCATAAACCTGCGGGCCTAGGCCCATTGATTGTTGAAACAATTAATTAACTGAATATTGTCACGAGATAATAACCTGGATAGGCCCCTTTGAGGAGGGTATCCTGTCTGTTTGTTTGTGTTGTTGCAGGTGTAGCACTTGCCAGAAGATGTGTCGTGCGTATCCCCGAAGCAGGAGGAGCCCTCCCTCTCCAGCAGAGTTCAGCAGTCTCTTCTCCGCAGAACCTGAACGCAGATAGTGAGCATCGATATGTCCCCACGCAGAAAGGATTCTCTCCCCCAAGCAGACGCATCCTGAAGGAGCGTCACCTCATCAGTTGAGTCAAGCACCGAGGAATGATGTCGTATTCTTCCCCAGCACCGGGTCACAAGTGCAGATTTCAGAGAAGTGCTCGGGTGCCGAGGCTCGTGTTTTCCCCAGTAAAGTCGCCGAAGCAGGAAGTCCCCCGCACCGGGTCACAAGTGCAGGTTTCGCAGGAGGTTGTTCGTTAGCCGAAGGATGCAGTAACTGATGGTGCCAGACTGAAGTCTCCAGTGGAATTGAGATTCCTCACCAGAGTCAGGCTCTTTCCTGAAGTTCGATGATTCCCTCTTCCCTAATAGAGTATTGAAACGGCTGATGTTGTATTCCCCGGCAGAGTCGTACTCTCCCCCGAAGGCAGATGACCCTTTCTTCCCCGGCGAAATTGAAACTCCGCACCAGGGTCGTACTCTCTAGTGAAGTAGAGTGATTTCCCTCCCCGGCTGAGTCCGCAGAAAAGCAGAATCCTTGGAAGTTGATCAGATCATGATCAATTTTCCCCAGCAGAGCGTGGGGCAGTTAATGCTGTGTTCCCCCAGAGTCGCACTCTCTCCAGCGAAGCAGAATGACTTCTCCTTCCTCAGCTGAGTTTGCAGATATCCAAGAGATCCGAATCCTGGGAAGTTGATCAGATCATGATTGGTTTTTCCCTAGTGGAGTGTGAAGCAGCTGAAGTTGTTTTCCCACAGAGGTGTTATCCCCAGAAGAGTAGCCGAGACGGCCGCGCAGTTCATTCTCGCGATTGATATCAGCAGATCCAGGTTCTCGTAGAGCTTCGTCCCCTGCAGCAGTCAGCTGAAGTTGTTCCCCTGCAGTAGTTCGCGGAAGATCAATTCCCCAGACAGAGCCTGATTGATATTGGCGTGTTCACGTTCTCCTCAGCAGGATGATTCCTCTACCTGAGTGGTTCTTTCTCCTTGACAGGAGGATTTCCCCCTTCGGCATTTATTTTGCTGACGGGATCGCATCATTGTGCATGACCGCATAGCATTTAACACTGCATAACATTTAACGCTGCATAGTATTGTGCATGATTGCATAGCATGTAGCATAAACGCATGTCATTCCCACCGTGTAGAGCATAGTGCAAAAGCATACGCATCATAGGCATGATCTAGGTCATTATCGTTCTTGCCTTCCAGGTGTGCGACCAAAAGACCGGTTGCTCAGGACGATTCTTGATATTCTCCCCCAGCAAGGTCGCTCTTGAGATGATTCTTAAAGACCCCGGTGTAATCCCCACGGTCGCTCGCTCAAGATGATTTTTGAGATCCCCAGCGAAGTCTTCAGTTCGAGATGATTCTCAAATCCCTCAGCAGGGCCATTTGCTTAAGACGATTCTTAAGACCTCAGTACAGCTTCCCGAGTTGGTCGCCTAGTATGATGCTTGAGCTCCCCAATAGCGTCCCCAGCAAGAGTTGCCCAGGAAGATTCCTGGAATACCCAACAGAAGGTTTGCTCCAGAAAGACTATCAGTTCAGGACGATTCTTGAAAATGCCCGACGGACCTGTTAGTTCAAAGATGATTCTTGAAGTCCTCAACAGCGAGATATGTCTTCTCCAACAATGACGTCTAATCTGAAGATGGATTCCATAAGCGCCTGAAAGCGATATCAGAAAGTTCCTGTGAGTTCAGATTTCCGTATTGATGAATCAACGGGCGGCTGAAGACAAGGTTCCAGAGTTTGTAGATATAACAGAGTGATTCGTGTGGGTCTGAAGACCAAGTCAGTTATCCTGAGGTGATGATTGATTGCGATCAAGTGGATGATATTTCTTCTGACTGAAGTCGAAGATGTTTTTCCAGCGGTGACGCGGGGTATTTCGATCGTCCGACGGTGATGTCAGATTTAGTTCTCCAGCGGTGACGCAGGGTGCTTCGATCGTCCGACGGTGATGTCAGGTTTAGTTCTCCAGCGGTGACGCAGGGTACTTCGATCGTCCGACGGTGATGTCAGGTTTAGTTCTCCAGCGGTGACGCAGGGTACTTCGATCGTCCGACGGTGATGTCAGGTTTAGTTCTCCCAGCGGTGACGCAGGGTACTTCGATCGTCCGACGGTGATGTCAGGTTTAGTTCTCCAAGCGGTGACGCAGGGTGCTTCGACCGTCCGACGGTGATGTCAGGTTTAGTTCTCCAGCGGTGACGCAGGGTACTTCGATCGTCCGACGGTGATGTCAGGTTTAGTTCTCCAAGCGGTGACGCAGGGTACTTCGATCGTCCGACGGTGATGTCAGGTGTGGTTCTCCAGCGGTAATGTTGGATACTTCGATTGTCCGGCAGTGATGTCAGGTCGATATTTCTCCAGCTAGTTGTTGAGCAGCTAGTGTTGCAAGATTTGTTCCCCGCAGAGTACCGTGTGCTCGTGCAGTTGGCAAATTTTCGGGTTTACCGATATTCAACCGTCTCGTACCTTGATTGGTTGAGAGTCGTTCGCTTCTCACCCAGTCAGGTTCAAGCCGTTTGAATAGGGGCAGCTGTTGCACCCCAAAATTTGACCAACAATTATTTATTCATTGAGTGCTTGAAAGTGGATACCTTCATCAGAAAGTTCAAGAGATCCTCAGAAGAAGTGGTTTGAAACCAGGGTTGTGTGCTTCATAGCTTGAGAGTTGTAGGTGCCCCCCAGATGATTCTGAGACTTTGAGAATGAACTTGATGTTTTGGGAAAGCCTATGAGATGTCTTGATAGCCTTCATAAAGCCCAGAGAAGTCATTATGCAAGAGTTCAGAAGATTCAACCATGAATGATAGAATTAGGGTTTTGACTGGGTCAACCCTAGGATAACTGAAGATTTGGGAAAGGTTGAGACCCAATCCAAGGGCCATGAGATCATGGAATGATGCATAGAGATGATATAAAGATGATTCCTAGGCCAACTCATCATGAGTGAGGAGTTTGAGAAGTTTCAAGTCAGGGTCCCCAAGGATTGTCAGTGAAAAACCCTAATTTGATCCCTATCTTCCAGGAAGTTTTAGCTCAAGATGTTATTGATATCTCACCTTCCCCACAACATGAATGTTGTAGAGCTTGTGCTAAGCTTTAATTTGAGTGGTGGAAGTCCTTGATAGGAGTTACAGAGCTCAAGTTATGGTTTTGACAAATTACAGGTCAGCAGAGGTGTGTGAATCTGGGTCCCTGAAAGCCACCCAACTTGCAGACAACTTTTGCCCTAGTAGGATGATTCCTATGACTTCTTGGTCAACATGAATGTTGAAGAGCATCTTCTTAGCTTTAATTTGAGTGGTAGAAGTCCTTGATAGGATTTGTGGAACTCAACTTATGGTTTGAACAAGATAGGGGTATTTTGGTCATTTGTCAGTTATAGGTCATTTTAGCCAATGCCTGAAACTCCTATTTCTAAGCCTCAAATGGAAAAACTCAAAACATGAAAGTTGTTCAAAATGGGATTTTAAGTCTAGAAAGAAGGTCATGAATTGTTGGAAAAGCTCATAGCATGGATTTGCATGATTGGTCAAAAATGAACTAAAAAGGGCATATAAGTTTGAAAAGTTGAAATTGGAAATTGGTTTGGAAGATCCACAAATCCAAAATAGGTCATCCAATATATCATTTTGATTGGAAACATCATTTTGAGAACATTGGTTTAAATATAATTTTGAATTGAGGCTCCAAAATGGGACTTACTTTGGAAATTCATTACTTGCATATTAAGGTACCATAGTAGAATGTAAGGGAAGTGCAAGGAATCAGCATGTGAGCTCATATTCTCTTCAATAACTCATGGGATGAGAATTTCAGAAGTGTTTAAGGAGGGATTAAAGGAGATATCATAAGATAGTAAAATGCCATAACATGAGATATACTTGAAGTTTCTAGAAGTCTCCAAGATCATTCCAAAAGCTTCTAGACCATTCCATCCATTCTCTATATATTGAGGTGAGTCCATTATGGCAAGGGGTTGGTGATTCTAGAGTGAAAAAGTGGAGAATTTCTTGGTAGCTTCAAGTGCAAGTAAGAAGGCATTTGCTCATACAGCTGCAAATCAACTCATTCTTCTTCTCCATTCCTGATCCTGTGAGCTTGGTGAGTGTATGCAAGAAGGTTCAGAGGCCCATCCATGGAGATTTGATGGTGTATCATTGAAGTTGCAAGAATCCATATCAGAATTGGACCTCATAATACAAGCTTTCTCCCTCAAGTTTTTTGCATACAGAAAGATCTACATATCACAAGGATCAGTTATGAAGCATTGCAAGCCTTGAAGTGCAAGAATTCGTAGCTGTTTCACCAAGAATTCAAGGTATGAAGTTTCACTCGAGCACCCTTATTTATGCCATGTTAATGTGTGTTTTTAGTTTAGAAATGCTAGGTTAGGATAATAGATCATGTATGAGAACTGTTGGAACCATTAGTGAATGTTAGGGTTAGGGCAGTGAATTTGGCTTGGCATAGAACTCTTGATTTAGGGCGCTACAATCCTGGTTCTTGTGTTTAGATTACTCAGCATAGCGCATAGATTACAATAGGGTAGGTTTTAGCAAGCTTCCTTGGTATTCATCTCAGGCGCGATTCATGGCGCCCAGAACTTCTGGTTATCGGGTTTTGTTATAGAGGGATTTTCAAGAGGAACTGAGCCCATGATCTTGTAGAGGGCATTGAGAGGAATGATTTTGCTCTTTGGATCGGGGTGATTGGTTGAGGGACGAGTGAGAACGAGCTGCTAGAACATTGGTGCATGGAGGAAGGGTTTTCTGCAAAACCCTAGAATCGTTTGGGACGATGACGGTTGTCCGTTGGATTAGTCCCCAAGTTTGACATTTTAATCCCATCGCACGGCCCAGATCGCTCAGAAAACGGAGGGAAAAGTTTAAAAAAACCAAACGCAGCGTTTTGTTAAGTAACGCGCTTGGGCTTGCCTGCCTCTATTCGCACCCCCCTTTTATCTGGCCCAACTAAATTGAACTAGCGCGTGTTACTATTTCCACCCCCCCTCCCTTTTAATTGTTTTAAATTCCTTTTATTTTCTTTTAATATTTTTCTTGTCTTCAACAATTCATAAATAAATGAAAAATAACTCTTTTTTGTCCATTCTTTTTTCTATGTTGAGATAATTTTGTGTAGAAAAATATAAAAATAAAAATGGAATTTTATTTTTAATATAGAATTTTTAGTGGTATTTTCTTTAATATAGTGTATTTTCTTTCTTTTAGTTGATACCTCATTTTGCAAAAATTGTTTTAGGACCTTCCTTTAGTCTTTTTAATCCATTCTTTTTTGTGTAATTAGATGATGAATCATAGTTCCCCATAGGATTTATTCTAGAATTTTAGAATTAAATTTTGATTAGTTTAATTAGGGTAGATTTAGGATATCCTAATTAGGGTTTAGGTTGTGCTTAGGTGAAGAAATCCATTTTATTTAGATAGTTTTGTCTTGATTTTTGGGTGGAGGCCCACATGGATGTTATGGGCATATGTTGTAGACCCTTGTGAATAATTGTTAGATTTTTCCCCCTTGGTTTAGTATTTTTAGGTATTTTCTGAAGTTGCCTGATGATTGTGTCTGTCCAGTGGTTATCTGTCCATCTCTGGGGTTTGTTTTGGGGAATTTGTTGTGGGGCTTGTGTTGTCTTGAAGACCTTGTTGGAGAGCATCATGAAGAGGAGATTGTAGATCAAGACTCAGAGACCCAAAGCTTGGCTTGTTCCCTGTCTGTGAGGTTTGAGATCCTGAAGTTTGAAGGAAGTTCATGGTACTTTCCTGAGGAAGGCACTATGAATGACTTTCATTCCTTCTTCTCACCTCTTTCTTAAGTATCCAATGATGTTGGAGCCAACTTGTGAGTTTAATTTCTCCTGAGGAGGAATGTAAACTGATCACAGTTGTTGAGCCACATGGGATACAACTCCTAAGTGGAAGCCTCCTAGTACTTTCCTGAGGAAGGTCCTATGGGTCTATTCACTTAGTTCCCTTAGTTTATCTAGGATTTCTCAAGTATCCAATGATGTTGGAGCCAACTTGTGAGTTTAATTTCTCCTGAGGAGGAATGTAAACTGATCACAGTTGTTGAGCCACATGGGATACAACTCCTAAGTGGAAGCCTCCTAGTACTTTCCTGAGGAAGGTCCTATGGGTCTATTCACTTAGTTCCCTTAGTTCATGTAGGATTTCTCAAGTATCCAATGATGTTGGAGCCTTCATGTGAGTTTAATTCCTCCTGAGGAGGAATGTAAACTGATCACAGTTGTTGAGCCACATAGGATATGATTCCTGAGTATAAGCCTCCTAGTGCTTTCCTGAGGAGGGCACTATGAGTCTGCCTACTTAGCTCCCTTTCTTTGGTAAGCTTGTTTTGAAGCTTGAAGACTGGGATTGTTTTCTCTTGTGTAGGGTTTTGCTTTAGGGCTTTGCTTAGTTCTGATTAGGGTTTTGTCTTTAGGGTTAGGATTAGAGCTTAGATGTAGAATTCCTTTCTCAAGCATGTGGTTTGTTTGCCTAATGGCACTTCATTTCTTTCTTCTGTATGATTGCAGTTTATCTGTTTATTGCTTGATGGCATGTTGTTTATTTTTCAGTATGATTACTGCTATTTCATGACTGGCTTGAGGTTGAGATGAGCTTGTGGAGGCTGAAGCCCCACACACATTTCCTCCCTCACTTGCATTGCATGCATTTTACTGTTAAGCTGATGCTTTGTCTGTTTTGGTGTATCATTGACATGATCCCTTAGGACTCTCATTTCCTTTGATAAGGATTTGATGATAGACTTTTAGGTTGAAACCTATGCATGACAACATCTAGGAGTTCCCTGTTCAAACCTCAACCATAGGATGAATCCATGGCATGATAACAGTAGGACTTGATAGTCTCCCTCCTAGTTGGGGCCTATTCTCTTCTCACCTCGAAGCGGTTTAAGATACAGTAATCATGAATGATTTCTTTCGTACGTTACGAGCCTTAAGCTATCTGAGAAAGGATGCATTCCCTCTCAGGTCATAGTCTCTAGTGCGGTTGAGATCGCAAACAATAAAAAACACTTCTTTCAGGAGATAACCCGTAGTTAGCCGAACTACGTTTGCTCTGATCTTTCATACCAGATGAAAGTACGTAGGCATAGGACGCGACGTCCTAGCGAGCAACCTTCAATCTTCACCCGTAGTTAGCCGAACTACGTTGACTCTGATTTCTCATTCTCTGATGAGAATACGTAGGCATAAAGCGCGACGCTTTGCCGAGTCATTTTTCTTTTCTTTTTCAGCCAGCCTTGATAGGTAGATAGATTATAACCAACCCGTCCAAGTAAACAAACAAGCGAGGATCCCGTCGAATACGACGGACGTGAGGGGTGCTAATACCTTCCCCTTGCGTAACCGACTCCCGAACCCAGACAATGGTTGCGATGACCTTGTCTTACCCTTATTCGTCAGGTTTTTCCGATCGTTTCCTTTCCCGCTCTGAGGGATAAATAACGAAAGGTGGCGACTCTTCTGTCATGCCGGCACCTTATTTTCGCGCAAGCGACACCAACCTCTCAGCTGTCTAAGCTCGTAGATTCAGAGGGTCCTTTTTAAGAAGCCAGTGGTCCAGACAGGCGGGCACCCTCAGCATTGGCAGTCCTCAGGATTTTTATTATTTGCATTTGTAGTTTCTTTTCTGTTAGTTACTACTTGCTGTTAAATATTGATTGTTTTCGAATGGTAATATTGATAAAGTGACTATGCATTTTTCTGAATTAATCATGTCGTTATCGCTCATTTATTGCATTGCATTGACACTTGCATTTTATTTACTCCACTTTATCACTATGATTAGCAACGATTTGAGGGAGGATGATGAAACTGAATACTCATAACCGATGATCGTATGCTTTCAGATAAAACCTTGCCGATGACGTACAAGGCATTGTTTCAAATCCCCAAACACTGGAGATATAAGGAGTTAGTCCCTTGTTAACCACTTCGAGCCAGGAAGTAGAAGTTTTTTCGGACTTTTAAACCCTCACATCTTAACCCGGGGCAGGGTAGTTGTCAGTTAGCTTGACCAAGCGTTCAAGTCTTATAGAGGAGTGTTGCCTTTCGAGGACCAACCAAAGTTTATTCCTCTCAAGAGGTCGTACCTCGCCAACCACCGTGGTTAAACCTCACCAAGCAGGAGTAAGACAGTTGCAACCCTTTCGGGGCAATCAAGACAATCAGTGTCACACGACTTGTTCCAAGAAAAGAAATAAGAAAGCCCGCTAAGTAAAAAGAAAATGAAGAAGCTGGAAAGCTAATACTTAGGCAAAAATCAGGGCATCCCGCTGGACTTCAAAAATCGAAAAGAACTCAAAAGGAGTCAGTCCAGGCAAAAATTAGGGAATCGAAAGAATGCAAAAGAAAGGATATCAAAAGAAAAATCCTCGAACAAGGACAAGGTCGTGTAGATGTAGACACCGAAAACGAGAAGGAGTAACTGTCACTCTAAAAAAGGAAAAAAAAACCTTGTGAGTTCCTTAACTATGGTTCCTACCATTCAACATACCTCTCGAAGAGGCGAGCACTTGTGCCAAGTTAACTGAACATTAGAATCGGAGATCATCACGTAGAAGGGGTGGGTACAAAACATAATTTGAGCCAAATATCCTTTGTTTCACGAACCGTGAACCCAACCACGATACAACCCTTAAAAGACCTAATTGAGGCAGGGTTTATTCTGAAAGCGCATTACGATAAAGTTGAGTAACCTGACTCCTTCATGATTTGTTAATCATATCCTTGTTGTATTTTTTTCACTAATCAAATTAGCACTGCGTTTGAACTATTGGTTCATTCGCCACTCACAATCATGACATGTAAATGAGTGACAGCACAACTTTTTTTTCAAAAATCTGCATGAACACTGCATTAAAATTACCATTCATGAATAAACAATTTTACTTGCAGGTCAGTAGTTGACATAAAGGAAGTTCCTACAGGGAATAATCAAACAGGACTGAATAATTCAGCAGTCTGGATCAGAATGGTGAATGTTGAGAAACCCTGTGAATCCGGGGCATCGACTTCTAGTGAGTTCGGAATCATTTAGTCTGAGGACAAGTCCCGAAGCATCAGTTGATTATGGGACAGTTTGTTTGAGAAGAAGTTGATCAGAAGCGAATCTTCTCGAGACCCAATCAGGGGCAATCATCCAGAATGCTGTGATTTGAGGATAGATCCTTCCAGTGTGTGATCGGATCGGTTTAAGTCGCTTCCACACTCATTCAAGGGGCAAGTCACTTCAGAGACAATGAAACCAACCAGGTTGAAAGTCGGTTAATTGAGGATGAATCTTTTCATTGTACGTATACCGGGGTAAGTCATTCTGAGGTCGTCTCATAGCAAGGCAATTTCTGTTCAGAGTAGGTTTTCCAAAGAGTCGGATTAGGGCAAAGTCAGTGCAGACAGGGGAAGGCCATCCTAAGAGCGCAGAAGTTATTCTTTATTCGAGAGGCATTTGATTTGAAGTATTTCTCCGAAGTTCAGAATGTTGGGGCAGTTCATATCAAACCATCAGGGTACAGATTCTCAGATCTCCTTTTAAGGATTATCCCACAGAGGTCCCACGAGCCGGGGCATATCAGAAGCGAAGGAATTGTTCTTCTCCGTGTTATCAGAGTTACTCAGAGCTACTTGAGCAGATTCAGCCAATCTTCAAGTTTGAGACGAATGTCGGGAAATCGTGTTACCGTCCATTGACCCTTCAACTAGAAGCCGTGAATTCAGACAGGATATTGTCCGGCATCAGGCGTGTATGACCCATCATGGATGTACATAAGTCCCATCCTACTCGGCATGTTTGGTTATCCCCCAGTAAAGTCACCCATCTAAGAATCGGTTAACCTGGGGCAATTAGGTCGAGATTTGGCAAATATCTCGCGGTTATGGGCACTGTTCCACGAATCAGTCAATTAGGGGTAAAAGATTATTGCGAGACTGGGGCAGGTCACCCTAAGAGCACGGAAGCTGTTTTGTTGGAATGAGGTTTGAGATGCAGAAGCGGTTCATGTCTGGCCGTCAGGATACAAAGACTATAAGGTCTGTTTCAAAATGGTTGCAGATTCAGGGGCAAGCTATTTCAAGATAGTGTCATGACCAGGGTTCCTTTTGAGAAGAAGTATTCCAGAATTCAGACTGGGGCATGTTAGTATCCTTGGTGCAAAGTTCCAAGAAGGTGAATGGAATTCATGTTGCCCTAACCAGAGGCTTTTGACGAAAAGACTTGATCATTATGTGATGCGAATCCCCACGCAGGTCATACTTCATCCCCGAAGCTGAGATGACATTGTTCCTTACTGAAGAAGGATCACTTTCCCCAGCTAGTCGCAGCTTATCCCTCATAAGAGTATCCTCATGAAAGCAGTTCATAAGATATCTCCAGCAGGTCAAGATTAATGCTCCCCGCAGAGCGCATACTCCCCCGAGAGATCCAAATATGTGTATGTGCAATCCTCAACTGAGGGGATTCTCAAGGTGGTTAACCAAGTCAGAGTTGGTTCAGGAGGATTGTTCACCATAGAAGTGTAGTGATAGTCCCGAGTTTGTAAAACTGTGGCCAGATGGTTTACTTCCCTCAGCAGGGTCGTTTATCCTCAGAAGAGTTTGATAATTTTAAGTTTGTAAGTTGTACTCAGACAGTGGTGTTTTCTCCAAAAGGATTCCTTATCCTCAGCGGAGTTGTTTAGTTTTCATCAGATTGATAATTCCAGAGTTGTAAACTGTACCCAGACAGTTTATTATCCCTAGCAAGGATGCCATATCCCCAATAGGGTTGTTTATTCTCCCCAGCGGAGTCACTCCCTGTTTCTAGCGGAGTTGGTTAATACTCCCCGAGAGAGTCGTTTCTTCCCCAGCAGGTGTTTTTCTTTCCTCCCTGTGGAAATTGAAGGTTTAAAGCTCTCCCCGGCAGAGTTGGTTGTATGTCCCAGCATACTTTGAGATACCCGTTCATTCCCCCAGCAGGGTGGTATTTGTCCTCAGCCTCCGTGTTGATGAAGCAAGCTTATCAGAGCTTTCCCCAGCAGCCTGAACCCGCATTTGCATGCATCCATCTAGAAAACGCGTAGCATTTCCATGCCGTATGGAACATTATGCCATCGTCAAACATGCGCATTTTGAAACATAAGTCAGGTTGGTTAACCTTTTGCTTTCAGGTGTTTTTTTCTCAACAGGAGTATGGAGTTCTAAAGCTCAGAGGTCTTTTCAGACAATCAAAGTCTTGATGTGAGACATATGATGATGTGATTCAGTTTAATATCATCCCCACAGAGTTATTGGTTGAGGATTTCTCGTGTCCGATCAGCGGACTGTTTTATCAAGTTGGTTGCTGTAGTAGCATCTCAGGGTTCCGTGTATCAAAATTTCAGAAGTGGTCGCTTGTTGTCAGAACGGGTGTCGGTCATTAGTTTTCAGAATATCTCCAGTTATGTTGATAGAATTTCTTCGTGTTGACGAATCATCCTTCCGTGTTGACGGAATATGGAGTCCTTTTGAGGACGAAGCTTGATTTTTCTGTGTTGACGGAATAGGGAGTCCTGATGAGGACAAGTTACGCCTATGTTGATAGGATTTTTCTGTGTTGACGGAATAGGGAGTCCTGATGAGGACAATTTAAGCCTGGATGATAGGATTTATTCGTGTTGACGAATTACTTCTCCATGATGATGGAATATGGAGTCCTGTTAAGGACGAAGTTGGATTTCTCCGTGTTGACGGAGTATGGAGTCCTGATGAGGACAATTTAGGCCTATGATGATAGGATTTATTCGTGTTGACGAATTACTTCCCCACGATGATGGGATATGGAGTCCTGTTGAGGACGGAGTTTTATTTCTCCGTGCTGACGGAATATAGGGAGTCCTGATGAGGACAAGTTACGCCTACGTTGATAGGATTTTTCTGCGTTGACAGAATGTGGAGTCCTGATGAGGATAAGTTATGCCTATTTTGATAGGATTTGTTCGTGTTGGCGAATTACTCTCCCCGTGTTAACGAAGTATGGGGTCCTGATGAGGACGAGTTCTCTCCGTGTTGATGGAATATGAAGTCCTGATGAGGACAATCTACGCCTATGTTGATAGGATTTATTCGTGTTGACGAATTACTCCCTCCGAGTTGACGGAATGTGCGTCCTGATGAGGACAATTTATGCCTATGTTGATAGGATTTCTTCGTGTTGACGAATTACTTCCTCCGTGTTGACGGAATATGGATTCCTGATGAGGACAAGTTTGATTTCTCCGTATTGACGGAATATGGATTCCTGATGAGGACAAGTTTTATTTCTCCGTATTGACGGAATATGGATTCCTGATGAGGACAAGTTTGATTTCTCCGTGATTACGGAATATGGGGTCCTGTTGAGGACGAAGTTTTATTTCTCCGTGTTGGCGGAATATGGATTCCTGTTGAGGACGAAGTTATCTTTCTCCGTGACGACGAAATATGGCCGAGTTGCTTTCTCCGTGTTGATGGAATATGGAGTCCTGATGAGGACGAGTTTTATTCCTATGATGATAGGATTTCTTCGTGATGACGAATTTATGTCTTTTCGTGTTGACAAAATTTGAGGACCATTGTGGATAAGGTTTTTCCTGTGACGACGGAATCTCTATTCGTTTTGACGAATTTGTTCTCTTCTTGTGTTGACAAGATTAGTCCAGTTGTGGACGGGGTGTTCGGTACCTGTGGCGTTACACAGGTGGTTGATGTTGGAATCAGAGTTATTATCAGACGTTGAATCAGTTGTTGCCATAACAGCCAAGTTCAGGTGGTGGATGTCGTTCCCCAAGCAGTTGTGCAGTTTATTTCTGCGGTTGGCAAATTTCTGGGTTTCTTGGTATTCAACCGTCTTGTACCTCGATTGTTTGAAGGCCGTTCGCTCTTCACCCAGTCGGGTCCAAGCCGTTTGAATAGGGGCAGCTGTTGCACCCTAAAATTTGCTCAACCTATTTCACCTGGTTTATGTTTTAATTGCATTATCATTTGCATAGTTACATCATGTACATAGTCCAATCATTTATATATCATAACATAGCAAGTCATCTAACAAGGAATCAAGTGTCATTCTTATCTAAAGAAGCACATCAAGGGGCCTTATTCAAGCTTAAGAACATCCAAGTCATCAAGGAATGGGTTGAAGCTTTGAGGAGATTTGAGTGTCAACAAGTGGATTTCTCTCCTAACTTGAGGTGTATTGGAGGTCATCAATGGGGTATGAAGCATGAATTGAGGGTATGGAGTTTGTACAAAGCTCATTGGATGCCTAGAAGGCCATATGGAAGCTAAGTCAAGTCATTGATTCAAGAACAAGAGCCACAGTGGAAGTGCAAGCAAGTAGGGTTTCATTTGGGTAACCCTAGGTCAAGGAGAGCAAAGAAAGGGCATTAAGACCTAGCTCTATGTCATGGAAGTAATGGATTGATATGTTGAAGCATGTGTGTGGATGAGTCAAGATCAAGTTCAAGAGAATCAAGAGTGGTTGGAGGTGTTTGAGACAGGGTTCCTAGGGTAAGATCCCCTGTATAACACTGGACTTCCAAGCCACTTAAGTCAAAATACAGGTTTCAAATGGATCTTTAGCAAACGTGAAACTTGTAGAGCTTCTCAATAGTTTTAATCTGAGTACTAGAAGTCTTCAAGAAGATTTATAGAACTCAAGTTATGGTTCTTGCAAGTTACAGGCCACCAGAGGACACTGAAATTTATCTGTGAAAGTCACTTGACTTCCAAGCAACTTTTGCCCTTCAAGGAGTTTTTAAATGGATTCTTGGCCAACATGAGATTTGTAGATCTTGATATTAGTTTTCCATAGAGTTATAGAAGTCCTCATTTGGATTTGCGGAGCTCAGGTTATGAATTTTGCAAGACAAGGGTATTTTTGGGAAAGTGGAATTATAGGCCATTTTGGATCGTAGGTCAAAATCTCCAGCTTGCACTTCTCAGATGGAATTTTTTTCAACATGGAATTTGCTTGAAATATGGTTTTTAGGTCAACCAAAGACTCATGATGCATTGAATTGGTTCATGGCAAGAGTTGGTTTGAAGTGGTTTGAAAAGGAAGGAATTTAAAGGGATCAAATGGGGAAAAATTCAAATAAATTGATATGAGTCCAAAACAATGCAAGTAAATACTCATTTTGAGTAGAAATTGAATTCTAAAGACAATGGCATTGGCACATTTTTGAATTGAGCAATAATTTCATGACTTGCTTTGTAAAAGTGGTTACTTGAAATGTAAGTCACTAATCCAAACCACTTAACAAGGCATTTGGAAGGCTATTTTGGTTAGAAACTTCCAAGGGAAGATACATGAACAATCTAGAAACTTCCAAGGCAAGCAAATGAAGCAAATGAACAATCTAGAAACTTCCAAGGGAAGATACATGAATAATCTAGAAACTTCCAAGGGAAATGGATTTTATTATTTTGGGCTTGGGCTTCATTTCTAGAATCTTCCAAACATCTCTATAAATGTTTAGAAACTCATTTGAAGCAAGGTTGGTGATTGATTGGAGTTGGATTGGAAGAAAGCATATCAATTTTCAAGAGAGCAAATCAAGATTCGACTCTTCATTCAAGGCGTTTTCGGTTCGATTCGAAGATTGTAGTAGCTTCCTCGCATATTGTTGAACGAATTTGAAGCTTTCGGAAGCACGAAAAGAGCCGAAGATACTCCATTTTGAAGCTCCGATCAAGGTATTTAAACATTCGCTTTACCATGGATTTAGGATGAGATAATTAGAAATTCTTATGCAGTTAGGATCGTGAACACCTGTGGATGATTTTAGGATTTGTTAATTCGGAGATTTTCTTCATTCCCTTTTTCTTTTTATTTTTCTGTTTTGAGGCCTGTTTGCTTTTATTGCGTCAAAAATAGTAAAAATGATCAAAAAATTAAGAAATTTTTTTCTGTAGATCTTAATTGTCTTAAGAAATTTAAGGCGCTGAGTTTGTATTTTTTGGATTTTTTTTTATTTAGTTATGATTTTTCTTTTGTGCTAATATCCATTGTTGTGCATAATTGACATGGCTGCTTGTTTCATTTTGTTCTCTTTGATGCTTTATGCTTTTGAGCTGATTCTTTTGATATGATTTAGAGGACATACATAGGTTTCCCCAGAAATTTTATTGGAATTTTTAGACGACTCTAAGTTTAGTTTTGAATCCGCTTTTTAGAGTCATCCCCATCTGAATGTTCCCTGGACACTTTATAGGTTTTCCTTTAGAAAGTGACCTTAACTTTAGAATTTAGTTTTAATTTTTTTACCATAGGTTGCTAACATCTTCAGGAGATTGTAGAATTTTTCTTAGATTTTTGTGGATTGTTTTCCCATTTCTTTTGCATTTTACATTCTGATGAGTATTTTGCATGATTTAATTGATGTTTGCTTTGCATATTTGATACCGCTGTTTTGTAGAATTTTGTTCTCTCAATTTAGATGATTCTTACTTAGATCTTTTGGTAGATTGTAGCTAACACTCGCATGTTCCCTTAGGAATTTTTGTAGATTTTTTAGATGTAATTTGGTTCTGTTTTAGGGTTGTTGATTAGGACCTTCCCAATTGATGGTTAACCTTGACCCCTTGCATGTTAGGAATTGTTTAGACCCCTTAGAAGTTGATATAGGGTTTGATCTTCGATCTTGATAATATAGATATTAATATACTTTAGGGTTTGCCTTAGGATAATGTGATAAAACTTTAGAATAAAAATGGTAGTAAAAAAATGTTGAAATAGATATGGTGTAATAAAAATCTTAGAATATTTTAGGGTAAGCTTAGTATATTTTTAGGATTTAACACTAGTTTGTACATAAAATTGTAGGATAGAATTTAATCCAAAAACACTTAGTTGTAGTGTATAATGTAGTTGGGGCATGTAGCATTTGGTTTAGGTTATAGGGGAATATATGGGCTATAGGGTAGATAAATAGGTCCCCTTAGAATAAATCCTAGAATTTTAAATACTATTTTACTATTTTTAGTATCTTTTGCAAATGGAGTGTTTGTTTGGTGTTCCCACTTGGGGTTTATATTTGTTTGCTTGGGCTTTTGGGCTTTTTATTTGGGGTATGGGCTTGGTTTGGGCTTGTGGAAGCATGAAGAATCAATAGAGAAGATTGAAGATGTTAATCAAGGTTGAAGCATGAAGATTGCTTGGATTGAAGATGTTTTGAAGACATAGGATAATATGAATAAGCAGAGCCTTAGAATAGACTGATTTTTTTTCACAAACATGGATAGCTTCCTGTGCTTCCATTCCTCTCTATGACATAAAGTCCCTCTACGGTATTCACCTCCCTCCTTTGGAGGGATAAGTGGCCTTACCTTAGAGGTAGAACTTTGAGGGAAACAGTCTGTTACAATGTCAATTGTTTATAGGCTTCCTTTGGTTGTCAATGACATGTTTGACATTCAATTTATTCTGATAAATCAATTCTCATCTGGGAGAGCTCATCTTGAAGAAGGAATCCATTGAAGATAGAGATGAAGATCAAAGATTGACAAAGATGACGATTGTTCATGTCAAAGTTGTGCAACTGTTAAAGCTAGGGTTTACTGATGTCTGATGCTGTCAACTGGTTAAGATTCTGTGCTTGCTTGAGCTTGGTGATTTCTTTAAGATGGAAGCTTATTGTAGCTTGGGTCCCATCAGAGTTGGATTTTGGGGGTTCATTAGGAGATTGCTGTTTATCAACTATCAGAGCTGGAAGTTCTTCAGAGTTGCTGCTGTAGGAGTTGTTGAGCTGTCAGAGCTGGGTTTTTGGGGTTTATTTTCTTTGCTGTATTGTTTGTTAATTTTCCCATAGGTTCGAAGTGAAGCTGTTTCACTTTGCCTTTTGTTTTCTAGGTTCGAGGTTGAGTGGGACTCCCTTGCCTCGCTTGTACTGCTGCATTTATGCATTTTACTGCTTTACTGTATATATGTTGTTGCTTTTCCCGTTTATTCCCTTAGGATCTCTGTTTCTCTCTGCGCAAGAGAGAAATATGACAGACATTAGGCTCTCATCCATGCATGCCAACATTAGGGTAGATTTGGATTCTTTTTTCAACCATAGGTTTTAGAGTTGCCGTTTCTCTTCTTTCTCAAAACAATCAGAAAAATACAATAAAAGGATACACATCAATAAAAAACAGTTCTTGCGTAAAAGACTGTAAACCAATCAAAGAGTCATTTTTGTCCGCTTGGACGCGTAATCAGGAGAAAACCTTTTTCAGAAGGATAAAAACAATCAAGACAGACTTGTGTCATACGTGGCCCGAACTACGTTTGCTCTGATCTTTCATGTTGTATGAAAGTACGTAGGCATAGGATGCGATATCCTAGCGAGCAACCTTCCCCTCCTTTCCCGTAGGTAGGCGAACTACGTTGACTCTGATTTCTCGTTCTAGACGGGAATACGTAGGCATAAAGTGCAATACTTTGCCGAGTCATTTTATTTTCTTTTAACCCCAGACCTGTAGAATAGATAGAATAACAATCTGTACCAGAAAACAAGCGTGGATCCCGTCGAGTACGACGGACGTGAGGGGTGCTAATACCTTCCCCTTGCGTAACCGACTCCCGAATCCAGGATTTGGTTGCGATGACCATTCCTTTCCCGTCTTTGTGGTAGGTTTACTTCGAGCGTTTCCTTTCCCTCCTTTGGGATAAATAACGCACGGTGGCGACTCTCCTGTTCAGCCGGCGCCGATTTTCGCAGTATCGACACCTGCTTACAAGGCTTACTGCATATGTTATATCGGGTCTAGTACAGACCATAACATACATCAAAGAACCTAGTATGTTAGCATATGGAATGCTATTCATATAAGTTCTTTCAACATCAGTGATGGGACACTGATCTATACTCAGCTTGAATTGAGGGTTTGTCGGAGTCACAACAGGCTTTGAATTCGACATACCAAACTTTTTGAGAACCTTCTGTAGGTATGCCTCTTGAGATAAGCATAATTTCGAATGTTTTCTATCTCTCCGGATGTCAATCCCAAGAATCCTGGACGTAGCTCCCAGATCCTTCATTTCGAACTCTTTATTGAGTTCAGCCTTCACCCTCATTACCTCTTCGACATTGTTTCTTGCTATTAGAATATCATCCACATAGAGCAACAAAATAACAAATGAATTACTCGATCGAAATCTGAAGTAAACACAGTGGTCGAACTGGCTTCTGATGAAACTTATGTGTGCCATGAACTTGTCGAATCTCCTATTCCACTGTCGAGGAGATTGTTTCAGTCCATATAAAGATCTATTCAGTTTGCACACATAATCTTCCTTCCCCCTTTCGACATACCCTTCAGGTTGCCTCATCAGGATTGTTTCATCTAGATTACCATACAAGAACGCAGTCTTCACATCCATCTGTTCCAGTTCAAGGTCGAACTGGGCCACCATGGCAAGCAACATTCGAATGGATCTGTGCTTCACAACAGGAGAGAACACATCATTGAAGTCGATACCTTCTTTCTGAGTGAACCCCCTAGCAACTAATCTTGCCTTGTATCTCTTCGACGTCACTCCTTCGATTCCTTCCTTAACATTGAAAATCCATTTACAGCTGACTAACCTGGCTCCAGCAGGTTCCTTGATCAATTCCCAGGTGTTGTTATCATGAAGAGATTTCATCTCATCATCCATGGCCTTCAGCAATTCAGTATTCTTTCGAATCCTCATAACTTCCTTATAGTCTCTAGGTTCTTCATCTAGAACCTCACTAGCAGAGATTAAGGCATAAGCTATAAGATCTGCATACCAGAGTCTCTGAGGTGGCTTGATGACTCTCCTCGATTTGTCTCTTGCTTGCAGGTAGTCATTATCAATCTCCTCATCTTCGGCAGCATCTTCTGCATCTTTTTCGACTTCATCTAGGGTAAGCAATTCAGCATCAACATGCTCCACCTCAACAGGAATCTCTCCCTGTTCCAGCTCTTCGTCAGCATAATCAATTTTCTTGAAATCCATCACTGCTTCATTGAAAACTACATCTCGACTGGTGATACACCTTCTGTGACCTGGCTCTAGGCACCATAGCCTATAAGATTTGACTCCTACAGGGTATCCCATGAACATGCACTTCAGAGCTCTAGGTTCGACCTTGTCTTGCCTAATATGAGCATAGGCCATACAGCCAAATACTCTCAGTCTGTCGAGACTAGGTGGATGTCCCGACCAAACTTCTTCAGGTGTCTTCATTCCCAAGGCAGTCGAGGGACATCTATTTATCAGGTAAGCTGCTGTCGAAACAGCTTTCGCCCAAAACACCTTCTTCAATCTAGCACTAACCAACATGCATCTAACCCTTTCAAGGATTATTCGATTGAATCTCTCAGCTAAGCCATTTTGTTGAGGAGTACCTGCTACAGTCTTATGCCTTGCAATCCCAGACCCAACACAGTAACTGTCGAAAGCTTCGTTGCAGAATTCAAGGCCATTGTCGGTTCTCAACCTCTTAACCTTTCTGCCAGTCTGAGTTTCAACTAGAATCTTCCAACTTTTGAAATTCTCAAAAGTTTCATCCTTCGTCTTCTGAATGAATACCCATAGTTTTCTGGAATAGTCATCAACGATGGATAGAAAATACCTTGCACCTGAGTGTGAAGGATTCCTTGCAGGCCCCCAAAGATCAGCATGAATGTAATCCAGGGATCCATGTGTTCTTTGCTTGCCTTTGTTAAACTTCGCCCTACAGGATTTACCAAATACACAAGATTCACAAAATTTCAACTTTTCGACTTTGTCACCTCCTAGAAGGTTCTGCTTCCCCAATTCGACCAGACCTCTTTCGCTGATATGGCCCAATCTCATGTGCCATAATTCTGTCTTCGACATAGATTTCGTGGATGCAACATTTGTCGAACCACTTACAACCTCAGCCTCAAGGGTATACAAGCCTTGTTTCTTCACGCCTCTCAAGACTTCCTTCGACCCCTTCATGACTCTTAGGATACTTTTCTCTCCTTGAAAAACATATCCTTTTCTGTCGAATTCACCAAGAGAAATCAAATTTCTCTTCAAGTCAGGTACGTACCTGACTTCAGTCAATAACCTTATTGACTCATCATGGAGCTTGAATCTCACAGATCTAATACCTGCAATTTGGCAAGATTTGTTGTTTCCTAATAGCACAGATCCACCATCTTGATCACATAGCTCCTCGAACAACTCTCTGTTTGGAGTCATGTGCCAAGTGCAGCCTGAATCCATAATCCACTCTTTCCTCGAGTCGCCACTTGAAACCACAAGAACATCAGATGAGTCGAAGTCATCTTGAACAATGGTTGCATTGCCATTACCTCCATGATCTTTCAGGCGTTCAGGGCACACCTTTCTTATGTGACCCTCCTTCTTACAGTGATAACATCAAATACTAGATGTTTCACCACTATAAGACTTCTGTTGACTTTTACCTTTCTTCTTGTCGAACTTACCATCCTTTCGCAAGAATTTTCCCTTAACGGCCAAACCTTCGCCCACCGTCGAAGGTTTATGCTCCTTTCGTTTGTTCAAGTCCTTAGAATACAAGGCTGATTGAACTTCTTCAAAGGTCAGGGACTCCCTTCCATACAAGAGAGTTTCTTTGAAGTGAGCATGTGTTCTGGGCAAAGCACACAGCAGCAACAGTGCTTGATCTTCATCATCGATCTTCACATCAATATTTTCAAGATCAAGAATCAGCTTGTTGAACATATCCAACTGCTCAGCCAACATTTTGTCTTCACTCATCTTGAATGAATATAAAGCTTGCTTCAGGTATAGTCGATTCACCAGAGATTTGGTCATGTACAAACTTTCAAGATTCACCCATAATCCCGATGCTGTAATCTCCTTTGATACCTGTCGAAGAACCTTATCACCAAGGCTCAACAATATTGCGCTGTGGGCTTTCTCGATCATGCCCGTCTTTTCTTTTTCCGTTAACGCAGCGTCCATGGCTGCCTCACCCTTCAACGCTTCCAAACAACCCTGTTAAACCAATAGGGCTTTCATCTTCAAGTGCCACAGACCGAAGTCGTTCACTCCGGTGAACTTTTCAATCTCATACTTTGTTGAAGGCATCTTCTCCATGCTCACCGCACCAATTTGTTGTGAATAGGATACCGTTAAACAAAGTATACACGGTTTCTTATCAAGAAACACACAAGGGTTAGGGTTAATAAAGAAAACAAGGTAAAACAACAAGGATTGGTTATTAAACTGCTATTCTTTCCTTTCTCTTAGAACAAGATTACAAGTATACAAGAATAACAAAATAACCTCTCTCCCTTGAAATTAGGATTTTATCTTCCTATTTTTCCTTATACCAAGATTGAGAAACTAGCATCCTATTTATAATAAAATAACACACTAACCTAATGGTTTTTTTTAACAATTATCCATTACAAGCCAACTTAGGGTACAAGCTAACTTAAACAATTGGGCTTACAACCAAGGCCCAATTCAACATGCTAACAACCCTAGCAATATTGACTAATGCATGTTAGAACAGACTTCGACTACAACACGCATTACTTGCGAACAAACTTCGACTATAATAGAGTTCGATCCAACATCTCTCACACACACACACACACATATATATATATATATATACACACACACACACACACACACACACACACACACATTGTGATGTATATGAGCGAGTTGTGATGAATTGTGGTGAGAATGTAGAATTTGTGTATTTTTATGCTAAGATATATATAATTATATGCATTGTTATTATGATAGTATTTCTCACCCTTATGCTATTTTATGATGCTCTATGAGGCATTGTAGAGTAGGTATGCTAGAGATCTTTTTGTGAAGCGTGTCTTCATTCTTTTGGCCGGTCGGCTCTGATATGTAGCACCGGGTAGCTAGGTTGTACATGATTCTTTTGTGATACAGTTGGATATGTATCTTGTTGTTGAATGTTCATGAAAACATGTATTATGTTTTGAATCTTACTGGATGATGTGTATATATATATATATATATATATATATATATATATATATATATATATATATATATATATATATATATATATATATATATATATATATATATATATATATATATATATATATATATATATATATATATATATATATATATATATATATTATTTGGATGTTATTCAATGTTTAGATTTTCCGCTTTTATTCTAAATATTGAGATGTGGGTGTAAGGACTAAGTTCCTTTGTTGCAAAGTTACCCCACTGTTGCATATCTTTTGTTGAGCAGGTGTTGTATGTTTTAATTTCATGTATAATGTGACATACCTCTTTTATAATATATTTATAGTTATATTCTTATGAAATTTTTAATTTGTGCCTAAATGATTATGTGATTATTTGGGGGTATAGAAAGGGGGTGTTACAGATTCAAGAAATCTGTTGGATAAGAACCTTTGGGTAATGATGTTTTCTTTTTATATATTTATTGTTACTATCTCCTGTCTTGTGAAACATCATTTTGTGTCCTTCTTCTGACAAGATTCTTATTCCTTTAGGAATCTTATTCAGTTCTCTTCTTTTTTATTTTCTATTTGATTGTGTGCTAATCAAGTCAAACTTGTGATGAGTTCTTTAGTTAATTATTCCTTGAATTCACTAGTTGTCATCAATAAAAAGTCTGTAGATTTTGATGAGTTTCTTAAGTTAAGTTTTAACTTCTAGAAGACTGTGTTTGAACAAAGTTGGAATGGATACTTTGAGATACTCTATGGTTTTACTTATCAAAATCTTGTCAAAGAGTTTTGGATTAATGCTTCCATTGTTGAGTTGAATTCTGAGTGTGTTATTCTTTCTGAAGTAACTAGTGTTTCTATAATAGTAACCTCTAAAGCGATTGCTAATATGATCAATTGTGAGGAGATTGGAGAAATTCCAGGAATTCTTGTTTGGGAACACTATCTTCCTACTTGACGTATCTTTGTAGATCCATCTAAAACATCAGTGGTCTCAAATCTTTGTCCTGATGCAGTTGTTTGGAATCAGATTCTAAATTCAAACTTACTTCCTAAAGATAAGGATTTAGACCTCGTAGACCCTATTGAAAAATATTTGCTTCTACTTCTAAATTCAGACTTGCAGATTGATCTTCCTCAAGTTATGTTTGACTATTTGAAGATGACTCTTTCTTCCTTTCACAAGGGAAAGATTTTTTCCATTCCTTATGGATGAGTTATTTCAGAATTACTTGTCCAGCAAGGGTTATCATAAGTTCAGAGGCTGATTCGTCTAAAATCTAGAGAGACAAGTTTGAAGCTATCTATGACACTAGTAGAAAAAATACTTTATAGTAGAGGTTGTTAAGTCAGTTCACCTGCCACCTGACTTAAGAAGTGATGCGGTGACAATTTCGTAAATATTTGTAACATTGTTAGCTCAATTACATTTAGAGCTGACTTAAAAAATATTAAAGAAAAAAAATATAATTCATATTAAATTTCTTAAGTCGCTTGTGTTCACTAACTGACTTAAAAAACATATTTATTAAGTCAGGTATTACCCACCTTATCTAAGAAGTTTTATTCAAACCCTTCTCTCACTACAAACTCTTCTTCTTCACAACAAACCTTTTATTCAACAAATGAACTCATTTGTTAAACTCTTCTCACGAACCCATAAACCCCTTCATCAAACTCGAATCCTTCACATAAAATCCAGAAATCATACACTTCACTGTCGAGTTGCTTCGCCGTTTGCCGTGAACGTCGGTTTCCGCTGCTGCACCAATTCCACTGCATTCTTCCATTAAAGTTTTCACTTCCATTCCAAAGCAACTCGCCTTCTCCCCTTTATCCTTCTGCTCCACCTCCGACCTCCATCTCACTCACCATCCAGACAAACATGTAATTTCATTTTCACGCCATTTCCAGGGTTAACTCATTCAATTGTTTTTTTGTTCGCATCATTTACTGAGTTTGAATCTTCATTTGCAGGAACATGAACCGGATAATCGTCACCCGCAGCATCTGTCACTGTTTGGCATAATTGCAATTTACATTTTCTAATACTCGTTTCTAGATCTTCAGATGAGTTATCACAAATTCAATGAATCACAAAGGGAACAGCTTGTGCTCAGGAGGTTGAACCCAGAAGCAAAGCTCGAAACTTTCTTGCAGTGGCTTCAGGTTTGTTAACATGATTTGTAATTTACTTCAGAAGTGAATAAACATATCAACCTTTTATTGCTATGGTGAATTTTCAAAATGGTTTCTTTTCCCTAGTTTTGAATTTTGATTTGGTCTTGAGTTCAGGCAAATAGGGTGGAACTACGAGGTTCCAATATCAAGTACTGTGATTCCAGAAAAGGGTTCGGCATTTTTTCTAATAAAAATGTTTCTGATGGTAATAATAATATATTGAAATCAATATGAATAGAATATTGTTATTGTTGTTTTGAATTGGAGATAATGGAAATACTCATCTTTCATAGAAAGTGATTTTGTTTTCTTTGAATAAAGGGATTTTGTTGGTTTTTCCACTTGAGTTAGCAATTACTCTCTGATGAGGGTGTTGCAAGATCCTTTTCTAGGACCAGAATGTAGAGCATTGTTTGAAGAAGGAGATGTAGATGACAGGTTCTTAATGATGTTGTTTTTGACTGTGGAGCGTTTGCGTAAGGGTTCTCTATGGAAGCCGTATGTATGGTTTTTTTTTTTGTTTTACTTTATGTTTTTCAGAACTTTATGTTAGGGAATTTTAATGAGTTATCGAGAAGCTGACATTTAATCAGGTACCTTGATATGCTTCCAACCACTTTCGAAAATACACTTTGGTTTAGCGAAGAAGAACTTCGAGAGCTGAGAGGGACTAACTTGCATCGTGCAACTGAGTTACAGGTAATTGATGTATGACGGAACCAAATGTAGTTTGTTTAATGGGTTGGTGATAGAACCAAATGTCATTTAGCAGTAGTTGATTTGATTACTGTTTTATCTTGCAGAAGAAAAGCCTGTTGAATTTGTATGAAACTAAAGTGAAGGATTTAGTGATGAAACTTTTGAATCTTGACGGAGATTCTGAGATGTATGTGTGTTTATTAGTTAATGATTTTAAATAGTTTATTCGTAATTGACTCCTATTATATGTCAATCATGTTAATTTAGTTTTGAAATTAAGAACTATAGTTTTGAAAATATAACTTAATAGTATTAGTTCACTGCTTCACTTTTTATGACAACTACTATTGCAATAAGAATTAAATTTGAATGTGGTTTATGATATTATATATAATATACCTTCTCAATTTTCTTCAGGATGATGAATTGAAATGCGCTTTCTAGATTTTGTTTTTAAACAGCAATTTTTGAATTTTAAACGTAAATTTACGGTGGTTTTCTTGTGTGTGTATCTGTTTTTCCAGTGAGGTGTGCTTTGAAGATTTCCTGTGGTATGTACTTCTAGTGAACTTGTATATGCGCATGAGTTCAGCTAATTATTTGGAAGTTTATATCCGACTTGCGTTAATGCTAGGGCAAATTCAGTTTTCTGGAGCC
The DNA here is from genome assembly GCA_963859935.3 of Lathyrus sativus. Lineage (NCBI taxonomy): Eukaryota > Viridiplantae > Streptophyta > Magnoliopsida > Fabales > Fabaceae > Lathyrus > Lathyrus sativus. Next base: position 592,241,001 of record OZ012741.1, on the reverse strand, counting down.
GTGCTTTGAACATTCCAATGCCTCGTTCTTATGTATTTCCTGAGATGCAAGATGTTCATCAGAGTTGCACTCCAGAAGCTGATGAAAAGGGTAATTCCATCTCTACCTAGTTCCCTTTAAAAAGTCCTCTCCTGTGATGCATCCAACGGAGCCGTCACAATAGTGTTTTTTTTTTGAATTTGTGAGTTAAAAGTGATACTTAAATTAGGAATGTTTTATTAAAGGAAACGAGGCTACAAAATCAAACGATCTAACCAAGGAAATGACATATAGGACAGTGCATGGAGAGACCGTTTGGGTTGAGGGTCTTGTCCCTGGTATTGACTTTTGCAACCATGGTAAGATGTTGCTTGAAGCTCTGACATTTCACTTCACTATGTGCTTTTAAACTACTTTCCTTGTTAATTTTTTTCATTAATTGGAATCTGATTTTTTACATGACCAATCAGATTTGAAGCCAATAGCAACATGGGAAGTTGATGGGATTGGCTTAACAACAGGAGTTCCTGTCTCCATGTATCTTCTTTCCGGTAACATATGTACCTTTGATGTTCAACTTTTTAATATTAAATTGCTAACTTAGTTTTCTTTTGGTTTCTCTCTTTCGGCTTTGGTATTTCCGTAAAATAATATTTATTGAAAGTTTGAAACTATTCCCCTTTAATTCATTATTTTCTTGTAAAGTTGCTCAAAGTCCCTTGCAGATTGATCGAGAAATTTCCATTAGTTATGGCAACAAGGGAAATGAGGTAGATTCTTTATATTGTACCATGATCGAAAGAAAAAAACCTTTTCCTATAAAATATGTTTTATATTCTCTAGTTTATTTTTCTCTTATCTTCTTTTGATTAAGCACATTTTCCACTTGATGCAGGAACTTCTATATCTGTATGGCTTTGTCATTGATGGTAACACAGATGACTATCTCATGGTAATGTTACACTTGTATCTTGTGTTCACCAAGCGTAAAATTTCTACTTAACAATATTACCCCAATTCCTTAATTGTTTCGTCAAAGTGATCCGGTTTCTACTTTGTAGAATCTATTTGTCTTCCATCTTTATAGTTATAGTTGTTGCCCCTTTATTTATTGCTATTGAGAGTCTCATATTCTACGAAGCATTGACACTGACACGGGACACACCTTCATACTTTGACATGAGTTGTATCTGTTTTGCTACAGTTATATTCTCTATGATTCAAGTTACTATGTCTTACTAACTTTTCATTGTTGTTGGGTCCCTTAGGTTCATTATCCATCAGAAGCAATAAATACTATTTCTTTTTTCGAGTCTAAAAGCCAGCTTCTTGAAGTGCAGGTATACCAATAAAGTAGAATATGAGTTATTTCACCAATTTGTTATTATCTATTGCTTTAAAGCTTCCCCCTTCTGTAACTCCACTTTCTATTTTCTTTGTTTGTTACTGTATGCCCTTTAATTTGATTTTATGTTTTTTTAATAAGTAAAAGATGTTTCTATGTTAATACTGAATCACCTAATCTAAGTGCATTTTCATGACCATTTTTTTTTGTTTTGCAACAAATGAATAAAATTGCAGATCCTCTGGAAGAGCAATGCTTCATAAAAGATCCAGAGTAGAATTTCACCCCCTTGGAGTTATTGGGGCCATTGTGTCGTGGAACTATCCCTTCCATAATATTTTTAACCCTATGCTAGCAGCAGTTTTTTCTGGAAATGGCATTGTGATTAAGGTATAAAATGGCATAATATGTACCAAGTAGTACCTTGTCTAAAATTGTTCATTGTATGGATGTATTATAATGTTTTCTTAACAATAGACCTTGCTAACTGTTATGCTTTCTTGGGGATAATATAATATTTTGTTACTTTAACAATTGAATTTCTGCAACATTCAATAGCAATACCTACATTTTTATGTTTACATTTTTCAGTTTGACCAAAATCCTCGTGATTCTGATTGTAGATATCAGAACATGCAAGTTGGTCTGGATGCTTTTACTTTCGGATCATCCAATCGGCCCTTGCTGCCATAGGAGCTCCAGAGGACCTTATTGAGGTGATAACAGGATAGACCCTTATTTTTTACCCTTTCTTTTCCCTTTAATTTCAGTCATATCTGCATTTATTACCTCAATTGTACTTTTCTTACCAGGTTTGCGGAAACAGGAGAAGCACTGGTGTCTTCTGTTGATAAAGTCATTTTTGTTGGATCACCCGGGGTTGGTAAGATGGTATGATTCCTTTGCCCAATCAAATTAGTTCGACCTGTTTTCTCATCTGTGAATTGTATGACATAATAGTTTTGTTTATGATTCTGAAGATTTAATTTCTGATATGTTATGCATTCAGTAAAGAATTTCCCTAGAATATTTGGTCAGTGTTTTCAGCACATGATTTTCTGAGCTCTTCTGTAGTAGCTAGTAAGGATTTTGAAGAGCAGAAACCATTCAACTATAATGAAGAGAAAGGGAAAGGAAATCAAGAAAAGAGAAGTCTAATGAGCAACAACATAGGAGAGGATGAATTCCTGTAACTTGTTTTCTCTCAAATACTCTATCATTGATTCAATGTTACTACTTTATGTAAATTAGAATGCACTTTCTTGCTTTATGTGTTTCTTTAATTCTATTCTCATGATGTCTTTGTTACCACTGCAGACCCTTTGAAGGAACCACCGCTAATAACAGCAAACACAGTTCTATCAATCTTGTTTGTTGATTATCCAGTTGACAAAGTTAGTTGATACGTCTCCGATGACAGTGATTTGATGCTTCTCTTTGATACTTTGTCACAAACTTCTCAGTTTGCAAGAATATGGATTCCGTTTTGTAAAAAGTATAACATTGAGCCAAGAGCTCCCGAGTCTTATTTTTCTCAGAAAGTTGATTACTTGAAAGACAAGGTACTTCCAACATTTGTAAGGGACCGCAGAGCTATGAAGGTAAATCCTACATCGATGTTTTTTAAAAATAATTTTTTCATATTGATGTTGTTCTATCTTTCTATGTGAGGCTTTAAGGCATTTTCCATTGCAATTATGCAGAGAGAGTACGAAGAGTTCAAGGTGAGAATTAATGTACTTGTCGCGGAGTCTCAGAAAAAACCAGAAGAGGGGTGGGTGCTGCAAGATGGTACTCCATAGCCCGGGAATAACACCGACAATCATCCAGTAATGATTCAGGTTTGCTAATTTCATTAACTAAAAAATCAAGTCAAATTTTTTCATAGGATATCCTGAAGAGTTTATGATAATAGTCCGAAAAAAAACATATGGAAATTGTAATAAGCTACTTTCATAAGCTCTCTCAAATTGTTTAATAAGTGCTTATGTCAGGATATCAGCTTAAGTAATTCAGTTCTAACATGTCATTTGGATAATGACTATAAACCAAGAACTAAAACGTATAAGCACTTATCTTTGTAGGTGTGTCTTAGAAGTGCTTTGGCCGTAGACAATGAAGGCAAGTCACTGCCACGGCTTGTGTATGTTTCGCGCGAGAAGTGTTCTGGTTATCAACACCATAACAAAGCTGGAGCAATGAATTCTCTGGTAAGTAGTTTAAACTTTTAGTATATAGTTTTATTCCATTTAGGTTAAAAAAATGATATTATAAAAACTGCTTCATTTCCTCAACAGCTTCGAGTTTCTGCTGTGCTTAGCAATGTACCTTTTGTGTTGAATTTGGATTGTGATCAATACATCAATAATATTATTATTAATATTATTATGACTTTAACTTTAATTAGTGATATGTGTTTGTCAATCCATTTAGATACTCAAATGGAGGAGACATGTCTGTTTGTTTGCGGTATTACTAAAGTGAAATAATGGTGGTGTCCTTTTCCATTACATCTTGCAAGAATTTGATTCTTTTTTAGCAATACTTTCTTCTCTTTAAAAATGTTTTGACTTTGTCAAGAGTAAGATTCCGTTCTGTTGTTCTGTTGTATGTTGTTTGCTGCTGTATTTGGTATCCTCACCAACATATTCACATATTCCTCTATATTTGTGCAGAAACTCTGGTCTTTGTGGATTCAATGAGCTCTCTTGCGTGATTTGCCTGCGGATGCCTGTGGCTCCATTGAGTTATTGCCACCAGCCGCCAACAATTGTTATGTTCTAAAATTTGGCGGTAAGCAAATGATTCCTGTCATGAATAAGTGAGAAAACAATTGCCATTGATTTTTATTCTTGCAATTGGTTTGGCATTCTAATATCGTCTGCCGTAAGCTGTTACTGAATCTTCATTGTTTGTTCAAATGTAGGTGATTACCGCGAGATATACCAAACACCATAGTTACTGAATCTTCATTCTTTGTTCAAATGTAAGTGATTACCGTGAGATATACCAAGCACCATAGCAACATGTATTTTGCTCGACGGAGTCCTTGGGACTGCTTCAATGCGAAAAGCCTATTCAAACAAATGGTCGCTTGTGTTTCTATGGATTTCGTAGGATTTACGTAATGGCTTGTTCCTCATGTAATAACTTAGCTTTAGAAATTTTCATAATTGAGTCGCGTTTCCAAGCTGTAAATTTCGAATACAACTTGCAATTTGTAAAAACTGTTAATTTGATTAATAAACCAAATTTAGCAATACTGGCTTTATATTGTTATGAACTTCCAACCTTCCAATCTTTAAAATATTTTGATTATTAACTGATTCTTTACTATATATATATATATATATATATATATATATATATATATATATATATATATATATTAAAAAGTGTTATTACAAAAAAAAAACAACTTAGGTCGGTTATAATTATACCCGATTTAAGAAAGTGAGTTCTTAGGTCGGGTATAAATGGTTTCTGCAGGCTAGACTTATTAAGTCGGGTTCTGTCTAACCGACCTAATAATAGTTTGTTAAGTCAGGTCCACAACCGACTTAAGAAGTCAAAACTTCTTATGTCGGTAATTCTTAGGTCGGGCTCGGACCCGACTTAAAAAGTCATTTTTAACCGACTTAAGATTTTTTCCATTCCTTATGGATGAGTTATTTCAGAATTACTTGTCCAGCAAGGGTTATCATAAGTTCAGAGGCTGATTTGTCTAAAATCTAGAGAGACAAGTTTGAAGCTATCTATGAAAGATTCTGATGTTAGATTTCTGCATAATTATACCTTGTAATTGTTAGAACCTTTGTATTAAGCAATCTTATTATTAATTCAAAGTATGTTCATACTGCTATGCAGTTTAACTGTTGAATATATATATATATATATATATATATATATATATATATATATATATATATATATATATATATATATATATATATATATATATATATATATATATATATATATATATATTATTGTTCAAAATAATTAAATGTAATGGGAATAAGAACTCAATGTGTGAAACATTTATTATTAATAAAATAGAAGATATTAGCAATTATTTAGACATTTTAGTCTATTGGATTTGCCCTAAGATATTCTCTAGGATCATCAGACATGTCCAGATTATCTAAGTAATCTTGTCATTCTTCATTGGCAAACTCTACAACCTCCTTTCTCAGTTGATTTCTGTTAGACGATGGGGTTGAATAGGGGGTTGAATAAATCACTTATTAAAAACAGAGTTGGCGCTACCAATATTTGGTTTTAAAAAGTTTTTAGGCGGAAGCGACCAAGGAACTATATTCGTCTAAAATGAACCTTTACCGAAAAAACCGGATACGCACAAAGCCTATGGAATCCGATAAAAACGAGATTAAGAATCACTAATTTGAACACACATCAACCAAAATTTATTCACTGTGAGGTTGAACTATTTCCAATGCTTGAAAAATATAATCGAATTGGAAAAACAGCACAAGCATTTGTTGTTCACACAATTAGTCAAACACTTGGTGTGCAAGGCACCACAAGTGGATTCCAATATGTGAGTGAAGTGCTTAAGTGTTCAATTACAATCAAGGATTGTAATAGGCTTCAAAAATGGTTCAACACTAACATCAGAATTTTGATTAACTCAATTGTTTGCACACAAACTCAGAAATTAAGCAATTGAAAAATAAAGAGAGAACACCAATTTGTTGAGGCAGCTCCCCCGTCGTCCTCGCTCGGGGTACGTCAGCCCTCAATTCTAAAATTAAAATTGAGACATATATATATATATAACATGTTGGTAAATGTTTACAAGAGAAGCAATAGAAATAAAACGATCAAACCCAATTGTTGATGCAGAGCCTATTCTTTCTCTTCCCTTGATTCAAACTGAATCAAGTCCTTCAAACGCGATGAATAAACCTTCGATTATGGCACACCCTTTGAACAACCTCACGGTCTTCAAATCTTACCCGGATGATTTCAATCACCAACACTTCGAACCTGAATCTTCCTCTCACAATCCTCCGGTTATCGCTACTAAACTGACAGAACAACCCGTTCTTCGATTACCTTCGCTCGGCTAAATCTGTGATGGACTAATTCATGCAAAAAACCCCTAAAATCCAAGATTCTTGGAGGACAAAATTCTAACGGTTTTATTCAATAAAAACCTATTGATTTCTCAATCCAAACCAGATTACACCAATCCTATGTTTGGACATTATCACCTCTAAAAAGTAGAATGCACAACAAAAATGATTATGTGTAGTTGTTGAGAAAATGTAAGGAAGAGGATGAAGATGATGAGAACAAAATCAGTATCTATTTTCACTTTTCTTGTTGTTTCTAAAGAATAAGCTAACTCACTATATGTGCAAGTCAAAAAACAATTAACCAACATAACAACCACAAAGATAGTTTCACATAACAGAAATTTAACTGAAAATGCGCGAGCGATTGACCAATACAGAAAGGAGGGTCGACCTGAGCTCACCCGAATTTCAGATTGTGCAGAAAATAATACCTTGCATCAACCGGAACAGGTCATGCGTCAATGCAAAGCATACAAGATTAGACAAACAGAAATGGACACACTATGAGTCAACCGGAGGATCGACGCTGTTGTACCCCAAAATTTGACCAACCTTTTTCTTTACTTGGTTTATGTTTCATTTCATATTCTAGCATTTTTCATTGCATAGCATTTGTTCTTGAGGCAGGGTATCAGGGTTTTCCTATGGCTTAGAGTGCACTTTTAGTGCAAGTGACCGAACAGCGAGCATCAGAGGCTCTGGCATTTATTTTATCCAGCGGTCGGACGACCGATTTTATTTTTTGTTGCAGGTTATTTTTCAGATCAGAAACAACATTCAGGCCATCTCAAGCATTCTCATGATCATAATATTTAAGAACAAGTTTCAGAGGCTAAACAGAGTCTAAAACGACAAGAAACGGGCAGGTTTCCCTCCAAAAGGCGCCAAATTCAAATTTTTGAATGTGTTAATCGGTTAACACATATGGTTAACTGGTTAACCAATTCAAAATCAGTCAAACAAGGGAATTTTTAAGGTGTTAACCGATTAACCTATATGGTTAACCGGTTAACTGATGCAGATTTTGCCTCTGTACGTGAATTTTCAATGCAGTCTAATTTGGGGTCCAATTTAGATCACTTGAGAGTTCATTTTTGCACTTGGGAAGGATCTAGAACCATTTTTAAAATTTGGTTAATTTTCATTTCCCCCAAAACCCCATTCCATATTCCAAACCTTGATTTTCCAATCCACTTTCCAAGTCTTGCTTTGGATCCAAACCAAAAGTGTATTTAAGTGATTCACTTCAAACCTCAAGCATCCAACTCTAATAATTTCCATTTTCAAATTCAGAATTGCTCTCTTTCTCTCTCAATTTTCCAATCCCAAACCACTACTCAAAGCTCTTCTCCTTGAGATCATTGATTCTTCATTGGAATCCTTGATTTCTAAGAGCTAAACCTTCATCAATTCACTCTATTGAATCCATTTCATCATTCCATTTTCGTGCACAATCAGATCTGAATTTGGAAGTCATTTTTGAAGTGATTATTTGGCTCATTTTAGCTTAATTGTGATAGATTTACACTTCTCCAACATGAAGTTGCTTGGATCTTGAAGTTTTCCGGGTTTCTTTGCTTGGATCTACTCAAATACAGCTTGATCAACAATTACCGAATCAATTCTCCGATTCGTAGGTTAGAATTCTGATCCGATTTAATTTTCGAGCTTATTTGCATGTTCATCATGTTAATATTCATATTTGATTGAATTGTGATTGATTTGATTTGTTTGATTCACGATCTGCCTGTTTTGATCTGTTTACATGTTGTTTGAATCATGTTTTGCTGGTTTAATTTCGTGATTAAGTGATTATGTGATCATCCGGTTGATCGGATAAGTGCTTATTTGCTGAACGTGTGGTTCTATTGCTGAATTTCTATTGCTGACACAGTGTTAATCGGTTAACGCATATGGTTAACCAGTTAACCAATTCAAATATTCAAATTTTTCAGTTTCCAAGGTATTAATCGGTTAACGCCTGGTGTTAACCGGTTAACATGTAAAAATTTCCAGATTTTCACACATTTTACACAGGTTAACCGATTAACACTGTGACAGTAGCTCTGTTTTGTGATTTTTCTTAATTGCTTGCATACCGGTTCGATTTGAATCATCATGGATCAGTGTGATGCATTAGGATTGAATTGTTTTGGACATTTGTTACTGTTTGTGGTTGTTTAATCATGATATGTATGTTCATTTTCCACTCGGATGCATGCTTGTGTATGTGGTTCGAAGTGAGCATTCTTTGCATGATCGTTTGCCTTCATCCTTTGCTTTCTTTCCCATGTTTGCATCATTTTTGCATCGGTGTTGAGGTTGAGACGCACTTGTGGCGGCTGCTGCCCCACATATTTTTCCTCCCTCTGACCATTCTAAATGTGCATCTTATGTTTGCATGTTTGCATTTTTATGTTCTTCGTTTTTCTTCTCATTTTGTCTTCCTTCGTCGTGTTCCCATAGGATTTAATCTTCCTTATTTAAGGTTGGTTATAGACATTAGGATTCTAACTATGCATGATAACATTAAGTAGTCCCCTTTTGTATCCCAACTCTAGGTGCATGTTGTATGACAACTTTAGGTTTGGTTTAGTCCCCCTTTAGTGTGTCCTTTCTCTTCCCATCTTCAAACACTCATAAAACATCTAACAAAGGTTAATGAGTATTGTACGTTACGAGCCTTAAGCTACTTGGGAAATGGTTGTTGAGGGGTTTCCCTTTATTGATCATGATGTTTAGTGTGGTACCCTTTGCGTGACATGCGACACATTCACTCCTAGGTCATAGTTTCTAGTGCAGTATGAGTTACAAACAAAACTCAAAATACTTCTTTCATAAAAAACACAAAAACAAACTTCAAGCTTCTTTTTATCCCTTAAGACCTTTAACTTTGGAAAACCATTTTCATAAGGAGAGTTTTGTTAACTCTTAGTTCTATCGCAAACGGTAACGCCTAAGTCTCCAATGGTGGAGCTGCATACACCAACTGCTATAACTATTTGTTAACCCTACTCGGGTAAAACTCTTGAACCAACCTGTGGTCTTGTTAGCCTGAACTACGTTTGCTCTGATCTTTCGTACCAGATGAAAGTACGTAGGCACGAGACGCGATGTCTCGGTGAGCAACCTTCCCCACCTTCCACCCGTAGTTAGCCGAACTACGTTGACTCTGATTTCTCGTACCAGACGGGAATACGTAGGCACGGAGCGACGACACTTTGCCGAGTCATCCTTTTTCTTTTATTTTGTCCCTGAGACCTTTAGCTAGATAGTTTTAACACCCTTTTAGATAGACAACAAGCGTGGATCTCGTCGAGCACGACGGACGTGAGGGGTGCTCATACCTTCCCCTTGCGTAACCGACTCCTGAACCCGAGATTTGGTTGCGATGACCGATCTTATCCCTTTTTCGTAGGGTTTTATCTGATCATTTCCTTTCCCTCTTTTGGGATAAATAACGAACGGTGGCGACTCTTATGTCTTTGCTGGCCTCCTTTTTCGCAGTAGCAACAGCTGACGACTCTGCTGGCAAAGGAATATCCCCTATGCGAGTCAATCCTAGCGCTTGTTTGTTTTTATTTTTGGGTGTCTACATATGTGTTGTATCTTTATTTATTCCCGCATTTTACTTTCCGTATTGTATCATTATTGTTGTGCTGTTGTGGGAGGGGTGGTTCCGTTGAGAGATAAGCCAAAACCCAGGCTTGAGTGCAAATGTAGAATTAGTAGTGGAGATTAGTGAGGAGCGTGCATGCTTTGTATGTACTAGTTCCCCATGAAATTCGCGCTCAGACGAGGTTCTCTTTGATGATTTTCTTTCCAGCCCTTTGGGCTTGAAGGGATTTTGGATTTGAGGATTGTCGACTCTGGGGACCGATCATTTAGGATTCAGCTAAGTGAGGCTGCTTCGGGAGATGATGATGCCAAACCAGAAATGGTGAACGTATCATCATTTCTTGAAAGTCTGTGACGCTGATGAATGCATAGGATGTCGAACCTTGTCAGTAGATAGGTCCATACCTGCGAGAGGGATTCGGTAATGCAGGAAACTTTGGCTTTCAGAATACCCGGTTTTCTTTACAGTGTGAATCAGTGTTCTTGACACCAAGGGGTCCTAATGTCAGATGTTTGGTTCTTGCTAAAGCGAAGCGCTGGTTCTTCTCGATTAACAGCACAGCAATCTTGATCCTCTGTCTTTGCATCTGCATCATCATAACATGTTTGCATTTTACATAGCATTCTTGCATTACAGGTATGGAGGAACCTTTATCTTACTCTTGTTGGTATGTCCGATTGTGTCAGGATAGACAACCAGACAGTGTGCCATTACGTCGGGGATTAACACAGAGCCATGGATCAGATTAGAGCAGAATTGAGGGAAGTTCAGAGCCATATGAGGCAGGTTATGGGGGATATGCAAGAGTTACGTCTGGATCAGAAAACGCTGAGGGAAGAAAACCATCAGTTGAAGACTCAGTTGGGTTTGGTCACAGAAGTGCTAAGAGGTGTACTAAGGAAGGAGGATGATCAAGTGCCCGAAGCTGTAGCAGAGATGATCATTCCACCTTTACCTGTGGGATCTCTCCCTAGGCGTGATGTGCCTCTAAGATCTACTGCACAATCTGAAAGTTCAAAGCTACCTCGTCAGCAGATAACTCCTGGGTCTCGAGACTATTCTAAGGTTAAGAAGTATGCTCAGAGACCGAGGCAGTCTGTCAGAATCTTCGATCAAATACCCATGACCTATGCTCGGTTGTTGCAACTATTGCTTCAACTTCGTTTGGTTGAGCTCCGGACCATGTCTCCGCTTACTGGGGAGTTACCATCAGGTTACAATGCAAGTGCCCGTTGTGATTTCCACTCTAAGGCGCCGTGGCATAACATTGAGGACTGCAAAGCTTTTAAGCACCAGGTCCAGGACTTAATTGACTTGAAGACGATTGAATTCACGCCGAGCAACGTAAGTATACCGGGAAATGTTACCCCATGTACTGCAAAAGAGGCGAAGACTTCTATTCTTTCTCCTAAAGCTACATCAGGTCAGAATTACATGTTGTAATCCCTGATTTCCGAATCTCCGTGCCCACAGCTGTTGCCTGTTCCTGGGGCAGGTCTGAGAATGAAAGTGCCTGAACATAAGGAATGCCCTAATCAGTACAACAGTGATCTGGTGCCCAGCCGATTACAATTGCAGAGCCTGTCACAGAAGAATACTGAAAGCTTCGGGGAATACGCCCAAAGATGGCGAGATTTAGCTGCGAAAGTACAACCTCCCATGGCAGAGAGAGAGATGACTGACATGTTTGTAGTAACATTACTCGAAGTGTATTATGAGAGGCTGATAGGCTGCGTAAGTTTTTCAGATTTGGTAGTAGTAGGAGAGAGAGTCGAAAGAGGCATCAAAATGGGAAATATCCAAGTTGTTTTTGATTCTTCGAAAGACGCAAAGAAGCCTTATGTTGGGAAGGAAAGAGAAACCAATGTTGCATCTTCTCCAACTGCTGTTCAACAGTCAGCCCGATACCAGCAAGCTCATGCTCCTCGGCAGCAAAGCAATTGACGCCAGAATCGGGATGGGCCTTGCAACAACCTAGAAAGAAGGAATGCTCCTCTTCACCCTGTGCCTATATCGTACAGCCAGTTGCTTCCGCATCTGATTCAGAGTTGGTGGAGCCTAAGACTCTCAAGTTGTTTCCAGAGTCGTACCCTCTTAGGTACGACCCCAGTGCCCAATGTGGATATCAAGCCAAGGTGCAACAGTTAATGAACAGAAGGTATATATCCTTTCCAGGAGGAAAGTTAGTGGTGCACGTCAACCGCTCATCTGTTCGAGTCTGAAGACTTCAAGGGGCGCATCCCTCAGCTGCAAATCAAATGTGAAAGCCCAGTTCCCAGAAGCTGGCAATTTTCGCTTTATCCTGTTATTTCTTTGCATTTGTAGTTTCTTTCTTGTTTAAAGTGCAAATCTCATTTGTAAAACTTGTTTGTTTTCAATTGATAATGATAATGAAATGAATATGCATGTTTTGATTAAATCCATTCGTGTTCACTAATTGCTTTTTACAGATGTAAAACGCTTGTTAAAGCGGAATCTGGGGAGGATGACGAAGTTGAAAGACGCGCAAGCTTCCGATTGTATGCTTTTGAATAAAACTTATTGATGATGTACATGCATTGTTTCAAATTCCTAAACACCGGAGATATAAGGAAGATAAAACCTTGTCAACCCCTTCGAGCCAAGTAGTAGAAGTTTCTTTTTGAAAATGAAAAACCCTCGATCTTAACTTGGGGCAGGATAGGTGTCATTTAATTTGGCCGAGCGTCCAAATTACAAAAGGAGTGTTCCCGTTCGAGAATCAATCACACCTCTAGAGGTCGTGCCTAAAAAATTCACAATGGGTCAAAATCACCAATCAGGAATGAAACAATCATAATCTCTTTTCAAATGAGTCAGACAAGCCAGTGTCACATGATTTGTTCAAAAAGAAAAAAGAGAAAGAGAAATAAAAGAATCAAAAGAAGAGGCCCGCTAAGTCGAATCTTGAAAACAAGCGACTTAGGAGAAAACGAGGGTATCTCGCTGGACTTCAAAATCAGAAACTCAAAAGAGTTAGTCCAGGCAAAAATTAGGGGAAAATGAAAAGAATCGAAAAGCAAAAAGGATTACCAAAGGAAGATCCTCAAAAAAAATAAGTTGTGTGACTCAAGGCATCAAAAGAAGAAAAGTGAATGACTGTCACTCCAAAAAGCAGGTAGTTTCCTGAACCATCACTCCTACCATTCAACCTTTAAGAGGTGAGCGCTCGTGTCGAATTAGTTGAACGTAGGATTGGAGAATATCAAGGAGAATGGGCGGGTTAAAATAAAATTTTGAGCCTTTATCCTTTCCTTCAAACCGTGAACCTGACCACGTTACAACCTTCAAAAGTCTTAATTGAAGCAGGTTTATTTCGAAAGCATACTTCGGTAAAGATCGCATCGAAACTGACTCCTAAAAGGATTCCTCTTATTGCGTTGGTATTAATGTTGACATTTTGATAATTGATTCATTCGCTATATGTCACACAAATTTTTCCCAGTGAAGAGACTTGGATTTCAAAACTGTCATATGCATTGCATTAGTACATATTTTGTGCTGAACAATGTTGTTTTACTTGCGAGTAAGCACTTGACAGCAGGAAAGTTTCCACAGTGGAAAGTTTGATCAGGATAGAATGCAGAACGCCCAAATACTCCGTCGAGCCGGGCAAGCTATATCAACTGATCACATCATGAGGGTCAGCCTTCCACAAACGAGTCAATTAGGGGCAAAGTCATTACAAGGCTGAGGCATGCCACCCTAAGAGCACATAAGCTATTGTTGGCCAGAAGGTAGTTAATTTGAATACCTCTGCGAGTTTCAAACACTGAAGCAGTTCATATCGAATCATCAGGGTACAGAGATTGCAGGGTTCCTTTAAAGTAAGATTTTACAGAGATCCCATAAGCTGGGGCAAAATTGAAAATGAAAGAAGTGTCCCTCTCCATATTTTCAGAGTTTATCAAAAGTTGTTGCAGATTCAGGGGCAAGCCATCTCAAGGTCGTTTCATGGAAAGCTTTTCTTTTCAAGATGAAGTGTTCTAGAGTTTGGACTGGGGCACTGGGGCGGTCACTCAAGCAAGTTTATTCTCCCTAACCAGAGTTCGTCCCTAGTAAGCGGAAGCTGCATCTTTATCCCCAATGGAGTTTGTTTGCAGGTAGTGGGTACGCTCTCCCCAGCAGTTTGGTTGGTATGCGTTTAATCCCCTTAGAGTACAAGTATGTGCTTACTCCTTAGCAAGTCGAGGTGTGGAGCCTTCTCCAATAGTGGTTTGGTGCACGTTTATTCTCTAGTAGGATTTTTATGGATGCTCAGCACTCAGCAGTGCTGACTGAGATCCCCAGCAGAGTTGATTCCCCTACAGAGTTGTGGATTCCCTGGCAGGTAAGAGGTGATCCCAGCGTTTGGTTGTTTTTCCTCAGCCGAGCTTTTGTTCTCCAGGAGAGTTGTATCTTGAAAGGTCGTGCAAGGCACTGGTTCCCCCGCAAAATCTTTGATTTCTTAGAAGGTGAGATAGGTTGTTCAACTGGTTCGTTTTTCCGGTGAGTCGTTTATTCTCCAGAAGCTCGTTCAGGGCATGTTCTTTAGCAGATGTTGGTGTGTATCCCCAACCGAGTGGATTATCGTTCTTGTTAGAACATTTGTTATCTAAGAGATTTTCTTTTGTAGAAAGCCATTCAGGGCCCGCTTCCCTCAGCTTAAGTCCAATTGTTATTGGCATGTGTAAGCTATCCCCAACAAGGTTACTTTGTCTTCCCGGCAGGGTGTTTTCTGTATCTTTAGCATTTATTTTGCTGATTCGGTTTCGTTGCACCTGCATGCGTACATAACATCTACCCAAACGTGTAGTATTTCCATTTCGTATGGAGCATTACGCCATTTTCAAACATGTGCATATGAAACATAGACCAGGTCGTTATCTCTGTGTTTGCAGGTATATCTCCGACAAATGATTGATATCTTTGCCCTAATTGGTATCCAGACCATGGCCTATTTTGGTTTTATTGTGCTTTATCCATCGAGTATTCAGACTCTGGTGAAGTCCGTCGGGTATCCAGACCTTGATGAGTTGATGATGTATTTCTTTATCCGTCGGGTATCCAAACTCCGGCAAAAGACAATTATGGTATCCAGAGCATGGTAGCTTTTGACGTTTGTGATATCCAGATCACAGTGAACGATGTATTTCTCTATCCGTCGAGTATCCAGACTCCGGTAAAGACTTGGGTAACTATTGATTTCTGTTAGCCCGTGTGGTAGCCAGACCCCGGATCATGCCATTCCCCAGCAGTGTCCTTGGACTTCAGCTAGTCATGTTAGGGAAAGCTCACTTAGTATTCAAACCTTGTTAATACTGGTGATGTTTTCTCGTCGTTCGTTGAGTATCCAGACTCCGGTCTATGTTGTCGAGTATCTAGACTTCGACAAATTTTTGATGTTTGATGCATTTCTTAGCATTGTATGGTATCCAGACCATTGGCAATTCATGATGTGATGCATTTCGTTCATCGAGTATCCAGACTCCAGCAATGTGAAACAGTGTTCTTGAAACCCTTGTGGTGTCTAGACCCTAATGAGTATTGTTTTGTCCGTTAAGCATTTCGGCTCCGGTCGATCTTTATTGAGCATTCAAGCTCCGGTTATTGCGTTGAGCATCCGGGCTCCGGTGAATTTCTAGTTGGTATTATTGCTTTGTCCATTGAGTATTCCGGCTCCGGTCGATTATGTTGAGCATTCAGGCTCCGACTTCTCCATTGAATATCCAGATTCCGTAAAATGTCTGATTCATGAGGTATTGTATTGTTCGTCGAGTATCCTGGCTCCGGTAAATTCCCAACAAAGTCGTTTAGTCAGTTGAGTGTCCAGGCTCTAGTTATTTCGTTGAGTGTTCAGGCTCCGGTTATTTCGTTGAGTGTCCAGGCTCCGGTTATTTCGTTGAGTGTCCAAGCTCCGGTTATTTCGTTGAGCATCCGGGCTCCGGTTATTTCGTTGAGTATTCAGGCTCCGGTTATTTCGTTGAGTATTCAGGCTCCGGTTATTTTGTTGAGTGTTCAGGCTTCGATTATTTCGTTGAGTGTTCAGGCTCCGGTTATTTCGTTGAGTATTCAGGCTCCGGTTATTTCGTTGAGTGTTCAGGCTCCGGTTATTTCGTTGAGTGTTCAGGCTCCGGTTATTTCGTTGAGTGTTCAGGCTCTGGTTATTTCGTTGAGTGTTCAGGCTCCGGTTATTTCGTTGAGTGTTCAGGCTCCGGTTATTTCGTCGAGTGTCTAGGCTCGGTTATTTCGTTGAGCATCCAGGCTCCGGTTATTTCTTTGAGTGTCTAGGCTCCGATTATTTCATCGAGTGTCCAGGCTCCGGTTATTTCGTTGAGTGTTCAGGCTCTGGTTATTTTGTTGAGTGTCCAGTCTCCGGTTATTTCGTTGAACATCCAGTCTCCGGTTATTTTGTTGAACATCCAGGTTCTGATAAATTTCGTTCATCTTGATCATTGAATATTCAGATTATGGCAATTTGGTGCGTTACCCTCACCTATATGGTATCCAGACCATGGCGCAGCTTTTGATGAACTTGTTCATCTTATTTTTCTTTTTTTCGTGTTACCCAACAGAGTTACTGGGTTAAGTTTCTCTCGTTTCTTCCCTGCCAGAGTTGTTCGGTTAAGTTTCTCTCCTCCCCAGCGGAGTATTCTCGTGATCAGTTTGGTTATCTCCGAAGATTCTTGTTTGCAGTTCTATTTCTGCGGTTGGCAAATTTCCGGGTTTTTTGGTATTCAACCGTCTTTTACCTCGATTGTTTAAAAGTTGTTCGCTTTTCACTCATTCAGGTCCAAGTCGTTTGAATAGGGGCAGCTGTTGTACCCCAAAATTTAACCAACCTTTTTCTTTACTTGGTTTATGTTTCATTTTATATTCTAGCATTTTGCATTGCATAGCATTTGTTCTTGAGGCAGGGGATCAGGGTTTTCCTATGGCTCAGAGTTCACTTTTAGTGCAAGCGACCGAACAACGAACATCAGAGGCTCTGGAATTTATTTTGCCCAGTGGTCGGACGACCGATTTTATTTAATGTTGTAGGTTATTTTTCAGATCAGAAACATCATTCAGGCCATCTCAAGCATTCTCATGATCAGAATATTTAAGAACAAGTTTCAGAGGCTAAACAGAGTCTAAAACGGCAAGAAACGGGCAAACGGGCAGGTTTCCCTCCAAAAGGCGCCAAATTCAAATTTTTGAATGTGTTAATCGGTTAACACATATGGTTAACCGGTTAACCAAGTCAAAATTAGTCAAACAAGGGAATTTTTAAGGTGTTAACCGGTTAACTAATGCAGATTCTGCCTCTGTACGTGAATTTTCAATGCAGTCCAATTTGGGGTCCAATTTTGATCACTTGAGAGTTCATTTTTGCACTTGGGAAGGATCTAGAACCATTTTTAGAATTTGGTTAATTTTCATTTCCCCCCAAAACCCCATTCCATATTCCAAACCTTGATTTTCCAATCCACTTTCCAAGCCTTGCTTTGGATCCAAACCAAAAGTGTATTTAAGTGATTCACTCCAAACCTCAAGCATCCAACTCTCATAATTTCCATTTTCAAATTCATAATTGCTTTCATTCTCTCTCAATTTTCCAATCCCAAACCACTACTCAAAGCTCTTATCCTTGAGATCATTGGTTCTTCATTGAAATCCTTGATTTCTAAGAGCTAAACCTTCATCAATTCACTCCATTGAACCCATTTCATCATTCCATTTTCATGCACAATCAGATATGAATTTGGAAGTGATTATTTGGCTCATTTTAGCTTAATTGTGATAGATCTACACTTCTCCAATATGAATTTGCTTGGATCTTGAAGTTTTCCGGGTTTCTTTGCTTGGATCTACTCAAATACAGCTTGATCAACAATTACCGAATCAATTCTCCGATTCATAGGTTGGAATTCTGATCCGATTTAATTTTCGAGCTTATTTGCATGTTCATCATGTTAATCTTCATATTTGATTGAATTGTGATTGATTTGATTTGTTTGATTCATGATATGGCTGTTTTGATCTGTTTACATTCTGTTTGAATCATGTTTTACTGGTTTAATTTCGTGATTAAGTGATTATGTGATCATCCGATTGATCGGATAAGTGCTTATTTGCTGAACATGTGATTATATTGCTGATTTTCTGTTGCTGACACAGTGTTAATCGGTTAACGCATATGGTTAATCGGTTAACCAATTCAAATATTCAAAATTTTCAAAGTTTCCAAGGTGTTAATCGGTTAACGCCTGGTGTTAACCGGTTAACATGTATAAATTTCCAGATTTTCACACGTTTTACACAGGTTAACCGATTAACCCCCAGGGTTAACCAATTAACACTATGACAGCAGCTCTGTTCTGTGATTTTTCTTAATTGTTTGCATACCGGTTTGATTCGAATCATCATGGATCAGTGTGATGCATTAGGATTGAATTATTTTGGACATTTGTTACTGTTTGTGGTTGTTTAATCATGATATGTGTGTTCATTTTCCACTCGGATATATGCTTGTGTATGTGGTTCGAAGTGAGCATTCTTTGCATGATCGTTTTCCTTCATCCTTTGCTTTCTTTCCCATGTTTGCATCATTGTTGCATCGCTGTTGAGGTTGAGACGCGCTTGGGGCGGCTTCTTCCCCACACATTTTTCCTCCCTCCCACCATTCTAAATGTGCATCTTATGTTTGCATGCTTGCATTTTTATGTTCTTCATTTTTCTTCTCCTTTTGTCTTCCTTTGCCATGTTTCCATAGGATTTAATCTTCCTTGTTTAAGGTTGGTTATAGACATTAGGATTCTAACTATGCATGATAACATTAAGTAGTCCTTTTTTGTATCCCAACTCTAGGTGCATGTTGTATGACAACTTTAGGTTTGGTTTAGTCCCCCTTTAGTGTGTCCTTTCTCTTCTCATCTTCAAACACTGATAAAACATCTAATAAAGGTTAATGAGTATTGTACGTTACGAGGCTTAAGCTACTTGAGAAATGGTTGTTGAGGGGTTTCCCTTTAATGATCAAGATGTTTAGTGTGGTACCCTTTGGTTGACATGCGAGACATTCACTCCTAGGTCATAGTCTCTAGTGCAGTATGAGTTACAAACAAAACTCAAAATACTTCTTTCATAAAAAATACAAAAACAAACTTCAAGCTTCTTTTAGTCCCTTGGGACCTTTAACTTTGGAAAACCATTTTCATAAGGAGAGTTTTGTTAACTCTTAGTTCTATCGCAAACGGTAACGCCTAAGTCTCCAATGGTGGAGCTGCATACACCAACTGCTAGAACTATTTGTTAACCCTACTCGGGTAAAACTCTTGAACCAACCCGTGGTCTTGTTAGCCCGAACTACGTTTGCTCTGATCTTTCGTACCAGATGAAAGTACGTAGGCACGAGACGCGATGTCTCGGCGAGCAACCTTCCCCACCTTCCACCCGTAGTTAGCTGAACTACGTTGACTCTGATTTCTTGTACTGGACGGGAATACGTAGGCACAGAACGGCGACGCTTTGCTAAGTCATCCTTTTTCTTTTCTTTTGTCCCTGAGACCTTTAGCTAGATGGTTTTAACATCCTTTTAGATAGACAACAAGCGTGGATCCCGTCGAGTACGACGGACGTGAGGGGTGCTCATACCTTCCCCTTGCGTAACCGACTCCCGAACTCGAGATTTGGTTGCGATGACCGATCTTATCCCTTTTTCGCAGGGTTTTCTCTGATCATTTCCTTTCCCTCTTTTGGGATAAATAACAAACGGTGGCGACTCTTCTGTCTTTGCCGGCCTCCTTTTTCGCAGTAGCGACAAACGCAAGCACTCCTGAAAGTGGACCATGCAAAATACTTTCTGTATGAGTCAACCGGAACAAGTTTGAGTCGACTCAAAGACACAAAATATGCAAAAATGCATATTTCATGCATAATGCTACTTTTGAGATACTCCACCATATAGTAATCTAGACATACTTGACCAAACCTATATGAAGCATATATTGAACAATTTCTATATGTATCAAAAATGTTTTTGACCGATGTTTGACTCAAGAGGGATAAGGTATCCATATGTGACACAATGATACAGTCCAAAGTACATTTTTCTACCTATCTAAGTTTTGACATCATTAAAAAAAGTGTAGCTAACTATAAGGATTGCCCTCATATTCTGCGTCTAGACCTAGAAGATCTTCTTATTTTGTGTGTCGTCACAAAGGATGCTGAAGAGGTGAGCGCTTCTAAAGTCATCTGCTTGCCAGTAGATCCTTTAGCTGCTGGTTTTGCTTTCATTTACCTGAGTTGTTGCATTCAGTATGGCTGTCTTTTTGAAATATCCCTTTGGAACCAAGATTTATTTCTGTTTATACATCTTGTTGTTATGAGGATTAAGTGGTTATAAAAGTAAGTCTGCTATGAGTCCTTATATAGACGTGTTACATATATTGTTCCAAGTATTTGTTATTTTAATATTGATTAAGTTTAATCAATCCCTTAAATGATAAATCTTGAAAATATTATTTAACAGTCTGACCTATTAAAGATTCTTTAAAACTATGAATGTTATAGTTAATATGTTTAACTGTTACTTCTGGTTTCAGTTTAACTTCATTTATGTTTATCAGAAAATCAAAAGGGAAATTATTGAGAGTATTTGCATGTAATAAAAAAATTGGTCAAAAGTACTATTTCATTGATTAAAGTAGAAGGATTACAAAATGTTTTTCATAGGGAATTGTATGATCTTAGAATAGATATCTAATTAAGTCATCCTAAGCCTTATGATAATAATAGTTGTCATAATCTATATCTAGTTCATCCTCATCAGCTTCTTCCTCTTCTACATCTGGGATTAAACGACAAAACATCTTATTGAACTGTATTTTTCTCTTTGACCTCTTCATATTATTCCTTCTTGGCTTCATCGAAACTTTTGATGGACCTACCCTTGTAGATTGTTTTGGAACTGCTGACGTAACATCGTAAGAAGTAAGCTTTGCAGAGGGCACATGCTCAGTGTTGGATGACTCAGAAATAACTCGTTTCTATAGGTTCTAGACACTTTGTCTTGTATAGCTCTCAGATATTTCTATCACAACAGAATTCTTATGACTCTTAATTGATGACTCCATGACTTTGGTAGATGTTGATGAAAATGAACTAAGTTTTGATTGCTTTTATAATGACTTATGAGTAACCTAAACGACTGATTTAAATCTTTGCTTGATTCTTGGAACATTAACGACCACTAAAAATTTAAAGCATGCACTATACAATCCTTAATGACCCTTGTTACTTGATCTTTTTTAATTTCTTGGAAACTGATCATGTAATGATGACCTGTGATGCATTTATGATTGTAATTCTTTTCTTCTTCTTTTTTGATTTCTTTTCAATGTGACAAAAGGGGGAGAAATCATGGTAAGTACTTAATTAGAAACTGAATCCAATGAGTACCTATTCAGTTGTACATATTGGTCATTTATAATTTTGTTATTTAAATTTTTGTTATTATGGTTATCTTGCCTGGGCGATGCATTTAAACTTTTTTGTACATAGAACTAATGGGAGCTTACAAACCTCAGCCTTAGCCTATCAAACTCAGAAGGAGCTTACAAACCTTGTATTCTGATGTTGCCAAATGAAGTTAAAATATTATTTTTAGTTTTATTAAATATGGAACTAAGAGGGAGCTTACAAACTTCAACCTTGAAACTGTTTGACTCAGGGGGAACTTACAAACCTCAGACTCTGATGTTACCAAGAAAACTGAATTACTTTTTCTTGAAGTAGTACTTGGTATGGGTCTACAGAACTCAACTTTGGACTATTAGACTTAGGGGGAGCTTACAAACCTCATACCCTGATGTTGTAGAGAAAATTATAATTGCCCAACACTGTCCTTTAAATACTTATGTTTGTCATCATAAAATTATTGAAAAACACAATAGTTTATTTGATGTGTGTTACATGTGTGCAGGTTCTAATACTTGTAATTATTATAGTCAGAATCTGTTTTACATCAACACACTTGGGAGTTGCTGAATTGCTAGCTTCTGGTGGCTGAATATGAAGAACACATGCTAAGTGATGTTTGACATAGACTCTGAAGATGAAGGTCTCGACATCGGAAGAAGCAATATAATTGTCTCTACACTTAGTGAATGTAAATTGGCTTCTAGTACCATTCAGAGTTGGTGATAAAGCTGATGTTGTATGTATTGTAGAAAGCAAGTTGTTTTGTCAAATCAGTTTGTCAGCTAAAGTCTACAGATTGTAAGGCTCAAGAAAGGTTGACATGCTTTACAAATATCTAATCTCAACGAATCTAATAGTACAGTATCTCTTGAAGGCTTAAAGGTTAAACATGTTACACATTAGATCAAGATCTTCTGGTGTATCTATCTTCAACGTCGCTTATAATAAGACTCTTGATCAAGTTACCTCTTCAACGACTAGTTTCTGCAAAGGCTATATATATATATATATATATATATATATATATATATATATATATATATATATATATATATATATATATATATATATATATATATATATATATATATATATATATATATATATATATATATATATGGTTAAAGGTTCAAAGTGAATCTTTAACAAGGATTATTCAGAAGGAGGAGTAACAAGATCAACAATTATCAACACTATTGTATATGCATATTTTCTGTTGTATGTTGTAATTGTAAAAACCTTAAGATTTCTTATACATTGAATATCTTAGAAATCTTAAGTGCTTTAGGTATTTGTTATGGTGATTTACCATACCCCTAATACTTGTATCAAGTATACCTTGTTCTTTATTCTGCTGCACTTGTTTAATAGTTTAGATCAAAGTCTCTTGTTATGTGCTTGAGCAAAAGTGTTAAGTCATTGGGACTTAATCAAGGAAGTCTCGAGTAAAGATGCTTGAGCCATGTAAGTCTCTTGCTATGTGCTTGAGCAATACAAGTCTTAATCAACTAGGTTGATTGAGCAGAAGTCTTAAGTCATTGGGACTTAAGCAAGGAAGTCTCGAGCCAGGATGCTTGAGCCACATAAGTCTCTTACTATGTGTTTGAGCTGTGAAAGTCTTAATCAAATGGATTGATTAAGCATGAAATTCTTAGGTTGCAGTTCAAGCAGGACAGTCTCGGCCAGAGTGGCTTGGAGCATAAGTTTTAACTAGAGTGGCTTGAAGTATAAGTCTCAGCCATAGTGGCCTGGAGCAGAAGTCTCAGCCATAGTGACTTAGAGCAGAAGTCTTAACCATAGTGGCTTGAAGCAGAAGTCTTAGCCAGAGTGGCTTGGAGCAGAAGTCTCCTCTAGAGTGGCTTGAAGCAGAAGTCTCAGTTAGAGCGAATTATAGCAGAAGTCTCAAGCAGAGTGGCTTGGAGCAGAAATCTTGGGTATGAAGGACTTGAGCAGAAATCTTGGGCTGGGGGTCTAAGCAAGGAAGTCGTGGGTTCGTGGAACCTAAGTAAGAAGTCTCGAGTGAGGAGCTTGAGCAAGAAGTCTTGGACCTTGGGTCTTAGCAAATGTAAAAATCTTATGCAAAATGCATAAGCGATTGTAATCATGATTTAATTATAGTGAAAATCTCTTGTGAAACAAGGAGACAAGACTACTCTCAGTTTAAGAGAAACTAATATAAATCTTTGTGTCTTCTGTTATTATTTATTTGCTTATGTTAACATTCAGCTGTTAAGAATGAATCAGAATCTAAATACCAATTTAAATTTTAAACTCAATTCAAATGCAAACTAAGAAAACGAAAAACACAATTCAACCCCTCTTCTTATGTGTTTTTCTCACCTTCACTCAAACACTTTCAATTGAATTCTTTTTACTTTTAATTTTATTAAAAATCCTTAGCTATGAACATTATTTAAATAATTTAAATATAAAAACCCTATTGTTTTTTATAAAAATTACTAATGAACATTCTAAAAACCCCTTTTAAAGATTTAAATAACAATTTTTTATTAAAATATATATATTCTACACATTTAAAATGGAATATTTCAATTTTTTAATACATATTTATTTATTTTAAATATTTAAAGAGTGTTTTTATAGATATAGTTACCCGGACACATTTTCTAATAGCTTCTCTCTCTTGCTTAATCTCACCTTTTGTGGTGAAGTTTGAAAGAAGGATTATAGAGTATACTTTTCCTTAAAGTCAACGCCATTAGCGTGTTCCAAACACAGGTTACTTACATGAAGTTGCAGGCTACCCCACCACATTTGCCACGAACATCACTACGACGTCGTATTCCCATTCAACTCACACTTCTCAAACCGTGGACTTCAAACGACCCTCTCCATTCCAATTCATAATATCTTCAAATCCGCGTCTGCTCCACTTTCTAAACTTCAAAAAGTAAAAAAAAAAACACTACTAAGAGCTAAACGACGTCGTTTCCATCCATTCCCTTGTTTTGAAAGATGAAATCCTAAAATGTGAAAGTCAAGTCCCTCGTTTCATTTCATTCATTTTCTTTCTCTCCCTTTTCAGTTTCTTAGAACAGAAAAAAATGGCCGTAGCTGAACCCAAGCCTCACTCCGAACCTAAGGTCTGGAATTTCTTCAAACTTCCTTTTCGCCATTCCAGTGCAAATTCTTCCACCGGAACGACGTCGTCTTCTCCTAACCTTCATCATCCTCATCATCAACATCACCATAACCCTAACAGTAACGCGCACAATCCTCCTCCTGTTGAAGGTTCCACTTCTCAATCTTCCAATTCTGTTTCTTCCGTTGCCAGATCGCTTCTCCCAACACGACGTCGTCTCAAGCTTGATCCTTCCAACAAGCTTTACTTCCCTTGTATGTTTCGTCTCTTTCTTCACTTTCCACTTTTTTTTTTGCATCTTAATTTTTATATCTCATGTAGATATTTTCATGTTTGCGTTTTCCTCTGCATGCAATTTAATAATTAGTAATTAATAATTTGATCGTGATCTGTTTTGGTCTATTAACTGATGTTAATTTCAGTTTAATTATGAGGTGGGGGTATTAGTTATTAAACGATCCAAAACTAGAAATTTTTAGTTTGGTTTAAAATTCTTGCGTGTTTCTTTCAACATGGCTTAAAAATAATGGTTGTTTGGGTTGGGAATCAGGAATTGTTTCTTTCCGAAAATGGGAAAATTCCAAAGACTCTCTAACTTGAATTTTTCGGTTATAAGATTGTGTTTTAAGTACGAGGCTTGGTCTAATATGTACAAGTAAAATAGTTTTGCATCATGCACAAGTGTGTTTTTCACGGTTGAATCAATAAGTTCTGTAGTATCTCATTTGATTCAATGGTGTGGGATTTATTAATTCGAATGGTGGAAACTAACTTGTGCATGATGCAATATTTATCTTACTTGTGCGCTATAGAACTAGCTTGAGAACTAAGATAAAAGAATTCAATGTTGTTATATAATTTTTGTTAGATGGTTCTTCTTTTTTCAGTTATAGTTGTTGTCCTTTTTGTTGAAGTGAGTTGTGGAAAATAGATGTGATGAAGGGAAAGAATGCATAACCTTTAATTTTAGTTCTGGGGCAAGTTTTGTATTTTGAAATATTAATTGTGTAGTTCTATGGTTCTGGGAGAAAATAGTTTCAGAGAATCATTTTCCCCTGTCTGCAAAAGCATAAGTGAATTTCTGATAAAACTAGATTATTTGGAATATTAACTGTGTAGTTCTATAGTAGAATATGGTTTGTTTATTTGTTGCTATGTTTCTGCCTTTCTGTAAAGCCGTTAAATTGGAATTGAAGCAATAATGCCTTACCATGCACATAATAGAAATTAGAAGTTACTATGGATTGTTTTTAAGTTATTGAACAGTTGTCTGTCTTGAAAATGATATATACGTGGAAGATTTTGTATAAGATTTAAGTTAATTCATCACTTCTTTCCTTACTGTCATGTGTAGATGAGCCAGGAAGACAAGTTAGGAGTGCTGTCAGGATTAAAAACACGAGTAAATCTAATGTAGCTTTCAAGGTATAGTGAAACATGTTCACCTGTTTATTTACCCCTATGTGGCTTTCAAGATTTAGTGAAACATGTTCATCACCTATTCATTTATTCCCTTGTATTATACATTCCTTTTTCTTCATTTTTAATTTTTGTTGTTGAGGTATTTTGATCGAGTATTGAACTCAACTGTCTAATCTTACTTTTACTATGTCACTGTTTTGAAGAGAATTATTCTGTTATTTTTGTATAATTTTATGTGTCTTCCTATATTCTAAATTGGGTCTGGAATTTAACCATATGTTCTGAGATTTTTCTTTGATTTTCTTAGTTTCAAACAACTGCATTGAAAAGTTGTTTCATGCGTCCGCCTGGGGCTATCCTTCTCACTGTTTTGAAGATAATTATTTTGTTATTTTTGTATAATTTTATGAGTCTTCTTATATTCTAAATTAGGTCTGGAATTTAACCATCTGTTCTGAGATTTTTCTTTGATTTTCATAGTTTCAAACAACTGCACCGAAAAGTTGTTTCATGCGTCCACCTGGGGCTATCCTTGCACCTGGCGAGAGTATCATAGCAACGGGTAGGCAATAGTCGATTTCTCTATATATTCCTTTTTGTGTGTGACCAACCAAAGCTCTAGTATATTTAATACAAGATTTAATCATCTTTCTAATCTGTATGATGTTTACTAGTGTTCAAGTTTGTAGAGCAACCAGAAAATAATGAAAAGCCCGAAAAAAGTGGACTCAAATTTAAAATCATGAGTTTGAAGGTCAAAGGTTCAATTGACTACGTCCCTGAGCTGGTCAGTTAATGTTATTTTGCTATAATTTTTTCTTTTTTTCAAAAAATAAGACAGTTGTCTTGCCTGCATTCTCTTTTGAGTCTTTTCAAGTACCCCTTCCTCTTTCAACATGAGCATCCAGCCATCATGTGACTGGATATATTCTTGGGTTACCTATCTCTCTCTCACACACAAACACAAGCACTATTATGGGTTCTAAGGTTGGTTTGGTTGTTGTGGTGGAGCTGTTTAGCAGTTAAGTGATAAGGAGGTTGAGGGTTCGATATCTACCCACTACATAATACTAATATTTTACCATTTTCTAAAGACACACTGCTATTAATACCACTGCATTGAATTGTTTGTTTCTTGGTTTTTCTTATAATTGACCTAAAAATTAAAATGAGGTATATTCTTATTTGGTTATTATAAATTACTCTACTCATATAGATTTCTTTTCCAAACCATTGGAAGTTATAGCCTTTTAATAAACTTATGTACTTACCACATGAGAACTGGATATTTTTTATTAGGATTATCAATGAGAAGGTTCACTTTCTTTTGGATTAAGATGATTAATAATACTCTCTGTCCTTTGCATTACAAAATATTCCCACTATTAACCTTTTTTGTTTGTGTTTCTGTTGTATATTCTTGGTTTTACTTTTTAATCCAGCCACTCTAACTGTCTTCAATTTGCCCCTTGAAACACAGTTTGATGAGCAGAAGGACCAGGTAGCAGTTGAGCAAATTCTGCGTGTTGTTTTTCTAGATCCAGAGCGCCCTAGTCCTGTGAGTACGGATATCTTCAGTGTATTGCTTGTATTTGAGCCAATTTTTGTGGTTCTTACAAGAGTTATTTTTTCTCTCAATTCTTACTGTGGTTGAGGCATTCAGTATCGGCTATTTCTGTTTTTCTGTTTCTAAGCTGTCTGTACTCTGATATAGCACATTAATCGATCGTGTATTACTTATAAGGTTCTTTTTTCTCAATTAAGATTTTGGAAAAATTAAAGCGACAGCTGGCCGATGCTGATGCTGCCCTTGAAGCACGGAAGAAACCTGCCGAAGACGTGGGTCCTAAAATAATTGGAGAAGGGCTTGTCATAGACGAATGGGTACATATACTTAAATTTCGATAAATGTATTCTTTGCTATACTTACTTTTCAAATGCATGATTTATAATATAACAAATCCTTGATATGTTTTTCAGAAAGAGAGGAGGGAAAGATACCTTGCTAAGCAGCAGGGCGATGTGGTTGTAGATTCTGTATAGACTGTTGGTCTGGATCAACTAATGTTTGTGTTATCTTGAGAGAAGATTATTAAAATCACAGCGTCTTTTTCTTGGAAAAGTTTCAGGTGAATGGCAAGTGTGTACTATAGAGAAAGCTATGTGTGGGGTGTGTTGATCATCCTCTATGTAGATAAATGTCATTATGTTTGTGGAATAATATATTTTGATAGATTTATGTCAAATGATCAGAGAATGATTTGCTGTCAATTTATTTTGCCATGGTTCAATTTGTATTGCAGTTAGTCGACATTCTACATAAAAAAAAAATTGAATTTAACTGTAAATTTGGTTACACATTTTAAGGAATATGTTGACATTGGTTTATCCTATGAGCAGTATTTATAAGTAAAGAAGATGAAACCGGATCCTTATTTGTTTGAATATCGACCTGAACGATTGCTATATTAACTTTGTGAGAAACATTTTCACTTAATGTATAGATAGATTGTGCTCCTTTCTTTGTCTGCACTATTCAATCCATCCATTTAATCATTTAATTTATACATAATATGTAGATAAGTCGTTATATATTTATAAATCAATAAATTTAAGGAAAAAACATTTGTTTAGTCCCTTTTGCACCTAAACAGCATTTTAATGGGACAGGATTGTGATACTTTGGTTAACAAAATAAGTAAAATATCACTTCTTATATATATACACAAACAAAAATGTACTATAAAAGTTTTATTTTGGAGATGTAATTCTGAAACAAATTTAAGAAAAATATTATAATTGTCTAGTTCAGTGATAATTTTGGAGATGTATCTTTGAATTTTTTTATCACTTTTGCATGTTAGGTACTTTAAGAGATGTATCTCTGAAGATATCTGATATAACTTCCAGTTGTATGATCAATCCTCTATTGTTGTCATACTTCATTCTCACCTAAACCCTCACGTTAAAAACCCTTCATTCACAATACATTTTTGCACTCCAAATCTCTATCCTTTTGGTTCATCATATCACATGGAGTAAATGAAGATTGAATTCCAGGTAATGATTCTTCTTTTACCTATGCAATGCTAACATTAATTATTCATTTTTGCTGGAAAAAACTTATGCTATGTCCAAAAATGTATCTTTGGAACGTGTATGAACTTGTTCGGAGATGCATTTTCGGATGTGTTTATTTTTCGACCCTTCTACAGCAGTAGATGAACTAATATTTGATGCGTATCTAATCCGCAAGTGTACGAAGTCGATCGTAGTTTTAAAAGATATCGAACCCACATGGACTAATAATCAATCTTACCGCTATCTATTAATGCTATGTAAATATAAGATTATGAATAAATCGATCAGGGAGAAACTAAAACTAGAATTGAGAGTAAAAGAAAATTTAGGGAATCTATCAAATAAGAGAGACTGTAATGTGAGTTCCAGTGGACCCTAGGGACTCAATAATTCATTGGTGTAGTTATGTGTTAAATTACTTTTCAGCACAAAAAATCACTTTAAAAACCTTTGTCTCGCACTGTCGTGTTATTGACTCGTGTTATATTTCGAGACCATAAATGTTTTGTTGTCGCTCACCCATTTGAGTCGCGAAATACTCTTTGAAAACCAACAGATCTTAATTAATCTTAAAGAGTTGTCGCAGTGTTTAGGATTAATGTTCAATTTTTACTATCTGACACGAGTCTCACACTGTCGCACTATTGGCTCGAACCTTAATGTTTTCACTATCGTGCAAAACTCTTTTAGATTTAGAATTAAAAATCTAAATCAGAAAAACAATTTATAATAGGTTATGCCAAATCATTACCAAGTCCCGTCGAAACAACGATCCTCACATACCGGACTCAATGAATTTAACCGGACATAATGTACAAACAACTCATGTTATCAAAGTTAAACATATAACTCATAAAAATTATAGATATACTAATTAAGAAATTTATATTCGGATTCAACAATAAAAGCACGCAAACACGATAATAATAATAATAATAATGTATAAAGACTTACGAGAATAAAAAGAATGCGGAAAGTAAATGCGAAGACTTGAATAAAAAAGGAAAACTTCTCGTAAATTAATGATGACAAGCTTAACGATCCAAGCGATACATATTCTTTAGCATTCAAGTGCACTAACCCTTCGATGTGAACGATTAGTGCTTGTAAAGTGTAAATATATGCCTAAATAAAATGACTAGCAAAACTTGGATGAAAAATTCCTAAAAACAAAGTCTTATATAGTGGAATGTGTGTAAATTGAATGAAATCTTGTGGCCTGGAAGTTAAGGAAGTCGCTGGATGAGTTAGAGAGGTTTTAGGAAGAGCAGTTGTTAATTCCTTGGGGGCGAGGGGCATGGCGAACGCCGCCTGCATGAAAGTAGGAAGACCTGGTCGTTGGTGCCCATGGTGAACTCCAGATGCCATGGCGAATACCATGAGACCATGTTGCACCTTCAATGGGCTTTGACTTGTGATTCTTAGACTTTTCCTCATCTTTTGATCATTTTTGGCCCTTTTTCTCTTGCACCATCCTCAACCTATCTCATACCTATAACATACGAATAAAATACACGTAACACCATATAAAAGTATAAAACAAATATAAAACAGACAAAATATGCATATGAATCGAGTAAAAAACTATGTAAATTTTGGTGTTATAAAACTCTTCTATACTTGAACCTTTGATTTTCCTCAAGCAAAATGCTGCACATATGAAAAGAATTTGAAAAACTTGCAGCAGACAATATCAAGACTCATGAAAAAAAATACATACGGATACTCATTCTAGGCTACAAACTCCACTTCGGCTAAGATTGTGTAGATAAGTACTCGCTTACACACTAAGGATATCGTAGGAACACAATTATGCGGTTATGCGGTCTCAAGCCTCCCAGCTATACAAACCAATATGAATCATGTCATTATGCCTAAGCCTAGTTCATCCATCCCCTTATTAAACTAACAATATATTTATTCTATTTATAATATATTAAATCTAAAGCGCGCAACATCGTGTGAACACTTCATCTCTCTTTGTGCCACATCACGCATAATCCCATGTGGTTGTTCGCCGTGAAAATTGGTGAACAACCGCCGGTTTTCCAAATCGAAAAAGATTTATTTTACTTGCAGGATCGACCACACAAATCCTAGGACATGTGTTAATTGATCTTAAATAAAGTTTAGGAAAACGATGAACACTTCGACAAAATTCATGATAAAATAACTTATTTCAAATGTAAATGGAATTGAACAAGAATGATTCAAGTCGAAAGGCTGGTAAAAAATTTAGAAAGTAACTTGCATAAAGAAAGGATAAATTCTTAATAATTCTGCGGTTATGCGGTCCCAAATCTCCATACTATACAAACCAATATGAATCATGTCATTATGCCTAAGCCTAGTTCATTCATCCCCTTATTAAACTAACAATCTATTTATTCTATTTATAATATATTAAATCTGAAGCGTGCAACATCGTGTGAACACTTCATCTCTCTTTGTACCACATCCCCCATAATCCCATGTGGCTGTTCGTCGTGAAAATTTGTGAACAACCATTGGTTTTCCAAATTGAAAAAGATTTATTTTACTTGCAGGATCGACCACACAAATCCTAATACATGTGCTAATTAATCTTAAATAAAGTTTAAAAAAACGATGAACACTTCGACAAAGTTCATGATAAAATAACTTATTTCAAATGTAAATGGAATTGAACAAGAAAGATTCAAGTCGAAAGACTGGTAAAAAATTTAGAAAGTAACTTGCATAAAGAAATGATAAATTCTTAATGAAAAAGATTTATTGAATTGCATTGAAATGTAAAAAATGGTGTTACATCAACGTACATTCTCACAAACTCGTTTCTCTACACACGGGTACTTGAAGTATATTGAAGAATGTGTACACAATTGAACACACACAAATCCTAACACTAAGACTTGCTATTTACGCTAATCGAAAATAACTGTCATTAACGGCTAACGAACTAAGTCGAGACAAGTGGCACTCTGCATGTCTTCGATTCCTAAAAGCGTTCCACGTGTCTTCTTTGAGAAATGGATAAGAACGACATTTCTCTTCTTTATTTGAATTCAAATATTTCTGTGAAAATGCCTTCAGTAGAACCTCTGTCGAATCGAATCTTCCAACTGCTAAAAAATATTTCTAAGTCCGTAAAATAGTTTCTTCTGGAAAAAGGACGCCTTCGACTCACATTCCAAACATATGGCTCTGGTCGAAGTCCTCTGATTTTCCAAGAAATTCTATTACTTTCTTCTAATCCAATTTAGGCGTCTAAATTTAGAGCCAACAAATTGCCCCCTAAAAATGTCATTTTCGACATCACTGAAGAAAAAGGCATTTTTTGGTAATGTCATCTGACGCCTCAAACGAATTTTGCATGCTTTTGATATCTATTACTATTTCAAAAAACCCATGACGTCATGATCATCATAGAAGTTTCTGAAACATCTCATTAAAGTACGCCACAATCTCTAGCCATCATCACATTTCCTAGACTATAGGAAATCGTGCACTAGGCATTAACTGCCCACGTTCCATCAAACGACTCTGGTGGAACATGTGTCCCACTAACCATCAACTCTTTAATGCTAATTTGAAGTCCTTTGAACTCCAACGAGCTTATAAATTGCTCTAAACTCAGCAATTTTAACTTTTACACTCCCCAAAAATCTTAAAGCATTTTTCTTCTCTCTTCACTTTCAAAACCTTAAAAAAATACCCAGATTTTCTTCAAACCTCAACAATGGCGTCTTCAATCACCAACATCAAAGACTCCAAGAAAGGCCACAAATCAAAAGACCTGAAGAAGATCTCTCAGCTTCTTCCCTTTAACACACTATTAGCGCCAAAGATTGTGGAAAATCAGCAGTTCATCCTTGAGCCGCTTGAAGAAGAAAAGAGGAAGATATATGAATCTCAGGTACTTATTCCGGTTACTGTTTACGGTAAAATACATGCACTATGCGGTCCTTTACCTGCTCTTAGTTTTGATCACCATAAATCTTGGGATTTTCCCACTCTTACCATAAATCAAAACCTATAGGGCAGGCCAACAAGTCTAGGGTTGAGAAATCATCTTCTGATGCGGTAGTATTGAATAATATAGATTTAAGGTACATGGATAATAACTGTATATTTTTTTGAGCAACCCCATCCTTCAAAGAGTCTGATGATTACATGAACTGACTAGCAAAAATAGAAAAAGTTAAATCCCAAACTTGGAAAAAACTGGGAATCTACAACCTGATTATGCTGTTGAAAACAGGTCTTGATTACTGTTCGATCATATTGGTTTCTTCTTTGTACTTCTGGGATAGCACC
The DNA here is from genome assembly GCA_963859935.3 of Lathyrus sativus. NCBI lineage: Eukaryota > Viridiplantae > Streptophyta > Magnoliopsida > Fabales > Fabaceae > Lathyrus > Lathyrus sativus. The sequence continues at coordinate 592,207,591 of OZ012741.1, read as the reverse complement.
CATTACATCTTCCATATCCCTTGTGGGGTGATGACTCCCACACTCTTCGACATAGTAAACATCACAGGGTTTAAACCCACTGGAAACACCTATGACCCAGACCTAGAATTTGTCGACTCCATAGGTTTTACATCTGCTAAAGCCACATATTTTCACTTCATAACACACTACTTCGACAAAACAACTAATGATGTTTCCGATGAGAACATATAGATTTTTTGACTGTATGTCTATCCCATTGCGTCTTCTGCTCAAAGTCCCTCAAAGTGCTAGAAGATATCTAACTCTTGTCACTCAACTTCACAAAGGCCATGATATCTGTCTAAGCGAAATGATCTCAGGGAATCTCTATGATCTATAAGTGAAGGAGTGACCCAACTTAAAGATTTAGGAGAAAAAGGTAACCTTTTGCTGTATAGCCCCCTTTGGCTGCTACAACTCTGGTTGAACACCTCATTCGAAGCCAGTCTTCCCAATAAAAATCCAATAAATGAAACCGCTGAAGACATCAAGAATAGAAGAGTCAAAGGGACTCGCTTGGTCTAGCTCACTCCCAGCAAAGAAGGACAATCCCTCAGGCCAACATTCTTGAATTATGTCATGATGTTTGCCAAATGTCATGAGTTCACGTCGAACATGACTCCATTTTCTACAAGGAAGTATGGCCCTGAGTAGTTTACAAGACCTTTTCCAGCCCCAACCAAGGCTCAAGAAGCATATTTTTTTACAAATCTGGGAGGCTTTTCTGATTCCAAGGTTGCTAAACCTTTGACTGAATCTGTCGAAGCCTCAAGTGACTCTGGTTGCTTACCAACCAAACTTAGCGGCTCAATAGTTTGGATTGGTCCAAGCTCTCCCCAAGTGTCTCTTCGAAAAGAAACGTGCCCTTCTGCTTCATCATGTGAAGTATACTGAAGAGATGACTTCGACCCAGCTTGTCCGCTACACTAATAAGGCTCAACTCATCCCCACTAGTTTCAAATCGTGTTTCCTTTACACCCTAGAATTCAACAACTGGTGGTCGACATATTATGCATAGGAGTTCTTTGATGCTCCTTCCTTTACTCTACTGATTAACCAAGCTTTCCTCTCTGTATAGGAGAAGACCAAGAAAGGTATTTCGCCAGACATCAAGGAAATCCAAGCATTCCAGAAGTACTTTGAAACTGTTTATCGACCAAGTGATCTTAGTTGAACCGTCCACGAGGCAGCTGTTACACTAAAGGAAAAGTTTCTAAATAAAATGGAGAGTTTACAACTCCCTTCGTTCGTTCCTCATATGGAACGATATGCAATGGCTTTCGACAAGTTTCCTCTCAAATTTCCTCAACTACCAACTGCTGATTTTGGAGTGGCCCTTGCCACTCAATTTTCAGACTAGTTTATCTGATGAGATTCTATAAAAAAAAACCTTTGCCAATAGTCGAAACCAAAGGCTCAGTGGGTGGTTGCGACTAATCATACTTTAGACAGTTTCAAAGGGCCTCTTCATATCGGTATCGAAGATGTTCACATCGAATCCGAAATATATGAAAGTGTGGAATGAGAGGTTTTCGAACTAGATTTCTCTTATTCAATCTTTATCATCTTACTCACAATGTCTTATTTAATTTCCAGCTATCAAAGTTGCACCCAAGAAGAAGAAGCAGAACGAAGAAAATACAGAAAAAAACATCCAATTACTAAGGTAAATTTTCTTACTCATTTCTTCTTTACTACATAATCTCATATTGTCTAATACTTTAACTCTTTTCTCCCCAGGGATCTCGAAGACACCCATTCCAAAGAAGCAGAAATCAAAAGGAAATTCCAGCCAAATCATAATTGAATCGGATGAGGAGGATCAATCTCTTCCTGAAGAACTGACCCTTAAAAGGAGGAGAAAGCAGACCAAAATAACTGAAGCCTTCAATTAACCGAAAACAAAGGTTGGTGTTGCAGTGAGAATAGGATATCAAATTATTAATTAATTTAAATCACAAATCTTTTGTTTCATAACCGGTCTTTGATTTATTCGAAGGAAAGGTCTGTCGCACCCTAATTTTTGACCATGAGATCCCACCTCTTTTTGCGTTCTCATGTTGTTTTTTGTTTTTTAATATTTAATACTTATTACAACTAACAAGGGTGTGCAGGTGAATTAAATTCAAATAGAGATGGCACTCACAATCCTATCCTTCCCGACGTGGTCGTTTGATTCTTATCCAGGTTATGTTTATGGTGATTGCATCGTTTAAGTAGCTGTTGACGGGTTCAAGAAGATCTTCACGTAGTTCATCAGATATTTAGCCGACGTTTCTATCAAGATTCACGACAAATTCGCAAGCCGTTTGAGTTCAAATTATTATATTTGGCCCCGAAGATCAAGAGGAAGTCTAGATCGATGTGTGAGAAGTTGGGTCTTATTCTACCACAAGGAGTTCATCATATTTAAGCTCATCATAAAATCTATACTACTAAATTGCCGCATACTATGCAAATGAGAATCTCATAAGAACCATATTTACATGTTCACAGGAATGTTCCAAATGCTTGATTTTAAGACCCATCCTTATTTTCATCAAGAGTTTAAAGAGGCATTGCTCAGACTCTTAAAATTCAGCAGAGATTTCCATACAATTATTGTTGTTCAATTTGCAACAGAGATCCAAAGAAGCATTAATATCTTAAAACTTTTTGGTGTATGCTACATCATAATTATTACAGGCAGAGTTTAACTCAAGGAATTGGAATAATATTCAAGACATAAGCCCATCATGAATTTGAAGAGATATTGATTATTGAATCTTTAATCCAGTATTGATTATGTCTTCACTACACCACGTACAACGAGTCTATGTGAAAAGATCTGCTAGCTCTAAAAATTCCGGGACCCATCGGCTCTTTATACAACAAACTCAAATGATTATATGCTGATATAATTAAGAGACCCTTTACAACAATAGAATTGAAAGTTCACAGGTGTCTCCAAGATTTTAATACAAGAATATATCTGGATTTCAAGTGTAATAAGAAGCAGTACCATCTTAGAGGCTAAACCTAACCTTAAGTTGGTGAAAAGTTAGATATTTTCCTAAAAATACGTAGGCACTTGACATTAGCTTTACACCAGGTAGCTTTTGGACAAGCAAAGGCACAACTGCCACAACACGGACCTTACCGCAAATTACGTTACACGATTCCTAAGTCTTCTTCACATTACTTTTCGAATCCAAGCAATCTCTGATCGAATGTGTCAATGTAGGTTGATTGGTCATTGATGCGTATTCGGGATGGTAGCATCCTTTCAATAGGTCTCAGCATGCCGCAATCGCAAGTTTCTTCCACAATGAGTTTCTCCATCACATTGTCTGCTGCATAATAAAAACCTGCATTATCAATGAGAAAACGCATTAAGGTGATAACAAACGCGGAACTTGGACCGGAAAATCATTACCAAAGTATAGAAGAGGATCATACCTTGGAAGTAGTAGCAAGGTTGTCAGGCTCCAAGACCTGAACCGAGGGAGGAGAATCTTGCACATTGTTATCGGCTGTTTCGAGCATTCTTTGTCACCAGGTGAAGTGAAATTCAAAGCCAAACTTCCACAAAAGAAAACAAGAATCAATTGAAGCTGCCAATGTTTATAAACAAGTACTAAAGGGTGTTGATGAGATATACCGGATATTCAAATGGGAAATGGATTGCACGAGTCGGTAAAGTGATTCCAAGAATGAACGTCTGAGGTATCCCATAGCATTAATTACCATCACGCTGCAGCTGAACAAAGTATCAGCATTCCGAATCAAAACAAGAAAATCATTTTATCACCAACAGTCATTGTTTCAACAGCCGGTATTAACTGAGACCTCACATGGATGATGCCAAGAGATCACCCGAGGCGCTATCCCACGACTGTGGCCAGTTTTCAAAGCTTTCTTTTGTTTTGTTTGTTGTCCGTGCTTAAGGTCAATGGAACCTCTTTGTTGAGCGTGTGATTATGCAGTGAAAACTTCTGGACGGCTCACGAGACTTACAATCGGCTCCATGTTGGAAGAGATTCGGAGATGGTATAGGCAGCTTCAGCCCTTAATTTACCTGCATAGTACCCAAAAGAGCAAGGTCAAGCATTAGCCTCTGAAAGAAAACAACTTAAGAGCTCAAAGTACAAAGCACGAGATTGAAGAATAACCGAATACGTCACCACCGACGTCATCAAGCTACGCCCAAAGTAAACTCCATGATATCAGCGACGTGCAGCCTGAAATTTAATTCGACAACAGAAGCATATTGTCACAGTCACTGATGAAAACGTGCAAACAGGGGAAAAGATCAAAATGCAATTTAAAGGTGGAAATAAAATATCATCACCATACCTCTTACCACACTTCAACACTGATGCCCTGAATCGGTACTGGCGGGGCGTTTTTTTTTCCCTTTACGAATCATGCTGAATGTCGCCACTGTTGGGATGAGTTGAAGGAGATATAGAAGATTGACATATTTTTTTTCACACGAGAGACATCAAGAGCTTTTGTTTCAGAGTCCTACTTCCACTTTGTAAGCTGTTCGATTCCGAATAAGGTCTCCATTGCTTTTCTTCAAAAAAAAAAACTACAACAAGGTGACCAGAAGAGTTACATTCAGCTATGACTGAAAAGGATTATCAACCAAGATAATTTTCAACTATAAAGCTTACAAAGATTGAAACTCAGAAGGAACACTTGTATTTGAGAACTAGCCCGCTCCTTTGTCTGGACGACAAGCGCCAGCTCGAAAGCCCCTGCAACCACGTGAAAGAGTAAGAAACAACAATAGGTTATTGAAACATAAGCAGAACGACTCATATTGAGAAGAAATCAAGTACCTCAAGTGAAATCGTCATCACAATCTCATCCAAGACGGTTTGCAGAGGATCATAACATAACGGACTGGATTGAGAAGGAGATTTATGGAAACTTTTGGTCCTGTACAAACAAACATGGGGGAAGATCAGAAGCATAATCGAATCATACAGTTAAAGCAATAAAATCAGGACAGAATATCTCCGAATTTAAAAACAACAGGTCTTGTAGTTGTTTCACAATGCTTGTATAAACCGCGACTGTAGCAAACTTCATCATGACACGCCTACCATGTTACCGGCACCGTAGACCTGTCAACAAAGGAGGAAGTAGTTTAAGTCACGCATAAACTCAAAAGAAAACAAGAGAGAATTCAAAACTGAGTTATTCATTCAAGTGCCAAAACCGACATGTGATAGAAACTCACAACATTTTTGAAGAAAACGCCAACAGCTCCAACTTCCACCAACACATTTTGAGTATATCTTCGCAACCTGCAGAATTACGACAACAATCATGAATAAAAATGAAACGTCAAATACAAGTCAAGGCTTCAATGGGAATCAAAATACATTATATTCTTTCCAAAACCATATAACTTCCGAAAATAGAATAGGACATTTTGAACCAAAATAGGAAAGTCCAAACGTGCCCAACGTGTTTGAATTAGAAGGTTTTCAATTTGGTTTTGAGAAGTCAGCTATAAAAAGAGGATGAATCCAGAGCTCAAAAAAAGACATTACAAAATCTATAATAGAAAGCCCAATGTTCGAAAATCCTAAAATCAAAGAAGGACGAACTTAGGAGCCGCCGCGCTCACCCGCTGAAGAACATCACGAATCCCACCTCTGAAACCGTCAAACCCTCATCCTCTCTATTTTCCACTTCGCCATCGCACCGGAAACCGTCTGCCGCAAATCCCTTTTCCGTTTACGAACATCCACCGCTCTCGAAAGCCGCTTGGAAAAGAACCATTAAATCGTGAATTTTTGTTGTTGTTGCTAACGCTCTAATGTTTTTTGTTTGATTTGTGTAGAGAAGAAAGAGTTAATGGCAATCGAATATTGGAGAAGAAGGGTGGAAGAGTAGAAAGAAAATGGAAGATGGAGGAACCACTACGAGAAACAGAAGGAGACAACGGAGGGGAGATGGCATGAAAGTGAGAAGAGAAACAATGGCGATCGAGAGTAATGAACGACGCTGAGAGGCCGATCGAGGGATTTGGGGGGAAAGGGATTTAGGGTTCCAATTTTCATTTTGTTTTTTGTCTATTGTAAGTGTGATAATCATATACTGCACACACACAGACACACGGTGCACTCTCACACACCTCACCCTCAGATCTCCAACAGATCTGATCTGGCGGTTCACACCTGCGTACCCACCGTATACCCTCGTGACCCCACATGCACACGATCACACGAAATTAACCTGTTAACCATTAATTAACCGTTAAATCTCCCCCTAATTAACTTTAATTAATTAATTAACCTTAATCTTTTTCTAATCAGTTTTTATTTAAATCATTTAACTCTAATTTATTTAAATTAATCCCAACTTAGTTTTAGTAACTTTTTTTTTCTTGGATTAATATATAATTAACTCTTTTTTTTATCTTTATTTATTAAGAATTAATCTTTATCATAATCAGTGTTTTTAATTTAATTTTAATTAATTCATCTTTTATTAATCCACTTTATTTATTAAGTTATTTATTTTACCTTTTGTTTAATATTTTTCAATTTAATTAACCTTTATAACTTTTTCTATCTTAATAACTAAAAACTCTTTTTTTAATCCTATTAATTCATATTAAAATATTTTGCTAATTAATCAAATTTACTTTTTCAATTTAATAACATTTTAATTAATTAAGTATTTGTTCACTATAATAAAACTTTTTATAAATAAGTTACACCTATTTGTCAATTTATTTAATTAATAATAAAACTTTTAGTATTTAATCTTTTAGGAACAAAATGATAAAACAACCTTTTTATTTATTTCGTAATCAAAATAATTTTAAATTAACTTTTAATAATAACCATAACTTTTAATTATAATAAACCATCTCATGCTTAAATTAATTTTATTTAATAAGATAAATAATAAAAACCTTATTCAATAAATAATAATCAACATTTGTTTAATAATCATTTTCTATCCAAAACTTAATTCATAATCCTTAACTCTTATCTGAAACTAATAAATCCATATTTTCTTAAAATCAAACCTCTCATAATTTAACATCACCTAAAATCAATTTCATGTAAAATTAATACAATATTCCCCCTTAAAATCAATTCGCTTAAAATCAATTCACCGTAATCAATCTCGATCACCTAAGATAGATCCTACCCCATAGGAAGGACCTTTGTCTTTATTTTACAACATAGAAACAAACAAACAACTCAATACAAACTTATTCAAACATTAGAGAAAGATGTTAATCATCTTAAGCGAGATAGAATCTCCACCCCACAACAATACAATCTCTTACACTTGTGGCAGTTAAATCTCCCTTAAAATGACAACTCATCTCTTCTCCTAAACTCAATCAAAACAACTACCTTAAACCCGTAGGAACTTTGACCATAGTCAAAGAACTCCTCAAACCCTTTAGGGGAACTACAGATACTCTGATTCCACTCCCGTAAGGATATGTAGGCATAAGATGCGATATCTTATCGAGTATACTTAGAAATAAACCCTAGGTCTTTAACCTTTAAACAGATAAACACATAGCAATAAACAAACATAAAACAAGAGGTTCCTGTAGAGTACTACAGAAACTTAGGATGCTAGCACCTTCCCTAAGTTTAACCAACCCCCGAACCTAAAACTCTCTAACCTTGCATTTGCATTGCATTGTGGGAATTTAGATCTTTATCCCTTCCTTTGGACTAATCAAAGACCAGTTGCAAATGAATAAAAGATTCAAACTAATTAATAGTTTGGTATCCAAAATTTTACCGCGACAGAAATAGCGACTTCACTGGGGAATTTCTTAGTGGGTTCCCCTATCTTGCTTTGTTTCTTTATTGCTTTATATATTTTGCTTACTTGATTATTTGTTTATTTGTTTATTCTTTATTGCTTTTGGATTATTACCTTTGAGTGGTGAGACAAAGCCCTACACCCGGACTTGAGAGAAATTATGATAGGATGGTGATATATTCGATGAGGCTTATAGGGAGTGAGCCCGACTAAGTTGACTCGAGAATCCCGCTTAGTTGAGACCCTTTTGAAAATGGTTCGGTTGAACGAGTTTAGTCGTGAAAACTTTTACTATTCTCAATTGGAGTCTGTGATGCTAAGGACCGTAGTTACCTTCAACCCCACTTTGGCCTTTATTAGGACGTAGTGCGAGGCTATGAGGGATTAAGTCCCGAAATAGTGTTACGCGATGCTACACTCAAAAGAAGTTCTCTTGAGAATATTATTAACCACCGAGTTAGTCGGGAAATTGATAATATCCGAAAGATGGGCTGATGACTTTGGGAATCTCTTTAGAACCTTGTTCTGCAGGTACAATCAACCTTTAGTCCACATCCTTTGGGAATGGGTATACCTTTTGCTCCATGCTCGTTGCAAACCTAGGCTCCCCCTTGTTTGTTTATCCTTGTTTATCTATGTGCTTACTTGTGTTTGTTGCATCCATAAAGCATCATATTGCATCGGTTTCATGGAATCCTGAGTTTATTTATAAACATTATTGAAACCAACATGGATTACAAAAGAAAATATTTTGAAATATTCTTTTAAGAGTCCTAACTTGGATGACCTAAGGAAGTAGGAGCTCAGTTTGAAGAAAACTCAAAAGACAAATACAAGAGGCTTTCCTTATCATGGAGGATCACTAGAAGTTCAAAAGACTATCATTATCATTGAAGATCCAAGTGAACAAGGGATTCCCCCCTTACTTCCAACAAGAACAAAAGAAGAGATGGGGGATTTATTTTCCTCTATCAAACTAATCTTTAGAAGACGATCATGGGAAACTTATATTCAAGAAGATCCAAGTAGAACAACAAATCAACAAGCACGATGAAGGACTTCCTTAGGGCTTTTACTAGCTTTTATTTAGCTATTATCTCAGGACTCTTATAAGAATGTTTCCTTGTAATCCATTATAAAAAAATAATATAATTTTTCTTTGGTACTCTGTAACGTTTATAAGAACTTGAGTTCCATGAAACCTTTCATTTCTGCATTCTTGCATTAGCATTTAGCATCTTGCATATGCATGTGCCTCTCCTCTTCTGCATCCTCATCCGATCTTCTGTCTTTGTATGCCAGCTGACATCTCGACCGTCTGACTAAGCTTGAAGTATTACTAAAGGATAGCAAAGAGAACAAAGGATATGGATTCTATGACTGGCTTCAGAGTTGTGACTAATCCGTTATTTGATCTTCCTTCTGATGACGATGTTCAACAAGTGGATACTCCTACCTAACTTCAGCCTATGCAAGGAGATTCCCAGTTTCCACAGCCTATACATAATCTTCAGAATGTCCATACTGAGATGAAGGTGGATGATCCCAGATTTGTAGCAATGGAGAAAGAATTTTGTGATCTTAAAGAACAATTGAAGGTGATAAAAGGAGCTGATGTATCTGGTCTTGATGCTCATGACTTATGTTTAGTTCCAGGCGTAATTATTCCTCCAAAGTTCAAGATGCCTGTCTTTGAAGTTTACAAGGGTGTTAGTTGTCCAAGATACCATTTGATGATGTTTTGTTGAAAGATGGCTGCTTATGTTGAAAATGACAAACTGATGATGCACTGCTTTCAAGAAAGCTTATCTAGGGCATCCTTGATATGGTATATGAAGCTACAAAGGAATCAAATTCAGTCTTGGAGAGATTTAGCTGATGCTTTTGTGAAGCAATACAATTACAATTTGGACGTGGCTCTAGATAGTGACCAACTGATGAGCATGAGTAAGAATGACAATGAATCTTTCAGGGAATATACCCAACAATGGAAAGAGTTGGCAGCCCAAATTCATCCACCACTTCAAGAGAAAGAATTAAGTAAGATGTTTCTAAGAACACTGTCAGGATCTTATTATGATAGGATGGTAGGCGTTGTGCCATTGGATTTCTCCAAAATTGTAGAAGTCGGAGTAAACATCGAGAATGCACTCAAAAGTGGAAGAATTCAGGATAACTTGAATGGCCAAGCTAATGAAGAAATTTCAGTTGATGATTCCCTAGAGGAAAGAAGCATTGATGTTAATGCAGTTTGGGATCCCTCTCAAAACCTGTCAGACCCAGTTCCAGTACCTCACCCTAAACATCAGTATGAAGTGACTGCTCAACGCAAACGACAACTACCTCATAAGCGAAGGTTGATGTCTCTAGATCAACATCAGAATCGACAGGTTCGAAGACGGTTCCAGAGTCAGAAGGCACCTCTGAGTATTCCGAAAGAAGAAACTCGCTGGTTTGATCTTATCCCAATGACTTACAGTCAACTATGGTCTTACTTCATCCGAAACTCGGTGATGACACCCAGAAAGACTAGAATTATGAAGTCTCATCCACCGTGGTTCAACTCGAACGCCAGCTGCGAATTTCATGATGGAGTGTTGGGGCATTTGATTTAAGAGTGCAAAGTTTTTCAAGAGAAAGTCCAAGTAATGATAGATAATGAAGTGCTAACCTTCAAAAGAGAAAGACCATTCGTGAATGGAACACCGTTATGCTGATCACCTGTTATTGTGTTTGCTTATGTGTTTTATTTCTTTGATTAAAAGCATAATTGGCATGTAAGAACGTGTTATTTTCAATAAGTAGTGCAATAAGTGTTTGTCTTGAAGAAATCCATTCGTTTCACTCTTAAATTTTTTTTCTTCATTATTTATAATGCGAAATTTACCCAATTTTTTCTCTCACTTCGGTGAAGAATTGGAAGGAGGATGACAAAGTAAAACGCGAAATCTCTTGTGGTATGCTTTCAAATAAAAACTTACTGATGATGTAAGGCACTATTTTAAAACCTCTTAAACACTAGATATAAAGCGGTTAATTCCTCTTTAACCATTTTTTCAACCTCATTTTTAAACCTCGGGCAATTTTTCAGTCAGTTCGATTGAACACTTAAAACCTTTTGAGAGAGTGAACATTTCTCAAAATGGGTGGGTACAAATAAGTTTTGACCTTTATTCCCTTTTTTTTACAAATCGTAAACTAAACCACAATGTAACCTTCAAAAGTCCTAATTGAAGTAAGGTTACTTCGAAAGCATACTCAGTGAGATAACATTTCCTGACTCCTATGAGCTATGCTTAGCTTTTTATATTGGCTTTATAAAATAAATTTATATCCTGACTAGTGATTCGGTCACAAGTCATATTTTCAAAAACCTCAAGACAAACGTATGTTGCATTGATAATTTCAGAATTAACATTTCTGACTTGCTAACCTTGTTTGATATCTTAGAAAGATTACACACGAGCATCAATAATAAGTTTGTTCTATTGAAATCTGAAGACTCTGCTGGCCTGGGGCAAGTTATTTCCAAGTGGGTTGTTCTAAATGCAAATTTGACTTCGTCTAAAGAGCTATTTTTTGAAGACCCGGTCATAATACCATCAATCAGGGCCAGTTACGTCGAGATTCGGCGAATCTCTCCAAAGAGTTTGAAAACAATGGGATGCCACATTTTCTGTAAAAGCCTCCTGGAATAACTTTTTTCTCATGACCATGCGACTTGGGGCATTCAAGAATTAAAGATTATTTTATCCATTTACAATAAACTATTATTCAAATTGGCAACCACCATTACGCAATTCATCAAGACAAATGACTTTGTTGCTACAACATTCTTCATGTCCCCGGTGAATTTTATTTCTAGTGGTCATGGCATTTCTCTGATGAAGCTTTTCAATGCAAGAATTCCTAGTGATTTGCTCAACTTCACTTCCTCAATGAAGTGGATGCTGTTTAATCCTCAGTGAATCTTCTCCAATTTCACATTCCCAGTGAAGTGGACGTATTTTACTCCTCAATGGACCTTCTACAACGTCGATCTTCTCCAGCATGAGTCTCTCCAGTGAAACAGATATTTATTTTATCCATGAAGTTCCTACAGTTATGAGTTTGATCCACTTCTAGTAGATCTTTATTCTAATCTTCAACAAGACAGCTATGATTCATCCTGATAAATTCTTTAACGTAAGATCAAGGTGTTCTATCCCCAAGTGGAATGTTCTCTATTCCCCAGAAGAAATTTTGAAGCTTTGAAGCAGGATCGAGATCCTATATCTGGTTCTCCAACTATCTCCAGTAATACTTCTATCTTCGAGGATTGGTCGAATGTTTGCTTCGAGAAGTTTCATCTCCGCTTGCCTCTTTCCGTTTGTTTTGTCAACATAGGCATACGCATAGCATATAGATAGACATCATGGCATATGCATTTTTTTGTTGCATTTCTTTGTGTTTGTTGATCTGTCCCTTTGGTCGTGTTTGTCCCTGAGTGGTTGGGCGCGTCTTCTCCTTCCAATTAGAGTTGTCAGTCCTAGGCAGAAAGAGCACAATATTTCTAATTCCCCACGGAGTTTGATCCTCGTGGAAGAAGGTTATTTTAGTACATCCTATTTGAGTTCATACCTCAATGGCCGAGTCTTTCTTGACAGTTTCTCTTCAGATATTTCCTGAATTGAATTTCGGTCTCCGACAATCACTTTTAGGTATCTCCTGACTTTCCGAGCATGGATTAAGCATGCATTTATTTTGCACTTGGCTCCCCGGGAAGGGTCTTTATGAAGATCACTATTAAAGATGGATTTTTCTCCAACAACATTACAAGGCTTCCTTAATAATTTACATCTGGATTGCGAGCAACCTCTTTATTTGAGCAACTCGTTTTGGTCAAGATTTCATTCAAAACGACAAATGACAGTCTCCACAAGACAGTTTGTCCATCCCTAGTGATTATCAACTTGGTAAATGGAAAACCTTACAGATATTTCTCTTTATTTGAGAATTCACACATTTTTTACAATAGCTAGGATGCTCCTCAGGAATGTCTTCCCCAGCGAGTTCATCACACAAGTTTATTTCCACCAAGCGACACCTCCCTAGGGAAGTCGAGGAAGTTTATCACATTAGTCTCTCTTTATTTGAGAAGACATACTTTACAATTCAACCAGCTCATATCTCTCCTGAAGATCCCCGGTGAAGTTTTGCAACCTCTAGTACATTATGAATTACAGCCGAAAATCTACAATAACAATCTACAATGATTACACAAAATTTTTAATCCCCTGTGAAGATTCTCTCACGAGTTTCATCATTTCAGGAAGAAACTGAGATCAGCTCATGGCACCCAGACCATAACGCTCGGGGAGGTTTTACATCAAGAAACTGAGACCAGCTCATGGCACCCAAACCATGACGCTTGAGGAGGTTTTACATCAAGAAACTAAGACCAGCTCATGGCACCCAGACCATGACGCTCGGGGAGGTTTATTTCAAGGAACTGACACCCGTTTATGGCATCCAGACCATGAGGCATGGGGAGGTTTTGTTCACACTATTTTCAAACAGTCATTCAAATATATTAAATTTCCTGGTTAATCTCGGTAGCAGATTTCTAGAAGACCTCGGCAGTAGGTATTTCTATTACACCTCCTGGTTAATCTCGGCAGTAGATTTCCAGAAGACTTCGTCGGAAGTATATCTCCGGCAGCTTCAACCCAGAATCTCGGCAGCAGATTCTTTAAATCTTAATAGTAAATACTTTGGCAGAAGTATCCTCAATTAAGTTTACAAGTCTTGACAGTAGATTCCTACAGATGATGTCTTGAATCAATTACATTCGACCTATACAACAAGTTCTTCAAGTGGTCTTCTCACCAGGTTCTTCATGACGTATTTACAGATACCTTGTGATTGCCAATCTTTCCCTGTGGGGTCTTGCTTTGTCGAGCCTGTTCTTCCCGTGTGTTGTGACTAGACTTTTCCCCTGTGGCGTCTTGTTTCCATAGGACTGTTTGTCTTGCATTTCTCATATCATTGCATATCATATGCGTTCAGTGGCTTCTTATGGCCAAAAATTCGTGCAATATTTGTATTTAAGTCCCTCCTATCTCGTCGAGACGAAGATTTCAATCTCCATATCTCCGAATAGAAGTAACTTAAATAGGGGCATCTGTCGCACCCTAATTTTTGACCATGAGATCCCACCTCTTTTTGCGTTCTCATCTTGTTTTTTGTTTTTTAAAATTTAATATTTATTACGACTAACAAGGGTGTGCAAGTGCATTAAATTCAAATAGAGATGGCACTCACAATCCTATCCTTCCCGACATGGTCGTTTGATTCTTATCCAGGTTATGTTTGTGGTGATTGCATCGTTTAAGTAGATGGTGACGGGTTCAAGAAGATCTTCACGTAGTTCATCAGATATTAAGCCCAAGTTTCTATCAAGATTCACGTCAAATTCGCAAGCCGTTTGAATTCAAATTATTGTATTTGGCCCCGAAGATCAAGAGGAAGTCTAGATCGATGTGTGACGAGTTGGGTCTTATTCTACCACAAGGAGTTCATCATATTTAAGCTCATCATAAAATCTATACTACTAAATTACCGCATACTATGCAAATGAGAATCTCATAAGAACCAGATTTACATGTTCACAAGAATGTTCCAAATGCTTGATTTTAAGACCCATCCTTATTTTCATCAAGAGTTTAAAGAGGCATTGCTCAGACTCTTAAAATTCAGCAGAGATTTCCATACAATTATTGTTGTTCAATTTGCAACAGAGATCCAAAGAAGCATTAATATCTTAAAAATTTTTGGTGTATGCTACATCATAATTATTACAGGCAGAGTTCAACTCAAGGAATTGGAATAATATTCAAGACATAAGCCCATCACGAATTTGAAGAGTTATTGATTATTGAATCTTTAATCCAGTATTGATTATGTCTTCACTACACCACGTACAATGAGTCTATGTGAAAAGACCTGCTAGCTCTAAAAAGTCCGGGACCCATCGGCTCTCTACACAACAAACTCAAATGATTATATGCTGATATAATTAAGAGACCCTTTACAACAACAGAATTGAAAGTTCACAGGTGTCTCCAAGATTTTAATAGAAGAATATATCTGGATTTCAAGTGCAATAAGTAGCAGTACCATCTTAGAGGCTAAACCTAAGCTTAAGTTGGTGAAAAGTTAGATATTTTCCTAAAAATACGTAGGCACTTGACATTAGCTTTACACCAGGTAGCTTTTGGGCAAGCAAAGGCACAACTGCCACAACACGGACCTTACCGCAAATTACGTTACATGATTCCTAAGTCTTCTTCACATTACTTTTCGAATCCAAGCAATCTCTGATCGAATGTGTCAATGTAGGTTAATTGGTCATTGCTGCATATTCGGGACGGTAGCATCCTTTCAATAGGTCTCAACATGCCGCAATCGCAAGTTTCTTCCACAATGAGTTTCTCCATCACATTGTCTGCTGCATAATAAAAACCTGCATTATCAATGAGAAAACGCATTAAGGTGATAACAAACGCAGAACTTGGACCGGAAAATCATTACCAAAGTATAGAAGAGGATCATACCTTGGAAGTAGTAGCAAGGTTGTCAGGCTCCAATACCTGAACCGAGGGAGGAGAATCTTGCACATTGTTATCGGCTGTTTCGAGCATTCTTTGTCACCAGGTGAAGTGAAATTCAAAGCCAAGCTTCCACAAAAGAAAACAAGAATCAATTGAAGCTGCCAATGTTTATAAACAAGTACTAAAGGGTGTTGATGAGATATACCAAATATTCAAATGGGAAATGGATTGCACGAGTCGGTAAAGTGATTCCAAGACTGGACGTCTGAGGTATCCCATAGCATTAATTACCATCATGCTGCAGCTGAACAAAGTATCAGCATTCCGAATCAAAACAAGAAAATCATTTTATCACCAACAATCATTGTTTCAACAGCCGGTATTAACTGAGACCTCACATGGATGATGCCAAGAGATCTCCCGAGGCGCTATCCCACGACTGTGGCCAGTTTTCAAAGCTTTCTTTTATTTTGTTTGTTGTCCGTGCTTAAGGTCAATGGAACCCCTTTGCTGAGCGTGTGATTATGCAGTGAAAAATTCTGGAAGGCTCACGAGACTTACAATCAGCGTCATGTTGGAAGAGATTCGGAGTTGGTATAGGCAGCTTCAGCCCTTAATTTACCTGCATAATACCCAAAAGAGTAAGGTCAAGCATTAGCCTCTGAAAGAAAACAACTTAAGAGCTCAAAGTACAGAGCACGAGATTGAAGAATAACCGAATACCTCACCACCGACGTCATCAAGCTGCGCCCTAAGCAAACTCCATGATATCAGCCACGTGCAGCCTGAAATTCAATTCGACAACAGAAGCATATTGTCACAGGCACTGATGAAAACGTGCAAACAGGGGAAAAGATCAAAATTCAATTTAAAGGTGGAAAGAAAATATCATCACCATACCTCTTACCACACTTCCACACTGATGCCCTGAATCGGTACCGGCGGGGCGTTTTTTTTTTCCCTTTACGAATCACGCTGAATGTCGCCACTGTTGGGATAAGTTGAAGGAGATACGAACGATTGACATATTGTTTTTTACACGAGAGACATCGAGAGCTTTTGTTTCAGAGTCCTACTTCAACTTTGTAAGCTGTTCGGTTCCGAATAAGGTCTCCATTGCTTTTCTTCAAAAAAAAAACTACAACAAGGTGACCAGAAGAGTTACATTCAGCTATGACTGAAAAGGATTATCAACCAAGAGAATTTTCAACTATAAAGCTTACAAAGATTGAAACTCAGAAGGAACACTTGTATTTGAGAACTAGCCCGCTCCTTTGTCTGGAAGACAAGCGCCAGATCAAAAGTCCCTGCAACCAAGTGAAAGAGTAAGAAACAGCAATAGGTTATTGAAACATAAGCAGAACGACTAATATTGAGAAGAAATCAAGTACCTCAAGTGAAATCGTCATCACAATCTCATCCAAGACGGTTTGCAGAGGATCATAACATAACAGACTGGATTGAGAAGGAGACTTATGGAAACTTTTGATCCTGTACAAACAAAGGCGGGGGAAGATCAGAAGAATAATCGAATCATACAGTTAAAGCAATAAAATCAGGACAAAATATCTCCGAATTTAAAAACAACAGGTCTTGTAGTTGTTTCATAATGCTTGTATAAACCGCGGCTGTAGCAAACTTCATCATGACACGCCTACCGTGTTACCGACACCGCAGACCTTTCAACAAAGGATGAAGTAGTTTAAGTCACGCATAAACTCAAAAGAAAACAAGAGAGAATTCAAAACTGGGTTATTCATTCAAGTGCCAAAACCGACATGTGACAGAAACTCACAACAGTTTTGAAGAAAACGCCAACAGCTCCAACTTCCACCAACACATTTTGAGTATATCTTCGCAACCTGCAGAATTACGACAACAATCATGAATAAAAATGAAACGTCAGATACATGTCACAGACAAGGCTTCAATGGGAATCAGAATACATTATATTCTTTCCAAAACCATATAACTTCCGAAAACAGAATAGGACATTTTGAACCAAAATAGGAAAGTCCAAACGTGCCCAACGTGTTTGAATTGGAAGGTTTTCAATTTGGTTTTGATAAGTCAGCTTTAAAAAGAGGATGAATCCAGAGTTCAAAAAAAGACATTACAGAATCTACAATAGAAAGCCCAATGTTCGAAAACCCTAAAACAACCTTTTTATTTATTTCGTAATCAAAATAATTTTAAATTAACTTTTAATAATAACCATAACTTTTAATTATAATAAACCATCTCATGCTTAAATCAATTTTATTTAATAAGATAAATAATAAAAACCTTAATCAATAAATAATAATACACATTTGTTTAATAATCATTTTCTATCCAAAACTTAATTCATAATCCTTAAATCTTATCTGAAACTAATAAATCCATATTTTCTTAAAATCAAACCTCTCATAATTTAACATCACCTAAAATCAATTTCATGTAAAATTAATACAATATTCCCCCTTAAAATCAATTCGCTTAAAATCAATTCACCATAATCAATCTCGCCTAAAATTAATCGAGCACGTTTGCGCCTCTCTTCGTCCTCGCACTTCACAATTCAGACACTTAGCGCTTTCATGCGTGTGTATGTTTTACCTTATCTGCATTTAATTTACAATAATTTACATTATCGTAATCCACATTCTCGCATTGCATTCTGTCCAAAGGAAGAACCTACACATGACTTAAACACTTGTGTGTATTGCATATACATCTGCATCATATTCCCCTTGATCCTTGATCCCATTCAAGTCGATCACCTAAGATAGATCCTATCCCATAGGAAGGACCTTTGTCTTTATTTTACAACATAGAAACAAACAAACAACTCAATACAAACTTATTCAAACATTAGAGAAAGATGTTAATCATCTTAAGCGAGATAGAATCTCCACCGCACAACAATACAATCTCTTACACTTGTGGCGGTTAAATCTCCCTTAAAATGACAACTCATCTCTTCTCCTAAACTCAATTAAAACAACTACCTTAAACCCGTAGGAACTTTGACCATAGTCAAAGAACTCCTCAAACCTTTTAGGGGAACTACAGATACTCTGATTCCACTCCCGTAAGGATATGTAGGCATAAGATGCGATATCTTATCGAGTATACTTAGAAATAAACCCTAGGTCTTTAACCTTTAAACAGATAAACACATAGCAATAAACAAACATAAAACAAGAGGTTCCTGTAGAGTACTACAGAAACTTAGGATGCTAGCACCTTCCCTAAGTTTAACCAACCCCCGAACCTAAAACTCTCTAACCTTGCATTTGCATTGCATTGTGGGAATTTCGATCTTTATCCTTCCTTTGGACTAATCAAAGACCGGTTGCAAATGAATAAAAGATTCAAACAAATTAATAGTTTGATATCCAAAATTTCACCGCGACAAGGTCAAAGAAAGGAAAAATCTAATTTTGAATCGTAAACACAATGCGGGGAGAGATCTAGGGTTCGGGGGATGGTTAAGCTTAGGAAAGGTATTAGCACCCTAAACTTCTGTAGTACTCTACAGGAACCTCTTGTTGTAATGTTTGCTATTTTGCTAAATTATTTGCTTAAGGGTATATGCTAAGGGTTAAAGGTGAAAGAAAGACCTAAGGGTTAGTCCTAAGTTTACTCGCTAAGACTCGCATCTTGTGCCTTTGTATCCGAGGTAGGGGATGGAATCAGAGTAATCGTAGTTTCCCTCGAGAGGGAGGAAGAGAAACTTCTTAATGGTGGTTAAGGTTTCAATGGGGAATAAGCGTTCATAAGGAAGCGCTTACATGGAGTGCGGTGACTCGTATTTCTACGTTGAAATTGAGTTGAATTAGAAAGGGTAAAATAGGTATTCCAAGGCGAGAAACCTAAAACGGAGTGCGGCGACTCCTTATCCTACTGCTAGGGTAAAGGGTAATTTGGTCCACGGTGGGACCCCTATGCAATTAGGGTTTGAAGGGTGAAAGATTCAAAGGTGAGGACTATTGACGCGGCGGTCAAACGGCTAGGCCTATTCCTTCGGAAGGGAATTACGGTAAATAAGCATAATGAAAAATTAAACAAGTGACGATATTAAAATACGAAAAGCATGAAAGAATAATAACGAAACAAAAGCGACGATGACTTAGCATAAATTACAACCATGAAAAAAAAATGAAATACGAAAAATAAAAGATTAATAAAATGTACAACTGAGAAATACGAAAGGAACGACATAAGCGTTAGACGAAAATAAAAGGGGCAATGTTACGGAGGCAAATTATAAATTAGAAGTGAAAACTATTAGAAATTTGAGGTTAGGAACATTTTTAAGAAAAAGTTTTAAACTTAATTAAAAATTAATCTTATTTTTAATGTTTTTAGAAAATGTTAATAATTATTTTAAAATTTTAGTGTTAATTTACAAAAAAGATGAATTTTAAATTTAAAAGAGCAAGTTTATTTTTGTTAGTTTTTTGTTTAAAGAAAAGTTAGAAAAGTAAAGATTATAAAGCTAATTTTAATTATAAAATTAGTGATTTCTTTAAAAATTTTAATTTCTAAAAGAATTTAATTTTAATTTTTAAAATTTTGGTTTGATTTTAAAAAGGCTTTAATTTAAGTTTTAAAAATGAGTTTTAAATTTAGTTTTCTTTTTTAAAAAGGTTTTAATTAAGTTTATATTTAAGTTTTAGAAAATGTTTTAAATAAATTTAGTTATAAGTTCTTAAAAAATTAAGTTTTAATTATGATTTTTTTAAAAAAATAATTTTTAAAAAATAAGTTTTGGATTAGGTTTTAAAAAATATGGTTTTAAGTTAGTTTTTAATTACAACTTTTTTAATTTTAATTTTAAGTTGTTAAAGAATGAGTTTTAATTAAATGTTAAAAAAAGAAAAGTTTTAATTTAATAAGTTAATTAAAATTTAATTTACAAGAACTAAACATGATTTTTCTTAACAGGATTTTAATTATCTAATTAAACTAAATAGGAAAATTAAAAAATAAAAAAGAAATAAAAATGAAAATAATGCTAAGAAATAAAAAGGGGGGGGGGGGGTGTCAAATGGTTGCTGAATGTTCTAGGTTTTAAAACCCTCTTCTTCCTCATTCCACCCGCGGCGGTGCTGCTCCATTGTTGTTCTTTGAAGCTTTTTCTTCTTCCTTCATGTTCCATTTTCGTCCGTTCTCCTCCATTGCATGTCTGATATGCCCTCTGAGTTTCTACAACCATGAAATGAAAATAAAAATAATTAGTGTCAAACTGCTCACCCTTTTTACCGGGTTTGAAGCGATTTGGCTTTGTTGTGGTTCGAACGATGATGATGGTGAGTAAAGTCGCCTGAGTTTGCGTGGGAGAGGGTGTTCTTGCTCCTTCTGGTTGATTTTGTGAATGAAGTGTTCTTGGGGTCTTTCCTCTTCGTGATCCTTTGGGTTGAACTGATGATGTTCTTCTTTTTCTTTTTCTTATTTTTCTGATGATTTTGCTTCCTTTTTCTCTCCCCTTGATGAACATGATGAACTTGTGGTTTTATATTATTTGATCTGAGTTTATGGGCTTGGGCGCCTTCCATGGCTTATTTGTTGTGATTTTCATGGCTAGTTTGTTGTGTTGATTTGTAATTGGGATTTTTGTGGCTGGTTTGTTGTTGATCTTGACCCGTTTGGAGCAGAACTTGCAAAAGTTTGTTTTGATCTTGTTTTGGGTTCAGAAATCTTGCGAAAGTTGTTGTTGCGTTTTGTTTGGCTGACCGGACGTAGATTTTTCCACTTTGGATATCCATGGATTTTCTGTTATGGATTTTTAAGTCCTGTTTGGCATAAACAAGAAAAACCACTTTTCCAAATTATCACTTTTGTAAAAAGCACTTTTTGTCTCTCCTGGAATATATTATGAACAGATTATTGTCAGATTCGTGCCGGGGTCGAAAAGTAAAAAGTTGGGGGATGCGGTGGCATTTATTTGTTGCCCCTCCCGACATACCCGATGATGAACTTTAACTGAGGGTATAAAAATAATTAATAAAAACCACTTTTTTAATTAAATTGATGCTAACCAGTTGACTATTTTCCATGTGTTGTCGGTTTTTGCAGGTCCGAAAAGTCGAAGCGAAGGATTGGTGGTGAAACACTCTTAGAAATATTAGGAATTTAGATCTTAGGAATTAATTTTGTAACTTTGAATAAATGTAATCGAAAAATTGTGTAAAGATTAAAAATAAATTCAATAAAAAATGATCTTCTATTTTCCGATTAAATTCCTCCAAATAAATTCCTCTAATTAAGTTTACCCAAATAAGTTCATCCAGATAAATTCCTCTGATTAAATTCACCCAACTAAATTCATCTGATTAAATTCATACAAATAATTCATCTGATTAAATTTATCCAAATGAACCTAGACGTCCCAACCTCCGAATTCGACAATTAAACATCTCGCGCAACTTAGAATTAAATTTCATCCGACGTAATTCCCGAGTTCAAATAAATACCTTTGCAAATTAATTCGTACCTGATAATAAAATCGGTGAATATGGTCCTGAGCAGGTAACCAGAGAAATCATCAATTTAAGCGGCGATATGAACTGTCCTCCGCATTTAAAATTGAAATTGTATCTCGAATAATCTAACTCTATAACTTGAGTCGATTCCAACTGAATGCCCGTGATCAACCCAACTGATATTCATTAGAAATTCAACGCGAACCGAAGTTCCACCGTTCCTTTAAAATCGACTGGTAACTAGTAGAAATAAGGCAAATGTGCGTCTGTTAAAATAAATTCTTCAAAGCAAACTCTAGCACCGATTTAACCCGAATCCTCCTATATCTCAACAAACTCAGCTCCATATGGTTTATGAATCAAACTACATTTTTGAATCCACCTAATGACTAAATCTCGATTCTTGAATAAAAAGTACTGTGTCACGAGGAATCTGACGTCAAAAATTCAACCAATTCTCAAATAAACATTGCATAACTCGGAGATAGCAACCTTGATTGCCTGGAGATCCGTTTATAATGAATTTTCTTCGAAACCATCAGCCGACTGTAAATTCAAGCGCACACAGTACTATTTTCCTGCAAAACAAACAGACTGGGCAAACCGGTTAGCGGTTAGTTAAAATGCAATGCAGAATGAAATGCGAAATGAACCTAATAATCTAAGGGTAAAATTTGGGGTATGACAGTTGCCCCTATTTAAATAACTTCACCGGATGATATGAGTGACGAAAATTCTAATGAAATCATGGTGAACGATATTTAAATACAGGTAACCAAAATTTTTGCCCTTAGATGCAAAGACATGTCATGCTGCGGACAAAAGAAAACAATACAACGCCGAAATGCAATGATGTCTAATATGATGAAAATGATGGAATGATAAATGCAAAATGCAGATAAAAACGAAAGCAAACAGGGATAAAGACGACACAATGATTAACCACTCAGTGGGGAGAGGCAGCAACACAGAGGAAACAACAAACATCATCCATGAACTGAATTGGATGGAAAAGAGTCACAACCTTCAGAATAACATTGAATGAAGTGAGGGGAAATCTGGAAAATATATCAGGGAGAAAGAAACAAACATCAGATACATCTGAAAGAACATCAAATGAACTCTGAAACACACCAGAGATACTCGGAAAAACATCAAACAAACTCTAGGGCACATCTAGAAACAAAATGAAAACATCTAGAAGAGCATGAGATGAAGATAAGGCTCTGAATATACATCCAAAACATTTAGGAAAACATTAAATGTACGGGAAAAGTTTGAAGACATATCTGGAAGAACATCAGATAAGCAACAAAGAGGTTCTGGAAGAACATCAGAACCAAAACTCAATTTGGAAAAACATCATAAAAAGAAACAAAGGAGTTTTGGAAGAACATCAGAATAAAACTCAATCTGGAAAAACATCCGAGAGAGAAACAAATCCGAAAAACATCGGATATATTCTAGAAGAACATCAGAATCAAAGGGAATATCTGGAAAACCATCAAATAAGTTCTGGAAGAACATCAGAACAAAGACTCAATCTGGAAAAACATCAGAAAGAGAAACAAATCCGGAAAACATCGGATAGATTCTGGAAAAACATCAGAATCAAAGGAAATATCTGGAAAAACATCAGATAAGTTCTGGTAGAACATCAGAACAAAGACTCAATATGGAAAAACATCAGAAAGAGAAACAAATCTGAAAAAACATCGGATAGATTCTGGAAAAACATCAGAATCAAAAGGAATAATCTGGAAAACCATCAGATAAGTTCTGGAAGAACATCAGAACAAAGACTCAATCTGGAAGAACATCAGAGAGAGAAACAAATCCAGAAAAACATCGGATAGACTCTGGAAAAACATCATAATCAAAAGGAATATCTAGAAAACCATCAGATAAGTTCTGGAAGAACATCAGAACAATGACTCAATCTGGAAAAACATCAGAAAGAGAAACAAATCCGGAAAAACATCGGATAGACTCTGGAAAAACATCAGAATCAAAGAATATCTGGAAAACCATCAGATAAGTTCTGGAAGAACATCAGAACAAAGACTCAATCTGGAAAAACATCAAAGAGAGAAACGAATTTGGAAAAATATCAGATAGATTCTGGAAAAACATCAGAATCACAAGTACTATCTGGAAAAACATCAGATAAGTTCTGGAAGAATATCAGAACAAAGACTCAATCTGGAAAAACATCAGAAAGAGAAACAAATCTGGAAAAACATCGGATAGATTATGGAAAACATCAGAATCAAAGAAAATATCTGGAAAAACATCAGATACGCTAAGACAAAAACTGCTCGGTAGGTGCCAAGTGAGTTTGACTTTGACCACAAGGTAAGACATGGATAAAACACGACCTCGGGATAAATGCAAATGAGGATGAAACACTTATGATATGTATATGTATATAAATTTGATCAAATGCAAATGCATATATCGACGACAAAGCTTGACTCTTTTGGTGAGATGACAAGACTGGAAAACTGATTCCTCAACACGGAAATCACTGCCATTCTGCTTAGGGCCCAAGATGTTACTGCTGAGCACATATCTGCCACACTGGTAAACTGTATCAGGTGATGGTCCTTGTAAGAGGGATGAAGAGCTGCTTGGGGATACTTCAAGTAAACTGCCCCAGATTAAACCATTCGTTGTAGATGAGCTGATAATGCTTCAACTTGTCTGATTCGTGAAAATGACTGTTTTACTGTGCCCTCAGAAGGCTTGCCCCAGTATGAGTCTTGAAAAATATTTTGGATAAACCAAATCTGAGAAGACCTTGCCCTAAACAAATATTGAACTGATTCTCAACAGGATTTGGAAGGAACTTGCCCCTGATAGGATCACCGACCAAGTTTCTCAATTGTTTGAAAATTCCTTGAGGAAAGCCAATTTGCAAACAAAAATATTCATACAAACATGGTAATGCAAAGTTCATGCAAATTTTGAAACCACAATCATTTTTGAAAGATGAAAAATAAATGAGTCGTTGGTCAGAACATGGTGGTTCAAGACGCTCAAAGTTTAAAACAAAGGTGTACTGCCAAAATAAATGATTCGCAAAGATCTTTTGGAGTCAGCTTACGCAACTTTGTTGTAGTACGCTTTCAAAATAACTTTGCTTCAGTTAGGTCTTTTGAGGGTTGTAACGTGGTCTGGTTCATAGTTTATGAAACAAAGAATAAAGGCTCAAAATTTATTTGTACCCACCCAGTCTACGTGATAATCTTCAGTCCTATGCTCAGTTAACTCATATTATGCATTCAGGTTCCTATAGGTTAGGAATTGCACAGATGGTAGCAATGATGGTTCAGAAGACAAGGGACCTATGAAAAGGCAGCCACTACTTCCCTATAACATTTGTTTTTTTGACATTGAGGGTTTTCAGGGTAAGGATTTAAAGATCCCCTCTTTTTATTATCCCTAACTTTTTCCTGAACTGTTTCTTTTAAAGCACACAGTCAACGGGATGCCCCAGTTTTGCCTAAGTCTCCTTCATAGGTTTTGACTTAGCATGATTTTCTTTTGATTTTTTTATGGAAGAAAGTGAACCTAGCTCTAATGATTACGGTGAACCATCATCGACTTAAATGACATCTCCAACACTCGCTTGCAGTGTGCGAAGGAAAACTTGTGAATGAAGCCTTCACATGAAAGGTGTATTGCAGGAACACACAACCAAGTTAACTGAGAACTAACCATGCCCCAGGTTAAGATTGTGGGTTTTTTGTAAAGAAAGGAACTCCAACTTCTAGGCTCGAAGGGGTTGACAAAGGAATAACTTCCTTATTTCTCCAGTGTTTGGGGATTGAAACAATGCCTTACATCGTCAGCAAAGTTTGATTGAAAGCATACTGACAGCAGTTATGGGTATAACGTTTTCATCATCCTCCCTCCAATCTTTGCATATCAAATATTTGAACAAAAAGGTGAATATTTTAAAAGTTAAAGCATAAAGATGCAAACAATGGACAAAATGAATTGAAATCGAAAGTTGCAATGCTCATTTCATTAATATAAAAGTAAAAACATAATTTAAAGGCAAACAACGAATACACAATAAGGAAAGTACAAACAACAAGAAACATGAGGCCTAGTGACTAAATCAGTATAAAGATGAGTCGTTCTGTCTGAAACACCGACGTTTAAGAAGATAGTCTACTGAAGTTGCTCTCCTCTGGAAATCAGTACTTGAAGCATCTCGGTGAGCTTGGTCATGCCTGATTTCAACTCATTGATCTCCATTCAGATTTCTGTATTATACATCTCTTGCTCTAACATCTTGCGTCTATAGTTAGCCATAGTCTGATATCGGTGTCGAGGAATCTTCTTGACGACTCAGAGGTACACTAGAAGATAAAGACAACTGGACATGAGTTACCAGACAGACATATGATATGCAAAGAACCATGCAAAGATGCAAATGCCCAATGCAATGCAATGGTTTTAAGGATTTCAACGGTCAATTGCGAATATTTTCTAGGAAAGCTGAAAAGTTTTAGATTTTGAAATGTAAGGTTTTGGAATTTGCAAAGACGGTTGAATTCCTTGAAACCAGGAATGATATGATGCTGGATGCAATGCACAAACACTTAAAGCAAGCAAAGGTCTTAGGTTAGAGAAGTATGAGCGGAGCCAAGGTCTACCCATCCCGAAAGGTATGTACTATAGGGTTAATTAGACTCGTAGAACAAGGTTCTAAAGAGGTGCCCAAAGTCATCAGTCCATCTTTCAGATATTATCAATTTCCCGAATGACTCGGTGGTTAATAATATTCTCAAGAGAACCTCTTTTAAGTGTAGTATCACGTAGCAACTATTTTGGGAATACTCCGTCATAGTCATTGCACTACGTCCTAGATAAGGCCAATGTAGTATTAAGGTAACTATGGTCCCCATCATCATAGACTCCTAGCCGAAAATAGTAAGTGTTTTCACGAATACTTGTTCAACAAAACTACATTTCAGGAGGGCCTCAACTGAGCGGTGATTCTCAAGTTAGCTTGGTCGGGACTCACTCTCTATAAGCCTCGTCGAATATATCACCTTCCTATAATAAGTGCACTCAAGTACTGGTGTAGGACTTATCTCACAACAAAGATACCCTAAGCAAGGTACAACAAATATATATACAAGCAACAATAAAGCAAATAGAAAGCAATAAAATAAGATAGGAATAACCCTTAAAAGATAAGACCGAATCCCCAGTGAAGTCACCATTTTCTATTGCGGTGAGAATATGATATCAAATTATTAATTAATAACCGGTCTTTAATTTATGCGAAGGAAAAGTCAAAGAAAGGAAAAACCTAATTTTGCATCGTAAACACAATGCGGGGAGAGATCTAGGGTTCGGGGGTTGGTTAAGCTTAGGGAAGGTATTATCACCCTAAACTTCTGTAGTCCTCTACAGGAACCTCTTGTTTTAATGTTTTCTATTTTGCTAAATTATTTGCTTAAGGGTATATGCTAAGGGTTAAAGGTGAAAGAAAGACCTAAGGGTTAGTCCTAAGTTTACTCGCCAAGACTCACATCTTGTGCCTATGTATCCGAGGTAGGGGATGGAATCAGAGTAATCGTAGTTCCCCTCGAGAGGGAGTAAGAGAAACTTCTTGACGGTGGTCAAGGTTTAAATGGGGAATAAGCGTTCATAAGGAAGCGCTTACGTGAAGTGCGGTGACTCCTATTTCTATGTTGAAATTGAATTGAATTAGAAAGGGTAAAATAGGTATTCCACGACGGGAAACCTAAAACGGAGTACGGCGACTCCTTATCCTACTGCTAGGGTAAAGGGTAATTTTGTCCACGGTGGGACGTCTATACAATTAGGGTTTGAACGGTGAAAGATTCAAAGGTGAGGACTACTGACGCGGCGGTCAAACGGCTAGGCATATTCCTTCGGAAGGGAATTACGATAAATAAGCATAATGAAAAATTAAACAAGTGACGATATTGAAATACGAAAATCATGTAAGAATAATAATGAGACAAAAGCAACGATGGTCTCGCATAAAATACAACCATGGAAAAAAAATGAAATATGAAAAATAAAGGATTAATAAAATGTACAACTGAGAAATACGAAAGGAACGACATAAGCGTTAGACGAAAATAAATGGGGCAATGTTATGCAGGCAAATTACAAATTAGAAGTGAAAACTATTAGAAATTTGAGGTTAGGAACATTTTTAAGAAAAAGTTTTAAACTTAATTAAAAATTAATCTTATTTTTAATGTTTTTAGAAAATGTTAATAATTATTTTAAAATTTTAGTGTTAATTTACAAAAAAGATGAATTTTAAATTTAAAAGAGCAAGTTTATTTTTGTTAGTTTTTTGTTTAAAGAAAAGTTAGTAAAGTAAAGATTATAAAGCTAATTTTAATTAAAAAATTAGTGATTTCTTTAAAAGTTTTAATTTCTAAAAGAATTTAATTTTAATTTTAAAAATTTTGGTTTGATTTTAAAAAGGCTTTAATTTAAGTTTTAAAAATGGGTTATAAAGTTAGTTTTCTTTTTTAAAAAGGTTTTAATTAAGTTTTAGAAAATGTTTTAAATAAGTTTAGTGATAAGTTCTTAAAAAATTAAGTTTTAATTATGTTTTTTTTTTTAAAAAATGGTTTAAAAAAAATAAGTTTTGGATTAGGTTTTAAAAAATATGGTTTTAAGTTAGGTTTTAATTACAATTTTTTTTGGTTTTAATTTTAAGTTGTTAAAGAATAAGTTTTAATTAAATGTAAAAAAAAGAAAGGTTTTAATTTAATAAGTTAATTAAAATTTAATTTACAAGAACTAAACATGATTTTTCTTAACATGATTTTAATAATCTAATTAAACTAAATAGCAAAATTAAAAAATTAAAAAGAAATACAAATGAAAATAATACTAAGAAATAAAAGGGGGTAGTCAAATGGTTGCTGAATGTTCTCGGATTTGGAAACCCTCTTCTTCCTCATTCCACCCGCGGCGGCGCTGCTCCATTGTTGTTCTTTGAAGCAAATCAATGTCTTGGAAGTTTTTCAGAAGTGGCTGATATTGTTATGGAACTGAGTACGCTAATCGATCTTGTTACTGCTGATCATAACTTCCTCAGAGACTTTTCGAGCAACCTCAACATCAAAACTGGCAATCAAAAAGATGTATGGGAGGTTGTGTCTACGTCTACTAAAAAAGTTTTGACTCTCGAGAAAATTTCTGAGAAGAACAAGAAAGAGGTCAAAAAATGCGACAAGAATATTGCAGAGTGGGAGAGACAAATTATCAGTTTACAAATCAAAATCTCTCAAGCCAAGCAACGCAAGACTAACCTGCTTAGTTTTGTCAAAGACAAGGTGGCGAAAGAGATCCAGGCTTGCCTTCAACATCTTGAAAATGCTCAACAACTTTGGAAAGAGATTGAAACCCTCTCGATCAACAAAACTCTTTGTGAACACCGCTTGATGCACCAAAGGTCGAAGTACGAAAAGATGAAAGGCTCTCTTCCCTTCTAAATTTATCCTGTAGCATTTTTTCTTCTTTTGTTAATCATGACTTTTGGCCCTTTGTGGCCTTTCTCTGTAATGGATTAAGCAATTTTGGCCTTTTTATCTACCATATTAGCTTTTCCCTTTTTCTTATAATTACTCTTTAGTTATTTTTATCTCTTGAAGTGTAGGTTTATATTTTTTCAAATATTTCCTATTAACGCTCGACATTCTTTTATCTTCGTCTAACTCTTCAATCTCATATGCGCCATTATAAAAAACTTGTATGAATTAAAAAGGGCCTTCCCATTTGGGGGACCACTTACCTAAGGCTCTATATTTTCGATCCACATGCAAAATTACTTTCCAAACCAATTCTTCTGGCGAGAACATCTTGACCTTAACTTTCTTATTATAAGATTTCTCTAATCTTTTCTTCAGCCTTCTTAACAATTCTAAGGCATGGTGCCTTTGTTCATCAAAATCAACCAACTCATCCAACATCATGTTCAAGTAGGATTTTGATGGAGTCTCATGGTGCCTTTGAATCCTTGTTGATTGTAATTAATTTTCCACCGATCCAGCCTCATTATTTCAAATCGAGTTGCCCCCAATTCTAACAATATCATAAGTCTGGCTATTAAAGCCTCATATTCAGCCTCATTATTCGAACATAGACCTTCAACTTTGTACTTGAATTTTGTTGGAATTTTGTCAGGAGAAATGATCAACACTGCTACACCGGTCCCATCTCTATGGCTAGAGCCATCGAAATATAACTTCCAAGGATCAAGCTCGAGATAGTTTCTGTTATTCTCATTTTTCGAGTGGTCGACTATAAAGTCTGCTACCACTTGTCCTTTAACAGCCTTTAAAGGCATATGCGTTAAAGAATATTCAGTTAAAGGTAACACCCATTTACCAATTCGACTATGCAAAATTGGTTTGGACAACATGTGTTTAATGATATCGAAATGAGACGAAACATAAACATTAATTGGTTTTATATAATGCTTTAACGTCGTACAAGAAAAATACAAGCATAAAGATAATTTTTCAACTATGCTATACCTAGTTTCTGCATCATTTAAAACTATACTAAGGTAGTAAATGGCTCTTTCGACACCATTTTCATCCTCTTGAGCCAGCATGCTCCCTAAAGTTTTATCTGACGCATATATATATAACCTCATGCTCCTATTCCTACAAGGTGGTGATAGAATTATAGGATGACTCAAGTAATCCTTGATTTTATCGAATGCTTCTTGCTGAGGTTGTCCCCATTCAAACCCTTCCTTGTTGAGTCAAAGCAGAGGTGAGAAGACTTGAGTCTTTCTGCTGAGATTCGATATGAATCTCCTTAAGAATTTAATCTTGCCCATCAATGACTGTAATTCCTTCTTTGTTGACGACACTTTCGCCTTCATTATGGCCTTGGTCTTATTCTGATTTGTTTCGATTCCCTTTTTGTGGACCATAAAGCCTATGAAATCTCCCGTCTGCACACAGAAAACACATTTGAGAGGATTTATTTTTAGACTATGTCTTCTCATCCTTTCGAAAGATTGTCGATGATGGTCGATATGATTCTTCCCTGAAATAGACTTAACAACAATATCATCAATGTATATTTGCATAAATGTCTCTATATAATCATGGAAAATCGAATTCATTTCCTTTTGATACGTTGCCCTAACATCTTTTAAACCAAATGGCATCACTACCCATTTGTAAGCGCCTAAGACCCCAGGGCATCAAAAGGTTGTCTTCGATACATCTCTTCAGCAATGAAAATTTGGTTATATCGTGAATACCCATCAAGCATACTAAGGTATTCGTGGCCTGCGGCGAAATCGACTAACATTTCTGCCACATGCATTGAATATTCATCCTTAGGGATTGCAACATTTAAATCTCTAAAATCTATACATACCCTCAAAGAACCATTATTTTTAATAAAAGGCACAATATTTGCTAACCATTCAACATATCTGGCTATACAAATGAATTAACGTAGACTGTCTGCTTTGAAGCCTGGAACTCCCTGCGGTAAGCCATTGATGAACCCCTGTCGACATCGAACTTTTGCCATTTCTACTTTCCATGATGGTTGCCTTCGACTGGTTACATCCAACTTCTCTTTGAAGCCTCATCCGTTGGTTTGAATGTAGAGGATTTAACTCCTGGCACCCTTTGCTTGGTTTTATCTCGCCTTGAAGAGGATCTTCTTAGTTCGAAACCTCATTGTTCGTAGGGGGCTCTGTGCTCACGCCTTTCTTTTACCTTCCTCACACTGCCTTTTTGTCAAACACACCACTGCACCTTGGGCATAACATAACTTCAGATTTCTTATTTTGGCACATGCGGAGAAAATCTATGAGGCTTTTCTCCTTCATTAGGTAGGCAACTTTGTTATACTCTCCCTGTCGCCGCTCCTCGTCGACTTCCATGGGGGTTTCCTGTGAGATCTCCACCATGTTGATGTCCATATTGAGATCATCAACAATGTCCATCTTACAGAATTTCATTTGAAGGCCATCAGTGGCTTTGTCCATTCAAACGAAACCGTCAGCAGTTTCCTTCGTTATCATCATAAGGTTGGAGTCCTCAGTAACGCCTTTTGCGAAGCCATCAGTAACTCCGCAGTTGAAACTATCAATAGTTTCTTTGATGAAGCCTTCAGTAGCTTCACGAATGAAATCTTTCATGAATTTCTGGTCAAGATCTTCAGTAACCTGGACCAAAACAACCTTATTAATGAAGTCTTAAGTGACTTCAACCATGTTGACTGCATTGTCGAAATCTTCAGTAACTTCGACTGTGTTAACCTCTTTTGGCTCCGTATAATGAGTGTCAACAACTTGTAGAGGGTCAGAGTCAACTTTCATCTGGTTCTTGGACTTCTCCCAGAATTTGAGCCTTCTCTCCAGGATAGCATTCTGAACAAGATCCCTAAAAAGAAAATATTGAGAGCTTTTATGACCCAAATAATTATGGTATTTACAAAATCCTTTTTTCTTTATTTGATTTAAAAGGGGGCATTTTAGCACCAGGTGGTACTATCATTTTCCCATCTTTAACTAACAAATCAAAGATTTCGTCACATTTTGTGACGTCGAATGTATAAGTTTTCTTAGGAAACCTATCATTTTTTTCTTCTGATTAAGCAGAGTCCTTCCCATTCAAAGGTGCTAAAACCTTGCAAGAATAGGGTGAACCTTTTTTCAATTCAGTGAGATCTACTCAATTCTCATCGAAACTCATAGGCTCACTATAAGGCCCTTTGTCCTCTTCATTAAATTCGACATAGACTATTCTTTTATTCTTATTTGCCCTAGCCTTTTCTTCTTTCAAACTTTCTAACTGTCGAACCCTATCAACCAACTAGGCCATATCCCTCAGGTATTGAGTATCTAATTTCTTCCTGATGGAATAATTCAGGCCGCCAACAGCCATTTCGAGAAGCTCATGTTCTGGCACTTGTGTGAAACACCACGCCATGAGAAGTCGGAACCTATTCAAATAATCGTCTATTGGCTCAGTAAAATTTTGTTTTATACTAGCCAATTCCTTCAAAATGATCTTTGTTTGTCTAATGTAGAATTGATCATGGAACCAACGTTCTAACTGGGTCCAATTATGAATCAAATTCGGAGGTAGGGTTGTGAACCAAGTGAAAGCGTTCTTTGTAACAGAACTTGGGAAATATTTTACCCTAAGGTTCTCATCATTCGAAAATTCTCATGCTTCTATCAAACACCTAGCCACATGTTCGACAGTGGACTCAGTAGTATCCCTAGAAAACTTAGTAAACTTAGGAACCTTTGTTCTTAGGGGTAAATTTGACTGAAGGATGTATTTAGATAACGTTGATGTATAATTTGGCCGTCGAAGGCCAAAGTTTACTCCGTTACGTGCTATGATTATTTCGACCATGGCAGCTAAATTATTATCTGCTACTAGGTTGTTACGTCGAACTTGTCGTACAATGTTTTCAGCATCCTAGTTCCTATTTACCAAAATTACCCTTGCTTCTTCTTCTCTAGGAATTTGCGGTTGATTCCTAGGGGGTTCGACTCTAGGTCGTTCGATCATTCCCTGGTTGTTTTGATTTTCCTGGGATATATTTCCCAGATTTTGTTGAATTTGGTTAATGGTGGTATCTTCGTCGAAAACTACCCCTTGGTTTTCTATCATATACTCCCTCGGTGGTTGTCGAGGGGGATTTGGTACACCAGAGAATTCTACAAGGCACGTCATTTGCGCTGCTAATTGTTGATTAGTTTGGGTAATATTCTGAATAAGGGATTGAAAAATTTCCCCCATAGTTTGGGACATCATTTGGACCATTTGAAGGTTAATCTCGTCCATCTGTTGTCTTAAGTATGATGCATAAATGGTTGTCAAATTTGGCATTTGGGCTGAATACCCTAATCCTAAAGTTTGACTATTTTGACCCATATTTGCCCCAGAGCCTGATCCTTGTAATGGCGAAGTCATTACGAGTTCTGTATATAATGGAAGGGCGTTTTGTAAGTTTGTCATCATCGAAGTTGGCATCCCATAGGTTGGGTCTCGAGGCAGGGGTATTGGAAACACATGAAGAGGGACGCTTCTGAATGCTGAAACCCCTATTGGTGGTAGAGTCCGTGGAGGACCCTTTGGCTCAATATAAGTCAGAATGGGTTGCGTATGGGCAATCAAATGTGTATGTATCGAACTTCCCATAGATGGTATTGCTTCAGAGACAGGCGCTGAGACCGTTGATCCTCTTGTCGAAGATCCTATGGATTGTTCTACATTGTTACTAGGCATGTCCTGAGGAATATTTGGTTGGTTAGAATTTGCCGCCATTCTCCTCCTATATCTTCTCCTTATTCTATCTTCGTTAGCAGTGACTACTTTACCACTTCTTAATAACATGCAACGAAGTTTTCAAAGAGAAAGTTGACTGCAGAACTAATAAATTTTCAAACAATTTCGAAGCAAGTTTTATGATCACTTAGCACTGTCCCACTGGGCGTGCCAATTTGTTTGCCGTGAAAATTGGTGAACAACCGCTGGTCTTCCAAATCGAAAAAGATTTGTTTTACTTGCAGGATCGACCACACAAACTTAGAACATGTGCTACTTGATCTTAAATAAAGTTTAGAAAAACGATGAACACTTCGACAGAGTTCATGATAAAATAACTTATTTCAAATGTAAATGGAATTGAACAAGAAGGATTCAAGTAGAAAGACTGGTAAAAAATTTAGAAAGTAACTTGCATAAAGAAAGGATAAATTCTTAATGAAAAAGATTTATTGAATTGCATTGAAATGTTAAAAATGGTGTTACATCAACGTACATTCTCACAAACTCGTTTCTCTACACACGAGTACTTGGAGTATATTGAAGAATGTGTACACAATTGAACACACAAAAATCCTAACACTAAGACTTGTTATTTATGCTAATCGAAAATAACTGTCATTAATGGCTAACAAACTAAATCGAGACAAGTGATGCTCTGCATGTCTTCGATTCCTAAAAGCGTTCGACGTGTCTTCTTTGAGAAATGGATAAGAACGAACTTTCTCTCCTTTATTTGAATTCAAATCTTTCTGTCGAAATGCCTTCAGTAGCACCTCTGTCGAATCGAATCTTCCAACTGTTAAAAAATATTTCTAAATCTGTAAAATAGTTTCTCCTGACAAAAGGACACCTTCGACTCACATTCTAAAAATATGGTTCCGGTCGAAGTCCTCTGATTTTTCAAAAAATTCTATTATTTTCTTCTAAGTCAATTTAGGCGTCCAAATTTAGAGCCAACAGTGACACATCTCAAAAGTCTTCTTTTATTTTTTATATGAACACAAATTATATGTATTATCTATTGAAAGTCATGGGTTCGAATCCTCACAAAGACAAAAATACATTAAACTAACAATTTACTTTATTTCACATCACTCATAATTCTATATGACATAATTCAAAACTCTTCTTAATTTTTCAAATGGACAAAAATCATATGTATTATCTATTAGAGGTCATGAGTTCAAAATTCATATCTAACACCTAGTTATTTACTAACTTTGATATATTATTTTATACACTTTACAAACACTATTTACATTTTTTTTCAAGATTTTTACAATAATATAAATGTGATAAAAGAAATGACGATTACAACACTCTTAGTTCATATTAAAATATGATCGAGTATACAACACTCTTTTACTGTATTGATATATTTCATTACTACATTCTTCACATTATTTTTTCACAAAAATATAAAATTTTTCTAAAGTGATTATAGTTTACTAAATACTTACTTTTATAATAGCGATCATATGAATATAATAAAAAATAGAGGAAGTAATGACTAAAATAAGAACTCTCATATTTAAACTAATATCAATTTTTTTTTATTTTAATTTTCTTATTTTTTTTTGAGTGATTTAAGTAGTGACAATATTATTATTAAATAAATTCTTATAAATGAAACGTTACACTCTCAACTAAATAATAAAATTTTTAGAATGTTATGTTTTAAAAAATGACATATCATATGTTTTTTGATGTGACGAATAAAAAAATGAATTGTTAATAAAATAGTGTGAGATGTAGTTTTAATATAATACAATAGATAAATTATATATGATAGAATATGATATATAAAATTATTTCTTATAATTTTTTCCATCTAAGAATTTTTCATGAAATGAAAGGTGAATAAGCCGTTACGGTAACTATACTTGAAAGGTTTGTGTCTCAATGTTAGATCCTTTTCTTTCTCAATTTTTTTATTCCTTATTACAATTCTCATTGTTGCTTTCTGATTCCTTGCTTCACTTTAATATGGAATTAACCAAAGCAAAAAGAATCTTAATCTATGCAAAACCAAAACTAAAACTCTTTCAAAACTGTACAAAAGAATCTATGTTCTATAAATGTTGTCCTAGGCGTCCAATTAAATAAATAATCACATCAGAGTTTCATCCTAGGTAACAACTATATTTTTATTTATCACAACACAAATATTTATATATATAAGTCTAACATTTCAGATTTTTTTTTCTTGCAAGCTCTAATTAATATTTTGAGAATCCAACTATATAAACCATGGAAGCCTTGAGTGTAATCTGGGACTTTGCTAAAAGTTTGTTCAGATGCACAAACGCACAAGTTGCCTATGTTTATAAGCTGCAAGAGAATCTGGAATCATTGATGGAAAAATGGGAAGATCTTGAAAACAAGAAAAAGGATGTGCAAACAGAAATTGATAGAGCTGAGAGCACAGGAGTCATGAAAAGATCAAATGAAGTGATTGGTTGGTTACATGAATTTCAAAAATTTGAAGAGGTATTTATTATTTGACTTTAGTCTACATCATATTGAATTTCAAATTTGGAAATTAGAAAATATAACTTATTGTCCACTCAATTAGTTACATGTAAGTTTATTTCAACTTAAATTATATTTCATGTATGGAAAGCAATTTATTAAAAACAAACATTCTTGGAGAGGGATGAAACATTTTAATTAGAGACCTAAGCACCATAGCAGAGATTTGGAGCAAAGCTTGTTGGGTTACCACGTAAACCCAATGGGATGCTAAAGTTTTAGTTATAATGAAATTCTTTCTAAATTTTCTACCTATTTCGTATATGTTCGTGACTATGTATTTCTAACAGAAAATGAAAGACATTCCCAAATTTCAAGAAGTTCAAAGTAACCAATGTTTGAATGGTTATTTCCCAAAGAATTGTGTGTCAAGCTACAAGTTAGGGAAAACAATTGTTAAGAGGCTTGATGACATAAACGGCCTGCTAGCTAGAGCTGGTAATATGCAAATTGCTCTCAAGCAACCACCTAAACCTATAGATGAGATGCCTTTTAGCGAGACTATAGGATTAGACTTGATCGTCCAAAAAGTATGGAATTCTCTTGAGGATGACACTGTTGATGTAATTGGTTTATATGGAATGGGTGGTGCTGGAAAAACAACCCTTATGAAAAGAATTCACAATGAATTAGGAACGAGGGATCATAGTTTTGATCTAGTGTTATGGGTGGTGGTTTCTAGAGATTGTGATGTCAATAAAATAGGGAATGACATCCACAAAAAATTAGGAATTGATGAATTTTTTTGGAATACAAGTACCCATGAACAAAGAGTAGCAAAGATTTATGACCGATTGAAAGGAAAAAAGTTTTTATTGATGTTAGATGATTTGTGGGGAAAGCTTGAACTAGAAGCAATAGGAGTTCCTGATCCGAAAAAAAATAACAAATCAAAAGTAATGTTCACA
Organism: Lathyrus sativus; assembly: GCA_963859935.3. Lineage (NCBI taxonomy): Eukaryota > Viridiplantae > Streptophyta > Magnoliopsida > Fabales > Fabaceae > Lathyrus > Lathyrus sativus. The sequence goes on along the minus strand of OZ012741.1, from coordinate 592,169,930 downwards.
ACACGATCTGAAGATGTGTGCGATAAAATGCAAGCTCAAAAGAAACACAAAGTAGAATGTTTATCAGAGAAAGATGCATTTGATTTGTTCTGTAAGAAAGTAGGTGATGAGACTTTAAAATGCCACACAGAGATCCGAAAGCTAGCACATGAAATGGCTAAAGAATGTGGAGGATTGCCGCTGGCATTAATCACTGTGGGAAGTGCCATGGCTGGAGTAAAAAGCTTTGAAGCTTGGATGGTTGCGAAAAATAATTTGAGGAGTTCTTCTTGGACAGCCTCGGATTTAGAGGATAAAGTTTTTCGTATCCTCAAGTTTAGCTATGATAAACTTCCTGATAAGGCACATAAAAATTGCTTCCTATACTGCGCACTATACCCAGAACATTTTGAAATAGACATGGATGACCTTATTGATCGATGGATCGCTGAGGGATTTCTTTGTAGAGATGACACAAGTATATTTGATATGTACATCCAAGGGAAGTCAATTATTGAAAAATTAACACTTTCATGCCTATTAAATGAGAGTATTGACATCGAATCTTTCCGTTATCTTGAGAGGAATAATAGGGCAGTTAAGATGCATGATGTGATTAGAGATATGACACTATGGTTAGCTCGAGATGAAGATGAAAACAAAGACAAAGTCGTAGTTCAGGGGGAAGGTTTTTCCATTTCAGAAATAGATTCTAAAAGATTGAATTCTATAGAGAGAATTTCAATAATAAATGATAAAAGTTTTTTAGAAGAATTCCATCTACCAGCTTGTCCAAATCTCATCACTATTTGTTTTAGATCACAACGGGTTTCCATTTTATCAAATTTGCAATTCCTAAAAAGGTTGAGAGTGTTGGATTTATCATATACTACATCTCTTGAGATAATCTCCCCTGAAATAGGTGAGTTAATCAACTTGGAGTTCCTTAACATTTCAGGAACATCAGTATCTTCGTTTCCCATTGAATTCAAGAAGTTGAAAAATTTGAGGGTATTCCTTATGGAATATATGAAAGGCTTTTCTAGTAATATTTTTCCATTGGCAGTTATAGAAAGTCTGGAACAATTAAAAGTGTTTAGATGTAGTAGAAGCTACGTCAATGGAGAAGACGAGATATCATTACTAGAGGAGCTGGAAGCCTTACCAAAATTGGAGGAACTGAGCATCCAATTAATTGACATCACAAGTATGCAGAGACTATTTAACTCCACCAAATTACGAGGTTGCTGTAGATGTCTTAAGCTTCATTGCAGTGGAGTGGATATCAAGAAACTAGACACAGTTGAAATGTCATCATTATTAGCATCCATGTCAGAAATGACTCATTTGGACTGCATACATCTTATACTGATGCGCAGCCTCGTGGATGGTTCACGAGTTACTGAGAAATGCTATCTTGGAAAGCTTCGACAAGTGCGCATATTTATTTGTGGTTCAATTACTAATTTGACCTGGTTGAGGTATGCTCCGTTTCTCGAGTATCTTGTTGTTTATGCTTGTGTTTCAATTGAACATGTGGTGAAGGAAGCTAAAGATGACGAAGGTGTTGGCTATGAGTCTATGAATGATAATATATTCACAAATCTTAAAGATCTTTGCCTTCATAATATGCCAAAGCTAGTGAGCATCTACCCAAAAGGTTTGGCTTTTCCTTCCCTACAACGTATTTGTGTAACTAATTGCCCAAATCTGAGGAAGCTTCCTTTCAACTCCACCTTTTCTTCAAAGGACAACTTGGTTGCAATACAAGGAAGTACCGAGTGGTGGGACAATTTAGAGTGGGATGACACATTTATTCAACACTTTCTGCGTTCTAAATTTCAACATAACAAGGGCATGGGCATAGAATTTCTAGATTGGTACTTAAATCGATAGTGATGTAAATCTTATATCATAAACAAGTATGTGTGTATATTCTGATTCCGATTTCATTTCTGCTCATTGTTGATTAACAAGGCTTTATGTGTTCCTTTCTTCTCCATTTTCTTTGATGGTTTTTATTTATCGCTACTTTATACTATTTAATCCGGCCTATGCGTTGTTGCTTATATACAATTTCATACCTGTCAAATCTTTGTTATACTATTTTATCTAGCTCCATCTAAAATCAGTCACATATCTGTGTGATGGTTATTAGAGGGATATTTGGCATCATTTAGTTAAAAAATAACGACGAAGACTTCACCATCCTCCAACTCAACAAAAACCAAGGTTCCTCTACATGAGTATCGGTATCACATGAGTAAAGAACAACAAAGAAACAACATGCGGTGAGAATACGTTCATAAATGTTAGAGGTGCATAAAACAACAAAGATAACTCACTAATTTATTGCTACTCTAATGCATGTTAACAAGTTTTGGATATCAAAGTTGTATTACTAATTTATCTACCCACTGAAGGTTCCTCTCTGAAATTGATTCCTTTTTGAACCAAAACTCGTCCTTGGTTCCCACTTCTGAATCTAAAACTTGTTATTGGATCGAAGTCCCAGACTCGTAACTAGTCCTCACTTCTGAATCAGAAACTCATATCTCAACCGAAGCCCGTACACCTGTCTCCGAAACACATGGTGCATGAAATGCAACAAATAATACAATTGCAAAATTCATCATTGGTTCTTCTCTGAACCCACATCATCACAAATATAAGGTCACCACAGTAGTTCCTTTCAAAACTACACACTTCAACATAAATAGCGTCAATATAAGACCACCACAGTAACTCCTCTTTGAACTATGTATCTCAATATAATTCATCACGAGTTTATAATTACAACTCAACAATATTTATAATTAAATAATTATTCAACAATACTCACTGAAAAGGTAAAAATAACACTAGACCATAAATATTCGATAGGATCAACTGATAACTCAACAGAGTTCACAAGTGACTCTTCAACATGTCTTCTTTGAGAAAAGGATAAGAACAAACTTTCCCTTCTTTATTATAATTCAAATCTTCCTGTCGAAATGCCTTCAATAACACCTCTGTCGAATCGAATCTTCCTACTGTTAAAAAATATTTCTAAGTCCGTAAAATAGTTTCTCCTGACAAAAGGACGCCTTCGACTCACATCCAAAAATATGGCTCCGGTCGAAGTCCTCTGATTTTCCAATAAATTCTATTATTTTCTTCTAATCCAATTTAGACGTCGAAATTTAGAGCCAATAGTGACACATCTCAAAACTCTTCTTTTATTTTTTATATAAACAAAAATTATATGTATTATCTATTGAAGGTCATGGGTTCGAATCCTCACAAAGACAAAAATACATTAAACTAACAATTTACTTTATTTCATATCACTCATAATTCTATATGACATAATTCAAAACTCTTCTTAATTTCTCAAATGGACAAAAATCATATGTATTATCTATTAGAGGTCATGAGTTCAAAATTCATATCTAACACCTAGTTGTTTACTAACTTTGATATATTATTTTATAAACTTTATGAACACTATTTACACTTTTTTCAAGATTTTTTCAATAATATAAATGTGATAAAAGAAATGACGATTACAACGCTCTTAGTTCATATTAAAATATGATCGAGTATACAACACTCTTTTACTGTATTGATATATTTCATTACTACATTCTTCACATTATTTTTTCACGAAAATATAAAATTTTTCTAAAGTGGTTATAGTTTCACTACTAGAAATGCTGTATTTAGCCTCGACCATTTTCTGACACTATAAGGCAAAAAATTGCCGCTACTAGCCAATTAGCCTCGGTGTAGCGTCGGTGTCGGGATAGGCTAAAACGACCGAAGCTAACATTTAGCGTCAGCCAAAAAGAGCCGTGTCTACAGTAGCCTCAGTCTAGCTGTGTCTAATTTAACCTCAGTTTAGCCGTGTCTACTTTAGCCTCGGTGAAGCCGTGTCAAAAAACAAAAAATAGCCTGAGCCTGACCGAGGCTAAAGTCAAACTCCATAAGCTCACATAATATTTAGCCTTGGTCCTGGTCGAGGCTAGAGGAACATTTTGCCTCGACTTTTTCAAGGCTAAGTTCAAACTTTATAAGTCAACAAAATATTTAACTTTGGCCTAACCGAGGCTAAAGTCAAATTGTACCAACATTTAGCAATCAAACTCCGAAGCGCCTTGTGGAGTCCGAAGCACAACTTGACCTATTCCATTCTGATCCTTTGTAATTTCAGTTGCTGCTCTAAAGTCCGATACTGCTGCAGAATGCTCCATCTAAATTAAACATGCAGCAACAAGGCAAAAAACTATTCAACATAAACCGATACATACATACATACATATATATATATATATATATATATATATATATATATATATATATATATATATATATATATATATATATATATATATATATATATATATATATATATATATATATATATATATATATATATATATATATATATATATATATATATATATATATATATATATATATATATATATATATATATATATATATATATATATATATATATATATATATATCCACAATTAGGATTCACACATGACAATGCATCCATTCATACAACGGTCTTATCAGCACAACATCTAGAATGAATCAACATTACACTAAACCAATTGATATTGAATGAATCAATCTCACCTTCCACATTATAATAGCACAACATGTTAACCGACAGTGATAAATCATTTGGATTAGCATTGCACATTCGAATCTAGTTGCATAACTAACATGAATCTATTCCATAAGTTTACACTAACTCCCGACTTTTCATTTTAAACTAAATAGCATGTAAATTAGTAGTTCATTAATACATAACCTACAGTCATCAACTAAGTGAATTAACGCCTAACCAAATTCACATTGCATATTAACAGACTAACTACTCACGAATTGCTTCTCACTAACTTTAACTAGTTAACAATTTCATTAACACTAAACAACTGAACTCCATGTCACAGTTAAACAAAATTTTAGGACCAAGTGTGAAGAATAGTAAAATTAGCTTACATTATTCAATGATGATCCTCTAACTCGACAACCCCCTATTTATATATGATGAACCTAACTAACACATTAACTAATAACTTCACAGACTAATTCATTGTTTCATTTCCTAACAAATTCCTCTGTATCCTATATTCTAGTGCATTCTCTCATCGAATATCGAGCTATGGAGCATATACAAAATTAGAGCACATTAAAAAGGTAAGTATAGCAGCCTCTTGTCAATCTTCAAAAGGAAAAAAATTACATACTAATATAAACCCAGGGAGGGAAATTGGTTTCAATAACCAAACCTGGACATGTGTATCTTGGCAGTGATCTTTATGTAGAGCCTTCACTATTTCATGAAGTGTCTTAGCAGGTTTACTATGCAACCGTAGTTGCATCTCTGTATCATCAGCATGATTACTCTTCAAAGCAGTAACTGCAACATCAAGCTGGTTGATTCTTTCGGTCAAAGCACTAGAGCATATTTCAGGCCAATTTTCATTCTCAGTCCAAGCCAATTCATTCTGAAGGCACAAAAGATCCTTTTCCAAATTGGATATATCATGAATGATTGCCTCCTAAGCTTCTACCTATGAGCATGTGAATACCTGGATGAAAAGAAGAAACATGTTAAGAAAACAGAGCCTTTGGTGAAGCACTAGTCTATGTGTCCCACTCTTTAATATGATATGTAGTTTCCTATTGTAGAGTTGAAAATTGTTTTAAGTTAAAACAAAATCACTGTCAATAATGAAGTACAAATACCATACCACCATTGTTGTCTTCTGAGCCAGCATCATTGATGATTCATATAGTGGACACAGTACCTCGGGAACGCTCCATGGCTAACAATAACAAACATGCTCAAGTTACTTTACGTTGGATGAAAATGCCAATGCAACAAAGTTGAATTCCTCTACCTCCAAATCCATATGATCAACAATGTGGATGATGGAACCACCTCTATCACAAGGTCTTATCAGGTACCCATTGGGCAGCATCTCAACTCTAACAAAATGCTGCACAGGAGGCATGCTTGGACCATTCTGTGTGTTTTTAAGAGACCTCTCACATATCTTAAAAAAAGAAAGCATTAAAGAATTGATTCAAATGTGCTCATGTACTTCAGAATTAGGACAACTTTTAATAAAATAATAGAAATGGGCATTGTACATAAGAGATATCTGTTTTTGACTACACCATCGAATCAAAATAGAAATATTAAAGGTTCTTTACATTGACTTACCACTAGGCTTCCATCTTCTAACACAGATGTGTAGCGCAACAACCATAAGTCTCGTGCAGGAGCCAATGTGGTTGGCGCATATAGCTGATCATACAAAAATGCAAATAAGATATCCACAGTATGTTATGTTACAAAGTCACCATTCATAGACACTGAATTTGAGTTGCTTTACCTGCATGTAAAGCAGCTTAATGGTTCCACCATTTGCTGTGGGGAGTACATTCAGAACATCCACAGCTCGGCAATCACGATACCACGAGGGCCAAAATGATCAAAATGACCTCAGATATAATAGGTGCAACAATATATGAAAATTATTACACATTATATTACCTTATTTCCAAGCCTAACAAGCCTCAATGCCACTTCAACAACAGTATTTGCAGTAGCAATTACATCAATTGCACGTCCTGTAATAGGCCCCTCTTGAAGAACATGTGTGTGAGCCACAACAACGCCAAATCACTGCAAAAAATCAAAGATGCCATTACTATATATCTCCTAACAACAGCACAAACCAAAGCAATATACATCCTTCCAAGAAAAATTGATCAATGGAGTCTTACATTTTCAAAATATCCCCTTCTTCCAAAATCGTTTCATCACTTGCAAGAGGAGAGAAATGACACATAGTATTGTTTACAGATACGCAAGTTGGGAAGGCAACACCTCTCTCAATCTTCTTCTTGACATTCTTGTACATGTTACCAGTTTGCCTTATTTACAAAACACACCACATTCCAAGCAGTGTTGTTGTAGTTCTAGCAACATTCCAAGCCCTATATTCGTACATGAGCTTATTTCAACGTGATAACTCATAAATACAAACTAATTCCAGGCCCTATTTCACAAAATGCAGTAAACAAATACACCATGTCAAGAATAGGGGCCTGACCTTATGTGGGTGGATATCATAAAAAATATGAGCTTGACCTCCGTAGAAGATAGTCATCTGGCGGCTGGTAGGTGTTAGCCTGTGTTGACTTCTGTCAATACCAAAATTTATAAAGTCAAGCAAATTCTCCTTTGTTCCAAGGTGAAGATACACACATGTTAAACATTCGTACATGTCAAAAACACACATACACACAAGCATGAGAATTGGAGCATGTTTATCACCTGAAGCTTGGGCTCTTATACTACTGGTACTGCAGATTCTGTTGTTGGTCACTTCTAATAAGGCGTTTGACTCTTGTTTAAAGCTCTACTCATACGAAACCAACCACGCTGACACAAATCACCTACACCTATTATTCACCCATGATGATTTGAATTGTTCAGCCCTGTAGAGCATGTCGAGCCTGTGTCTCTACAAGTCAGCACATGATATAGAGCCAACAACTCCAACCATAACCAAAATTTCATTTAATTTAATTGAAACATAACAAATACACTTAAAGTGTACTAAGTTTAAAACTTACCTGTAGATAGTATTTCATCTGCTCCTCTTTAGAAGGCTTTGCCAAGGTGCTCATATCAACACCATGGCAGGCTTTTGTTTCATCAAAAAAGTTATGCCAATCAACCATAGCCGATTGGTAATCATCCAGTTTTTGTTCTACTATTTCAGTCCTGATACACGCCATCCACATACGAGCATGACTGGAATACCTATAAAATATCTTAGAAGAACTTCATTTCCAAAGATAACACCAATTGTAAAATATTTTTAAATCAATTGCAACTGTAACATAACACCAATAGCCACCAAAGATTTACTCATTCACAAAATGAATGTTAATGTTAGAAAAACTTCATTTTCATAAATATCTTAGAAGAAAACATTACTTACATCGCTCCTGTGGGTTTAAGTCAGCGGTCACGAGCACATATAACAGAATCGAACATATATTATCGCAGAAGTTTACAGATCCTGATTCAATCGGTGGCATCAAATATGCAGCCAAGAGTTCAGACACCAGGGCAGCAACCAGTGGAACCCTTTTCAAGTTCTTTATCACTGAATTGTCATCACTCTCACCAATAGCAAGAATCTTATGGTTTATCACCACCATCTGATCCAACTTACGCTTAAACTCTAGGTTCTCAACATCAAGAACAACTGGGAAAATCCGTGCAGTTGTTCGGTTTGTCTGCAAAAACAATCCAGAAATGAAGCTTGATTAGCTGCTTGTGATTTATGAGTTCAACATTTATTCTTTGTTAATCAAAACTCACTCATGGTTCCATTAATTTCATTCGTTAATCAGTCACGAAATTCGTCAATAAGCATTTAAGAATGAATGAAACAGCGATAGTACAAATGTCTGTCAACTACGATTATGACAATATTCAATACAAAAAAATCCATGACGATGAGAGTTGGTCATTACAATGCCAATTACTAAACACATATGGTTTTAAAGATAAAGCTCAATGGTACTAGAAGTTGACAAACCTTAAAGAAAATGTTGCCATAATTCTTGGTGTTTCAATCAACATTCATTGATGAATTACAACTATCATAGCTTTAACAGCAAGTTGTAAAAACAAGATGAAAGCACCAGTCAAGCAAAAATGTTTTGAAAGTTAACAAACTCATGAGTAAAATCTGAACAGAAGCAGTAACAAACTCATGAAACCAACACATTTATTTGCACATGCCAAGCTAGGGGTTGCCTCCATGCATCTGTTTCACTCATACAAAAGTTAAAACAGTGAATATGATAGCATAAGTATGATTGCCAATGCACAAAATAGAAGAGTAATCCAAATTTAACAGGTACAAATAAATTATGGTCAAAACCCATGAATCAGAATCAAAAGCTAACAGATGTGCAACAGAAAGTATGACTCCAAAACAAGTATCTCCACAGCCATGTCAAATACCGACTCAAAGTTACTTTCAAATAGAGATACACCATGTTTCTTTTAACTTCCTTATTACTTTACAAACTGCTTTTTATGCAAATTTAAGTTCAATCTACTAACAATTAAAAAGTATCACATCATCAATGAATCGTATATCAACAAACTAATAAGCTCCATTTTAATTTAAGACTTAGATTTTAGTTGGCATAAATAAGGAAATAAATTACACAATGACAAGTGATAATAGAGTTATCATCGAGCATGACACATGAAGAATGTTCAGACCACCAAAACAAAATCCTAAGTTTCTAACCACACAAAAACTTAAGAAAGTGACAAAAGCCAAGTAACTGTTACCTGTGACTCTCAATTCCATAAAATGAATGCTTGTAGCAACCACCTCGACCTCAAAGCCGTGACTTGGGCCATCTAAAAATCTTGACACCACTATGTGAACTGATAATTTTATATCCCTGCAAACTCATAATATTTTTACAGATTCGTATTCATATCTTATCTAACCAAATTCAATTGAGAACACTTAATAAGCTTAAACCCTAAACCCTATATCATATATCATATCCTGAAAACTCATAATATTTTTACAGAGTCATAATTCATATCTTATTTAACAAAAATCAACTGAGAACTGTAACGCCCCGATTCTGAATTTTCCATTATTTTGTTGAGTCTTTTGATTTATTTGGTTGATAGTTATTTTAATTGTGATATATATATATATATATATATATATATATATATATATATATATATATATATATATATATATATATATATATATATATATATATATATATATTAATATATATTAATATGTTATGTGTGCATATTATAGTATTTTATTATTTGGAGAGTTTTGGGAATTCATTAGAGGGTGTTTTAGATAATCCTTGATTAGTTGTTATCTTGAGAGAAATAGAATAGAAAGAGTATAAGTGGAAATAGAGAGAAAAGAAAGAGATAGAAGGAAATAGAAAGGAAAGAAGAAAAGAGAAGAGAAAAGAGGAGGAAGAGGAGAAAAACCTAGAATCATCAAGAATCAACTTCTAAGCTTTCGATTAATCGGGTAAGGGTGTGAAACTTTATTATTCTTTCAATGTGTATGATTATGTATGTTCTTGTTGGTTTGTTTTGGATTGGGGAGAGTTTTACTCATTTTTCATTCTAGGGCATAATATGGATTTAATCGATAGAACCCGAGTTTTTATTGGTAAAAATGAGAATAAGTGGTATAATTTATGTCGGGGGATGTTAGGCTAAGGTTGCTGGAACGAGTTGGAATTTAATCGGGTGAATCCAAGAATGTTGGAGTTGTGGAACAGTGAGAAATTCTGAGTTCACAGACACTCGCTAGCAAGTTCGCTAAGCGAGCTGGTCGCGAACGTTCGCTAAGCGAGCTGTAGCGAATGGTCCCAGATTGGGCAAAATGGATTTTAGGAGCTTCGCTGGTAGCGAATGTGGTAGCGAACACTCACTAGGCCTTCGCTGAGCGAATAAGGTAGCGAACCAAGTCAGAGGCTTCTGTTTGCCTTCGCGAGCTTGTTCGCTGGACGAACAGATAGCGAGCACTCGCTAGGAGCTCGCTGAGCGAGCGAGGTAGCGAGCGTAACACTGTGTTGTTTTCTTGTGTTTTCACTTCCACGTTGATTCGTTGGTTCATGTATGATTGTTCCTTCCTTATTATGCATGGTTATATGCTGTGAATGACGTGATGTGGGTAGTCGTATGGCGTGAACCCTAGATTGTGAATCGTGGAGTATGAAATGTGGCCGTTTGGCAATTTTGTGCATTTGTTTGAATTTAATGGAAATTCATGGTGAGATTGATGTGAATGTGCATAATTGTATGTACTTGTATGATGTGAAGAATGCATGAGTATGTTTGTGAACATGTATGCATTTCAAGCGTGCATTGAGTCGTTTTGCATATGAAGCATCATGATTTGCATTCTTGTGTGTCTGATCCCGCGTAGGATCTGCAGAAACCTCGTGTGCCCTTGTGGGGTGTGAGCGATGATTTATATACTTTGACCCCTAGGAGGATCTGTAGAAACGATCGTGAGCCCTTGTGGGGTGTGAGCGATGGTTTATTTTGATTCCGTGGAGAATCTGCAGAACGATTGTATGTCCTTGTGGGGTGTGAGCAATCGGATTGTGTGCCCGTGTGGGGTGTGAGCAATATTGAAAAATCGTGTGCCCATATGGGGTGTGAGCGATGGGTGAGCATCGTATGCCCGACGGGGAGTTACTTCGATAACGAGCGATGGTTCCATTTGGTTCTTCAATTGAACCTGCTGAATGAGTCGGTACCGCATTTGCATCTGCATAAAGTCGTGAGTCGGTCTCTATGAGTTGCATTTATCATCTTCATATGATGTTTTGGTGAAATGAACATAAGTGTAAATGTTTATGTGAAATATTATGAATTGTGAAGCATGAATTGGTGAATGTGCTTGGTTATGTGAGTGTACATTGTGATGTATTGTGACAAGTTGTGGTGAGAAATGTGAAATATGTGTATTCTATAATCGTGTATATGAATATATAGTTTTATGCATTGTTTGTTATGATAATGTTTCTCACCCTTATGCTGTTTTATGATGCTCTATGAGGCATTACAGAGTAGGTTGCTGGAGGTCTTTTGTGAAGCGAGTTTTCATTCTTTTTGGTCAGATGGCTCTGATGTGTAACACTGGGTAGTTAGGAATTATTTTGATTCTTTTGTGATACGACTGCATGTGTATCTGCCGATGAATGTTTTGTAAACATAACTGTTGAATTGAATTAATCTGAATGATGTTTATATATATGTTTATATAAATGAAGTGATTCAATGTTTAGATGTTTCCGCTTTTATTCTAAATATTGAGATGTGGGTTTAGGACTAAGTTCCTTGTTGTGAATCGCCCCTTGTTGCATATCTTTATGAGCAGGTGTTGTATGTGTTTTCAATTTCATGAATAATGTGATGCGCCTCTTTTATACCATGTTATAATTATACTCTGATGGAATTTTTATTAAGTGCCTAAATGATTTTATTGGTTATTTAGGGGTATAGAAAGGGAGTGTTACATTAAGTGGTATCAGAGTCAGTGTTGAGTCAGTTGTGTCTGTCTTGTTGTTGTGTTGGTTGAGCGATTGTTTGACCTTGTTGTTATTTTTGGGAATCATCAGAATATGGCTAGTCGTAATGACACTGCTATGGCTGCAGCGTTGGAGTCTATGGCAAGGGCGGTGCAGGGTGCACCGAATGCGAATGCGAATGATGAGTTAAGAAAGAATCAACCGCCGGTATTCAAGGGAAGGTTTGATCCTGACAGTGCTCAGACCTGGTTGGAGGAGATTGAGAGAATCTTTAGAGTTATGAATTATGCTGAAGGGAACAAGGTGAGACTTGGAACTCACATGTTAAGGGAAGAGGCTGACGATTGGTGGGTCAGTATAAGACAAGTTCTTGAGGTAGATGACGAGGAAATAACTTGGGAATTATTTCGCACTGAATTTTTGAAGAAGTACTATCCTGAGAGTGTGGAGGGTAAAAAGGAAATGGAATTTCTTGAGTTGAAACAAGGCAACATGTCCGTGGTAGATTACACGACTAAGTTTGTGGAATTAGTTCAGTTTCATCCTTATTATGCAGCAATTACGGCGGAGTTCTCTAATTGCATTAAGTATGAGAATGGCTTGCGCCCGAAGATAAAACAAGCGGTGGGATACCAGAGGATACGAAGATTTTCAGACTTGACCGAATGTTGTAGAATTTTTGAAGAGGATAGTATGGCTCGTTCTACTTACTACAAGAGTTTGAGTGAGAAGAAAGGCAAGCAACAAGTAAGGAGTGGACCTTATGTGACGCCTGTTGATAAGGGCAAGTATAAGGGAAACATCGATAGGAGATCCGAAGGTGGAAGTTCTGGTGCAGTCAAATGTTACAAGTGTGGTGTGATGGGCCACAAATCTTTTGAGTGTGGGAAGTATGCGGAGAAGTGTGCCATTTGTGGAAGTCTTGGACATACCACTTCTGAGTGTAGAAGGAATGTGGTAAAGTGTTTTAACTGTAGAGAAGTTGGTCATATTAGCACCAAGTGTACCAAACCAAAGCAAGCTCAGTCGGGTGGAAAAGTATTTGCATTAGCCGGATCAGACACTACTAATGCAGATCGCTTGATTAAAGGTACATGCTTTATTAATAATATGCCTTTAGTTGCTATTATTGATACTAGAGCGACTCATTCGTTCATTTCTCTTGAGTGTGCTAAGCGTTTGGGTTTGTGCATGGTTTCTTTGAGTGGTGGCATGGTTATTGAGACTCCCGCTTCGAGATCGGTAACTACTTCTTTGGCGTGTGTAAGTTGTCCCTTGACCATGTATGGTAAGGACTTTATTATGGATTTAGTGTGTTTGCCGTTGGAAGGTTTGGATGTGATTTTAGGTATGAATTGGTTGTAATTTAATAGAGTTCATTTAGATTGCTATCATAAGTTGGTAAGGTTTCCTTCTTTGGGAGATGATGAAGGTGAGAATTTTCTGTCCACTAAAGAGTTGAAGAAACTTTTAGCGGATGAAGCTCAGTTGTTTGGTTTGTTTTCCTCGATGTCGGTTGAGAGCAAGGTTGAGCTCGATGTGTTTCTGGTAGTGTGTGAATTTTCAGAAGTGTTTCCGGAGGATGTTACGGATGTACCGCCGGAGAGGGAAGTTGAATTTTATATTGATCTAATTCCGGGTACTAGACCAATTTCGATGGCACCGTATCATATGTCAGCATCAGAATTGGTAGAGTTGAAGAAGCAGTTGAATGATTTGTTAGAGAAGAGATTTGTAAGACCGAGTGTTTCTCCGTGGGGTGCGCCAGTGTTGTTAGTGAAGAAAAAGGATGGAAGTATGCGGTTATGTATTGATTATCGGCAGTTGAACAAAGTGACGATTAAGAATAAATATCCGCTTCCAAGAATTGATGATTTGATGGACCAATTGGTTGGAGCACGTGTTTTTAGCAAGATTGATTTAATATCAGGTTATCACCAGATTCGTGTGAAAGAAGGAGATATTCAAAAGACGACTTTTAGGACACGGTATGGTCATTACGAATACTTAGTGATGCCACTCGGAGTTTCTAATGCGCCAGGTGTGTTTATGGAGTACATGAATCATATTTTTCATGAGCATTTGGATTGTTTTGTGGTTGTGTTTATCGACGACATTTTGATTTATTCTAAGTCTCAAGAAGAGCATGAGGAACATTTAAGGATTATGGTACAGATTCTGAGGGAGAAGCAATTGTATGCCAAGTTGTCAAAGTGTGAGTTTTGGTTGTCAGAAGTGAGCTTTCTTGGCCATGTTAGTTCTGGTAATGGTATTAGTGTTGATCCATCCAAGATTGATGCGGTAATGCAATGGGAGACTCCTAGAATGGTTACGAAAATTCGAAGCTTTTTGGGCTTGGCAGGTTATTACCGGAGGTTTATTGAAGGGTTTTCGAAGTTGGCACTTCCGTTAACGCAGTTGACTTGTAAGGGAAAGGCTTTTATTTGAGACGCTGATTGTTAGAAGAGTTTCATTGAGTTAAAGAGGAGATTGACAATAGCGTCAGTCTTGATTTTGCCGAATCCTACGGAACCTTTTGTGGTCTATTGTGATGCTTCTTTAACCGGTTTGGGTGGTGTTTTGGTGCAAGATGGGAAGGTTGTGGCTTATGCTTCTAGGCAATTGAGAGTGCATGAAAAGAATTACCCTACTCATGATTTGGAATTAGCGGTCGTGGTATTTGTGTTAAAAATTTGGAGGCATTATCTTTACGGTGTAAGATTTGAAGTTTTTAGTGATCACAAGAGTTTGAAGTATTTATTTGATCAGAAGGAGTTGAATATGAGACAAAGAAGATGGTTGGAGCTTTTGAAGGACTATGATTTTGGATTGAATTATCATCCGGGTAAGGCAAATGTGGTGGTCGATGCCTTAAGTTGGAAGTCTTTGCATATGTCCGCAATGATGGTAAAGGAATGAGAATTATTGGAGAACTTTAGAGATTTGAGTTTGGTTTGCGAAATGACACCGAGAAGCGTGAGACTTGGTATGCTTCATATGACGAATGATTTTCTTGCAATTGTTTGCGAAAGGCAAAAGTTCGATTTGAAGTTTTTTGATTTGATGACAAATGAGAATGAGGATTTCAAAGTTGATGATTTTGGAGTTTTAAGATTTTGTGGTCGTCTTTGTATTCCTGATGATGGGGAGTTGAAAAGAATGATATTAGAGGAAGAACACCGGAGTAACTTGAATATTCATCCGGGAGCGAATAAGATGTATCAAGATTTGAAGAAAATCTTTTGGTGGTCTGGGTTGAAGAGAGATGTGGCTCAGTTTGTGTATTCTTGTTTGACTTGTCAGAAGTCTAAGGTGGAACATCAGAAACCTAGTGGATTACTGCAAAAATTGGATATCCCAGAGTGGAAATGGGATAGTATATCGATGGATTTCGTTACGGGGTTGCCGTATACGCAGAGAGGTTACAATGCTATTTGGGTGATTGTTGATAGGCTTACAAAATCTGCTCATTTCATTCCGATTGATATTAGTTATCCTTTAGAGAAGCTAGCCGAGATTTATGTCCGGGTGATTGTGAAGTTGCATGGAGTTCCCAAGAGCAATGTATCGGATAGAGACCCAAGATTTACTTCAAGGTTTTGGGAAAGTTTGCAAAAGGCTTTGGGTTTAAAGTTGAGATTGAGTTCGGCTTATCATCCGCAAACAGATGGTCAAACCGAGAGGACAATTCAGTCGTTAGAGGATTTGTTGCAAGCTTGTGTGCTAGAGCAAGGTGGTGCGTGGGATAGTTATTTAGCGTTGATCGAATTCACCTATAATAACAATTTTCACTCAAGTATCGGTATGGCACCATTTGAAGCTTTGTATGGTCGAAGATGTCGAACACCTTTGTGTTGGCATGATACTGGTGAGAGGTTGATGGTTGGACCGGAGATGGTACAACAAACGACGGAGAAGGTGACGTTTATTCGGGAAAAGATGAGAGCTTCTCAGAGTAGGCAGAAGAGTTATCATGATAAGAGAAGGAAGGATCTTGAATTTCAAGAGGGCGACCATGTGTTTTTGAGAGTTACACCGGTTACGGGTGTGGGTCGTGCTTTGAAGTCGAAGAAGTTGACTTCTCATTTTATCGGTCCGTATCAGATTATTGCACGAGTTGGTGTTGTGGCTTATCGTGTGGCGTTGCCTCCGAATATTACGAATCTGCATGATGTGTTTCATGTTTCGCAACTTTGGAAGTATGTTCCGGATCCGTCACATGTTATCCCTATGGTCGAGGTTGAAGTAAGAGATAACCTTACAATAGAAGCTTTGCCGATTAGAATTTTGGACCGTGAAATTAAGAAGCTAAGAGGCAAGGATATTGCGCTTGTGAAAGTAGCATGAGGAGGTGCTGCAGAAGGCGATATGACTTGGGAATTGAAAAGTAAGATGCGAGAGTCGCATCCAGAGTTGTTTGGATCAGGTAATATTTTCGAGGACGAAAATTTCTAAAGTGGGAGAGAGTTGTAACGCCCTGATTATGAATTTCCCATTATTTTGTTGAGTCTTTTGATTTATTTGGTTGATAGTTATTTTAATTGTGAGATATATATATATATATATATATATATATATATATATATATATATATATATATATATATATATATATATATATATATATATATATATATATATATATATATATATATATATATATATATATATATATATATATATATATATATATATATATATATATATATATATATATATATATATATATATATATATATATATATGTTATGTGTGCATATTATAGTATTTTATTATTTGGAGAGTTTTGGGAATTAATTAGAGGGTGTTTTAGATAATCCTTGATTAGTTGTTATCTTGAGAGAAATAGAATACAAAGAGTATAAGTGGAAATAGAGAGAAAAGAAAGAGATAGAAGTAAATAGAATGGAAAGAAGAAAAGAGAAGAGAAAAGAGGAGGAAGAGGAGAAAAACCTAGAATCATCAAGAGTCAACTTCTAAGCTTTCGATTAATCGGGTAAGGGTGTGAAACTTTATTATTCTTTCAATGTGTATGATTATGTATGTTCTTGTTGGTTTGTTTTGGATTGGGGAGAGTTTTACTCATTTTTCATTCTAGGGCATAATATGGATTTAATCGATAGAACCCGAGTTTTTATTGGTAAAAATGAGAATAAGTGGTATAATTCATGTCGGGGGATGTTAGGCTAAGGTTGCTGGAACGAGTTGGAATTTAATCGGGTGAATCCAAGAATGTTGGAGTTGTGGAACAGTGGGAAATTCTGAGTTCGCAGACACTCGCTAGCAAGTTCGCTAAGCGAGCTGGTCGCGAACGTTCGCTAAGCGAGCTGTAGCGAATGGTTCCAGACTTGGGTAGAATGGATTTGAGGAGCTTTGTTGGTAGCGAATGTGGTAGTGAAAACTCGCTAGGCCTTCACTGAGCGAACTGGGTAGCGAACCAAGTCATAGGCTTCTGTTTGCCTTCGCGAGCTTGTTCGCTGGGCGAACAGATAGCGAGCACTCGCTGTTTTCTTGTGTTTTCACTTCCACGTCGATTCGTTGATTCAAGTATGATTGTTCCTTCCTTATTATGCATGGTTATATGTTGTGAATGACGTGTTGTGGGTAGCCGTATGGCGTGAATCCTAGATTGTGAATCATGGAGTGTGAAATGTGGCTGTTTGGCAATTTTGTGCATTTGTTTGAATTAAATGGAAATGCATGGTGAGATTGATGTGAATGTGCATAATTATATGTACTTGTATGATGTGAATAATGCATGAGTATGTTTGTGAACATGTATGCATTTCAAGAGTGCATTGAGTCGTTTTGCATATGAAGCATCATGATTGCATTCTTGTGTGTCTGATCCCACATAGGATCTGCAGAAACCTCGTGTGCCCTTGTGGGGTGTGAGCGATGGTTTATATACTTTGATCCCTAGGAGGATCTGCAGAAACGATCGTGTGCCCTTGTGGGGTGTGAGCGATGGTTTATTTTTGATTCCGTGGAGAATCTGCAGAACGATTGTGTGCCCTTGTGGGGTGTGAGCAATCAGATTGTGTGCCCGTGTGGGGTGAGAGCAATCTTGAAACATCGTGTGCCCATATGGGGTGTGAGAGATGGGTGAGCATCGTAGGCCCGGCGAGGAGTTACTTCGGTAATGAGCGATGGTTCCATTTGGTTCTTCAATTGAACCTGCTGAACGAGTCGGTACCGCATTTGCATCTGCATAGAGTCGTGAGTCGGTCTCTATGAGTTGCATTTATCATCTTCATATGATGTTTTGGTGAAATGAACATAAGTGTAAATGTTTATGTGAAATATTATGAATTGTGAAACATGAATTGGTGAATGTGCTTGGTTATGTGAGTGTACATTGTGATGTATTGTGACAAGTTGTGGTGAGAAATGTGAAATATGTGTATTCTATAATCGTGTATATGAATATATAATTTTATGCATTGTTTGTTATGATAATGTTTCTCACCCTTCTGCTGTTTTATGATGCTCTATGAGGCATTGCAGAGTAGGTTGCTGGAGGTCTTTTGTAAAGCGAGTTTTCATTCTTTTTGGTCAGATGACTCTGATATGTAACACTGGGTAGTTAGGAATTGTTTTGATTCTTTTGTGATACAACTGCGTGTGTATCTGCCGATGAATGTTTTGTAAACATAATTGTTGAATTGAATTAATCTGAAT
The DNA here is from genome assembly GCA_963859935.3 of Lathyrus sativus. Taxonomy (NCBI): domain Eukaryota; kingdom Viridiplantae; phylum Streptophyta; class Magnoliopsida; order Fabales; family Fabaceae; genus Lathyrus; species Lathyrus sativus. The sequence goes on along the minus strand of OZ012741.1, from coordinate 592,151,124 downwards.
GATGTTTATATAAATGAAGTGATTCAATGTTTAGATGTTTCCGCTTTTATTCTAAATATTGAGATGTGGGTTTAGGACTAAGTTCCTTGTTGTGAATCGCCCCTTGTTGCATATCTTTATGAGCAGGTGTTGTATGTGTTTTCAATTTCATGAATAATGTGATGCGCCTCTTTTATACCATGTTATAATTATACTCTGATGGAATTTTTATTAAGTGCCTAAATGATTTTATTGGTTATTTGGGGGGTATAGAAAGTGGGTGTTACATTAAGTGGTATCAGAGTCATTGTTGAGTCAGTTGTGTCTGTCTTGTGGTTGTGTTGGTTGAACGATTGTTTGAACTTGTTGTTATTTTTGGGAATCATCAGAATATGCATTGTTTGTTATGATAATGTTTCTCACCCGTCTGCTGTTTTATGATGCTCTATGAGGCATTGCAGAGTAAGTTGCTGGAAGTCTTTTGTGAAGCAAGTCTTCATTCTTTTTGGTCAGATGGCTCTGATATGTAACACTGGTGTTGCACCCTAAAATTTTCCTAACCTTTTTCTTACTTGGTTTATGTTTCATTGCATTAGCATATCATTGTTCTAGCATTCACATTGCATAGTCATGTTGCATTTTACAGGGGATCAAGAAAGGGTGTGCTTGTCACGAGAGGAGTATCAAGGGTTAAAGGCCTACTCAAGAGATTATATTCAAGTCATCAAGTGGTTATCATCATCAGAAGCAGGTCAAAGTCCTTGAAGAAAAGCAAGCAAGTGAAGAGGGGTTCATCTCCTGTCTAGGAGCTTATCTGAGGATCATCTGAGGATCACAAGCTCTGGTTATGGATAGAGATTGTCATTAAAGCTCATTGGAGGCCTTGAGGGTCATGGTGGAGTCCATTCAAGTGTTTATGCCAAGTGCAAGTAGCCATAGTTGAAGGTGTTGCAATTAGGGTTTTTATCTGGTCAACCCTGAGTCAATGGAGCAATTAAAGGAGATTAAGACTCAATTCTAAGTCCTGTGATCATGAAATGTTGTGTTGAGGAATTTGAGATGTTATTCCAAGATCAATTCAAGAATAAGTCAAAGTGTGAGGAGTTACTAAATTAGGGTTCTCAGTGTAAAATCCCCTGTTTAATGCCTAACTTCAAGACCACTTATCTCAAGATGCAAGTCCCATCTTACCTTGGCTCACACATGAAACTTGTAGAGAATGTTCTGAGATTTCTTTTGAATACTAGAAGTACTCCATTGGATTTATGGAACTCTAGTTATAAGCCAGGCAAGTTACAGGTCATCAGATGAATGCGAATTTGGAGCTTGAAAATCAACTCACTTCCATGCTACGTTTGACCTAGAAGGAAGTTTCACATGACATTTTGACAAACATGAAAGTTTTTCCTCATGATCTTAGCTTTCCAAAAAGTCATAGAAGTCCTTGATTGTATTTATAGAACTCAAGATATGATGCTTGCAAGGCAGGGGTATTTTGGGAAAGTTTGATTATAAGTCATTTTGCATTATAGGTCATTTGCACCATCTTTCACACTTCAAATGAAGTTTTGTCCAACATGAAACTTGCTCAAAATGGGATTTTAACTTCAACCAAGTATCAAGGAGGCTTTGATTTAGCTTAAAACAAGAGTTGATTGAAGGAAATTTGACAAAGGGGATTATTAAAGGCATTAAAAAGGAAAAATTCAAAATAAATCATAAGTGTTCAAGAAATGTCAAGTGGGTGCATATTTTGACTAGAAATCACATTTAGAACACAATGGCATTGCTAGAAATCCATTTTGAGACATAATTCATGGATTTTCATTTGCTTTCTTCATCATGAAGCAACACATCAAAGATCAACCATTGATCAAGATTTAGGGTTCAATCTGGTCCATTCAGTCTCAACAGGTCATTAGCATTGCATATGAAGCATTTTGAAGCTAGTATTGCACAAAACTCGTGGCTGCCATGTTCACATTTTAGAAGCAAAATTGAATTTTGGATTACTTGATTTGGGCTTCCAATGGGCCTGATAATCATTCAAACATATCATATATAAGTTCAAGATCCATTTCAGACCAGGAGGGGATTGCATTTGGTGGAAAAAACAGTTATGGCAGTTTGAGATTGAAGCTTCAAAAACCAGAAATCGTATTTGCAATCCAGAGCTTTTCAAGAAGAATTGTGGATTCCATTAGCTTTAGTGATCATCAGTGAAGGTTTCTGCACAAGTTGGAAACAAGATTCACACTCCAACTCATCCAAATTCAAGCTTCTGTCCAGGTTTGCTCTCTTCAAAATTCCTCTAGTTTTAGGCTGGTTTAGAGTGAATTGGAACTGTGGATAGGTTATAGGAGGAACATAGATCGTTTTAGGTTTGAAACCTTAGGGATTGGTGATGATGTAGGTTATGGTGCCATTTCTGTTTGGAGTTGTATCTTGCTGTTCTTGAGGTGTTAGCAAGAATTAGATAGAGCATTTTGATCCTGGTGAAGAGAGGAAGAGATCTGTGTAGATAACTCTAGGTCTGATGACAATTGTTAACATGTTGCATTTTCTGTTCATCTTCGTGTTTAGAGATTCATGGAGAATTAGTGTAAATGGAGTAGAAATTCGTGATCAGTGAGGAATTTAGAGAAGAATTACACCAGTTTCATTGAGTTTAGATAGGTTTTGATGTGTATCACCGTTTGCCTCGCCGGAGAAGACAACCGGAGGTCTTCTCCGGCCACCACCAATAGTTTCCCTCTTTTTTTCCAATTCAAAGGTAGAAGATGAGCCATCACCGTTAGATCCGTTTGAAAGCATTGACTAGGTAATGCCATCCTGCGTGCCAGATCCCTTCTTGGCTAGGGCTGACTTTGACCAGCCTGCGTGTCAGCACGAGAACCTTAGTATCGCCCTACTTTTCCAATGAACGTACCTGATTAGACCACACGATAGGCTTTAGTCAAACAAGTTCACCTGATCCATGTACAAAACGCTGAGTTTCACTTAATACAGTCAACAACACGTGTGGCACAATTACTCCCCTTAGATGTGCATACTAAGTCTTAGATCCAAGGGCTGTGATATTTTCCTGAGCTTTTTAATTTCTTTAATTCATTTTTCTATTTTCTTTTATTACATTCATCATTTTTAATTCAATAAAAAATAGCAATATTAATCAGAAAATTATGGAAAAAATATGTGAATGATCCTTGATTAATTTCTGATTTTTCCATGCTCTTGGATTTTATTTTTGTGCTGTTTGCAATTTAATCTCCTTTTTTCTATTTTTGTTAGTCCTTTTAATTTGGCATTTTGGACTAGTTTAGTTGCTGATTTTTGTATTAGAGCTAGGCATAGAATTAAGACCTAATCTTTTGCTGGCTGGTAGTAGACGCATTGAGGAGATTGTAGGATTTTTATGGTGATTTTTAGATAAATCTAAGATTAGTTTTGAGCTAGGTTTTTAGAGCTTCCCCATTTGGACTTTCCTTTGACATCTTTTAGGTTAGCATTTAGAAAGTGACCTTAGACTTTGAATTAGGCTCTGATCTTTTTACCATAGGCTCCCAATACCTTTAGGATCACTTGGGATTTTTTTTATAGATTTTTAAGAGTTGATTTACTATTTTAGTTAGATTTTACATCTAGGCTGTTTGTAGGATGCCTCTAGCATAGTACCTCCCATAGTTGAACTTCAAAAGCGACCTTTAGTCCATGATAAGTTTCCAAATCTTTTCTGATTGTTTAGTAGACATGTTGATGCTTCTGTAGATTGAATCTTAAGGTTTAATTTGGTATATTAATTCCCTTTAGAGAGTTGCTTTTAGAGCTTGTAGAATTAGGGTTTTTAGAGTCTTTAGGAGTTTCTTCCTTTTTCATAATTGTGGTTTGCTTTGGTTTGCATTCCATTTCCCATCCAATGATGTAAGGTTCCTTTGTGGGAGCCTAGTCCCTCCTTTGGAAGGACTAAAGGCCTATGACAAAAGGTAAAACCTTTGAGGATACCAATCTTAAATGAGTGGTTGAGTGCCATGATGGATTCCCTTGGTTTCCATCATGCTTCCCCTCATCATGCAATGATCTTTGTGTTAATTCACATCATATCTTGATAGAGAAAGTTGAAGCTTGAAGATGAAGTCCTTATTCTCTTTTCTCTTGATGGATAACTTGGACTAGAAGATTGTCTGTCAGACTGCTGGAGTATTGTTGTGCTGATCTGCTGTGTTTGCTGCTTAACTGTATTTGTGTGACTGTTTGTTTGGTGTGTTTCATTAGAATATGCTTTCATGTAGTTGGTTCTAGGCCTAAGTGCATTGAACGGTTGAGCTTGCCTCCCTTTTCTTGTTTGCATTAGAGGTTGAGTCTGTCTCCCTCTGCTTGTCTGTTACTGTTTGGCTTTGCTTGTTGGCTGAAGGTTGAGTTTGTCTCCTTTGCCTGTGTATTGTGTTGCTTTTGCTTGTTTGCTCTAGAAGTTGAGTTAGTCTCCTTCTGCTTGTATTGCTGCATTGCATGCATTTTACTTACAGTTTTTATTCTTTCAGATTATTTCTTTTACTGTTGGTTGACACCTCTTTGCATGTTCCCTTATGATTTCCATTCCTTCTTGTTCAAGTTGGAATGTGATAGACTTTAGGTTCTAACCATGCATTATAACATTTAGGTAGATCCCTTTCAAACCTCAATCATAGGATCAATTGTGCATAACAACTTTAGGATTGGATTAGTTCCCCTTTAGTGTGTCCTTTCTCTTCTCATCTTCAAACATTCTTAAAACACATAATAAAGGTTAACATGTGTTGTGTGCCACGAGCCTTAAGCACTTGAGAAAGGGTTATTGGAGGGTCTCTCTTCAATAGATTGAATGTTTAGTGTGGTACCCTTTGGGTGACATGCGACGCATTCACTCTTAAGTCCAAGTCTTTAGTGCAACATGAGTTACAAACAAAACTCAAAACACTTCTTCTTTAAAAGACTTCAATAAACAAAGATCAAACTTCTTTTTGTCCCTTGGGACCTTTAATCCTTGGAAATCATTTTCATAAGGAGAGTTTTGTTAACTCTCGGTTCTACCGCAAACGGTAACGCCTAAGTCTCCGACTAGCGAGCTGCATACACCAAACTGCTGGAACCGTTTGTTAACCCTACTCGGATAAAAACTTTTGAACCAACCTGTGGTCTTGTTAGCCCGAACTATGTTTGCTCTGATATTTCATTCCAGATGAAAGTACGTAGGCACGAGATGCGATATCTCGGCGAGCAACCTTCCCCCCCGTTCACCCGTAGTTAGGCGAACTACGTTGACTCTGATTTCTCGTTCCAGACTGGAATACGTAGGCATAGAACTGATGTGTTCTGCCGAGTCAATTTTATTTTCTTTTATCCTTAAGCCTTTAGCTAGATAGATTAATACCCTTTTAGATAGACAACAAGCGTGGATCCCGTCGAGTACGACGGACGTGATGGGTGCTAATACCTTCCCCTTGCGTAACCGACTCACGAACCTAGGACTTGGTTGCGATGACCTCGTCTTTTCCCTCTTTCGTTAGTTTTTCTATGAGCGTTTCCTTTCCCTCTTTTGGGATAAATAACGCACGGTGGCGACTCTTCTGTCATTGCCAGCCTCGTTTTTCGCAGTAGCGACAGCTGGCGACTCTGCAGGGGAACATATAGCTGCTGGGGACTTTTTCCATACCCTATGCTGGGATAGTTTCCCATCCCCTATGCGAGTCAATCCTAGCGCTTGTTTTTTTTTTCTTTTTGGGTGTTGTACATATGTGCTTTATCTTTCTGTATTTACTTTCCCGCATTTTACTTTTCAGTATTATCATTATCATTGTGCTGTTGTGGGGAGGGGATTTCATGGAGAGATAAGCCAGACCCAGGATTGAGTATAGACTTAGAATTAGAAGTGGAGATTAGTGGTGAGCCTGTATGCTTTGCATGCACCAGCTAGCCATGAAATCCGCGCTCAGACGAGATTCTCTTTGATGACCTCTTGTCTGGACCCTTGGGCTCGACGAGTTGTTGGATCTGAGGGTTGTCGACTCTGGGAACCGATCATTTAGGATTCAGCTAAGTGAGGCCTCTTCGAGAGGTGATGATGCCAAACCAGAAATGGCGAATGTATCATCATTTCTTGAAAGTCTGTGACACTGATGAATGCATAGGATTCCATACCTTTATCAGTGGATTAGGTCCATACCTGTGAGTGGGACTGGGGTTATGCAGGAAGCCTTTGCCTTCAGATTCCCCGTTTGTTTTCTACAGTTTGAATTGGAATTATTGGTATCAGTTGGTTCCTATCAGAGCGGTGCTATGTTCTTGTCAAGGCAGAAGTTTGGTTCTTCTCAGCACAGTGATCTTGATCCCTTGTGTGTGCATTTAGCATTTTGCATTTTGCATTTCTGTTTGCATTTGCATTTCATTTTTTCATATCCATCCTCAGCCGGAACAGGGAGCTTACCTGTCTTTTGTCCGCTTCGTCAGTTGGTTTCCCGACATTCGCATCGGACTTGAATTAGCATCTGGAAGGATCATGGACTCGGGAGAGCAGAACTTGGTTGTTACTCGGGAAGAGTTTGAATTGTTGAAGAACCAGTTGAGTCAGTTCATGGAAGCCATAACAGCTATAACTAGAGGGGAGAACAATATTCAAAGGACTCCGGTGAACAATTTTGCTTAGCTTGTGCAAACCCCTGTCAGAGATAAAGATTCATCTTCTCTCGATGACACAGAGTATCAAAGTTTCACTTTCTCTACGCCAGATTCTCTAAGGATTGTTCCCTCTCCAAGGATTGTTCCATTTCCAAGAGTTGTTCCACAGGTTAATGTGGAAAATCCACGGACCGTTGAGTATATGAGAAGATTGCAGTTGTTGGAAGGTCAACTTGCTACCCTGATGAATAAGAATACTCTTAATCTGAATGCTTTGAGCATGTGTTTGATGCCAGGCCTTGTGTTGCCTCTGAAGTTCAAGATGCCCAATTTTGAGAAATACAAAGGGGATAGTTGTTCGAAGCTACATTTGGTTATGTTCTGCAGAAGAATGACTTCACATGCTACCAATGACAAGCTCATGATTCACTGTTTCCAAGATAGTTTGAGTAGGGCATCTTTGGATTGGTACATGCAGTTGGAGAGTGATAACATCAAATCATTGTCGAATTTAGCCAATGCCTTCGTGAAGCAGTACAACTACAAACTTAACTTGGCTCCTAGTCGCGTGCATTTGCAAGAATTATCTCACACGGAGAATGAATCCTTTAGGGGGTATGTGCAGAGATGGAGAGAATTGGCTACTCGTGTTCAACCACCGCTTCAGGACAGAGAAATGGTTGACCTCTTCTTGGGTACTTTGAAGGGCCGTTACTATGACATAATGTTTTGTTGTGGAATGGCAAGCTTTGCGGACTTGATGAGAATAGGAGAGCATGTCGAGAGCGAACTCAAGAATGGAAAGACTCGAGATACTCCATACATCCTAGTTGATAAGATTGAATCAGTTGTCAGTTCCCAAGAGGAGTGGGAAGGCGGAAGTGATGTTGTCTCAGAATCTCTAGCATCTCAGGCTCAGTTTTCAGACGCTTCAAGTGTTCAAAGCCAACAGTCATATCGTCGTCAGCCGCATCAGTACGCCCGACGAAGACCAAGGAAACCCGAAAGACAGTTTACTCAGCTACCGGTGTTGTACAGTCAGTTGTTGCCGGATTTGGTCAAAGGTGGGCTGATAGTGCCGAAAGAGACTAATCCAATGATCCCGCCGTACACTCCAGGCTTTAATGCCAGCACCCGTTATGAGTACCATGTTGGAGCACAGGGGCATTTGACAGATGATTGTAAGGTGCTTAGGAGCCAAGTCCAGACTTTGCTAGACTCTAACAGGATATCTATCACGCCTCAGGGTACTGTTCAGATCAGTGATTCTCCTTCATCCAGTTGTATGGGTTCATCAATTAATTTTATGGAAGACTCCACCAAAAGTGTGTGTTTGGAAGAATGCCAAACTGAGGGCTCAGTTGAATATGAAGGAAGTTGCTAGAGGTTTCTGTGTCGGGTGTCGCATCTGTTTTCTCTGCTGACCTGTTTAGCTTTCGTGCATTGTTGTTTGCTGACCATTACAAGGCTTGTTGGCTGAGGTCATTGTATTCATACTCATGTGTGCTTATTTGTGGCTTTTGCTGACTTTGCATATTTGTGTGGGGTGTTTATAGCTTGGGTTTCTCTTTGTCTTGTTGTGAACATGTGTTTGTTTTCTGCATTGCATTCTCACATAACAGGTACCTCGAAACCTTGGGTCTTATTTCCTGTTCTCCACTAGTTTGTTGCAGGAATCCCCTCAGAGTTATGGAACAAGTTCAGGCTGAATTGACTGAAGTCCGAGGCCAGCTGAGGCAGCTTATGATGGACATGCAAGAGTTACATATGGATCAAAAGACACTCAAGGAGGAAAACAATCAGCTGAAGACCCAGGTGGGCTTGATTATGGAGGTGTTAAATAATGTGCTCAGGAAAGAAGGTGATCAGCTACCTGAAGCCGCAGTAAAGATGCTTGTTCCGCTTGTGCCTGTGGAACCTGTGCCAAGGGTTGATAAGTCTCATATGTCCAACAGACGACAAAGAGCTTTGAATTTTTCTCTTCAACGCATTGCTTCTCGGGATAATCATGTGACTAGGAGGGGGTACACTCAGAAGGTAAAATCAGCTGACAGAACTTTCGACCCGATCCCAATGACATACGCTCAGTTGTTGTAAGTTTTGCTTCATCTTCGGTTGGTCGAACATCGGATTTTGGATCCACCTAAGGGTAACCTACCATCAGGTTTTGATATGAATGCCCGTTGCGACTTCCACTCTGGGGCACTGGGGCATATCATTGAGAACTGTCATGCTTTTAAGCACAAGGTTCAGGACCTGATTGAGTCAAAAGCTATTGAATTCACGCCGAGCGGTGTAACTGTACCAAATGGTCCTATTCCAGTTGTTGCCAAAATGATGGATGTTTCTTAAGCTGCAATAGATCAAAGGTATATCCTACAATCAATGGTGTCAGAATCCCCTTGCCCTCAGCTGTTGCCTGTGCCTAGACCAAGCCTGTGGATGAAAGCGCCTAAACAAAAGGGGTCCTTGATAATTCAGACTCAACTTCCGAGTGTTTCAACTGTTCAAGGTCAACAATCCCTCCAGTCTTTACAACAGACATCAGCTCCTCTCCAGAGTCAGCAGCCCTATCGTTATCGGTCAAACCTGCGTGCCAGGCAAAACCCAAAGAAGTTAGAGAGGCAGTTCACCCGGTTATCATTTTAAGCAGATTGGTTTCAATAAGAAACTTTGAAGATGGCTGGTTCAACAGCAAGTCAGATGTGAAAGCCCGGTTCTCGGAAGCTGGCATTTTCCTTTGTTTTATGTTGTCATTTCTTAATGTTTGTAGTTTCTTTCCTGTTTGAATTACAATCTTGTTTGTAAAACTTGTTGTTTTCAACTGATGATGATAATGAAATGAGTATGCATGTTTTGATTAAATCCATTCGTGTTCACTAATTGCTTTTTACAGATATCCAACGCTTGGTTAAGCGGAATCCGGGGAGGATGACGAAGTTTAAAAGATGCGCAAGCTTCCGATTGTGCTTTTGAAATAAAACCTGCTGATGATGTACAAACATTATTTCAAATCCCTAAACACCGGAGATATAAGGAAGATAATCCCTTGTCAACCCCTTTGAGCCTAGTAGTAGGAGTTCTTTCTGAAAACGAAAAAACCCTCAATCTTAACCCGGGGCAGGGTAGGTGTTAGCTAATTTGACCGAGCGTCCAAATTGCAGAAAGGAGTGTTCGTTCAAGGATCAATCACACCTCTAGAGGTCGCGCTTAAAAAACCACAATGGTTAAACGTCAGGAGTGAGACAGTCACATTATTCCCCAAAGAGTCAGACAACCAGTGTCGCACGACTTGTTCAAAAAAAGAGAAGCAAAAAAAAAAAATCAAAAGCCCGCTGAGTCGAAACTTGAAAACAAGCGACTTAGGCAAAAATGAGGGTATCCCGCTGGACTTCAAAAATCAAAAGAAGCTCAAAAGAGTCAGTCCAGGCAAAAGTTAGGGAAAAGGAGAAAGAAAAAGAAAAAAGATGAAGGGATTACAAAAGAAAATCCTCAAACAAATACAAGTCGTGTCAAAAAGTGAGTGACTGTCACTCCAAAAACAAATGGTTTCTCGAACTATTACTCCTATCTTTCAACCTTTGAGAGGTGAATGCTAAGATCAAATTAGCTGAGTGTAGGATGGGAGAATATCAAGGAGAATGGGTGGGTTAAAATAAACTTTGAGCCTTTATCCTTTCCTTCAAAACCGTGAACCTAACCACGTTATAACCTGAAAAAGTCCTAATTGAAGCAAGTTTGTTTCGAAAGCATACTTTAGTAATGATCGCTTCAAAACTGACTCCTAAAAGGGGTTCTTCTTACCATGTTGGTACTAATGTTGATGTTATGATAAATGTTTTGTGCATTATATGCCATAAACTGTTTTTTCCTTTTCCAGTGAACAGATTGGATGTCAAAACTGTCATATGCGCTGCATTAATATATCTTTTATGCAGAACAACTTGTTTTACTTGCGAGTAAGCGCTTGACAGCAGGAAAGTTTCCTACAGTGGAAAGTCTGATCAGGATAGAATGCAGAACGCCAGAATATTCCGTGAACCGGGGCAAGCTATATCGAGTCATCCCCAGTGAGGTCAGCCATCCAAAGTTAGGTATTCCGGGGAAATCAGGTCGAGATTTGGTAAATCTCTCGTAGTTAGAGGTACTGCTCCAAATCAGCCAATCAGGGGCAAAGTCATTACAGACTGAGGTAGGCCATTCCAAGTGGTTATTCCTTATTCAAGGGGAATTTGATCTGAAGCATCTCTTTGAGGTTCAGAGTGTTAGGGCAAATCATATCAGACCATCAGGGTACATATTTTCAGATTTCCTTTTGAGGAGTATCCCCACAGAGGTCCCACAGGCTGGGGCAAATCAGAAGCGAAGGAATTGTTCCTCTCAGTGTCATCAGAGCTACTCAAGCAGGTTCAGCCAATCTTCAAGTTTGAGATGAATGTCGGGAAGTCGTGTTATTATCCCTTGACCCTCCAACCAGAAACCGTGAATTCAAATAGAATGTTTTCCAGCGTCAGTTGTACTTGAACCATCATAGATAGCCTAAAGCCCAATCCATATTGGCAATCACCATGAAGCCCAATCCATATTGGCAATCACCATGAAGCCTAATCCGTGTTGGCGCATCATTTCAAAATCTAATTTTCAATTGGTACGCAGGAAGACTCCGTCTATTTTCCCCAGCAGAAGTCTAATTTTCATTGGCATGTGTAAGCTATCCCAGGGAAGTCCAATCATACTTGGCACATTTGGTTATCCCTAGTGAAGTTGGCTTTGTCTTCAGCATATATTTTGCTGAAGCGGTTCTGTATTCAGCTTTTTCCAGCAGCCCGAGCCTGCATTTGCATCTTGGATATATCATCATATTTGCATTTCGTCCTCAAATGCGTAGCATTTCCATCTTATATGGAGCATTACGCCATAGAAAAATTCAAACATACGCATATGCATGCGAAGCATAAACCAGTTTCTCTATCAGCCTTCCGTGGCAACGTGAATCACTCTGCAATCAGTTCAGGGGCATTTATCCAGCAACTTTGTTCAGATAACTCAACGATTTATTTGATTTTCAGATCATACGACGGTTATGCTTTGTCCAGCGGTCATTTGATGACGACAGACTTTTCTTACCGTCAATTCCTATTGACGATGTGTTTCTCCAGCTGGTGTTTTCTCCATCTATCTTTAGACGTGAGTTTGGGTATGGTGATAGTGTTTTCTCTGTCTATCTTTAGACGTTGTGAGTTTGGGTATGATGTTTTCTTCGTCTATCTTTAGACGTCGTGAGTTTGGGTATGGTGTTTTCTCCGTCTATCTTTAGACGTCGTGAGTTTGGGTATGGTGTTTTCTCCGTCTATCTTTAGACGTTGTGAGTTTGGGTATGGTGTTCTCTCCGTCTATCATTAGACGTTGTGAGTTTGGGTATGGTGTTTTCTCCGTCTATCTTTAGACGATGTGAGTTTGGGTATGGCTTTCTCTCCGTCTATCTTTAGACGATGAGAGGTTTCAAGGCGATCTTTCAGATATGGTTTTCTTTCTGTTTATTGGATGAGATGACATTTCAAGAGGGGTTTTTCCTGACTGTCGATTCTTATTGACTTCGAGGCTCTTTGAAGAATGTTAGGTTTTCCTAGTTGTTGATTCTTATTGACGACATGGCTATTTGAAGATGGTTTTCTTCCTGTCAATTCTTATTGATGATGTGGCCCCTTTAAGGATATTTTTCTTTCCATCAACTCTGGTGGACGAAAGGATTCTGAAATTTGATGGGTGGTATTGAAGTTCATATGTGGTTTTCTTTCTGCCAGTTCTTACTGACGATGTGGTTCTTCGGACAAAGTTTTCTTCCTGTCTATCTTTAGACGATGTGAAAAGATCAAGTGCATGTTGATCTAACCTTCGGGATGGTGTCTTTCCGTCTATCTCTAGATGATGTGAGTATGGATATTTTTCTCCTTCGAGATGGTGTATTTCTGTCTATCATTAGACGAGGTGAGCCTTCGGGTATGTTTTTCTTCCTGTCTATCTTTAGACAATGTGAGTTTGGATATTGTTCTCCTTCGGGATGGTGACTTTCCGTCTATCTTTAGACGATGTGAGTTTGAATATTGTTCTCCTTCGGGATGGTGACTCTCCGTCTATCTTTAGACGATGTGAGTTTGGATATTGTTCTCCTTCGGGATGGTGATTTTCCGTCTATCTTTAGACGATGTGAGTATGAATATTGTTCTCCTTCGGGATGGTGTCTTCCCGTCTATCATTAGACGATGTGAGTATATTTCTCTTCCTGTCTATCATTAGATGACGTGAGAGGATCAAGTGCGTGTTGATCCAACCTTCGGGTTTGTTATCTGTGGCGTCACATAGGTAACTGGTGTTAAAGTCAAGTTTTTCATCAGATGATCGGTCAGTTGCCGTGACAACGGGATTCAGTTTTCTGGATATCTTTCCCCAAGCAGTTTTTGCAGTTTATTTCTGCGGTTGGCAAATTTCCGGGTTCTTTTGTATTCAACCGTCTTTTACCTCGATTGTCTGAAAGTCGTTCGCTTTTCATCCAGTCAGGTCCAAGTCGCTTGAATAGGGGCAACTGTTGCACCCTAAAATTTGCCTAACCTTTTTCTTACTTGGTTTATGTTTCATTGCATTAGCATATCATTGTTCTAGCATTCACATTGCATAGTCATGTTGCATTTTACAGGGGATCAAGAAAGGGTGTGCTTGTCAAGAGAGGAGTATCAAGGGTTCAAGGCCTACTCAAGAGATTATATTCAAGTCATCAAGTGGTTATCATCATCAGAAACAGGTCAAAGTCCTTGAAGAAAAGCAAGCAAGTGAAGAGGGTTCATCTCTTGTCTAGGAGCTTATATGAGGATCATCTGAGGATCACAAGCTCTGGTTATGGATAGAGATTGTCATTGAAGCTCATTGGAGGCATTGAGGGTCATGGTGGAGTCCATTCAAGTGTTTATGCCAAGTGCAAGCAGCCATAATTGAAGGTGTTGCAATTAGGGTTTTTATTTGGTCAACCCTGAGTCAATGGAGCAATTAAAGGAGATTAAGACTCAATTCTAAGTCTTTGTGATCATGAAATGTTGTGTTGAGGCATTTGAGATGTTATTCCAAGATCAACTCAAGAATAAGTCAAAGTGTGAGGAGTTACTAAATTAGGGTTCTCAGTGTAAAATCCCTTGTTTAATGCCTAACTTCAAGACCACTTATCTCAAGATGCAAGTCTCATCTCACCTTGGCCCACACATAAAACTTGTAGAGAATATTTTGAGATTTATTTTGAATACTAGAAGTCCTCCATTGGATTTATGGAACTCTAGTTATAAGCCAGGCAAGTTACAGGTCATCAGATGAATGTGAATTTGGAGCTTGAAAGTCAACTCACTTCCATGCTACGTTTGACCTAGAAGGAAGTTTCACATGACCTTTTGACAAACATGAAAGTTGTTCCTCATGATATTAGCTTTCCAAAAAGTCCTAGAAGTCCTTGATTGGATTTGTAGAACTCAAGATATGATGCTTGCAAGGCAGGGGTATTTTGGGAAACTTCGATTATAAGTCATTTTGCATTATAGGTCATTTGCACCATCTTTCACACTTCAAATGAAGTTTTGTCCAACATGAAACTTGCTCAAAATGGGATTTTAACTTCAACCAAGTATCAAGGAGGCTTTGATTTGGCTTAGAACAAGAGTTGATTGAAGGAAATTTGACAAAGGGGATTATTAAAGGCATTAAAAAGGAAAAATTCAAAATAAACCATAAGTGTTCAAGAAATGTCAAGTGGGTGCATATTTTGACTAGAAATCACATTTAGAACACAATGGCATTGCTAGAAATCCATTTTGACACATAATTCATGGACTTTCATTTGCTTTCTTCATCATGAAGCAACACATCAAAGATCAACCATTGATCAAGATTCAGGGTTCAATCTGGTCCATTCAGTCTCAACAGGTCATTAGCATTGCATATGAAGCATTTTGAAGCTAGTATTGCACAAAACTCGTGGCTGCCATGTTCACATTTTAGAAGCAAAATTGAATTTTGGATTACTTTATTTGGGCTTCCAATGGGCCTGATAATCATTCAAACATATCATATATAAGTTCAAGGTCCATTTCAGACCAGGAGGGGATTGCATTTGGTGGAGAAAACGGTTATGGAAGTTTGAGATTGAAGCTTCAAAAACCAGAAATCGTATTTGCAATCCAGAGCTTTTCAAGAAGAATTGTGGATTCCATTAGCTTCAGTGATCATCAGTGAAGGTTTCTGCACAAGTTGGAAACAAGATTCACACTCCAACGCATCCAAATTCAAGCTTCTTTCCAGGTTTGCTCTCTTCAAAATTCCTCTAGTTTTAGGCTGGTTTAGAGTGAATTGGAATTGTGGATAGGTTATAGGAGGAACATAGATCGTTTTAGGTTTGAAACCTTAGGGATTGGTGATGATGTAGGTTATGGTGACATTTCTGTTTGGAGTTGTATCTGGCTGTTCTTGAGGTGTTAGCAAGAATTAGATAGAGCATTTTGATCCTGGTGAAGAGAGGAAGAGATCTGTGTAGATAACTCTAGGTCAGATGACAATTGTTAACATGTTGCATTTTCTGTTCATCTTCGTGTTTAGAGATTCATGGAGAATTAGTGTAAATGGAATAAAGATTCATGATCAGTGGGGAATTTAGAGAAGAACTGCACCGGTTTCGTTGAGTTTAGATAGGTTTTGATGTGTATCACCGTTTGCCTCGCCGGAGAAGACAACCGGAGGTCTTCTCCGGCCACCACCAATAGTTTCCCTCTTTTTTTCCAATTCAAAGGTAGAAGATGAGCCATCACCGTTAGATCCATTTGAAAGCATTGACTAGGTAATGCGATCCTGTGTGCCAGATCCCTTCTTGGCTAGGGTTGACTTTTACCAGCCTGCGTGTCAGCAAATCCATGACGATGAGAGTTGGTCATTACAATGCCAATTACTAAACACATATGGTTTTAAAGATAGAGCTCAATGGTACTAGAAGTTGAGAAACCTTAAAGCAAATGTTGACATAATTCTTGGTGTTTCAATCAACATTCATTGATCTTGAAGATGAAAATGAAGGGATGATCTCTCAAGGATCATACAAAATCGGTTTTGTTTGATTTTAGGGTTTTTTTCTTCTGAAAATCTATTTGGTTTAATTTTAGGGTTCTTCATTCTGAAAGGAATTAAGAGGGAAACATGGAAAACAAGGTGGGAAATAGTTAGCCTCGGCTCATCCGTGTCTATCAGATAAAATAAATATATTCGAAAAAAATTAAAAACATTAGCCTCGGCTCATCCGTGTCTAATATTTAAAAAAAAAAAAAGAAAAACTTTAAAATGGGAGTTTTTTGCGTTTAAGTAGCTTCGGTATTCTCAAGGCTAGTTAGCCTCGGTGTCGGTGGCCGAGGCTAACTTCGCAGCTTAAAATAGTTAGCCTCGGCTAGACCGTGTCTAATATTTAAAAAAAATAATTCAAAAATTTAAAAATATCTAGCCTCGGCCTAGCCGTGTCTAATGAATTAAATAAAAATAATTGTAAAAGAAAAATTTTAAAATGGTTTTTATTGCGTTTGAATAGCCTCAGTTTTGTCAAGACTAGTTAGCCTCGGCGTCGGTGGCCGAAGCTAAATTCGCAGCTAAAATGAAGTTTTCTAGTAGTGTTTACTAAATACTTATTTTTATAATAGCGATCATATGAATATAATAAAAAATAGAGGAAGTAATGACTAAAATAAGAACTCTCATATTTAAACTAATATCAAGAAAAAAACATTAAATTTTCTTATCTCTTTTTTGTGAGTGATTTAAGTAGTGACAATATTATCATTTTTATTGAGACAAAAAACTGTTTTCATTTTTTTTTTGAATATATAATTTGTATATGTATGTAACTTATAATAATATGTGATTTCGATGTATTGTAGATGTACAATTTGTATAAGTATACAACATTATATATGAAATGGAGAAATACCAGAAACAAATCAATGCGTATACGTGACTTTTAATTAGAGGAATAGAAGAGGATAAGTTATAAAATATGAAAATAGAAGTGTTTTATTAAATAAATTTTTATAAATGAAACGTTACACTCTCAACTAAATAATAAAATTTTTAGAATGTTATGTTTTAAAAAATGACATATCATATGTTTTTTGATGTGACGAATAAAAAAATGAATTGTTAATAAAATAGTGTGAGATGTAGTTTTAATATAATACAATAGATAAATTATATATGATAGAATATGATATATAAAATTATTTCTTATAATTTTTTCCATCTAAGAATTTTTCATGAAATGAAAGGTGAATAAGCCGTTACGGTAACTATACTTGAAAGGTTTGTGTCTCAATGTTAGATCCTTTTCTTTCTCAATTTTTTTATTCCTTATTACAATTCTCATTGTTGCTTTCTGATTCCTTGCTTCACTTTAATATGGAATTAACCAAAGCAAAAAGAATCTTAATCTATGCAAAACCAAAACTAAAACTCTTTCAAAACTGTACAAAAGAATCTATGTTCTATAAATGTTGTCCTAGGCGTCCAATTAAATAAATAATCACATCAGAGTTTCATCCTAGGTAACAACTATATTTTTATTTATCACAACACAAATATTTATATATATAAGTCTAACATTTCAGATTTTTTTTTCTTGCAAGCTCTAATTAATATTTTGAGAATCCAACTATATAAACCATGGAAGCCTTGAGTGTAATCTGGGACTTTGCTAAAAGTTTGTTCAGATGCACAAACGCACAAGTTGCCTATGTTTATAAGCTGCAAGAGAATCTGGAATCATTGATGGAAAAATGGGAAGATCTTGAAAACAAGAAAAAGGATGTGCAAACAGAAATTGATAGAGCTGAGAGCACAGGAGTCATGAAAAGATCAAATGAAGTGATTGGTTGGTTACATGAATTTCAAAAATTTGAAGAGGTATTTATTATTTGACTTTAGTCTACATCATATTGAATTTCAAATTTGGAAATTAGAAAATATAACTTATTGTCCACTCAATTAGTTACATGTAAGTTTATTTCAACTTAAATTATATTTCATGTATGGAAAGCAATTTATTAAAAACAAACATTCTTGGAGAGGGATGAAACATTTTAATTAGAGACCTAAGCACCATAGCAGAGATTTGGAGCAAAGCTTGTTGGGTTACCACGTAAACCCAATGGGATGCTAAAGTTTTAGTTATAATGAAATTCTTTCTAAATTTTCTACCTATTTCGTATATGTTCGTGACTATGTATTTCTAACAGAAAATGAAAGACATTCCCAAATTTCAAGAAGTTCAAAGTAACCAATGTTTGAATGGTTATTTCCCAAAGAATTGTGTGTCAAGCTACAAGTTAGGGAAAACAATTGTTAAGAGGCTTGATGACATAAACGGCCTGCTAGCTAGAGCTGGTAATATGCAAATTGCTCTCAAGCAACCACCTAAACCTATAGATGAGATACCTTTTAGCGAGACTATAGGATTAGACTTGATCGTCCAAAAAGTATGGAATTCTCTTGAGGATGACACTGTTGATGTAATTGGTTTATATGGAATGGGTGGTGCTGGAAAAACAACCCTTATGAAAAGAATTCACAATGAATTAGGAACGAGGGATCATAGTTTTGATCTAGTGTTATGGGTGGTGGTTTCTAGAGATTGTGATGTCAATAAAATAGGGAATGACATCCACAAAAAATTAGGAATTGATGAATTTTTTTGGAATACAAGTACCCATGAACAAAGAGTAGCAAAGATTTATGACCGATTGAAAGGAAAAAAGTTTTTATTGATGTTAGATGATTTGTGGGGAAAGCTTGAACTAGAAGCAATAGGAGTTCCTGATCCGAAAAAAAATAACAAATCAAAAGTAATGTTCACAACACGATCTGAAGATGTGTGCGATAAAATGCAAGCTCAAAAGAAACACAAAGTAGAATGTTTATCAGAGAAAGATGCATTTGATTTGTTCTGTAAGAAAGTAGGTGATGAGACTTTAAAATGCCACACAGAGATCCGAAAGCTAACACATGAAATGGCTAAAGAATGTGGAGGATTGCCGCTGGCATTAATCACTGTGGGAAGTGCCATGGCTGGAGTAAAAAGCTTTGAAGCTTGGATGGTTGCGAAAAATAATTTGAGGAGTTCTTCTTGGACAGCCTCGGATTTAGAGGATAAAGTTTTTCGTATCCTCAAGTTTAGCTATGATAAACTTCCTGATAAGGCACATAAAAATTGCTTCCTATACTGCGCACTATACCCAGAACATTTTGAAATAGACATGGATGACCTTATTGATCGATGGATCGCTGAGGGATTTCTTTGTAGAGATGACACAAGTATATTTGATATGTACATCCAAGGGAAGTCAATTATTGAAAAATTAACACTTTCATGCCTATTAAATGAGAGTATTGACATCGAATCTTTCCGTTATCTTGAGAGGAATAATAGGGTAGTTAAGATGCATGATGTGATTAGAGATATGGCACTATGGTTAGCTCGAGATGAAGATGAAAACAAAGACAAAGTCGTAGTTCAGGGGGAAGGTTTTTCCATTTCAGAAATAGATTCTAAAAGATTGAATTCTATAGAGAGAATTTCAATAATAAATGATAAAAGTTTTTTAGAAGAATTCCATCTACCAGCTTGTCCAAATCTCATCACTATTTGTTTTAGATCACAACGGGTTTCCATTTTATCAAATTTGCAATTCCTAAAAAGGTTGAGAGTGTTGGATTTATCATATACTACATCTCTTGAGATAATCTCCCCTGAAATAGGTGAGTTAATCAACTTGGAGTTCCTTAACATTTCAGGAACATCAGTATCTTCGTTTCCCATTGAATTCAAGAAGTTGAAAAATTTGAAGGTATTCCTTATGGAATATATGAAAGGCTTTTCTAGTAAAATGTTTCCATTGGCAGTTATAAAAAGTCTTGAACAATTAAAAGTGTTTAGATATAGTAGAATCTACATCAATGTAGAAGACGAGATATCATTACTAGAGGAGCTGGAATCCTTACCAAAATTGGAGGAACTAAGCATCCAATTAATTGACATCACAAGTATGCCGAGACTATTTAACTCCACCAAATTACGAGGTTGCTCTAGATGTCTTAAGCTTCATTACAGTGGAGTGGACAATAAGGAACTAGACACAGTTGAAATGTCATCATTATTAGCATCCATGTCAGAAATGACTCATTTGGACTGCATACATCTTTTTGAGATGCACAGTCTCGTGGATGGTTCAACGGTTACTAACAAATTCCATCTTGGCAAGCTTCGACAAGTGCGCATATATATGTGTGATTCAATTACTCATTTGACCTGGTTGAGGTATGCTCCATTTCTCGAGTATCTTGTTGTTTATGCTTGTCTTTCAATTGAACATGTGGTGAAGGAAGCCAAAAATGATGAAGATGTTGGCTCTGAGTCTATGAATGATAATATATTCACAAATCTTAAAGATCTTTGCCTTCATAATATGCCAAAGCTAGTGAGCATCTACCAAAAAGGTTTGGCTTTTCCTTCCCTACAACGTATTTGTGTAAGTAATTGCCCCAATCTGAGGAAGCTTCCTTTCAACTCCGCCTTTTCTTCAAAGGACAACTTGGTTGCAATCCAAGGAAGTACCGAGTGGTGGGACAATTTAGAGTGGGATGACACATTTATTCAACACTTTCTACGTCCTAAATTTCAGCATAACAAGGGCATGGGCATAGAATTTCTAGATTGGTACTTAACTCGATAGTGATGTAAATCTTATATCATAAACAAGTATGAGTGTGTATTCCGATTCCGATTTCATTTCTGCTCATTGTTGATTAACAAGGCTTTATGTGTTCCTTTCTTCTCCATTTTCTTTGATGGTTTTAATTTATCGCTACTTTATACTATTTAATCAGGCCTATGCGTTGTTGCTTATATACAATTTCGTAACTGTCAAATCTTTGTTATACTGTTTTATCTAGCTCCATCTAAAATCAGTCACATATCTGTGTGATGGTTGTTAGAGGGATATTTGGCATCATTGAGTTTGATTTTGTGCTCTCAAACAAGGATTTTTTAAGCTACTGTTGAAATGTTTAAATTATTTAATGAGTGGTTTTGATGTAATTAGTCATGTATGAATTTGTACCTTGTTAAAGTTGAATTTGTACCAAAGTGATGAACATTGCTCTATAAAAAGAGAAGAAAAAGATGAATCTCAATCTATTATTGCACACAGTTTAATAGTTATAAGCAATGGATTCTAGCTTATACAATAAGTAAGTGCAACTTAGGAATAACTAACAAAGCCTAACAGATTCACAAGTTAGTTAAATTTTTTTATGGAAATTGTAATTTGATGCTAACTAAATTACTCTACTTCTAACTACTTTGCCATACATGTCATTACAATCAACTATGGCATTACAATTAACATTCCCTTAAGTTAGAATATAACTCCATCATTTATAACTTGTCTTGTAAGCTATTAAAAGAATTGGATGGAGAGATTTAATTAAAATGACTGCCACTTGTTCTTTAGAGAGAGGTCACTAGAAGCAAGTTTACAACTCCGGCCTGCACCCTGTCTAGAACTACATACCAATCAAGTTTAATGTGTTTTGTTCTTAAATAGAAGATGTAACATTCTAAATCTTAAAACACTTATTTTATAAAAATATACAGAATAATACACTTAATTTATAAAGTATGCGAAGTAATTTACTCAAAAAGAGTATCACATCTTTTTTCAACATAAAATATTTTACTCAAATTTTTAATCAAAACAGTTAGGAACTCGAAAACATCAATTCTACTTAATTGGCCCATAATTCAAAACGACTTCATTTCAAAAATATGAAGAAAATAATGAAGGTGAGAAAATACTTAGAGGGGGGGGGGGGGGGGGGTGTTGAATAAGTATGAAGATTAAAACTTAGAACTAAAAACACAGGTATTTTTATCCCGGTTCGTTGAACTCAACTACTCCAGTCCACCATTCCTAGAGTGATTTGCCTTTCTCAATCAAGGACTTAATCCACTATTTAATCAACTGATTACAATAGTAAGCACTAAGAACAACTGTTCAAAGTCTTCTCAAGAACTACTGATTCTAACTAGATCTTCTTAAGGTTTACAATCAAATGTAATACAAATACAAGTGTTTAAATTGCTTCTAGAAAGCTTTATCACAACTGTGATTTTTCACTTAAATATTAAGAACAAAGAAATTAATTCTTAGAAAGAATATGAATAGTATGAGAGCTTTGAATATTGATTTCTTTTTGATAAAACCTCAAATGAAGAAGATGGGTGAAGACTTGCTTTTATAGGCAGCTGATCCAATGGGAGCTTCACGTTGAGAAGAGTGTCCAAAAGGTCTGAGCCTTTTTGTCTTCACATCAAGTGACCTTTCCTAGAAGAAGAAAGCACAGATAAATCCTTTTTGTCTGTGTTCTTGTGTCTAGCATAAATAAGGAAAGAGTCGTTTGGATCATTCCAACGGATATAATCTTTGAATAATTCTTCTTCAATTTTCAGCAAGTTCCATCAGAATCTTCTGATGTTGATCAGAGTTTTGCTGAGTCAGAGTCTTCTGCAGCAGGTGTGCTTTTAGCGTGTTTAAGATCAGAGCATATTTGAGACAGATCTTCAGTACTGGCAACTTTAGTACTTTCAGAATCTTCTATAATAATTATGCTTTGAAAACTCTTCATACAGAATTCTTCTTTGGTTCAGATGCTTCTGACTTGCTTCAGATTCTTCTGGAGCTTCTGCTTCAGATCCTTCTGGAGCTTCTGCTTCAGAATCTTCTGGAGGCTACGCTCAGGATCTTCTATTGGCAGCAATCAGAATCTTCTAATGGATGCATCTGGCGCTTCAGAGTCTAGCAAATTTCTTATGTTCAATTCTGATTTGCTTCTGGAGTGTTAATTCCTTTACTATCTGCAGTAAAAACTCTCAAGCAAATTTTAGAGTATATAATTCTTAATTACAAAATTTCATAATAGTTATCATCAAAACATAGAGATATTATTAAGAACCAATCTGTGTTCTAACAATCTCCCCCTTTTTGATGATGCAAAAACATCAGAAATTTTGTTTAATTGAAAATATAATAATTATAACTCCCCCTGAGATGATGAATCTCCCCCTGAATTAAATACAAATAAGGAAAAGAAACTTCCCTTTTTGTCTTGAGTAATTTTCAGAGTTAGAGCTTGATAGTTCTTAATCATTTGAGAGTCAGAGTGTCTTACGAATTTCAAAGTCAGATTTTTATAATTGTCAAATGATCTGAGAGTCTCTGAGTTTCTTTTACAGAGTGTACTTATCAAATGTTCTGAAATACTCAGATTTAATGTTAGATAAAATAGATATGTCTGAAGTTTCATTCTGGTGAAGTTTAATTAAACAGTTCAGATCTACATTTTCTCCCCCTTTTTTGTCATAAGCAAAAAGTAAAACTTTAAAAAGACAAATAAAAGGCAATCAGTAAATGAGATAAATCATGTGGAGAAATCTTTGAAACATTCATTCAATTCAGTTCAGAGCAAGAGTACATACATCAGAAGATATTCAACAAACATAAGCAAACATCAGATGCAAACATTAGAATGAAAAAAAATGAAAAACTAAGAGTGTTTTGACAAAAGCATCTTCAACAGATCCGTGATCTCAGAAGAGGACTGTTCTTGCTTTGACATCCACTTAAGCCATTGTTTCATTCTTCTGATCCTATTTGGACATCCACTCAGTCATGTCTTCAGACTTCTTATCCTGTTTAGTCATCCAATACTTGATTTCTGATTGACCAGCTTCCAGAGCAGCAATTTTATCCTCAAAATCTGGATGTTCTTTCTTAATCTCAGATGAAGAAGGTTGAACATTTTCTGGAGCTTCAACAGAGTCAATTTCCATAGGGACTTCAGAGCTTGGAGCAGTAGAGCCAGAAGGATGTTCTATCAGAGTCATGGCCAGAGGGTTGTCTTCAGATGCAGATTCAGTAGCTTCTTCTGATGATGGAGGAGCATCTGTAAGAAGTAATGGTCCAGATCTCTTGACAGTCCAGAACAAACTTCTTGCAGCTTCAGCAAATCTGAGCTTCGCATCATCAGAACATATGTTCTTCAGATTTGATGCTACAGTGTTGAATCTGTTGATGAATCCATTCCGGATGACATCAGATTTTGTTGCATCCATTGTTGCTAAACACTTCCTCTGTACAGTACCTAAATACATTTGTATTTCTTGCAAAAAACATGTAAATAAATGATCAACATTTAGTCTAGGTTTGGGTTGTAACAGAGTCTCCAATGTGATTGGTTTTGGTTGGGGAGTAGGTGGAAATATGGATTGGTGAATGGAAATCAGAGGAGGAGGATAGTATGGTATAAAAGGAATTTCAGGGGATTTTTCAGGTTTAGATCTGTTTAAAGCATTCAACAGATTTGGCTTTGCTTTGGTGTGATAGAAAACCACATCAAAGGGTTTATTAGAGTAAGGTTGGAAAGCAGATTTTGCAGGTTCATCAGAAGCAGCAGGTTTATCAGATGAAACATGTTTAGCAGAAGTAACAGCTTTTGCAGATTTAGCAGAGTATGATATTGTTGCTAATGAACCTACTTCTGACATTGATTGAATATAGGTGAGAAGCATAGATGGTAGGGTGATTGTAAGTTTGGATTTCAAGGGAGTGATAGGGTCAGATGGTTCAACTCTGTCATAGAAATCTTTGAGTTTGAAACCATAGGAAAGGTTGTGAAAAAGAGATGAGAATTGTGCACATGAGATAGATGTTCTTGGGGTAGATGTTGGGATAGGATTTGGAATGAGGATTTTAGATGATGGTTTAGGTGTGGGAGTAGGATTTGGAATAAGAACTTTGGAAGATACAGGGGGTTCTGGTTGGTTTACCTCAGAATCTCTGTGAGAGGGGGATATCAGAAAATCTGGATGTATATCAGATTCTGAGGAATTGGATGATGTGGTTGGTGTGCAAGAGGTAGAAGATACTTGAAACGCGGTTTTGAGTGGTGTGACATCAAGAACTTCTGTCTCAGGGATGTTGGTTCCAGAGGGGTTGGTGAATTCTGAAGGATTTTCAGAGGGTTTTGATGAGGGTTCAAAAGTGGGTGGTTCTGATGTGATTGGTTCAGAAGTAACTGGTACAGATTCAGTGGGTTCAGATGTGGTAGATGGTGGATTTTCTGATTGTAATTGTTTCTCTTGTTGTTGTGTTTGAGGTTCAGATGATTTTTGTTGTTCAAAGTCTTTTTCTGGTTGTTTTTCTTGTGGTTGTTGTTGTTGTTGTTCATATGGATTTTCTTTGAGTTGTTCAGATGGTTTTTGTTGTGCAGATGGTTTTTCTGGTTGTTGTAGTTCTGTGGTTTGTTTTTCTGATGGTTGTCGTTGTTGTTCTGATTGTGGTTTTTGTGGTGTTTGAATTTGTAGTTTTGTTGTTGTTGATTTTGGTACAGAGGATTGTTTTACAGGTGAGATTGAAATTGTGCAGCAGTTGATGATGAAGTTGCCATTGAAGATGAGTTTGTCAAACGCTTAGGATAAGGGTTTTTGTGAAGAGAGAAGAGAAGACAGAAATTCATAAAGGTTTGAGATGTGAAAAGTGAGAAAATGAAGAGAAATGATGTATTTATACTAAACACTTAGGCATACAAACAGTCAGAAGAAAGCACGTTCACAGTAAGCATTTAATGAAAAAGAATAAAATCATTTCAAGCATTTATTGCTTCTGACAATTTGGGGGGAAAATCAAGATTTTCACTATTCAAACTTCACCTCAAACGTCTCTTCAGTAGTGTACACGCTACCTTTGCAGATTTGGAGTGACACGTGTTTGCTTGCATGTACTTCTGAATTCTCTTGAGAAATGAAACGTTAACCAACATTCAGATCCTCTAAGGATTGTTAGTTTAGAGTTTCACAAGAAAATAATTAAAGAAAATGAATAAGCAATCAGAAGAAATACTTTAGAGCATTAGGCATTTTTGCATCTGTAAAATTTGCTTCTGACAAATATCATTCTGGACAAAAATCCATACCAATATTTTTCAGAATAAATTTGAATCTATCTTCAACAAGGGGTTTTGTAAAAATATCTGCCCATTGATGATCTGTATCAACAAAGGCTAAATTTATGATTCCCTTCTGAACATAGTCTCTGATGAAATGATGCTTAATTTCTATATGTTTTGCCTTAGAGTGTAAAATGGGGTTTTTAGACAAACATATAGCAGAAGTATTATCACAGAAGATAGAAATGTTACTTTCAAATATCTGATAATCTTCTAGCTGACTTTTCATCCAGAGCATCTGCGTGCTACATCCAGCAGCAGCAATGTATTCTGCCTCTGTGGTTGAAAGTGCAATTGTGGGTTGCTTCTTGCTGTACCAAGAGATTAGATTTCTTCCTAGAAATTGACAATTTCCAGAAGTACTTTTCCTTTCCATTCTGTCTCCAGCGTAGTCAGCATCATAGAATCCAACTAATTTAAAATCATCAGATTTTTTGTAACACAAACCCACATTAGAAGTACCTTTTAGATACCTTAGAATCCTCTTGACACCTGTCAAGTGTGATTCTCTAGGATGTGATTGGAATCTAGCACACAAGCATACACTGAACAATATGTCAGGTCTAGAAGCAGTTAAGTAAAGAAGAGATCCTATCATACCTCTGTAGAGTTTCTGATCACTTTCTTACTTACCTCTTCCTTGCCAAGTGAGCTAGTTGGATGCATGGGAGTCTTTGCCAGCTTACTATCAGTCATGTTAAATTTCTTTAGAAGTTCTTTAACATATTTGGTTTGATGTATGTAAGTGCACTCTGGAGTTTGATTGACTTGTATTCCTAGAAAGAATCTCAGTTTTCCCATCATGCTCATTTCAAATTCTGCCTGCATACATTGAGCAAACTCCTTTCCCAGCATAGTATTGGTAGATCCAAATATTATATCATCCACATAAATTTGACAAATTAGAAGATCTTTCTTAAATGATTTACAAAAGAGTGTTGTGTCCACTTTGCCTCTGATGAAATTTTTCTCCAGAAGAAAATTGCTCAATCTCTCATACCAAGCTCTGGGAGCTTGTTTTAAACCATATAGAGATTTCTTTAGTTTGAAAACATGATCTGGAAATTTTTCATTCTCAAAACCAGGAGGTTGGTGGGCATAAACTTCTTCTTCTATAATACCATTTAGAAAGGCACTTTTAACATCCATCTGATACAGAGTGATGTTATTTTGTGCAGCAAATGAAATTAGAAGGCGTATAGATTCTAACCTTGCCACTGGAGCATAAGTTTCAGTGTAATCAATACCTTCTTGTTGACTGTACCCTTGAGCAACAAGCCTTGCCTTATTTCTTTCAACTTCTCCTTTCTCATTTAGCTTATTTCTGAAGACCCATTTTGTTCCAATTATATTGAATCCTTTTGGTCTTTGAACTAGATCCCACACATCATTTCTGGTGAATTGATTTAACTCTTCTTGCATGGCAATAATCCAATCATTGTCTTGCAGAGCTTCATCTACAGAAGATGGTTCAATTTCTGACACCAGTCCAAATAATGATGCTTCAGATGATCTTAGAAAGGATCTTGTTCTGATGGGATCATCCTTCTTTCCAATTATAACATTTTCTGGATGAGAAGCTTTAATTCTGGATGATGATCCTCTAACAGTTGATTCTTCAGAAATGTTTAGATTGTTCATCTGAGAAGTTAAAGGAATAGCATCTGGCGTTGCTTCTGGTTCTTTCACTTTAGCTTTATCTGCCTCTGGGACTTTAGAGTCTGTGAAGACTACTTCTTTATCTGCAGAGTTTTCAGACTGCTTTGGCTTTTTATTGCCAAGCTTATCATCAAATCTAACATGAATAGATTCTTCCACAATCTGTGTCTCAGTGTTGTATACTCTGTAGCCTTTAAAGCATTCAGAATATCCAAGCATGAAACACTTCTGTGCTTTGGAATCAAACTTGTTAAGATTTTCTTTAGTATTTAACATATAGCAAACACATCCAAAAGGATGAAAATATGAAATGTTGGGCTTTCTGTTCTACCACAGTTCATATGGAGTCTTTTCCAGAAGAGGTCTTACAGACACTCTGTTCTGAATGTAACAGGCTGTGTTGATTGCTTCTGCCCAAAAGTGTTTTGCCAGATTAGTCTCATTGATCATGGTTCTGGCCATTTCTTGTAGAGTTCTATTTTTCCTCTCTACAACCCCATTTTGTTGTGGAGTTCTAGGACAGGAAAAATCATGAGCAATGCCATTTTCATTAAAATACTTTTCAAAATATTTATTTTCAAATTCACCACCATGATCACTTCTGACTTTTATAATTTTGAAATCTTTTTCATTCTGGACTTGCTTGCAGAAGTCAAAGAACACAGAATGTGACTCATCCTTGTGTTTTAAGAACTTTACCCATGTCCATCTACTATAGTCATCAACAATGACTAATCCATACTTCTTGCCTTTGATGGATGCAGTTTTCACTGGTCCAAACAGATCAATATGAAGTAATTCTAGTGGTCTGGAAGTAGAAACAACATTTTTTGATTTAAAAGATGATTTTGAAAACTTTCCTTTTTGGCATGCTTCACATAGAGCATCTGAGGTGAACTTCAGATTAGGAAGTCCTCTGACAAGATTAAGTTTATTAATCTGAGATATATGTCTCATATTAATATGCCCCAATCTTCTGTGCCAGACCCATTGCTCTTCATTAACAGACAAGAGGCATTTAACATTCTGAACCTTAAGTTCTGAAAGATTTATTTTATAAATGTTGTTTTTCCTCTTTCCACTAAATAGGATAGAGCCATCCTTTTGACTAATAGCTTTACAACATTTTTGATTAAAGGTAATATCATAACCATTGTCACTTAATTGACTTATGGACAATAAGTTATGCTTTAACCCTTCAACAAGTAAAACATTAGTAATAGAGAGAAGTTTACCATTTCCAATGGTGTCAGATCCAATGATCTTGCCCTTCTGGTTCCCTCCAAATTTCACATCACCTCCAGATCTAAGCTCTAGGCTTTGGAACATAGACTTTTCTCCTGTCATGTGTCGTGAGCATCCAGAGTCCAGGTACCATGATTGGCGTCCTGACCTTGCTGCTAAGAACATCTGCAATAGGAATTATTTTACTTTTAGGTACCCAGATCTTCTTGGGTCCTTTAGGGTTAGTTGTTCTGAAGGTTTGTCTAAACTTCTGTTTTTCAACATAAGGTTTATTCTGACTAGCCTTAGATTTAAACACATGAATATTCTTTTCAGAGCGTGTTTGTTCAATATCATTCAAGTGACCAAATTTAAAGTGTGAATATAAAGGAGTCTTTTTGATGATAATCTTATCAACAGGTTTTGGATTTAAATCCTTTCCAGAGGAGGATTCATATCCAATTCCTTTTCTGTTATTTCTGCTAACTCCATAGATCATAGAAGCCATTTTGCTTCTGTCTATGCTTTTAGCAAGAAACTTCTGAAAGCTATAATCATATTTTTCCAAAATATTTTTGCATTCAGATTCAGTTTCAGAATCAGAGTTTTGTTGAGCTAATTCAGAATCATTTTTCAATTTTAAGTTCTTTTCATTTAGCTCAGCTACTTCTGATTTGAGAATATTATTCTCAGATACAAGATTACTTTGACGCTTCTTGTATTTGAGTTTAATATTGTTATAGCTTTTCAGAACTTCTGATAACACTTTGATAAGTTCTTCTTTAGTAAGTTTAGCCATAACCTCTTCAGCGTCAGAGTCAGATTCAGATCCTGAAGTTCCTTCCTCCTGATCTTCTATATCTGCCATCAAGGCTACATTGGCACATTCCTCTTCTGACTCAGATTCAGATTCATATGTATCTGAATCATCCCAGGTGGCCATTAGAACCTTTTTCTTCTTATCAAATTTTCTTTTAGGCTTTTCTTTCAGCACCTTTGGACATTCATTTTTGTAATGTCCAAGTTCTTTACATTCATAACAGACAACCTCCTTTTTGCCAGATCTTCTGTGTCCAGAAGATTCTTTTCTTTGGTCAGACTTCCTGAAGTTTCTGAACTTCTTTCCTTTGTGCTTCCAGAGTTTGTTTATTCTTCTGGACAGCATGGATAGTTCATCTTCATCTTCAGATGAGGATTCTTCAGAGCTTTCCTCTATTACCTGCAATGCTTTAGCAGATTTATTAGATTTTAAAGCAACAGATTTACCTTTCTTTTGAGGTTCATCTTCCTCAAGTTCAATTTCATGACTTCTTAGTGAACTAATTAGTTCCTCCAAGGAGATCTTGTTAAGATCTTTAGCCATCTTCAGCGCTGTCACCATAGGTCTCCATCTGGTAGGTAAGCTTCTGATGATCTTTTTCACATGATCAGCAGTAGAGTATCCTTTATCCAGAACCTTTAGTCCAGCTGTAAGTATTTGAAATCTGGAGAACATAGCTTCAACAGATTCAAAGTCTTCCATCTTGAAGGCTTCATACTTCTGTATCAGAGCTAGAGCCTTTGTTTCCTTGACTTGAGAGTTTCCCTCATGAGTCATTTTTAAGGATTCAAACATGTCAAATGCAGTTTCCCTGTTTGTAATTTTTTCATACTCAGTGTGAGATATTGCATTTAACAATATTATTCTGGCCTTGTGGTGATTTCTAAATTCTTTCTTCTGAGCATCTGTCATAGATTTTCTGTCTATTTTCTTGCCATTCCCATCAGTGGGATGAACATATCCATCTATGACCAGATCCCATAAATCAGCATCATATCCAAGGAAAAAACTTTCAATCCTGTCTTTCCAATAATCAAATTTCTCCCCATCAAACATAGGGGGTTTGGTGTTGATTCTTTCCCTTTCTTCATATTTGTTGTTAATGTTAGACATTGTATTATCATCCATAGCAACAACCAAATATATATCAAAGTATTTCTCATTGGATCTTTACTGTCACTGTTAAGTGGTAGCACACACAGAACTGAAGCTCTGATGCCAACTGAAGGTGAGAAAATACTTAGAAGGGGGGTGGGGGTTGAATAAGTATGAAGATTAAAACTTAGAACTAAAAACACAAGTATTTTTATCCTGGTTCGTTGAACTCAACTACTCCAGTCCACCCTTCCTAGAGTGATTTGCCTTTCTCAATCAAGGACTTAATCCACTATTTAATCAACTGATTACAATAGTAAGCACTAGGAACATCTGTTCAAAGTCTTCTCAAGAACTACTGATCCTAACTGGATCTTCTTAAGGTTTATAATCAAATGTAATACAAATACAAGTGTTTAAATTGCTTCTAGAAAGCTTTATCACAACTGTGATTTTTCACTTAAATATTAAGAACAAAGAAATTAATTCTTAGAAAGAATATGAATAGTATGAGAGCTTTGAATATTGATTTCTTTTTGATAAAACGTCAAATGAAGAAGATGGGTGAAGACTTGCTTTTATAGGCAACTGATCCAATGGGAGCTTCACGTTGAGAAGAGTGTCCAAAAGGTCTGAGCCTTTTTGTCTTCACATCAAGTGACCTTTCCTAGAAGAAGAAAGCACAGATAAATCCTTTTTGTCTGTGTTCTTGTGTCTAGATAAATAAGGAAAGAGTCGTTTGGATCATTCCAACGGATATAATCTTTGAATAATTCTTCTTCAATTTTCAGCAAGTTCCATCAGAGTCTTTTGATGTTGATCAGAGTTTTGCTGAGTCAGAGTCTTCTGCAGCAGGTGTGCTTTTAGCGTGTTTAAGATCAGAGCATATTTGAGACAGATCTTCAGTACTGACAGCTTTAGTACTTTCAGAATCTTCTATAATAATTATGCTTTGAAAACTCTTCATACAGAATTCTTCTTTGGTTCAGATGCTTCTGACTTGCTTCAGATTCTTCTGGAGCTTCTGCTTCAGATCCTTCTGGAGCTTCTGCTTCAGAATCTTCTGGAGGCTACGCTCAGGATCTTCTGTTGGCAGCAATCAGAATCTTCTAATGGATGCATCTGGCGCTTCAGAGTCTAGCAAATTTCTTATGTTCAATTCGAATTTGCTTCTGGAGTGTTAATTCCTTTACTATCTGCAGTAAAAACTCTCAAGCAAATTTTAGAGTATATAATTCTTAATTACAAAATTTCATAATAGTTATCATTAAAACATAGAGATATTATTAAGAACCAATCTGTGTTCTAACAAATAATTCAACAACTTTCAGAGATGTATAACAAAGTATAACCCATCTCAGTGTTACATTATCAAAGCGACACACATAAATTATAATAAACTCGAAAAATAAAAAATAATGACGGAGACTACACCATCCTCCAACTCAACAAAAACCAAGGTTCCTCTACATGAGTATCGGTATCACATGAGTAAAGAACAACAAAGAAACAACATGCGGTGAGAATACGTTCATAAAAGTTAGAGGTGCATAAAACAACAAAGATAACTCACTGATTTATCGCTACTCTAAAGCATGTTAACAAGCTTTGGATATCAAAGTTGTATTACTAATTTATCTATCCACTGAAGGTTCCTCTCTAAAATTGATTCCTTATTGAACCAAAACTCGTCCTTGGTTCCCACTTCTAAACCTAAAACTAGTCATTGGATTGAAGTCCCAGACTCATCACTAGTCCTCACTTCTGAACCAGAAACTCATATCTCAACCGAAGCCCGTACGCCTGTCTCCGAAACACATGGTGCATGAAATGCAACAAATAATACAATTGCAAAATTCATCATTGGTTCTTCTCTGAACCCACATCATCACAAATATAAGGTCACCACAGTAGTTCCTTTCAGAACTACACACTTCAACATAAATAGCGTCAATATAAGACCACCACAGTAACTCCTCTTTGAACTATGTATCTCAATATAATTCATCACAAGGTTATAATTACAACTCAACAATATTTATAATTAAATAATTATTCAACAATACTCACTGACAAGGTAAAAATAACACTAGACCATAAATATTCGATAGGATCAACTGATAACTCAACAGAGTTCACAAGTGACTCTTCCACATGTCTTCTTTGAAAAATGGATAAGAACGAACTTTCCCTCCTTTATTATAATTCAAATCTTCCTGTCGAAATGCCTTCAATAACACCTCTGTCGAATCGAATCTTCCAACTGTTAAAAAATATTTCTAAGCTCCTGACAAAAGGACGCATTCGACTCACATTCCAAAAATATGGCCCCAGTCGAAGTCCTCTGATTTTCCAATAAATTCTATTATTTTCTTCTAATCCAATTTAGACGTCGAAATTTAAAGCCAACAGTGGCACATCTCAAAACTCTTCTTTTATTTTTTATATGAACAAAAATTATATGTATTATCTATTGAAGGTCATGGGTTCGAATCCTCACAAAGACAAAAACACATTAAACTAACAATTTACTTTATTTCATATCACTCATAATTCTATATGACATAATTTAAAACTCTTCTTAATTTCACAATTGGACAAAAATTATATGTATTATCTATCAGAGGTCATGAGTTCAAAAATCATATCTAACACCTAGTTATTTACTAACTTTGATATATTATTTTATAAACTTTATAAACACTATTTACACTTTTTTCAAGATTTTTTCAATAATATAAATGTGATAAAAGAAATGACGATTACAAAGCTCTTAGTTCATATTAAAATATGATCGAGTATACAACACTCTTTTACTGTATTGATATATTTCATTACTACATTCTTCACATTATTTTTTCACGAAAATATAAATTTTTTCTAAAGTGATTATAGTTTCGCTACTAGAAATGATGTATTTAGCCTCGGCCATTTTCCGACACTATAAGGCAAAAAACCGCCGCTACTAGCCAATTAGCCTCGGCGTAGCGTCGGTGTCGGGGATAGGCTAAAACGATCGAAGCTAACATTTAGCCTCGGCCAAAAAGAGTCGTGTCTACAGTAGCCTCGGTCTAGCCGTGTCTAATTTAACCTCGATTTAGCCGTGTCTACTTTAGCCTCGGTGAAGCCGTGTCAAAAAACAAAAAATAGCCTGGGCCTGGCCGAGACTAAAGTCAAACTCCATAAGCTCACATAATATTTAGCCTTGGTCCTGGTCGAGGCTAAAGGAACATTTTGCCTCGACTTTTTCAAGGCTAAGTTTAAACTTTATAAGTCAACAAAATATTTAACTTTGGCCTAACCGAGGCTAAACTCAAATTGTACCAACAATTTCATTAACACTAAACAACTGAACTCCATGTCACAGTTAAACAGAATTTTGGGACCAAGTGTGAAGCACAGTAAAATTAGCTTACATTATTTAATAATGATCCTCTAACTCGACAACCCCCTATTTATATATGATGAACCTAACTAACGCATTAACTAATATCTTCACAGACTAATTCATTGTTCATTTCCTAACAAACTCCTCTGTATCCTATATTCTAGTGCATTCTCTCATCGAATACCGAGCTATGGGGCATATACAAAATTAGAGCACATTAAAAAGGTAAGTATAGCAGCCTCTTGTCAATCTTCAAAAGGAAAAAAATTACATACTAATATAAACCAAGGGAGGGAAATTGGTTTCAATAACCAAACCTGGACATGTGTATCTTGGCAGTGATCTTTATGTAGAGCCTCCATTATTTCATGAAGTGTCTCAGTAGGTTTACTATGCAACCGTAGCTGCATCTATGTATCATCAGCATGATTACTCTTCAAAGTAGTAACTGCAACATCAAGCTAGTTGATTCTTTCGGTCAAAGCACTAGAGCATATTTCAGGCCAATTTTCATTCTTAGTCCAAGCCAATTCATTCTAAAGGCACAAAAGATCCTTTTCCAAATTGGATATAATCATGAATGATTGCTTCCTAAGCTTCTACCTATGAGCATGTGAATACCTGGATGAAAAGAAGAAACATGTTAAGAAAACAGAGCCTTTGGTGAAACACTAATCTATGTGTCCCACTCTTTAACATGATATGTAGTTTCCTATTGTAGATTTGAATTTTTTTTAAAGTTAAAACAAAGTCACTGTCAATAATGAAGTACAAAATACCATACCACCATTGTTGTCTTCTGAGCTAGCATCGTTGATGATTCATACAGTGGACGCAGTACCTCGGGACCGCTCCATGGCTAACAATAACAAACGTGCTGAAGTTACTTTATGTTGGATGAAAATACCAATGCAACAAAGTTGAATTCCTCTACCTCCAAATCCATATGATCAACAATGTGCATGATGGAACCACCTCCATCACAAGGTCTTATCAGGTACCTAATGGGAAGCATCTCAGCTCTAACAAAATGCTGCACAGGAGGTATGCTTGGACCATTCTGTGTGTTTTTAAGAGACCTCTCACATATCAGGAGGTATGCTTGTTCAAAGCTCTACTCATACGAAACCAACCACGCTGACACAAATCACCTACACCTACTATTCTCCCATGATGATTTGAATTGTTCAGCCCTGTTGAGCATGTCGAGCCTGTGTCTCTACAAGTCAGCACATGATATAGAGCCAACAACTCCAACCATAACCAAAAATTCATTTAATTTAATTGAAACATAACAAATACACTTAAAGTGTACTAAGTTTAAAACTTACCTGTAGATAGTATTTCCTCTGCTCCTCTTTAGAAGGCTTTGCTAAGGTGCTCATATCAACACCATGGCAGGCTTTTGTTTCATCAAAAAAGTTGTGCCAATCAACCATAGCAGATTGGTAATCATCCATTTTTTGTTCTACTATTTCAGTCCTGATACACGCCATCCACATACGAGCATGAATGGAATACCTATAAAATATCTTAGAAGAACTTCATTTCCAAAGATAACACCAATTGTAAAATATTTTTAAATCAATTGCAACTGTAACATAACACCAATAGCCACCAAAGATTTACTCATTCACAAAATGAATGTTAATGTTAGAAAAACTTCATTTCCATAAATATCTTAGAAGAAAACAATACTTACATCACTCCTGTGGGTTTAAGTCAGCGGTCACGAGCACATATAACAGAATCGAACATAGATTATCGCAAAAGTTTACAGATCCTGATTCAATAGGTGGCATCAGATATGCAACCAAGAGTTCAGACACCAGGGCAGCAACCAGTGGAACCCTCTTCAAGTTCTTTATCACTGAATTGTCATCTATTTGGTTTAATTTTAGGGTTCTTCATTCTGAAAGGAATTAAGAGGGAAACATGGAAAACAAGGTGGGAAATAGTTAGCCTCGGCTCATCCGTGTCTATCCGATAAAATAAATATATTCGAAAAAAATTAAAAACATTAGCCTTAGCTCATCCGTGTCTAATATTTAAAAAAATAGAAAAACTTTAAAATGGGGTTTTTTGCGTTTAAGTAGCCTCAGTATTGTCAAGGCTAGTTAGCCTCGGTGTCAGTGGCCGAGGCTAAGTTCGCAGCTTAAAATAGTTAGCCTCGGCTAGACCGTGTCTAATATTTAAAAAAAATAATTCAAAAATTAAAAAATATCTAGCCTCGGCCTAGCCGTGTCTAATGAATTAAATAAAAATAATTGTAAAAGAAAAATTTTAAAATGACTTTTATTGCGTTTGAATAGCCTCGGTTTTGTCAAGGCTAGTTAGCCTCGGTGTCGGTGGCCGAGGCTAAATTCGCAGCTAAAATGAAATTTTCTAGTAGTGTTTACTAAATACTTATTTTTATAATAGCGATCATATGAATATAATAAAAAATAGAGGAAGTAATGACTAAAATAAGAACTCTCATATTTAAACTAATATCAAGAAAAAAAACTTTAAATTTTCTTATCTCTTTTTTGTAATAGCACCCAGCAGCAGAACTTAAACGAGCTCCAATAATTAATAGTCAGCTCAACCAAGAATTATCATTAAAATTCAACAATACCGACCTCTCGGCTTAATACATTCAATTCAACTTTCAGTACCAACAAAACAACCAATTCAACTAAAGTACTTATTAAATTCAGCAACAAGGAAACATCAACTAAATAACATAAACCACAAACGTTCATCCCCCCAAGAGTGCTACGTATCAGAGCGACCAACGACACCTTAAACGACAAAGTGGAACTTCATTCCGGACTACCTGCAAATTACAACCAGTGGAGGTAACATACAACGTAAAGGGGTGAGATATCAACAATATAACATAAGGCATGATAGAAGTCATGTTAGAAATCGTATCACAGCAATATAATCTTCGCAAACTGATAGAAGTCATGTTAGAAATCGTATAACATAAGGTTTTGAAGGAGGAACACACTTTGATCTTAATGTCTGAGGAGGAGAAGCTAAGAATAACTTTGAGTAAAGCACAACAAATAGAAGATGCTTGGAAGCACAAGTATCAAGTGGTTGTCGAAGAAATCGCAGAACTCCAGAAACAACTGCAGTAGAAGAATGAAGAAGTACTCTCTTGCAAGAAGAGGAAGGCGCGAGAGGATTTATTTTCTTCTAGCCCTCAGTCGACTTCGTGGAAGCTGATTATGGATAAGCTCATTCTTGAGAAGTCCCAGATGGAAGAAGAGATCAAGAAGCTCAACATAACGATGTTAGGAGAACCTTCTTAGGACTTTTGTTAGCTTTTATTTAGCTTTCTATTTAAAATTTTTGTGAGAACTACTGATATTTTGTAATTCAATCTTGTTGAGCAATGAAGTTAAGTCTACAGCGCTTTTTGATGTTTGCAAATATTTGAGTTCCATGACACTTTGTGCATTTGCATTCACATTTATTAACCATTCAAGGAACTAAAGTTTGTTTTGCAGATATTATAGAATGGATTCTGGAAAAAGGACAACTACAGAGATTGTGTTCCAAAGCCCAAATTTAGAGAATCTGAGAAAGCTGGAAAGTTTAGTAGAAGACCCTAAGGCGTTCAGAGAGAGAAGTATGGGAATATACTGTCTTTACTAAAACTTCAAGTGGATGAAGAGATGTTGACATCGCTCGTGCAGTTCTACAATCCGATCTATCACTATTTCACGTTTCCAGACTACCAATTACTGCCCACCTTGGAAGAATATTCTGCACTGATGGGATTAGGCATCACTCTTAAACCATTTTCTGGAAGAGAATGGACTCCTAGGGAAAGGGTAATTTCAAAGGCTACGCATCTGAATATGACTGAAGTACAATCTCACATGACTGTTAAGGGGGGTTTTGACAGATTTCCAGTTGTGTTCCTATTTGAAAAAGCTCAGTTCTATGCTGAGTCAAAGAATTCTGAAGCATTCGAGGCTATTTTGGCTTTGTTAATTTATGGACTCTTCTTGTTTTCAACTACTCATGATTTTGTTGATAGGAGTGCAATCTGTAACACCCATTCTATTTATTTAGTCATTTTGGTGTTAATTTAATTATTTTATGTTGGTGTGCCCTTAGGTGGGGTGTGTTGGTATGTGATTGGTGAGTATCCTTGATATATAAGGATCATTGGTGGTGTGGAAATAATAATATAATAGTTAATAGTAATATTGGTGGTATTATTATTATTATTATTATTATTATTATTATTATTATTATTATTATCATTATTATTATTATTATTATTATTATTATTATTATTATTATCATCGGTATGAATATTATTATTGGTGGGTGTCCCTGATATGGGAGGATTATTGGTGGTGTTTTGGTGAATATAATAATATAGTGTATAATATTGATATTGGTGGGAATATTATTATTATTATTATATTTATTATAGTTACTATTGTTATTAACATTATTATTATTTTGGTGAGATAATAATAGGATTATTATTACTATTATTATTATTATTATTTTATTAAGTTATTAACATTATTATTATTTTGGTGAGATAATAATAGGATTATTATTACTATTATTATTATTATTTTATTATTATTATTATTATTATTAAGTTATTATTATTATTGGGATTTGAGAATTAAAATAGAAACGTGAGGGATTAGTAGTTTTACGATACATTGTGAGAAGCTAGAGAAAGTGGAAAAAGAACGATAGAAAGGAGAGAACGGAAAAGGGAACGGAAAAGGGAGCAAAGAACGAAGGATACAGGGGAAAATCAGAATTGGCCAAACCTTGGAGGGTTCTTTCATCGATCAACCGATTAACAAGGTAAGGGGGGAGAAACTTGATTGGGATGGTATATACATGTATAGGGTATAGGGGAGTCCTTAACCCCGTAGGAAAATTCCGATCTATGAAGTTTTATATTGGCATGCTTGTTATTGTTGTTGCTAATGCTAAATTGATGCTTGATATTGATGAATTGTTGATTGGTATTGGTGAATTTGGTGTATATATATTATGGTGATGTTAGTGAGATTATATGTTGTTACTGCAGTGTTGATAGTAAATATAAATAGAGTTTTGGTGAGATTTTGTGTTGTTACTGTAGTGTGGGTAATGACCATGATTATAGCTTTGGGGAAAATTATGTGTTGTTTCCCTATAGTGTCGTTAATGACTATGGTTAGGACCTTGGTGAGATTCAGAGTGACTCTGAAGTGTCGGTTATGTACCGTAATGTTGGTTCTAGAGTAGGAAGTATAGGATAATTGGTAAGTATAATGTTTATTGGTGTGTTTGTGTTTGATGATAACTAGTAATTGATAGTGATGGAGTATAAGTCAATGTTAATGAATTGGTGTTTTGGGTTGATTTGGCATATAGGGCATATAGGGTGTTTTACAGTTTTTAGGGAAAGTTCTGTATGGCTTTTGAGGTATCGATAAAGTGTGTAGGTGATGATTTTGGGAATAGGGTTAGAAACCGATTGCTTACGGTAATAGGCAAGATTGGTACTAGAATAGGCTGGGAATCTGAGTTGAGATGATAGGCAGAGAGTTCGCCTGGCGAGCTGAGGCGAATGGCAGCGAATAATTCAGAATTAAATCCCAGACCTAAAGGGTAGGAACTTCGCCTGGCGAGTATAGCCAGCGAAGGTTCGCCTGGCGAATGATCCCTTCGCCTGGCGAATGCACGATAGTGGAAAGGGGGCTTCGCCAGCAGGTTCGCCTGGCGAATGCTAGCGAAGGTTCGCTACGGGGCTTCGCCTGGCGAATGTCAGCGAACGTAGCAGAACCAGAATGTGAGTGTTGTGATATTTTGGCCTTGAGCTCTGGACTTGTGTGATTCCTTTGGCCTTGATGCCATGTATGAATGATGACTGTAGGAATTAACTTGTGTATTCGGTGATAGTACATGTTTCCCGTAATAATGACTGGTGGGCAATTAGTTGATATATATGTGGGTAGTGATCAGTGGGATCGTGTATTCCCCGAGTGTTGAGATGTGTTTATATATGGTGTTAGAGTGTGAACTCGTTTAATATCTAATTTAATTAAAATGAATGATGGGTGTATCATGTATATGATTATGGTGCAGTGATCAGTAGGATCGTGTATTCCCCGAGTGTTGGGATGTGTTTATACTTGGTGTTAGAATGTGAGATTGCTCACTGTGTGAATTGATTTATATGGTGTTGGTGTATGTTATATCTGTACATATATGCATTGATGTATGATGATATGATCAGGAGGATCGTGTGCACGTTGAGTGCCTAAATATATTAGTTATGCATTGGTGTGTGCATATCATGGTGTTTTGGTGGGATGAATCATGTCTCAGGAGAAGCATAAGTGATTCATCCGTACTCCTTTGTGGAGAATGGTGGGGGATAGATCATGTCTCAGGAGGAGCGTAAGTGATCTATCCAGGTTCGATTGAATGAACCAATGAGTCGGTACCGCATGCATGGTGTTGAGTTGCATATTTGCATTATAATATGTTATATTGTAATTTGAACAGTAGGTTCGTCATATGGAGTTGTTGGGGGTGAATATTGGTGTGTTGGTGTGTTTTACTACCTTATTTACATGTATTACATTACCATTATATTCTGATCATTATTTCTCACCCCTTTGTTGTTGTTGTGGTCTGTGCTTCTTCGGAAGTACAGATAATCCAGGTGTTTAGCTAGCTTGGATATTGGTGTGACCGTCGAGTCTAGAATGCTCTAATACGTAACACGGGATATGGGTGTTGTAATTGTTTTATGTCAAACGTGTTGAAATCCTGTGACGTATCATGTTTTGATGTATTTTACATTATGAAACAAATTCCGCTGTATTATTTTGAAAAGAATGAATAAAGTATTTTTATAAAATTTGGAGATGTGATATCCCACTTTTTGGTGAAAACTCTGATTATTATTATAATATTTATATTTTATTTAATACGGGAAGTGGGGTGTTACAATTGGTATCAGAGCAGGTCCGTCCGTCCGGCCAGTGTTGTTGAGTTGAGTTGAGTCTGTCCTTTGGGATGGAGACTGTGTGTTGTTTAACCTGGTGTTGTGGTTTAAATCCCTAGTATACGGCATGTGTGTGAAAACACTGTCGGTACGTGTTTATTTCCTAACCTTGTCTACAGAAGCAGGAATGATTCCAGTGGGGGAGAAGTTTGTAATTCTCCGGAATGCTACGGTGTGGTGGCTTAATGTGTTGAGGAATGCTATCATAGTTTGGTAAAGATGGTTTGTACCCCATCATGATTTCGGCTGTCTATTAACAAATTGAGGAACTGATCACCCTTAATCTCTTGTTAATAGTAGACGGGATTGTGTTAGATGGGATAGACGTGTCTTGCAAGCTTGTGTGGCATGAGCAATGAATTGTCCTGAGTTAAGCTAAGTGCTTAAGGGATTATTTTGAGGAGTTGGCGTAATACGGTGTTGAGACGTTTATTTTGACGGAACCTTCGAATGAGAAGGAAAGTGAGAAAATTGGGATTTGTCAATTTGTTGAAATTGCCGGAGGTTCCCTGAGGAAGTAAGCGATTTACTATCGGAGTGTGAAGTAAAGCTTACACGTTTATTTTGTTTTTGGGACGAGTCTGATATTGATGACTCCATATTGTATGTTTACGTTGGGATTGGAGAAGTTGAAGAGTCAACTTGAAGACCCGCTGGAGGAGAGGTCCTTTTGTTTGAGTGTGTTACCATAAGGTGCACCAATTTTTGTTGGTTAGACAGACAGAAGGTTTTGTGAAGCTTTGGGTGAACTATAGATAAGTGAACAAGGCGACTGTCAAGGATAAGTGTTCGCTTCCAAGAGTTAATGATTTGATGGATCAATTGATTGAAGGACGTGAGTTTCCGTGTTCGTGAGATCGCGAGTAGAATTATTGTGTTGTGGTGTCGAAGGTCGAAGTGGTATCGTAATAGGAGGCTCCACGATCTGCTGTTGAAATTGGAAGTAATCGGGTTTTAAAATATTTAAAGATTGAAAGTGTGTTGGACGGCCTCCTAAGTATGAAATTGTGGTTATACGTTGAATTCCGAGATCGCAGCTTTTTACGGAATCGAAATCGGACACTCGGAAGTCAGGTAACGGTCGAAAATAGAATTTCGGGACTGTCA
Source organism: Lathyrus sativus (assembly GCA_963859935.3). Classification (NCBI taxonomy): domain Eukaryota; kingdom Viridiplantae; phylum Streptophyta; class Magnoliopsida; order Fabales; family Fabaceae; genus Lathyrus; species Lathyrus sativus. The sequence continues at coordinate 592,109,040 of OZ012741.1, read as the reverse complement.
TGTTCGCCGAGATTCGCCTGGCGAAGTGCCCTGAGCAGAAAAATGTTGTTGTGGTATTTTTGTCGTAACGGGAGAACCGTAACTCGGAATGACGCCCGGTTCGAAGCGTTGGAAAGCTATTGAAATTATCTATGAGATGGTGAAGTATTGACATAGATTTAATCTATTTATTGATGAAGTGTGTTTGAATGTTGTGGTAAGGATGGGCGGTACGGTATGTGTTCCCGCTATAACTCACAACTTGTTTGTCCACTTGGCATGGGATCTTCTTTAATTATTTATATAAGGCAATGGTTGTGTTGATAAATGATATTTTAAGGTATTTGAAGAGTATAGAGGATTATGTTGAGCATAAGGAACTGGAGTTATCAGTGTTAGAAAAAGAGCGGTGATATACTTCCGTAAGGAAAGTTCTGCCGAATCCGATAGAACTAATTGTGGTGTTTGTGATGCTTGTTGATATAATTAGGGGATTTGCTAAAGACAACTTCAGCGAGTTTCAGTTATGCAAAAGGCAACTCGAAGTGTGTAAGAGAAACCATCCGACCAGTGATTTAGAGTTGGTTGCTATTGTGGTTGTACCGGAGTCGGAGGCTTCGAAAGTTCAGACTGAGATCGGAGATGTTTGGTGATCTTAAGAGTTTAAGGTGTTTGTTTGATTTGAAAAAGTTGAAAATGAGGCAGACGAAATAATTAGGATTTCTGAAGGATTACGACTTTGAGTGTAATTACCCTTTGGGTAAAGTGGATGTGGTAGATGATGCGGTGAGTTGGAAATGTTTGTGTTTACCGAAGATGATGGTGAAAAGAGGTAGAAATGATTGAGAAATTTCATAATATGTGTTGTGTGAGTAAGGATACTTCTTATGGAGTTAATCTTTTATTATTAAGATCTGACTAGTGATATCCTTGAGAAGAACCGAGAAAGTCAGAAATCTGGGTCGAGTAGTGAATTAGTTGAAGTTGATAAATTAGAGTCGAGGAGTGGATTGTCGGGCTTGTGGAAATAATACCACGAGATGTTATGATAGAGTATGTGTACCAAATGTTGTTGAGGGGAGTAGAAGTACTCGTGAAGAAATACATTGGGGTAGATGGAGTATCCATCCCAGTGCTATGAAGAAGTAACCGAATTTGAGTAGATTGTTTTGGAGACCATGGATAAGGGGAGGAGTAGTTGAGGTGGAATATGCTGGTTAGAATTGTAGGAATTCGAAGAGTGAACATCAGAGACTGTTGAGTCTGATGCAGTCGTTAAATATTCCAGAGTGGAAATCAGGTAGTATTTTCACGAAATTGGTGTTGAGATTTCCAAAGAATTTGTAAAGACATAATTTTAATTTGAATTGTTAGGAGTGGATTAACTATTCCGTGTTGAGAATATATGAGATGCATATTGAGAAAGTGGTGAAGTTGGATGAGATACTGACGAATATTGTGTCAGATGGAAATTTGAGGTTTATATTGAGATTTTGGAAGGGCTTACAGGAAGCTTCGGGTACTAAGTTGAAGTTGAGTTCGACTTACCATCCGCAAACTGATGGTCAGTCAGAGAGGACTATTGAGTCTGTAGAGAATTGGTGAGAGCTTGGGTGTTGGATCGAGGTGGATTGTGGGATGATTAATTACCGTTGATTGAGTTACCTATAATAACGGTTACCATCCTAGTGTCGGAATGGCACTATATGTGGCTTGGTGAAATAGGGAGTGTAGGACTCTACTGTGTTGGAATGGGTCGAGTGAGAGTGTTGTGCTCAGACCTGAAAATTATGTGGAGATGGCTGAAAAGATCAAGAGGATCCAAGGAAAGATATGTTTGGAGAGTCACGCCGGTGACTGATGTTGGTCGAGCTTCGAAGTCTCAGAAGTTCGCACCGTGTTCTGTGGTTTGTATCAGAGTGGCGCAGCAGAGGCATGGGAGGAGTAACATGTTAGACCGTTTTTCCCGCTGTCGCTATGAATTGGCATGATATGTTTCATGTGTCTTAGTTGAGAAAGTACATTGAACCAGGTGGATGATGTACAAGTGAAAATAATTTGATTGTTGAGGCATTGCTATTTCGTTTGGACGAGCGAGAAACAACCCCGAAGGGAGGAGATATCTTTGGTGAAAGTAACTTGGGGAGGTGCTGCAGAAGGCAGTGTGACCTGTTAGTTGGAATGAAGGATGCGGGAAGCGTATCCGGAAGTGTTCCATCAGGTAATTTTCGAGGACGAAAATACTTAAAGTGGGGGAGAGTTGTAACACCCATTCTATTTATTTAGTCATTTTGGTGTTAATTTAATTATTTTATGTTGGTGTGCCCTTAGGTGGGGTGTGTTGGTATGTGATTGGTGAGTATCCTTGATATATAAGGATCATTGGTGGTGTGGAGATAATAATATAATAGTTAATAGTAATATTGGTGGTATTATTATTATTATTATTATTATTATTATTATTATTATTATTATTATTATTATTATTATTATTATTATTATTATTATTATTATTATTATTATTATCATTATTATTATTATTATTATTATTATTATCATCGGTATGAATATTATTATTGGTGGGTGTCCCTGATATGGGAGGATTATTGGTGGTGTTTTGGTGAATATAATAATATAGTGTATAATATTGATATTGGTGGGAATATTATTATTATTATTATGATATTTATTATAGTTACTATTGTTATTAACATTATTATTATTTTGGTGAGATAATAATAGGATTATTATTACTATTATTATTATTATTATTTTATTAAGTTATTAACATTATTATTATTTTGGTGAGATAATAATAGGATTATTATTACTATTATTATTATTTTTTTTTTATTATTATTATTATTAAGTTATTATTATTATTGGGATTTGAGAATTAAAATAGAAACGTGAGGGATTAGTAGTTTTACGATACATTGTGAGAAGCTAGAGAAAGTGGAAAAAGAACGATAGAAAGGAGAGAACGGAAAAGGGAACGGAAAAGGGAGCAAAGAACGAAGGATACAGGGGAAAATCAGAATTGGCCAAACCTTGGAGGGTTCTTTCATCGATCAACCGATTAACAAGGTAAGGGGGGAGAAACTTGATTGGGATGGTATATACATGTATAGGGTATAGGGGAGTCCTTAACCCCGTAGGAAAATTCCGATCTATGAAGTTTTATATTGGCATGCTTGTTATTGTTGTTGCTAATGCTAAATTGATGCTTGATATTGATGAATTGTTGATTGGTATTGGTGAATTTGGTGTATATATATTATGGTGATGTTAGTGAGATTATATGTTGTTACTGCAGTGTTGATAGTAAATATAAATAGAGTTTTGGTGAGATTTTGTGTTGTTACTGTAGTGTGGGTAATGACCATGATTATAGCTTTGGGGAAAATTATGTGTTGTTTCCCTATAGTGTCGTTAATGACTATGGTTAGGACCTTGGTGAGATTCAGAGTGACTCTGAAGTGTCGGTTATGTACCGTAATGTTGGTTCTAGAGTAGGAAGTATAGGATAATTGGTAAGTATAATGTTTATTGGTGTGTTTGTGTTTGATGATAACTAGTAATTGATAGTGATGGAGTATAAGTCAATGTTAATGAATTGGTGTTTTGGGTTGATTTGGCATATAGGGCATATAGGGTGTTTTACAGTTTTTAGGGAAAGTTCTGTATGGCTTTTGAGGTATCGATAAAGTGTGTAGGTGATGATTTTGGGAATAGGGTTAGAAACCGATTGCTTACGGTAATAGGCAAGATTGGTACTAGAATAGGCTGGGAATCTGAGTTGAGATGATAGGCAGAGAGTTCGCCTGGCGAGCTGAGGCGAATGGCAGCGAATAATTCAGAATTAAATCCCAGACCTAAAGGGTAGGAACTTCGCCTGGCGAGTATAGCCAGCGAAGGTTCGCCTGGCGAATGATCCCTTCGCCTGGCGAATGCACGATAGTGGAAAGGGGGCTTCGCCAGCAGGTTCGCCTGGCGAATGCTAGCGAAGGTTCGCTACGGGGCTTCGCCTGGCGAATGTCAGCGAACGTAGCAGAACCAGAATGTGAGTGTTGTGATATTTTGGCCTTGAGCTTTGGACTTGTGTGATTCCTTTGGCCTTGATGCCATGTATGAATGATGACTGTGGGAATTAACTTGTGTACTCGGTGATAGTACATGTTTCCCGTAATAATGACTGGTGGGCAATTAGTTGATATATATGTGGGTAGTGATCAGTGGGATCGTGTATTCCCCGAGTGTTGAGATGTGTTTATATATGGTGTTAGAGTGTGAACTCGTTTAATATCTAATTTAATTAAAATGAATGATGGGTGTATCATGTATATGATTATGGTGCAGTGATCAGTAGGATCGTGTATTCCCCGAGTGTTGGGATGTGTTTATACTTGGTGTTAGAATGTGAGATTGCTCACTGTGTGAATTGATTTATATGGTGTTGGTGTATGTTATATCTGTACATATATGCATTAATGTATGATGATATGATCAGGAGGATCGTGTGCACGTTGAGTGCCTAAATATATTAGTTATGCATTGGTGTGTGCATATCATGGTGTTTTGGTGGGATGAATCATGTCTCAGGAGGAGCGTAAGTGATTCATCCGTACTCCTTTGTGGAGAATGGTGGGGGATAGATCATGTCTCAGGAGGAGCGTAAGTGATCTATCCAGGTTCGATTGAATGAACCAATGAGTCGGTACCGCATGCATGGTGTTGAGTTGCATATTTGCATTATAATATGTTATATTGTAATTTGAACAGTAGGTTCGTCATATGGAGTTGTTGGGGGTGAATATTGGTGTGTTGGTGTGTTTTACTACCTTATTTACATGTATTACATTACCATTATATTCTGATCATTATTTCTCACCTCTTTGTTGTTGTTGTGGTCTGTGCTTCTTCGGAAGTACAGATAATCCAGGTGTTTAGCTAGCTTGGATATTGGTGTGACCGTCGAGTCTAGGATGCTCTGATACGTAACACGGGATATGGGTGTTGTAATTGTTTTATGTCAAACGTGTTGAAATCCTGTGACGTATCATGTTTTGATGTATTTTACTTTATGAAACAAATTCCGCTGTATTATTTTGAAAAGAATGAATAAAGTATTTTTATAAAATTTGGAGATGTGATATCCCACTTTTTGGTGAAAACTCTGATTATTATTATAATATTTATATTTTATTTAATATGGGAAGTGCGAAATATGGACTCTTCTTGTTTTCAACTACTTATGATTTTGTTGATAGGAGTGCAATCAACCTTTTCCTGATCAAGAATCATGTACCTACTTTGCTGGCTGACATGTATTTCTCCATCCATCAAAGAAACCGTCATGGAGTTGGAAAAATTGTATGTTGCACCGCTCTTCTCTACAAGTGATTTATTTCGCACTTGCTGAGACTACCAGTACTTTAGGATATATAGAATGGACTCTCCTGGACACAGAGATTGTTTTTACTCAAATAGTCATACATTAAGTGGTATGACCCTATGTATGGAGGGATTGCCATGATTCAAAGCTGCGGGGATTTCCCAAATGTACCGCTCATCAGCACTAATGGTTGCATTAGCTACAATCCTATCCTAGCTCATCGCCAGTTGGGATACCTAATGAAGAATGAACCGGACCTAGTTCTCTTGAGGAGTTTCTACCTTGAAGAAGGGAAAGATCCAGCCTACAAGGCTCAGATTGTGTATGCTTGGCGTCACATTCACACGAGTGGGATGACTGCTTTGGATTACCCTGACATTTTTGTTTCAAAATCCTACTTATCATGGGTGAAAGAAATAGCATTGAAGATGTTCTATTCGCGTTTTGAGCCTTTTCCTACACAACCCACTCTTGTTGAAGAATTGAAAGCTACTTTGGCTAAGGCTGAAGAAGAAGGAAAAGCTTGGAGAGATAAATATTTCAGGGTTATGCAAGAAAAGGAAGAGCATCAGAAGTTGGTACATCAAGGTGAAAAGAAGAGTCAACCAGAAGATGAGGGACCATCTCGTCAGAGGATTTAGAATCTTTTTTCCTGTGTTTTATCATTTATTTGTATCGAAGATTTGTGTTTCAGTTTTGAATTATTATGTAAAACTCTCAGTTGCTAATTTATGAAGACTTTGAACTTGCTTTATTCCCCATTATTATAATGTTTGTGAATACTTCTTTGGATTCCTTGAATGTTTAATTCTGCATTTGCATTTGCGCTCATAAGCATTTCACATGCATTTCTTGTTCTGTGTCTCATCTCGTTGTCTTGTCTCCAAAGTCACACTGAATCTTCGACATCAATACAACACACGAGCCCAATCTCGTCAAAGAATGGAAGAACATAATTTAAATTTGGATAGGGTTGACAATGAACTTGAAGAGCTACGAGAAAGTGTAGGGCGAAAATGGACACTCACGCCACTGTGGTTTCTGAAGTTACTAACATAGCTGTGGAGCTGGTCCCAGTAGCGGTCACTATCATAAGTATACCACCCTATAGATTACCACCTGGTTTTGTACCTCCACTACCGGTCAATCAATAGTCAGTTCCTCTAGGGGAAGAGATTCCTCAAGCTGTTCCAACTTACACTCCGGCTTTTGTGCAAGCTCAAGTGCACCCTGTTTTTCACAATCATCAACAAGTGTTTGAAGTTCCTGATGGGTCCGAAGAAGGAAGTGGACGACATGAGAAATTGAAGGAAAGCGTAGAAACCATAGGGAGGAAAGTTAGGGCAATGGAGGGAAACGACATCTTTGGTACTGATGCCAGAGATATGTGTTTAGTGTCTGGATTGGTAATCCCGCTAAAATTCAAGGTCCCCAACTTTGATTAGTACTCTGGTGCTACTTGTCCTCGGACACACTTGATCATGTATTACCAAAGAATGGCTGATCACGTAGAAGATGATAAGCTAATGATCCATTGTTTCCAGCATAGCTTGAAAGGAGCATTTGATAAGTGGTATTTGGGCCTAGATCAGTCCCACATTCACAGCTTCCAAGACTTAGCTGACACTTTCATAAAGCATTATAAATACAATATGGATTTGGCCCCTGACAGAAGACAACTATTGAGTATGTCACAAAGAAGTTCTGAATTGTTCAAAGAAAATGCACAGTGATGGAGGGAGACCGCCTCTCAGGTGAAACTCCTTTGAATGAAAAAGAGTTGACATATTGGTTCGTAGACATGGTAAGACCATAATTTTATGAGAAGATGATTAGCAGCATAATAGTGAGTTTCTCTGATATAGTGGTTGTGGGAGTGAGATTGGAATTGGGATTGAAGAATGGAAGAATGACTAGTAGTTCTAGTGGTTCTAACCACGGTAATGTTAAGAAGTTCAGTGGTACTTTTCATAAGAAGAAGGAGGAAACAAATGCCATAACAATGGGGAGAAAGAATCAGACTTGGAAGCAACCCTACCGACAATATCAGCAGCCTTAACAAGGCTATGTTCAGAAGCCTCCATAAGGCTATGTTTAGCAACCTCAGCAAAATTTGACACAACAACCGATGTATCTGGTATAGTATGCCCAATAACCATATGTGGCAGTTGTCACACCTGCTTTCAATCATTATGTTCCAAATTATCAGACGGTGCAGCAGGCACCTATGTATAAACCAATTCAACAACAAGGGTATTAACGAGCGCCCAATGCTCCACCCTATCAGCAATTTCAGCAGCGTAGGGCTCAAGCGCCAAGGAAAACTTATCAAAATCGAAGACCAGCAACGAGGCCTCCATTTTCTCAGATACCAATGACTTATACAGAGTTGTACCCGTCTTTGGTGCAACAAGGGATGATAACAACACGGCCGCTAGGACCACCTTTAGACATTTCATCTCCTCACTACAATCCAAATTCTCATTGTGCGTTTCATGAAGGTGCTTCTGGCCATGACTTGGAAGGGTGTCTTGCCTTGAAGCATCTTGTCAGAGAGCTCATAGAGAAGAAGATTTTTTCTTTTGATGACGTGCAACTCAATGTTAAAAATAATCCATTGCCAAATCATGGAGAAGTTAATGCTATAGAAGAAGCTTAAGATGAAAAGATAGTTTGTGATGCATCATAAATCAAGATCCCGTTGAGGTCACATCATGAGAAATTGTTAAAAGCAGGACTAGTTAAAGGTACCCATGATGATTACGAGGAATGTTCTGTTAATCCTAAAGGGTGTGGTGTGGTTCAAAAGAATATGCAAAGTTTGATCGATAATGGATTGTTACAAGTTGTAGCAAGATAAAGAAGGCGAAAGTTTCAGTGGTTGAGCCTATTTTCAATCTACCGAAGAAAGGTGAAAAAGTTCCTATGTTCAATATGACCCATAAAAATTTGAAGCCTGTTTTTAACAAATCTGCTATTGATCAGCCCCGACCAGTTATTATTCAGAAGTCGATATCGTTTCCTTTTGAGTACAAAAGCATTCCTATGGAGATATAATATGACTGTGGTGGACCAAAGATCCGGGAAGGTTATTCAAAATAAGGAAGTAAAGGGTGACCAAGTTGATGTGACAAATATTGCAGGGACAAGCAAGATGACCCGTAGCGGTCGAATATATCAACCCAAAATAACATTGGTCGCTCAAAAAGAGGTTACCCCTGCCATGACGACGAAAGACAAAGAAGTGCCAACCAATGAAGGAGATGCTGATGAGTGTTTGAGAATCATCCGAAAAAGTGATTACAGGGTCGTTAGTTAACTCCATCAAACTCCCTTAAAAATATCGATTTTGTCTCTCTTGATGAATTCTCCAGCCCATAAAGAGGCTTTACAAAAGGTGTTAATGCAGGCACACGTAACAAAAGATATAACCATTGACCTGTTTGATTCTGTAATAGCTAATATTACAGCCTGCAAGACTATGAGTTTCAATAATGAAGAGCTACTGAGGGAAGGACGTAATCATAATCGCGCGTTGCACGTATCTGTCAGATGTCAAGAGGACGCGTTGGCACGGGTTTTAGTTGACACTAGATCCTCGCTAAATGTATTTCCTAAAAAGACGCTTGCAAAATTAGCATATGAAGAGGCAGAGATGAGGCCGATGTCGCTAATTGTTAAGGCTTTTGATGGTTGGAGAAGGACGGTTGTGGGGGAAGTGGAGTTGTCAATTATGATAGGCCCCCATCTGTTCGATATCACATTTCAAGTGATGGACATTAACCCAGCTTAAAACTATTTGTTGGTACGACCTTGGATCCATGCGGCCGGAGCGGTGACTTCCACTTTGCATCAAAGGATGAAATTTGTTATAAATGACAAGCTAGTAATTGTACATGGTAAAGAGGACTTAATGGTGAGTAACTTGTCATCGTTCAGGTATATTTTGATGCAAACAAGGATGCGATGGAAACTTCTTTCCAAGCGCTTGAGATAGCTAACGCATTAATGATAGAAGAATCAGTGGTAAAGAGTGGTCCATCTTTTGCATCTGCCCAGAGCATAAAGTCTACATTGGAAGAGGGTACTCCTGCAGGCTGGGGAGAGGTTATCAAAGTAAAGGCAAGATTGGGTCACCAAGGGTTGGGTTACAAACCAAATCATGTTGAAGCATCAACACATGCTGAAGGAGGTCCGAAGACTATCCAAGAGGTGTTCATTAGTGGGGGATTCCAAGTTAATATTGTGGGAGAACATTTTGAAGACGAGGATTGCACATTTGGTATATCTTTGTGAGACTGCTTTAAGCAACTGGGAAGCTGTTGAAATTCCTGTGATCTTTCCTGTGTTGAAGTAATTTGTTTGTTTTCTTTACTTGTTGTTGTTTTTCAAACCTCCATAGCCATGCCCAAGGCTATTCGATATTTTTTGTAAGGGCCCCGTGTTTTCAAGAATATTATGATTAATGAAGTTTGTTTTGTTATATCCTTCGTTATTGTTTCATTTATTATCTAATACTTTCATTTTAAGAGAAAATGGCAATTTTTCAACAAAAAAAAAATCAAACAAAACAATTTTCTTTTTGCTGCATTTATCTTTGTGTGTTTCAATAAATTAATCCATTCCAGCATGCAGTGATACCCTAAAACCTGCTGAATCTAATGACTTTGTTTTCCCTCCTGACTTCGACTCACCTATATACCAAGCTGAAGATGATGATGAAGATTTCGAGATCCCTGATGAACTGCCAAACATGGCATATTATGAGTACACAGACCTTCAACCTCACAAGGAGTGGGTAGATGTTATTAATCTTGGCATCGAAGAAGATAGGAAAGAGGTCAAGATTGGGACAACGCTTGGGGCAGAAGTCAAGCAGCAATTAGTGAATCTTTTAAAATAGTATGTTGATTCATTTGCTTGGTCATATCAGGATATGCCAGGTTTAGACACCGACATAGTTGTTTACAAGTTACCACTCCGACCAGAATGTACACCAGTCAAACAGAAGCTCCGAAGAACTAGACCTGACATGGCTCTTAAGATTCGGGATGAGATGAAAAAGCATATTGATGCAGGTTTCTTGGCAGTATTCAAATACCCAAAATGGGTGGCTAATATCGTGCTCGTATCGAAAAAAGATGGGAAAGTCAGAATGTGTGTGGATTATAGGGATCTCAACAAGGCCAGTCCGAAGGATGATTTCCCTTTGCCGCATATTGATATTTTGGTGGATAATATGACTTGCTTTGCAGTTTTCTCATTTATGTATGGTTTCTCCGGATACAACCAAATCAAGATGGATCCGGATGATATGTAAAAGACTACTTTCATCACTCCTTGGGGAACTTATTATTATAAAGTCATGCCTTTCGGTTTGAGGAATGATGGTGCCACTTACCAAAGAGCCATGGTGACTTTATTTCATGATATGATACACAAGGAGATAGAAGTGTATGTCGATGACATGATCGCCAAATCTCAGAGTGAAGAGGACCATTTGGATCATCTTTTGAAGTTGTTTAAGAGACTCAGGAAGTATCAGTTGAGACTGAATCCAGCCAAGTGTACCTTTGGAGTAAGATCTGGAAAGTTGCTCAGTTTCATTGTTAGTCAACGAGGGATTGAGGTAGATCCAGATAAAGTTTGAGCTATACAAGATATGCCGGCTCCGTAGACTGAGAACCAAGTCAGTGGTTTTATTGGAAGATTGAACTATATATCCAGATTTATTTCCAATATGACTCCCTTTTGTGAACCCATTTTCAAGTTGTTGCGCAAAAATCAGACGGTTATTTGGAATTTAGATTGTCAACAAGCTTTTGATAAGAGGGTTACCTTCAAGAACCTCCAATCTCAATTCCTCCTGTTCCTGGAAATCCTCTTTTCATGTACTTAATGGTTCTTAAGAGTTCAATGGGTTGTGTGTTGGGACAACAGGACGAGTCTGGACGAAAAGAGCATGCCATCTATTATTTGAGCAAGAAGTTCATTGACTGTGAAAGCCGATATTCACTTTTAGAGAAAAATTAATATGCCTTAGTATGGGCTGCCAGGCATTTGAGGCAATATATGATCTGTCATACTACTTTATTAATTTCAAAAATGGATCCGATAAGGTATATCTTTGAAAGGCCTGCTCAGACAAAAAGGCTCGCCCGTTAGCATATGTTATTATCAGAATACGCCATCCAGTATGTTGCTTAGAAGTCTATCAAGGGTAGCACATCTTATCGGATTACCTTGCAGACCAGCCAGTAGAAGACTATGAACCACTGAAGTTTGACTTTCCCGATGAAGATATCATGTTAATAAAGAAGGATTATGAAGAGCCAGGTCCAGATGAGGGTCCCGAACCTGGTTCCTGTATGAAGATGATGTTTGATGGTTCCTCCAATTACAACGGGCATGGCATAGGCGCCATTTTGGTGAACCCAAATGGTGGATACACTCCGTTCACAGCCAGATTGTGTTTTGAGTGTACCAACAATATTGTTGAATATGAAGCTTGTATTCTAGGCCTTGAGGCAGCAATTGATCTTTGAGTCAAAATCCTTGAAGTGAGTGGTGACTCAGCCTTGGTGATTTATCAAGTCAAAGAGGAGTGGGAGACTAGAGATGAAAACGGATCCCATATAGGGCGTACATTGTTGTAATGATCGAGTACTTTAATGAGATCACTTTCAAACATGTCCCGAGGTCTGAAAATCACATTGCCGATGTGTTGGCTATGCTAGCCTCAATGTGGAAGGTCAAATTTGTTAATGAAGGATGCTCATCCGAATTGAGAGGAAGACTAAGCCAGCCTATTACCAAGTTGTAGAAGAGGAAACAGACGAGAAACCATGGTTCTATGACATCAAACAATATCTTCAGAATCAGGAATATCCAGTTGATGCTACATCACTCGACAATAAAACTTTGAGTAGATTGGCATCTAAGTTCTTTCTCAGTAATGATGTGCTTTATAAGAGAAATCATGACATGGTCCTACTTAGATGTGTCGACAGACGAGAAGCGGATTTATTAATGCAAGATATTCATGAAGGAACATTTGGCACTCATGTCAATGGATATGCCATGTCCAAAAAGATTCTGAGGGATGAATATTACTGGTTGACTTTGGAAACTAACTACATCCAATATGCAAAAAAATACCATAAATTCCAAATTTATGCGGACAAGATGCATGTGCCTCCAGCATTGCTAAATGTGTTATCATCATCTTAGCCGTTTTTTATATGGGGCGTTGACATGATTGGGGCAATTGAACTAAAGGCTTCAAATGGGCACCGATTAATTCTAGTCGCTATTGATTACTTCACAAAGTGGGTTGAGGCTGCATCTTACGCTAATGTTACTCGAAAAGTGTTGGTCCATTTTATCAAGAAGGAGATTATCTGTCGATACGGAATCCCGAGCCGAATCATAATGGATAATGGTACAAATTTGAATAACAAGACCATGAAAGAGCTGTGCGATGACTTCAAAATTGAACATCACAATTCTTCTCCTTATCGTCCCAAGATGAATGGAGTTGTCGAAGCCGCAAATAAAAACATCAAGAATATTTTGCAAAAGATGGTGAAGACCTATAAGGATTGGCATGAGATGCTTCCATTTGCCTTGCATGGGTATAGAACATCCATTTGCACTTCGACAGGGGCAGCCCCTTTTTCCTTGGTGTACGGGATGGATGCAGTACTTCCTATTGAGGTTGAGATGCCCTCTTTAAGAGTCATAATGGAAGCCAGGCTTGAAGAAGCGGAATGGGTGAGGGAAATATTTGATTAGTTGAACCTTATTGATGTGAAGCACATGGCTACGATGTGTCATAGTCAGTTTAATCAGAAAAGGATCAAGAGAGCATTTGACAAGAAGGTTCGAATCCGAGAGTTCCGAGAAGGGGAGCTTATACTCAAGAAGATTTTTCCAGTTCACAAAGATGAGCGGGGAAAATGGATGCCTAATTATGATGGACCATTTATTGTAAAAACAGTCTTCTCAGGAGGCTCGTTAATTCTCACAACAATGGATGGAGAACAACTTACTCACCCGGTGAATTCTTGAAATTCTGGAAAGCACACGATGGATGTTATTACCAAAGTTATAACATCCACTATGACATTGACAATTGTACTAACTAATTAAACTGTAAGTAAAAGCAGTAAATAAAACAAAAATTTTTCACCCAATTCAGTGTCAACAACACCTACATCTGGGGGCTACCAAGCCAGGGAGGAAATTCACTATCAGTAGTATTAATTCAGAGTCAAACAAACCAATTTGCACTCTTCACTTAAGACCTACCCAATGACACTTCAACCTAGAGACACTTTTGACCTGAGTATACCCATTAACTCCACGTCAATCACCACAGTGATGTACAATTCACAAATACAGAATAAATATAAAGAAACACTTCATACACACATTGATCTTGCTTCACAGCTTTGATCAAGGGACACACACACACTCTTGCTTAACAGCTTTGAGTGAGACACAACTTAGAATCTACCTCACCAATGCAACATACAGTTGCTTGTTAAACAAGTATTCCTAAGACACAATTCACACGTGAAGACTATCCTTCTTCACTCACAAGGACTCTTAATATACACTCTTTAATCTTCTGTCAAGAGCTACTCTTCTAGGATTCCTCCTTCTGTTATTTATAGCAGCAATCAGTCCTTGGCCTGGGTGCATAAATTAGGTTTATCCATAACAAACCCTCTCTTTAATAATCTGCACGCTTGCCAATTAATTCAGGGACATTTTAGTTTGCTTAGGGCTTCTAAAATGTTTCCTGACTTCCAGCTTGAGCTCCTAGTTTGTTTCCTGATTTCTAGATACCAGAAAAACTAACCAGCTCGCTTGATGTCATACGCTCAAAGTCATAACAATCTGTATAACATCCAGCTTAACTTGTAGTTAGCTAAGTTAACTTACCCTGCACACACATCATTATGTATGTCTTAACCTTCAGTATGACATACATACATACTCTAATGTTTTGCCATAAAATGCAGCCAATCAAGAGCACTTACAAACTCCTCCTTTGGCAAATTTTTGGCTAAAACACTTTGTTCTTATGCCAGAGATTTACACACAGCAGAAGACTTATCATGTGCCCTGTCATGCAGGAAAGTTATTAGCTCAACACACTCTCAGAGTCCTCACTGTTATAACTCACCTTGCTAACTATCTGTGAGTTACCACTACATATGTCACACTTTGTTGAGTGAGTAACACATAGAGTTACTCCCCCTCAACTGATGCACCTCACCAACTAAGCACTTAACCTGCACACCCTGCAGTCACAGAAAAACAGCATCCAGCTTATGGATGTCCAGTCACACACACACACACATACACACACACACACACACACACTCCTAAACTCCTTTTAGGATCACACAAGGTTAGCTACTAGCTACTTCAGCTCAGAACTCCTAGTTCTAACATACATTCCTACTCAACTAGGAATTCATAGATATAGCATCAGGTCATTACTAACAACACTAGCAGCTGTTATCACACAACTCATCAGCAGCACCTGTGGTCACACCTGCAAGTATGTTTGTTTCATATGCACAATAGCACATATGCTCTAGCAAGTCCTTCAAGCTGTCATCTATCCACCTGTTCTTCCACCTGCTGTCATTATCATCTAACACTATTCTCTCCCCCTTTTTAGCCACAAATTAAGATCCAACTAAATACTTAGCATAGATCATTCATTGTAACATTACAATTGTTAGGGGAAAATTATACAAACTGCTCATAACGAGCATCACAAATTCAGGTTTCCAAAAAAAATTATCAAGGAAGTCTAACCAAAACTAATCAAACCAAAAACAGCAGTAGCACCTCTTCCTGTACTAACTCAGTAATCAGTGGTCTGAGCTCCACAGCAGGCTAAGACATCAAGCTTCTTCTACAGCTGAGCTGGACCTGTCCTTCTTAGTTTTTTCAGTGCTCTCTTCTGAATCATCAATGCCTTCCTCTGAGCTTTCAGCAACTTCTTCAGCAGTAGCTTCCTGACCATCAACATCCTTTGTACCCTCATCATTGGTTCCATCAGTGAGTTCAGCATCTTCCTCTTGTTCAAGAGATTTCAATAATTTCTCAAGTGTCTGCTTCCTCGTGTCCAATTCCTTGCATGTCTCTTTGATTATTGACATTACTTCAGCTCTTCTGGTTTTGGGACTCCCTTTGGATGTCTCATTGGGTGTCATGACAATGTCTGGAACATGAGTTCCCTGAAATAGCTTGTGATGGAAGGATATATGAGTTTCTCGTTTGCTTGCAACATCACTTTTCTTGAGGATATTTGGATATTGTGCTAAAATAGTTCCACAAATGAGTGAAGGAAATGCTATGGGCCCTTTTATGCTATAGCTACCAACATGCTTCATTGTCTGATCAAATATGTAGGTGCCATAATCCATTTTGGTCTTGGTCCCAACAACATAGATAACTCTCCCCAGGATAGTGGCCACTGATGATTTGTGATTAGTTGGCACCTAGTTTGCAACACCAATCTTGTGCAACACAACATATTTCATACTTAGTTTGCTGGCAGCAAGATTCCCTTTTGATGGCCACTTTTTGACTTGATTTCCAGTAATTAATTGGCACATTTTGTTGTCAGAGATGGTTGACTCAGGCTGAGCCTCATTTGATCTTCCAAGGAAGTTTTTGATGGTAGTGGGAATGAAGATGACACCTTTACCTCTAACATGGACTATCCCAAACTTAGCAGATCTTCTGTCAGCATATTCACTTGACAGATTTACTATGAATTCTTTGACCAGTGTTTCATAGCGTTGGGAGAACTGAGTCACAGTTTTCACCAAACCATCATCACATATGAGGGTCATGATCTCCTTATTTTCAAGAGCAATTTGAGCAAGCTCTCTCTCCAAGGTCAGCCTCTTTTAGTAGACATACTTCCATCTGTTAACACATGAGGGATAATGAAAAAGAGATGTTGTCAATGGGCACTTCAGGTACATTTGCAGCCAGTTTGCTGGTTGAGGGTTTCTTCTTATATTGGATGTCAGTGACATCTCCAGCAACATCAGAATCTGTCTCTGATTCAGAACTAGATTCAGCCTTCCTCTTCTTTGTGGTTACTTTGCTCCAACCTTTGGAGGGTCCAACCTGAGTCCTTTTTGGTCCAGCCTTCTTTGTGGAAGTATCTTGCTCAGCAGCCTTCTCAACAACCTTCTTCTTGGGGGGAATTTGGTTAGCCATCTTTTTCCCTTTCCTTGTCATCAGCCTTTTGGCTATGCCCGGATTGAGCTTTGCTATGAGATCATTGTCAAAATATTCCTCTAGGTCTACCAACTCAGCATCTTTGGTGCCTTGCATAGCATCATCTATTTTATTAGACCCTTTACCCTTGTTCTCCCCTTCTGGTGTGTGGTCTTTCAATGTTTTGACATTGTGAGAGACATTAGCTTGATCATTCTGGTTAGGATCAATCCTCTTATTGGTATATGGAGTAGGTATGTTGAGTGCGCTAGCTACCATATTTGCAATTTTAAGGTGGGTTCGTCTAGCTTCCTCTTCATTTAGGTCATCAGATGTAACTGCAGGAGGGGCTTGACCTGAAACACGATTTTCTGGTCTTCTTGCATGCAACTTTCTAGGTTTATTCACCAATACACCTTCTGGTGTCATCATACGTAATGGAGTTATTTCAAGAACCTCATTAGGGTTTGAATCAGCATCGCTATTGTTCATTCTTGAGGTTGGTTTTGAATGTTGTGACATAGTTAGAGACTTTGATTGAGGGAGGAAGACTTTTCTGTACTTGTTTGAAATAGTATGGAAGCTGAATAGTTTGTGATGGCACCAAGAGTGGAGGGAATGTATCGTATATGTGGTAATATGGTACAATTGCCCAATAGGAGGGGATTTACCTTTTTGATTTATCATTAAATGATTTAATTTCAAAATGTAATTCCCTATTACTTTTAATTGCTATAAATCATCATTACTAGAGGAACTCAATTTCCATAGATCATTTTTAATTGAGGCTTCTTGACACTTCTTGAGACCTTGTCAGCACTATTTAGGGCATAGTCACCAGGTTTTGCACAAGCCTTTTTCCATTTACACAAGTTACCCCTGAGCATGTCTACCTTGAACTCAACAGAGCTCGTTTGGATGGTACTCTTGATGTCACAGAACAGGGTCATGACATTCGGAGTAACATTGCTTCCTTTATGCAAGGTAGCTTCCATGGACTCTATCAGGTTCCAATATAGCCTATCTAGCTTTCCCTGATGACCAATCTTTGGGTATCCCTTATTGTTTTACTTCCCCACATGAATTTTCCTATAACCTGCCCTTCTTTCTGATGCATACTTTGAAGGTCCTCTTGCAGATGAGTTGAATCTGGTCCTTTCTATTTTTAGAGGTTGTCTTCCTTTCTCCAGCCATAATTGGTCCTTATTTTCCTCATTGATCCATCCAGTTATGTTACTTCTGGGCTCCCATAGGTAACAATTATTCTTGGACCTAGATCCCCTCATTTCTTCCTCACCTTCTTCATTGATGACCACACACTTATCCTTTGAAAAGTGAACTTTTAAACCTTGATCACATAGCTGACTTATGCTTATTAGATTAACAGTTAGTCCTTTAACCAACAAGACATTCCTTAATTCTGGAGCTTTAGGACTGTCAAGTTGCCAAGCACCTGTGATTTCTCCTCTAGCTCCATCACCAAATGTTATATGACTAGAGTAATGAGTTTTGAGGTTTATCAGAAGATCCTCAATTCCAGTCATATGTTTGGATCAGCCACTGTCAAAGTACCAATCCTCTTTGGTTGGCATTCTTAGGGAAGTGTGAGCTGCTAGTGCAACATTCTTAGCAACCCATTGTTTTTGCTTGTTAGGAACCTCCTTCTTGGGTTTGATATGATGCTGCCTCTTGATATGAGTAGCCTGTTTGGCTTTTCCTTGACTAGGAAATCCATGCAGCCAGAAACACACAGCTTTAATATGTCCAAGTTTTCCACAGTGGTAACATCTATACCCTTGGAATTGTCTCTTGACTTGGTCGTGACATCCTTTTTAACTTCTGAATCTCAGGTTGTAATCTCTTGAGTTTCAAAACAGGATTTTGTCTATCAAATCCCAGTCCAGACCTATTTCCTGAATTCTGACCACTCTGCAGAATCTCTTCTAGGGTGCCAGTTCCAGGATTAAGCATCCTTATGGATTTTGACATTTGATCCATTTTAGACTCTAACTCATTGACCTCATTCTTGAGTGAGTCAATAGTGACTAGATTCTTCCTCTTTTCAGATTCCAACTCCTTGATGAGTTTTTCTGATGCTCTCCTTGCTGATACAGTTCTGTACTTCTGATGTGAAGCTTTTTATATGAGGATGCAAACTCCTCAAAGGTGAACTCTTCTTCACTTGAATCACCATCAGATAAACACACACTGTTCAGAACAATGATATGTTTGGCAGACCCTTCTTCTGATTCACTTTCTGAGTCTTCATCAGACCAAGTGACAGTTAGGAATTTTCCCTTATTTTTGAGGTATGTGGGACATTCCTTTATAATGTGTCCATATCCCTCACACTCATGGCATTGTACTCCTTTGCTTTGATTGGAATTTTCCTCAGACTTATCCCTTCTGCTGCTTTCAGATGGGCTGTTCTTGGTGTTTTGTTTGTACTTATGATTAAATCTTTTGATCAGTTTGTTGAATTGTCTTGCAAGCAAGGCTATTGCTTCTGACAAATTCTCCTCTTTTTCCCCACCTTCTTCTTCTGAATCCTTAGCAGTGTTTGAAACAAGAGCTATGTTTTTGCTCTTTTTCTCCACAGTCTGATCACACATGCCAATCTCAAATGTTTGGAGAGAACCTATGAGTTCATCAACCTTCATGTTGCATATATCTTGGGCTTCTTCAATGGCTGTAACTTTCATGGTAAAAAGTTTAGGTAAAGACCTAAGAATCTTCCTTACAAGCTTCTCTTCAGCCATTTTTTCTCCCAAGGCTCCTGAGGTGTTTGCAAGTTCAAGAACATTCAGGTAAAACTCATGAATGGTCTCATTTTCCTTCATTCTCAGACTTTCAAATTTGGTGGTCAACATTTGAAGTCTTGACATTTTGACCTTGGAAGTTCCCTCATGAGTTGTTTTTAGGGTGTCCCAAACCTCCTTAGCCAGTTCACAATGGTGTACCAGTTTGAAGATGTTTTTGTCTATGCCATTGAACAATGCATTCAAGGCTTTAGAGTTACCAAGGGCCAAAGCCTCTTGTTCTTTGTTCCATTCCTCTTCAAGAATTTGCACAGATGCTCCATCCTTGTCAGTCTTCACAGGATGTTCCCAGCCTGAATTTGCAGCTTTCCATGCCTTGCTGTCTAAAGACTTTAGGAAGGCAATCATCCTAGGTTTCCAATAATCATAATTTGAACCATCTAGAATTGGTGGTCTATTAGTGAATCCTATATCTTTATCCATTGTACCAGAATTTATCTTCCCTAGATCTCACCTAGAATGAACAGGCAGGGTGCCTGCTCTGATGCCAATTGGAATTCTAGCAAGCACATGATGAATGTTATTACAAAAGTTATAACATCCACTGTGACATTGACTACTGTACTAACTAATTAAACTGTAAGTAAAAGCAGTAAATAACATAGCAATTGTTCACCCAGTTCAGTGTCAACAACACCTACATCTGGGGGCTACCAAGCCAGGGAGGAAATTCACAATTGTAACACCCCCTTTCTATACCCCCAAATAAATAAATAAATAAACAATTCATTTAGGCACTTAATAAAAATTTCATCAGAGTTTAATTAGAACATGGTATAAAAGAGGCGCATCACATTATCTATGAAATTAAGCACATACAACACCCGCTCAAACAAATATGCAATAGAGGATAACTCACTAAACAAGGATCTTAGTCCTAAAACTCACATCTCAATATTTAGAATAAAAGCGGAAACATCTAAACATTGAATCAATTCATTCATATAAACATATATACATCATTCAGTTAAGTCATGTTTACAAATCATCCATTAGCAGATACATACACAGATGTATCACAAAAGAATCAAAACAAATGTATCTCCAAAAAGAGCCAAAGGCTTCCTAACTACCCAGATGTTACATATCAGAGCCATCGACCAAAAAGAATGAAGACTCGCTTCACAAAAAGGACCTCCAGCAATCCTACTCTGCAATGCCTCATAGAGCATTATAAAACAGCAGAAGGGTGAGAAACAACATCATAACAGTCAATGCATAAAATTATATATTTACACAGGATATACAAAATTCACAATCTCACCACAATTCATCGTATACATCACAATGCACATTTTTGTAACTAAGCATATTCACCAATCGTGCTTCTGCACATACACATTATTCCCACATAACATTTACAATTATGTCTACTTCAACAATTCACATAACATACACAATTATGTTTATTTCACCAATACATCATATGAAGATGATAATGCAACTCATAGAGACCGACTCCACGACTCTATGCAGATGCAAATGCGGTACCGACTCATTTCAGCAGGTTCAATTGAAGAACCAAATGGAATCATCGCTCGTTACCGAAGTAACTCCCTGTCGGGCCTACGATGTTCACCCATTGCTCACACCCCACATGGGCACACAATGTTTATGGATTGCTCACACCCCACACGGGCACACAATCCGATTGCTCACACCCCACAAGGGCACACAATTGTTCTGCAGATTCTACGCGGAATCAAATATAAACCATCATAATATACGAGGTTTCTGCAGATCCTACTCGGGATCAAAATATAAACCATCGCTCACACCCCACAAGGGAACACGAGGTTTCTGCAGATCCTACGTGGGATCAAACGACACAAGAATGCAATCATGATGCTTCACATGCAAGATAACTCACAACACTCTCTACATGCATACATATTCACAAATATATAATCATGCATTTTCAACCAATACAAGCATATACAATCTATGCACATCCACCATATATATCTGCACACTTCCTAATATACATATATACTTCATTAATCACATACCACTGAATACAAGGGCATATATATATATATATATATATATATATATATATATATATATATATATATATATATATATATATATATATATATATATATATATATATATATATATATATATATATATATATATATATATATATATATATATATATATATATATATATATATATATATATATATATATATATATATATATTCATAATTGAAATTCCACATTCTAGGATTCACGCCTTACGGCTACCCACAGTATAACGTACCACACGACACACAAAACTATTCAATTCGTTAAGGATTAAACATAACTGAACAAAGAAATCCGCATGGAAAGGAAAAACACAGAAAACAGGAAAATGTTGTCGCATTCGCCAACCTTCGCCTGGTGAAGCCTCTGGCGAACCTTCGCTGCTACGTTCGCCTGGTGAACTCGCCAGCAAAGACCACTGGGAGTTATTCTGGAATTATTCGCTAGCATTCGCTGGTACACTCGCCTGGCGAACCTTCACCACACTCATTCGCCTGGCGAACTTGCCAGCGAAGACATGGTGTTTGCTACTGACTTGGTTCGCTGCTGCTCGCTGGGCTTCGCCTGGCGAACCTGCGAACTCAGAACTCCCATGGTTGTCCAAAAGCCCATCCCTCACAAACCGACCAATTCAAAAACCAAACAACTCCAGTAAGCTCAACCCAATAATATCCAACTATACTATTCCATCCATTTCTCGATTCTAACCGGTTAAAATAACATTCTACCGATTAAATCCTAATATTGCCCTAAAATAAAAATGAGCAAAACTCTCCCTAATCCAAAATTAAACAACCAAAAGCATACATAATCATATACATTAACAGTATAATAGAGTTTTACACCCTTACCCGATCGATTGAAAGCTTGGTAGTTGATCTTGAAGAAATTCTAGGTTTTCCTCTTCTTTCTCCTCTTTCTCTTCTCTCTTCTTTCTTTCTCTTGTTTTTCCACTAATGTTTCTATCTTTCTCTTTTTCTCTCTTATCTCATATTCTATTTTCATTCCTCTACATTTCCTTCCAAACACTTACCAAATAATTCTCACAAAATAATCCACTTAACACTTAATACTAAATGTCTAAAATACCCTCTATTCTATTTTCCCGAAAACTCTTCGAATCGGCAAAATAGCACAACAAGAAAACTTAACACATTAACACATAAATTTCACAATTCAAAACAAATATCAACCAAATAAATTAAAAGACTCAACAAAAATAATGGGAATTCAGAATTTGGAGCGTTACAACAATCAACAGCATTAATTCAGAGTCAAACAAACCAGTTTGCACTCTTCACTTAAGACCTACCCAATGACACTTCAACCTAGAGACACTCTAGAACTGAGTATACCCACTTACTCCCCCTCAATCACCACAGTGATGTAAAATTCATAAATACAGAATAAATATGAAGAAACACTTCATACACACCTTGATCTTGCTTCACAGCTTTGATCAAGGGACACACACACTCTTGCTTAATAGCTTTGAGTGAGACACAACTTAGAATCTACCTCACCAATGCAACATACAGTTGCTTGGTGAACAAGTATTCCTAAGACACAATTCACACGTGAAGACTAGCCTTCTTCACTCACAAGGACTCTTAACATACACTCTTCAATCTTCTGTCAAGAGCTACTCTTCTAGGATTCCTCCTTCTGTTATTTATAGCAGCAGTCAGTCCTTGGCCTGGGTGCCTAAATTAGGTTTATCCATAAAAAAACCTTCTCTTCAATAATCTACACACTTGCCAATTAATTCAGGGACATTTTAGTTTTCTTAGGGCTTCTAAAATGTTTCATGACTTCCAGCTTGAGCTCCTAGTTTGTTTCCTGATTTCTA
Organism: Lathyrus sativus; assembly: GCA_963859935.3. Lineage (NCBI taxonomy): Eukaryota > Viridiplantae > Streptophyta > Magnoliopsida > Fabales > Fabaceae > Lathyrus > Lathyrus sativus. The sequence continues at coordinate 592,085,708 of OZ012741.1, read as the reverse complement.
GATACCAGAAAAACTAACCAGCTCGCTTGATGTCATACGCTTAAAGTCATAACAATCTGTATGACATCCAGCTTAACTTGTAGTTAGGTAAGTTAACTTACCCTGCACACACATCATTATGTATGTCTTAACCTTCAGTATGACATACATACATACTCTAATGTTTTGCCACAAAATGCAGCCAATCAAGAGCACTTACAATTCTGATGCAGTACGAAAATATTATGCCTAAAGAACCCGATAAGTCGAAAACTCGCAAGGAGGGCTTATGCAATAATGGGTATCCCGCTGGATCATAACCTATGAAGGAGATCCAGGAAAAAGTTAGGGATGAAATAAAAAGATGAGCTCGCTAAGTCGAAAACCCACAAGGGCGGCTAAGGCAAAAATGAGCGTCCCGGTGGATTGAAAACCTGAAAGGAAAATCCAGGAAAAAGTTAGGGACAAGGGCATCTCACTACATCAGATGGTTGTCACCTCGGAATAAGATTTTACGAGAAGTTCATTTCAGCTGCTCTTGTCAGAAGCAAGGTGTTGCGGTGAAAATTGGATATCAAGCTATTAAATTAACTTGAACCTTAATTCTTTTACAACCGGACTTTAATTTATCCAAAGGAAAGGTTTAAAGAAAGAAAAACCCTTTTTCGCGATGTAAGAACAACGCTAAGAGATTCGGGGGTCGGGGGTTAGTTATACCTAGGGAAGGTGTTAGCACCCTAAGCATCTGTAGTACTCTATAGGAACCTTTTGTTTGATTGCTTGCTAAGTTTGTGAAATGTTTGTTAAGGTTAGAGTTGGGATGAAGGATTAAGTAAATACCTAGATGGTTTTCTAAGTTGGCTCGCAAAGACGTCGCATCGTCTGCCTACGTATCCTAACTAGGATAGAATTAGAGCAATCGTAGTTCACCTCACAAGGGGAGAAGAACACTTGATTATGATCAAGGTTCAAGGGGGAACAAACATGACAATGTTTGTGTGGAGTTTGACAAAACTCCCTAATCTAAATTGTAACACTCAAAAGGGGAAGTAAGAGATCATGACAATGATTCTCACACAGAGTTGACAAACTCTTATCCTAGGGTTCTAGTTGAAGAACACTTCTAGTACAGGTGGGTTTCTTAGACTTAAAGCAAAGTATAATGGCTTCTAAACTAAGGTAAAAGTGACTTAACAAAGTCAAGGGAAGGGTGAATGAGCTATCCATAACACAAGGGTTAATGGAAAGACTTTTCCTTTGGAAGAAGAGAGGGGAGGCAACTTGGATGAGAACTAGCAAGTTCCATCACTTGGGGAAAAGAAAACACTTAATCAAAATACTAAACAAGATGAAGATAAAAGCATGGTAACAACCATTAAATGAACATGCCAAAAGTAAACACAAAATATGCATTGATGACAATCAAAGCAGATGATCAAGCAAGAAGTGTAACAACAGATCGAGCTTAAATAAATTCCTCAGGGAAAGCAAAATAATTATGGTAACAACCAAAAGACAAAATCCTAATATGTTGACTAACATCTAAGGATATGAATGTAAGCAAATATCACAACATTCATAAATATAACAAGAGAGAAATTCATCTGCACACGCGATAACGATCACGAAACATCACTAACTTGCAAGTGGTCAAAAGAGATGAAAAATTAAACAAACATGGAATTTTAAAATATGAAATGAAAGTAGACATAAAAATAAACATAATGCAAAAAGAATGGGTGAAAAAAGATTAAAAATGAATGAGATATGATTTTTTGAGTTTGGTAAAATAATGGTGAAAAATATCAAAAGGGTTGCCCTCCTCAGGGGTCGAACCCAGGCTAGCAAGGTCAAAGGCGCTTTTGGTGACAATGTGGTTACCACTGGGGTGGCTGTACATCCATTGATGAAGCCACCCATTAAATATATAGGGTATGTTTTCATGGCAGGCTAGGCAAAATATGAACAAAAGTCAGCATTTGCATTTTGATATGTAACTTCCTCAATTCTTGATGGATTTTAACAAACTTTTAGTCTAAATTGAGTGGAATTAAATGAGGAACATAATGGTGGCATTAGTTTTTCAAGATTAAGTCCCTATTTGAAAACCCGATAGTGTGTGCTATGTGATCATTAAAAGTGCATTTTGAAATGAAGCTCAAGTTCTAATCAATCTTACATCATACCAGTCACACACACACACCATAAAAATGTTATTGAATGATTCTAACACCTAGATTGAGTTCAAAGGAAGCTGTAATAAAAATGGACTGTCAAATTGCAAGTTGATTTGAATAAAATGTAGGCTGAGGTCCAGTTCTGTTTCTATGTACATTTTGGCCAAGTTAATCATTTACACACATTGCATACATGTTAGTGGATGAGATTGAGCACAAGGTATGGCTCAAAACAGACTGATGTGAAAAATGGTGTTCAAAGTGCAAGCTTGTGTTTGTGATGTGCATGAAGATGTGAAGTTTCAATTATAGGCACATACAAGTCAAATAGATCATACATACACCATACATACATGTCATTGGGGGAATTCAAACATAATTTGAGGCTAGAAACAAACTGTCATGAGGAGTGGTATTCAATTTGCAAAAATGACAAGTTTGATGCAACAAGGAGGGCAATTCAGTTTTGAGGCACATTTATATCAAGTTAATCATACACACACCTTTCATACATGGAAACAAATATGTCCATGCTCAAAAATCAGCTCACAACAGCCTGTGGCAAAATATGTCTTTCAAAATGCACTTTGGTGTTTTGGTGATGCATGAAAAAACTCAGTTCATGTTCTATGCATATTTTGGTCAAACAAGTCATGTACACAGCTCACATATATGTTGTTGAACAAATTCAAACACAAAAAATAGTTCAAAGAGGTCTGTGATGAAAAGTGGTATCCAAAATGCAAGTGTCAAGGATGTAATGCATGATAAAGTGCAGCTCAGTGTCAAAGCATGATATAGGCAAATAAATCACATACACACATCATATACATGGAAATAAGGATGTTCATGCTTAGGATTCAGTTACATTGTGAACAGAACCAATTTTGATATATCTCATGGCCACTTGTCTTGAAAAATGCATTTTTGAGGTGAGATGCCAAAACAGGTGAGAACAGGTTGTGCAAATCATACATACATGTCACAAACATATAAATGAGTGGTTTTGAACTCAAATTTAACCACTTCCTGGCCTGAAATCAAAACCGGTATGTCTATGGCAATAATATGCAAGATATGGTATTTTATGGATGAACAAACAAACCAGATGAAAACAGCTCCAAACAAACTTACATATTCACCATAATCACGATCTCAAAGGTGATCTAATTCAACAAACAGCTGCATCTCAATTATAACAAGATTTTGACATATGACATGTTCATGACACATTTTCAACATAGCAAGCTCAAAAATGTCACCATGGGATTATGATGTAAAATAGAGAATGGATTGTCTACATACCTCTAGTAGACTGTGTTGAGCAGATTAGAACACTAAGAAACCCATAGGAACTTCAAATGCACCTAGCTCTTGGAGCTTTCTTCTTCTTGAAGCAAAGTGCAATCCTTAAGACAGTTGGAGAAATAAGATGTGCCAATGATCCTCAATGCTTTGGACAGTTGAGAAATGATATATGTGAGGTGTTTGAATGATTAGAACCTTAAGAAAATGTCTAGAACAAGATTTGGCAGATTTCATGCATTATGGTCAAAGTAGCTTGGTATGGAAGTTGACTTTTTGAATGGTGAGGTTTTTGAGTGGTCTAAGGGCTTGGACACCTTCTATACCATATTTAGGGATTGTGTGGATGATTATGGGTGAGTTTGAGTGTGGGGAAATAGATATGGCAGCTATTGTACCAAGGCAGATTTTGAGGTTTTTGTGGTTTTTGTGATTTTGTGAAAATGGGAGCAAAGAGTGAAAGAGTAAGAGCTTGAACTTTCTCTGGTTTTTTAGAAGAGTTCTTCTGTATCAAATGAGGTGGAGAGTGCCTCTATTTATAGGCAAAGCAAGGGTAGTGGGCAGATTTGAGATTTCCTTCCTAAGAAGGAAATGTTTTGCATTTTTGAACCAAACCTCCAAAAAGGGCTTTTTTGGCTTGGAGGTAAGCTTAAAGTCAAGCATCATGATGTGTTTAGAGTGGATAAAATTAGGCTAGAGGGTGTAGGTTCATGGCTGGTTCGGATTTCACTTTCCACCTCTTGCTTGCTTTATGATATTTTAATGCAAGTTGCATTTGCAACTTGCAAGCCCACTTGCAAACTTGGTAAATCCATTTCCTCTGCATAATTATCATGCTTCTTCATTCTAAAACATCTTCATATCAGAAACAACAACATCCAAGGGCTGAGATTGGTCCAATTGATGAAAACCTCACTTGTGAAAAACTTGCAATGTGGGACTTCAAGTGTGAAAACACCAACTTGCCAAACTCATAACGTTCAGCTCACAAATCCTTTTGAGGACTTCTAATACTTTTTGAAAAGAACTCATGTAGCTCTAAAACATTCATGTTTGCCATAAATTCTAACTCCAATTGGAACCATGTCAAAAATCCCTCCAAAGTTGGCTGAAAATAAGCTTCAAAAGTGAAATAACTTAGAATTTTTCTAAGTTATTTTCCTCTCTTGTAATGAATTTGACTCTAACTCCAAAAATATGCAATTTCTGACTGTGGACCTTTGTGGGAATTTTGTAGGACTTGTAAATAGCTTTCCAATGAGCTTTGGACCAACTCATTTGGATGTGTGGTTAAGGAGTTAGGGTTTAGCCCCTTTCAAAACTCTAATTTCCCGATTTTTTGATTACTCCTTCATCCTTGATCCAATGGTCATGAGAATTGAAAGGAAAGTGCAATATGACATAAGGAACATTTTTGTTTCACACCTTGAAGTCCAATTCCTTAAATTTGAAGAGTTGACTTTTTGGTCAACCGTGCGATCGATCGGTGGCTACCGAGTCGCCTGTTGACACTTTGGACCTTCTGAGACTTTGAAACTTCTTGAATGAACTTTTATAAGCTATATGAACTTCATGGACCATGATCCCACCATTAAAACACCTTTTAAATCAAAAGTCAAACCACAGTTGACTTTTCTTGATCAAAAACCCTAATCGGGTACCCTGAAATGCACTGTTCTTGATTCTGGGGCAATAACCTCAAATTGAATTCTCATTTGACCTCATATAACATCCTTGACCTTCTTTCATGATTGAACCAACCCAAAACATCAATTGACCAAAACCTTGAAGCTTCAATTCTGATTGTACAAAACCCTGATTCATCTGTAACTTAACAAAGACAAACTTGAACTGGGTTAAGGTTAGATGATCATATGAGTATGCTCCTAAAATGATGATGAGGATCCAAAGGGGTCAAAATTTGGGGTGCAACACAAGGTTTTTGGAAAACTCTTAGTCATTAGGGATAGATTGTCATTGGATTCAATGTAACCTTTTTCGATGTTGCCATTTTCAATTGTAATTGTTCTATGGAGTGTTGTCATTAGCAAGCTTTCATTCTTGAATAAAATCAGATTTTGGACCATTCATTTGTATGCAATTTACTATTTTCCCTATTTTTTTTCTTTTTTATGCAAAACGTTGTTTATTAATCAATATTAATTTTGAAAGCAAAAAGGGTTTGAATCTAAAATAGTTTTTGAAAGCTTAACAAAACATAAATTTTCTTTGGCTCATGAAAAGATTCAATGAAAAACATACGCTACCTAGAAGCTGTGATGAGCAATCTCAATACATGTTCCATTGAAACGCCAGTTTGAATTGACTTGTTAGTTTGTTCCTTCGGTCGTGTTTGGTTATCAAGATTGAAGACAACCTCCCCAGTATTCTCTACAGGGTATGTTCTTATGATAGTATGGAGACTCATCCTCAGTGGAGTCATTCAGTGCCTCTATTGAAAGTTACACTACCATTTCTGACAAGCTTGCCTAAGCTTTATTTCCCAAGTGGATTGGGTTTATTACCCAACGTATCTGCAGGTGCCTTTGTTCTATGAATTCAGTGTGATTCTTTGTGTTCCCAGCGAGTTAGATATGCTTATCTAGTTTTCCTTGTTGAGTCTCCGGGTTCTTTGTCTCTCGTCAGATTCGGCTCTTGCATATCATTAATCATTTGCATCATGACGTATCATGTGCATCTATCTTGACCTTGATTTCTTTGGTTGTTACCTTTTGTCTTGATTATTTTATTTCAGTTGTTATCGACTGTGTTTGTTTGTTAAGTCCGTTTGTCGCAGGCATCCTCCATCTTTTTAGGTTGTTGGTCGTTACCAATGTCTCTACTTCAGTTGTTACTGATTCCATTTTATGGTTGTAGGTCGTCACCTGTACCCCCTTTCAAAGTCTAGTTGTTACTAGCACTTTTGGTTGCCTCTATCTGTTTTTGATATTGTTTACTGGTTGTTACTAGTCTTTCACTTTGAAGTCTAGTCGTTACTAGCAACTTCCGGTAAAGTCCAATGGTAATCGACATTTATTTAAAGTCTAGTAGTGACTGGCATTGTTGAAAGCCTAATGGTAATTGACATTTCTTTTGAAAGCCCAGTAGTGACTGGAATTGTTGAAAGCCCAATGGTAATTGACATTTCTTTTGAAAGTCCATTAGTGACTGGCATTGTTGAAAGCCCAATGGTAATTGGAATTTCTTTTGAAATCCCAATAGTGACTGGCATTGTTGAAAGCCCAATGGTAATTGGAATTTCTTTTGAAATCCCAATAGTGACTGGCATTGTTGAAAGCCCAATGGTAATTGGCATTTCTTTAAAGTCCAGTAGTGACTGGCATTGTTGAAAGCTCAATGGTAATTGACGTTTCTTCTGAAAGCCCAATAGTGACTGGCATTGTTGAAAGCCCAATGGTAATTGACATTTCTTTTGAAAGTCCAGTAGTGACTGGCAATGTTGAAAGTCCAATGGTAATTGGCATTTCTTTTGAAAGTCCAGTAGTGACTGACATTGTTGAAAGTCCAATGGTAATTAGTATTTCTTTTGACAGTCCAGTAGTGACTGACATTGTTTGAAAGTTCAATGGTTATTGGCACTCTTTAAAGTCCAATGGGTAATTGGCATTTCTTTCGATCGTCTAGTAGTGGCTGGCGTTATTTTAAAGTCCAGTGGTAATTGGCATTTTTTTGAAAGTCCAATGGTTATTGGTACCAAAGTCCAATTATTTTGACGCTCTTATCCAATTTTTACTACTGCTATTCGAAGTTTGTTTATTCCTATGTTCTTTTCTAGTGTTTCTTGAAGATCCCATTTGAACTCTTTGTTTTAAGAAATTTCTAGAAAGTTTGTTTGTTTCCCATGTTTGCTTGATCTCTTGTAAGAAGATCATTCCTTATTTCCCTTGGTCTTTGGGTAGCAGACCACTTTCTTTAGTTCTATCATTGGGGTTCTATCCTTTTTTTTAAATTGGTCCCCGGTGGAAATCACTTCTCTTTCTGGTTTTATCCCCAATAAGGAGTCAGTTTTTGTCTTTACTCTAATGTGTCGGCCGGTCATGTCTGAACTTGTTGATCCACTACTCTGAATTATTCCTTGGGAGAGAATATCTCTTGGTCCTGTCCTTCTAGAGTGTCAGTTTGATCATGTTTGAATCTATTGCTCTATCACTCTAGTTTTCCCCAGTTGTTTCAGCTTCCCTAGTGTCGCTGTCTTTCCCTAGTGAGTGGTCACTCATTGTGTCGCTTCTGTCCCTGTTTGCTTTCATTATCGTCTGCATTCTTTGCATTTAGCATCTCATCATTTTTATTATGCTAGAGTTCATGGTATGTCAGCATTGCATAGTTTTGTTTTGTCTGAAGCATGGCATGTCATTGCATCTAAGGGCAAAATTTTCGGTTATCTGTGTTTAAATGTCTTCCACCGTGATTTCATGAGGGTTTTTGTCACTCATGTCATCCGTTGAAGATATTTAAATAGGGGAAACTGTCATACCCCAAATTTTACCCTTATATTCTTTGATCGCTTGCATGAGCATTAAAGGCCGTTTATCCTTTCATCACTAACCAATTATTCGGCCTTTATGGATTTTTTGATTTTGCGAAAATTAGGGTCGTGGTGGGAACTCTAAAGTGAGGAAGTCAATGAACCTAGTTACTTTGCAAATGAAATATCCCATTCACTCTTTGAGCCCAGGGGGAGTGAGATGATGATCCATGTATAGAAGATACCTTAAACTACAAATGTGTAAAAGGGAAGGGCCTGCTCGTAGGATGAGTAGATCTAGAAGTGATGGGTGCACAAGATTTAGAAAGATTTTGTTTTGATGGTTTTAGAAGATTAAGTGGCATCTGTTTCAAGGTGTTGGCATGTGAACCCCTTTTATGGTGTCAAGCGTTGAAGATTGGATTCAAATTGGCAAGTTTATCAACATGGAGTTCTTCAAGAATTAATCACGTGAAAATACGGTGTTCATTTTCATCATTTAAGTTTCTAGTTTGCTCTCAAGGTTTCATTCTACTTTTTGGATTCAAGGACTATGTTATTTGTCACCACTTGGGGAGTTGATGTTTGGACATAATTTGGTGTTGATATGGTACAATTTAGGAAGTTGTTTATCCATGTACAATTCTAATTTGAAGCCAATTTGGAACAATTTGGAAGTTACATGCGCTAAAGTCATTCGAGGATCACTTATAGTGTCACAATTTTAAAATGTGGTTTGATTTCATTTTGAGAGGCTACGTTGATGAGTTACATCACGTGACATAATTTGGGACTATTTGTCTTGATAACAAGCTCAATTAGTTACAATTTTTATGCTTTGTTACATTCATCATAGCCAATATAATTTGTCCAAACCTTTCTTTTGTTACTTCAAGTTTTACAAGGAAATACAAAGCATTACAAATTTGGTTTCAATCCTAAGCTTAATACAACCATGACCCATAACTTATTCCAATCTTATGAGTTCATTATAAAGCTCCATCTTCATGCCACGGTTCGCCCAAAACCTTCATTTCCTTGCTCCTACTTCAAGCGACATATTCACAAGAAAAAGGAAAGGAGATTAGAATTCAATTCCATCCACAGTTTGAAAATAAACATAAAGAAATTCAATTGTGTCAATTCAAACCATGCCCTAAACTAAATTCAAGCCAAATCTAGTCATCAAATTTAACTTCAAGCCAATTCATCAAAACAAATCATAATCTAAAATAGCAAACCATTTAATTTCAAGTCAAATTCCAATTTTCACATCAAAACCAATTCCCAATCAGCATGTTCTGTTCAAAACCCTTCCTAAAGAAAAAAGACAACTCTAAAACTTTGTCACAAGTTACACTTCAATCCATATCACTCAATCACAGACCATAATCTTCATTCCAAATTCAACATACAACTCACAACTCATCATGTGATAAATGAATGCACGTAAATCATTTTATCAAATTTTGAACCATTTTAAGACTACATTACTCCAAACTCACACAAACCAATTTAAAAACCATTCCAATTTCATTAATTCCAAAGTTAATCCAAACAAATTTCAAAACTCAAAATCAAAGTCCAATCCTCTCCCTAAACCATTCCAACATACTTCAAAAAACAACACCAAAGTTCATTTACTCATCATATTCAAATTCAATTCAAATCCTTAAACCAAATCATGTCAATTCCAAAACCGTGACCAATTAACATTCCAATTTCAACACACTTCAAATTCATGCCAACCACAATTCAAAGTTCAACCATCAAACTATAATTCAAAATTCAATCAAACATCAATTTAAACCATTCAATTTTATAATCAAATTCCAATTTTCAAAGCATTTCAATCCATATCAGTTCACCATGAACAATTCGAGTTCTTCAAAGTTAAGCACAATCCTGGATCATTTCAATCCAGACTATCAAGTTCATGTAATATTCCGCGTGTGTCATATAATAACCCAATCCAAGTGTTTCATATCTTACATCACATATTCAGCACATTTTTAATACAAGACACATAAGACAACAACCAATTTTCAAAGTTACACAAAAGAAGCAAGTTTATAGTAGCAGGGATTTAGCAGAAAAAACCTTAACATTGAATATGGAAGAGGACAAAAACTGCAGCAGCGAAGGCTTTCTACCCTTCTGTTTCACACACCAACCAAGATCCTGTCAATGAAAACAACCACACAAGAATCAATTTTCAGGATTCACAAAAAAGAATGATTCAGGATCTCAGAAATCAACAGCAGAAATGTTAACATAAAAATGGAAAAAGACAAGGATTTTGTGATTATCAATATTTCAAACTTGTTGACAAGATTTTTGGGGAAATTCGCATGAGAGGGAGGAGAATCAACACAAAAAAGGAGGGCGGAGAAAAAAAGACTTTGCCCATATAATCTGTCCGTCTGCCCTTATACTTGGGCTGGGCTGCACTTACTTTTCCCACCCCCTGTTTCTAGGCCCTTTTTTTTGTTCTTCTTTTACTAACAGCCCCCCCGCGCTTAGTTGTAACTAAGTTTTTTTTATACTTTATTTAACTAATCTTGGTTAATATTTAGTTTATTTAGATAATAAGTTTTTTTTTAGTTTGAATGTGATACTTATCCTTTTAGTTAATTAGTCTTGTGGTTTATTTTTAATTTATTTAGTTTTAATTAGACTAAATTTATTTAGGTTTAGTTAATTAGTAGTTTAGTTTTAAGTAGTTTTTTTAATTTGTTAATTAGTTTCTAGTTAGATTTTATTCTATTTTGTTTCCCAATTATTTTTTTTAGTTAATTAACTTTTTTCTTGTTAATTAGGATTTTAATTTAGTTAGTCTTTTAGAACTTAGTTTATTTAGTTCTTGGTTTAATTAGTTTTAGTTTAAGTTAGTGAATTAGTTAATTAATTATATTTTGGTTTTACTTTATATTTTAAATTAATCATGACATTCTTATTTTCTATGATTCTTGATGTTATTTGTGTTGTAGTTATTTGGATTAAGTATTGATAAAACCTTTTTATTAGTCTTTGGAACTTTAGTCAGAAATTTTTGACATTGATTGTTCCCTAATTCTGAAGGAAGGTTTCCCCGTTGACTCGTAAGTCATAGCTTTAGGATAGTATAGACTACCTCCTGCCCTCCTTTATGACCTTGTTAGAGTCAACATCTTTTTCCTCGTTAGATCGACTGTTGTCTTACAACTTAGAATTAGGTGTAGAGTTTGTAAACTCTATGTGAGAATCATTGTTATGAGTACTCATTTTCCCCTTCGAATTTTGTTAAAGTCGATGTTAGGTTAGTTTTTCAACTTAGACTTAGGGAGTTTGCTAACTCCATGTAAGTATCATGGTTATAGATACTTATTCCCCTATGGAACCGTGATCATTATCACGAGTTCCTCACCCTAGTTAGGTGAACTACGGTTGCTCTGATTCCATCCTAGTTAGGATACGTAGGCACGAGATGTGATGTCTTGGCGAGCATACTTAGTGTACGTACCCCTAGGTCTTTACCTTAGAACCCTTTCCCTTAGCAAGAAATCTTTAACATAACACAAATACTAACAAGAGGTTCCTATAAAGTACTGTAGATACTTAGGAGGCTAACACCTTCCCTAGGTATAATCAACCGCCGAACCTTAGATCTCTAGTTGTGTTGTTACATATCACACTTAGGGTTTTCCTTCGATCTTTACCATTTCATTTGGATAGATCAAAGCTCGGTGATGAACTTCATGATTTATGATTCAAGTTAATTAATAGCTTGATATCCGATTCTCACCGCAACAGAGTGGTTTTGTAAAGATATCAACAAGTTGATTTTTAGTATCAATATGCTCAAATACCACATCACCTTTCTCCACATGACCCCTAAGGAAATGATGGCGTATTTCGATATGCTTGGTGCGTGAATGAAATACGGGATTCTTGGTTAGATTGATGGCGCTTGTATTATCACATAAAATAGGAATAAGCTTGATTTTTACATTAAAGTCGAGTAATTGTTGCTTAAGCCACAACACTTGAGCAAAACAACTACCGATCGTAAGGTATTCAACCTCGGCTGTTGACAAAGCAACGAAAACTTGCTTTTTTCTGTGCTAACTCACTAAGAAATTAGAGAAAAAATGACAAGTGCCACTTGTGCTTTTCCTATCCGATTTGCACCCGGAAAATTCGGAATCGGAATAGCCAACCAATAAACAATCACTACCCTTGGAATACCAAAGCTCATACTTTGGAGTACCATAGAGGTATCTAAGTATGCGCTTGATGACTTTCAAATGAGATTTCTTAGGACATGATTGGTACCTTGCACACATACAAACACTAAACAAGATATCTTGATGAGATGCGGTAAGATAGAGGAGATAACCGATCATACCTCTATACTTCTTCACCTCTACATCCTTACTATTATCATCTCGATTTAGGTTTACACACGTAGGCATTTGAGTGTCAATCGCTTTGGAGTTATCCATGTCAAAACTCTTGAGAAGCTCAAGGCAATACTTTGTCTGGGTCATAAATGTTCCTTCTTCGAGTTGCTTGATTTGCAATCCGAGGAAATAGTTGAGCTCCCCCATCATGCTCATCTCGAACTCTCCCTGCATCAATCTAGAAAACTTCTTAACCATATTCATATTAGTAAATCCGAATATGATATCATCTACATAATTTGTACCAAAAATGTTTTCTTTGACGTTTAATGGAGAGGGTTGTGTCAACCTTCCCTCTTGAATACCCTTGATCAAGTAAAAAATTTCTAAGACGGCCATACAAACCCCTAGGGGCTTGTTTGATTCCGTACAAAGCCCTTTTAAGCTTGTAAACATAATCAGGATACTCATGGGATTCAAAACCAGGAGGTTATGCCACATAAACCTCTTCATTGATATATCCGTTTATGAAGGCACTTTTTACATCCATTTGAAATAATTTGAAATTCTTAGCACACGCATAAGCAAGCAAAAGGCGTATAGCCTCGAGTCGAGAAACCGGCACATAAGTTTCCTCATAGTCGATGCCCTCCTATTGATTATACCCTTGTGCAACTAAGCGCTGTTTGTTTCATGTTATTACTCCATTTTCGTCAAGTTTGTTCCTAAATACCCATCGGGTGCCAATTACTCGATGGCCTCACGGAGGAGGGGCAAGGTCCTAAACCTCATTCCTTTTAAGCTAATTTAATTCCTCTTGTATTGATACGAACAAATGTTCATAGAGTAATGCCTATTTAGGGTTTTTAGGCTCAATCTGAGAGACGAAAGTAAAGTGATACAGAAGTTACTTAGCTTGGATCTTGTGGTCACTCCCTTTGAAATGTCACAGATAATGATGTCGGTATGATGGTCTTTAGAGGACTTCCAAGCTGGAGGAAGGTCATCATTATTAGTCGGGTGATCCTTCTCAATCTCCTCATAATGGTGATCTTTTTCCCCCTCAACCTTCACTGCTTCAGGTTGATCAATCCCTTTTTCAGTGTCTTTGAGTATGTCTTCTGAAGATACACCTACACCATGAAAAGAAATACCATTTTCTATATTTTTCAAATAAGTTTCATCAAAAGTATCGTGAACAGATTCCTCAACAATAAGTAACCTCTTATTATATATATCCTATATGCTTTACTTGAATGAGAGTATCCAAGAAAGATACGTTCGTCTACCTTGGAGTCAAACTTGCTAAGACTCTCCTTACCATTATTCAAAATAAAACACTTACAACCGAATACATGAAGGCGAGATACATTGGGCTTCCTCCATTTCAAAAGTTCATACAGAGTTTTGTTAAGAATAGGATGAATGAGCACCCTATTCAAAACATAGTAAGCCGTACTAATGGCATCGACCAAAAAATATTTAGGAAGGCCACTTTCATTGATCATAGTTCTTCCTAATTCTTCCAAAATTTGATTTTTATGTTCCACAAACCCGTTTTGTTGAGGGGTACGTGGCGTAGAAAAATTATGATCAATTCCATGCCTACCATAATATTCTTCAAAGAGATGATTTTTAAACTCACCCCCATGATCACTTCAAATTGATATAATGTTTGTGTTCAACTTGTTTTGAGAAAGTTTGACAAAATTTTCAAAGGCGGAAAAGGTATCGCTCTTGCTAGCTAAGAGATAATCCAGCAAAATCTAGAGTAATCATCGGTAATCACAAAACCATAGTAGTTACCACCTAGACTCTTAATTCTAGATGGTCCAAAGATGTCCATATGGAGAAATTCAACAAGTCTCGTGATTGAAAATATGTTTTTAGATTTGAACGAGATCCTTTTTTGCTTCCCCATTTGGCACACATCACATAGGTATTCCTTTAAAAACTTGATTTTGGGTAAGCCAATTACTAGGTCCTTAGAGACTATCTTGTTTAGCATATCAAAATTGACATGCGTCAAACGCCTATGCCACAACCATGAGTCTTCACTCATGGTGATGAGACATTTATCGCTACTCAATGATACTTCACTCAATTCAAGCATATACACGGTATTCACTCTCAAGCCTTTAAACACATCACCCTTTTTATCATTATTTTCAATTATGCAGCAATCTTTTGAAAAAGACACTTTATATCCCTTGTCACATAATTAACTAATGCTTATAAAGTTGTGTTTAAGGCCCTCAACTAATAACACATAAGAGATAGTAGTAGACGAGGGGTTACCTACACTAACTTTTCCAAGTATTACCCCTTTATTGTTGTCTCCATAGGTTACAAATCCCTTCTTCTTTGCCACAAAGTCAATGAATAGAGATATGAAACTCTTCATATGTCTTGAGCATTCACTATCGAGAACCCATCTTCTCTCTATAGACTCGTGACTAGGTACCTACATAAACAATCAAGGGAGATAGGTACCCAATTTTTTATTGGATCCTTGGTTGTGAGTGAACTCTTGGTTGCATTTGGGCAACCATTGGTTAACCCCTTTAGGAACTAAAAACCTCCTAAAGCGACATTTAGCAATGGTATGACCCCTTTTGCAACAATATAAGCAAGTGAGGTTAACATACATATATTTTTTTATAAGGATTAATCATGATTATCAATAACAAAAGCGATCTTTGGTTCTAGAGCCTTGTCAAGTTTGTCTTTAAGATTTCTAACCTCCTTTTGCCAAATATGACAAGTATCACAACCCCAATTTAACCATTGATCATTACATCTTCATACACATTCTTCCATTGTTATACTTAGGCATTCCTACAGTTTATTTGATTATTTTTACTATTTTAATGTGTTTTCATACTTAAGTTTCTTTTTACCTTTATTCTATTTTCGCAGCTTATTTTCAGCATTAACAGTTATTTGATATATGTCCACTGTTTGGATCATAATTGGAGCTTCGAGAACCGTATTGACGCATTCTAATATGATTTGGAAAGTTAAGACAGAGAGCTATAACGTTCATGTTTGTGGTAGAAGTTTATTCGGGGTGTAGAAGCCTCAAATATTTCATTGAAGTCAGAACCCGAAATCTGCCGTTAGAAATATTTAGTTTTGGGCCGGATTTTATTATATTTTTCGACCCAGTTGGGTTGGAACCGGATTTTGTAATGCTTCCCTATACCTAGTAGCAGCCGCGCTACTGTTCAAAACCTTATTTTCACAATTTTACTTTACTTTTTACAATTGTAATGGATAACTAATTCTCAAGGCAAATCTTGCTGCTTACGGGTTCCATCGCTTTGAGGTTATTCTAATACCAATTTAAATTCGATTCCTTTCAATCCTTTTCTATGAAATCATTTGCTTAGTTTGATTGCAATTGTTTGCTTAATTAAATTGTTGTTCATATGATAGAATTGATTAAATTTGATTGTATGCATGTTCCTAAATTTAATTGTGTGTTATCGTTTGCTTAATTCGTTAACTCGTCATATTCTTAACCATATTCTTAATTCGGTGTCGCTATGCGAAAAATGACACAGAGTCGCCACCGGATTTTATTTATCCCAAGGAGGGAAAGGGAAATAGCGTGGTCGTCGCAACCAAGTCTTAGGGTTCGGGAGTCGGTTATGCGAGGGGAAGGTATTAGCACCTCCTCACATTCATCGTACTCGATGGGAACCTCCTAGGTTGTTTTGCTTAAGTGGGTGTTTTATCTAAGGGTTTGCTTGTTTTAGGAAAAGAGGGGTTGGATTTTTATTATAGTGCTCGCCAAGGATTGTGGCCCTTGTGCCTACGTATCCTCACTTAAAAGAAGTGAAGAATCAGAGCTCCGTAGTTTGGAGGCTTATGAAATTATTGTTTGTTGGTTGATTTTATACCTTGAAAAAGGGTTTTTTGCTTGATTCCCTAAGGAGAAAATAGGTTTGATGAGTGGATGTTATTTTTAGGTTCTCGAATAAAAATGGTTCTTGATTAGGATTACACAAAAAGGACTTTGGATAGAGACGAATTTTTCGAATAGCCAAGTCGAGCGCCTTGTATTCAAAACATTCGGAACGAGTGTAGGAGGATTCCATTCTCACTCCTTCTCCGCCACCTTAAAATCCATGGTGTACAACCCTAATCATATACTTATTGTGTTTTGGATTTTTTATGAGAAAAAGGATCACTTGATGTTGGATCAAGGTTTATTGTTTTGTGAAAATGAATTTGAAGTGATACGGACAAGGTTGGTGGCGATGCACAAGGCAATCGACTTACATGGATAAAAATGGCTCGATAGAATCGAGAGTTTGTTTTAAAAAAAAGTTTTTTTAGAATCAAAGGTCAACAAGGACCACAACAACATTCACATACTAGAATCATACAAACATATGGGGTTAGTCGCATAAAAAAATCGAGACATAAAAAAATTGGAGGTAAAATATCAAAAAAAAGTGAAAAAAACAGAGGTGCGATACGGGTGGCCGTGTTGTGTGACACGGCCCGTGTCATAGGGTACCTGCAATGTGGGTTTTTGGGGCATGACAGAGGTGTGACACGGGTGGCCGTGTTGTGTGACATGACCCGTGTCCTAGGGTCTGGGAGAAAAAAGATTTTTGAGGCCAAACAGAGGTGTGACACGGGTCGCCGTGTTGTGTGACACGGCCCGTGTCAGGGGTCCTGGGCATTTTATACTTTGAAAACTCAAACAGAGGTGCAACACGGGTGGCCGTGTTATGTGACACGGGCCGTGTCAGGGGTCCTGGGCATTAAATCTCAAACAGAGGTGTGACACGGACGCCCGTGTCGCACGACACGGCCCGTGTCAGGCTACCAGGTGGAAAAAACCAAACTTTTCTCTTGTTTTCCTTTCTTTTTGTGGTTCTTAAAAATGGTTTCTTGGTCCCTTTGGAACCTTACATGATATACACAACACAACAATACTTAAAAGAGGAAACAAATGAATACAAAAGCAAAATGTAAAGAGAGAAAGGTTTGAAGAAATGGATACCCAAGAGCTTTCTATCCTTCTTGCAAGTCCTCCACTGGTTTTGGTTGGATGTGCTTCACTCTTCACTCTATGTTGTGAAGGTTACGCTCTTCAAGGATGCTCTTGTGTTTCTATGTCACTCTCTTTTTTCTGTTTTTTAGGGTTTGTTCTTCTCTCTATTTTTCCTGGTTTTCTCTCCTACTCCTTTGCTCTCAATCTCTCTATCTCCATCTGTTGTCAATGATAGTGAATCCCTCCTTTGTTTTTTCAGCCCCTTCCCTCCTTATCTTACTTTTTCTATTGCCTTTTTCTGCTGTCCCAA
Organism: Lathyrus sativus; assembly: GCA_963859935.3. Lineage (NCBI taxonomy): Eukaryota > Viridiplantae > Streptophyta > Magnoliopsida > Fabales > Fabaceae > Lathyrus > Lathyrus sativus. The sequence goes on along the minus strand of OZ012741.1, from coordinate 592,068,058 downwards.
AACCACAGCTCTTGCACATATTTCAATCTTTAGACTTTCCATATTTGGGGGTAATCATCACTACTTTCTTGGTGCAGCCCCACTCCTTTCCATTTCCATGCATGTTTTGTTGTATTTTCTTCTGCAGCACTCTACATTTCCATCCATCCTTGTATCCATTGGTTGGTTATGTTTTTTGACAGCTTTTATGGTCAATGCTACTATCCTTTGACAACACTTTGAAAATTATGATATTTTAGATGCATTGTCACATGTTGTTCTCTTGATTTTGTGACATGTAGATTCTGTGACATGAGGTAATTTGTCACCTCTTGCATAGGGCTGTTTTGGATTGCATTCATATTGCTCATGGTTGAACATACATGGTCTTGATCTTGAAACATACCAATGTTGATTTAACTCCTAAGTGTTTTTCTTTGCATGTTTGTGGGCATAATGTAGCACATGAAAACTTGGCGTGGCATGAAGAGTACCATATCATGGATTTGATTAGAGACTTGAATGAAGATTAGAAATAGTTTAATTTCTAAACATTACTTAGAGTTGGAAATCTTGTAACAAATGACATTCTTGTAATGTCATAAAAATTTATCTTTGTAATATTCTTGCCTCCAATCTTGAATTCATGATGGATTTTCCTTGTACCATTAGACTTAAAATGGATGAAGTCTTGAATCATTCATTTATGATATTGATTCATGCTTTGCAAATTTGAACTCCACTCGATCAAGAATTTGAAACAAAGTTGGATGGAGAAATATTGAATTATGCCTTGCATTTCATGGTCATTAGGAATATTAATCTTGAATATCCTAATATTGTATCAAGTGACTTCTCCTTGAAGAAATCTACATGAGTAGATTTTCCTACCTAGATCAAACCTTGGATGATGAACCTTTTCTTCCATGTAGCCCAAGATATACAAGTTACCTCATTTGAAATGAAAAATAACAAACCGACCTAGTCTGTACCTTGTGAACCCGCATACTCGATATGCAATAGAACGATGTATGATATGACGAATGTGGGGTATAAAGGCTAAAGGTGAAAATGAGGGTGTGACATTCGGTAAACTAGAACATAATTCGTTTGATTTTGATAAGCGCTTGTATAATTGATCTCATAATCGAATAGGATTGAAGCCGCTTAGGGATTGGTGTTATAATAGCCGATGATAAGTCGAAATTGGAATAAGTAGGATTAGCCGTTTTAGCTTATTTTGATAATCACTTTTTATAATCACTTATTTTTCCCTATTTTCTTAATCAATACTTAAAACCCCCGTAAACCTTTTCTTTAGTAGGTTGAAATAATGCAAGAATCCTCGAGATACGACTCGATTCATTGTCGCTTTACTACTTTTTCAAAAATACTTTTTTTTGATCCGTGCGCGATAGTGGATCAACCATCTACTCTTTTCTTCCTTAAAATTTACCTTTGTTTCTTCCACCATGGACACTTTGAGAGCCTTTAATTCCCTTTCAGAATTGAAGATATTTTTCTCCAAGTGAGTAAAAATTTGTTTGTTAGAGGTCAAACGTTTAAAGGCTTCCTTAGCCTCATGGTGTAAAGTGTCAAAGGCATGTTGTAATTCAGAATGAGACAATTAACTAGAGTTATCATATTTAGCATGCCATACCTTTTTATTCTTCTTCTTTTGATGAGCCAAGAGGCAAAGGTTAACAAACTCTCCCTCGTCACTTGAACTATCATCCTCAAATGACTCACTATCGCTTTCCCAAACGATGTAAGCTCTTCTAGACTTACCTTGTTTCTTTTGCGAACGATTAATTTCCTTCCTTTTGTCCTTATTCATCAATGGACAATTCGGCTTATAATACCCTACTTTTCCACAGTTATAGCATGATCCTTTTGCTCAACTACCCTTGTTGCCTTCAATCTTGGAAGACTTTGCTTGTCTTCTAAAATTGACGAGATTCTTTTCGGAATGTTGAATACCATTTTTCTTTACATGGAGATTGTATCGCCTCACAAACAGCCCCTATCCTCATTCATTTCTTCATCATCATCATCACTCAATTCGTTATCACTTAGCTTTTTTGCGGAGGACTTTGAACAAGAAGCCTTTAGAGATATTGACTTTTTTTCTGTATTTTTGGTCTTTTCTTTCTTTTCCTTTTTCTCAAATTGATCAATGATAATGAGCACTTGCTCATTTTCTTAGAGCTTTCCAAATAGAGTTGTAAGGTCTAAAGTCATGAGGTCATTGGCTTCCTTTATGGCTGTGACCTTTGGTTTCCACTCCCTAGTAAGACACCTTAAAACTTTGTTAGTAGCAACGTCATTAGAAATTGGTCTACCGAGTGAATTTAGTCTATTGATTAAATGAGAAAATATATTTTGCATGTCGGTAGTGGTTCCCCCTTGCTCCATATGAAAGAGATCAAACTCTTGAGTCAAAATGTTGATTCAAGCTAGTTTGATGTCATTAGTTCTCTAATGGGCAACTTGCAATGCGTCCCACATAGCTTTAGTAGTCATACAATGTGAAAATCTATAATACTCATCAACTCCCAAAGAGGAGATCAAAATATTTATAACTTTCCAATCGTAGTTGTACTTTTTCTCATCTTCATCATTCCATTGTGCTTTAGGCTTAGGAACAACAACATTATTTTCATCAGTCATGGTAATTTTCATAGGACCGTTTAATATAACGTTCCATACCTTTCTATCAATGGAATTGATATGCTCTAGCATATAATCTTTCCAGTAACTATAGTTCTCACCGTTAAAAATAGGTACTCTATTGTAAGCCCCTTTTGGTTCCTTTGCCATATTCTAAAAAGTTATATGCGAAGCACGGAGTGAACTGGTGCTCTTGATACCAGTTGTTAGACGATGGAAATGATCTAGAAGGGGGGTTGAATATATCACTAATTCTTATACAAAGTCAGCGCTTATGATAAATTGGTTTTTAAAACTTTTAAGCGAAAGCGGCCGAGGAACTAAGATCGTCTAAACGAACCGTTACCGAAAAGATCAAATATGCGATAAGCCTAGATGGAATATTGATTCCAATGAGAAACCGAATCAAAAGTTTGAACACAAATCAATACAATTTTATTCACTCAAAGTTGTTCAATTTCCAATGCCTTGTGAAAAATAAACTCAAGTTGAAACATAACCCAAATGGTTTGTGTTCAAGCAATTTGTCGAACACTTGGTGTGCTAAGCACTACAAGTGAAATTCACCAAGTAATGGTAGTGCTAAACTTTTCCAATTACAATAAAAAAGATTGTAATGAGCTTTCCAAATACGTTTCAACACTACACTATACTATAATTTTAATCAAGCAATTTAATTGTACACAAATGTTAAAATTCAGAAATGGAAAAAGTTTAGCACTTTAGGTTTCGAGAAGGATCCATTGGCAACCAATGTCAAGATGCTAGCGCAAGATCCACTTGAAGAAATCGATCTAGGAGAGGGGGCAACATACATAAGTGCCAACATCAGCCCATAACTCAAGGTCAAACTAATCCAACTATTGAAGGAGTTTAAAGACTGTTTCTCATGGGATTACGACGAGATGCCTGGTTTGAACAGAGACCTAGGCGAATTTGAAGTTTCCAATCAAGCCTGCGAAGAAGCCCATCAAGTAGAATCCAAGGCAATTTGCACCAACAATTCTCTCGAAGATCAAAGAGGAGGTCAAAAGGCTTCTCCGATGCAAATTCATCCGTAGAGCCAGGTATGTCGAATGGCTAGCAAATATTGTGCCTATTATTAAAAAGAATGGTTCTTTGAGGGTATGCATAGATTTTAGAGATTTAAATGATGCATCCCTAAAGGATGAATATTCAATGCATGTGGCCGAGATGTTAGTCGATTCTGCCGCAGGTCACGAATACCTTAGTATGCTCGATGGATATTCAGAATATAACCAAATTTTCATTGCTGAAGAAGATGTCCCAAAGACAACATTTTGATGCCCTGGGGCCTTAGGCACTTATGAATGGGTAATGATGTGTTTTAGTTTAAAAAATGTTGGGGCAACGTATCAAAAGGAAATGATTTCGATCTTCTGTGATTATATAGAGACTTTTATGCAAATATACATTGATGATATTGTTGTTAAGTCTATTTCAGGGAAGAATCATATCGACCATCTTCGACAATCTTTTGAAAGGATGAGAAGACATGGTCTAAAAATGAATCTTCTCAAATGTGCTTTCTGTGTGCATGCGGGAGATTTCTTAGGCTTTATGGTCCACAAAAGGGAATCAAAATAAACCAGAATAAGACCAAGGCCATAATAGAGGCGAAAGCATCATCGACAAAGAAGGAATTACAGTCACTGCTGGGCAAGATAAATATCTTGAGGAGATTCATATCGAATCTCAGCGGAAATACTCAAGCCTTCACACCCCTGCTTCGACTCAACAAGGAAGGGTTCAAGTGGGGACAACCTCAACAATAAGCATTCGATAAAATCAAGGATTACTTGAGTCATCCTCCAATTCTATCACCACCTTGTAGGAATAGGAGCATGAGGTTATATATATCTGCGTCAGATAAAACTTTAGGGAGCATGTTGTCCCAAGAGGATGAAAATGGTGACAAAAGAGCCATTTACTACCTTAGTAATGTTTTAAATGATGTAGAAACTAGGTATAGCATAGTTGAAAATTTGTGTTTTAGCTTGTATTTTTCTTGTATGAAGTTAAAGCGTTATTTAAAACTAGTTTATGTTTCGTCTCATTTCGATATCATTAAACACATGTTGTCTAAACCAATTTTGCATTGTAGAATTGGTAAATGGGTGTTAGCTTTAACTGAATATTATTTAACATATATGCCTTTAAAGGCTGTTAAAGGACAAGTGGTAGTAGACTTTATAGTCGACCATTTGATAAATGAGATTTGGAAACGACAAAGGAAGAGTCGTGTCAGCCAGATTATCCCCATCAGATTTGCAATCGATGTCAGAGGAAGAGCCGTGTCAGCCAGATTATCCCCATCAAATTTGGAAACAACAAAGCTAGGATACGCTGATAAAGAGAATTTCGAAATCTTTGCAATAGATAGCTTAACAGACGAAGATTGGAGAAAAACGATAGTGGAGTATCCGCAAAATCCGACGGCATTCATAGAGTAAAAAATCAGGTGTCGTGCTTTAAGTTATGTTCTTTTGGGAAATGAGTTATTTAAAAAGACTCCAGAGGGAGTCTTACTTAAATGCCTTAGTGAATACAAGGCATATTTATCCCTTTCGACTGTCCACAGTGGGGCATGTGGGGCACACCAGGTAGGCCACAAGATAAAATGGTTGTTGTTTCCACAAGTCATGTATTAGCCCACCATGTTAAAAGATTGTATCGATTTTGCTAAAGGGTGCCAAATGCACGCGGGTATACAACATGTTCCTACGAGTGAGTTACATTCCATATTCAAACCATGGCCCTTTAGGGGTTGGGCTTTGGATTTAGTTGGAGAAATTCAACCAGCGTCATCAAAAAATCAAAGGTAAATTTTGGTAGGTATTGACTATTTTACAAAATGGACCGAAGTTATACCTTTGCCAAATTTTGACCAAGAAGACGTAATCGAATTCATAAAAAAAATATTACTTATAGATTTCGAATCCCATAGACCATTACAACAGATCAAGGATCAGTTTTTACTGATCGAAACATGCAAGAACTTGCCAAGGAAATGGGTTTCAAATTGTTAACTTCTACGCTCTATTATGCTCAGGCTAATGGTCGGGTCGAAGCAACGAACAAAATAGTAATTAGTCTAATTAATAAACATGTGGGGAAGAAGCCTATAAATTGGCACAAGACTTTAGATCAAGTGCTATGGGCATGTCAAACTTCTCCCAAAGAATCGACTAATGCAAATCCGTTTCGATTACATTTGGCCTTGATACAATATTACTAGTGGAAATTTACTTACAGTTAACAAGGATCCAAAGACACCATGAGATTCCATCAGAATCCTACTGGAACATGATGTTGGATGAGTTGGTTGATTTGGATGAAGAAAGGCTCAATGCCTTGTAATTTTAAGAAGACGGAAGAAGAGAGTAGAGAAATCTTATAATAAGAAAGTTAAGGTCAAGATGTTCTCACCAAAAGAATTGGTTTGGAAAGTAATTTTTCCTATGGATCGAAAAGATAGAGCCTTAGGTAAGTGGTCCCCTAAATGGGAAGGCCCTTTTCAAGTCATATAAGTTTTTTCTAATGGCGCATATGAGATTGAAGAGTTAGACGAAGATAAAAGAATCTTGAGGATTAATGGGAAATATTTGAAAAAAATATAAGCCTGCACTTCAAGAGATAAAAATAGCTAAAGAGTAATCACACAAAAAAAAAGGTGAAGCCAATATGGTAAATAAAATTCCAGGATGACTTAATTCATTACAAAGAAATGGCCACAAAGGGCTAAGAGTCATGATCAACAAAAAAGAAAAAGTGCTACAGGATAAACTTTAAAAGGGAAGGGAGCCTTTCATATTTTTGTACTTCGATCTTTGGAGCATCAGGCGGCGTTCACAAAGAGTTCTGTTGGTCGAGAGGGTTTCAATCTCTTTCCCAAGTGCTGAGCGTTTTTAAGATGTTGAAGTCCAGCCTAGATCTCTTTTGCCACCTCGTCTTCGATAGAACTAAGAAGGTTGGTCTTGTATTGCTTGGCCTGAGAGATTTTATTTTGCAAGATGACAATTTGCCTCTCCCATTTTGCAATATTTTTGTCGCATTTTTAACCTTCCTTCTTGGTCTGTTCAAAAAGTTTCTCGAGAGTCGAAACTTTTTCAGTAGACGCAGAGACAGCCTCTCAGACAGCTTTTTGATTTCATGTTTTGGTGGTGAGGTTGCTCGAAATGTTTCTGAGGCGATTTAGATCAGCGATTAAATAGGTCGGTTAGTGTACTTAGTTCCATAATAATATCAGCAACTTCTGGTGAGATTTCCAGAATGTTGATTTGCTTCAGAAGTTTCTTAAGTCCAAAACCGACAGAAACATCCTGTTATAAGATTTGGAACAAATCCACTGCAAAGATTTTTTTCCTTTATCTGAATGACCAAATCACTGTTAGTTTTCCCAGTGAGAAGATTCCTCGAGGCGGTCGATTGATCTTTTTTGATTTATGCTTTAATGGTCTGTTATTCAGGTGGAGATTAATCTTCCTCATCTGATTCAATTATGATATGGATGGAAGCTCCTTTTGATTTATGCTTTTTTGGAGTGGGGGTGGTCTTCAAGAACTCTGAGGAGAAATTTTTTGAAGTGTTAGATAACATAATATTATGCAGTAAAGAAGAAATAAGCAAGAGAAATTTAAACAAGACATTGCAAGTAAGATGATAAAAATCGAATAAGAGAAATCTAGTTTTCAAACCTCCCATTCCACACCTTCATATATTTCAGACTCGATGTGAACATCTTCGATACCGACATGAAGAGGCCCTTTGAAACTGTCTAAAGTATACTTAGGCGCAACCACCCGCCGAGCCTTCGGTTTCAACTGTTGACGAAGGATTTTTATAGAATCCCAATAGATAAACCAGTCTGGAAATGGAGGGGAAAGAGCCACTCCAAAGTCAGCAGTTGACAGTCGAGGAAATTTGGGAGGAAATTTGTTGAAATCCATTACGTATCATTCCCCGGGAGGAACGAACGAAGGGAGTTGTAAACTCTCTATTTTATTTAGAAACTTTTCCTTGAGTGTAACAGTTGCATCGTGGATGGTTCGACTTAAATCATTTGGTCGATAAATAGTTTCAAAGAACTTCTGGAATGCTTGGATTTCTTTGATATGTATCGAAATACCTTTCTTGGACTTCTCCTACATAGAGAGGAAAACTTGGTTAATAAGTTGAGTGAATGAAGGAGCATCAAAGAACTCCTCATCATAATATATTGACCACCAGTTATTGAATTCTGGATTGCAAAGAAAACATGGTTCAAAACTAATAGGGATGAGTTGGAACTTATTAGCATGGCAGGAAAGCTACGTCGAAGTCATATCCTCAGTATACTTCATATGATGAAGGAGAAAAGCACCTTTCTTTTTGAAGAAACGCTTGGGAAAAGCTTGGACCAACCCAAACTGTCGAGCAACTAAGTTTGGCTGGTAAGCAATCAGAGCCACTTGAGACTTTGACAAATTCAGTCGAAGGGTTAATAGTCTTAGAATCAGAAAGGCCTTCCAGATTAGTAAAGATTCTGCTTCTTAAGCTTTGGTTGAGGCTAGAAAGGGCCTTGTGAGCCACTCAGGGCCACACTTCCTTGTAGCAAAGAGAGCCATGTTCAACGTGAATTCATGATGTTTGGCAAACATCATGACATAGCTAAAAAATGTTGGCCTGAGGGGTTGTCCTTCTTCACTGGGAGTAAGCTTGACCAAAAGAGTTCCTTAGACTTTTTTGTTCTTGATTTCTTCAGCAGCTTCATCTATGGGATTTTGGTTGGGAAGACTGGCTTCAAATGATGCGTTCAGCTAGAGTTGTAACAACCAACAGAGGCCAGAAAACAAAAGGTTCCCTTTTTCTCCTAAATTTTTGAGTTGAGTCATTCCTTCACTTATGGACTCGTAAAGATTCCCTAAGATCATTTCGCTCAAACAAACATCATGGCCTTTGTGAAGTTGAGGAGCCAGAGTAAGATATCTTCTAGCTACTTGGAGGGACTTCGAGCAGAAGACGCAATGAGACAACCATACGATCAAAAAGGCTATATGTTCTCTATCTGAAACTTCATCAGTTGTTTGGCCGTAGTAGTTTGTTATGAAATGAGAATATATGGCTTTAGCAGAGGCCAAACCTATGGAGCCATCAGATTCTAGGTTTGGGTCGTAAGTGTTTCTAGTAGGTTTGAGCCCTGTGATAGCGGCTATGTCGAAGAGTGGGGGAGTCGTCATCCCACAGGGGAGATGGAAGGTATAATGGGTGCTATCCTAGAAATACAAAGAAGAAACCAACATGGTCGAACAATAATCAAAACTTGTTTTCGACAACATGATCAGGTCATAGATTCCCAGGTTCTTCTAGGTTTAAGACTTAACTTTTTCCACCTTTGCTAGCCAGTTCATGTAGTCATCAGATTTCTTAAAGGATGAGGTTAATTTCAAAACTCTAAAGTTGTTGTTCATATACCTTAAATCTATATTATTCAATGCTACTGCATCAAAAGAGGATTTCTTAACCCTAGATTTATTGGCTTGCCCGATGGGTTTGGATTAGTGGTAAGAAGGGAAAAGTACCTAGATTTACTATGATCAAAGCTAAGAGCAGGTAAAGGACCATATAATGCATGTTGTTTACCAGAAACAATGATAAGGATAAGTACCTGAGATTCATAGATTTTTCTCTTTACCTCTTCAAGCGGCTCATGAATGAATTGATGATTTCCCATCATTTTTGGCCCTGATATTGTGTCAAAGGGAGGAGGCTGGGAGATCTTCTTTAGGTATTTGGATTTTTGGCCTTTTTTGGAGTGTTTGATGTTGGCGGTTAAAGACGCCATTGTTGAGGATTGAAAAAATCTGGGTACTTTTGAAGATTTGGAAAGTGAAGAGAGAAGAAAATGTTTGAAGATTTTGGAGGAGTGTAAAAGTGAAAATGGCTAGGTATGGAGCTATTTATAAGCTCGTGGAAGTTTAAGGCACTCCAAATCAGCATTAAAGAGCTGATAGTTTGTGGGACACGTGTTCCATCAGGGTTGTTTGATGGAACGTAGGCAGTTAATGCCTAGCGCACGATTTCCTAGAGTTTAGGAAACGTGATGATGGCTAGAGATTTTAGCGTGCTTTGATGAAATGTTTCAGAAACCACTATGATGATTGTGACGCCATGTTTTTTTGGAATAGTGATACACATCAAAGGCATGTAAGAGTCGTTTGGGGCGTCAAATGATATTATAAAAAAATGCCTTTTTTTCTTCAGTGATGTCGAAAATGACATTTTTGGGGGGAAATTTGTTGGCTCTAAATTTCGACGTCTGAATTGGGTTAAAAGAATGTAATAGAGTTTCTGAAAAAATCAGACGACTTCGACGAGAACTATATTTTTGGAATGTGAGTCAAAGGTTTCACTTTGTAAGGAAGAACTATTTTATGGACTTAGAAATATTTCCTAGCAATTGGAGAATGCGATTTGACAGAGGTGCTACTGAAGGCATTTCGACAGGAATACTTGAATTCAAATAAAGAAGGGAATGTTTGTTCTTATCCATTTGTCAAAGAAGACACGTGGAATGCTTCCAAGACTCGAAGACATGCAGAGCGCCACCTGTCTCGATCTAGTTCGCTAGCCGTTGATGGCAGTTATTTTCGATTAGTATAAATAGCAAGTCTTAGTGTTAGGATTTAGGTGTGTTCAATTGTGTACGAATTCCTCAATATACTCCAAGTACCCGCATGTAGAGAAACGAGTTTGTGAGAATGTATGTTGATGTAACACCATTTTTAAATTTCAATACAATTCAATAAGTCTTTTTCATTAAGAATTTATCATTTCCTTACGCAAGTTACTTTCTATATTTTTTACCAGTATTCCGACTTTAATCCTTTATGTTCAATTCCATTTACGTTTGAAATAAGTTATTTTATCATGAACTTTGTCGAAGTGTTCATTGTTTTTTAAAACTTTGTTTAAGGTCAATTAGAACATGTCCTAGGATTTATATGGTTGATCCTGCAAGTAAAACAAATCGTTTTCGATTTGGAAGACCATCGGTTGTTCACTAATTTTCACGGCGAACACTTGAGCACTCCCGATTTTAAAATTGTGCAGAAACTGACTTTATGTGTCGATCGGAACAGATCCATGCTTTGATGCAAACATGCCCAGAGTTGACAAATAGAAATTCTAACAGTATGAATCGACCGGAGGGTCGACGCGAGCACTCATGAGAGAAAATCCTTAAAATTCACTTTGTATGAGTTGACATAAGCAGGGCTTTGAGTCAACTCAAATGCTCAGAACTTCCAAGAATAATCTTTTTGACATGTCTTTCTATATCTAAGCACTTCTAATGCATATCTAAGTCTATCAATATGATCAAACCCACACAAAACACATATAATGTTTTTCTATATGAATAGTCACATGTTTTTGAGATATTGTTGTACACGAGAGAACTACGAATGCATATGCGACTCGATGATACCGTCCAAAATACAAATTACTAACTAGATACTTTTTGACATCATTAAAACAAGTATTGAGACAACTTGCCCTCGCAAACATGATCTATCGATCCTACATTTATACTCTCGCCTTATTATAAGGCATCAACATTTTTATTAATTCATAACTTTATACTCTCGCCTTATCATAAGACATCAACATATTTTATAAATCAACTCTCGCCTTATTAAAAGAGATTGAGATATATTATCAATTCTACTCTTTTCTCATTATAAGGTATCAACATATATTATTAATTCAACTCTCGCCTTATCATAAGACATCAATATATATTATCAATTCATAATCAACAATAAATATAGTTTAAAATAAAATCATATCATATCAACCGCCTTAGAGAGGTTTTGCACAAGCCTTCTTCAGCCTCAAAAAATCATCAAAGAGGAAAAGAAAAGGTAAAAGGAAGAAGGATAAAGAACCCTCACTACCCATCTGCTTAAACACCCATACGTGAATAATTTCTCCTACCTCAAATACGCAACAAGGTTGAAAATTTTGACAATGGAAGCTCTCTTCTCTCATACTTCTTACTCTACTAGGGTCTCTTTGACTTTGCAGACAACTATTTCTCCTAACAATAACTCTAACTCTAATTCTCCCATTTATTTAAATAAAGCCCTACTAATCTCAATAATTCTCTAACTAACCTCAATTCTCCCCAATTCCACATTTTTCCTTAATTTTAATTTCTCATTATTTCTATTATTTAAATAAATAAAAATATAATTAAATTCTAGTTTACTACTAACCAAAATAATCTAGAAATAATCAGTGTAAGTGGGAATCGATGTTATAAATAATCAATGTTAGCAATTTAAATGAACTTAAAAAATAATGCCACCTCTTCATCCCAGACATGTCTAACAGTGTGGTTTGGATACAAAGAAGTAACGACATATCAAATGAACCTCCTCCTAAAACCCTTTGGCTTGGAAACCGCAGTATCCTAACCATCCGAAGGTGGCACATGATCAACAGGATCATCTATGGGAGGTGGCACTGGTGAATCCTGACCCCTGCTGAAGGATGGGGGAAGTGATGCGTCAAATGTTGAATCTCGTCTCCTAAGATAAGATGATGAAGGTGGAATGGCCTAAACAGAAGTGGCCTGAGGGAAAGATGAGTTCGAATAGTAGACTGCACCCCAGAAATCAACGCCTCTGCATGACCAGAAGTACTTGTTGCCTCTGAATTCTGCTAGCTCTGCTCCTGCCGGACAGATGCGTGCTGGGCAACCTGGTCATATCTCAGTCTGTCTACTCTGTCAGTGAAAATACATGCAAGGTAAATTACATCATATCGTTAGTGCAGACAAACAACATAACGAAAAAAAGTTTAAAAAAAATACTACAAGATATTCTAGAGATACATCTCTAGAAACACCATAAAACAATTACGTTGGATAATTCCGGAGATGCATCTAGATAATATCCCAGAGTATATGAAACACTGAACTATTTTGGATATGTATCTCTGGAAACATCTGCAACACAGAGGTCACAACAATGGCGTAATGAGGCTCATGCATTGTGAAAAAAAGTGACCTGATCGTCTTTTCGGGCAACAAACAAGTCATACACTAAGACTAAACTGTGTTACATGTGATTCCTGCATATTTCTAATCCCAATCATTTATCTCTACACATTTTCACAAAAACACAAAATTTATCCGAAAACTCGAAAATTGACCTGAAATTTATGATTTTGAAGATGTTGAATGTTGTTATTGATGATGTTTGATGTTCCTTCAAGACGTTTTCGATGAAATTTAAGGCTGTGAAGAAGTTGAAATTGAGTGTTGAGATAAAGGTTTGAAAATAGAGAAAAGTTTGAGAAGTGTGAGGGAGGAGAAGAGTCTGATGCATTATACACTCCAAATTGTTCCGGAGATATTGTAGCACCCCAAAATTTGCCTCATCATTTCTTGGTTTAATGGCTTATGTTTCTCTGTATTTTTGAATTTCTTCATATCATGGCATTGGTTCTCGAGCCATGGGATCAAGGTATTTCTATGGATTATGGGTCTTTTTCATCAAAGGCTTTGGCATTTATTTTGCCCAGCAATTGAGTGACCGATTTTTATTTTATTTAGCAGATTGTTTTTAGCACAGAAGATAGTCACAGGATATCTCATGCATTCTCATAGTTATAATGGCAAAGGGCAAGTTTTAGAGGCTTAACAGGGCTCAGAACGGGTGAAAACAGACAAATGCGCAAGTTTCCCTCCAAATGGCGTTAATTTTGAAAGTTTGTGAGTGGTTAATCGATTAACCATTTTGCACTAGCAAATGGTTAATCGATTAACCATAGTGAATTTTGCCCAGTAATGTGCATTTTCAATGTTGCCACTTTTGGGGTCTATTTTGATCACTTGCGAATTTGATTTTACACCAGAAGAAGAATCTAGAATCACTCTAAATTTGATTTAACTTTCAAAATCAATTCAAATTTCCTCAAATTTTCCATTCCAAATCCCATTCCAATTTTCATAACCTCACTCCAAACTATAATTCTACTCCTAACCAAGAGGCCATTTAAGTGAATTTGCTCCAAACCTCACCATAATTCATCATAATTTCCAATTTTAGATTTCACACTCTCTCATTCTTGAGAATTTTCTCTCAAAATTCTCGCAGCTTTTCTACACTCCAAAACCTCCATTAAAGCTCTTTTTCACTTGAGTTCTTTAATTCTTCATTAGAATCATTGAATTCTAGAGCTAAACCTCTATCATTCATCTCCATCATCTTCAATTCATTACTTGATTTTAGTTTGGATTTGGATATGATCTTGGAAGCAAGTTTATAAGTGATTATTGGATCAATTTTGGCTTATTTTGGCTTGTTCTTCACTTCTATTAATGCAAGAAAGCTCTTGGAACTTGAAGATTTCTTGGGTTTCTATCTTGGATCTATCAATTTACAGTAGATCAACACTTACCAAAGCAAATCTCAGCTTTGAAGGTTGGTTAATTCTAGATCCATTCCTGTCTTGAGCTTATTTGAATAATCACAATGTAGATCTTCAAGTTTTGATTGATTTTGGTAATTTTGATCTTTGTGATTTATGATCTCAATGCTTGATTAAGTTTGATTGATGATTGACCACTGGTTTTTTGGTGTTAAATTCGTGCATAATTGATTACATGATCATTTGGATGATTGCACATTGAATTAATTGCTGAAAGTGCTTTTGAATTGTTGTTTTTCTGCTTCTGGTGCAGTGTTAATCAATTAACCAGTTGCAGTACAAAACTGGTTAATCAATTAACCGGTGCAATTTTTGAAATTTTCAAGTGGTTAATCGATTAACTAGTTTGCACAGGCAAATGGTTAATAGATTAACACTGGACCAAAATGTGAGTTTTAGTTGTTTTCAAGCATGTTTTGATTTTTTTTCCACCTCTAACCTTCATGGATTGATATGATGCATTTCTGTGGACTGTTTTTGACTAGTTTCAACATGCTTGATTGTTGATCTTGATTTTTTGACTTGCGACTTTTGGTTTTTGTTTGAATGTTTAAACAAGTTCATGTTGTTTGATTGATGTGATGAACACATGCTTGGATTGTTTATATCATGTTAATGATTGATTGCTGATGATCATCTTGCTGGATTATGTGATGCATGTTAGCGTTTGCTTCCGATTTCGTTTGTCACATGTTCGTTTGATTGCGTAATTGATTTGAAAAATATGTTGATCTTGTTGTTTCTTTATGATGAAATGTTGTTGAACAATTATGTTTGATTGTTGATGCATGCCCATTCTTGCATGTTATTTGTCCATGATTGGTGGTTGTTCATACTTGATTGCATTGAACATGCTTGCTGCCATGCTTTCTACAGCTGTTGTATTCTAAATTTGCATGTTGTCTTATTATGCTTGCTTGTTGTCTGCCCCTTTTACACCTACTTTTATGTTGAATAGGTAGTTGTTAAATGTTGTTGTGCTGCCTTGCTGGATTTTGTGGCTTTTTTGTGCAAGAGGCGCTGTTGTAGCTGCTGTTTTTACCTTGTCTTGGCATGCTCCCTTAGGATTCCTATTCCAATTTAATTTCTGATTAATTTTGGGATTAGGGTAGACATTAAGAGTGCAATCCAAGCATGATAAAAAGTAGGCTAGTCCTTTTTAACCTTAACATTAGGTCCATCTTTTGTATGCTAACATTAGGATAAAATTCCTCTTTGCATCCCGACCTTAGGGTCACATTACATGACAATGTTAGGACCGAGTTTCACTTAATAAAGACAATGAACATTGTACGCCACGAGACTTAAGAATATGGGAAATGATTAGTTAAGGGTCTCCTCTCGCTTGTCTAAAGTGTTTAGCATATGTCCCGTCTGAGGGCGATATGTGACGCATTCATTCCTATATCATATTCTTTAGTGCAACGTGAATCACAAAACAAACTAATTCACTTCACTAAAACTCACAAACAAAAGTCAAACCTTTTTATCCTTCGGGATTGTGTTTCAAACTCATTTTCAGAAAGAGTACGTTACTTTTCCGTTCTATCGCAAACATGCATCGTCCCTAACTGCTGGAACGAGAACTTAACGTCGCTCATAAAAAACACTTAACCAACTTGTGGTTTTGTTACCCGAACTACGTTTGCTCTGCTCTTTCATACCATATGAGGATACGTAGGCACAAGACGACGGTATCTTGGTGAGCAACTTTTCCACTTCACCCGTAGTTTTCCGAACTACGTTGACTCTGACTTTTCCATTGCACGAGGGAATACGTAGGCATAGGGAGGCGATGTCATATCAAAGCTTTTTTTTTTCTTTTTTCTTCGTTCTCATTTTTGTTTAACAGTAGCTTATAGATAAACACACTCTTTGACTAGACAACAAGCATGGATCTCGTTGAGTACAACGGACGTGAGAGGTGCTCATACCTTCCCCTTGCGTAACCGACTTCTGAACCCAAGATTTGGTTGCGATGACCTTGTCTTTTCCCGTTCTTCAAATTTTCTTCAATGGTTTCCTTTCCCTCTCATTGGGATAAATAACGTTCAGTGGTGACTCTTCTATTTTTTCGCCGGGTGTTTTTCACAGTTGCGACATATATGTCTCAAGAATATTGCAACGTTTAATGAACTTTGGGTGCACCCAGAGATATATCTTTAGAATCAGAAGGAATAACTGAAAATCCACATGGTGCAGTAGAAATACATAGTGTGGAAACATAAATTCTCAATATTTATATGCAAACAACTTACTTTGCAACAATTGCCCAAATAGAAGGACCAATATTCCTTGCGCCCATAAATTTTATGCATTCACACATTCGACATTTTTGTTGTTGTTAGATTAAGATCAAACTATTAAAATTTTAAATTAAATCATTTTTATTTAATATAAATTAGAAATAATATATAAATTTTATCTGTTTGATTTTGATTGAACGATTAAAAAATGCCGAATACGTCAATGCTACAAAATGTAATTTCAAGAAGGAATGTAAGGGGTAATATTAGAAAATAATTCCCTGTCTCTTTCCTTCCATTGAAGGTGATTATATATCTGTACAATATAACTTGAGTTATTACAATATCAAACTAATTATTACAATATCATGCTAATCATGGACAATATCAAGCTAATTATTACAATGAATGTGGACATATATACATATAGTCTAATACACCCCCTCAGTCGAAGCGGGAGGAGGATGGATGTTGAGGCTGGAATGAAAATCATCGAACAACGGTTTTGGAAGGCCTTTAGTAAAGATGTCTGTAATAACTAGCTTGATACTGTAATAACTAAAGTTATATTGTACATATATATAATCACCTTCAATGGAATGAAAGAGACAGAAAATTATTTTCTAATAGATAAGATAACTTTATTAAAAAAAGGTGAACTAATTCTAATGAGAGAAGACAAAATATATAAGAATAAATAACATTGTAGATGAAGGAAATGAATGATATTTGTTTGATTGGTAGTATCTACAGAATTGTATCCAAACTGCTGGATGATAGGCTGAAAAGGGTGGTTAGTGGTTTGGTTTCGCCTTGCCAAAGAGCTTTCATTCAAGGTAGGAAAATGGTATATGGAGTGCTAGTCATCAACGAACTTGTGGATATGGCCAAGAAAAAGAAGAAAAATTGTTTTCTCTTTAAAGTCGACTTCGAAAAAGAATATGACTGTGTAGCATGAGACTATTTGAGAGAAGTGATGAATTATATGGGCTTCGGCATTAGGTGGATGAAATGGATGGAAGCGTGCATTTTCTGAAGTAAAATGTCGGTGTTGGTAAACAAAATCCCAACTAAAGATTTCAAAGTGGAAAGAGGTTTTCGGTAAGGCAATCCACTATCGCCTTTTCTTTTATTACACGCAGCTGAAGGTTTAACAGGGTTGATGCAGAACGCTGAGGCTTTTAGGCTTATTTCGTCCATTCAAGGTTTCAAATGACTTATGCTTTGACTTGCTTCAATTTTCGTACGACACATTATTTGTTGGGGAATGTTCTTGGCTTAATCTCTGGACCATCAAAGTGATATTGCGGGGTTTTGAAATGGCATCGGGTTTGTCAGTCAATTTCAATAAGAGTAAAGTCATTGGTCTCAACCTTAAACAAGGATTCTTGGAAGCTGCTGCCATATTTCTTGCTTGTGACATTGGCTCGATTCCCTTCTAGTTTCTAGGAATCTCACTTGGAGCAAACTCAGACTCAGAAACAGGTATTTGGAGTACTTGGAGTTCACTCTCAAACTCAGATATTGCCACATTTCTTGCTTACGACGGAATACTTGGAGTTCACTCTTGGATAAACTCAGAAACAGGTTGTCAAAATGGAAGGGGAAACATCTCTCGATGAGGGGTCGTGTGAATTTGCTGAATTCTTGCTAAAATCCATTTCTATTTATTTCTTCTCCTTTTACAAGGCTTCCAAATGCTTTATTGAAGACATCATTATGATTCAATGTGATTTCCTTTGGGGCGGTGATTCAGAGAAGAGGAAAGTGGTGTGGATTAGGTGGGATCTCCTATGCAAACCAAAGGATCAAGGTGGACTTGAGGTTAAGCATTGTGAATTGTTGAGTCTATCTCTTTTAAGCAAATGGAAATGGCGTATTGTTAATGAAGACAATATATTGTGGTCAGATATATTATAAACCAAATATGGTGATACCAAATCTATAATGCTTGAGGCGAAAAAACCATAAGTTAACAAGTTGGAATCCATATGATGGAGAGACTTGAAGCATGTAGGTATGTTGGATGCAAATGACTATACTGGTTCGCAAACAACATTCGGTGTAAAGTAGGCAATGGTTCTTTGATTGAATTTTGGAGAAATACTTGGTTGGGTTCTTCACCGCTTGACAGTAAGTTTCCGATGATTTATGCTCGTGCGGCTGATCAAATGCTTAGGGTTTCGAACATGAGGGACTGGGGTGTTGACGGCTGGTACTGGGATATAAAAATGAAGGTTGACATAACACTGCAGGTGGATGAGGAAGATGAGTTACAGTCTCTAATGTCATTTTGCAAGATATCATCCTAAAATGGGGGTATGACGACTCGTTTGTGTGGTGGAGGGGGAAACGTGTTTTTTCTATCAAAAATAGTTACAACTGCTTCAAGCAGTGCTTCATATAGATATGCAGGTAAACACATGTATTATTCAGATTTTGAAAGTGCTTTGGATTACAAATGTGCCTATAAAAATACAGGATTGCTATGTTGACACCCATTTCTACACCCTACACCTCAATTACTGTTCACAAATACTTGAACAAATTTCCCAGAACATGGTTAATAGTGTGTATTTTATTGGTTAATGAAGTAGTGAAAGTGGTTAATAAATTATAGGTAAAATAACTGGTTAATAATGTAGATTTTTGTGGTTAATGCAACTGTGAAGTTGGTTAATGCGCAATCTTATATTTGTGTTATAAAATAAATTTTAAAAATAAATATTTTTTTTCAAAAAAATTAATATTTTAAAAAAATATATTATTTTAATAAAAAAAACACTGTTCACCGTATAAATACGGTGAATAGTGCATACGGTGTAAGTATTGGGTGTAGAAAATGGTGTAGGAATAGCATTTTTCATAAAAATATTTGTCTTCGGTTGGAGGTTGATTTTGAACCAGTTGCCGACGCGTACCGCTTTAGCAAATAGGGGGATTATCAATGGTGCTAAAAATTTAGTCTGTATCTTCTATTCTATCGCTGAGGAAAACCGCATACATCTATTTTTTTGAATGTTCGTTTGCTCTACAGGTTTAGGAACACATATATAATTGGTTGGATTTATCGTTTCAATTCGACGTACACGTTTCAGATACTAACTGCAATAGCTTTGCGAGTTTGCTCGAATGTAGAATTTATAAGAAGGTTCGTTTGGTGATATGGATTACGATTTGATGGACTTTGTGGCTAGAAAAAAAAGATGTTATGTTTCATAATCTGACCATTCGTGTTGTTGATGTGGTTAATCGAGCAAACATTTTTGGTTTGAATTGATTTTTCCTAAAAACAAGGGTGTTGGAATTTTCTGTTGGAATGAATGGTGTTCATTCTCAAGGGATTGTCTTAAGGATCATTATTCTATTTTGTTTTAAGCTTTGATTCATTTGACCGTTCTTGTTATTCTCTACTTTGTCTTGTTTGTGTACTATTTGTCCTTTTAATTTAATATATTAGCTTATTAAAAAAAACACATGAAAAGGGTCGAAAGCTAGTACTAGTGTAGGACGCGAGGGACTACGAATTATAGCTAGCAATTGATGAAAATCAACGAGAAAATAAAACCTAGATGTGTATGAAAACTGTCAAAAGCTAGTACTATTCAAGAGGATGGTGCTACTGTTCTTGTCATTTACAAATGGAAGTGGAAGAGAAAATAAAACCTAGATATGAATGAAAAGGGTCAAGATACATTCTAATTCCTCAATAGATTTTTTGAATTTGAGATAACCGAATTAAAAAATTATTTATTTATAGATTAAACTTTATTATTTAAACGAGAGATTAATTGTCTTTTTTTTTCAAAAGTGTCATAAAATCTTTTTACAATGTCTATACACACTGTTGTGAATAGAATGTTTTGAAACAAAATATAAATGATTTTTTTATGATCAAGAAACACACAAGGGTTAAGGTTAATAAAGAAAACAAGGGAAAACAACAAGAAAAAAATAAGAATTGATTATAAACTGTTATTCTTTCCTTTATCTATCAAACAAGATTACAAGTATACAAGAATAACAAATAACTTATCTCTCTTAAATTAGAATTTTATCTTCCTATGTTTCCTTATACAAGATGAGAGACTAACATGTTATTTATAAGAAAACTAACACACTAACCTAATGGGCTTTTTAACAATTATCCATTACAAGCTAACTTAGGGTACAAGTTAACTTAAACAATTGGTCTTACAAGCAAGACCCAATTCAAAATGTTAACAAACTTAGCAATACTGACTAATGCATGTTAGAACAAACTTCGACTACAACATGCATTACTCCCGCAACAACATGCGAGTAGACTTCAACCTCATGCTTAATTCTTGTTGAACCAGAAGCTACCCTTCGACCATACTACATCAAGAAACTAGCTTTCTTCACACATATTTATCAACTGCATACAGTGGAAAAACTTGCAACTGGGCAACATCTTGGTGATCATACCAGCAGCATTATGATCTGTCGAAACCTTCAGCACTTGGACTTCTCCATGCTCGATTACCCCTCTGAAGAAATGCAGCCTCACATCAATGTGTTTGGTTCGCTCATGATAGGTTGAATTCTTTAATAGACGTATTGCACTTTGACTATCACATTTAACAGTGATAACTCGACCTTGAAGTTTCATCTCCTTTGCAAAACCTTCAAGCCATAATTCTTCCTTCACAACTTCAATTAGGGCGATATATTCCACTTTAGTGGTTGATAAGTCAACGACCTTCTAAAGTGTAGCTTTCTAAATGATTGTTGTCCCAAACATAGTGAACACATATCCAGAAATATATTTTTTGGAATTCATACAACCTGCATAATCAGATTCAACACATCCTTCAATTTTTTATTTACTATCTTCACCCAAGACTCCACCATAAATTAGGACTCTATTCAAATACCCATTTACGTGCCTTAGAATCCATTTTGATACTTGATAGTAAGCCTTGTCAGTGAGTCTTTCCAGGATTCGCCATGTACCTGCTTACAAGACTTACTAAATATGCTATGTCGGGTCTAGTACAGACCATAACATACATCAAAGAACCCACTATATTAGCATATGGAATGTTATTCATACAAGCTCTTTCAACATTAGTGATGGGACACTGATCTATACTCAGCTTGAATTGAGGGTTTGTCAGAGTCACAACAGACTTTGAATTTGACATACCAAACTTTTTGAGAATCTTCCATCGATATGCCTCTTGAGATAAGTATAACATCGAATGCTTTCTATCTTTTCAGATGTCAATCCCAAGAATACTGAATGCAGCTTCCAGATCCTTCATGTCGAACTCCTTATTGAGTTCAGCCTTTACCCTCATTACATCTTCGACATTGTTGCTTGCTATTAGAATATCATCCATATAAAGCAATAGAATAACAAATGAATTACCAGGTCAAAATCTGAAGTAAAGATAGTGGTCGAACTGACTTCTAATGAAACTTATGCGTGCCATGAACTTGTCGAATCTCATATTCCACTATCGAGGAGATTGTTTCAGTCCATATAAAGATTTATTCAGTTTGCACTTATAATCTTCCTTCCCTTTTTCGACATACCCTTCAAGTTGCCTTATAAGGATTGTTTCATCTAGATCAACATACAAAAATGCAGTCTTCACATCCATCTATTCCAGTTAAAGGTTGAATTGTGCCATTATGGCAAGCAACATTCGAATGGATGTGTGTTTCACAACAGGAAAGAACACATCATTGAAGTCGACACCTTCTTTCTGAGTGAACCCCCAAGCGACCAATTTTGCCTTGTATCTCTTCGACGCCATTCCTTCGATCCCTTCCTGAACATATCATGAAGAGATTTCATCTCATCATCCATGACCTTCAGCCATTCAGTCTTATTTTGACTTCTCATAACTTCCTTATAGTCTATAGGTTCTTTGTCTAGAACCTCACTTGCAGAGATTAAAGCATAATGTCATACCCCAAATTTTACCTTTTTATTTTCTATTTTATTATTTTTTAAATTCTGATTAACTTAATAAATTAACCTTTTTTAAATCTTTTTCTTAACTAATAATAATTTAATTAAACTTTTTTTATAACTTTACTAATGTTTTTTTTAAACTTTTTTTCTATTTATTTTATTTATTTAAATCGTTTTAATTTTTTTTTACTAACTTTTTGGATTTAGATTAAAATTTAACTTTTTTTCTTTACTTCAAGAGTACTTTTTTTATATAACCTTTAATTAATTTCTAACAATTTATTTAAACAAATCAAATTTTAACACCTTTTTTTAAAAATTAAGACTAAATCTTTTTTTCATTAAATTAACACCTTTCTTTTTCAAATTAAAATTCTAATATTTTTTTTAAAAAATTAAATTCTAATGCCCTTTTCTTTTTTTAATTAAGATCTAACTTCCTTTGCTAACATTTTTAAATTTAAATCTCAACATTTGATTTAATCAAATCCAATCACAATGAATCACATATGGAGCTAAATCAAATCAATCAGATCATATCATTATCTTAAGAAAATCAGATCCAAATATCAGCATCACCATCATTGAATCAAATATGAAATCACCACAAAAATCCATTCAAATCAAATCCGAGATTGAAAAAGATTGAGATATTCAAATCAAATCCGGGATTGAAAAAGATTTAAAAATCAAGTATAAAAGGGACGAAAATCATAACAAGAAGAAATTTTTTTCCATAAATCCAAACAAACTCCGTCAAAAACCCTGTAGCCTCACAACAAA
Organism: Lathyrus sativus; assembly: GCA_963859935.3. Lineage (NCBI taxonomy): Eukaryota > Viridiplantae > Streptophyta > Magnoliopsida > Fabales > Fabaceae > Lathyrus > Lathyrus sativus. The sequence continues at coordinate 592,044,934 of OZ012741.1, read as the reverse complement.
GCATCATCGGTCATCATCACTCCGTAAGGGTCAAACAAATAACATAATAATTTTCGTGCTGCTTTTCATGTTTTTCAGGAAAAAGAGACGAAGAAGACAAATCGGCGGCCATGCAAAATAAGAAGAAGATAACACCTATTTCCTTTTTATTTTATTTTATATGTTTTTTATTTTAACTAAAAATTGATCTTCTTTTTTTAATTCTAACTAAAATCTAAAACATTTTCTTAATTAAATCTAATCTAACTTTTTTAACTTTAAATTAACCTTTCTAACTTTTTTATTTATTTTTAACACTAACTTTTCTATCAAAAGTCTAACTTTTTTTTATCTTAAAATTCTAACTTAATTTAAAACTCTAACACTTTTTTAATTAAATCTAACATATTTTTTAAAATTAAAATTAACTTCTTTTTTTAATAAAATCTAACTTTTTTTAATTAACATTAACTCTCTTTTTAAAAATTAAATTCTAACCATTTTTCTTAATCAAAAATCCTAACTTTTTAAAATTAAGATCCTAACATTTTTTATTTTATTTTTAATTTCTAACATTCTTTTCATATTAACCATAATCTAAAATTTTTAATCTTTTTAATTTATGGCATAAAATTCAAACTTTTTTCTCAAAAATCTCACAAAATCCTATCTCGGTAATTTTTAATTTTCATCCATCCTAATTTTCATCCTTCATTCTTAACATCATTCTTGATTATCCATGAATTTGTTACTAACCTTTTTTTATTTTATTTTTGTCTTTATTTTTATTTGTACATTCTCTAACATTATTGTTGTTATTCACATTTCATTCCTATCACTTGTACATTATTCCATGTTTCAATATTGTTGCTTATTAACTTTCACCGTTTATTATTTCTACCGTAATTCTCCTTCCGAAGGATTAGGTCCAAAACTGTTTGACTGCCGTGTCAATAATCCTCACCTTTAATCTTTTTCTTGTCCAAACCCTAATAGCCCAGGCGTCCCGCCCTGGACATTTTTACCCTTTATCCTAGCATTAGGTCAAAGAGTCGCCGTACTCTGTTTTAGGGTTTCCCGCCGTGGAATCCCTAATTTTATCCCTAATTTCAACCCTAATTTCAACTAACAATTTCAACGTAGAGATTGGAGTCTCCGCATTCCACGTAAGGGTATCCTTAAGAAACGTTTATTCCCCATTGAAACCTTGACCATAGTCAAGAAGTTTCTAACCTCCCTTTCGAGGGGAACTACAACTACTCTGATTCCATTCCCGTCAGGATATGTAGGCACAAGATGCGATGTCTTGCCGAGTAAACTTAGAACCAACCCCTTACCTAGGTCTCTCCCCGCATTGTGTTTACGATGCAAAAATAGGTTTTCCCTCTTTTGACCTTTTCCTTCGGATAAATCAAAGAGCGGTTGTGAATTGAATTGTGATTCAAATTAATTAATAATTTGATATCCTATTTCTATCGCAACAGAAAATGGCGACTTCACTGGGGACCCTAACTTTTGGGGGCTATCCCTAACTTGTTCATGTTTATTATTTTGCTTTACTATTTATTTGTATATGTATTGTACCTTGATTGGGGATTGTTCCATATGTTGTGAGATAAGTCCTACACCCGGACTTGAGTGACATTATTATAGGATGGTGATATATTCGACGAGCCTTATAGGGAGTGAGTCCCGACCAAGCTGACTTGAGAATCACCACTCAATTGAGACCCTCTCGAAAATGGTTCGGTTGAACGAGTGTAGTCGTGAAAACTTTTACTATTTTCAATTGGTGTCTATGATATTGAGGACGTAGTACCTTAACACCAACTTGGCCTTATATAGGACGTAGTGTGGGAACTATGTGGGAGCAGTCCTACAATGGTTGCTACGCGATACTACACTCAAAAGAGGTTCTCTTGAGAATATTATTGGCCCCCGAGTCAGTCGGAAGGTTGATAATATCCTAATGATAGGCTGATGACTTTGGGCACTTTTTTTTAGAACCTTGTTCTGCAGATACAACTACTCTATAGTACATACCTTTTGGGAAGGGTAGACCTTAACTCCATTCATGGTTACTCAAACCTAGGACTTTGTTTGCTTATATGTATTTATGCTTTGCATCTATAAAACATCATTCCTAGTTTCAATAAATTCAACAGTCCTTTGCAAATTTAAAAGGTCTTACATTTTAAAGTCTAAAAACTTTTCCAGCTGTCCTAAAAAGGTTTGCAATCGACCGTTGAAATTCTTGAAACTATTGCATGGCATTAGCATCACATTTTTGCATTGCATTTTTTCCCTGGGTTTCTCATTCTCAGTTCTCTCATCTTCCAGTGTCTCTTTGAGTCGTCAAGCTGATTCCTCGACACAGATATCATACTAGAGCTAACTATAGAAGCCAGATGTTAGAACAAGAGACATATAATGCGGAAATCCGATTGGAGATCGACGAGTTGAAATCAGGCATGACCAAGCTCACCGAAATGCTTCAAGTACTGATTTCCAGAGGAGAGCCACCTCAGAGGACCGTCATTCAGGAAGTTTCAAGTGATGATCCACCTCCTGTTCAAATGCCACCATCTACTTGGCCTGAGTTTGGGTTACCCCCTAACTACTCTCCATCTATTGCATCTACTGCTATAATTGGTCAGACCGTCAGACCGGTTTTTCAAGCTCCTGTCTTTACCAAGGCCAGACCTGTGGTCCATATTGTTAACCAGAATGTCCAAGTTCCCTTTGAGAACCATGCCCATGAATACAATGTTGTTGTTGCTAAAGGAGGAGACCAGGAAGATTTTGTGGAGCCTAAGATTACTCGTGAACAGTATCAGATCATCAATAAGAGACTTCAAGCTGTTGAGGGTACTGATTTCTTCAATATAGATGCCGACAATATGTGCCTAGTTTCCGGTCTTGTTCTGTCAGCCAAATTCAAGACTCCTGAGTTTGTGAAATATCAAGGTCACTCATGCCCAAGAGCTCACCTAGTCATGTACTTCCGAAAGATGGCAGCTTACACCAACAATCAGAAGTTGCTCATCCATTTCTTTCATGATAGTTTGAGTGGTGTTTCTCTCAAATGGTATATGAACTTAGATCATAATAGCGTCCATTGCTTCCAGGATCTTGCCAACGCTTTTATGAAGCAATATAAATATAATTTGGACATGGCTCCTGATCATCGTCAACTTCAGAATATGTCTCAGAAGGAAAAAGAGTCGTTCAAGGAATACGCTCAATGTTAGAGGGAGTTAGCTTCTCAAGTTGAACCCCTTATAGCAGAGAAGGAATTGACAAGAATGTTCATGGATACTTTTTCTCCTTTATATTGGGAAAAGATGATTGGGAGTGTCTCTTCAAGCTTTACAGATCTCGTAACTATCGGCCAAAGGCTAGAAGAAGGTTTGAAAAATAGTAAGGTGACCAAAGTTGCTGAATCTTCTATTGGGGAAAAGAAACCCTATGGGAATTTCCAGAAGAAAAAGGATGAGCAGACTAATGCTATCATGAGTGAATCAAGAAAGCCTTGCCATGGATCTCAACTGGTTGCTGCTCAACAGCCAACTCAGGCTCCTCAGCATCCAATTATTAGAGAAGGCCATTATCAAAATAGGAATCAATTTGATCTTATTCCCATGACTTATGTAACACCCCACTTCCCAAATCAATTAAAATATACATTATAAATAAACATCAGAGTTGTTCACCTCCCAAGTGGGATATCACATCATAGAAATCCAACACGTGCTTCATTAAAATGTTTTCACCAAAATACAGTGGAAATTATTCATATAATAAAATACATCAAATTCATGATACGTCACAGGAAAAGAAATAAGTTCAACAAAACAATTAAAAACACCCAAGTCTCGTGCTACGTATCAGAGCATCCTAAGACTCGACTGACAAACCACAAATCCAAGCTAGCTAAGTACCTGGATTATTTGTACTTCCGAAGAAGCACAGACCACAACAACAGCAAAGGGGTGAGAAAACATGATCAAAATATATCGGTAATTACATACATGAAATGAAGGTAGTAACTACAACAATCATATAAATCATCACCCAACATTTACCCAAACACGACATATAGTCCACCAACAACATAATACATCATAATGAAATATGCAACGCAACACCATGCATGCGGTACCGACTCATTGGTTCTTCTATGGAACCCGGATAGATCACATACGCCTACCCTTGGCAATGATCCGTCCCCACCAATTCCCCACTCAAAGGAATACGAATGAATCACATACACTCTATCGAGAAATGAATCATTCCACCAACACTTCATAATATGCATGACACCAAATGCATACAATTTAACACAAGCATACATTTTGCATACGATTCTCAGATCACACCACCATACATCACATAAACATAGATATGTCATACACCAATCAATCAGACACTTACATAAGGTATTAAGGAATTCACTTCCTATCACCAAATACACACTCTCCATCATTCGATCACCATCCCTACACTTATCATGATCAAAGGGATCTTACAAGGTTAATGCAAAAGGCAAAACAACACCAAAACCACATTCTGCCATCACGTTCGCTGATCCATTCCCTAGGCGAAGCCCCACAGCGAATGCTCGCTATGGCTTGCCAGGCGAACCAGCCCGCGAAGCCTCGCTGGCCACACTCGCAAGGCGAACTTTATACTCTTTAGGTCTGGGAGTTTATTTAGAATTACTCGCCACTGCTCGCTAACACTCGCCAGGCGAACCCTCGCTAACATTCGCCAGGCGAACCTTCGCCAACACTCGCTAGGCGAAACCCAGCGAATGCTGTGATACCCCAAAATCCCCACTATTCTACAATGCTATCTAAGCCAATTCCAAGCCTATAATCCTCATCTATTCTCCTACTCTATCAGTACTACAAACCATAACATCATACTTGCCAATCGACCTATAATGCTTACTCTAACATCAGCATCAGATACTTTTACTAACACTTCAGAGTTGCTCTGAATCTCATCCAAATCACATCAACATCAACACCCATATATCAAGGGCAACAACAAATCATCACATCATCATATACACACAATTCATCAAAAATCAACAATATTCATAGATATATCAACATATCAAATTATACAGGCCAAATTCCTACGGGGTTAAGGAATCCCCTCTATCCAATTTCATGCAAATACCATCCCAATCAGTTTCTCCCCCCTTACCTCGATTATCGCTCCACTTGATGAAGAATTCCCTACCAATTTGATCGCTCTAGCCTTGCTCCCTTTTCCCTTGTTCTTCCCCTTTTCTCTTTTCTCCAAAACTGCTTTATCGTACTTTTTCCTCTTCTCACAGAAAACTTCTCTAATATCCCAAATGTATCGTAAAACACTTTGACCCCTCAAATTCCTTATTTTAATCATTTAATCCCAATAATAATAATAACTAATAATAATAATAATAATAATAATAATAATAATAATAATAATAATAATAATAATAATAATAATAATAATAATAATAAGACCAATAATATTATTAATCATTATATTACCACCAATATCATATTATTATTAAATTCCACCTTTTATTAAATAGTTCCTATAAAATAAAGACACCCACCCAAAGCTCTCAGGTACACCCCCACAAAGGACACCCCAAAATACAATAACACCAAAAAGACTTAATAATTAAAAATGGGTGTTACAACTCTCCCCCACTTTAATTATTTTCATCCTCGAAAATTACCTGATGGAAATAATTCCGGATACGCCTCTCGCATCCTGCTTTCCAACTCCCAGGTCACACTGCCTCCTGAAGCACCTCCCCAAGCTACTTTCACTAACGGTATCTCCTTCCATCGGAGCTATTTCATCTTACGGTCTTCGATCCTCAACGGCATCGTCTCAACAGTAAGATTCTCCCGGACTTGCACCTCGTCTCTCGGAATCACATGAGATGGATCCGAAACATATTTTCGCAATTGCGACACATGAAACACATCATGCAAATTCGACAATTCAGGCGGCAACGCCACCTTGTAAGCCACAACACCAACTCTCTGCAAAATCTGATACGGTCCAATAAACTTAGGATCCAGCTTCTTGGACTTCAATGCACGACCTACACCAGTCATCGGGTTAACTCTTAGGAATACGTGATCACCTTCACTAAATTCCAATTCTTTCCTTCGGTTATCATTGTAACTTTTCTGTCTACTATCAGACGCCTTCATTTTCTCACGAATCATCTGAATCGTCTCAGTAGTCTGCTGTACAATCTCTGGTCCAAGCACCACATTCTCACCAGTCTCATACCAACACAGAGGAGTCCTACACCTCCTCCTATACAAAGCCTCAAACGGTGCCATTCCGATACTAGAATGGTAACTGTTGTTGTACGTGAACTCAATCAATGGCAAATGAGTGTCCCACGCACCACCTTTCTCCAATACGTAAGCCCTCAAAAAATCCTCAAGCGACTGAATAGTCCTTTCTGACTGACCATCAGTTTGTGGATGATAAGCTGAACTCAACTTCAACTTAGTACCCAACGCTTCCTGTAAACTCTTCAAAGTTCCGAAGTAAACCTCGAATCTCTATCCGACACAATACTGGACGGAACACCATGTAGCTTCATAATTACCCGAATATAAATCTCTGCTAGCTTTGTCAACGGGAAACTAACATTAATCGGCACAAAATATGCAGACTTCGTAAGCCGATCCACAATCACCCATATAGCATCAAATCCTCTCGCCGTACTCGGCAACCCAGTAACAAAATCCATAGTTATACAATCCCATTTCCAAACTGTAACTTCCAACGGTTGCATAAATCCAGAAGGTCTCTGGTGCTCTACCTTCGACTTCTGACACGTCAAACAGGCATAAACAAATTGAGCTATGTCTCTTTTCATACCAGACCACCAAAATAACTTCTTTAAATCATGATACATCTTCGTAGCTCCCGGATGGATACTCAGATTACTACGATGTCCTTCACTCAAAATTAACTTTTTCAGTTCCTCATTATCCGACACACAAATTCTGCCTCTAAATCTCAACACACCTGTACCATCCAGTTTAAAATCACTATCAGAATCATTTCCTGCTCCATTCATCAAATCTACTAACTTCACATCCAACTTCTGGTTCTCTCTAATTGTATCCAAGAAATCATTACTCACCTGTAACATCCCCAACATCACACTATTGAAGGTGAGAAAAACACTTAGAAGGAGGGGGGTTGAATAAGAGTTTTAAGAACTATGACAATAAAAAACAACTCAAGATTTTTATCCTGGTTCGTTGAACTCAACTACTCCAGTCCACCTTATCAAAGATGATTTTCCTTTCTCTGCAAGGACTTAATCCACTATTGATCAACTGATTATAATAGAAAGCACTAAGAACAACTGTCTTAGTCTTCTCAAGAACTACTGACCACACCTTGGTCTTCTTAAAGAACTTCTTACAATTTAATGTAAACTAACAAGTGTTTGAATGCTTCTAATAAGCTGTACACTTAAGATTAAGTACAACAAAAACTATATGGTTTTATGAAAGATCAAATGAGTAAGATCTTGTGAGATTTTCTCTTTTATGAATCAAGCGTGTATTTCTTTCTGAGTGATCTAGCAATGAGCCAAAGGTGAGTAGTGAATTAGCAACCTCAAAATGTTGAAGTAGTTCTCCTTTTATAGCTTTTTCAAATGCCTTGAGTGATGTGCAGTTGAATATAATATTTGATTGTATGACTTTTCATCACCAAAAGTATGGGCAGAGATATGCTTTCTGCAAAAAGGTATGGCTGTAGAAGCCTTGGGATTTGCACCACGTCACTTATTTGGACAAATTAGCCGTTGGTTACTTTGGAAGTAGCACCACGTCTAATCAAGTTTACAGCTTCTTCAACAAGCTTCCTTCAAGATGAAGTCTTCACAATCTGCACTTTAGAACTTGTAGTAAGCTTAAAAGGTATGAAATGCTTTAAGAGGATCAGAGCTTAAGATGAATGATAAGTCCAGAGTCTTGATAGATGATCAAATTTTTAATGTATCAGAGTTTCAGTCTTGATCAGAGTCTTCATCAGAGTATGCAGCAGTATGTGCTTTGAGCGTGAATATTAATGATAAGAGTCTGGTTATAAAAGCCTCTGAGTTTGTAGTGAAAAAACTTCAGAGTCTGATAAGATCAGAGCTTTCAGCTTTTGTATACTTCTTTCAGTAACGCTTCAGATCATTCTGTAGCTTCTGCTTCAGATCCTTCTGGCAGCGCTTCAGAATCTTCTGATAGTCTTGCATCTGATGCTTCAGATCTTTGCATAATTTCTTTGTACTTATTTGCTTCTTTTAAGAGTATTTAATTTTATACCTGAAACAATAATACTTGAACAAATTTTAGAGTGTATATTTGCTCATTACAAAATTCCATAAAAGTTATCATCAAAATATAGAGATATAAGAAACACCAATCTGTGTTCTAACAATCTCCCCCTTTTTGATGATGACAAAAACATAGGGAATTTTGTTCAATGAAAAGAAATAAAATAAATAACTCCCCCTGAGATTAAGAATCTCCCCTTGAAATGAATACTCTAATAGAAGAGAACACTTCCCTTTTTGCTTGAGTATATTTCAGAACCTGGTAGGAATCCTTGATGAGAGAAAAACTCAGCATCAGCTTGCTCTCCAGAATTTGTTTTCAAGGATCAGAGCCTGATTGGATAATTCTCAGGGTAACTTCAGATCATTTTGTTAGATGAGATAATGAGATCTGAAAGTCTTAAGATTCAATGTTAGATTAAAACAATGTCTGAATTTCATTTTTAGCATTTGCTTATGTTGAACAATCAAATTCTCTTTCTCCCCCTTTTTGTCATAATCAAAAAGAACTTTAAATACAGAAAAGATAACAGAAGAAGAGAGAAAAAAATATGACACATGAATGGAAGACAAAATAGCCAGATTTAATCAGATCAGAAAATCACAAAGCATAACAAGTTCGTAGAGCAGATGATAAAAAAAACAAACAGAAAACACGTGCAAACACGAGAATGCAAAGACATGAAAAAGAAAACTAGGGCTGGCGAGAAGCAATCAGTGTTAGAAGATCCGTAATCTTAGCAGTGGACTCTTCTTGCTTGTCCATCCAAGTCTTGATTTCTTCAGTAGTATATTCCTGTTTTATCATCCATGTTCTGATTTCCTTGACTTCTTGGACAACATCTGGAATCTCAGTCTTCATCTCAGATGCAGAAGGTTCAGAAGTAGATGCAGTTGTCATTGGATGATCAATCTCCATGTCAGATGCAGGAGTAACTTCTATCATTGCAGAATTTTCAGCAAGAGCATCTTCTAGAAGAAGCATTGGAGTTGTGATAATGTTCAGCAGAGTTTGTCTGACCATTTCAGCAAACTTAGCCTTTGCATCATCAGCACAGAGTGTTCTGAGGTCAGATGCAACAGAGTTGAATTTTGATGAGTCTGTTCCAAGAAGCTTCAAATTTAGCAGGATCCAAAATAGCCATGCACTCTTTCTCCACAGAAGCAATTCCCATACGTAGTTCCTTCTTGAAATTTTTTAACAGAGTAGAAACATCTGATCTGGGTTTTGGGTTGAGAAAGTCTTCTATGGTGACTGGTTGTGATGGTTCAGGAGGTGTTTGAGTTTGTTCAGGAGGTGGATGATCAGATGATAGAGATTTATAGGGATCAGGAATTTGTAAGCTAGTTGGTGAGGGGATTTCAGATTCATCAGAATCAGATGATTCAGTTGAATGACATGAAGTTGAAGAGAGGACATACAAAGTTGCAAGAGGTGATATATCCAGAATGTTTTCAGATGGTTGTTGGACAGATGGTTGAGGATTTTTTATGGTTGGTTCTTGAGGTGGTTGAGTAGATGAGAGTGGTTCAGATTGTTTTTGTTGTTCTGATTGTGTTTGTTGTTCAGAGGATTGTTGTTTTTGTGATTGAGATGATGGTTGTTGTTATGGTTCAGATTTGTTTGGTTGAGGAGGTTGATGTTCAGACGATTTCTGTTGAGGGGGTTTAGATGGTAGTTGAACAGAAGATGGTTGAGAATGTTTGTTAGGAGATGAAATGGGTTCAGATGAATGAGGTACAGATGATTTAGGTTCAGATGGTTTAATAGAAGATGGTGGAGGTGAAGGTGAGGATGAAGGTACATATGGTTTGGGATCAGATGTTAATACCTGGTGAATTGTTTCTCTGATTTCTTCCACAGTAGCTTCTGGAGGATTTTCCTTTTGCTTCTTGTCCTTTTCAAGCTTGTCACCAGCATCAGAGGCTTTCCTCTTGGGCTGTGCAAAAGATCCTTCCTCAGCCTTTCTTTTCCTGCGCCTTTCTCTCATAAGATTTGGCAATACTTCTCCTTCCTTCTGTACTATGTTAGCAGGCAGAGGAATACCATCTCTTAAACATTTAGCAATGAATGTCAGAATGATGTGCCTAGGTTCATCAGCACTGAACATAGGAAAATCTACTAGAGAAATTCTCCTTCTGCTGACGTCTTCAGATTGAAATTTCTTGGGTTTTCCAGCAGTTTGGGATGAACCAGCAGCATTAGGAGATGATGCAGCAACAGTTGAAGTTTTCATCTGAGCATGTGTTGATGAAGGTGAAGCCATTGAAGTTCTTGAGATGCGTTTGGGTTTACGAGGATCTTTGGGTTTTGAAATAAGATGGAAACAATAGAGAAGGCAGAAATGCATATGAAAGATGATAAATGTAAAGTGTGATTTGTGAAGAGTTGAGAGAATTTATAAGAGAGAATTTTTAGGGCATGCAAAAAGACATACACACTCAAGCGTGCACAAACATTGAGTGAAGTGAACCATAATCAAATCAAGCAATCAATGCAAAGAATAAAATCATATCAAACATTTAAGATTCTGACAGAAGGGGGAAATCAAGAGATTTTGGATTTTCAAAGCAATACCTCAAATGTCACTTCAGTATGGTGCACTCTACCTTTCCAGATTTTGAGCTACACGTGTTTGCTTGCATGTGCCTCTGAAACTCTTTGAGAAATGAAACGTTAGGCAACATTCAGATCCTCTGAGCCTTGTTAGTTCAGATTTACGCACAAAGAAATAAACACAGAATTCAACAAACAAAATACTTCAGAGTTTAGACATTTATCATCTGAAAGAAATTCCATCTGATGAATATTCTATTCTGGACAGAAGTCCATACTGATATTTTTCAGAATAAATTTAAATCTATCTTCAGCAAGGGGTTTTGTAAAGATATCAGCCCACTGATGATCTGTATCTACAAAGTTTAAATTGATAATTCCCTTCTGAACATAGTCTCTGATGAAATGATGTTTAATCTCTATATGCTTACCTTTAGAATGTAAAATGGGGTTTTTAGATAAGCATATAACAGAAGTATTATCACAGAAGATAGAAATGTTACTCTCAAAGATCTGATAATCTTCTAGTTGACTTTTCATCCAGAGCATCTGAGTACTACATCCAGCAGCAACAATATATTCTGCCTCTGTTGTTGAAAGTGCAATTGTGGGTTGCTTCTTGCTGAACCAAGAGATCAGATGACTTCCAAGAAATTGACAACTTCCAGAGTACTTTTACGTTCTACTCTGTCTCCAGCATAGTCAGCATCACAAAATCCAACTAATTTATACGCATCAGATCTTCTGTAACACAGACCCACATTAGTAGTACCTTTCAGATACCTTAGAATCCTCTTAACAGCTGTTAAGTGAGATTCTCTAGGATCTGATTGGAATCTAGCACACAGACACACACTGAATAAAATATCAGGTCTTGAAGCAGTCAAATATAAGAGAGATCCAATCATACCTCTGTAAAGTTTTTGATCAACTTTCTTACTTACCTCTTCCTTACCAAGTGTGCTTGTAGGATGCATTGGAGTCTTAGCCAATTTGCTTTCATTCAGATTGAATTTCTTCAGAAGCTCTTTGACATATTTAGTCTGTTGAATATATGTGCATTCTGGAGTCTGATTTACTTGGATTCCCAGAAAGAATCTAAGTTCTCCCATCATGCTCATTTCAAATTCAGCCTGCATAGACAAAGCAAACTCCTTTCCCAGCATAATATTGGTAGATCCAAAAATAATATCATCCACATAAATTTGACAAACTAATAAATCTTTCTTAAATGTTTTACAGAAAAGAGTTGTGTCCACTTTGCCTCTGATAAAGTTCTTTTCTAGAAGAAAATTACTTAATCTTTCATACCACGCTCTGGGAGCTTGTTTCAAACCATAAAGAGATTTTTTGAGTTTGAAAACATGATCTGGAAATTTATTACTTTCAAAACCAGGAGGTTGATGGACATAAACTTCTTCTTCTATAATACCATTTAAGAAGGCACTCTTAACATCCATCTGATATAGAGTGATGTTATGTTGTGCAGCAAATGAAATAAGAATGCGTATAGATTCTAACCTTGCCACTAGAGCATAAGTTTCAGTGTAATCAATACCTTCTTGTTGACTCTACCCTTGAGCTACCAGCCTTGCCTTGTTCCTAACAACTTCTCCTTGCTCATTTAGTTTGTTTCTGAATACCCACTTTGTTCCAATAATGTTGAAACCTTTTGGTCTAGGAACCAGATCCCACACATCATTTCTTGTAAATTGATTTAGCTCATCTTGCATTGCAAGTATCCAATCATTGTCACTTAGAGCCTTATCCACAGATGTTGGTTCAATAATAGACACCAACCTAAGAAGTGATGTTCCAGATGATCTGATAAACGACCTTGTTCTTATAGGGTCGTCTTTCTTCCCAATAATCATTTCTTCTGGATGAGAAGCCTTGATTCTGGATGATCCTTTAACTGTTGGTTCTTCAGAAATATTCATGTTATTCATCTGAGCAGCTAATGGAGTTGCATCTGGCGTAGCTTCTTCTTGAGCTTTCTCTACCTCTGGTTTCTCAGATTCTATGAGAATAACTTCTCCATCTGCAGAGTTTTCAATCTGCTTTGGCTTTTGATTGCCAAGCTTATAATCAAATCTAACATGTATAGATTCCTCCACAATCTGTGTCTCAGTATTGTATACTCTGTAGCCTTTAGAGCGTTCAGAATATCCAAGCATGAAACACTTTTGTGATTTAGAATCAAACTTGTTAAGATTCTCTTTAGTGTTTAGTATAAAACAAATACATCCAAAAGGATGGAAATAAGAAATGTTTGGCTTTCTATTCCTCCACAATTCATAAGGAGTCTTTTCCAGAAGAGGTCTAATTGACACTCTGTTCTGAATGTAACATGCTGTGTTAATTGCCTCTGCCCAAAAATGTTTTGCCATGTTAGTCTCATTGATCATGGTTCTGGCCATCTCTTGCAAAGTTCTATTTTTCCTCTCTACAACTCCATTCTGTTGTGGAGTTCTAGGACAAGAGAAATCATGAGCAATGCCATTTTCATTAAAATATTTTTCAAAATGTTTGTTTTCAAATTCACCACCATGATCACTTCTGACTTTAACAATTTTGAGATCTTTTTCAGTTTGGACTTGTTTGCAGAAGTCAAAGAACACAGAGTGTGACTCATCCTTGTGTTTTAGGAATTTTACCCATGTCCATCTGCTGTAGTCATCAACAATGACTAATCCATACTTCTTGCCTCTGATGGATGCAGTTTTCACTGGTCCAAACAGATCAATGTGAAGTAACTCTAATGGTTTTGAAGTTGAAACAACACTTTTGGATTTAAAAGATGATTTTGAAAATTTTCCTTTCTGACATGCTTCACAAAGAGCATCTGAGTTGAACTTCAGATTAGGAAGTCCTCTGACCAGATTAAGCTTATTAATCTGAGACATGCATCTCATATTAATATGACCCAATCTTCTGTGCCAGACCCATTGCTCCTCATTAACAGACATAAGGCATTTAACATTCTGAACCTTAAGTTCTGAAAGACTAATTTTATAAATGTTTGTTTTTCCTTTTACCATTAAAGAGGATTGAGCCATCCTTTTGACTAACAGCTTTGTAACACTTTTGATTAAAGATAATGTCATAACCATTGTCACTTAATTGACTTATGGACAATAGATCATTGAAGCCATTTTGCTTCTATCTAGGCTTTTAGTTAGAAACTTCCTGAAACTATAGTCATACTCTTGTAAAATATTTTTAGGGCATGATTCAGATTTTGAATCAGAGTTTAGTTGAGCAGTTTCTAAATTATTTTTCAATTGAAGATTTTCAGCTTTTAGTTCAGCTATTTTTGATTCAAACTTGTTACTCTCAAATTCAATATGCTTTAGAAGCGTTTTGTATTTGAGTTTAACTTTACTATAGTTTTCAAGAATATCAGATAAACTTTCAACAAGTTCATGCCTAGAAAGTTCAGCAAATACCTCCTCAGAATCAGATTCTGATTCTGATCCAGATGATTCAGCACTGTCCTCAATGTCAGCCATGAATGCTACATTTGCATATTCCTCTTCTGACTCTGATGACGAATCAGATGCATCTGAGTCATCCCAGGTAGCCATCAGAACTTTCTTTTTGTGATCTGACTTTCTTTTTGGGTTCTTCTTCTGAAGCTTTGGACAACCACTCTTGTAGTGCCCAGGTTCTTTGCATTCATAGCAAACAACCTCTCTTTTTCCAGATCATCTGTCTCCATAGGATTCTCCAGATCTTCTGTATCCAGAATGTTCTCCAGATCTTCTATGCCCAGAAGATTCTTTGTGTTGATTTGGTTTTCTAAAGTTCTTGAACTTCCTTTGCTTATTCTTCCAGAGTTTATTGATTCTTCTGGATAGCAAGGATAGTTCTTCTTCATCTTCAGAAGCAGACTCTTCAGAGCTTTCTTCTAATACCTGCAATGCTTTAACAACTATATTAGATTTTAACGCAATTAACTTACCTTTCTTTAAAGGCTCATCTTCCTCTAGTTCAATCTCATGACTCCTTAGAGAACTGATTAGTTCCTCCAGCGTAATCTTGTTCAAATCCTTTGCCAGCTTCAGAGCAGTGACCATGGGTCTCCATCTGGTTGGCAAGCTTCTGATTATTTTCTTGACATGATCTGCTGTAGAGTAACCCTTGTCCAGAACCTTTAGGCCAGCAGTGAGAATCTGGAATCTGGAAAACATTGCTTCAATAGATTCAGATTCTTCCATCTTGAAAGCTTCATACTTCTTGATCAGCGCCAGAGCCTTGGTTTCTTTGACTTGAGAGTTCCCTTCATGAGTCATCTTCAGGGATTCAAATATATCAAAGGCAGTTTCTCTGTTGGTTACTTTCTCATACTCAGTATGAGATATAACATTTAGCAATATAGTTCTAGCCTTGTGGTGATTTCTGAATTCCTTCTTTTGCTCCTCAGTCATTGATTTTCTGTCAACTTTCTTGCCATTCCCATCAGTGGGATGAACATATCCATAAATAACTAAGTCCCAAAGATCAGCATCAAATCCTAGAAAGAAACTTTCCAGTCTATCTTTCCAATAATCAAATTTTTCTCCATCAAACATGGGAGGTTTTATGCTGACTCTTTCTTCATATTTGTTGTTGTTGGGTGTTGGAGTTTCAGCAGCCATAATGTATATCAACCACAAGTATCAAGAGTTTTTCCCACTGGATCTTTTCTGGTCACGGTTAAGTGATAACACAAACAGAACCGGAGCTCTGATACCAACTAAAGGTGAGAAAAACACTTAGAAGGGGGGGTTGAATAAAAGTTTTAAGAACTATGACAATAAAAAACAACTCAAGATTTTTATCCTGGTTCGTTGAACTCAACTACTCCAGTCCACCTTATCAAAGATGATTTGCCTTTCTCTGCAAGGACTTAATCCACTATTGATCAACCGATTACAATAAAAAGCACTAAGAACAACTGTCTTAGTCTTCTCAAGAACTACTGACCACACCTTGGTCTTCTTAAGGAACTTCTTACAATTTAATGTAAACTAACAAGTGTTTGAATGCTTCTAATAAGTTGTACACTTAAGATTAAGTATAACAAAAACTATATGGTTTTATGAAAGATCAAATGAGTAAGATCTTGTGAGATTTTCTCTTTTATGAATCAAGCGTGTATTTCTTTCTGAGTGATCTAGCAATGAGCCAAAGGTGAGTAGTGAATTAGCAATCTCAAAATGTTGAAGTAGTTCTCCTTTTATAGCTTTTTCAAATGCCTTGAGTGATGTGCAGTTGAATATAATATTTGATTGTATGACTTTTCATCACCAAAAGTATGGGCAGAGATATGCTTTCTGCAGAAAGGTATGGTTGTAGAAGCCTTGGGATTTGCACCACGTCACTTCTTTGGACAAATTAGCCGTTGGTTACTTTGGAAGTAGCACCACGTCTAATCAAGTTTACAGCTTCTTCAACAAGCTTCCTTCAAGATGAAGTCTTCACAATCTGCACTTTAGAACTTGTAGTAAGCTTAAAAGGTATGAAATGCTTTAAGAGGATCAGAGCTTAAGATGAATGATAAGTCCAGAGTCTTGATAAATGATCAGATTTTTAATGTATTAGAGTTTCAGTCTTCATCAGAGTATGCATCAATATGTGCTTTGAGCGTGAATATTAATGATAAGAGTCTGGTTATAAAATCCTCTGAGTTTGTAGTGAAAGAACTTCAGAGTCTGATAAGATCAGAGCTTTCAGCTTTTGTATACTTCTTTCAGTAACGCTTCAGATCATTATGTAGCTTCTGCTTCAGATCCTTCTGGCAGCGCTTCAGAATCTTCTGATAGTCTTGCATCTGATGCTTCAGATCTTTGCATAGTTTCTTTGTACTTATTTGCTTCTTTTAAGAGAATTTAATTTTATACCTGAAACAATAATACTTGAACAAATTTTAGAATGTATATTTGCTCATTACAAAATTCCATAAAAGTTATCATCAAAACATAGAGATATAAGAAACACCAATCTCTGTTCTAACAACTATCTGTCGTAGTCTCGCAAACCATGCTCAAATCTCTGAATTGTTCAATTAGTTCCATTTATTTCACCATTAAAGCTGACATATGAATCGCTTTTCTGCTCAAAGCATCTGCCACTACATTGGCCTTTCCTGGATGATAACTTAAACTGAAGTCATAATCCTTTAAGAATTCCAACCATCTCCTCTGCCTCATATTCAGCTCCTTCTGATCAAACAGATACCTTAGACTCTTATGATCACTGAACACTTCAAATCTCGAACCATATAAATAGTGCCTCCAGATTTTTAACACAAAAACCACCGCGGCCAACTCAAGATCATGAGTAGGATAATTCCGTTCATGCACTCTCAATTTTCGAGAAGCATACGCTACCACTTTACCATCCTGCATAAGAACTCCGCCTAGTCCCATCTTAGACGCATCACAGTACACCACAAAAGGTTCACTCGGAGTCGGCAACACTAACACCGGTGCCATAGTCAATTTCCTTTTTAATTCTTCAAAGCTTTCTTCACAAGCAGTATCCCACACAAAGACTTGGTTCTTTCTCGTCAACTGAGTCAATGGAAACGCTAAAGTAGAGAACCCTTCAATAAACCTTCTGTAATAACCTGCCAAACCCAAAAAACTTATAATTTCTGTCGCTGTCTTCGGCGGTTCCCACTGCACTTGCTTTCGATGGATCCACTGCTATACCATCACCAGAAATCACATGTCCCAAGAAACTCACTGTCTTCAACCAGAAATCACACTTCGACAGTTTAGCAAACAACTTATTATCCTTCAGCACCTGCAAGGTAATTCTCAAATGTCGTGCATATTCTTCATCAGATTTAGAATAGATTAAGATATCCTCAATAAATACAACAATGAACTGATCCAAATAAGAATGGAAGATTCGGTTCATATACTCCATAAACACTCCTGGCGCATTAGTCACTCCAAAAGGCATTACAACATATTCATAATGTCCGTATCGAGTTCTAAAAGTCATCTTCTGAATATCACCTTCTTTAACTCTGATCTGATGGTAACCCGACCTCAAGTCGATCTTACTGAACACACGAGCTCCTACCAACTGGTCCATCAAATCGTCAATCCTTGGGAGAGGATACTTATTCTCAATAGTCACCTTATTCAACTGACGGTAATCGATGCACAGACGCATACTACCATCCTTTTTTTTCACCAATAACACTGGAGCTCCCCACGGTGACACACTCGGCCTGATAAACTTTCTATCCAACAACTCTCCAATCTGAGACTTCAATTCGGACAACTCTACTGCCGACATCCTGTACGGCGCCATAGAAATAGGCCTCGTACCCGGAACAAGATCAATACTGAATTCGACTTCTCTTGTCGGAGGTAATTCCGTAATGTCATCAGGGAACACTTCCAGAAATTCATTCACCACTGCCAACGCTTCCATTGGCGCTTTGTTATCCACCGACAACGATGCAAATAAAGGAAACACCTTAGCTTCGTCCTCCAACAAAGTCCTTAGTTCCTTATTAGATAAATAATTCACCAACGCTTCTTCCTCTGGAGTAAGGAACAACAACACCTTCCAAAAACAATCGATGTAGACTCGGTTGAACTCTAACCAGTTCATACCCAGAATAACATCCAAATTACCAAGCGGTAGGAAAATCAGATCCACTCCGAAATCTCTACCGAAAATAGTCAGCGGACACTTCAAACATACCAAAGAAGTAGCCACTGAACCAATAGAGGGTGTCTCAATAGTCATCTGTCACTCAAGAGTAGACGGTACCAATCCTATTCTCTTCACACAATCAACAAAAATTAACGAGTGGGTTGCACCCGTATCAATAATAGCAGTCAAAGGAATATTATTGATAATACAAGTACCTTTGATAACACGCTCCTCATTGACATCTTGAGTTCCCGCCAAAGCAAACACTTTACCACCAGTCGGAGACGCCTAAGACTTCTTCGGCTTCTCACAATGCGTACGGATATGGCCTTTCTCACCACAATTATAACAAATAGGCATAGTGGCCCTGCACTCAGCTATCACATGGCCTGGCTTACCACACTTGAAACACTTCCTTACCTCCTTAGGACACTCCTTCGCACGATGACCTGTGTCACCGCATCGGAAACATTTCGCGTCAGCAGACGCATCCCCTTCTTTGGACTTCCTATCGGTAGCAACCCTACGCTTTCCTTCATCAGCAGAAACACTGTAAGGAGTACCACTGAACCTCTGCTTACCCTTACGGTCATTTGCAGCCTTATAATGCGCAATCCTGGCCTGGTTATCATTGTCATAGATCCTACTCTTGCTTACTAGCTCAGTATAGTTTTTGATCTTTTGACAAGCAATTCCCAACTTGATCTCCGGACGCAGCCCATTCTCAAATTTCAGACACTTCGATGTCATCGCATCATCAGTATTGTAATGAGGACAATACTGCACCAGCTCTTCAAATTTCGCAGCATACTCCGCTACGGTCAGATTACCCTGTTTTAGTTCCAAGAACTCTATCTCTTTAGCACTCTGAATGTCTTCCGGAAAGTACTTTTCCAGAAAACCTTTGTGAACCACGTCCCAAGTAATCGTAGTTCCTGTAGTCACCCATCTTTGACGACAGTTATCCCACCAAGCTTCCGCTTCGCCTTCCAGCATGTGAGTACCAAATCTCACCTTTTGCTCATCACTACAGTTCATAGTCCTGAAAATCTTTTCAATCGCCTTCAGCCACTTCTGTGCAGCCTCAGGATTCAAAACTCCTCCTTCAAACGTCGGCGGCTTGTTACTCCGAAACTGCCCCAAATCTCTGAATTGGGCATCCACAGCTTGGTTCTGATTAGCAACCGCCTGCGCCATCACTTGCATAGCAGCAGCCAACGCAGCATCATTCCTTCCTGCCATACTGCTCAGCAACAACAACATCAGGTAAAAAGATACACAACTCTATCCTAAGGATAGACTCAACTCAACTACACTGGCCGGACGGACCGACCTGCTCTGATACCAATTGTAACACCCCACTTCCCAAATCAATTAAAATATAAACATTATAAATAAACATCAGAGTTGTTCACTTCCCAAGTGGGATATCACATCATAGAAATCCAACATGTGCTTCATTAAAATTTTTTCACCAAAATACAGCGGAAATTGTTCATATAATAAAATACATCAAATTCATGATACGTCACAGGAAAAGAAATAAGTTCAATAAAACAATTAAAAACACCCAAGTCCCGTGCTACGTATCAGAGCATCCTAAGACTCGACTGACACACCACAAATCCAAGCTAGCTAAGTACCTAGATTATCTGTACTTCCGAAGAACCACAAACCACAACAACAGCAAAGGGGTGAGAAAACATGATCAAAATATATCGGTAATTACATACATGAAATGAAGGTAGTAACTACAACAATCATATAAATCATCACCCAACATTCACCCAAACACAGCATATAGTCCACCAATAACATAATACATCATAATGCAATATGCAACGCAATACCATGCATGCGGTACCGACTCATTGGTTCTTCTATGGAACTCAGATAGATCATATACGCCCACCCTTGGCAATGATCCGTCCCCACCAATTCCCCACTCAAAGGAATACGAATGAATCACATACACTCCATCGAGCAATGACTCATTCCACCAACACTTCATAATATGCATGACACCAAATGCATACAATTTAACACAAGCATATATTGTGCATATGATTCTCAGATCACACCACCATACATCACATATACATAGATATGTCATACACCAATCAATCAGACACTTACATAAGGTATTAAGAAATTCACTTCCTATCACCAAATACACACTCTCCATCATTCGATCACCATCCCTACACTTATCATGATCAAAGGGATCTTACAAGGCTAATGCACAAGGCAAAACAACACCAAAACCACATTCTGCCATCACGTTCGCTGATCCATTCGCCAGGCGAAGCCCCGCAGCGAATGCTCGCTATGGCTCGCCAGGAGAACCAGCCCGCGAAGCCTCGCTGGCCATACTCGCCAGGCGAACTTTATACTCTTTAGGTCTGGGAGTTTATTTGGAATTACTCGCCACTACTCGCTAACACTCGCCAGGTGAACCCTCGCTAACATTCGCCAGGCGAACCTTCGCCAGCACTCGCCAGGCGAAACCCAGCGAATGCTGCGATACCCCAAAATCCCCATTGTTCTACAATGCTATCTGAGACAATTCCAAGCATATAATCCTCATCTATTCTCCTACTCTATCAGTACTACAAACCATAACATCATACTTGCCAATCGACCTATAATTCTTACTCTAACATCAGCATCAGATACTTTTACTAACACTTCAGAGTTGCTCTGAACCTCATCCAAATCACATCAACATCAACACCCATACATCAAGGGCAACAACAAATCATCACATATCATCATATAAACACAATTCATCAAAAATCAACAATATTCATAGTTATATCAACATATCAAATTACACAGGCCAAATTCCTACGGGGTTAAGGAATCCCCTCTACCCAATTTCATGCAAATACCATCCCAATCAGTTTCTCCCCCTTACCTCGATTATCGCTCCAATTGATGAAGAATTCCCTACCAATTTGATCGCTCTAGCCTTACTCCCTTTTACCTTGTTCTTCCCCTTTTCTCTTTTCTCCAAAACTGCTTTATCGTACTTTTTCCTCTTCTCACATAAAACTTCTCTAATATCCCAAATGTATCGTAAAACACTCTAACCCCTCAAATTCCTTATTTTAATCATTTAATCCCAATAATAATAATAACTAATAATAATAATAATAATATTAATAATAATAATAATAATAATAATAATAATAATAATAATAATAATAATAAGACCAATAATATTATATATCATTATATTACCACCAATATCATATTATATTATATTATTATTAAATTCCACCTTTTATTAAATAGTTCCTATAAAATAAGGACACCCACCAAACGCTCTCAGGCACACCCCCACAAAGGACACCCCAAAATACAATAACACCAAAAAGACTTAATAATTAAAAATGGGTGTTACAACTTACACGGAGATATATCCTTTCCTGGTTTAAAAAGGACTGATCACTACGAGGGCTTTACCACCTCCTCCTGTCGCAGTAAAATTTGGATACCAAACTATTAATTAGTTTGAATCTTTAATTTAATTTGCAACCGGTCTTTGATTTGTCCAAAGGAAGGGATAAAGATCGAAATTCCCACAATGCAATGCAAATGCAAGCTAGAGAGTTTTAGGTTCGAGGGTTGGTTAAACTTAGGGAAGGTACTAGCATCCTAAGTTTCTGTAGTACTCTACAGGAACCTCTTTATTTATGTTTGTTTATTGCTATGTGTTATCTGCTTAAGGTATAAAAGACATAAGGGTTTATTTCTAAGTATACTCGATAAGATATCGCATCTTATGCCTACATATCCTTACGGGAGTGGAATCAGAGTATCTGTAGCTCCCCTAAAGGGTTTAAGGAGTTCTTTGACTGTGGTCAAAGTTCTTATGGGATTAGGGTAGTTGATTGATTGAGTTTAGGAGAAAAGATGAGTTGTCATTTTAAGAGAGATTTAACCGCCACAAGTGTAAGAGATTGTATTGTTGTGGGATGGAGATTCTATCTCGCTTAAGATGATTAACATCTTTCTCTAATGTGTTTGAATATTGTTTGAATTGTTGATTGTTTGTTTCTATGTTATAAAGATAAAAGGCAAGTTCCTTCCTATGGGGTAGGATCTATTCTAGAGATCAACTTGAATGGGATCAAGGATCGAAGGGGAGTATGATGCAAATGCGATGCATACACGCAGGTTCTTCCTTTGGACGGAATGCAGTGTGAGAAAAGATAAATACAATAATGTAAATTGCTGTAAAATAAATTGCAAAAATGATAAAGGAAAAATAAATAAAACATACATAAACGCATGAAAGCGCTGAAGTGTGTGAGAGTGAAATGTGAAGTGTAAGCGTGCAAGATTGATTTTTAAGCAACGTTGATTGATTTTAGGCGAGGTTTTTTTTAAAGATTAAATATAAATTAAATTCTAAGGTTTTAAATAAAATGCTACAATGGTTTAATTTTATTATAAAAAAACTTAAGTGAAACGATTTATTTTATTTTATGGCTATCATTAAGAGTTAAATTAAATTGATTATGAAATAAATAAAAGGTTATATTTTATCGTTTGTTTCTAAAAGTTAATTAAATACTAAAGGTTTATTATTAATTAAATAAATTGACAAATAGGTGTAATTATTTATAAAAAGGTTTTTATTATTAGTGAGCAAATACGTAATTAATTAAAATGTTATTAAGTTGAAAAAGTTTAACTTAATTAATTAGCAAAATGTTTTTAATATGAATTAATAGGATTTTAAAAAGGGTTTGTTTTTAGTTATTAAGATAAAAAAAGGTTATAAGGTTGATTTAATTGGAATTACAGATAAAATAGATAATTATTAAATGAGGGTAAATTATTAAAAGGTGAGTTAGCTAAATAATTAAATTAAAAAGAGATAAAACTGATTAATAAAAGGTTATAGTTTATTTAGAAAAAGATTAGTTAAATAATTAATTAAAAAAAAGCAGATTAAATGTTGATTAGAGTGTTTAAACACGGTTAGAGAAATATGAGGTTTCTTACGATGATTTTCGATCGATCTTCTCTTCATCTCTTAGGCCTCTTTTTATAGGCTTCAATTTAAGATGTTCTGATTGAAATTTGATTACCGTCTTGAATGTTGATTAGATTTTCCAATTTGGGATGGACCAGATTTGAAATCTTCCCTTTTTCGTCTGATTGCAATGATATCTGTTAATGAAAATCCCAATTTGTGATCTCTTGTATCAATCTGATTAATGTCGTGTTTTAATGATCTGAAGATTTGATTTGGTCTGAATCGAATCTTTTTTCTCAAGTGGATATTCTCTGATAATTTTACTAACTCTGGATTTGTGACTTGGCAGGTGTGGACAGCGGTTTGTCTTGGGCCAGGGGAGGAATTAGCAGCCCAGAATAATAAACTTGCATCTGACACATTTGTAACGAACTCGACCAATACGCTTTGTGGTGAACTGCAAACACTTCTGATACTCTTTGATGAGGGCTTCCTCGAAAATGTTGGTGATAATGAGTAACAACTTCAAATGTCTCTCTTGCGAACAAACTGAATGTAAGATACGTTGTCTTATGGAATAAGGGTGTTAGCAGCTGCAACCACGCGAGTGAGGAAGAGCAAGGTTGTTGGTTTCACTTTCTATCTCCTTCAATCTCTACTTCTTATTTCAGGTCAGATTGGATGTGTATCTAACATTGTTTTTCTGTTTTCTCATGTACTTGATGATGGTGTTTGGCTTCATTGGCACATTACAGTCTGGACTTTGAGTTTTAATCTCCTGGCGCAAGGGTGGCGTATTGTAATGGTGATGACAACGTTGTAGTTTAACTCTTGTTCTGTTTTGCTCTTCAATCACATAACTCATGCCTTTCTCAATTAAGTTGATCGTGCTTTGTATGTTGTTCTGATTTTTTCAGGTACTTGTCCTTTGTGTAAAGGTGGTTGTCGCGCGACTTTAAACTTCCGTTTATGCAGGTGTCTTCTTAAAACTTAACCCAGTTTACTTCGAAATGAATCTTCAAATGCCTTGGCTGTTACTTGACACAGTGGGAACTCACATGTTTGGACTTGTAGTTTTTCATTATGTATTATTCATTCTCTTTTTTTTTTCATGTACATGATGCTTGGCTGTTTCAATCATGGATGTTAAACTTGTATGACAGATATCAGCAGTATATGCCTATGAAATCGAACATCTGCCAAAAGCTTTGATGGTTGCATAGCTGGTCTTTAGCTCACCAAACACGGCTATGGAGAAGTTGGAAGTCCAACAATAGACAAAATCTTCATGAGATGAAGGGCATGGTCTAGGTCTTCTTAAAGCTGACTTTCTTCATGAGCATATACAAATCAGATTTCCTGTGTATTTGCAGGTGCGGCAGTGATTTACAGCTTCAAAGGGTTTTCTGATAACTATAGCATAAAGAGATTTGTCTTCCGCTTTTGGTTAATTCACCTTCAACAACTCTTAACCATTGTGATTACTTGCTATGATTTGTAAAAAAACGATTGTGATAGCTGACAAATTGTTCTCCTTTGATCTATCATGTAGGGAGCCTAAGGACTCTGGCCTGAAGAATTTGGTGGTGTCTGAAGGTGAGATAATACTTAGAAGGGAGGTTGAATAAGTATGAAAGATTAAAACTTAGAATTAAAACACAAGTATTTTTATCCTGGTTCGTTGAACTCAACTACTCCAGTCCACCCTTCCTAGAGTGATTTGCCTTTCTCAAACAAGGACTTAATCCACTATTTAATCAAACAAATTACAATAGTAACACCTAAGAACAACTGTTCTTAGTCTTCTCAAGAGCTACTGATTCCAACTGAATCCTCTTAAGGAAATCCTTTACAATCAATGTAAATCTAATGCAAGAGTAAGAATGCTTCTAAAAAGCTTCAATCACAACAGTGATATTTCTCTTAAGTTTAAGTACAATGAAAATAATTCTAAGAAGAATATGAAAGTATGAGAGCTTGATTGTTTTTAATTTCTTTTCAGCAAAATGTCTAACTGAAGAATTTGGTGGAGACTTGCTTTTATAGGCAGCTGATCCAAGGGAGCTTCATGTTGAGAAGAGTGTCCCAAAAGGTCTAAGCCTTTTTGTCTTCACATCAAGTGACCTTTCCTAGAAGAAGAAAGCACAGAAAAATTATTTTTTTCTGTGTTCTTGTGTCTAGCATAAATAAGGAAAGAGACGTTTGATTTACTCCAACGGATATAATCTTTGAATATTTCTTCTTCAGTTTTCAGCAAGTTCATCAGAGTCTAATTGAGTCAGATTCTTCTAATGATGATCAGAGCTTGCTGGATCAGAGTCTTCTGCAGCAGGTGTGCTTTCAGCGTGTTAAATATCAGAGCATATTTGGAACAGAATTTCAGTACTGGCAGCTTTAGTACTTTCAAAAACTTCTGTAGAATCTATGCTTTGAAAAACTCTTCATACAAAATTCTTCTTTGCTTCAGATGCTTCTGACTTGCTTCAGATTCTTCTGGAGCTACTTCTTCAGATCCTTCTGGAGCTTCTGCTTCAGATTCTTCTGGAATTTCTGCTTCAGATTCTTCTGGAGCTTTTGCTTCAGAATCTTCTGTTGGCAGCAATCAGAATCTTCTAATGAGTGCATCTGGCACTTCAGAGTCTAGTTAATTTCTTGCATTCAATTCAAATTTGCTTCTGGAGTATTAATTTCTTTACTATCTGCAGTAAAAACTCTCAAGAAAATTTTAGAGTATATAATTCTTAAATACAAAATTTCCTAATAGTTATCATCAAAACATAAAGATATTATTAAGAACCAATCTGTGTTCTAACAATCTCCCCCTTTTTGATGATGACAAAAACATCAGAAATTTTGTTTAATTGAAAATATTTAACTTATAACTTCCCCTGAGATGTTGAATCTCCCCCTGAGATGTTGAATCTCCCCCTGAGTTAAATAGAGTTAGATCTTGTTTGTTCTTTTAACATTTGAAATCAGAATGTCTTGCAGATTTAAGATTCAGAGTTTGATAATAGTCATAATGATCTGAGAGACTCAGAGTTTCTTTTACAGAATGTACTTATCAAATGTTCTGAAATAGTAAGATTAAATGTTAGATAGAATAAATATGTCTGAAGTTTCATTCTGGTGAAGTTAATGTTAAACAGTTCAGATCTATATTTTCTCCCCCTTTTTTGTCATAAGCAAAAAGTAAAAAAAAACTTTAAAAAGACAAATAAAAGGAAACAGTAAATGAAATAATTCAATGGAGAAAACTTTGATTCATTCAATAAGATCAGATCAAGAGTACATGCATCAGAAGATATAAGAAATACATAGCAAACATCAGATGCAAAAACAGCAGAATGAAAAAAATCTAAGAGTGTTTGGACAAAAACATCTTCAATAGATCTGTAATCTCAGAGGAGGATTGTTCTTGCTTGGACATCCACTTAGCCATTGTTTCATTCTTTTGATCCTGCTTAGACATCCATTCTGTCATGTCCTCAGACTTCTTATCCTATTTTGCCATCCAGGACTTGATCTCAGATTGACCAGCTTCCAGAGCAGCAATCTTATCTTCAAAATCTAGATGTTCTTTCTTTAACTCAGATGAAGAAGTATGATCAGGTTCTGGAGCTTGAACAAAGTCAATTTCCATGGGTTCTGTAGAGTCTAGAGCATTAGAGCTAGAAGGAGGGTCTACCAGAGTCATGGCCAATTGATTTTCTTCAGATGCAACTTCAGTAGTGTCTTCTGATGAGGGAGGAGCATCTGTAAGGAGCAGAGGTTCAGATTTCTTGACTGTCCAGAATAGAGTTCTTGTAGCTTTAGCAAATCTGAGCTTCGCATCATCAGAACAAATGTTCTTCAGATTTGAGGCCACAGAGTTGAATCTGTTGATGAATCCATTCCAGATGATATCAGATTCTTTGGCATCCATTGTTTCTGAGCATTTCTTCTGTACAGTACCTAAATACAACTGTATTTCTTGCAAAAATGATTGAAATAAAGGATTAACATTAAGTCTGGGCTTAGGATGTAACAGAGTTTCTAGAGTTATTGGTTTTGGTTGGGGAGTTGGTGGAAAAAGAGATTTCTGAATAGAGATCAGAGGAGGAGGATAATATGGAATGAAGGGAATTTCAGGAGCTTTTTCTTTTGATCTATTTACGGCATTTAACAGATGAGGTTTTTCTCTGGTGTGAAGGGTAACTACATCAAAAGGTTCATTTGAGTAGGGTTGGAAGGCAGATTTGGGGGGTTCATCAGAAGCAACATTGTTATCAGAGGAAATTGGTATAGCTGAGGCAACAGCTTTATCAATTTTAGCAGGGCAGGATATAGTTGCTAATGAATCTACATCTGACTTGGATTTTATATAGTCAAGAATTACAGATGGAAGGGTCATTGTGAGTTTGGGTTTCAGAGGGTTGATAGGGTCAGATGGTTCAACTCTGTCATAAAAATCTTTGAGTTTGAAACCATATGCCAAATTGTGGAACAGTGATGAAACTTGGGCACAAGAAATAGATGTTCTTGGGTTGGTACTTAGAATCAGTATTTCAGATGATGGTGCAGGTGTGGGAATAGGATCTGGAATGGGAGCTTTAGAAGGTATAATGGGTTTTGGTTGGTTTACCTCAGAGGCTCTGTGAGATGGCGAGACTAGAAAGTTTGGGTGGATGTCTGATTTTGAGGAGTTTGAAGAGGTGGTTGGTGTGCAGGAAGTAGAAGATACTTGAAACACAGTTTTTAAGGGTGTGACATCAAGAACTTCTGTTTCAGGAATGTGGGGTTCAGAGGTGTTTGTTGGTTCTGAAGGAATTTCAGAGGGTTTTGATGGTTGTTCTGAGATGGGTGAAACAAACGTAATAGTGATTGGTTCAGATGTGACTGGAACAGATGTCATTTTTGTAGGTTCAGATGCTGGGGGTTCAGATGATTTTGATGGTGGATTATTTGATGGTGGTTGATTTTCAGAGGCTTTTTCTGGTTGAGATTCTTGTGTTTTTTCAGGTTGTTTTTCTTGTGGGTGATGTTGTTGTTCAGATGCCTTTTGTTTAGGTGGTTCAGAGGATTTTTGTTGTACAGAAGGTTGTGGTTGTTGTTCTGATGGTTGTTTCTGTGAAGATTGTTTTTGTGGAACAAACTGTTTGATTTGGATTTTTGGTTGAGATGATTGTGGTACAGAGACTTTTGGTGTTAGAATTGTTTTTGTTGTTGTTGGTGTTGGAACATAAGTTTGTTTTTGTGGTGATTTAGAAATAGGAGCAGTAACAGAAGTATTTTGAGTAGAGGGTGGTTTAGGAACAGACTTAATACTAGAATCATTTAAAACAACATTACTTGCAGAAGATACAGAAGATTTAGTACCTTTTATCTTGATTCTCTTGGCTGGTACAGAAGAAGTGTCTCCAGAATCTTTTCTCTTCAAGAGCTTCTGTGGCTTCTCAGCAATCTTGACCTTCTTCTGAACAGGTGCAGCTTCTGCTGCTGGCTGAGTCCTCTTTCTTTGTAGTTGTGCTTCTTCTTCTTCTTCTGCTTCAGGTAGAGGTTGTCTTGCTAGTTATATTATGTTTGCAGGAACAGGCTTTCCTTCTTTCTTACATTCATCAATGTACATCACAACAATGTGCCTTGGTTCTTCAACAAAGAATAATGGAAAATCATCTACAGGAATCCTCTTCTGACTCAGTTCAGACACATTCAGCTTCTTGGGAGCTGTTGTGAGTTCATCCACTATTTTAAGTCTCTGAAGACTTTTGGCATTCAGAGGCTTTCCCATTATGAATTCCAATTCCTCTATAACTCCAGCAGTGTACAGAGCAGAGACCAATCCATTCTCAGTTAGAAGATCTGAGATCAACCTTCCAAAAAGGATCCAGGTTCTGATCTTCTGTCCTTTTTCTTTCACATACTCTCTAGAGGCATTTATATGGTTCCACAGATGCATAAAGAGAATATATGGAAGGTCTACCTTGGTGCTCTGACTGAGGCAATACATGAAATAGAGCTGTTCATTATTGACATAGTCTGGAGAGTTTGTTGACTTCCTATGATGGATGCATCCCATGAAGATCTTAGCCCAGATCTTGTAGTCAGGCTTCAGATCCTTGAACTTGTTAGAAGCTTGACCAGCAGTCATCACTTCTTCATACACTTCATCCATGTCCACACGCCCAGCTGGCAAGTGGGAAACACCATCTGTTTCTTCATATCCAATTAGCTTTCTGATCAGATCTTCTATTATAATGATTTCTTTTCCCAGTACAGAAGATAAGATGAATTTAGGGTAAACTGATGCATGGATCCAGAACTCTTTCACAAGGAGGGGGTAAACTGGTCCAAAGAGTCTATCAAAGTACTTTACCCATCCTTGAGCACCAATGATAGAACGAAATTCAAAGCCATTTTCTGCAAGTGAATCAAATTCTACCATGGATTCACACAAAACCTCCAACTTTTCAACAGGGGTCAACAGAGTTCTTTTAGGAGGAGAGTAAGGAGTAACACCCATGTTTGCAGAAGTAACTGCAGCCATTGAAGATTGGAATTGAGCAGCTGTTGATGATGAAGTTTCCATTGAAGATTGCTTTGTCACACGCTTAGGTTTAGGGTTTTTATGCAGAGCGAAGAGAAGATGAAAATGCATAAAATTTTCAAAGATTGTGAAAAGTGTGAAAGTGAAGATAGGTCAAGTATTTATACTAAAGCAATTAGGCATACCAACAGTCAGAATTTTTTGCACGTTTGAACAAGCATTAAATAAAAATAATAATAATCATTTCAAACATTTATTACTTCTGACAAATTGGGGGGAAAATCAAGATTTTCACTATTCAAACTTCACCTCAAACGTCTCTTCAGTAATGTACACGCCACCTTTGCAGATTTGGTGTGACACGTGTTTGCTTGCATGTGTTCTGAATTCTCTTGAGAAATGAAACGTTAACCAACGTTCAGATCTTCTAAGGATTGTTAGTTCAGAGTTTCACAAAAAAAAATATTAAGCAGAATAAGTAAGCAATCAGAAGAAATACTTCAGAGCATTAGGCATTTTTGCATCTGTAAAAATTTGCTTCTGACAAATATTATTCTGGACAAAAATCCATACCAATATTTTCCAGAATAAATTTAAATCTATCTTCAACAAGGGGTTTTGTAAAAATATCAACCCATTGATGATCTGTATCAACAAAGGCTAAATTTATGATTCCCTTCTGAACATAGTCTCTGATTAAATGATGCTTAATTTCTATATGTTTTGCCATAGAGTGTAAAATAGGGTTTTTAGACAAACATATAGCAGAAGTATTATCACAAAAGATATAAATGTTACTTTCAAAATTTTGATAATCTTCTAGTTGACTTTTCATCCAGAGCATCTGCGTGCTACATCCAACAGCAGCAATATATTCTGCCTCTATGGTTGAAAGTGCAATTGTGGGTTGCTTCTTGCTGTACCAGGAGATTAGATTTCTTCCTGGAAATTGACAACTTCCAGAAGTACTTTTTCTTTCCACTCTGTCTCCAGCGTAGTCAGCATCACAGAATCCAACTAATTTGAAATCATCAGATTTTATGTAACACAAACCCACATTAGAAGTACCTTTCAGATACCTTAGAATCCTCTTGACAGCTGTCAAGTGTGACTCTCTAGGATCTGATTGGAATCTAGCACATAAGCATACACTGAACAATATGTCAGGTCTAGAAGCAGTTAGATAAAGAAGAGAACTAATCATACCTCTGTAGAGCTTCTGGTCTACTTTCTTACTTACCTCTTCCTTGCCAAGTGAGCTAGTAGGATGCATGAGAGTCTTTGCCAGCTTACTATCAGCCATGTTAAATTTCTTCAGAAGTTCTTTAACATATTTGGTCTGATGTATGTAAGTGCACTCTGGAGTTTGATTGACTTGGATTCATAGAAAGAATCTGAGTTCTCCCATCATGCTCATTTCAAATTCTGCCTGCATACATGTAGCAAACTCCTTTCCAAGCATAATATTTGTTGATCCAAAAATAATATCATCCACATAAATTTGACAAATTAGAAGATCTTTCTTAATTGATTTACAGAAGAGTGTTGTATCCACTTCGCCTCTGATGAAATTTTTCTCCAGAAGAAAATTGCTCAATCTCTCATACCAAGCTCTGGGAGCTTGTTTTAAACCATATAGAGATTTCTTTAGTTTGAAAACATGATCTGGAAATTTTTCATTTTCAAAACCAGGAGGTTGGTGGACATAAATTTCTTCTTCTATAATACCATTAAGAAAGGCACTTTTAACATCCATCTGATACAAAGTGATGTTATTTTGTGCAGAAAATGAAATAAGAAGGCGTATAGATTCTAACCTTGCCACTGGAGCATAAGTTTCAGTGTAATCAATACCTTCTTGTTGACTGTACCCTTGAGCAACTAGCCTTGCCTTATTTCTTTCAACTTCTCCTTTCTCATTCAGTTTATTTCTGAAGACCCATTTTGTACAAATTATATTGAATCCTTGTGGTCTTTGAACTAGATCCCATACATCATTTCTGGAGAATTGATTTAGCTCTTCTTGCATGGCAATAATCCAATCATTGTCTTGCAGAGCTTCATCTACAGAAGATGGTTCAATTTCTGACATCAGTCCAAATAGTGATGCTTCAGATGATCTTAGAAAGGATCTTGTTCTGATGGGATCATCTTTCTTTCCAATAATGACATTCTCTGGATGAGAAGCTTTAATTCTGGATGATGATCCTCTAATAGTTGATTCTTCAGAAATGTTTAGATTGTTCATCTGAGAAGTTAAAGGAATAGCATCTGGCGTTGCTTCTGGTTCCTTCACTTGAATTTTGTCTGCTTCTGGGACTTCAGAGTTAATGAAGACTACTTCTCTATCTGCAGAGTTTTCAAGCTGCTTTGGCTTTTCAGAGCCAAGCTTATCATCAAATCTGACATGAATGGATTCTTCCACAATCTGTGTCTCAGTGTTGTATACTCTGTAGCCTTTAGAGCGTTCAGAATATCCAAGCATAAAACACTTCTGTGCTTTGGAATCAAACTTGTTCAGATTTTCCTTAGTATTTAACATAAAGCAAATACATCCAAAATGATGAAAATATGAAATGTTGGGCTTTCTGTTCTTCCACAGTTCATAAGGAGTCTTTTTCAGAAGAGGTCTTACAGACACTCTGTTCTGAATGTAACAGGCTGTGTTGATTGCTTCTGCCCAAAAGTGTTTTGCCAGATTTGTCTCATTGATCATGGTTCTGGCCATTTCTTGCAGAGTTCTGTTTTTCCTCTCTACAACCCCATTTTGTTGTGGAGTTCTAGGACAGGAAAAATCATGAGCAATGCCATTTTCAGAAAAATATTTTTCAAAATATTTATTTTCAAATTCACCACCATGATCACTTCTGACTTTTATAATTTTGAAATCCTTTTCACTTCTGACTCATCCTTGTGTTTTAAGAACATTACCCATGTCCATCTACTATAGTCATCAACAATGACTAATCCATACTTCTTGCCTCTGATGGATGCAGTTTTCACTGGTCCAAACAGATCAATATGAAGTAATTCTAGTGGTTTGAAAGTAGAAACAACATTTTTTGATTTAAAAGATGATTTTGAAAACTTCCCTTTTTGGCATGCTTCACAAAGAGCATCTGAAGTGAACTTCAGATTAGGGAGTCCTCTGATAAGATTAAGTGTATTAATATGAGATATATGTCTCATATTAATATGGCCCAATCTTCTGTGCCAGACCCATTGCTCTTCATTAACAGACAAGAGGCATTTAACATTTTGAACTTTAAGTTCTGAAAGATTTATTTTATAAATGTTGTTTTTCCTCTTATCACTAAATAGGATAGAGCCATCCTTTTGACTAATAGCTTTACAACATTTTTGATTAAAGGTAATATCATAACCATTGTCACTTAATTGACTTATGGACAATAAGTTATGTTTTAACCCTTCAACAAGTAAAACATTAGTAATAGAGGGAAGTTTACCATTTCCAATGGTGCCAGATCCAATGATCTTGCCCTTCTGGTTCCCTCCAAACTTCACATCACCTCCAGATCTAAGTTCCAGACTTTGGAACATAGACTTTTCTCCTGTTATGTGTCGTGAGCATCCAGAGTCCAGGTACCATGATTGGTGTCCTGACCTTGCTGCTAAGAACATATGCAACAGGAATTATTTTATTTTTAGGTACCCAGATCTTCTTGGGTCCTTTAGGGTTAGTTGGTTTGTAGGTTTGTCTAAACTTCTGTTTTTCAACATAATGTTTATTCTGACTTGCCTTGGGTTTAAACACATAAGTATTCTTCTCAGATCTTGTGTGTTTAATGTCATTTAAGTGACCAAATTTAAATTGAGAATACAGAGGTTTCTTCTTGATGAAAAGTTTGTCAACAGATTTTGGATTACTTCCAGATGAAGATTCATATCCAATACCTCTTCTGTTGTTCCCACTAACACCATAGATCATAGAAACCATTTTGCTTCTGTCTATGCTCTTAGTAAGGAATCTCTGAAAGCTAGAGTCATATTTTTCTAAAATGTTTTCACTTGACTTAGTCTCAGATTCAGATTCTTGTTGAGTTATTTCAAAGTCATTTTTGATTTTCAGATTAATTCCTTTTTGCTCAACAAGTTCTGTCTTTAGAAGATCAATCTCAGATTCAAGATTGCTTTTCAGCTTCTTGTATTTGAGTTTGATATTGTTATAACTTTTAAGAACTTCTGATAAAACTTTTATAAGTTCTTCTTTAGTAAGTTTAGCCATTACCTCTTCAGCGTCATCATCAGATTCAGAATCTGATTCATATCCTGAGGTTCCTTCCTCCTGATCTTCTGTGCTGGCCATCAGTGCAACATTAGCACATTCTTCTTCTGATTCAGAAGATGATTCAGATTCATCTGAGTCATCCCATGTTGCCATCATAACCTTTTTCTTTTTGTTAAACTTCTTCTTGGGTTTTTCTTTTTGAAGTTTGGGGCAATCATTCTTGTAATGCCCAGGTTCTTTGCACTCATAGCATACAACTTCTTTCTTGCCAGATCTTCTGTGCCCAGAAGATTCCTTTCTATGGTCAGATCTTCTAAAATTGTTGAACTTCTTTCCCTTGTGCTTCCAGAGTCTGTTGATCCTTCTGGACAGCATGGATAATTCATCTTCTTCTTCAGAAGAAGATTCTTCAGAGCTTTCTTCAATAACCTGCAAAGCTTTAGCAGATTTATTAGATTTTAAAGCAATAGATTTACCTTTTTCTTTCTTCTGAGGTTCATCTTCTTCAAGCTCAATTTCATGGCTCCTTAGTAAGCTGATGAGTTCTTCTAAAGAGATCTTGTTCAGATCTTTAGCCATCTTCAAGGCAGTCACCATTGGTCTCCATCTGGTAGGTAGACTTCTGATGATTTTCTTTACATGATCTGATGTGGAGTATCCCTTGTCCAGAACTTTTAGCCCAGCTGTGAGGATCTGAAATCTGGAGAACATAGCTTCAACAGATTCAGAGTCTTCCATCTTGAAGGCCTCATACTTCTGGATCAGAGCCAGAGCTTTTGTTTCCTTGACTTGAGAATTTCCCTCATGAGTCATCTTTAAGGATTCAAACATATCAAAAGCAGTTTCCCTGTTTGTAATTTTTTAATACTCAGTATGAGAAATTGCATTCAATAATATTGTTCTGGCCTTGTGATGATTTCTAAAATCTTTCTTCTGAGCATCTGTCATAGATTTTCTATCTATCTTCTTGCCATTCCCATCTGTGGGATGAACATATCCATCTATGACTAGATCCCATAAATCAACATCATATCCAAGGAAAAAACTTTCAATTCTGTCTTTCCAGTAATCAAATTTCTCCCCATCAAACATAGGGGGTTTGGTGCTGATTCTGTCCCTTTCTTCATATTTATTGTTAATGTTGGATGTTGTATTATCAGCCATAGTAACAACTAAATATATATCAAAGTATTTCTCTCTGGATCTTTATTGACACTGTTAAGTGGTAGCACACAAAGAACCGGAGCTCTGATGCCAACTGAAGGTGAGATAATACTTAGAAGGGGGGTTGAATAAGTATGAAAGATTAAAACTTAGAATTAAAACACAAGTATTTTTATCCTGGTTCGTTGAACTCAACTACTCCAGTCCACCCTTCCTAGAGTGATTTGCCTTTCTCAAACAAGGACTTAATCCACTATTTAATCAAACAGATTACAATAGTAACACCTAAGAACAACTGTTCTTAGTCTTCTCAAGAGCTACTGATTCCAACTGAATCCTCTTAAGGAAATCCTTTACAATCAATGTAAATCTAATACAAGAGTAAGAATGCTTCTAAAAAGCTTCAATCACAACAGTGATATTTCTCTTAATTTTAAGTACAATGAAAATAATTCTAAGAAGAATATGAAAGTATGAGAGCTTAAATGTTTTTAATTTCTTTTCAGCAAAATTTCTAACTGAAGAATTTGGTGGAGACTTGCTTTTATAGGCAGCTGATCCAAGGGAGCTGCACGTTGAGAAGAGTGTCCCAAAAGGTCTGAGCCTTTTTGTCTTCACATCAAGTGACCTTTCCTAGAAGAAGAAAGCACAGAAAAATTCTTTTTGTTTGTGTTCTTGTGTCTAGCATAAATAAGGAAAGAGACGTTTGATTTACTCCAACGGATATAATCTTTGAATATTTCTTCTTCAGTTTTCAGCAAGTTCATCAGAGTCTAATTGAGTCAGAGTCTTCTGATGATGATCAGAGCTTACTGGATCAGAGTCTTCTGCAGCAGGTGTGCTTTCAGCGTGTTAAATATCAGAGCATATTTGGAACAGAATTTCAGTACTGGCAGCTTTAGTACTTTCAGAAACTTCTGTAGAATCTATGCTTTGAAAAACTCTTCATACAAAATTCTTCTTTGCTTCAGATGCTTCTGACTTGCTTCAGATTCTTCTGGAGCTACTTCTTCAGATCCTTCTGGAGCTTCTACTTCAGATTCTTCTGGAGCTTCTGCTTCAGATTCTTCTGGAGCTTTTGCTTCAGAATCTTCTGGAGGCTACGCTCAGAATCTTCTGTTGGCAGCAATCAGAATCTTCTAATGAGTGCATCTGGCGCTTCAGAGTCTAGTTAATTTCTTGCATTCAATTCAGATTTGCTTCTGGAGTATTAATTTCTTTACTATCTGCAGTAAAAACTCTTAAGCAAATTTTAGAGTATATAATTCTTAAATACAAAATTTCCTAATAGTTATCATCAAAACATAAAGATATTATTAAGAACCAATCTGTGTTCTAACAGTGTCTTCAACAGATAAATCAGCTGGAAGAGGTACACTAAGAGGCTTCTCATATCCATATTGGCTTGCAGATTGTTGCTCACGACTTACTCCTACTACTACCCTATTAGTATCTTCAAAAACCTTAGCATCTGAGACAGAGACAGAACAAGAATCCAACCTATTTCCAACGGTCTCATCGTTTCCAAAGGCAGCAAGAGCAACAGCAAAAGCGGCTGAAGAAAAAAGGTAATGACTTGTGCCCATTTTAATTTCGAATTGGGAGGAATGAGAGAAGTCTCGTGATTTTTCCAGTTGGTTGCAGGGGTATTGTATACCATTCTCTTCTTTCCTTAGTTATGAATGAGTTTCTTTTCGTTTGTAATGACAATCTTTTCTCATATTCGAAACAGCTCTTTGGAGCAGCGGTTGCCTATGGCCTTCAACTTTGTCTTAGGAACTACCTTGACAGTTTTCTTTGTTACCGACACAGTTCTGTATCTGCATCAGTAGCCTTCTTGCTAATGCTCTGTGTTTCGTCATTTGCAGGAGCTGCCACAACGCATGCTATGAAGAATGATGCATGTGCTGGTACAGCCTCGGCTAGCACTCTAGGAACTTCTTTGGGCTCAAGAAGGTAATTCAACCGGTAGAGCTGACTCTGATGGACGTTTGCAAAGAAAAATGTTCCAGATGGTGAACCATAATACTTTAGTGTATGCACTTTGAATCTGACTCCATGAAATGTATCCTTGCAAGGATGAAAGCATAATCATAAGAGCTGGCACAAAGGACAGAAACACCTGAAGAATCAGAGTGGGTAGGCATCCTATTATAACTTGGTTCACAACTGCCAGCCTCAGAATGCTTCTCAGAGCGGGGAACATGCCTTCCAGTTGATCGAGATGGGTAAAACCTTGAACTAGTGCAACCTGGGATTGAAAATAGAATTGTAATAGCAGTGCATGTAATATAAGCCACCATCTCAAATGTAATAACCTCTTGAATATGTGGATAGCGATTTGTAAATTTGCATCAAGTCATGGATCTTGAAATCAGTGTGGGTTAAGATTGTACCCTTGGATTTGTATGTTAATAATTCACCAATTTGGTTACTGTATTTGAATTTAATTCTTAAAGTTCGGTGGATAAGCTTGAAATTAAGACGGTAACAAATATCATCCATGTCTTAGCTCTTAATTGGATGAAAGGAAGAAATGTGAACTTGATCCATAAACAGCACGTAGTGCAATTGAACTGAACGTTAGCTTCCAAAACTCGTTACGTCATAAGCCTTGCCATCATAACTTACTTAATGCACCCAAGCTCTTGACCCATGAACCTATGGTCTCCACTTGTACCTCCTTGAGTTGTATTAAATTTAGAACAATCTTGAATTTTGTGAGTCTTGAACTTCTAAATCCCCGAGTTTGTAAATCACACGAAATCTTTTGAATAAACGATAGACTTAACTCCTTGCCAAAAAGGCATAAAACTCGCCCAATGTAACCTTAGGCCTTAAAAAAAACAAGGGAAAACAAATGAATCTCGTGAGAGCAACGGTCGCGAATTTCTCCTTAAAACATTTGTCAGGTCCTGATTCAAAGAAGCCTACTACTCCACTCACGCCCATCACTAGAGAACTTCCAAACCTTTCCTTTTACATGACAGCCTGATTCCAAGAATAAAGCAAACTTTCTGACTTTTAAAGCTCATTCCAATCGAAGACTTTAGATGATGATGAAATTTGGTGTGCAAACTAAACGTCTTGCAAAAGACTTCGAAGGTAATGACACCTCCGGGGCAAACGATGAACTCCTGAGAAACTTTGAAGAGACGACTAATAGAGTGATCCTAGGATCCCTATAATCCAACGGTCACACCTTGAAGTACTCGACTGTAAGGATCTATGTTCGACATTACTGCACCTGCACAAGTTAGTTAGCCGTAATAAAATATGCACACAAAAGTAAAAGGATAAAACGCAAGAAAAAAGCGGAGGTGGGATCTTAAGGTCGAAAATTAGGGTGCGGAACCTCCTAATCCTCTTCCAGCTGGATTCAGGGCTGATTTCTAGTGCGCTTTTCATGAGGGTTCCCTAGGCCACGACTTGGAGCATTGTTTTGCACTGAAAGCTAGAGTGCCCGAGTTGATCAAAGAAGGAATCCTTTGCCAGTGCAACAAAAGTGAAGCTTCCCAACGGGTATTTGTGTTTCAGACAGGACAGTTCATAGATTTAGTCATTAGGATTTTTGTTTCTCGTTGTTTGTTCTTTCCTTATTGTTACATTGGTTGTTTGCTTTCGAATTATGTTTGTACTTTACATTAATGAACTGAGCATTGCAATTTTTGATTTAATTCATCTTGTCTATTATTTGCATCTTTATGCTTTATCTTTCAAATGTTTACTTGTCCAAATTTTTGATATTCTAAGATTGGAGGGAGGATGATGAAAACGTTATACCCATAACTGTTGTCAGTATGCTTTTAATCAGACTTTGTTGACAATGTAAGACATTGTTTCAACTCCCAAACACTGGATAAATAAGGAAGTTATCCCTTTGTCATCCCCTTCGAGCCTAGAAGTTGGAGTTTCTTTCTTTACAAAAAGACCGCAATCTTAACCTTGGGATGGGTAGTTCTCAGTTAACTTAGTTGTGTGTTCATACAATACACTTTTCATACACAACAAGTAAGTGTCGAAGATGTCTTTCAATCAGAAGCCGATGATGGTTCACCGTGATCATTAAGCTAGGCAGTCATTTCCTTTAAAAAAAATCAAAAGAAAAGCCCAATAAGTCAAAACCTATGAAGGAGACTTATGCAAAACTGGGGCATCCCGCTGACTGTAATCTTCATAAGAAACAGTTCATGCAAAAGTTAGCGATAATAAAAGAGAGGAGATCTTTAAATACTTATCATGAAAATCCTAAATGTCAAAACAACCAAATGCTATAGGGAAGTGGTGGCTGCCTTTTCATAGGTCCATTGACTTCTGAACCATCATTGCTACCATCAGTGCAATTCTTAACCTATAGGAACCTGAATGCATAATATGAGTTAACTGAGCATAAGACTAGAGATTATCACGCAGATTGGGTGGGTACAAATAAATTTTGAGCCTTTATCCTTTGTTTCTTAAACCGTGAACTAGACCACGTTATAAACCTCAAAAGACCTAATTGAAGCAAGTTTATTTTGAAAGTATACTACAACAGGGTTGCGTAAGCTGACTCTAAAAGATCTTTGTGAATCATTTATTTTGGCAGTACACTTTTGTTTTAAATTTTGAGTGTCTTGAACCATCGTGTTCTGACCAACGACTCACTTACGTTTCCATCTTTCAAAAAACCAATTTTGATTTCAAAAATTGCATGAACTTTGCATTACCATGTTTGTATGAATATTTTTGTTTGCAAACTGGCTTTCCTCTAAGGAATTTTCAAACAATGAGAAACTTGGTCAGTAATCCTATCAGTGGCAAGTTCCTTTTACATCCTGTCTAAGAATCACTTCAAAATTTGCTCAAGATAAGGTATTCTCAGATTTGGTTTATCCCAAAGATTTTTTAAGACTCAGACTGGGGCAAGCTTTTGAGGGCACAGTAAAACCGTCATTTTCAGAATCATACAAGCTGAAGTAGTTATCAGCTCATTTACAACAAACAGCTAATCTGGGACAGTTTACTTGAAGGATCCCCAAGCAGCTATTCATCCTTCCTACAGGGACTATCAACTTGATACAGTTTACCAGAATTATAGTGATGTATGTGTTGAGGAATCAGTTCTCCAGTTTTGTCATCTCACCAACAGAGTCGAGCCTTGTCGTCGACATCTGCATTTTCATTTGATCATATATATTCGACACCATCTTCTAGGTCTTCTTCAACTTCATCTGGGATACGCAACTCAACATCAACATGTTCCACCTAAACAAGAACCTCTCCCTATTCCAACTCATCGTCAGCATCATCAATTTTCTTGAAAGCCATCTCTGCTTCATTGAAAACTACAACTCGACTTATGATACAGCTCCTGTGACCTGGCTCTAGGCACCATATCCTATAAGTTTTGACTCCTTCAGGGTATCCCATAAACATGCATTTCAGAGCTCTAGGTTCAACCTTGTCTTGCCTAATATGAGCATAGGCCACACAACCAAATACTCTCAGTTTGTCGAGACTAGATGGATGTCCCGACCAAACTTCTTCAGGTGTCTTCATTCCCAAGGCAGTAGAGGGACATCTATTTATCAGATAGGTTGCTGTCAAACAACCTCCATCTAAAAGACCTTCTTCAATCCATCACTAAACAACATACATCTAACCTTTTCAAGGATTGTTCGATTGGATCTCTCAGCTAAACCATTTTGTTGAGGAGTACCTGCTACATTCTTATGCCTTGCAATCCCAGACTCAACACAGTAACTGTTGTCATACCCCAAACTTTACCCCTAGATTCGCTAATCATATCATTTTCTATCCTTTTGTTTTAGCTAGCTGTTTAACTAGTTGTCTAGTTTTTTTTTCATTTCGCAGGTTTGTCAAAGAAATTGAAAAGTAGTCTTGTGCGCCCATCAAGTTGTAGTGAGTACATGTGGATGCAGAAAAAAGATATACTCTTATCTATACAATCCCTCTCTAGGATTTTCTCAGAGGTTCCCCATAAGGAGGATTTAATTTCACTCGTTTGTTAGTATGAAGTATTAAGCGTTGCTGGCAAAAGCGTGCATTTGGCTTCCTAAGAGAAATGCAAGGATGTATTCTCTACAAGAGTGCGAATTGAGGTGCCAATATACCAACAAAGTTAAAAAAATCAATATGTTGCTTTTCTTGTCAAGTCCGTGAACTTTAGTGAATAATGATTCCTATCTCGAGTCCGTGAAGTCTATGCCTAAAGTCCAGGCAACGGAAATATAATCAACGCAGCCGTGTGGTCTACATCATTTGTTTCATTTCAAGAAGTTGAGGAGCCAATGCATCCACCTCATTTGTATTAAAATACAATTTGATAGTGCGTCCAATTACAAGAGGATTTTAAAAATGAAGCCAAACCAAGGTCAACGCGAGAGTTTACAATGTTTGAAGAATGTAACATGCTTAAGAAAACAAACATATTGAATTTTCCAAGTAATGTCGCTATAATTAGCCAAAATTAAGAATATTGATGACACTTAAAGCTACATAAGGAAGCATCATTGCTCAAGGAAGAGAATTAATATTTCCCTCGATTCTTTCCCGAAGATCGCTATAGTATAAGTCGTCACACCTTCGTTACCATACCGAAGATAATTCGGCCAAGATGAAACAACGCATGTTAGATGACTATGGCCAAGTTTTGAATCATTATACATTGATCTCTATCATAAAGCCATGGTTCATCCATTACTGGTATCAAACATGGACAACAACATATTGGAAGACATTTAAATGTACTTCAACCAATAATACCTAGAACAACACCAGAATGTGGGGTTGAGTCGTTCAAAATATCAGCTGTAGATTTGGTTTTACACCAGCAGCAATGCGCGACTCAGTTACGGCAACATTTGGCACCTAACAAATTAGAAGAATGTGAGATGGTCGAGGTAACTTAACTTCCATGTCCGAAAGAGAAAAAACAGTTCAAGTTCGCTTACAAAAAA
The DNA here is from genome assembly GCA_963859935.3 of Lathyrus sativus. NCBI lineage: Eukaryota > Viridiplantae > Streptophyta > Magnoliopsida > Fabales > Fabaceae > Lathyrus > Lathyrus sativus. The sequence goes on along the minus strand of OZ012741.1, from coordinate 592,002,468 downwards.
AGTCAGGTACACTCACCTTTCGTTTTGACATCGGTGTTGAGAGTCGCAACTATCGTCGCTAAATTACCGTCATCATTGCAACAAACCTAGCACCACGGTTAAGCACTCTTGTAACATCTCTTGTGTTAGAACACAGATTGGTTCTTAATAATATCTCTATGTTTTGATGATAACTATTATGAAATTTTGTAATTAAGACTTATATACTCTAAAATTTGCTTAAGAGTTTTTACTGCAGATAGTAAAGGAATTATCACTCTAGAAGCAAATAAGAACTGAACATAAGAAATATGCTAGACTCTAAAGCGCCAGATGCATCCATTAGAAGATTCTGAATGCTGCCAACAGAAGATTCTGAGCGTAGCCTCCAAAAGGATCTAAAGCAGAAGCTCCAGAAGGATCTGAAGCAGAAGCTCCAGAAGAATCTGAAGCAAGCCAGAAGCATCTGAAACAAAGAAGAATTATGTATGAAGAGTTTTCAAAGCATAGTTACTACAGAAGATTCTGAAAGTACTAAAGCTGCCAGTACTGAGGATCTGACTCAAATATGCTTTGAAATTAAACACGCTAAAAGCACACCTGCTGTAGAAGACTCTGATTCAACAAAGCTCTGATCAACATCAGAAGGCTCTGATGAATTTAGACTCTGATGGAACTTGCTGAAAATTAAAAAAGAATTATTCAAAGATTATATCCGTTGGAATAATCCAAACGACTCTTTCCTTATTTATGCTAGACACAAGAACACAGACAAAAAGGATTTATCTGTGCTTTCTTCTTCTAGGAAAGGTCACTTGATGTGAAGACAAAAAGGCTCAGACCTTTTGGACACTCTTCTCAACGTGAAGCTCTCTTGGATCAGCTGCCTATAAAAGCAAGTCTTCACCCATCTTCTTCACTTGACGTTTTTATCCAAAAGAAATCAATATTCAAAGCTCTCATACTATTCATATTCTTTCTAAGAATTAATTTCTTTGTTCTTAATATTTAAGTGAAAAATCACAGTTGTGATAAAGCTTTTTAGAAGCAATTTAAACACTTGTATTTGTATTACATTTGATTGTAAACCTTAAGAAGATCCAGTTAGGATCAGTAGTTCTTGAGAAGACTTTGAACAGTTGTTCTAAGTGCTTACTATTGTAATCAGTTGATTAAATAGTGGATTAAGTCCTTGTTTGAGAAAGGAAAATCACTCTAGGAAGGGTGGACTGGAGTAGTTGAGTTCAACGAACCAGGACAAAAATACTTGAGTTTTATTTCTAAGTTTTAATATTTATACTTATTCAACCCCCCCCCCCCCCCCCTTCTAAGTATTTTCTCACCTTCAGTTGGCATCAGAGCTCCGGTTCTGTGTGTGCTACCACTTCACAGTGACAGTAAAGATCCAGTGAGAAAAACTTTGATATATATTTGGTTGTTACTATGGCTGATAATACAATGTCTAACACCAACAACAAATATGAAGAAAGGGACAGAATCAGCACCAAACCCCCTATGTTTGATGGGGAGAAATTTGATTATTGGAAAGGCAGGATTGAAAGTTTTTTCCTTGGATATGATGCTGATTTATGGGATCTGGTCATAGATGGATATGTTCATCCCACTGATGGGAATGGCAAGAAAGTAGACAGAAAATCTATGACAGATGCTCAGAAGAAGGAATTTAGAAATCACCACAAGGCCAGAACAATATTGTTAAATACAATATCTCACACTGAGTATGAAAAAATTACAAATAAGAAAACTGCATTTGACATGTTTAAGTCCTTAAAGATGACTCATAAGGGAAACTCTCAAGTCAAAGAAACAAAGGTTCTGGCTCTAATCCAGAAGTATGAAGCCTTCAAGATGGAAGACTCTGAATCTGTTGAAACTATGTTCTCCAGATTTCAAATACTTACAGCTGGACTAAAGGTTCTGGATAAAGGATACTCTACTGCTGATCATGTGAAAAAGATCATCAGAAGCTTACCTACTAGATGGAGACCTATGGTGACTACGCTGAAAATGGTTAAAGATCTGAACAAGATCTCCTTGGAGGAACTAATCAGTTCACTAAGAAGTCATGAAATTGAACTCGAGGAAGATGAACCTCAAAAGAAAGGTAAATCTGTTGCTTTAAAATCTAATAAATCTGCTAAAGCATTGCAGGTAATAGAGGAAAGCTCTGAAGAATCCTCATCTGAAGATGAAGATGAACTATTCATGCTGTCCAGAAGAATAAACAAACTCTGGAAGCATAAAGGAAAGAAGTTCAGAAACTTCAGGAAGCCTGACCAAAGAAAAGAGTCTTCTGGACACAAAAGATCTGGCAAAAAGGAGGTTGTCTGTTATGAATGTAAAGAACCTGGACATTACAAAAATGAATGTCCAAAGGTGCTGAAAGAGAAGCCTAAAAGAAAATTTGATAAGAAGAAAAAGGTTCTAATGGCCACCTGGGATGATTCAGATACATCTGAATCTGAATCTGAGTCAGAAGAGGAATGTGCCAATGTAGCTTTGATGGCAGACATAGAAGATCAGGAGGAAGGAACTTCAGGATCTGAATCTGACTCTGAATCTGACTCTGACGCTGAAGAGGTAATGGCTAAACTTACTAAAGAAGAACTTATCAAAGTATTATCAGAAGTTCTGAAGAGCTATAACAATATTAAGCTCAAATACAAGAAGCATCAAAGCAATCTTGTATCTGAGAATAATATTCTCAAATCAGAAGTAGCTGAGCTAAATGAAAAGAACTTAAAATTGAAAAATGATTCTGAATTAGCTCAACAAAACTCTGATTCTGAAACTAAATTTGAATGCAAAAATATTTTGGAAAAATATGATTATAGCTTTCAGAAGTTTCTTGCTAAAAGCATAGACAGAAGCAAAATGGCTTCTATGATCTATGGAGTTAGCAGAAATAACAGAAAAGGAATTGGATATGAATCTTCCTCTGGAAAGGATTTAAATCCAAAATCTGTTGATAAGATTATCATCAAAACGACTCCTTTATAATCCCACTTTAAATTTGGTCACTTGAATGATATTGAGCAAACACGCTCTGAAAAGAATATTCATGTGTTTAAATCTAAGGCTAGTCAGAATAAACCTTATGTTGAAAAACAGAAGTTTAGACAAACCTTCAGAATAACTAACCCTAAAGGACCCAAGAAGATCTGGGTACCTAAAAGTAAAATAATTTCTGTTGCAGATGTTCTTAGCAGCAAGGTCAGGACACCAATCATGGTATCTGGACTCTGGATGCTCACGACACATCACAGGAGAAAGGTCTATGTTCCAAAGTCTGGAGCTTAGATCTGTAGGTGATGTGAAATTTGGAGGGAATCAGAAGGGCAAGATCATTGGATCTGGCACCATTGGAAATGGTAAACTTCCCTCTATTACTAATGTTTTACTTGTTGAAGGGTTAAAGCATAACTTATTGTCCATAAGTCAATTAAGTGACAATGGTTATGATATTACCTTTAATCAAAAATGTTGTAAAGCTATTAGTCAAAAGGATGGCTCTATCCTATTTAGTGGAAAGAGGAAAAACAACATTTATAAAATAAACCTTTCAGAACTTAAGGTTCAGAATGTTAAATGCCTCTTGTCTGTTAATGAAGAGCAATGGGTCTGGCACAGAAGATTGGGGCATATTAATATGAGACGTATATCTCAGATTAATAAACTTAATCTTGTCAGAGGACTTCCTAATCTGAAGTTCACCTCAGATGCTCTTTGTGAAGCATGCCAAAAAGGGAAGTTTTCAAAATCATCCTTTAAATCAAAAAATGTTGTTTCTACTTCTAGACCACTAGAATTACTTCATATTGATCTGTTTGGACCAGTGAAAACTACATCCATCAGAGGCAAGAAGTATGGATTAGTCATTGTTGATGATTATAGTAGATGGACATGGGTAAAGTTCTTAAAACACAAGGATGAGTCACATTCTGTGTTCTTTGACTTCTGTAAACAAGTCCAGAATGAAAAAGATTTCAAAATTATAAAAGTCAGAAGTGATCATGGTGGTGAATTTGAAAATAAATATTTTGAAAAATATTTTAATGAAAATGGCATTGCTCATGATTTTTCCTGTCCTAGAACTCCACAACAAAATGGAGTTGTAGAGAGGAAAAACAGAACTCTGCAAGAAATGGCCAGAACCATGATCAATGAGGCTAATCTGCCAAAACACTTTTGGGCAGAAGCAATCAATACAGCCTGTTACATTCAGAACAGAGTGTCTGTAAGACCTCTTCTAGAGAAGACTCCATATGAACTGTGGAAGAACAGAAAGCCCAACATTTCATATTTTCATCCTTTTGGATGTATTTGTTATATGTTAAATACTAAAGAAAATCTGAACAAGTTTGATTCCAAAGCACAGAAGTGTTTCATGCTTGGATATTCTTAACGCTCTAAAGGCTACAGAGTATACAACACTTAGAAACACAGATTATGGAAGAATCTATTCATGTTAGATTTGATGATAAGCGTGGCAATAAAAAGCCAAAGCAGTCTGAAAACTCTGCAGATAGAGAATTAGTCTTCACAGACTCTGAAGGCTCAGAGGCAGACAAAGCTCAAGTGAAGGAACCAGAAGCAACGCCAGATGCTATTCCTTTAACTTCTCAGATGAACAATTTAAACATTTCTGAAAAATCAACTATTAGAGGATCATCTTCCAGAATCAAAGCTTCTCATCCAGAGAATGTTATTATTGGAAAGAAGGATGATCCCATCAGAACAAGATCCTTTCTAAGATCATCTGAAGCATCATTATTTAGACTGGTGTCAATAATTGAACAAACTTCTGTAGATGAAGCTTTGCAAGACAATGATTGGATTATTGCCATGCAAGAAGAGTTAAATCAATTCACCAGAAATGATGTATGGGATTTAGTTCAAAGACCAAAAGGATTCAATATAATTGGAACTAAATGGGTCTTCAGAAATAAGCTTAATGAGAAAGGAGAAGTTGAAAGAAATAAGGCAAGGCTAGTTGCTCAAGGGTACAGTCAACAAGAAGGTATTGATTATACTGAAACTTATGCTCCAGTGGCAAGGTTAGAATCTATACGCCTTCTTATTTCATTTGATGCACAAAATAACATCACTCTGTATCCGATGGATGTTAAAAGTGCCTTTCTAAATGGTATTATAGAAGAAGAAGTTTATGTCCACCAGCCTCCTGGTTTTGAGAATGAAAAATTTCCAGATCATGTTTTCAAATTAAAGAAATCTCTGTATGGTTTAAAACAAGCTCCTAGAGCTTGGTATGAGAGATTGAGCAATTTTATTTTGGAGAAAAATTTCATCAGAGGCAAAGTGGACACAACACTCTTTTGTAAATCATTTAAGAAAGATCTTCTAATTTGTCAAATTTATGTGGATGATATAATATTTGGATCTACCAATACTATGCTGAGAAAGGAGTTTGCTCAATGTATGCAGGCAGAGTTTGAAATGAGCATGATGGGAGAACTGAAATTCTTTCTAGGAATTCATGTCAACCAAACTCCAGAGTGCACTTACATACATCAGACCAAATATGTTAAAGAACTTCTGAAGAAGTTTAACATGACTGATAGTAAGCTGGTAAAGACTCCCATGCATCCAACTAGCTCACTAGGAAAGGAAGAGGTAAGTAAGAAAGTAGATCAGAAACTCTACAGAGGTATGATAGGATTTCTTCTTTACTTAACTGCTTCTAGACCTGACATATTGTTCAGTGTATGCTTGTGTGCTAGATTCCAATCAGATCCTAGAGAATCACACTTGACAGCTGTCAAGAGGATTCTAAGGTATCTGAAAGGTACTTCTAATGTGGGTTTGTGTTACAGAAAATCTGATGATTTCAAATTAGTTGGATTCTGTGATGCTGACTACGCTGGAGACAGAGTGGAAAGAAAAAGTACTTCTGGAAGTTGTCAATTTCTAGGAAGAAATCTAATCTCTTGGTACAGCAGGAAGCAACCCACAATTGCACTTTCAACCACAGAGGCAGAATATATTGCTGCTGCTGGATGTAGCACGCAGATGCTCTGGATGAAAAGTCAGCTAGAAGATTATCAGATATTTGAAAGTAACATTTCTATCTTCTGTGATAATACTTCTGCTATATGTTTGTCTAAAAACTCCATTTTATACTCTAAGGCAAAACATATAGAAATTAAGCATCATTTCATCAGAGACTATGTTCAGAAGGGAATTATAAATTTGGCCTTTGTTGATACAGATCATCAATGGGCAGATATTTTCACAAAACCCCTTGTTGAAGATAGATTCAAATTTATTCTGAAAAATGTTGGTATGGATTTTTGTCCAGAATGATATTTGTTAGAAGAAAATTTTACAAGATGCAAAAATGCCTAATGCTCTGAAGTATTTCTTCTGATTGCTTATTCATTCTCTTTAATTATTTTCTTGTGAAACTCTGAACTAACAATCCTCAGAGGATCAGAACGTTGGTTAACGTTTCATTTCTCAAGAGAATTCAAAAGCACATGCAAGCAAACATGTGTCACTCTAAATCTGCAAAGGTGGCGTGTACACTACTGAAGAGACGTTTGAGGTGAAGTTTGAATAGTGAAAATCTTGATTCCCCCCCCCCCCCCCAAATTGTCCGAATCAATAAATGCTTGAAATGATTTTTATTCTTTTCATTAAATGCTTTGTGTGAACGTGCTTTCTTCTGACTGTTTGTATGCCTAAGTGTTTAGTATAAATACATCATTTCTCACCATTTTCACACTTTTCACATCTCAAACCTTTTATGCATTTCTGTCTTCTTTTCTCTCTTAACAAAAACCCTAAGCGTTTGACAAACTCATCTTCAATGGCAACTTCTTCATCCACTGTTGCACAATTTCAATCTACCATGGCTGCAGTTACTTCTGCAAATATGGGTGTGACTCCATATACGCCTCCAAAGAGAACATTGTTAACACCTGTTGAAAAACTGGAGGTTCTCTGTGAATCAATGGTGGAATTTGATTCACTGGCTGAGAATGGGTTTGAGTTTCGTTCCATTATAGATGCTCAAGGATGGGTGAAATATTTTAATAGACTTTTTGGACCAGTTTACCCTCTTCTGGTGAAAGAATTCTGGATCCATGCTTTTGTATACCCTAAGTTCATTTTATCTTCTGTTATGGGCAAAGAGATAATCATCACAAAAGATCTGATCAGGAAACTCATTGGATATGAGGAAACAAATGGAGTATCACACTTGCCAGCTGGGCGTGTAGATATGGATGAAGTATATGAGGAAGTGATGACTGCTGGACAAGCTTCTAATAAGTTCAAAGATCTGAAGCCTGACTACAAGATCTGGGCTAAGATTTTCATGGGATGCATTCATCACAGAAAGTCTACAAACTCTCTAGACTATGTCAACAATGAACAACTCTACTTTATGTATTGCTTAAGTCAGAGCACCAAGGTAGATCTTCCATATATTCGGTTTATGCACCTATGGAATCATATAAATGCCTCTAGAGAATATGTGAAAGAAAAAGGTCAGAAGATCAGAACTTGGATTCCTTTTGGAAGGTTAATTTCAGATCTTCTAACAGAAAATGGACTTGTAACTGCTCTGTATGCTGCTGGAGTCACAGATGAACTGGAATTCAATCTTGGAAAGCCTTTGAATGCCAAAAGTCTTCAGAGACTAAAAATAGTAGAAGAACTCACAACAACACCCAAGAAGCTGAACATCACTGAACTTAGTCAGAAGAGAATCCCAGTAGATGACTACCCTCTGTTCTATGCTGAAGAACCAAGGGAAATTGTAGTAAGATATATTGATGATTGCAAGGCAGAAGGAAAGCCTATTCCTGCAGATATTATAAAGAGAGCAAGGGAATCATTGCCTGTTGTAGTAGAAGACACACCAAGAAAGAGAAGTCAATCAGAAGCAGAAGCTGCACCTGTTCAGAAGAAGCCCAAGATTGCTGAGAAGCCTCAGAAGCTGCTAAAGAGGAAAGAATCTGGAGACACTCCTTCTGTTCCTGCAAAATGCATCAAGATTAAAGGTACCAAATCTTCTGTATCTTCTGCAAATACTATTGTTATAAATGATTCTGAAGGTGAGATAATACTTAGAAAGGGGGGGATTGAATAAGTATGGAAAATTAAGACTTAAAAATAATCACACAATTATTTTTATCCTGGTTCGTTTAACAACTACTCCAGTCCACCCTTCCAGAGTGATTTGCCTTTCTCAACAAGGACTTAATCCACTATTAAATCAAACTGATTACAATAGTATCACCTAAGAACAACAGTTCTTAGTCTTCTCAAGAGCTACTGATTCTAACTGAATCCTCTTAAGTAATATCCTTTATAATCAATGTAAATTAAATACAAGAGTTTTTAATGCTTCTATAAAGCTTTTATCACAACAGTTATTTTTCTCTTAAGTTTAAGTACAATGAGATTCTATGAAGAATAAGAATGAAAGCTTTTAGAATATTATGATTTCTTTTCAGCAAGGTGTGTAGCACTGAAGAATGAAGTGAAGATCTCCTTTTATAGGCAGCTGAACCAAGCAAGCTGAACGTTGAAAAGAGAGTCTCAAAAGGTCTAAGCCTTTTTGTCTTCACATCAACTGACCTTTCCTTGAAATAGATGGCACAGAAAAATCCTTTTTGTCTGTGTAAGTGTGTCTAGCACAAATAAGGAAAGAGACGTTGAATAGTTCCAACAGATATATTCTTGAAAATACTTCTTCAGTTTCAGCAAGTTCTTCAGAGTCTGAATGGATCAGAGTCTTCTAATGAGATTCAGAACTAGCTGTATCAGAGTCTTCTGCAGCGTGTGTGCTTCTAGCGTGTTGATCATCAGAGCATTTTGACACAGAACTTCAGTACTTGGCAGCGTAGGTACTTTCAGAAACTTCTGTAGACTAATGCTTTGAGAAACTCTTCAATCAATATTCTTCTATACTTCTGATGCTTCAGCTTCAGATGCTTCTGATTATCTTCAGATGCTTCTGACTCAGAATGTTCTAGAGCTTCTTGCTTCAGATCCTTCTGGAGACTACGCTCAGGATCTTCTGTGAGGAGCAAACAGATTCTTCTGTAAGGTGCATCTGGCGCTTCAGAGTCAGAATAACTTCTTGTATTCAAGGCAGATTTGCTTCTAGAGAGTTAATATAACTTCAATCTGCAGTAAAACTCTCAAACAAATTTTAGAGTATATAATTCTTAAATATAAATTTCCTAACAGTTATCATCAAAACAAAGAGTAATTATTAAGAACCAATCTGTGTTCTAACAATCTCCCCCTTTTTGATGATGACAAAAAGTATCAGGAATTTTATTTAATTGAACATAAAGAATTATAACTCCCCCTGAGATGATGAATCTCCCTCTGAGTTGAATATGAAAAAGGAATAGAAACTTCCCTTTTTATCTTGAGAAATCTTCAGAGTCAGATCTTGTTTGTTTTGTAATAATTAAGGATCAGACTATCTTGCAGATATGAGATTCAGAGTTTGATAAAAGATAAATGATCTGAGAAACTCAGAGATTCTTTTATAGAGTGTTCTTATCAAATGTTCTGAAATAGTCAATTTAGATATTAGAAGAGTAGATATGTCTGAAGATTCATTCTAGTGAAATTATATTAAATAGTTCAGATCTTTATTTTCTCCCCCTTTTTTGTCATAAGCAAAAAGTAAAAACTTTTAATAAAGACAAATAAAAGGAACAAGAGCAGATAATTCAATGGAGAATAACAAGCTGATTCATTTAATCATAACAGAGCAAAAGTACATTGGAAAATATCAGAAGATATAACAATAAAAATTTAGATGCAAAACAACAGATGCACAAATATGAGAAAAAAAATCTAAGAGTGTTTTGACAAAAGCATCTTCAATAGGTCTGTGATCTCAGATTGTGATTGCTCTTGCTTTGACATCCACTTAGTCATTGTCTCATTCTTCTCATCTTGTTTAGACATCCACTCTGACATGTCCTCAGATTTCTTATCTTGCTTCACCATCCAAGATCTTATTTCAGATTGACCAGCTTCCAGAGCAGCAATCTTGTCTCCAAAATCTGGATTTTCTGTCTTTATCTCTGATGAAGGAAATGGAGGTTCTGCATCCTGAACAGAGTCAATTGCCATAGGGTCTGGAGATCCTGAAGAGGGTTCTACCAGAGTCATAGTCAATGCATTGGCAGTTGGTTCTGGTGGAGGAGGAGGAGGAGCATCCAAACAAAGCATAGGTTCAGTCTTGTTTACAATCCAGAATTGAGTTCTTTCAGCTCTAAGCTTTGCATCATCAGAACAGATGTTCTTCAGATTAGAAGCTACAGTGTTGAATCTCTTGATAAACCCTTTCCAGATGATGTCAGTCTCATTTGCATCCATAGTTTCAGAGCATCTCGTCTGAACAGTACTTAAAGACATTTGTATTTCTTGCAAAAACGTTTGAAATAAATGATCAATATTAAGTCTGGGTGGTGGTTTAAGCAAGGTTTCCAGAGTCATCTGTTTAGGTTTGGGAGTTGGTGGTATCAGTGATTTTGAGATGGAAATCAGAGGAGGGGGAACATATGGAATGAATGGAATTTCTGGTTTTTGAGGTAAGGATCTGTTTAAAGCATTAATCAGATTTGGTTGAGGTCTTGTGCGTGGGTAAACAACATCAAAAGATGCATTGGAGTATGGTATGAAAGCAGAGTTTGATGGTTTATCAGATGCAACTGTGTTATCAGATGCAGGATGCAGAGCTGAAACAGCAGCTTTACCAGATGTAGCAGATATGGTGGCTAAGGATCCTTCATTGTTCATAGAATGAATATATGAAATGATTATAGATGGTAGGGCCTGTCTGAGTTTTGGTTTGAGAGGTATCAAAGGTTCAGAAGGCTCAACTCTATCATAAAAATCTTTCAGTTTGAAACCATAAGATAAATTATGATAAAGAGAAGACACTTGGGCACAAGATATACCAGATGATGATGGAATGGAAGTGGGAACAATCATCTCAGATGATGGTGCAGGTGGAGGCAAAGGGTCTGAAATGGAAGTTTTAGCAGGTAAGGTTGATTCAGGTTCAGGTTCAGGTTCATGTACAGGATATTTGTCAGATGGATTAATTAGAAAATCAGGATGAATTTCTGATTCTGATGAGTTGGAGGATGTAGTAGGTGTACAAGAGGTAGAAGAAACTTGAAACACTGTTTTTAATGGAGTGACGTCAAGAACTTCTGTCTCAGGGATATGAGATGGTTCTGAAGGAATATCAGATTGTTGAGAAGGTGGTTCAGATGAAACAGGAGCAGAAGTTACTTTAGTGGGTTCAAAAGTAACAGGTGCTATAGGTTCAGAAGATGGAATGTTTGATGGTGGTATGACAGAGTCTTTTTCTGATTGATCTTCTGTGGTTTGTTTTTCTGGATGATCAGAAGTTTTTGGTTGATTTTCTGTTTGTGGTTGAGCAGAGTTTTGTTTATCAGAAGTTTGTTGTAGTTCTGATGGTTGTGGTTCTGTTTGTTGTGGTACTGATGGTTGTGGAACTGTTGGTGATGGACGAGGAGTGAAGTGTTTGATGTGTATTTTGGGTTGAGGTGGTTTTAATACAGAGGCAGTGGTTTGTTTTTGAGGTGAGACAGAACTAGGGGCAGCAACAGATGTTGTTTGAGTGACAGGTGGTTTGGGAACAGACTTAATAGATGAATCGTTAATAACAACATTTTTAGAAATAGCAGAAGTCTTTGTACCTTTGAGTTTAATCCTCTTAGCAGATGCAGAGGCAGCTTCTCCAGAATCCTTTCTCTTTAAAAGATCCTTGGGTTTCTCAGCAATCTTAGCCTTCTTTTGGACAGGTTCAGATTCTGCTGCAGGCTGAGATCTTCTCCTCTGAAGTGGAACTTCTTCTTCTTCTTCTCCTGCATCTGGCAGTGGTTGCTTGACAAGTTGAAACACATTTGCTGGAACAGGCACTCCTTCCTTTTTGCATTCCTCTATATACATCAGAACAATGTGTCTAGGTTCTTCAGCAAAGAATAGAGGAAAGTCAGATACTGGAACCCGCTTATTCAAATCAGACATATTTAACCTCTTTGGAGCAGTAGTAAGTTCATCTACAATCTTGAGTCTCAGAAGGCTTTTAGCGTTCAGAGGCTTTCCCATAATGAACTCTAGTTCCTCTGTAACACCAGCATCATACAGAGCAGCCACTAAACCATTTTCAGTGAGAAGATCTGAGAGCAACCTTCCAAAAGGTATCCAAGTCCTGATCTTCTGGCCTTTTTCTTTTACAGATTCTCTAGATGCATTGATGTGATTCCACAGATGCATGAACAAAATGTAAGGAAGATCTACCTTATTGCTCTGACTAAGGCAGTACATAAAATAGATCTGTTCATTGTTGACATAATCTGGGGAATTTGTTGACTTTCTGTGATGTATGCATCCCATGAAGATCTTGGCCCAGATCTTGTAATCAGGCTTCAGATCTTTGAATCTGTTAGAGGCTTGTCCAGCAGTCATAACTTCCTCATAAACTTCATCCATATCCACACTCCCAGTTGGCAAATGTGAAACACCATCTGTTTCTTCATAACCAATCAGTCTTCTAATCAGATCCTCTGTGATGATGATCTCCTTTCCCAGCACAGATGATAAAATAAACTTTGGATACACAGATGCATGAATCCATAATTCCTTAACAAGTAGAGGGTAAACTGGTCCAAACAATCTATCAAAGTATTTCACCCAACCTTGAGCTCTAACAATGGAGCGAAAATCAAACCCATTGTCAGCCAGAGAATCAAATTCAACCATGGATTCACACAATACTTCTAGTTTATCAACAGGTGTGAGAATAGTTCTCTTTGGAGGAGTATATGGAGAAGCACCTAGGTTATCTGAAGTCACAACAGCCATTGTGGATTGAAACTGTGCAGTTGTTGATGAAGAAGACGCCATTGAAGATTTCTTTTTAGAACACTTAGGTTTTGAGTTTTTATGCAGAGAGAACAATAGATGAAAACGCATGTAAATTCTGAGAGTGAAAAGTGTGAAAGTGAATACACAACAAGTATTTATACTAATCACATAGGCACACCAAAAGACAGAAAGAACGCACGTTTGAGTAGCATTAAATGAAGAGAATAAAATCATTTCAAGTAATAAATGCTTCTGACAATTTTGGGGGGAAAACCAAGATATTTACTATTCAAATTTCACCTCAAACGTCTTTTCAGTTGTGCACACGCCACCTCTTCAGATTTTGTGGGACACGTGTTTGCTTGCATGCTGTTCTGAATTCTCTCAAGAAATGAAACGTTAGCCACGTTCAGATCTTCTAAAGATGATTAGTTCAGATTTTCACACCAGAAATATTAATCAGAAAAGAATGAATGAACAGAAGAAATACTTCAGAAGAATTAAGCATTTTTGCATCTGGAACAATTTGCTTCTGATAAATATTATTCTGGACAAAAATCCATACCAATATTTTTCAGAATGAAATTGAATCTATCTTCAACAAGGGGTTTTGTAAAAATATCTGCCCATTGATGATCTGTATCAACAAAGGCTAAATTTATGATTCCCTTCTGAACATAGTCTCTGATGAAATGATGCTTAATTTCTATATGTTTTGCCTTAGAATGTAAAATGGGATTCTTGGACAAACATATAGCAGAAGTATTATCACAAAAGATAGAAATGTTACTCTCAAAAATTTGATAATCTTCTAGTTGACTTTTCATCCAGAGCATCTGCGTGCTACATCCAGCAGCAGCAATGTATTCAGCCTCTGTGGTTGAAAGTGCAATTGTGGGTTGCTTCTTGCTGTACCAGGAGATTAGATTTCTTCCTAGAAATTGACAACTTCCAAAAGTACTTTTTCTTTCCACTCTGTCTCCAGCATAGTCAGCATCACAGAATCCAACTAATTTGAAATTATCAGATTTTCTGTAACACAAACCCACATTAGAAGTACCTTTCAGATACCTTAGAATCCTCTTGACAGCTGTCAAGTGTGATTCTCTAGGATCTGATTGGAATCTAGCACACAGACAAACACTGAATAATATATCAAGTCTAGAAGCAGTAAGATAAAGAAGAGAGCCAATCATACCTCTGTAGAGCTTCTGGTCTACTTTCTTACTTACCTCTTCTTTGCCAAGTGAGCTAGTAGGATGCATTGGAGTCTTTGCCACCTTGCTGTCAGACATGTTGAATTTCTTCAGAAGTTCTTTAACATACTTTGTCTGATGTATGTAGGTGCATTCTGGAGTTTGATTAACTTGGATTCCTAAAAAGAATCTGAGTTCTCCCATCATGCTCATTTCAAATTCTGCCTGCATACATGTAGCAAACTCATTTCCAAGCATAATATTTGTTGATCCAAAAATAATATCATCTACATAAATTTGGCAAATTAGAAGATCTTTCTTTATAGTTTTACAAAATAGAGTTGTATCCACTTTGCCTCTGATAAAATTCTTTTCCAGAAGAAAATTACTCAATCTCTCATACCAAGCTCTGGGAGCTTGTTTTAATCCATATAGAGATTTCTTTAATTTGAAAACATGATCTGGAAATTTTTCATTTTCAAAACCAGGAGGTTGGTGGACATAAACTTCTTCTTCTATAATACCATTAAGAAAGACACTTTTAACATCCATCTGATATAGAGTGATGTTATTCTGTGCAGCAAAAGAAATAAGAAGGCGTATAGATTCTAACCTTGCCACTAGAGCATATGTCTCAGTGTAATCAATACCTTCTTGCTGACTGTATCCTTGAGCAACCAACCTTGCCTTATTCCTCTCAACTTCTCCTTTCTCATTTAGTTTATTTCTGAAGACCCATTTTGTACCAATAATATTAAATCCTTGAGGTCTTTGAACTAGATCCCATACATCATTTCTGCTGAATTGGTTAAGCTATTCTTGCATGGCAATCATCCAATCATTGTCTTGCAGAGCTTCTTCTACAGAAGATGGTTCAATTTCTGACACTAGTCCAAATAGAGACGCCTCAGATGATCTTAGAAAAGATCTTGTTCTGATGGGATCATCTTTCTTTCCAATAATGACATCCTCTGGATGAGAAGCTTTAATTCTGGATGATGATCCTCTGATAGTTGACTCTTCAGAAATTTTTAGATTATTCATCTGAGAAGTTAAGGGAGTAACATCTGGAGTTGCTTCTGGTTCCTTCACTTGAAGTTTGTCTGCTTCTGGAACTTCAGAGTCAATAAAGACTACTTCCCTATCTGCAGAGTTATCAACCTGCTTTGGCTTTTCAGAGCCAAGCTTATCATCAAATCTGACATGAATGGATTCTTCCACAATCTGTGTCTCAGTGTTGTATACTCTGTAGCCTTTGGAGCATTCAGAATATCCAAGCATGAAACACTTCTGTGCTTTGGAATCAAACTTGCCCAGATTTTCCTTAGTGTTTAACATATAACAGATACATCCAAAAGGATGAAAATAAGAAATGTTGGGCTTTTTGTTCTTCCACAATTCATAAGGAGTCTTCTTCAGAAGAGGTCTAACAGAAACTCTGTTCTGAATGTAGCATGCTGTATTGATTGCTTCTGCCCAAAAATGTTTTGCCAGATTTGTCTCATTGATCATGGTTCTGGCCATTTCTTGCAAAGTTCTGTTTTTCCTTTCTACAACCCCATTCTGTTGTGGAGTTCTAGGACAGGAAAAATCATGAGCAATGCCATTTTCAGAAAAATATTTTTCAAAATATTTATTTTCAAATTCACCACCATGATCACTTCTGACTTTTATAATTTTGAAATTCTTTTTATTCTGGACTTGCTTGCAGAAGTCAAAGAACACAGAATGTGACTCATCCTTGTGTTTTAAGAACTTTACCCATGTCCATCTGCTAAAGTCATCAACAATGACCAATCCATACTTCTTGCCTCTGATGGATGCAGTTTTCACTGGTCCAAACAGATCAATATGAAGTAGTTCTAATGGTTTAGAGGTAGAAACACCATTTTTTGATTTGAAAGATGTTTTTGAAAACTTCCCTTTCTGACATGCTTCACAAAGAGCATCTGAAGTGAACTTCAGATTAGGGAGTCCTCTGACAAGATTAAGTTTATTAATTTGAGATATACGTCTCATATTAATATGACCCAATCTTCTGTGCCAGACCCATTGCTCTTCATTCACAGACAAGAGGCATTTAACATTTTGAACTTTAAGTTCTGAAATATTTATTTTATAAATGTTGTTTTTCCTCTTACCACTAAATAGGATAGAGCCATCCTTCTGACTAATAGCTTTACAACATTTTTGATTAAAAGTTATATCATAACCATTGTCACTTAATTGACTTATGGACAATAAGTTATGCTTTAACCCTTCAACAAGTAAAACATTAGTAATAGAGGGAAGTTTACCATTTCCAATAGTGCCAGATCCAATGATCTTGCCCTTCTGGTTCCCTCCAAACTTCACGTCCCCTCCAGATCTAAGTTCCAGGCTTTGGAACATAGACTTTTCTCCTGTCATGTGTCGTGAGCATCCAGAGTCCAGGTACCGTGATTGGTGTCCTGACCTTGCTGCTAAGAACATCTGCAACAAGAATTATTTTGTTTTTAGGTACCCAGATCTTCTTGGGTCCTTTGGGGTTAGTTGGTTTGTAGGTTTGTCTAAACTTCTGTTTTACAACATAATGTTTATTCTGACTTACCTTAGGTTTAAACACATAAGTACTCTTCTCAGAGCTTGTGTGTTTAATGTCATTCAGGTGACCAAATTTGAATTGAGAGTACAGAGGTGTCTTCCTGATGAAAAGTTTGTCAACAGATTTTGGATTGCTTCCAGATGAAGACTCATATCCAATGCCTCTTCTGTTGTTTCCACTAACACCATAGATCATGGAAGCCATCTTGCTTCTGTCTATGCTCTTAGTGAGAAATCTCTAAAAACTAGAGTCATATTTTTCTAAAATATTTTCACAAAGACTTAGTCTCAGATTCAGATTCTTGTTGAGTTCTATCAAGGTCATTTTTTATTTTTAAATTTATTTCTTTCTGCTCAACAAGTTCTGTTTTCAGAAGATCAATCTCAGATTCAAGATTGCTTTTCAGCTTCTTGTATTTGAGTTTGATGTTGTTGTAACTTTTAAGAACTTCTGTTAAAACTTTAATGAGTTCTTCTTTGGTAAGTTTAGCCATTACCTCTTCTGCATCATCATCAGATTCAAATTCTGATTCATATCCTGAGGTACCTTCCTCTTGATCTTCTGTCCTGGCCATCAGTGCAACGTTTGCACATTCTTCTTCTGATTCAGAAGATAATTCACA
Source organism: Lathyrus sativus (assembly GCA_963859935.3). Classification (NCBI taxonomy): domain Eukaryota; kingdom Viridiplantae; phylum Streptophyta; class Magnoliopsida; order Fabales; family Fabaceae; genus Lathyrus; species Lathyrus sativus. Next base: position 591,985,166 of record OZ012741.1, on the reverse strand, counting down.
CTCATCTGAGTCATCCCATGTTGCCATCAGAACCTTCTTCTTTTTGTTGAACTTCTTCTTAGGTTTTTCTTTCAGAAGTTTGGGGCAGTCATTTTTGTAGTGCCCAGGTTCTTTGCACTCATAGCACACAACTTCTTTCTTGGCAGATCTTCTGTGACTAGAAGATTCCTTTCTGTTGTCAGATCTTCTGAAGTTGTTGAACTTCTTTCCCTTGTGCTTCCAGAGTTTGTTAATCCTTCTGGACAGCATGGATAACTCATCTTCTTCTTCAGAAGAAGATTCTTCAGAGCTTTCTTGAATGACCTGCAAAGCTTTAGCAGTTTTGTTAGATTTTAATGCTACAGATTTACCTTTATCTTTCTTCTGAGGTTCATCTTCCTCAAGCTCAATCTCATGGCTCCTCAGTGAGCTGATGAGTTCTTCTAGAGAGATCTTGTTCAGATCTTTGGCCATCTTCAGGGCAGTCACCATTGGTCTCCATCTGATGGGCAGACTTCTGATGATTTTCTTTACATGATCTGACGTGGAATATCCCTTGTCCAGAACTTTCAGCCCAGCAGTGAGTATCTGGAATCTGGAGACCATGGCTTCAACAGATTCAGAGTCTTCCATTTTGAAAGCCTCATACTTCTGGATCAGAGCCAGAGCTTTTGTCTCCTTAACTTGAGAATTTCCCTCATGGGTCATTTTAAGGGATTCAAACATATCAAAAGCTGTCTCCTTGTTTGTGATTTTCTCATACTCTGTATGTGAAATAACATTCAGTAATATGGTTCTGGCTTTATGGTGATTTCTGAAGTCTTTCTTCTGAGAATCTGTCATAGATTTTCTGTCAATCTTTTTGCCATCTCCATCTGTGGGATGTACATATCCATCTATGACAAGATCCCATAGATCAGCATCATATCCTAGGAAAAAACTCTCAATTCTGTCTTTCCAGTAATCAAATTTTTCTCCATCAAACATTGGAGGTTTGGTGCTGATCCTATCCCTCTCTTCATATTTATTGTTAATATTTGACATTGAATTATCAGCCATGATAACAAATAAATATATTTATCAAAGTATATCTCTCTGGATCTTTACTGACACTGTTAAGTGATAGCACACTCAGAACCGGAGCTCTGATGCCAACTGAAGGTGAGATAATACTTAGAAAGGGGGGGATTGAATAAGTATGGAAAATTAAGACTTAAAAATAATCACACAATTATTTTTATCCTGGTTTGTTTAACAACTACTCCAGTCCACCCTTCCAGAGTGATTTGCCTTTCTCAACAAGAACTTAATCCACTATTAAATCAAACTGATTACAATAGTATCACCTAAGAACAACAGTTCTTAGTCTTCTCAAGAGCTACTGATTCTAACTGAATCCTCTTAAGGAATATCCTTTACAATCAATGTAAATTAAATACAAGAGTTTTTAATGCTTCTATAAAGCTTTTATCACAACAATGATTTTTCTCTTAAGTTTAAGTACAATGAGATTCTATGAAGAATAAGAATGAAAGCTTTTAGAATATTATGATTTCTTTTCAGCAAGGTGTGTAGCACTGAAGAATGAAGTGAAGATCTCCTTTTATAGGCAGCTGAACCAAGCAAGCTGAACGTTGAAAAGAGAGTCTCAAAAGGTCTGAGCCTTTTTGTCTTCACATCAACTGACCTTTCCTTAAAATAGATGGCACAGAAAAATCCTTTTTGTCTGTGTAAGTGTGTCTAGCACAAATAAGGAAAGAGACGTTGAATAGTTCCAAAGGATATATTCTTGAAAATACTTCTTCAGTTTCAGCAAGTTCTTCAGAGTATGAATGGATCAGAGTCTTCTAATGAGATTCAGAACTAGCTGTATCAGAGTCTTCTGCAGCGTGTGTGCTTCTAACGTGTTGATCATCAGAGCATTTTGACATAGAACTTCAGTACTTGGCAGCGTAGGTACTTTCAGAAACTTCTGTAGACTAATGCTTTGAGAAACTCTTCAATCAATATTCTTTTATACTTCTGATGCTTCAGCTTCAGATGCTTCTTATTATCTTCAGATGCTTCTGACTCAGAATGTTCTGGAGCTTCTTGCTTCAGATCCTTCTGGAGACTACGCTCAGGATCTTCTGTGAGGAGCAAACAGATTCTTCTGTAAGGTGCATCTGGCGCTTCAGAGTCAGAATAACTTCTTGTATTCAAGGCAGATTTGCTTCTAGAGAGTTAATATAACTTCAATCTGCAGTAAAACTCTCAAACAAATTTTAGAGTATATAATTCTTAAATATAAATTTCCTAACAGTTATCATCAAAACAAAGAGTAATTATTAAGAACCAATCTGTGTTCTAACAGATTCAACTTTTAAGTCTATTCCAAAACCACCTCCTACACAAAAACAATCTGTTACTGCTCCACCTCATGTATCTGTTCCATCCCCACAAAAATCATCTAATCATGTTTCCATCTCTCCTGTAAAACAATCATCTGTACCAAAACCAACAACAACAAAACCACAAATTCAGACTCCACAACCAGAACTACCAAGAAAACCATCTGCACCACAAAAACCACAATCAGAACAACAACCATAAAAGCCTTCTGAACAACAAAAACAACCACAAGAAAAACAACCATAAAAACAATATGAACCTTTACAAGAAAAAGACTCTGAACATCAACAACAAAAATCATCTGAATCTTAAACACAACAACAAGAGAAACAACCACAATCAGAAAATCCACCATCCAGCACATCTGAACCCACTGCATCTGTACCAGTTACTTCTGAACCTATAAAAGTAACATCTGGTCCACCCATATCAGAACCACCTACATTTGAACCCTCATCAAAACCTTCTGAAAATCCTTCAGAATCAACCAACCCGTCTGGAACCAACATCCCTGAGACAGAAGTTCTAGATGTTACACCTCTGAAAACTGTCTTTCAAGTGTCTTCTACCTCTTGCACACCAACCACATCATCCAATTCCTCAGAATCTGATATTCACCCAGATTTTCTGATATCCCCCTCTCACAGAGATTCTGAGGTAAACCACCAGAACCCCCTGTATCTTCTGAAGTTCTTATTCCAGATCCTACTCCCACACCTAAACCATCATCTGAAATCCTTATTCCAAATCCTATCCCAACATCTACACCAAGAACATCTGTAACTTCTGCCTCGTGCGAACAATTCTCAACTTATCTTCACAACCTTTCCTATGGTTTCAAACTCAAAGATTTCTATGACATAGTTGAACCATCTGACCCTATCACTCCTTTCAAACCCAAACTTACAATCATTCTACCAACTGTGCTTCTAACTTATATTAAATCAATGTCAGAAGTAGGTTAATTAGATACAATATCATACTCTACTAAATCTGCAAAAGCTGTTACTTCTGCTAAACTTGTTTCATCTGATAAACCTGCTGCTTCTGATAAACCTGCAAAGTCTACTTTCCAACCTTACTCTAATAAACCCTTTGATGTGGTTTCCTATGACACCAAAGCAAAACCAAATCTGATGAATTCCTTAAATAGATCAAAACTTGACAAATCCCCTGAAATTCCTTCATACCCTACTACCCTCCTCCTCTGATCTCCATTCACAAATCCATATTTCCACCTACTCCCCAACCAAAGCCAATCACCTTGGAGACTCTGTTACACCCCAAACCTAGACTAAATGTTGATCATTTATTTACATGTTTTTTTTGCAAGAAATACAAAAGTATTTAGGTACTGTACAAAGGAAGTGTTCAGCAACAATGGATGCAAAGGAATCTAATGTCATTTGGAATGGCTTCATAAACAGATTCAACACTGTAGCATCAAATCTGAAGAACATATGTTCTGATGATGCGAAGCTCATATTTGCTGAAGATGCTAGAAGTCTGTTCTGGACTGTTAAGAGATCTGGACCACTGCTTCTTACAGATGCTCCTTCATCATCAGAAGAGCCTACTGAATCTACATCAGAAGACAACCCTTTGGCCATGACTCTGATAGAACATCCTTCTGGCTCTACTGCTCCAAGCTCTAAAGCCCCTATGGAAATTGACTTTGTTCAAGCTTCAGAAACTGTTCCACCTTCTTCATCTGAGATTAAGAAAGAACATCCAGATCTTGAGGATAAGATTGCAGTTCTGGAAGCTGGTCAATCAGAAATCAAGTCGTGGATGGATAAACAGGACAAGAAGTCTGAAGACATGACTCAGTGGATGTCCCAACAGGATCAGAAGAATGAAACAATGGCTAAATGGATGACTAAACAAGAACAGTCCTCTTCTGAGATCACGAATCTGTTGAAGATGCTTTTGTCAAAACACTCTTAGTTTATTTTTTTTCCTGATGTTTGCATATGTATTTTTGAATATCTTCTGATGTGTGTACTCTTGCTCTGAATTAAATGGATGAATGTTTCAAAGGTTTCTCCACATGATTTATCTCATTTATTGTTTCCTTTTATTTGTCTTTTCAAAGTTTTTATTTTTTGCTATGACAAAAAAGGGGGAGAAAATATAGATCTGAACCGTTTAATTAAACTTCACCAGAATGAAACTTCAGACATATCAATTTTATCTAACATTAAATCTAAGTATTTCAGAACATTTGATAAGTACACTCTGAAAAAGAAACTCTAAGTCTCTCAGATCAATTGACACTATGCAAGACTCTGACTCTGAAATTTGCAAGACAATCTGACTCTCAAATGTTAAAAGAACAATCAAGCTCTAACTCTGAAAAATACTCAAGACAAAAGGGAAGTTTCTATTCCTTATTTGTATTTAATTCAGGGGGAGATTCATCATATCAGGGGGAGTTATAATTATTCTATTTTTAATTAAACAAAATTTCTGATGTTTTTGTCATCATCAAAAAGGGGGAGATTGTTAGAACACAGATTGGTTCTTAATAATATCTCTATGTTTTGATGATAACTATTATGAAATTTTGTAATTAAGAATTATATACTCTAAAATTTTCTTAAGAGTTTTTACTGCAGATAGTAAAGGAATTATCACTCTAGAAGAAAACAAGAACTGAACATAAGAAATATGCTAGACTCTGAAGCGCCAGATGCATCCATTAGAAGATTCTGAATGCTGCCAACAAAAGATTCTGAGCGTAGCCTCCAGAAGGATCTGAAGCAGAAGCTCCAGAAGGATCTGAAGCAGAAGCTCCAGAAGGATCTGAAGCAGAAGCTCCAGAAGAATCTGAAGCAAGCCAGAAGCATATGAAACAAAGAAGAATTATGTATGAAGAGTTTTCAAAGCATAGTTACTACAGAAGATTTTGAAAGTACTAAAGCTGCCAGTACTGAGGATCTGACTCAAATATGCTCTGAAATTAAACACGCTAAAAGCACACCTGCTGCAGAAGACTCTGATTCAGCAAAGCTCTGATCAACATCAGAAGGCTCTGATGAATTTAGACTCTGATGGAACTTGCTGAAAATTGAAGAAGAATTATTCAAAGATTATATCCATTGGAATAATCCAAACGACTCTTTCCTTATTTATGCTAGACACAAGAACACAGACAAAAAGGATTTATTTGTGCTTTCTTCTTCTAGGAAAGGTCACTTGATGTGAAGACAAAAAGGCTCAGACCTTTTGGACACTCTTCTCAACAAGAAGCTCTCTTGGATCAGCTGCCTATAAAAGCAAGTCTTCACCCATCTTCTTCACTTGACGTTTTTATCCAAAAGAAATCAATATTCAAAGCTCTCATACTATTCATATTCTTTCTAAGAATTAATTTCTCTGTTCTTAATATTTAAGTGAAAAATCACAGTTGTGATAAAGCTTTTTAGAAGCAATTTAAACACTTGTATTTGTATTACATTTGATTGTAAACCTTAAGAAGATCCAGTTAGGATCAGTTGTTCTTGAGAAGACTTTGAACAATTGTTCTAAGTGCTTACTATTGTAATCAGTTGATTAAATAGTGGATTAAGTCATTGTTTGAGAAAGGCAAATCACTCTAGGAAGGGTGGACTGGAGTAGTTGAGTTCAACGAACCAGGATAAAAATACTTGAGTTTTATTTATAAGTTTTAATCTTTATACTTATTTAACCCCCCCCCCTTCTAAGTATTTTCTCACCTTCATCTTGTTCCCATGATAAAGCATTGATGCTTTCCCCCCAAGATAGCTTTTATCCCATCATGTACAAGAAAAGGAGAAGAGTATAGATAAGCCTGAACTTGAAGAGCTTAAGAGCAAGAACGAATTCAAAGCATTTCCAAATACGGTGACTTGAAGAAGAGAGTTTGTCATTATTTACCTGCTATGTTCATAAGAATTCTCTAGCTGAAGGTCTTTTAGCTACATCTGGAAGTAAGCAATCGACTTTGAAGCTTGTAGACTTTGTCTGAAGTCATCCTAAAATGGAGAGATTACCGTACGAAAAGACAACAAAACCATTATGGATGTGTGCCCATGTTGATAGCACTTACTGTCAAAAAGAAGAATCCAATTATTAACTCCCAAGGGATTCGTCTGAAACATGACTAAGGATAAAATGGAAACCCATTCATTATTATCAATATTTCATAAACATGATCCAAACACAATATGGTGAAACAGGAAACAATCATCAGTAGGGTCGACAACATATTCCGCATTCATTACTTTGTCCAGAACACCATCAAACATGTTGAAACAACATTAACACAATTAACTCTCAGATTCATTCCCCAAAACATACTCCAAACAATTTCAAATAGTTTCCAAAACAGCCTTTTACAAAAATCCTGAAGCATTCAATATGTAAATCAGAAGATTGATTCGCTAAAGCCTATAAAAGCCAAGCCAATCTCAACCAAAAGGGAGAGGACAGTTTTCACGAACACACAGAAGAGAACATATATTCAAAAACATCCACAAACCAAGAATCTCATCACAGCTAAACAAAACCTAAGAATTTCGCGAAGAAGAAAGTCAAGAATTTATCTTTTCTGTTACTCCACCGCGAAAATAGGAGGAACACGAATTTACAAAGCAAAAAAACACTCACAGACAAAAAAAACATATACACAAAAAACCCTAAACACAGAAAATCACAAAACATAAATACAGAGAGAAAAGGGTCCGAGAGGCTTATCTTTCGCGCTGCCGCTACCAAAAATTGCAAATCCACCATCATCGCCATCGCTATTACGAACTTCCTCCGTCCAAAACTTGCGGTAATCTTTCTATTTACGTCAAATTTATCGAAGCTTTGATGTGTTTGTTTGTTTTTCAAGTTTGAAGGCAAGAAAGAGATGCTGAGTGAGGGAAAAAGAAGAAGAAGTGGTCGGAGAAGAGAATTTGTGAGAGAGAGGATCAGAGAAAAAGAGGAGGAAACGACGCCGCGAGGGAAGAGGGTTGGGAATTTAGGGTTTCAATTGAAACCCCATTTCCCCTTTCTCTTGATGCTTCCGAACCGGGTCAGACGACCCAACTCCCCAACCCATTTATTTTTTTTAGTTGTTTTCTTTTGTAGTTATTTTATTGTATTTTTGTAATATTAATATATAATAATAAAAAACTAACAACTAACTACTAACACTAACTTAATCTTAAAAATCTGAATTTAATAAATCTAAAACTAATTTTCAATAAAAAAAAATAATTTAATTTAATTTAAATTTTGAGTTCAAATTTTCATTTCAATATCAAAAGTAAAAAATATGATTTAGGTTTAGGTTTTAATAATTAAAAATATAATAAAAATGCTTTAATCCTTTTCTCTTATAAATTATTAAAATCAATTGTTTGGCTTATTATTTCAAACCTCTTCTTGTTTCTCTAAAATAATGAAAATTTTAAAAAATAATAATACATAAACACTTTTTTTTATTAATTCAATGCTTCCTTCCGAACTTAATTAAATTTCTGACACTCTACTTAGACTTATATTCAAAAAATCTCAAAAATATCTTTTCTTCTCCACTTAGATTTAATTCAATATTAACTCAAAAACAACTGAAAATATTTTCATTTTCACTTAATTAATTTGACCTTTTTTTTATAAATAATTTCATCTTTTGATATCTTGGTTTAATTATCACAAAAATCATAAAAACAATTAGCCATAATTTCTAATTTCTTAAACTAAAAGCAAATTCACCTTTCAAAAATTAACCTTCCAATTATGCATCAATATCTCATTACCGACCAATATCACTGTTATCATCACCCATCACTTATACATCATTTTCAATTATCATTTGTCACTTTCATTTGTTTTGTCGTTTATATCCTCTCCGAAGGAAAGATTCACCACTTGACCCCCGTGTCAATGCCTTTACCCTCACCCTAGCCTTAGGATTTGAGTCCCCGTACTCACCTTTTAGGCGTCCCTCCGTGGACATTCTCCATTCATCCTTGCCTTAGGATTCGAGTCTCCGTACTCACCTTTTAGGCATCCCTTCGTGTACAGAACTTCCCCCTTTTCAATTTAACTTTTAACGTAGATAGGAGTCTCCGCACTCCAAGTAAGCGTTTTCATATGAACGCTTATTTCCCTTTGGAACTTTGACTCACAATCAATAATTCCTCAAACCCTTTAGGGGAACTACAGATACTCTGATTCCACTCCCGTCAGGATATGTAGGCATAAGATGCGATATCTTATCGAGTATACTTAGAAATAAAACCCTAGGTCTTTTACCTTTAAGTAGATAAACCATAGCAATAAACAAACATAAAACAAGAGGTTTCTATAGAGTACTACAGAAACTTAGGATGTTAGCACCTTCCCTAAGTTTAACCAACCCCGAACCTAAACTCTCTAACCTTTGCATTTGCATTGCATTGTGGGTATTTCGATCTTTTTCCTTTCCTTTGGACAAATCAAAGACCGGTTGTAAATGAATTAAGATTCAAGTTAATCAATTGCTTGACATCCAAATTTCAACGCGACAACTGTCAAACGCTTCGTTGCAGAACTCAAGACCATTGTCGGTTCTCAACCTCTTAACCTTTCTGCTAGTTTGAGTTTCGACCAGAACCTTCTAACTTTTGAAATTCTAAAAAGTTTCATCCTTCGTCTTCTGGATGAATACCCATAGCTTTCTGGAATAGTCGTCAACGATGGATAGAAAATACCTTGCACCTGAGTGTGAAGTACTCCTTACAGGCCCCCAAAGATCAACATGAATGTAATCCAGAGATCCATGTGTTTTTTTCTTACCTTTGTTAAACTTCTCCCTATAGGATTTACCAAATACACAAGATTCACAAAACTCCAACTTTTCGAATTTGTCACCTCCTAGCAATTTTTTCTTCCCCAATTCGACGAGGCCTCTTTCACTGACATGACCCAATGTCATGTGCCATAATTTTGTCTTCGACACAGGTTTCGTGGATGAAACATTTGTCGAACCATTTACAACCTCATCCGCAAGGGAATACAAGCCTTAATTCTTCCCGCATCTCAAGACTTCCTTCAACCCTTTCATGACTCCTAAGATACTTTTCTCTCCTTGAAAAACATATCCCTTCCTGTTGAATTCACCAAGAGAAATTAAATTTCTCTTCAAATCAGATACATACATGACTTTAGTCAATAACCTTATTGATTCATCATGGAGTTTGAATCTCACAGATCCAATACCTGCAATTTTGCAAGATTTGTTGTTTTCCAGCAGCACCGATCCATCATCTTGATCACATAACTCCTCGAACAATTCTCTGTTTGGAGTCATGTGTCAAGTGCAACCTGAATCCATAATCCACTCTTTTCTTGAGTCGTCACTTGAAACCACAAGAACATCAGATGAGTCGAAGTCATCTTCAACAATAGATGTGTTACCATTATCCTTACCTCCATGATCTTTTAGGCGTTCAGGGCATACATTTCTTGTGTAACCCTCCTTCTTACAGTGATAACATCGAATACCAAATGTTTCGCCACTATAAGACTTATGCTGACTTTTACCTTTCTTCTTGTCGAACATAGCATCCTTTCGCAAGAATTTTCCCTTAACGGCCAAACCTTCGCCCACCGTCGAAGGTTTATGCTCCTTTCGTTCGTTCAAGTCCTTAGAATACAAGGCTGGTTGAACTTCTTCAAAGCTTAGGGACTCCTTTTCATATAAGAGAGTTTCTTTGAAGTGAGCATGTGTTATGGGTAAAGCACACAACAACAACAATGCTTGATCTTCATCATCGATCTTCACATTAATATTTTCAAGATCAAGAATAAGCTTGTTGAACATATCCAACTGCTCAGCCAACACTTTATCTTCACTCATCTTGAATGAATACAAAGCTTGCTTCAGGTAGAGTCGATTCACCAGAGATTTGGTCATGTACAAACTTTCAAGTTTCACCTATAACCCCGATGTTGTAGTCTTCTTTGATACCCGTCGAAGAACCTTATCACCAAGGCTCAACAATAATGCGTTGTTGGCTTTCTCAATCATGGTTGTCTTTTCTTTTGTCATTAATGCAACGTCCATGGATGCCTCTCCCTTCAACGCTTTCAAGCAATCCTGCTGAAACAGTAGGACTTTCATCTTCAAGCGCCACAGACCGAAGTCGTTTACTCCGGTGAACTTTTCAATCTCATACTTTGTTGAAGGCATATTCTCCACGCTCACCGCATCAATTTGTTGTGAATAGAATGACTTGAAACAAAATATAAATGATTTCTTTATGATCAAAAAACACACAAGGGTTAGGGTTAACAAAGAAAACAAGGGAAAACAATAAGAAACAACAAGTATTGGTTATAAATTGCTATTGTTTCCTATATCTATCAAACAAGATTACAAGTATACAAGAATAACAAATAATCTCTCTCTCTCTCTCTCTTGAATTAAAATTTTATCTTCCCGTGTTTTCTTATGCAAGATGAGAGACTAGCATGCTATTTATAAGAAAACTAACACACTAACCTAATGAGCTTTTTAACAAACTCATTACAAGCTAACTTAGGGTACATGCTAACTTAAACAATTGAGCTTACGAGCAAGACTCAATTCAACATGCTAACAAGCCTAGCAATACTGACTAATGTATGTTAGAACAAATTTCGACTACAACACACATTACTTTGGCAGTAGCCATGCGAACAAACTTCGACCTCATGCTTAATTCCTGTCAAATCAGAAGCTACTCTCGACCATATTAAAAATCGATCCATTATCTCACGCATACTAATTAAATAATTTAAACAATAAAAATAAAATCTCTTTATAGTTGCTGTTACTACACATGTTGTGTGTCAATGCCAGATCCATTTCTTTCTCACTTTTTTATTCCTTATTACAGTTTTCATTCTTCCTATAACTTTTCGATTCCTTACTTCACTTTAATATGAAATTATTCAATATCATTAACCAAAGCAAAACCAAAACCAAAACCAAAATTCTTTCTAAACTTTAAGAAAGAATCTTAAGCTATGTTCTATAAATGATGTCCTAGGCGTCCAATTAAATAAATAATCACACAAGAGTTTCATCATAGATAACAACTATATGTTTAGTGATCACAACACAAATATTTACATATATAAGTCTAACATTCATATTTTCTTTTTTCTTGCAAGCCTTTATTAATATTTTGAGAAAACATGGAAGCGCTGGGTGTAATCTGGGAAGTTGCTAAAAGTTTGTTCAGTTGGACAAAAGCACAAGCTACCTATGTTTATAAGTTGCAGGAGAATCTGGAATCATTGATGGAAAAATGGGAAGATCTTCAAAACAAGAAAAAGGATGTACAAATAGAAATTGACAGAGCTGAGAGCACAGGAGTCATGAAAAGAACAAATGAAGTGATTGGTTGGCTACATAAATTTCAAAAACTTGAAGAGGTATTTTTCATACTAGCTTTTAATTTCAAGTTTGGAAATTGAAAACTAAAGCTTGTTATCAACTCAACTAGTTACATATAAGTTTATTACAAGTTAAATTATATTTCATGCATGGTTTTAAATTGTGGTTGCAGTCGCGAATACAGTTGCGGTTGTTGGTGTTGCGATTGCAGCCATTGCGCTTGCAGCAATACGCATTGCAGCCGTTGCGGTGTAAATTTTAATTGGAATATATTTGAAATACTTCACTGGAAAACTCGAGATGTTAAATCAGATATAAATTGAGTTTTTGTGTTCTCTAATGTTTAGCTTTGATAAAAATATGTGAAAAAAACCTGGGTGAAGTTGTTTAATGTGAATCCTAATGTAGTTGGATGCCATGATTTAAAATCATACGGTAATTATGGTTTGATGCGGATGCTGAGACTACTGCATCAGAAATATTACGGCTGCAATTGCGGTTGCGGACTGTAATTTAAAACTATGATTTAATGTATGAACACCAAATTAGAAAGGAATGGAAATGATTATATTAAAAAACAATCATGTTTATATACTTTTATATTGGATGAAGCAAACTTTTTATTAGCGATGAGTGCGACTAAGTTTCTTAAGTAGCGTCGAGTTTGTAAAGAATGAAAGTGGTATGATCCCTACAGAACAAACTCTTGGAGAGGGATGAAACATTTTAAGCTGACACCTACACACCATATTAGAGATTAGTCTCATAGACGGTCATTTGGACCAAAGCATGTAAACCCACTGAGGTGCTAAAGTTTTAGTTATGGTGGATTATTTTTTAAACATATTGAGATTCTTTCTAGACTTCCTACCTACTTCATATGTTCATGATTGTCTATTTATAACAGAAAATAAAAGATATTCCCAATTCTCAAGAAGTTCAAAGTAAGCAATGTTTGAACGATGTTTCAAGCTACAAGTTAGGGAAAACAATTGTTAAGAGGCTTAATGACGTGAACGGCCTGCTTGCTAGAGCTGGTAATCTGCAGATTGCTCTGAAGCAACCACCTAAACCTATATATGAGATGCCTTCTAATGAGACTATAGGCTTAGACGTTATGGTCCACAAAGTATGGAATTCTCTTAAGGATGACACTGTTGATGTAATTGGTTTATATGGAATGGGTGGGGCTGGAAAAACAACCCTTATGAAAAGAATTCACAATGAATTAGGAACGAGGGACCATAGTTTTGATCTAGTGTTGTGGGTAGTGGTTTCTAGAGATTTTGATATCAATAAACTAGTGAATGACATCGGCAATAAATTAGGAATTGAGGAAGGTTTTTGGAATAGAAGTACTCAAGAACTAAGAGTATCAAAGATTTATGACCGACTGAAAGGAAAAAGGTTTTTGTTGATGTTAGATGATTTGTGGGGAAAACTAGAACTAGAAACAATAGGAGTTCCAGCTCCGAAAGAAAATAACAAATCAAAAGTAATGTTCACGACACGGTCTGAAGATGTGTGTGGTAAAATGCAAGCTCAGAAGAAACTCAAAGTGGAATGTTTATCAGATGAAGAAGCATTTGATTTGTTTTGTAAGAAAGTAGGTGATGAGACTTTAAAATGTCACTCAGAGATCCCAAAGCTAGCGCGTGAAATGACTAAAGAATGCAAAGGATTGCCGCTAGCCTTAATCACTGTGGGAAGTGCCATGGCTGGAGTGGAAAGTTTTGAAGCTTGGATGGTTGCGAAAAATAATTTGAGGAGTTCTCCTTGGACAGCCTCAGATTTAGAGGATAAAGTTTTCCGTATCCTCAAGTTTAGCTACGACAAACTTCCAGATAAGGCACATAAAAGCTGCTTCTTGTACTGCGCACTATACCCAGAAGATTATGAAATATACATTGATGACCTTATTGATAGATGGATTGCTGAGGGATTTCTCTGTAAAGATGATATGTGTGTGTATGATATGTACAACCAAGGGAAATCTGTTATTGAAAAATTAACTCTTTCGTGCCTATTAGAGGAGGGTGTTGATATTGAATATCACACTTATCTTAAGAGGAATAGTAGGACAGTTAAGATGCATGATGTGATTAGAGATATGGCACTATGGTTAGCTCGAGATGAAGACAAAAACAAAGAGAAGGTTGTAAATGAGGGAGAAGTATTTTCAATGTCAAAAATGGATTCTCAAACATTGAATGTTGTAGAGAGGATTTCAATAATATATGATGGAAATTTTGAAGAAAATTGGAACCTACCAGCTTGTCCAAATCTCATCACCTTTTGCTTTAACATTCGACATTGCATTAGTAATAATAATCATGATTTATCAACAAAATTTCCTTCCATGAAAAGGTTGAGAGTGTTGGATTTATCATATACTGATTCTGTTCAGATAATCTCCCCAGAATTATGTGATTTAATCAACTTGGAGTTCCTTAACATTTCAGGAACATATGTCCGTAAGTTGCCCATTGAATTGAAGAAGTTGAAAATTTTGAGGGTACTCCTTATGGATGATATGAAACGTCTAGCAGTTAAAGGAATTCATTTGGAAGTGATAGAAAGTCTTAAACAATTAAAAGTGTTTAGATTTAGTGTAAGTAAATCATATGAGTGTATAATCTATAGTGTACAATTCGAGATATCATTACTAGAGAAGCTGGAATCGTTACCAAAATTGGAGGAACTGAGCATCCATTTAACTGGCACCACTAGTATGCAGAGACTATTTCACTCCACCAAATTACGAGGTTGCTCTAGACATCTTAGGCTTAATTTGGTTGAGCTAGGCACACTTGAAATGTCCACATTATTAGCCTCCATTTCAGAATTAACTCATTTAGACGGCATACTTCTTTCAAAGATACACTGCCTCATGGATGGTCCATTGGTTACTGAAAAATGTCATCTTGGCAAACTTCGACAAGTGCGCATACATTTTTGTAATTCAATTACTCATTTGACTTGGTTGACGTATGCCCCACTTCTCGAGGATCTTTGTGTTTTTAGTTGTAATTCAATTGAACATGTGGTGAAGGAAGCCAAAGATGAAGAAGAAGCTGGCTCTGAATCTAAGAATAAGAGTATATTTACAAATCTTAAAGATCTTTGCCTTGAAAGAATGCCAAGTCTAGTGAGCATCCACGAAAGAGCTTTGGCATTTCCTTCCCTAAAACGTATTCTTGTAACTGATTGCTATGAACTGAGAAAGCTTCCTTTAAACTCCAGCTTTGCTTCCAATAACAAATTGGTTGCAATCCAAGGAGGGTCTGACTGGTGGAACAATTTAGAGTGGGATGACACAATTATTGAACGCTTACTACGTCCTAAAGTTCTACAAATTTATGGAGCATACAGAGGCGCTCTAGGTGGTAAGTATTGACACAATTTAGAGTGTATTTCCATTCCAATTTCATTTCTGCTCTTTGCTTATTAACAAGGCTTTATATGTGTACCTTTCTTCTTCATTTTCTTTGTTAATTTTAGTTTGTTGTTGCTTTATACTACTCAATCTTGCCTATGCATTGTTGTTTATGTACAATTTCATTGCGCGCGTATTGGGTTTTCTTGTTCTAGTTTTACGCATTTTACAATTTCCAACTAGTTAATCATTTCGAGTTTAAAAGTTGGCACATTTTTTGTCCTACATCAAATTAGGTGTGAAATATTACGGGTTTAAAAGAACCAAACACAAGTTGCCGGCCAGCTCCATATAAAATCAGTAAACTAGCCTATGTTTTTCATTAACAGAAACATAGATTGATAAATTTACTAACATAGTTGTTCAAACATGGTTTGTTTCATTGAATGAGACAGACAGCTTACTATGTATGTGGACTTGACCTATTCATAGATTAGTATTCTACTTATACATCATTTGCGCATAGTTCTCACTTAATGATTATGGCACAACCATGTGCAAACCAAAACCTAAACTATCTAGACCACTACTATAATAACAACATTTGCCATTTATTTTTGTAAGTTCTATGTTGAAAAGTGATTTGATTTTAAATACAAGTGTCCATTGAGTCTTTAAATGCGTGTAATGTTGGCCAAAATGTGTGGAAAGGAAAAAGAAACTCCAAATTTAAGCAACGAGGGAGCCCAACCGGTTTTCAAATGCATCATTCGCATATGTTTGGTATCCAAGTGAAACACGGCTAAGTTTGAAAAAGCTAACGTATGTAGCTTTTACTAAACGTGGATTTAAACGTGAATTTTCATCGCGAGAATAAAAGTTTTCAAACACAGTCTTAATGTTTATGCTTTAAAGTGAACAACCAAATGTGCATATAAATAGAAACAAGGGGACATATAGTAAAAATAACTCCGTACTTTTCGAAGGACAATTTAATAATGTTGTGAAATAATATCGTGAATAACAGAATAAAATTATGAGATAAAATTTGAGTTTTTTGAACAAACACGAGAAATTCTATTAAATTTTACAAAAAAGGGAGAAGAAGGAAGAAGAAGAATAATAATTAATTAAAACTCTTTTACTATTCACTTTCTCAATAAAGGTTCAAAAATTACAAGTGAATACCAACATTTATAGTTTATTTATAGACTACTAAACTAACTTAGACTACAAGCTAACTTAACAATTGGACTTATAAGTAAGGTCCAACTCGACATGCTAAATTAAACACAAACGTAACAAATTTCGACAACATGATTGAACAGACTTCAACTACAACATGCACAACTTTTGTTGAATCATGAAACTATTCTTGTCGACATTAGAGTTCGATCCAAAATACCACAAATCTCCACCCTGAAACAAACTCAACACTAATAAGGGAACAAACTAGCTTCCATCATGCAACTTTATCAACTGCATACAGTGGAAAAACTTGCTACTTCGCAATGTCTTGGTGATCATATTAGGAGCATTGTTATCAGTCGAAACCTTCAGCACTTGAACTTCTTCACGCTCGATTATATATTTAAAGAAGTGCAGCCTCACATCGATGTGCTTGGTTTACTCATGAAAGCATAAATTCTTCGACATGTGTATTGTATTTTGACTATCGCATTTAATAGTGATAACTCAAGCTTGAAGCTTAAACTACTTGACAAGATCTTCAAGTCACAATGCTTCTTTCACAACTTTAGTGATGGCGATATACTCCGCTTCAATGGTTGATAAGACAACATCCTTCTGAAGTGTTGTTTTCCAACTGAATGTTGTGGCAAATATAGTGAACACATATCCAAAAATAGATTTTCTAGTATCCATACTGTAACACCCCCTTTCTATACCCCCAAATAATCACATAATCATTTAGGCACATATTAAAAAATTTAATCAGAGTATAGTTATAAACATGGTATAAAAGAGGTATGTCACATTATACGTGAAATTAAAACATACAACACCTGCTCAACAAAAGATATGCAACAGTGGGGTAACTTGCAACAGAGGAACTTAGTCCTTACACCCACATCTCAATATTTAGAATAAAAACGGAAAATCTAAACATTGAATAACATCAAACATATAAACATATATGTACATCATCCAATATAATTCAACAAAAGACATGTTTTCATAAACATTCAACATCCAGATACATATACAAATGTATCACAAAAATAATCATACACAATCCTAGCTACCCGGTGCTACATATCAGAGCCGACCGACCAAAAGATAAAGACACGCTTCACAAAAAGACCTCCAGCCAACCTACTCTGCAATGCCTCATAGAGCACCATAAAATAGCAGAAGGGTGAGAAATATTATCACAATAACAATGCATATAATTATATATAGCATAAAGTACACATATTCTCCATTCTCACCACAATTCATCACAATTCACTCATATACTTCACAATGTATATATAAATATATATATGGATAATAACCAAGCATATTCATCATGCATACATCCACAATTCTCATCATTCCACATAAACATACACATATTATGTTTATTCACCAATGCGCCATATAAAGATGATAAATGCAAATCATAGAGACCGACTCACGACTCTATGCAGATGCAAATGCGGTACCGACTCAATCATCTCAAGTTCACTCTGGAACTTATTGGAACCATCGCTCGTTACCAATGTAACTCCCCGTCGGGCCTACGATGTTCACCCATTGCTCACACCCCACATGGGCACACAATGTTTATGGATTGCTCACACCCCACATGGGCACACAATCCGATTGCTCACACCCCACATGGGTACACAATCATTTATAGTCATCGCTCACACCCCACATGGACACACGATGATATCTACCCATTGCTCACACCCCACACGGGCACACAATCATTTGTAGTCATCGCTCACACCCCACATGGACACACGATGATATCTACATATTGCTCACACCCCACATGGGCACACAATGTTTATGGATTGCTCACACCCCACACAGGCACACAATCCGATTGCTCACACCCCACATGGGCATACAATCGTTCAGCAGATTCTCATAAGAATCACACAGCACAAGAATGCATATTATAATGCTTCATATGCAAAATGACTCATGACACTCTTGAAATGCATACATATTCACAAATATATTTTCATGCATTCATCTCATACCATCACATACAATGTTTATACATATTCACATCAATCTCACCATGCATTTACGTTTAATTTAAACCATGCATATATTTGCCAAAAGGTCACAATTCACAATCTAGGATTCACGCCATACGACCACCCACATCATATCATATAACAGCACACAAACTACACGTTCGGAAGAAGATCGATCACAACCGAATTAAAGAATCGACATTGGATGGAAATAACAAAAGAAAACAAGTTGCTGTCACGCTCGCTGGAATACTCGCCTAGCGAGGTCATTAGCGAACCAATCGCTACTGACTCGCCTAGCGAACCTGCTCGCGAAGACTGAAATTAGCTACTGGAAGTGTTCGCTACCTACTCGCTAGGCTGCTCGCCTAGCGAGCACCTCACGACTTCCCTCGCCACAACGAATAAGGGTCATTTTGGTTCTGTCCAAGTCTGGGAACGCTCGCTGGGTTGCTCGCCTAGCGAACCCTTCGCTACCTCACTCGCCAGACGCTCGCCTAGCGAACGTTGCGCTACTCAAAACCCCAACTGTCCAAAAATCATCAGAAGTTCATAAAACACCCGATTTTAACCAAACCAGTTCCAATAGTCTCGGCCTAATAATCCTCGACTAAACTACGCAATTTATTCCGAATTCTAACCGTTAAAACATCAGTTTCTATCGATTAAACCATTTCGACCTAAAATGGAATAAATGGAAAAACAACCAAACAATCCACACAAACACATACATAATGATATACCTTGATAAGATAATAAGATTTCACACCCTTACCCGATTGAAACGATTCTGTCATACCCCAAATTTGTCCTACCTTTTTTCAAAATTCTCATTTGCCCGATTTTGTTTTTAATTTACCTCGCTTATATAGCGTAGCGTATTTTCCAGCAAAAGCAGGCATTTTCTTTTTAGCCCAATAAATTTGCACCACATGGCATCCTTTTATTTATTATTATTTATGTTTTAACATTTTTATTATTAATTAGTTAAAATAGGATAGAATTATAATTATTTATTTATTTATTTGTTTATTAGAATAGAATTTGTTTTTTTATTAATCAAATTAGAATTAGTTTTATTTAATTAATTAACATAGAAAATAGATTTATTAAAATTAAAAGAAATTTAATTTAAGAAAAAGAAAATTGAAAAGATGAAAACACGGTAGATTTGGAATTAGGTTTAGTTCTTTTGGGATTATATAAGTTACTGTTCACAGACCCTAGGAATGGAGGGGATACTGTTCACCCTAACCCTAAAGATAACGGCCGCCCCTAATTCTGAAGGGCAACCCTAACTATCCCCAATTCATCCACACAAAAAAACCCTAAATCGAACACTGTTCATCTCTTCTCCCTCTCCCAAATCGGCGCCGACCACCACCCTCCGTTTTCTTCTTCCTCAACGCTCCATCACCATCTTCAACCGAACCTTCTCCTCTTTCTCCTTCACCATCCCTCAATCAAAACCTTCGTCTTCTCCCACTGCGAAAACCAAACCCTCACGAAACCAAATCTCTCACGAAATCCTCATCACCATGTTCATTTCCTTCAGCCTCAAATCATTAAAACACCCACATTCGGTCCTAAAACCTCACCATTTCTACCACCACCTTCCAAAGAGCAAGCTTGCGATCAAATATGTACGGATCCTCTCACGTCAACTCCCTTTGGTTCACCTTGTGGTTGTGTATTTCCTATGAAAGTCAAACTTACACTGGATGTAGCTCCTTATGCTGTTTTTCCAGTAGTGAACGAGTTAGAGATGTTGGATTTAAGCAACAATAAACTCAATGGGGTGTTGCCTTTGGAGATTATGCAGTTAGGAAACCTGGGTGTTTTGAATCTCAGCAATAATAGATTCGCTGGTCGAGTTTCGTCTCAAATTGGAGACTTAACGGCTTTGCAGGTTCCTAATTTGACCTAATGTGTTTTTTTTTTGGTAGTGTTCCATCTACATTTGGGAATTTGATGAAACTGAGGGTGTTGGATTTGAGCAAACAAAATCTTTCAGGTGAGTTACCTGTTGAGGTTTTCGGATTACCGAGTTTGGAAGTTGTTTGCTTTTGAGGTCTATTGATTTTGGTGAGAATTCTTTCTCGGGTAGTATTCCTAGTGATTTGAAGGATTTGGTGTTGTTTGGTTACTTTAGTTTGAGCGGAAATGCTTTCTCAGGAGATGTTCCTGAGTGGATTGGAGAGATGAAGAGTCTTCAGACATTGGATCTTTCTCGGAATAGATTTTCTGGTTTGGTGCCGGTCTCTTTAGGAAAACTTTGGTTAATGAAAACATTGAATCTTTCTGGAAATGGTTTCACTGGCAATCTTCCCGAGTCCATGGTGAATTGCACAAACCTTGTGGCTTTGGATGTTAGCCAAAATTCATTGTCTGGAGATCTTCCTTCTTGGATTTTTGGGTCGGATTTGGAGAAGGTTTCAGTGGCAGATAACAAAATGAGTGGTAGGGTGAAAAGCCCTCTCTATTCCTTGAAAGAAGTTGTGGTTCAGAGTCTTCAAGTTTTGGATTTATCTCACAATGCATTTTCTGGTGAAATCACTTCTGCTGTTTCACATTTAAGCAGCTTGCAGGTTTTGAATTTGTCGTATAACTCTTATGAGAGGTCTTCGAGGTCAGAATCTTTCAGATTCCCTCTTTGCTGAAGATGATGTTCAGCTACGTCTTGTTGAGGTAGATGAAAGTAGTGAGTTTTTACCATTGGTGTATGAACCAGCTAGCATTATTGCATATTGGGGAAAACGTCCTCGCTCCGTTGCAACTCACATTGTACAGTTACTATCTGTTGCTGGAGGTTTTCTTTCACGTGTTGCCTGGGATGTGATTAATAAGAAGGTTAAAGAGAATGAAGTCGCTAGGGCAATTGAAATACGAGAAATTGTGACAAGCTTTTGGGGTTGCGAATATGGATACGGCGTTGCCGAGTTTCAAACTGTGCGAGAATAAAGAATGGCACACAACAGCAGTTGATCCAAGCATTGCTCGAAATCTACCATGACAGGAACCGAGTAGAAATGGCATAAAGCGCGATAAGCACCATGCATTAAATTAGTTTAAAACTTATTCTATGTGTGGAACTTTATTTGGGGCTGTTTGTTTTGGATAACCCAAGGTCTGTTATGAATCTATGGATTTTGTTTCTGTTACCTGTTTGGCCTTATCTGTTTGTTTTACAGGTTGATTCCAATTTCTATAGTAGCATTGGTGGTTTGATGTCTTGAAGATGCCGTTAGTATCTCAAGGATCCGACGGCACCTTGTTTCAAATTGGAGTCCAACATCGAACATCTCTACAATAATAGCTTCGATCCTATGATGTCGCAACTCATCGGCAAACTATGCTCTAGCAGAAGGACAACAATAATTGCAGCTGATGTCGTGATGAAGCCTACGTACAAATGGTTACCGTTTTGGAGGTCTCAAGTTCATGGAGGATATTCTGTTGGTTAATGCAGGTTGTGGATAATTTTTGTGCAGGTTGAGACACCGAAAGAGAACCACATACGAGAACGAAAGAGGAGGGGAGGAACCACTTGTCACAAGGCTCGACATCGTCTTCACTTCCTATCGCACAAATATGAACAACTTCACACAACGCCCTCCAGGATTTGCGTTGCATCGTTAGCGATCCAACAACCGGTTCTTTTTTATCAACGACGTTGACGAAAGCGGTGTCGGTAATTAATGAATCATTTTGACATATTGTGCTAGGTTTTGCTTATTGTTGTTCTGCGTGAGTTCTTTTTGGTCGTGTGGTGATTGAATCTTATAGCGTACTAATACCACACCTCGTGCAGATTCAAGAGCCTTCAGTTTTTGTTGTTCATATGATGTTATCCTGCTGGTAGATTTAAATATTAGTCATATAATAGAGCTGTGAACTCATTTAAATATTGTGCATTCTGTATTTTCAAATCATGGTTGAACTGATGTTTGGTGTTGATTAGGGAGTGCAGTAGGTCTGGTATTGATAATGTGGTGAGCTAATCTTTGTCTTTTGTATAACATTCATTGCTAATAAAGTGGTTGTTGCACAGGTATCCACCTTTCAGGTACAATAGCGATTCGCAACGGTGGCATGACATTTTCAGCTTTTGTGAGGTTCAGTTTTTGTGGATTGCAGCAGTTGGAACCGGTAGCATTTTGATTCTGCAGCAAAAAGTCGAGTAGCCGCAACACGAATTCGCAGAGCAATATCACCCACAACAAGATGAAAAGCACAGATTGCGCTGCTGCAAACTCGAGGCTGCGTTGATTTAGTTCATACAAAGTTCAGTGTCCGAAGCCACGTTGGTAAAGCTTCGAATCTTTATTCTTTGGTTCGATTGTATATCAGCACCCAATTAAACTTGATTGCTGTCGGTGATGCTTTCCTTCTCCATTTTTTTATTGTGTTTCCAATACCGGTTTATGTCTTTGTGTTGTCGTAAACTTCGTCGGTATGCTGTTATTGTTTTGATGCAAATAGAGCATATGTTTTTTTATATATATTATTATTTTGCTTTGATTCAATGCTGAATGCTGAATACGGTTGATACCACACTGTCATTAACTGGTTGCCAAGTTACAATATGATGTTTTGGCTTTGATACAAAATTCTGATATGCTGCTACTGATAAGATAATTACCGTTGCAATTATGCGTAAGCTTGTGTATCTTTCCATGACTATTTTCTTGCTGCCGCCGTGATGATTCGATTATTTACGTTTTATGTTTGAATGATTTAAAGTCAACATGCTTTTGCTCTTTGATACTAACTTTGGTTTTATATGCATGATTACTTGCATAAACTTTAATGTTCATTTTAGCATGAATTCAAGGTTGGATCTTAAATATTGAATTGGTCTGTTGTAGCACTTGAAAAGTGATAAATTGATAAAGGCGTACCTAGGAGCAGTAACACAAATTCACAAAATTCATGTATATCATTTTACTCTTTTTTCTAAAAATATTGATGTGTTGTGTATTAAATCCTTGGGTTAGGTTTAGTTAGTTAAACATGTTCAAGCATCTCAATTTAAAATAAGTGGAGAAGAATTTTTTCTTAAACAAACATTTTCAACAAGTTATTCAATTCTAGAGTAGTATTTTCGAATTCGACTAATTATTTCTCAACATATTTAATCTATATTTTGCCTAATTAATTTATCGAAAATAGTGGGCTCTTGGGGTCTAGCATCCCTTGAGTCTTTGAACAACTGCTCTTGAGGCGCACGCCTTGAGTTATGGTTGTTCCGTCTTTCGATTTTCAAATTGTTTTTTTTTTCATTAAATTTATTTGAAATTTCTTAAAGATATTTTTAATTACTCTTAGATTTTTTATAAGGAATTTCAATTACTCTTTCTTTTAAAAAATATATTTCTAAATTATTACCAAATAATATTTTAAATATTAAATTAAAAAAAGCTACTTTATTATTAAAGTTAAAATATTTTCTAAGATATTAAACTTTTTCTTCAAAAATAATTAGTTATGACTAATCTTTCTCAAAACTTTTTACAATCGATTAATTTATTTTATCTATAAAAATTAAAACTATTTTTCTTAATCAAATTAAACTATCTTCTTAAAATAATTTTTTAAAACAATTAAATTCTTGGATCTCGCCTTCCTTGAATTTTTTTTTTTTAGCGACCGCTCTCGAGGTGCACACCTCGAGTTGTGACCCTTTCGATCTTATTTTCTAGAGTACATGGCACGCCTAGTCTGAGTACGCTAATTCATTCAAATTATTTTTCTAAATTAAATCACGAAAGAATCGAGTTCTTGGAGTCGCGCATTCCTTGAATTCGAGTATGATCACTATTGAGGCGTACGCCTTGTATGGTGTGCCATTCAAACTTTCGTTCTTAAAATACCTCCATAATTATTTGGATAAGTATTCACTATCCATCAAACATATTTCGAATGAAAAAGGTATCATGGGGATCTAGCATTCCAATGATATCCCGATTAATCGATTGCGAGACTGGCGTCTCGTTTATCGAGTAGTCGTCATTCTCCCTTAAAATATTCAACCCTACTCTCTTCTCTCGCCCCCGTGCGATTGAAACTTTCTCAAACATATTTCGTAGAATCTTTCAAATGAAAAAGGTGTCGTTGGAATCTAGCAGTCCAATAATGCCCCGATTAATTGATTGCGAGGCTGACGACTCGTTTATCAAATAGTCGTCATTCTCTACCAAGTTGCCTAACTTAACTCCGCTTTCTTGCCCCCGTGCAATCGAAACCTTAAACCTATTCAAATATATCCTCTAACCAAAACATTCAATACGATAAACACTAAATCCCTCGCCCTCGTGCGATCTCCAACCTAAATACTTTCTCAAAGAACATTGTTTAGTCCCTTCTTTCGCGCATAACAAACTCGTGCTTCAGCCTCCCCTAGCGAGCAGACAAGTCAATGTTTAGCAGTTAGAATGCGACCTAAACTCTCGTTCGTTTACCAACCTTTTTACCGTAGTTAGCCGAACTACGGCTGCTCTGATTTCTCATTTATTAATGAGAATACGTAGGCATAGGATTGCGATGATCCTAGCGAGCACTTTTCCACTTTTCTTTCTTTCCCACCTTTAGGTTCCCATACCTTTTGCCAAAGAACATTGTTTAGACCCTTCTTCCGCGCATAACAAACTAGTGCTTCAGCCTCCCCTAGCGAGCAGACAAGCCAATGTTTAGCAGTTAGAATGCGACCTAAACTCTCGTTCGTTTACCAACCTTTTTACCGTAGTTAGCCGAACTACGACTGCTCTGATTTCTCATTTATTAATGAGAATACGTAGGCATAGGATTGCGATGATCCTAGCGAGCACTTTTCCACTTTTCTTTCTTTCCCACCTTTAGGTTCCCATACCTTTTGCCAAAGAACATTGTTTAGACCCTTCTTCCGCGCATAACAAACTAGTGCTTCAGCCTCCCCTAGCGAGCAGACAAGCCAACGTTTAGCAGTTAGAATGCGACATAAACACTCGTTCGTTCCCATACCAAACCTCCTTACCGTAGTTATCCGAACTACGGCTGCTCTGATCTCTCATATCTATTGAGAGTACGTAGGCATAGGATTGCGATGATCCTAGCGAGCACTTTTCCACTTTTCTTTCTTTCCCACCTTTAGGTTCCCATAGCTTTTACCAAAGAACATTGTTTAATCCCTTCTTCCGCGCATAACAAACTCGTGCTTCAGCATCCCCTAGCGAGCAGACAAGCCAACGTTTAGCAGTTAGAACGCGACCTAAACACTCGTTCGTTTACCAACCCTTTTTACCGTAGTTAGCCGAACTACGACTGCTCTGATTCTTCATTCTCCTCTGAATGTAAGATACGTAGGCACAAGATTGCGATGATCTTGGCGAGCACAATCCCCTCTTTTTCCCGTAGTCCCACGAACTACGAATGCTCTGATTTTCCACTTCTTAAAAGTGAAGATACGTAGGCACAAGGGCCCCAATCCTTGGCGAGCACCATATCTATAACCATCCATTCCCCCCATAGGAGAAGCCTTAGAAGAAAACAAATAAGCATAGTTAACTTTACTCTCGAATCGATCAAGAGGTTCCCGTTGAGTACAACGGACATGGGGGGTGCTAATACCTTCCCCTCATGTAATCGACTCCCGAACCTAGAATATTGGTTGCGACGACCATGTTCTTATCTCCTTTAAGGTTTTATCGATATTTTCCTATTCCATCCTTGGAATGAATAAAGTTCGGTGGCGACTCTGTTTCGAACAGTATTTTCCGCGGCCATCGCGAGGATCGTATTTTTCGAGGTACGACAGATTCCTAGAAGTTGTTCTTGATGATTTCCAAGCTTTCCTCTTTTCCTCCTCTTTTCTCTTCTTCCTCTTTCTTTCTCTCCTTTTCCCTCTTTTCTTTCTTTTCTCTCTTCTTTCTCTTATATATCTTTCTACTCTAATTCTTTCTATCTCTTTTTCTCTCTCAAAATATCTACTAATTCATTTTCTCACAAAATATCTAACTTATAATTAATTAAGAAATATCTAAAATACCCTCAAACTTAATTTCCCGAAAACTCTAAAAAATGTTAACATAACACAATATGCAAACATAACATATTAACACACCAATTCCACAAATAAAACAATAATCACCCAAGTAAAATAAAAGACTCGACAAAAATGGGAAAATCAGAATCGGGGCGTTACACATACAATTTGCATAATCAGAGTCCACAAATCCTTCAATTTCGACTTTGCTATCATCACCACAAGCTCCACCATAAATCATAAATCTGCTCAGAGACCCATTGATGTACCTAAGAATCCACTTTAGTATTTACTAATGCGTTTTCGGCCATATATTTGCTTTCAATAATCACTTTGTACGTTATGTCTGGCCTCGTACAGACCATATCATACATCAAAGAAACTACTATACTAGCATATGAAATCCTATTCATATATCCTCTTTCGACTTCAGTAATAGGAGTTTGAGTCGTACCTAGCTTGTATTGAGGATTAGTTGGAGTTAGAACAAGCTTTGAATTTAAAATACCATACGTGTCAAAAATCTTCTTCAGGTATGTCTCTTGAGATAAGTACAACGTTTACTGCTTTCTATTTCTTCGGATGTCAATCTCAAGAGTTCTGGAGGAAGCTCCCAAATCCTTCATGTCAAACTCCTTATCGAGTTCAGCCTTCACCTTCATAACATATTCGACATTGTTGTTTTCTATGAGGATGTCAGCCACAAAGTATATTCAACTATAAAATTAAGCTTTTATGATGTTAGAGGAAGTTCACGCAAAGAATCATGACCCATATTTTTCCTAGATGTGGGAAGAAAGGAGTTTCTACTTTCTTAAATCGTGGAGGAGGTGATTATCATCCCTAACTACCTTTTTTATTCTATTTTAGTGGGGAACATCGTTCAATATATCTAAAAAGTAAATTTTTCTAATAATAAAGATTGGATGAAGTAGTATTTATATGCAAACATCTTACTTTGCAACAATTGCCCAAATAAAAGGACCATTATTCCCTGCAATCATAAATTTTACACATTCATGCATTCGACATTTTTCTGGTCGTATTTTTTGAAATGGAGATACTATATTAAAGAAAAGCTAAAGAGGCATTACAAGAAGGTTCATTCCACGTAGGGATTAGACCAAACCATGTTTTTGAACCTAACGATATCCCAATACCAACCATGTGGTGTGCTTCCACATTGTTGGTCCTATTGACATAAACAAGAGTTGTGCTAACAAAACTATCAATCTAAGCCTTACAATCACTCACAATAGGATATAAACTAGAAACGTAATCAACATCATTAATACAATCCACTAATACCAGAGCATCAGACTGATTGATAAAGTTGTCCATCTTTAACTCCTTAGTTGTCTTGAGGCACCACTCAATACCCAAAAGCTCAAATGTAGCAAGGTCAGCGTAGCTGGGAATATGCTTAGAGACATTCATGAAGGTGTTGTTTGATGGATCCTTGATAGTGCACCAAAGAGAGATAAATCCTTCAGAGAAACAACCTGAACCAGTCATAATGGTCCATGATTTCCCATCAACCAAGCCAGTGATATTCTGCAATTCCTTGTGGCCTCCATTACCAATAAGGCTGGAAGCTTCGGACTCCCACGTAGCCAATGCTACGACATGAGGGTTAGAAGCATCCTTGTTAAAAACAATTGCATTTCTTGCATGCCAAATCTTCCAGAAACCTCTAAAAACAACCATACCAGTTGCAATATCTTTTGAGGATACTAACTTTGCTATCCAGTACAAGACATCATCATACCATGGTAACCTCAATCCAAGGTGGGAGTGTTGCACCCCAAAATTTGCCTAACATTTTTCTTACTTGGCTTTTGTTTCATTGCATTAGCATTGCATTGGTCTAGCATTTGCATAGCATAGCATTATTCATTTAGCAGGGGATCAAGTGTGGGTTATATCAAAAGGAGTCTATCTAGAGATCTTATCCAAGCTTGAGAGGTCACCAAAGTCATCAGAAAGTGGGTTGTGTTCTTGAGAAGTTTGGTTGCTTGTATGGGGTTCATCTCCTAACTTGGGGAGCCAGTTGAAGACCATTAGTGAATTGTGAAATCTTGATCATGGATAGAGTGTGGATAGAGCTCATTGGAGGCCTTGAGGGTCATGGTAGAGTTCATTCAAGTCATTATGCTAAATATGAAGAGTCACAGTTGAAGGTGTTACAATTAGGGTTTTCATTTGGGTGACCTAGAGTCAGCTGTGTAATTGAAGAGGATCAAAACCTATTTATAATTTTTTGTGATCATGGAAATTTGTGTTGAGATACATGAGGTGATATTCCAAGATCAATCCAAGAAGAATTCAAAGTGTGAGGAGTTGCTAAACTAGGGTTCTCAGGGTAAAATCCCCTATTTAGTGCCTGACTTCAAGACCACTTATCTCAAGATACAAGTTTCATCTCAATTTTTGGCCAACATGGAACTTGTAGAGCATGTTCTTAGCTTTAATTTGAGTAATAGAAGTCCTTTATTGGATTTATATAACTCAATTTATGAATCATACAAGTTACAGGTCATCAGATGAATGTGAAATTTGTCTGCAAACGTCAACCAACTTCCAAGGAACTTTTGACCTAGAAGGATTTTTCTCCTCAACTTTTGGCCAACATGAAAGTTGTAGGCCTTGATCTTAGCTTTCCAAATTGTACTAGAAGTATTCCATCTGATTTGTAGAACTCAAGTTATGAGGTTTACAAGTCAGGGGTATTTTGGGAAAGTAAGATTATAGGTCATTTGGCATTATAGGTCATTTTCTCTATCTTGCACATCTCAAATGAAGTTTTTTCCAACACAAAACTTGCTCAAACTGGGATTTTAAGGTCAAACATGTATCCATGAGGCATTTATTTGGCTTAGGGCAAGACTTGGTTTGAAGAAATTTGACAAAGGGGAAATTAAAAGGCATTAAAGATGAAAAATTCAAATTTAATTATATGTGTTCAAACAAATACAAATGAGTACTCATTTTGATAAGAAAAACCATTTGGAACACTTTGGCATCATTAGAATTTCAATTTGAGGTTTATTTCATGGTGTTTCAACTTGTTACTTCATGGATAAGCAACAACATACTGAAAGCATCTTATCTATAAGCCTATTGTTCTCGATTGACAATTATCATCAAATTTTTACAATAAAAAAAATAAATAAAAGAAGCCTAAATCACGGTAACATGTGAAGCTTTCATTATGCACATTTAAATAAATAGTTCAGGAAAATGAGCGAAAGGCTGCTGTTATCGTGGCCAAGAAAAAGCACATAGTATGAATAACATAAGAACATAACAACATAAGAACAACGGTCAAAATATTTACCTTGCTGACGGAGAGATGAAGATACAACGGCTAAGACGGAGGGAGCACGACGTCGGAGAGACGCATATATGGCATTAGACGGAGGGAGTAGGATTCAGTGGTGAGAGATTGAGAGAAAACGTACACATGCACGAGAGAGAGAGAGAGAGAGAGAGAGAGAGAGAGAGAGAGAGAGAGAGAGAGAGAGAGAGAGAAAGAAGTACTGAAGTGTGAAATGAAATGAAAAGTTTGTTTTATTTTAAAAAAACTAAAGACCTATAATAGCGCTTTCTAAAGCGCTTTTGTAACCCCCCTATAGCAGCGCTTTCTCCTTAAAAGCGTTTTCGTAAACCCCACCTTTAGCAGCGCTTTCTAAAGTCTGCCTAGGCCAGGACTTTTAGCACGCTTTCTTAAAAGCGCTTTCGTATTCCCCCATTATAGAAGCACTTTTAGAAAGCGCTTCCGTATCCCCCCTATAGCAGCGCTTTCATAAAAGCGCTTTCTATTGTATTACAAAATAACAACCTTTAGCATCACTTTTTAGAAAGCGCTTTTTAAAGCCTATGCTTTTTCCTTTTTTTATAAATATTTTAGCAGCGCTCTTAAATAAAGCGTTGTCTTTGTTGCGCTGCTAAAATTGATTTTTGGCATAGTGAGGGTTTAGAATTTTCCTCCAGCATAATTCGGTGCATGCACACGGACGGACTTATCCCTTTTAAATCAGAAATATTATATCCCAAAGCTGAAGGATACTTACGTAAGACATCTAAGAGTTGATCTATCTCGCCCTTGTTTAAGTTTGGATTTACTATAACTGGACAATTTAATTCCTTATCGAGGAATTCATATCATAGATTCTTAGGATCTAGAAAATGGTTTGGGGTAAGTGATAAGCATTCATGAAGGTTTCCGTCCACATATGGTGTATATAATTTTAGTCCATCGTCCTCCATTATCTCCGTTGAAGGTAGTTTTATGGTTTCGATTCGTGTTTCAAGCTCGGTTTTGGTCTGTGTTTAAAACTCGATTTTGGTCTGTGTTTCAAAATCGGTTTTAGTATGTGTTTCAAACTCCCTTATACACTCATCGATAATATCAATGAAGCAACACAGATAGTTTATCGCAGGAGCTTGCAAAAATTTCTAAAGGATAAATTCTACCTTCTCATCACCTACTTCTAAAGTCATATTTCCTCTCTTGACATCTATTATAGCCCCAACGATGGATAGGAAGGATCTTCCCAGAAGGATATGCATTTCTTCGTCTTCTTTGATGTCCATTACCACGAAGTCTGTTGGTATATAAAGTTGATTAATCCTAACATGGACGTCTTCTAAGACACCTATTGGGCATTTAACTGACCTATCAGCCAATTGAAGGGACGTCCTAGTTGGTTGCATGTCTTCTAGGTCTAACCTATTACAAACAGCTAAAGGCATAAGGCTCACACTGGCTCCCAAGTCTAGGAGGGCTTTATCGATATCATGATTTCCTAAAACACAAGGTATAGAAAAACTTCATGGGTCTTTCTCCTTTTTGGCTAGCTTGTTCTCAGCAATAGAGCTGCATTATAATGGTTTAAGGTCATCAAGTCTACGCTTATTGGTTAAGATTTCTTCGAGGAATTTAGCATAAGATGGTATTTGGATAATAACTTCGGTGAATGAAATCTCGACGTGGAGTTTCTCGACTACTTTTACAAACCTTTTGTATTGGTTATCTAATTTGTTTTGTTTAAGTCTTTGTGGATATGGAATCTGTGGCTTATAAGGAGGAGGTGGTGTATAGGCTTAGTCATCTTTAACTCATTCCTTAATGCTGGATTCCTTTTCCTTTTCAGGTTCTACACTCTCCTCAGTTCGTTCTTCAAGTGTGGCTACAATGCTCTTCTTTGGTGGCTCTGGTGTTTTCAACCTAGGGTCTGCTAGTCCATCATAAATGGTCCTACTTCTTAGGGAAATAGCATTAGCACGCCCGTTTGGTTTAGGTTGGGGTTGTCCAACAAATTGGCCTTCGGGCATAGCCTGGGTAGCTTGTTATTGGGCTACCTGAGAAATTTAGGTTTCAAACATTTTGTTGTGGGTGATTATAGAGTTGACTTTAGTGCCCAATTGGGTAATCAGCTCATTTATGTGAATTTTTTGGTTCAAGAACTCTTTATTTTGCTGAGTTTGGGCTGAAATGAAGTTCTTCGTGATTTTCTCTAAATTCGAATTTTGGGGAGCAGCTTGCGTAGACTGTGCTGGTCTTTGGACTTGAAAACCTTAGGGTCTTTGGGGGTGAAGAGTTCTAATTAGGGTTATTGTTTTTGTATGAAAAGTTTGGGTGATTCCTCCATCTAGGGTTATAAGTATTGGAAAATGGGTTTCCTTGAGCGTAATTGACCTGATCCGGGGTTGGCTCATCTAAGAGGCTACATTTTGCAATTATATGCCCTTGGGTTCCACAGATTTCGAATCCGAGTTACACTGTAGCTACGGTAATTGTCGGTTTAACGAACATATTTTCTACTTTCTGGGCTAAAGCGTCCATCTTAGCTTTCATCATGTCAAGACAACTGACCTCGTATATAGGCCTTCCTTTGGGCTCCTTTTTCTCTATTGGTGTTCATTTCGTCCCCCATTGGTAATGGTTTTGAGCCATATCTTTGATGAGAGCGCATGATTTGGGGTAGGGTTTGTTCATCAGTGCACCACCAGTGGCAGTGTCGATGGTCATCTAAGTGTTATAGAGAATTCCATTGTAAAAGGTGTGGATAATCAGCCATTGTTCTAAACTATGGTGCAGACAGGCTCTTAATAGTTCTTTATATCTTTTCCAAGCGTCAAAGAGAGACTTGCCATCTTGTTGGGTAAATCTGGTGATTTGGTTTCGTAGGACATCGGTCTTACTTGGTGGAAAATATCTATCAAGGAAACCTTTCTTAAGGTCATTCCATGTGGTTATTGAATTTGGAGGAAGGGAATCTAACCATGATCGTGCCTTATCTCTGAGGGAAAAGGGAATTAGTCTCAGATGTATCACCTTAGAAAGACAACCTTGGCTTTAGGGTATCCTCTAATTGGATAAAAACTTTTAAATGTTGGTTCGGGTTCTCAGTAGGGAGACCAACGAACTGATTTTGTTGCACTAATTGTAATAGAGCGGATTTCAGCTCAAAAGTATGAGCTGCAAAAGTTGGGTTAACTATACTCGAGTGGGGTTCTTCATTAGAAGACAGGGCAAATTCCTTAAGAGGCCTTTGGTTCTGTTCCCGAGCCATCACTCTTCTAATCTTTCGAAGCAAAAGACGTGCGCGTGCGTATCTTTCGGGTTCTTCTATTGGATCTACTAAATTACCAGTGCTGCGAGTTCTTCGCATCGGCCGGTAATAATGTTCCTAAGTCTAGACGGTATAACAACAAATTTGAAATGCTTGACATAATTGGTTCCCGATAATGTTGCCAAAAACTTGATCGGGTGTAAACAAACTAACTGTAATTGCACAACCTATCGTGTAGTTTTAAAAGATATCGATCCCACAGAGACCAAAAGTTAAAGATTATTGTTCCTGGTTGTTACGATGTTTAGCTAAGGCGAATGAAATAATTTAAAAGGAAGGAAATGAAATAAATGATTTAAATAACACAGATAAATAACAATGTTGAAATGTAATTCACATCAATTGACAGTACTCTGATCATCTCCACTATGATAGCCTACGAGGCAATGTTTCCTACTTAGAGAAAAACTAATTTAACAGGAACTGTCTCTTTTGTGTATTCATAACCGAACATACTCTCTAATTTATACTCTCCATTTGTCACTTATGGAAAGCGCTTACCACGTTAAAGTAGTAAACTCACTTTTAAAAAATTAGACTATTTACTTAACAGAAAAGCAATTTTGATTTGAAAGGTTAACTTAAAAAGAGTCCCTTAGCTTTCGCTTGAGTACCGGATCCTAAACT
This sequence comes from Lathyrus sativus, assembly GCA_963859935.3. NCBI lineage: Eukaryota > Viridiplantae > Streptophyta > Magnoliopsida > Fabales > Fabaceae > Lathyrus > Lathyrus sativus. The sequence goes on along the minus strand of OZ012741.1, from coordinate 591,951,541 downwards.
TATAAATGCGTCCGCAAATAGTTTTAAAACCTCCTTCTAGAAAAGTTAAAGTTTCCTACTTGGTTAACAAAATGCTTTCGTGGTGTTTGTTAACCAAAGACAAACCAATTTTAGTCTTCAGTGTCGAACGACTTTCGATCTTACCCGACGTTTTCACTGCATCACTTTCGTGTGGCAGATTAAAATAAGTTCAGAAAAACTGCATTTAAACCAAAACAACCCACAAAGATAGTCCTAGGGAGATGACATGTAGAGGTCCGTCTACTGATGCTCCTCACATTTCAACAAAATTTGTCGAACATGTTTAGGGAAAACAAACATAAACGATTTTAATTACGGAAGTAAACATAATTGCGGGTAAAGAAAAGCAATTAAGATGGAGGAAATAAGTGAAATTAATTAAGGCAAGGCAAAATAAAGGTAAATTCTGAATAAATAAATAAACCTGCTCTGAACGGAGTCTTGAATCTGATACAAGTACGGTGCGGAAAGTAAATCTTGGCAGAAAATAAACGACTGAAATAATTGTTGCAAAAATAAAGAGTGCTCCAAACTTGATACATACTCAATCAACACTGCGATACCTCTCCGGTGTGAAGAGAATATCGCTTTACAAATTTGACAGAATAAGGGCGTAAGTTTGCACAGAGTTTGAATAGTCTGAAAATGGTATGAAAAAGGATATTTATAGGAGTCTAAAACCCTAGAAAATACCTAGGAACCGCTTCAACTTCGTGGAGAAAAAGTAGGAACCACTAGGGATTCCTTGGAGACCAAGCTTGGCTTGTGTGTAACCATTTGGACAAATCAAAGTGTGGCGACCGCCGCACCCTCATGGCGACCGCCATGCTCATAAATTGGGCATGACTAGATCATCCCACTACTTGGTGTGTGAACCACCCATGGCACCCCTAGGATGAACTCCATGTGGGTTGCCAGAGGTGTTTGTCTTCTCCATTTCCTCGCTTTTTGTCCGTTTTTCCCTCGTTTCTTCGCGAACAGTTCCTAATTAGTGGGTTTTCTTAAACAAAGTAAATAACTAGCATAATAGTAGAAAAACAAATTCAAACAATAGGAAAACATGCATAAATTAGGTGAAACAAATGATTGGTTTAGGCGTCATCAATGTTCAGGTTGGCTTGAGTGAGGCGACCTATAAACAAAATCCACAGGCTTTAAAATTGGAGAATGGAGGTCGGCCTGTAAGATCTATGTGCTAGCACGTACTAAAGCAAAAGCTTCTATAGGTCGGCCTATGAAGTTGTGTTTGCACATATAACTTGGTTTTTGATGTGTATGGCATGCTTAAGGCTTTTTAAAAAACTTTGTATAAATCCTATGACTAAAATGATTCAATGCACATCTAAGTTTTGGTTGATACCGTCCAATATACAAAATTTCTAATTCATACTCCAATTTTTGACATCATTTAAAACATGGATAAATTAAAAAATGCACACACATACTCCCATTTTTTGATGATGGCAAAACTTGAATCTAATAGCCATTGCATTTTTCTTTGGTACACTGAATAGCTCCCCCTGAAGTTGTGCATAATCCTCAATAACTTCCCCTCTTCTCCCCCTTTGACAACATCAAAAAGAGAAAAATAAGTAATTCGTTAGAAGCATCACACAGATGCAAAGTCCATATATAATCTATACTACACAGAGGCAATTGCAAAGAATAAGAGGTGTAGTCACATACAACACATATGTAAAGGCACAAAGCCTAATAAATTACAAAACAACATGCATAAGAGTTATATAAGTCACACATAGTACAACCATTAAACATCTTAGACAATTGTTCAAACAAACCAAAAGCAAGTAGCAAACCATAACAAAATGAAAATGTGGGACACCAAAGTCAAACGACACAAGCTAGATAGAAAAAGCAGCACACAAGGACACAACATGGCAATAACATATCATCAGTAACCCATTTCACATCCTCTTGGAACTGGCCTTGGTCTTCCATCCATGACAGCAGTTTCACATGCTTCACAATAAAAGTGATCATAGTGAAGAGAATCCTCCTCTTGCGCTCTAATCATGTAATTAATCATTTGTGAGGCTTTCGAGTTTCCACTAAGCTATATGATTTTTATTCTATAATTTACATTTGAAACGTATATATTATTAATGAAAAAGAACTTTCAAATATTATTTAAAAAGATTCTTACACTAATTGACATTAAAATTATATTTTATCTAAATTAATAAATTTGTATGACTTAATTATTTATATAAATATATGTTTTATTTGTTAAAACAATAAAAATATAAAATTTTGACTAAATAAATAAATAAATAAAAGGAGAAAATTGAGAGGTAAGTAACTTAATAATGAAAAAAAAATAGTGACCGAAATTTCGGTCACTGAATTTCTTTATGAATTAATTTATATAAAAACGATTATTTGAGACTGAAAATTATGGTCACAAAATATCAGTCGCTAATTCGACGGCTGATTTTATTTAGTGACCGATTTAGTGACTTTTAAAATTTTACTAACATGATGTCTGATTTTGGTGGCTAATTCGGTCACTAGAGTGACCGAAATTTTTTAATCACTAATTCGATCATTAAAAGCGAATTTTCTAGTAGTGATTAGACGAAACTACTCCGTCTGTGCAACATACCTCTCATCTTGTTGCATCTGCATGTTTTGCAGCATGGTTATTATAGCAGCAGTATCACCAAAATTAGGATGAACACCCCCGCTGTGACCAACTCCTTAATCAGCATCTTACATAGTCGCATCACCCTCTGAAGCACCATGAGAAACCTTAACAAGTTGCTCATCATCCATGTGATTCTCTTCAGCAACAACATTTGCATCATCAAAATTAAAAATCTTCCTTCCTTACACTCGATGCTTAATATCTCTAAAAGTAACTCATGTTTGAAAGAGTACGTTGTGAGAACTCTTGAGATGTGCCAGGTGATTTGTAGAGAAGATTTACTAGACCAATGTTGAAATGCTTCAAAATCTTTGCAATCATAGATGGGTAACACAAGGATGTACCTTTGTTGCATGTCCTGACGGAGAACATGTGATACACAAAATAATATGGCTAGTTTATCTTGACCTTGTGCAGCAGAACATAAGCGAGATGAATTTCAAGAAGCCTTCATTCTTAGGTCGCAGAATGTGAGACATAATCTACAACAGAATCCCAGGTAGCATCTTCAATTGTCTCGTGGAAATGAGATCATAACAGTCAGAGAGAGGAGGTATCTTAAGCATCTCATTCATGTGAACATTCCAATCAAAATGTTTATGTCTGTCATAGTCGGTTACCACTTCTTCAGTTACTTCCTCATCAAATTCCTCATCAATATTCAGATCACTAACAGTAATTTCAAACAAAGTGCTCCACAATCTATTTGTAAAATGATAAATTTTGTTATCTACAGAGAATTCGAAGTTAATATCATCTTGTTCATGTAAACCAGAGTAGAACACACGAAAAAAATCTTCATTATAGTCTTGAATTAACGGTAAGAAATAATCAATGTTTTGATGCTCAACTCGCTTCACAATTCCGAATACAAACAAACCTTCAAGGGTATCATTTTTTCAAACTTAAAGTTCAATACGATGTAGTATTATAAATCAGTGTCAATCTTGTAACACCCCCTTCCTATACCCCCAAATAATTAAATAAATCATTTAGGCACTCAATATAAATTTCATCAGAGTTTATTTTAAACATGGTATAAAAGAGGTGCATCACATTATCATGAAATTAAACGCATACAACACCTGCTCAAGTAGATATGCAACAATGGGCAAGTCATAACAAAGAAATCTTAGTCCTAAAACCCACATATCAACATTTAGAATAAAAGCGGAAACATCTAAACATTGAATCAATTCATTCATATAAACATATATACATCATTCAGTTAATTCATGTTTACAAATCATCCATAAGCAGATACATACACAGATGTATCACAAAAGAATCAAAACACTTGTATCTCCAAAAAGAGCCAAAGGCTTCCTAACTACCCAGATGTTACATATCAGAGTCAACGACCAAAAACAATGAAGACTCGCTTCACAAAAAGGACCTCCAGCAACCTACTCTGCAATGCCTCATAGAGCATTATAAAACAGCAGAAGGGTGAGAAACAATATCATAACAGTCAGTGCATAAAATTATATATTATACAAATTACACATACTTCACATTCTCACCACGATTCATTATATAAACCTCAATGCACATTTCATAACTGGGCATGTTCACCAATCATACTTCTACACATACACATTATTTCCACATAACATTTACAATATAACACCAAGCATATACAATATGCGTCAACCATGTTTATATTAATTCATAAACTCACAAAACATACATATACATACATTCACATATATATATATATATATATATATATATATATATATATATATATATATATATATATATATATATATATATATATATATATATATATATATATATATATATATATATATATATATATCTTCAAGCATACCAATCATTCCAATCATCCACAATTCACATAAACATTTACACTTATGTTCATTCACCATACATCATGCAAGATGTCAACATGCAACTCATAGAGACCGACTCACGACTCTATGCAGATGCAAATGCGGTACCGACTCATTTCAACAGGTTCAATTGAAGAACCAAATGGAATCATCGCTCGTTACCGAAGTAACTCCCCGTCGGGCCTACGATGTTCACCCATCGCTCACACCCTACATGGGCACACGATGTTTCAGGATTGCTCACACCCCACACGGGCACACAATCTGATTGCTCACACCCCACACGGGCATACAATCGTTCTGTAGATTCACTACGGAATCAAGAAATAACCATCGGTCACACCCCACATGGGCACACGAGGTTCTGGAGATTCACTACGGAATCAATCAACACAAGAATGCACACCATGATGCTTCACATACAACATGACTCATGACACTCTTGAAATGCACACATGTTTACAAACACACTCATGCATTCTTCACATTGATCGCATATATTCATTTATGCATTCAAAATATATGTATCACAAAACATATATATTCATCATTCATTCACACCATTCAAACATGGCTCACATTCACAATCAATTCCTCATGCATTTCTATTCAAACTAAGCAAATGCACAAAATTGCCAACCGGCCACACTTATGCTTCACAAACCATAAACTAGGATTCACGCCATACGGCCACCTACAGCACATCACAAATCAGCACACAAGCTATTAAACCAAAGAAGGGTCGATCGCAACCAAAACCCCAAGCCACAACAACACACAACAGCAGGGAAAACCCATCCTGCTACGTTCGCTACACGCTCGCCTAAGCTGCTAGCGAGCGTTCGCCACTTGCTCGCCTAGCGAACTGCTAGCGAGCACAAACAAAAGCTCCAGACTTTGTTCGCTACCTCGTTCGCCACAGCGAACCTCCAGCGAGCTCCTCGCTACTCCCTTCGCTGCAAGCGAAGGACACAAAACCATTATGTCCCAAGTCTGGGACCGTTCGCTGCGCACTCGCCTAGAGAACTGCCAGCGAACACTCGCGACCTGCTCGCCTAGCGAGCTGCTAGCGAGCGTCTGCGATTTCCACTTCTCCCCACTGTTCAGAATCCAAAACCACCGATAAAATCACCCGATGAACTCCAACTCATATCCAGTATCCTTAGTCTAACATATATCGACTAATCTACGTCATCTAATCACGATTCTAACCGTTAGACAACGATTTCTATCGATTAAACCAGTTTCGACCTAAAATGGAAAGTGTAGAAAACTAACAATCAATCCAACAAAAATCATACATGATTATACACATTGATATAATAATAAGGTTTCACACCCTTACCCGATAGATTGAAGCTTGGAAGTTGTTTCTTGATGAATTTCTAGGTTTTTCTCCATTTCTCCTCTTTCTCTTCTCTTTTCTTCTTTCCTTCCTTTTTCTTTTTTATCTCATTTCTTTTCTCTCTAATTCTCACTTATACCTCTTTCTATTCTATTCTATTTCTCCTCAAAATACCTCTTAAAACATTTTCTCACAAAATACCCCACTTAATATAAAATACTAAATGTCTAAAATACCCTTTAATCTATTTTCCCCGAAAACTCTCTGAATCGGTAAAATAGCACAAAAAGCAATTAAACGTATCGACACATAAATTTCATAATTAAAATAACATTCATCCAAATAAATCAAAAAGAACTCAAACAAATTGAAAAATTCAGAATCGGAGCATTACAAATCTTAGTAAAATATATAAGAAAAAGTTTTAACAATAGAACCTAAATATGTATTAAAAGGGTCAAAAACAAGTACTAGGGTGGGACTAGAAAATATAGTTGAAAATTTAGAAAACACTTGAAAACACAAATCCCAATTATGCCTGTCAGCAACTCTAAATGAATTACTAACAAATAATTTATTTATAAATTAAACCTTATTATTTAAACAATTGGAAGCAGGAAAATGAAAAGTGAATAAGAAGCCGTTACTGTTACTATACACGAAAGGTTTGTATCTCAATGCTGGATTCTTTTCTTTCTCACCTTTTATTCCTTATTACAATTTTTAATCTTACTATAACTTTTTGATTCCTTGCTTCACTTTAATATGGAATTATTCAATATCAAAACCAAAACCAAAACTCTTTCAAAACTTTAGAAAAGAATCTTAATCTATGTTCCATATATATTGTCTAAGGTGTCCAATTAAATAAATAATCACAAAAGAGTTTCATCATAGGTAAGTACTATATGTTTCATTAAATACTTTTTATTGTTCACAACACAAATATTTATATACAAATATAAGTCTAACATTCAGTTTTTATTTTTTCTTGCAAGCCCTCATTAATATTTTGAAAAAGCCATGGAAGCTTTGGGTGTAATCTGGGAAATCGCTAAAAGTTTGTTCAGTTGCACAAAAGCACAAGCTGCCTATGTTTATAAGCTGCAGGAGAATCTGGAATCATTGATGAAAAAATGGAAAGATCTTGAAAACAAGAAAAAGGATGTGCAAACAGAAATTGATAGAGCTGAGAGCACAGGAGTCATGAAAAGATCTAATGAAGTGATTGGTTGGCTACATGAATTTCAAAATTTTGAAGAGGTATTTTTCATACTAGCTTTTCTTTATTTGACTTTACTCTACATCATATTGAATTTCAAGTTTCGAAACTGAAAAATATAGCTCCATGTCAACTCAAATAGTTACATATATTTCTTCCAACATAATGACATTTTTCTAAAATTTTGACCTACCTCATATGTTCATGACTCTGTATTTCTAACAGAAAATGAAAGATATTCCAACTTCTCAAGAAATTCAAAGTAACCAATGTCTGAATGGTTATTGCGCAAAGAATTGTGTGTCAAGCTACAAGTTAGGGAAAATAATTGTTACGAGGCTCAATGAGGTAAACGGCCTGCTTGCTAGAGCTGGTAATCTGCAGATTGCTCTGAAGCAACCACCTAAACCTATAGATGAGATGCCTTCTAGTGAGACTATAGGCTTAGACGTTATGGTCCACAAAGTATGGAATTCTCTTAAGGATGACACTATTGGTGTAATTGGTTTATATGAAATGGGTGGTGCTGGGAAAACAACCCTTATGAAAAGAATTCACAATGAATTAGGAACGAGGGATCATAGTTTTGATCTAGTGTTATGGGTAGTTGTTTCTAGAGATTGTGATATCAATAAACTAATGAATGACATCCGCAATAAATTAGGAATTGAGGAAGGTTTTTGGAATAGAAGTGCTCCAGACCAAAGAGTAGCAAAGATTTATGACCGATTGAAAGGAAAAAAGTTTTTGTTGATGTTAGATGATTTGTGGGGAAAGCTAGAACTAGAAGCAATAGGAGTTCCTGATCCAAAAAAAAATAACAAATCAAAAGTAATGTTTACAACACGATCTGAAGATGTGTGTGCTAAAATGCAATCTCAAAAGAAATTCAAAGTGGAATGTTTATCAGAGAAAGATGCATTTGATTTGTTTTGTAACAAAGTAGGTGACGAGACTCTAAAATGCCACACGGAGATCCCAAAGATAGCACATGAAATGGCTAAAGAATGCAGAGGATTGCCGCTAGCATTAATCACTGCGGGAAGTGCCATGGCCGGTGTGAAAAGTTTTGAAGCTTGGATGGTTGCGAAAAATAACTTGAGGAGTTCTCATTGGACAGCCTCAGATTTAGAGGATAAAGTTTTTCATATCCTCAAGTTTAGCTACGACAAACTTCCTGATGCACATAAAAACTGCTTCTTGTACTGCGCACTATACCCAGAAGATTTTGAAATAGACATTGATGACCTTATTGATCGATGGATAGGTGAGGGATTTCTCTATAAAGATGATATGAGTATATATGATATGTACAACCAAGGTAAGTCTGTTATTGAAAAATTAATACTTTCGTGCCTATTAGAGGAGGTCAATAATAGGACAGTTAAGATGCATGATGTGATTAGAGATATGGCATTATGGTTAGCTCGAGATGAAGACGAAAACAAAGACAAAGTTTTAGTTCAGGGGGATGTATTTTCCATGTCAAAAATGGATTCTAAAAGATTGAATGCTGTTGAGAGGATTTCACTGATAACTGATGAGAGTTTTAATAAACACTGGAATCTTTCAGCTTGTCCAAATCTCATCACTTTTTGCTTACAGATTGATCGACACTTGTTCTTAAGACATAATCCTATTTTTTCAATAAATTTCCAATTATTGAAAAGGTTGAGAGTATTGGATATATCATATACTTGTTATGATCAAATCTCCCCTGGAATAGGTGAGTTAATCAACTTGGAGTTCCTTAACATTTCAGGAACATTTGTTTCTTCGTTTCCCATCGAATTCAAGATGTTGAAAAATTTGAGGGTATTCCTTATGGATGATATGAAATCCTTTCGTGATGAGATCATGCCATTGGCAGTGATAGAAAGTCTTGAACAATTAAAGGTGTTTAGATATAGCAGAATTCATCTATATAGCCGTATTTTAGAAGGAGAAACATCATTACTAGAGAAATTGGAATCCTTACCAAATTTGGAGGAACTGGGCATCCAATTAACTAGCTTCACTAGTGTGCAAAGACTATTTCACTCCACCAAATTACAAGGTTGCTCTCGACATCTTAGGATATTTTGGAAGGAAGAAGACACAGTTGAAATGTCATCATTATTAGAATCCTTGTCAAAAATGACTCATTTGGAATACATAAGTCTTTCGGCACCATACAGCCTTGTGGATGGTTCATCAGTCCTTGAGAAGTGTCATCTTGGCAAGCTTCAACAAGTGCGCATAAGTGCTTGTAATTCAATTACTCATTTGACCTGGTTGAGGTATGCTCCACTTCTCGAGTATCTTGTTGTTTATGAATGTTTATCAGTTGAACATATCGTGAAGGAAGCCAAAGATGACGAAGATGTTGGCTCAGAATTTAAGAATGATAATATATTCTCAAATCTTAAAGAACTTATCTTTTCAAAGATGCCAAAGCTAGTAAGCATCCACAAAAGAGCTTTGGCTTTTCCTTCCCTAAAATGTATCATTGTAAATGATTGCCCCAATCTGAAGAAGCTTCCTTTCAACTCCAACTTTGCTTCCAAGGACAACTTGGTTGCAGTCCTAGGAAGTACCGAGTGGTGGGACAATTTAAAGTGGGATGACACAATTATTGAACACTTACTACGTCCTAAATTTCAACATCTAGAACATTGGTGAATATTGGTAACCAAATCTTTAATCTTTGATTGATAACGATGTAAATTTATATCATAAACAAGTATGGATGTGTGTTCTGATTCCAATTCATTTATGCTCTTTGCTGATTAATCTGGTTTTGTGTGTAACTTTCTTTTCTATTTTCTCTGTTAATTTTAATTTGTTGATGCTTTATACTACTTAATCTTGCCTACGCATTGTGGTTTACGGAGAATCTCATTATGTGCGATTTTTTTTTCTAGTAATAGATGACACTAGCAATAGTTAGTTATATAGTTTGTTACATTCTGTTATGAAGTTAGTTATCTCTCCTCCAACTATATAGTTGATGTAATCCTCATTCAATCAATAAAAGAAGATTGCTCTGTATTTTATCTTCTTCCTTTTCTCTTTAAGCTTTCTTGACATTCTTCAATGGCTTCCATATGTGAAGCATAATATGGTATCATCGTCTTCGATCCTTTTTCCACACTTCCACACCATTGTTTTCTCTTCCACTCGTGTGATCTCTCCACTGGTGTAATCTTTCATTTGATTTTAGCATGCCTCCGCGTAATGATCCTACTGCAAATCGAATCACTAATTGTGATGTTGATTCGGTTTACTACGTTCATCCTAGCGAAGGTCCCAATTCTGTTAGCATTCAACCTCAATTGAATGGTTCGAACTACATTTCGTGGTCACGATCCATGGAAAGAGCTCTTGGAGCTAAGAACAAGATTGCGTTCATCAACAGATCCATTCGCATTCCAAGTATCAACGATCTTAATCGCTCTGCGTGGGAACGATGCAACTGCCTTGTTCACTCATGGATTCTCAACTCTGTAAGTCCTGCTATCACCCAAACCATTATTTTCTTAGAAAATGCTCTTGATGTTTGGATTGATCTCAAAGAAAGATTTGCTAAATCTGATAGAATTCGCGTATCTAATTTGCGTGCTGAAATTAACAATTTCAAACAAGGAAACAAATATGTACTTGATTATTTCACTGAGCTTCATGGACTATGGGAAGAATTGAATTCTCATAGACCAATCCCTACATGTACTTGTATTCAACAATGCAGATGTTATGCTATGCGTAGTGCTAGAGAATTTTGTCTTGAAGATCAGATTATCCAATTCTTAACAGTATTGAATGAAAAATTTTCTGTTATCAAAACTCAGGTTTTGTTACTTGATCCTTTACCATCCATCAACAAAGTGTACTCGATGGTTATTCAAGAAGAGAGTAATCATACTCCTTTGATGAGTCAACCTGATTCTAATTCTACCATTAATGAAGCCAATAGCCTTGTTAATGCATATGATTCAAGGAAGTTTGCTGGTAAATCTTCCAATTCTTATGGTGGAGCATCTAACAATAAGAAAGATGGTAGAGTATGCACTTTCTGTCACAGGACTGGCCATACAATTGATGTCTGTTATCGCAAACATTGATTTCCTCCTAATTTTACCAAAAAGCAAGCATCAGCAAATGCTTCTACTGCTGCTGATACACAGGCTGTAATGAACACTAGATCAGAAGGTTCTCTCAACAATTCAAGTGCCAGCATCACTCAAGAACAATATGCTCAATTAATTGGTTTGTTACAACAAACATATTTGCTGCTCCTAACCCTACCCCAAATCAAACTGCCAACCATATTTCCACTCATCTTGGTCATACACCAAATGAGAATTCAGGTAAAAGTTTTGTTTCTACAGTTTCCTGTTCCACTTACATAAAACATGATTTTTGGATTTTAGATTCTGGTGCCAATGATCATGTTTTCTCATCTCTTAAATTGTTTAGTAGTTACCACAAAATTCAGCCTGTCAATGTTTGTCTACCTAATGGCTCTGTTGTTTCCCCTCACTTGCAGCTTAATAATGTGTTGTACACACCTGATTTTTCCTTAAACCTTGTGTCTGTTTCCAAACTTTTTCATTCCACTAATTGCAATTTCATATTTTCTGCTAATGATTGCTTTATTCAGGATGTGAAAACGAAGAAGATGATTGGTTTGGCTAATCAAGTGGAAGGGTTGTACAGACTCAGGACAGATATTAATTCCTTGTCTGCAGACACTAGCATTTCAAGTATTTCCTCATCCAAACCACATGTAGAAACTTCAATTCCCAATAATTGTAAAATGATCCCTAAACAAGCTTTGTGGCATTTTAGATTGGGCCATTTATCACATGATCGACTTTCCAAAATGGCTCAAATGTATCCTGATATTTTCAATGACAATAAAGCTGTTTGTGATGTGTGTCACTATGCTAGACATAAGAAACTACCTTACACTTTGAGTCATTCTAAAGCTTCTCAAAATTTTTAATTGTTTCATTTTGATATATGGGGTCCTATCTCCACAAATTCCATCCATCATCACAAATATTTTTTGACAGTAGTTGATGATCACAGTCGATTTACTTGGATCATACTACTTAAACACAAATCTGAAGTTTCTACACATGTTCAACAATTTGTTGCTCTTATAGAAAACCAGTTCCATACATGTCCTAAGTTCATAGAGTCTGATAATGGACCTGAATTTCTCTTAGCTCAATTCTAAGCTTCAAAGGGTATTATCCATCAAAGATCCTGTGTTGAGTCCCCTCAACAAAATGCAAGGGTTGAAAGGAAGCATCAACACTTACTTAATGTAGGTAAAGCCTTACTGTACCATTCAAATTTACCTAAATCCTACTGGTCCTACATTGTTAGCTATGGAGCCTTCATTATTAATAGAGTTAACACTCCTTTACTTAATAACCAATCCCCTTATCACATACTGCATAATAAACCACCAAATGTTACCCAGCTTAAAGTCTTTGGCTCTTTGTGTTATGCATCTACCTTGTCCAATCAAAGAACTAAATTAGGTACAAGAGCTAGAAAATCATTGTTTCTTGGATATGCTGTTGGATATAAAGGATCTATTTTACTTGACCTAAATTCCTTCAACATTTTCATTTCAAGAAATGTCACTTACCATGAACAGATTTTACCTTACCAACACCAATCTTCATCTACAACAACTACTTGGGAATATTTGTTAGAACACAGATTGGTTCTTAATAATATCTCTACGTTTTGATGATAACTATTATGAAATTTTGTAATTAAGAATTATATACTCTAAAATTTGCTTAAGAGTGTTTGCTGCAGATATTAAAGTAATTATCACTCCAGAAGCAAATCAGAACTGAACATAAGAAATATGCTGACTCTGAAGCGCCAGATGCATCCATTAGAAGATTCTGAATGCTGCCAACAGAAGATCCTGAGCGTAGCCTCCAGAAGGATCTGAAGCAGAAGCTCCAGAAGAATATAAAGCAAGTCAGAAGCATCTGAACCAAAGAAGAATTATGTATGAAGAGTTTTCAAGCATAGTTACTACAGAAGATTCTGAAAGTACTAAAGCTGCCAGTACTGAGGATCTGACTCAATTATGCTTTGAACCTATACATGCTAAAAGCACACCTGCTGCAAAGACTCTGATTCAGCAAAACTCTGATCAACATCAGAAGGCTCTGATCAAATTAGACTCTGATGATTCTTGCTAAAAATTGATGAAGAAGAATTCAAAGATTATGTCCGTTGGAATAATCCAAACGACTCTTTCCTTATTTATGCTAGACACAAGAACACAGACAAAAAGGATTTCTCTGTGCTTTCTTCTTCTAGGAAAGGTCACTTGATATGAAGACAAAAAGGCTCAGACCTTTTGGTACACTCTTATCAACATGAAGTTCTCTTGGATCAAGCTGCCTATAAAAGCAAGTCTTCAGCCATCTTCTTCAGTTGATGTTTTACCTGAAAAGAAATCAATATTCAAAGCTCTCATACAATTCACATTCTTTCTAGAATTAATTTCTTTGTTCTTAATATTAAGTGAAAAATCACAGTTGTGATAAAGCTTTATTCGAAGCAATTTAAACACTTGTATTTGTTATTACATTTGATTGTAAGAAAACCTTAAGAAGATCCAGTTAGGATCAGTAGTTCTTGAGAAGACTTTGAACAGTTGTTCTTAGTGCTTACTATTGTAATTAGTTGATTAAATAGTGGATTAAGTCCTTGATTGAGAAAGGAAAATCACTCTAGGAAGGGTGGACTGGAGTAGTTGAGTTCAACGAACCAGGATAAAAATACTTGAGTTTTTATTTTTAAGTTTTTATCTTCATACTTATTCAACCCCCCTTCTAAGTATTTTCTCACCTTTAGTTGGCATCAGAGCTCCGGTTCTGTGTGTGCTACCACTTCACAGTGACAGTAAAGATCCAGTGAGAAAAACTTTGATATATATTTGGTTATTACTATGGCTGATAATATAAAGTCTAACATTAACAACAAATATGAAGAAAGGGACAGAATCAGCACTAAACCCCCTATGTTTGATGGGGAGAAATTTGATTATTGGAAAGACAGGATTGAAAGTTTTTTCCTTGGATATGATGCTGATTTATGGGATTTGGTCATAGATGGATATGTTCATCCCATTGCTGGGAATGGCAAGAAATTAGATAGAAAATCTATGACAGAAGCCCAAAAGAAGGAATTTAGAAATCACCACAAGGCCAGAATAATATTGTTAAATGCAATATCTCACACTGAGTATGAAAAGATCACAAATAGAGAAACTGCATTTGACATGTTTGAGTCCTTAAAGATGACTCATGAGGGAAACTCTCAAGTCAAGAAAACAAAGGCTCTGGCTCTAATCCAGAAGTATGAAGCCTTCAATATGGAAGACTTTGAATCTATTGAAGCTATGTTCTCCAGATTTCAAATACTTACAGCTGGACTAAAGGTTCTGGATAAAGGATACTCTACCGCTGATCATGTGAAAAAGATCATCAGAAGCTTACCTACCAGATGGAGACCTATGGTGACTGCACTGAAAATGGCTAAAGATCTGAACAAGATCTCCTTGGAGGAACTAATCAGTTCACTAAGAAGTCATGAAATTGAACTTGAGGAAGATGAACCTCAAAAGAAAGGTAAATCAATTGCTTTAAAATCTAATAAATCTGCTAAAGCATTGCAGGTAATAAAGGAAAGCTCTGAAGAATCCTCATCTGAAGATGAAGATGAAGATGAACTATCCTTGCTGTCTAGAAGAATAAACAAACTCTGGAAGCATAAAGGAAAGAAGTTCAGAAACTTCAGGAAGCCTGACCAAAGAAAAGAATCTTCTGGACACAAAAGACCTGGCAAAAAGGAGGTTGTCTGTTATGAATGTAAAGAACCTGGACATTACAAAAATGAATGTCCAAAGGTGCTGAAAGACAAGCCTAAAAGAAAATCTGATAAGAAGAAAAAGGTTCTAATGGCCACCTGGGATGATTCAGATACATCTGAATCTGAATCTGAGTCAGAAGAGGAATGTGCCAATGTAGCCTTGATGGCAGACATAGAAGATCAGGAGGAAGGAACTTCAGGATCTGAATCTGACTCTGAATCTGACTCTGACGCTGAAGAGGTAATGGCTAAACTCACTAAAGAAGAACTTATCAAAGTGTTATCAGAAGTTCTGAACAGCTATAACAATATTAAGCTCAAATACAAGAAGCGTCAAAGCAATCTTGTATCTGAGAATAATATTCTCAAATCAGAAGTAGCTGAGCTAAACGAAAAGAACTTAAAATTGAAAAATGATTCTGAATTAGCTCAACAAAACTCTGATTCTGAAACTGAATCTGAATGCAAAAATATTTTGGAAAAATATGATTATAGCTTTCAGAAGTTTCTTGCTAAAAGCATAGACAGAAGCAAAATGGCTTCCATGATATATGGAGTTAGCAGAAATAACAGAAAAGGAATTGGATATAAATCTTCCTCTGGAAAGGATTTAAATCCAAAACCTGTTGATAAAAATATCATCAAGAAGACTCCTTTATATTCCCACTTTAAATTTGGTCACTTGAATGATATTGAACAAACATGTTCTGAAAAGAATATTCATGTGTTTAAATCTAAGGCTAGTCAGAATAAACCTTATGTTGAAAAACAGAAGTTTAGACAAACCTTCAGAACAACTAACCCTAAAGGACCCAAGAAGATCTGGGTACCTAAAAGTAAAATAATTCCTGTTGCAGATGTTCTTAGCAGCAAGGTCAGGACGCCAATCATGGTACCTGGACTCTGGATGCTCGCGACACATGACAGGAGAAAGGTCTATGTTCCAAAGTCTGGAGCTTAGATCTAGAGGTGATGTGAAATTTGGAGGGAATCAGAAGGGCAAGATCATTGGATCTGGCACCATTGGAAATGGTAAACTTCCCTCTATTACTAACATTTTACTTGTAGAAGGGTTAAAGCATAACTTATTGTCCATAAGTCAATTAAGTGACAATGGTTATGATATAACCTTTAATCAAAAATGTTGTAAAGCTATTAGTCAAAAGGATGACTCTATCCTATTTAGTGGAAAGCGGAAAAACAACATTTATAAAATAAATCTTTCAGAACTTAAGGTTCAGAATGTTAAATGCCTCTTGTCTGTTAATGAGGAGTAATGGGTCTGGCATAGAAGATTGGGGCATATTAATATGAGACGTATATCTCAGATTAATAAACTTAATCTTGTAAGAGGACTTCCTAATCTGAAGTTCACCTCAGATGCTCTTTGTGAAGCATGCCAAAAAGGGAAGTTTTCAAAATCATCTTTTAAATAAAAAAATGTTGTTTCTACTTCCAGACCACTAGAATTACTTCATATTGATCTGTTTGGACCAGTGAAAACTGCATCCATCAGAGGCAAGAAGTATGGATTAGTCATTGTTGATGACTATAGTAGATGGACATGGGTAAAGTTCTTAAAACACAAGGATGAGTCACATTCTGTGTTCTTTGACTTCTGTAAACAAGTCCAGAATGAAAAAGATTTCAAAATTATAAAAGTCAGAAGTGATCATGGTGGTGAATTTGAAAATAAATATTTTGAAAAATATTTTAATGAAAATGGCATTGCTCATGATTTTTTCTGTCCTAGAACTCCACAACAAAATGGAGTTGTAGAGAGGAAAAACAGAACTCTGCAAGAAATGGCCAGAACCATGATCAATGAGACTAATCTGGCAACACATTTTTGGGCAGAAGCAATCAACACAGCCTGTTACATTTAGAACAGAGTGTCTGTAAGACCTCTTCTGGAGAAGACTCCATATGAACTATGGAAGAACAGAAAGCCCAACATTTCATATTTTCATCCTTTTGAATGTATTTGCTATATGTTAAATACTAAAGAAAATCTGAACAAGTTTGATTCCAAAGCACAAAAGTGTTTCATGCTTGGATATTCTGAATGCTCTAAAGACTACAGAGTATACAACACTGAGACACAGATTGTGGAAGAATCTATTCATGTTAGATTTGATGATAAGCTTGGCAGTAAAAAGCCAAAGCAGTCTGAAAACTCTGCAGATAGAGAAGTAGTCTTCACAGACTCTGAAGGCTCAGAGGTAGACAAAGCTCAAGTAAAGGAACCAGAAGCAAGGCCCGATGCAATTCCTTTAACTTCTCAGATGAACAATTTAAATATTTCTGAAGAATCAACTGTTAGAGGATCATCTTCCAGAATCAAAGCTTCTCATCCAGAGAATGTTATTATTGGAAAGAAGGATGATCCTATCAGAACAAGATCCTTTCTCAGATCATCTGAAGCATCATTATTTGGACTGGTGTCAGTAATTGAACCAACTTCTGTAGATGAAGCTCTGCAAGATAATGATTGGATTATTGCCATGCAAGAAGAGTTAAATCAATTCACCAGAAATGATGTGTGGGATTTAGTTCAAAGACCAAAAGGGTTCAATATAATTGGAACTAAATGGGTCTTCAGAAATAAGCTTAATGAAAAAGGAGAAGTTGAAAGAAATAAGGCAAGGCTTGTTGCTCAAGGGTACAATCAACAAGAAGGTATTGATTATACTGAAACTTATGCTCCAGTGGCAAGGTTAGAATCTATACGCCTTCTTATTTCATTTGTTGCACAAAATAACATCACTCTGTATCAGATGGATGTTAAAAGTGCCTTTCTAAATGGTATTATAGAAGAAGAAGTTTATGTCCACCAGCCTCCTGGTTTTGAGAGTGAAAAATTTCCAGATCATGTTTTCAAACTAAAGAAATCTCTGTATGGTTTAAAACAAGCTCCCAGAGCTTGGTATGAGAGATTGAGCAATTTTCTTCTGGAGAAAAATTTCATCAGAGGCAAAGTGGACACAACACTCTTTTGTAAATCATTTAAGAAAGATCTTCTAATTTGTCAAATATATGTGGATGATATCATATTTGGATCTACCAATACTATGTTGGGAAAGGAGTTTGCTCAATGTATGCAGGTAGAATTTGAAATGAGCATGATGGGAGAATTGAGATTCTTTCTGGGAATTCAAGTCAACCAAACTTCAGAGTGCACTTACATACATCAGACCAAATATGTTAAAGAACTTCTGAAGAAATTTAACATGACTGATAGTAAGTTGGCAAAGACTCCCATGCATCCAACTAGCTCACTAGGCAAGGAAGAGGTAAGTAAGAAAGTAGATCAGAAACTCTACAGAGGTATGATAGGATCTCTTCTTTACTTAACTGCTTCTAGACCTGACATATTGTTCAGTGTATGCTTGTGTGCTAGATTCCAATCAGATCCTAGAGAATCACACTTGACAGCTATCAAGAGGATTCTAAGGTATCTGAAAGGTACTTCTAATGTGGGTTTGTGTTACAGAAAATCTGATGATTTCAATTTAGTTGGATTCTGTGATGCTGACTACGCTGGAGACAGAGTGGAAAGGAAAAGTACTTCTGGAAGTTGTCAATTTCTAGGAAGAAATCTAATCTCTTGGTACAGCAAGAAGCAACCCACAATTGCACTATCAACCACAGAGGCAGAATATATTGCTGCTGCTGGATGTAGTACGCAGATGCTCTGGATGAAAAGTCAGCTAGAAGACTATCAGATATTTGAAAGTAACATTTCTATATTCTATGATAATACTTCTGCTATATGTTTGTCTAAAAACCCCATTTTACACTTTAAGGCAAAACATATAGAAATTAAGCATCATTTCATCAGAGACTATGTTCAGAAGGGAATTATAAATTTAGCCTTTGTTGATACAGATCATCAATGGGCAGATATTTTCACAAAACCCCTTGTTGAAGATAGATTCAAATTTATTCTTAAAAATATTGGTATGAATTTTTGTCCAGAATAATATTTGTCAGAAGCAAATTTTACAGATGCAAAAATGTTTAATGCTCTGAAGTATTTCTTCTGATTACTTATTCATTTCCTTTAATTACTTTTTTGTGTGAAACTCTGAACTAATAATACTCAGAGGATTTGAATGCTGGTTAACATTTCATTTCTCAAGAGAATTCAGAAGCACAAGCAAGCAAACACGTGTCACTCTGAATCTGCAAAGGTGGCGTGTTCACTACTGAAGAGACGTTTGAGGTGAAGTTTGAATAGTTAAAATCTTGATTTTCCCCCCAATTTGTCAGATTCAATAAATGCTTGAAATGATTTTTATTCTTTTTCATTAAATGCTATGTGTGAACGTGCCATTATCTGACTGTTTGTATGCCTAAGTGTTTACTATAAATATCACACTTCTCACCACTTTCACACTTTTCACATCTCAATCGTTTATGCATTTCTGTCTCCTTTTCTCTCTTCACAAAAACCCTAAGCGTTTGACAAACTCATCTTCAATGGCAACTTCATCATCCACTGCTGCACAGTTTCAATCAACCATGGCTGCAGTTAGTTCTGCAAATATGGGTGTGACTCCATATATGACACCAAAGAGAACCTTGTTAACACCTGTTGACAAACTGGAAGTTCTCTGTGAATCAATGGTGGAATTTGATTCACTGGTTGAAAATGGATTTGAGTTTCGCTCCATAATTGATGCTCAAGGATGGGTAAAATACTTTGACAGACTTTTTGGACCAGTTTACCCCCTTCTAGTGAAAGAATTCTGGATCCATGCTGCTGTATACCCTAAGTTTATCTTATCTTCTGTTCTGGGTAAAGAGATAATCATCACAGAAGATCTGATCAGGAAACTCATTGGATATGAGGAAACAGATTGAGTATCTCATCT
Organism: Lathyrus sativus; assembly: GCA_963859935.3. Lineage (NCBI taxonomy): Eukaryota > Viridiplantae > Streptophyta > Magnoliopsida > Fabales > Fabaceae > Lathyrus > Lathyrus sativus. Next base: position 591,931,662 of record OZ012741.1, on the reverse strand, counting down.
GCCAGCTGGGCGTGGAGATATGGATGAAGTATATGAGGAAGTGATGACTGCTGGACAGATCTCTAATAAGTTCAAAGATCTGAAGTCTGACTACAAGATCTGGGCAAAGATTTTCATGGGATACATTCATCACAGAAAGTCTACAAACTCTCCAGACTATGTAAATAATGAACAACTCTACTTTATGTACTGCTTAAGTTAGAGCACCAAGGTAGATCTTCCCTACATTCTGTTTATGCACTTATGGAATCATATAAATGCCTCCAGAGAATCTGTGAAAGAAAAAGGTCAGAAGATCAGAACTTGGATTCCCTTTGGAAGGTTAATCTCAAATTTTCTGACAGAAAATGGACTGGTGACTGCTCTATATGCTGCTAGAGTCATAGATGAACTTGAATTCATTCTTGGAAAACCTCTGAATGCAAAGAGTCTTCAGAGACTAAAAATAGTAGAAGAACTCACAACAACACCCAAGAAGCTGAATATCACTGAACTCAGTCAGAAGAGAATCCCAGTAGATGACTACCCTCTGTTCTTTGCTGAAGAACCAAGGGAAATAATAGTGAGTTATATTGATGCTTGCAAGGCAGATGGAACGCCCATTCCTGCTGATATTCTGAAAAGAGCAAGGGAACCATTGCCTGTTGAAGGAGAAGATATTACAAGAAAAAGAAGTCAATCAGAAGCAGAAGCTGCACCTGTTCAGAAGAAGCCCAAAGTTGCTGAGAAGCTTCAGAAGCTGATCAAGAGGAAAGCATCTGGAGACACTCCTTCTGTTCCTGCAAAACGTATCAAGATTAAAGGTACCAAATCTTCTGTATCTTCTATAAATAATACTGTTGTAAATGATTCAACATTTAAGTCTATTCCAAAACCACCTTCTACCCAAAAACAATCTGTTCCTGCTCCACCTCATATATATGTTCCATCCCCACAAAAATCATCTAATCCTGCTTCCATCTCACCTATAAAACCTTCTACTACACAATCATCTGTACCAAAACCAACAACAACAAAACCACAAAATCAGACTCCACAACCAGAAATACAAACAAAACAATCTGCACCACAACAACAACAATCAGAACAATAACCACAACAACCAGAAAAATCATCTGAACAACAAAAAGAAAAACCATCTGAACAACAACAACAACCACAAGAAAAACAATTTGCACCACAAACACAACAACAAGAAAAATAACCACAACCAGAAAAACCACCATCAAACACATTTGAACCCATTGCATCTGTACCATTTACTTCTGAACCTATAAAAGTTACATCTGATCCACCTACATCAGAAACAGCGAACCCATCTGAAACCCATATTCCTGAGACAGAGGTTCTAAACATTACACCTCTCAAAACTGTTTTTGAAGTGTCCTCTACCTCTTACACTCCAACCTCATCATCCAATTCCTCAGAATCTGATATTCACCCAGATTTTCTGGTATCCCCCTCTCACAAAGATTCTGAAGTAAACCAACCAGAACCCCCTGTTTCTTCTGAAGTTACTATTCCAGATCCTATTCCAACACCTAAACCTTCTTCTGAAATTACCATTCCAAATCCTACCCCTGCACCCAAGCCAAGAACATCTGAGCACGTACCTTCTGCTTCGTGCAAACTATCTTCTTCTAACAAACTTCCTTCTGGTTTCACCTTGAAAACTTCTACACCAGAATTGAACCCTCTGAAACCATCACTCCTCTCAAACCCAAACTTACCAACATTCTACCATCTGTGCTTCAATCCTATATTAAAACAATGTCAGCAGTACCTTCATTAGATCCAAAACCATACTCTGCTAAATCTGATATACCTGCTTCATCTGATAAACCTGCTTATTCTGATAAACTTGCTAAATCTGCTTTCAAACCTTACTCTGATAAACTATTTGATGTCGTTTCCTATCCAACAAAAGCAAAACCAAATCTGATGAATGCTTTAAACAGATCCAAACCTGACAAATCCTCTGAGATTCCATTCATACCCTACTACCCTCCTCCTCTGATCTCCATTCATAAATCCATATTTCCACCTACTCCTCAACCCAAGCCAATAACCTTGGAAACTCTGTTACACCCCAGACCTAGACTGAATGTTGATAATTTATTTACATGTTTTTTGCAAGAATTACAGATGTATTTAGGTTCTGTACAGAGGAAGTGTTCATCAACAGTGGATGCAAAGGAATCTGATGCCATTTGGAATGGCTTCATAAACAGATTCAACACGGTAGCATCAAATCTGAAGAATGTATGTTCTGATGATGCGAAGCTCAGATTTGCTGAAGCTGCTAGAAGTCTGTTCTGGACTGTTAAGATATCTGGACCACTGCTTCTTACAGATGCTCCTTCATCATCAGAAGAGAATACTGAATTTGCATCTGAAGACAACCCCTTGGCTATGACTCTGATAGAACATCCTTCTGGCTCTACTGCTCCTAGCTCTAAAGCCCCTATGGAAATTGACTCTGTTCAAGCTTCAGAAACTGTTCCACCTTCTTCATCTGAGATCAAGAAAGAACATCCAGATCTTGAAGATAAGATTGCAATTCTGGAAGCTAGTCAATCAGAAATCAAGTCATGGATGGCTAAACAAGATAAGAAGTCTGAAGACATGACTCAGTGGATGTCCCAACAGGATCAGAAGAATGAAACAATGGCTAAGTGGATGTCAAAACAAGAACAATCCTCTTCTGAGATCACGGATCTGTTGAAGATGCTTTTGTCAAAACACTCTTAGTTTATTTATTTTTTCTTCTGATGTTTGCATCTAATGTTTGCACATGTATTTTGAATATCTTCTGATATGTGTACTTTTGCTCTGAAATGAATGAATGAATGAATGTTTCAAAGTTTTCTCCACATGATTTATCTCATTTATTGTTTCCTTTTCTTTGTCTCTTCAAAGTTATTACTTTTTGCTTATGACAAAAAAGGGGGAGAAAATATAGATCTGAACAGTTTAATTAAACTTCACCAGAATGAAACTTCATACATATCAATTTTATCTAACATAAAATCTGAGTATTTCAGAACATTTGATAAGTACACTCTGTAAAAGAAACTCTGAGACTCTCAGATCATTTGACAATTATCAGACTCTGACTCTGAAATATGCAAGATACTCTAACTCTCAAATGTTAAAGAACAATCAAGCTCTAACTCTGAAAAATACTCAAGACAAAAAGGAAGTTTCTATTCCTTACTTATATTTAATTCAGGGGGAGATTCATCATCTCAGGGGGAGTTATATTTATTCTATTTTCAATTAAACAAAATTTCTGATGTTTTTTGTCATCATCAAAAAGGGGGAGATTGTTAGAACACAGATTGGTTCTTAATAATATCTCTATGTTTTGATGATAACTATTATGAAATTTTGTAATTAAGAATTATATACTCTAAAATTTGCTTAAGAGTGTTTGATGCAGATATTAAAGTAATTATCACTCCAGAAGCAAATCAGAACTGAACATAAGAAATATGCTAGACTCTGAAGCGCCAGATGCATCCATTAAAAGATTCTGAATGCTGCCAACAGAAGATCCTGAGCGTAGCCTCCAGAAGGATCTAAAGCAGAAGCTCCAGAAGGATCTGAAGTAGAAGCTCCAAAAGAATCTGAAGCAGAAGCTCCAGAAGAATCTGAAGCAAGTCAGAAGCATCTGAACCAAAGAAGAATTCTGTATGAAGAGTTTTCAAGCATAGTTACTACAGAAGATTCTGAAAGTACTAAAGCTACCAGTACTGAGGATCTGACTCAATTATGCTCTGAACCTATACACGCTAAAAGCACACCTACTGCAAAGACTCTGATTTAGCAAAACTCTGATCAACATCAGAAGGCTCTGATCAAATTAGACTCTGATGATTCTTGCTGAAAATTAATGAAGAAGAATTCAAAGATTATGTCCGTTGGAATAATCCAAACGACTCTTTCCTTATTTATGCTAGACACAAGAACACAGAAAAAAAGGATTTCTCTGTGCTTTCTTCTTCTAGGAAAGGTCACTTGATGTGAAGACAAAAAGGCTCAGACCTTTTGGTACACTCTTCTCAACATGAAGTTCTCTTGGATCAAGCTGCCTATAAAAGCAAGTCTTCAACCATCTTCTTCAGTTGACATTTTACCTGAAAAGAAATCAATATTCAAAGCTCTCATACAATTCACATTCTTTCTAGAATTAATTTCTTTGTTCTTAATATTAAGTGAAAAATCACAGTTGTGATAAAGCTTTATTAGAACCAATTTAAACACTTGTATTTGTTATTACATTTGATTGTAAGAAAACCTTAAGAAGATCCAATTAGGATCAGTAGTTCTTGAGAAGACTTTGAACAGTTGTTCTTAGTGCTTACTATTGAAATCAGTTGATTAAATAGTGGATTAAGTCCTTGATTGAGAAAGGCAAATCACTCTAGGAAGGGTGGACTGGAGTAGTTGAGTTCAACGAACCAGGATAAAAATACTTGAGTTTTTATTTCTAAGTTTTTATCTTCATACTTATTCAACCCCCCTTCTAAGTATTTTCTCACCTTCAATATTATAGTACCTCAGTCCCCAATCACACTTTAGTTTCAAATCCCTTTCATGACATACATCATTCTGCTCAATATGACATTCCTATTAACCAACCCAACCTTCCAAATACCACAACCACACTTGACCCAATTCAACCTTCCAGCTCTCTTGCTAATTCTAATCCACCCACCTCTAATACACAACATCCCACTCGTGCCTCTACAAGAATCAGAACCTCACCATCCTTTTTGAAAGATTATGTCTGTACAACCTTCACTAATCCACAATGCTAATCATCTTTAGGTAATCCTCACTCTCTTTCCAACTTTATTTCACACCATAAATTTGTCTCTTGCTCATTGTTGTTTCACACTTTCCCTTACTATTAATCATGAACCTAAAACATACTCCGAGGCTAGTAAATTTGAATGTTGGAATCAGGCCATGAAGGTTGAACTTGTTGCACTTGAGTGTCGTACCTCGAAAAATACGATCCTCGCGATGGACGCGGAAAATACGTTTGAAATAGAGTCGCCACCGAACTTTATTCATTCCAAGGACGAAATAGGAAAATATTGATAAAACCTTTGAGGAGATAAGAACATGGTCATCGCAACCAATATTCTAGGTTCGGGAGTCGGTTACATGAGGGGAAGGTATTAACACCCCTCATGTCCGTTGTACTCAACGGAAACCTCTTGATTCGATTCGTGAGAGAAAGTGGATACGCTTGTTTATCTTCTAAAGGAATTGCTTGCTAAAGGGGAAATAGGTGGTTTTAAGATAGGGTGCTCGCCAAGGATTGGGGCCCTTGTGCCTACGTATCTTCACTTGTAAGAAGTGGAAAATCAGAGCATTCGTAGTTCGTGGGACTACGGGAAAAGAGGGGGGATTGTGCTCGCCAAAATCATCGTGATCTTGTGCCTACGTATTCTCAATAGATGTGAGAAATCAGAGCAGCCGTAGTTCGGCTTACGGTTTGCTAAAAGGTTTGTGTTTGGAATGAACGAGAGTTTAGGTCGCATTCTAACTGCTAAACGTTGGCTCGTCTGCTCGCTAGGGGAGGCTGAAGCACTAGTTTGTTATGCGCGGAAGAATGGACTAAATAATGTTCTTTGAAAAAGGTGTAGATCGCACGAGGGCGAGGAATAGAGTTTGATTTGTTAAGTATTTTGGTTTTGAAAAGAGGGTAGATTTGAATAGGTTTTAGGGTTATGGTCGCACAGGGCGGGGTATTTGGTTACATGTATCATATGTTTAGCTAGAGGTGACGATTACTTGAAGCTTAAGAAAGACTTCTCGGACCCAAGTAATCAGAAGAGTGAACCAAAGACTTGGAGCTCTCTCTTTTTCAACCTCAATTGCAAAAGGATAAGATATAGTTTGAAAGGGTTAATCGGATGACGATTACTTAAAGCCTAATAAAGACTTCTCGGACCCAAGTAATCGGGAAAGCGAACCAAAGACTTGGAACACTTTCTTTTTCATCGCAAAAGGAATTGTTTGAATGGCTCTTGAAAGATAGGACGTGATTAAAGTATTTTAATAGATGAGGATTACTCGAAGCTTAAGAAAGACTTCTCGGACCTCAAATAATCGGAAGAGTGAACCAAAGACTTGGAGCTCTCTCCTTTTCTCATATAATATTATAAAAGATGTTTGATATAATTAGAGTGTATTAATCAGATGACAATTACTCGAAGCTTAAGAAAGACTTCTCGGACCCAAGTAATCGGGAAAGCGAACCAAAGACTTGGAACATTTTCTTTTTCATCTATGTGTTTAAGATAATGGGTTTGAATAAGTTTATCGTTTTCAGAAGACAATTGTTTGAGCTTAAGAAAGACTTCTCGGACCCAAACAATTGGGAGAGTGAACCAAAGACTTGGAACTCTCTCTTTTTCATCTTTTATTGAAATTGTGTTTAAATAGTTATTAAGTATTTTATTTTGATTTGAAGAAAATTGCTTGATATGAATCGAGATTTAAATTTGAGCGTGAAACAACTTAAGGATTTTCGAGAAAACAACTGTTCAAGTATGAAGAAGACTCCTCACACTTAAATAATTGGGCAAGTGAACTGAGAGAGAGAATAGAAGACTCTAAACTCTCTTTCAATCAAATAACTTTGAAGATGATTTGAGAAAAATTATTTGAATATTCACGAAATGAATGGAAAATGATTTCGAAAATGTTTTAAAATTAAGCAGAAGTTAGTTGAAAATTAGTTTGAGAACGAAATTTATTCGCCTCTAAAAAAGGGTTGATAAAATGATTTAAAAAAAAATTATTTTAATACTACTCATTAATTATATATATTAAAAAACTAATATAAAAAAAAGATAATAATAAGAATATTAATAATAATGCTTAGATGTAAAATGGGTGACAAGTATCTTTAGTCATATAAAACCACTAACGAGTTGTAGTATATATTGCTTACGCTTCTTGCCGTAATCTAAATCAAGCAAGACATGATCAGTATTCACAATAGAATCTAATGCCCTGTAACATTTCAAATTTTAAAACTCACAACATAAAAACAAACCAAATTATATGGAAGCAAAATGTAACCACCAACTATACAAATCACGGCATCATATGAATTTCAAACCGAAAGATTATCGCAGCGTCGAATTTGTTGATACAAATCCTCATAGAATTATGTCAACAATATCAGTATCAACCTATCTTACATTAATGCATATTAAGAGACCGTACAGGCATGAAATTAAATTGGAAACCAAACACAAGCGAACATCATTGAATCAAGACTGAACAACAACAATATTAACAAGATTTCAAACCAATACCAATCAATAATATATACCAAAATTCGCAGTGCAATGTTGAAGGTAAAACTCACTCCAAGATCAGACTATATATATATATATATATATATATATATATATATATATATATATATATATATATATATATATATATATATATATATATATATATATATATATATATATATATATATATATATATATATATATATATATATATATATATATATATATATATATATATATATATATATATATATATATATATATATATATATATATATATATATATATATATATATATATATATATATATATATATATATATATATATATATATATATATATATATATATATATATATATATATATATATATATATATATATATATATATATATATATATATGTCAACACAGAATTCATATACCACAAGAGTTGTAGTTTAAGTGAGAATAAAAAACTAGTAGACACAATGTCAGTGGACATGATTGAGTTGCAAAAGGAATCGTTACCTCACTAAAAACGTATCGACAAGATCTGAACGGACACAGTAGAGGTTGTTTTCCTTAGATGCGTGACGAAATGCGCTATGGACTTGCTATTGTGTTGGGCATGACAGAGTTGAAGTTGCGAAACCGTTGGCACAAGGCGCACTTATCACACCAGCTTGATTCCTGTTATTCTTAAAGTTGAACTTGGACCACTCGTTGTTGCAGAATAGAGTTGAATTATTCGAATCAATCCACTGTTGATGATGAATATTGAGAGCTGCTACTGAGTCTGCAATATATTGTTAGCAGAACCCAGTATCTCCAACCCAAGAAGAAAATACAACAGATGCTTGTATGTCGATATTGTAGGCACACTCCACAAGTTGATTTCATGCATACATCCTCACTGATAAACCATTTGATGAGCATATACAGCGGATACGAGCAGCCGTGAGCATATACAGCGATGTACCATCTGAGAAACGCATCTGCAATACTGCGAGTATAAACAGGGTGGTGCACGTTGTCTCTCAATCAAGATCGACTCACTTGAGTTGCAAGCTGCAAAATGTTACTACTTAAAAATGTTACTACTTTCCTCGTACAACTCCTGAACACTTGTTCTGTTGTTATGGAACTACCGAGTTATATGGATCCGGTGCTGTCATGTTGAAATTGAATCGAACCAATATCGCTAATTAGCTCTCAACTTGCACATAAATGAAAGCACAAACAAACAATACTAGAAACCAAAACAAGAATTGACAACGAAAAACAAAAGCTAAGCGTATACATAACCCATGATCTCCTCTTTCCGGTGAATCGGTGACATAATACGTACTGATGGGTATCAGTAGAACATAGCACTGCAAAACAAATAAATGAAGGTTATTGTAGGAGTTGTCGGTGAATGGCGGAAACTACAAGTTGCGAGAATCCAGTTACGGTTGTGTAGTCGACGTGTGACGAAACTTGGCAATGTCGCAACCTGTCAAAAAACGAACAAAACAAACAATATCCAACAGCAGCTGGGACTGACTTGCTGTCTCAAATCCAATGTGGATAGAAGTTGACGGTATCGATGTTGATAACTGAGGAACAAAACCAAGATGCTACTGAATACCGTTGTCCTGATTTATTGTTGTAAAGCCAAATTGTAAGGACGCCAGAAGGTTATCATCATTGCATAATCGAAATGCTTCAGGAGCGAAAATGCTTGTTAACAAACACTGAGATATAACAAGGTGGAAGCTTAATCGAAACCGAAAACGCGAAGTTGCATTAGTTATGGCATTGAGAGTAACTAACACCATGATTCATGGAACGTATTCACTGCGGCTTCAAACTCGTGTGATTGGAAACACATCTGATATCGAGATTCAGCAACGTCGCGACCTGCACAATATCAACAGCCAGCCTAAATAGAATAATAGCTTTTAGAGAAATAATAATAAATGAAAACAGAGTTGAATCTAAGACACGAGTTATATCATCATCTTGCTGCTAATCGACTGCTAATCGACTTTCCATTGCAGAGTTTAAATGCTGCTGGCTCCAACTGCTTGCACTGTCGCAATAAGATTCATGAGTCACTACTAGAACTGCTATTGCCATGTTGAGTTATCTTGATGTCGCTGAATAGAGGGAGCTGCGACTGTATTTGTTATGTGGAGCTCATCATTCAAAGGTGCATCACCAGCGCAATCATCAAGGAAAACCAACAGTGTGATATTCAGTGAGATGCCGAGATCTTTACGTCAAGCTTGTGTGGTGATGTTGTTGTTGTTTCAAATCAAAACTCCGCGGTTGAGTTACCGTTGAGGTGTTGTGCTATTTGTGGTGGCTTTTGGTGGAAAGAGATGGGGCAAGCATTGCGGATGTGGATTTAACGGGGGTTGTGAAAAACAATTAGAGGGAGTATGTAGTGATGAAGCTTCGGCGGTGAAGGAGAAAGGGTCCGAAGAGGGTTAAGTCGCGGCTGGTTGCTGAAGAAGAGGAAAGGGATGAGAGAATTTAGGGTTTACCAATTTTGGGGCGGCTAGGTTTTTTTGGACCCTCCCCGATGAACAGTGTTGAGTCTCCTATTTATCCCAAATCAACCCTAGTTTTCAATTCCATCCAACCGTGTTTTCCTTACATTTTCTTTTTCCTTTTTTTTTTAAATAAATCTTTCTGTTTAATATTAATAATAGTTTTATTACTAATTACTATTCTAACTTAAATCTATTTTAATTTCTAATAAAGTATAACATTAAAAAAACTATTCTAATTCTATAACTAAATAAAATTCTAACTTAATTATTACTTATTATTCTAATTCAATTTTTAACTAATTAACCAATATCAAAATTATATTATATTTAAATACTATAAAAAAATTATAAAACAAAAACGATAATAAATAAAATAAAATAAACAACGCCACGTGTCACGAATTTATTAGTTAAAAAAGGTGAGAAAACTTATTTTTGCTAAAAAAATACGCTACGCTGTACAAGCGATGCGAATTGAAAAAAAAAAGTCTTGCTAATGAAGATTTTGAAACAGGTAGGACAAATTTGGGTTATGACAGATGCCCCTATCTAATTGCCTTGAACCTGGGAGAATGAACAACTGCATGGCGTTCATTTTAGGGTGGAAGTCAATTAGATACAAGAAGACCCCAAAATTTGTCCGACTAGCAAGTAAAATGCAGAGAGATAGGATATACCAGAACGGGATGGCATGATGCAAAAGATGAACGAGATAACTTGATATTCTCTGGGTGGTCGAAGCAGCATCTTATCCAATAAGATTCTTCGCGATACCAGAGTAGTATAACCGATACTCTTTGGGTGGTCGAAGCAGTCCCTCATTCGTCAAGGTCCTTCGCGATACCAAAGTGGTATAAACAATCCCCTTTGGGTGGTCGAAGCAGTCCCTCGTCCGTTAAGGTCCTTCGTGATACCAAAGTAGTATAAACGAGCCTATTTGGGTGGTCGAAGCGGCCCCTCATTTGTTAAGGTCCTTCGATGATACCAAAGCGGTATAAATGAGCCTCTCTGGGTGGTCGAAGCAGTCCCACATTCGTTAAGGTCCTTCGCGATACCAAAGTGGTATAAACGATCCTCTTTGGGTGGTCGAAGTAGTACCTCATTCGTTAAGGTCCTTCGTGATACCAAAGTGGTATAAACAAGCCTCTTTGGGTGGTCGAAGCAGTCCCTCATTCGTTAAGGTCCTTCGTGATACCAAAGTGGTATAAACGAGCCTTTTTGGGTGGTCGAAGCAGTCCCTCATTCGTTAAGGTCCTTCGCGATACCAAAGTGGTGTCTCTAAACACGTGAGATTCTTCGGGTGGTCGAAGCAGCCTCTTATTCAATAAGATTCTTCGATGATACCAAAGCAGTATCTCGAAACACATGAGATTCTTCGGGTGGTCGAAGCAGCTTCTTATCCAATAAGATTCTTCGATGATACCAAAGCAGTATCTCTAAACACATGAGATTCTTCGGGTGGTCGAATCAGCATCTTATCCAATAAGATTGTTCGATGATACCAAAGCAGTATCTCTAAACACATGAGATTATTCGGGTGGTCGAAGTAGCATATTATCCAATAAGATTCTTCGATGATACCAAATTAGTATCTCTAAACACTTGAGATTCTCCGGGTGGTCGAAACAGTCCCTTATCTAATAAGGTTCTTCGATGATATCAAAGCAGTATCTCTAAAAACTTGAGATTCTTCGGGTGGTCGAAGCAGTCCCTTATCCAATAAGGTTCTTCGATGATACCAAAGCAGTATCTCTAAACACTTGAGATTCTTCGGGTGGTCGAAGCAGTCCCTTATCCAATAAGGTTCTTCGATGATACCAAAGCAGTATCTCTGAAAACTTGAGATTCTTTGGGTGGTCGAAGCAGTCCCTTATCTAATAAGGTTCTTCGATGATACCAAAGCAGTATCTCTAAACATTTGAGATTCTTCGGGTGGTCGAAGCAGTCCCTTATCCAATAAGGTTCTTCGATGTTACCAAAGCAGTATCTCTAAACACTTGAGATTCTTCGAGTGGTCAAGCAGTCCCTTATCCTATAAGGTTCTTCGATGATACCAAAACAGTATCTCTAAACACTTGAGATTCTTCGGGTGGTCGAAGCAGTCCCTTATCCAATAAGGTTCTTCGATGATACCAAAGCAGCATCTCTAAACACTTGAGATTCTTCGGGTGGTCGAAGCAGTCCCTTATCCAATAAGGTTCTTCGATGATACAAAAGCAGTATCTCTAAAAACTTGAGAATCTTCGGGTGGTTGAAGCAGTCCCTTATCTAATAAGGTTCTTCGATGATACCAAAGCAATATCTCTTAACACTTGAGATTCTTCGGGTGGTCGAAGCAGTCCCTTATCTAATAAGGTTCTTCGATGATACCAAAGCAGTATCTCTAAACACTTGAGATTCTTCGGGTGGTCGAAGTTGTCCCTTATCTAATAAGGTTCTTCGATGATACCAAAGCAGTATCTCTAAACACTTGAGATTCTTTGGGTGGTCGAAAAATTCCCTTATCCAATAAGGTTCTTCGATGATACCAAAGCAGTATCTCTGAAAACATGAGATTCTTCGGGTGGTCGAAGCAGTCCCTTATCCAATAAGGTTCTTCGATGATACCAAAGCAGTATCTCTAAACACTTGAGATTCTTCGGGTGGTCGAAGCAGTCCCTTATCCAATAAGGTTCTTCGATGATACCAAAGCAGCATCTCTAAACACTTGAGATTCTTTGGGTGGTCGAATCAGTCCCTTATCCAATAAGGTTCTTTGATGATACAAAAGCAGTATCTCTAAAAACTTGAGATTCTTCGGGTGGTCGAAGGAGTCCCTTATCTAATAAGGTTCTTCGATGATACCAAAGCAATATCTCTTAACACTTGAGATTCTTCGGGTGGTCGAAGCAGTCCCTTATCCATTAAGGTTCTTCGATGATACCAAAGCAGTATCTCTAAACACTTGAGATTCTTCGGGTGGTCGAAGCACTCCCTTATCCAATAAGGTTCTTCGATGATACCAAAGCAGTATCTCTAAACACTTGAGATTCTTCGGGTGGTCGAAGCATTCCCTTATCCAATAAGGTTCTTCGATGATACCAAAGCAGTATCTCTAAACACTTGAGATTCTTTGGGTGGTCGAAGCAGTTCCTTATCCAATAAGTTTCTTCGATGATACCAAAACAGTTTCTCTGAAAATTTGAGATTCTTCGGCTGGTCGAAGTAGTCCCTTATATAATAAGGTTCTTCGATGATACCAAAGCAGTATATCTAAACACTTGAGATTCTTCGGGTGGTCGAAGTGGTCCCTTATTCAATAAGGTTCTTCGATGATACCAAAGCAGTATCTCTAAACACTTGAGATTCTTCGGGTGGTCGAAGCAGTCCTTTATCCAATAAGGTTCTTCGATGATACCAAAGCAGTATCTCTAAACACTTGAGAATATTCGGGTGGTCGAAGCAGCCCCTTATCCAATAAGGTTCTTCGATGATACCAAAGCAGTATCTCTAAACACTTGAGATTCTTTGGGTGGTCGAAGCAGTCCCTTATCCAATAAGATTCTTCGATGGTACCAAAGCTGTATCTCTAAAAATTTGAGATTCTTCGGGTGGTCAAAGCAGTCCCTTATCTAATAAGGTTCTTCGATGATACCAAAGTTGTATCTCTAAGCACTTGAGATTTTTTGGGTGGTCGAAGCAGTCCCTTATCTAATAAGGTTCTTCGATGATACCAAAGCAGTATCTCTAAACACTTGAGATTCTTCGGGTGGTCGAAGCAGTCCCTTATCCAATAAGATTCTTCGATGATACCAAATTAGTATCTCTTAACACTTGAGATTCTTCGGGTGGTCGAAGCAGTCCCTTATCTAATAAGGTTCTTCGATGATACCAAAGCAGTATATCTAAACACTTGAGATTCTTCGGGTGGTCGAAGTTGTCCCTTATCTAATAAGGTTCTTCGATGATACCAAAGCAGTATCTCTAAACACTTGAGATTCTTCGGGTGGTCGAAGAATTCCCTTATCCAATAAGGTTCTTCGATGATACCAAAGCAGTATCTCTGAAAACATGAGATTCTTCGGGTGGTCGAAGCAGTCCCTTATCCAATAAGGTTCTTCGATGATACCAAAGCAGTATCTCTAAACACTTGAGATTCTTCGGGTGGTCGAAGCAGTCCCTTATCCAATAAGGTTCTTCGATGATACCAAAGCAGCATCTCTAAACACTTGAGATTCTTCGGGTGGTCGAATCAGTCCCTTATCCAATAAGGTTCTTTGATGATACAAAAGCAGTATCTCTAAAAACTTGAGATTCTTCGGGTGGTCGAAGCAGTCCCTTATCTAATAAGGTTCTTCGATGATACCAAAGCAATATCCCTTAACACTTGAGATTCTTCGGGTGGTCGAAGCAGTCCCTTATCCATTAAGGTTTTTCAATGATACCAAAGCAGTATCTCTAAACACTTGAGATTCTTCGGGTGGTCGAAGCACTCCCTTATCCAATAAGGTTCTTCGATGATACCAAAGCAGTATCTCTAAACACTTGAGATTCTTCGGGTGGTCGAAGCATTCCCTTATCCAATAAGGTTCTTCGATGATACCAAAGCAGTATCTCTAAACACTTGAGATTCTTTGGGTGGTCGAAGCAGTTCCTTATCCAATAAGTTTCTACGATGATACCAAAACAGTTTCTCTGAAAATTTGAGATTCTTCGGCTGGTCGAAGTAGTCCCTTATATAATAAGGTTCTTCGATGATACCAAAGCAGTATATCTAAACACTTGAGATTCTTCGGGTGGTCGAAGTGGTCCCTTATTCAATAAGGTTCTTCGATGATACCAAAGCAGTATCTCTAAACACTTGAGATTCTTCGGGTGGTCGAAGCAGTCCTTTATCCAATAAGGTTCTTCGATGATACCAAAGCAGTATCTCTAAACACTTGAGAATCTTCGGGTGGTCGAGGCAGTCCCTTATCCAATAAGGTTCTTCGATGATACAAAAGCAGTATCTCTAAAAACTTGAGAATCTTCGGGTGGTCGAAGCAGTCCCTTATCTAATAAGGTTCTTCGATGATACCAAAGCAATATCTCTTAACACTTGAGATTCTTCGGGTGGTCGAAGCAGTCCCTTATCTAATAAGGTTCTTCGATGATATCAAAGCAGTATCTCTAAACACTTGAGATTCTTCGGGTGGTCGAAGCAGTCCCTTATCCAATAAGGTTCTTCGATGATACCAAAGCAGTATCTCTAAACACTTGAGATTCTTCGGGTGGTCGAAAAATTCCCTTATCCAATAAGGTTCTTCGATGATACCAAAGCAGTATCTCTGAAAACTTGAGATTCTTCGGGTGGTCGAAGCAGTCCCTTATCTAATAAGGTTCTTCGATGATACCAAAGCAGTATCTCTAAACACTTGAGATTCTTCGGGTGGTCGAAGTTGTCACTTATCCAATAAGGTTCTTCGATGATACCAAAGCAGTATCTCTAAACACTTGAGATTCTAATGGTGGTCGAAGAATTCCCTTATCCAATAAGGTTCTTCGATGATACCAAAGCAGTATCTCTGAAAACATGAGATTCTTCGGGTGGTCGAAGCAGTCCCTTATCCAATAAGGTTCTTCGATGATACCAAAGCAGTATCTCTAAACACTTGAGATTCTTCGGGTGGTCGAAGCAGTCCCTTATCCAATAAGGTTCTTCGATGATACCAAAGCAGCATCTCTAAACACTTGCGATTCTTCGGGTGGTCGAAGCAGTCCCTTATCCAATAAGGTTCTTTGATGATACAAAAGCAGTATCTCTAAAAACTTGAGATTCTTCGGGTGGTCGAAGCAGTCCCTTATCTAATAAGGTTCTTCGATGATACCAAAGCAATATCTCTTAACACTTGAGATTCTTCGGGTGGTCGAAGCAGTCCCTTATCCATTAAGGTTTTTCGATGATACCAAAGAAGTATCTCTAAACACTTGAGATTCTTCGGGTGGTCGAAGCACTCCCTTATCCAATAAGGTTCTTCGATGATACCAAAGCAGTATCTCTAAACACTTGAGATTCTTCGGGTGGTCGAAGCATTCCCTTATCCAATAAGGTTCTTCGATGATACCAAAGCAGTATCTCTAAACACTTGAGATCCTTTGGGTGGTCGAAGCAGTTCCTTATCCAATAAGTTTCTTCGATGATACCAAAACAGTTTCTCTGAAAATTTGAGATTCTTCGGCTGGTCGAAGTAGTCCCTTATATAATAAGGTTCTTCGATGATACCAAAGCAGTATATCTAAACACTTGAGATTCTTCGGGTGGTCGAAGCGGTCCCTTATTCAATAAGGTTCTTCGATGATACCAAAGCAGTATCTCTAAACACTTGAGATTCTTCGGGTGGTCGAAGCAGTCCTTTATCCAATAAGTTTATTCAATGATACCAAAGCAGTATCTCTAAACACTTGAGAATCTTCGGGTGGTCGAAGCAGCCCCTTATCCAATAAGGTTCTTCGATGATACCAAAGCAGTATCTCTAAACACTTGAGATTCTTTGGGTGGTCGAAGCAGTCCCTTATCCAATAAGATTCTTCGATGGTACCAAAGCTGTATCTCTAAAAATTTGAGATTCTTTGGGTGGTCAAATCAGTCCCTTATCTAATAAGGTTCTTCGATGATACCAAAGCAGTATCTCTAAGCACTTGAGATTCTTTGGGTGGTCGAAGCAGTCCCTTATCTAATAAGGTTCTTCGATGATACCAAAGTAGTATCTCTAAACACTTGAGATTCTTCGGGTGGTCGAAGCAGTCCCTTATCCAATAAGGTTCTTCGGTGATACCAAAGCAGTATCTCTAAACACTTGAGATTTTTCAGGTGGTCGAAGCAGTCCCTTATCCAATAAGGTTCTTCGATGATACCAAAGCAGTATCTCTAAACACTTGAGATTCTTTGGGTGGTCGAAGGAGTCCCGTATCCAATAAGGTTATTCGATGATACCAAAGCAGTATCTCTGAAAATTTGACATTCTTCGGGTGGTCGAAGCAGTCCCTTATCTAATAAGGTTCTTCGATGATACCAAATCAGTATCTCTAAACACTTGAGATTCTTCGGGTGGTCGTAGCAGTCCCTTATCTAATAAGGTTCTTCGATGATACCAAAGCAGTATCTCTAAACACTTGAGATTCTTCGGGTGGTCGAAGCAGTCCCTTATCCAATAAGGTTCTTAGATGATGCCAAAGCAGTATCTCTAAACACTTGAGATTCTTCGGGTGGTCGAAGCAGTCCCTTATCCAATAAGGCTCTTCGATGATACCAAAGCAGTATCTCTGAAAACTTGAGATTCTTCGGGTGGTCGAAGCAGTCCCTTATCCAATAAGGTTCTTCGGTGATACCAAAGCAGTATCTCTAAACACTTGAGATTCTTCGGGTGGTCGAAGCAGTCCCTTATACAATAAGGTTCTTCGATGATACCAAAGCAGTATCTCTAAACACTTGAGATTCTTTGGGTGGTCGAAGCAGTCCCTTATCCAATAAGGTTCTTCGATGATACCAAAGCAGTATCTCTGAATATTTGAGATTCTTCGGGTGGTCGAAGCAGTCCCTTATCTAATAAGGTTCTTCGATGATACCAAATCAGTATCTCTAAACACTTGAGATTCTTCGGGTGGTCGAAGCAGTCCCTTATCCAATAAGGTTCTTCGATGATACCAAAGCAGCATCTCTAAACACTTGAGATTCTTCGGGTGGTCGAAGCAGTCCCTTATCCAATAAGGTTCTTCGATGATACAAAAGCAGTATCTCTGAAAACTTGAGATTCTTCGAGTGGTCAAAGCAGTCCCTTATCTAATAAGGTTCTTCGATTATACCAAAGCAGTATCTCTTAACACTTGAGATTCTTCGGGTGGTCGAAGCAGTCCCTTATATATTAAGGTTCTTCGATGATACCAAATCAGTATCTCTAAACACTTGAGATTCTTCGGGTGGTTGAAGCAGTCCCTTATCCAATAAGGTTCTTCGATGATACAAAAGAAGTATCTCTAAACACTTGAGATTCTTCGGGTGGTCGAAGCAGTCCCTTATCCACTAAGGTTCGTCGATGATACCAAAGCAATATCTCTAAACACTTGAGATTCTTTGGGTGGTCGAAGCAGTCCCTTATCCAATAAGGTTCTTCGATGATACCAAAACAATATCTCTGTAAATTTGAGACTCTTCAGGTGGTCGAAGCAGTCCCTTCTCTAATAAGGTTCTTCGATGATACCAAAGCAGTATCTCTAAACACTTGAGATTCTTCGGGTGGTCGAAGCGGTCCCTTATTCAATAAGGTTCTTCGATGATACCAAAGCTGTATCTCTAAACACTTGAGATTCTTCGGGTGGTCGAAGCATTCCTTTATCCAATAAGGTTCTTCGATGATACCAAAGCAGTATCTCTAAACACTTGAGATTCTTCGGGTGGTCGAAGCAGCCCCTTATCCAATAAGGTTCTTCGATGATACCAAAGCAGTATCTCTAAACACTTGAGACTCTTTGGATGGTCGAAGCAGTCCCTTATCCAATAAGATTCTTCGATGGTAACAAAGCAGTATCTCTGAAAATTTGAGATTCTTCGGGTGGTCAAAGCAGTCCCTTATCTAATAAGGTTCTTCGATGATACCAAAGCAGTATCTCAAAACACTTGAGATTCTTTGGGTGGTCGAAGCAGTCCCTTATCTAATCAGGTTCTTCGATGATACCAAAGCAGTATCTCTAAACACTTGAGATTCCTCGGGTTGTCGAAGCAGTCCCTTATCCAATAAGGTTCTTCGATGATACCAAAGCAGTATCTCTAATTACTTGAGATTCTTTGGGTGGTTGAAGCAATCCCTTATCCAATAAGGTTATTCGATGAAACCAAAGCAGTATCTCTAAACACTTGAGATTCTTCAGGTGGTCGAAGCAGTCCCTTATCCAATAAGGTTCTTCGATGATACCAAACCAGTATCTCTAAACACTTGAGATTCTTTGGGTGGTCGAAGCAGTCCCTTATCCAATAAGGTTCTTCGATGATACAAAGAAGTATCTCTGAAAATTTGAGATTCTTCGGGTGGTCGAAGCAGTCCCTTATCTAATAAGGTTCTTCGATGATACCAAATCAGTATCTCTAAACACTTGAGATTCTTCTGGTGGTCGAAGCAGTCCCTTATCTAATAAGGTTCTTTGATGATACCAAAGCAGTATCTCTAAACACTTGAGATTCTTCGGGTGGTCGAAGCAGTCCCTTATCCAATAAGGTTCTTCGATGATACCAAAGCAGTATCTCTAAACACTTGAGATTCTTCGGGTGGTCTAAGCAGTCACTTATCCAATAAGGTTCTTCGATGATACCAAAGCAGCATCTCTAAACACTTGAGATTCTTCGGGTGGTCGACGCAGTCCCTTATCCAATATGGTTCTTCGATGATACAAAAGCAGTATCTCTGAAAACTTGAGATTCTTCGGGTGGTCGAAGCAGTCCCTTATCTAATAAGGTTCTTCGATGATACCAAAGCAGTATCTCTTAACACTTGAGATTCTTCGGGTGGTCGAAGCAGCCCCTTATCCATTAAGGTTCTTCGATGATACCAAATCAGTATCTCTAAACACTTGAGATTCTTCGGTTGGTCAAAGCAGTCCCTTATCCAATAAGGTTCTTCGATGATACCAAAGCAGTATCTCTAAACACTTGAGATTCTTCGGGTGGTCGAAGCAGTCCCTTATCTAATAAGGTTCTTCGATGATACCAAAGCAGTATCTCTAAACACTTGAGATTCTTCGGGTGGTCGAAGCGGTCCCTTATTCAATAAGGTTCTTCGATGATACCAAAGCAGTATCTCTAAACACTTGAGATTCTTCGGGTGGTCGAAGCAGTCCTTTATCCAATAAGGTTCTTCGATGATACCAAAGCAGTATCTCTAAACACTTGAGATTCTTCGGGTGGTCGAAGCAGCCCCTTATCCAATAAGGTTCTTCGATGATACCAAAGCAGTATCTCTAAACACTTGAGATTCTTTGGATGGTCGAAGCAGTCCCTTATCTAATAAGATTCTTCGATGGTACCAAAGTAGTATCTCTGAAAATTTGAGATTCTTCGGGTGGTCAAAGCAGTCCCTTATCTAATAAGGTTCTTCGATGATACCAAAGCAGTATCTCAAAACACTTGAGATTCTTTGGGTGGTCGAAGCAGTCCCTTATCTAATAAGGTTCTTTGATGATACCAAAGCAGTATCTCTAAACACTTGAGATTCTTCGGGTGGTCGAATCAGTCCCTTATCCAATAAGGTTCTTCGATGATACCAAAGCAGTATCTCTAAACACTTGAGATTCTTCGGGTGGTCGAAGCAGTCCCTTATCCAATAAGGTTCTTCGATGATACCAAAGCATTATCTCTAAACACTTGAGATTCTACAGGTGGTCGAAGCAGTCCCTTATCCAATAAGGTTCTTCGATGATACCAAACCAGTATCTCTAAACACTTGAGATTCTTCGGGTGGTCGAAGCAGTCCCTTATCCAATAAGGTTCTTCGATGATACCAAAGCAGTATCTCTGAAAAATTGAGATTCTTCGGGTGGTCGAAGCAGTCCCTTATCTAATAAGGTTCTTCGATGATACCAAATCAGTATCTCTAAACACTTGAGATTCTTCGGGTGGTCGAAGCAGTCCCTTATCTAATAAGGTTCTTCGATGATACCAAAGCATTATCTCTAAACACTTGAGATTCTTCGGGTGGTCGAAGCAGTCCCTTATCCAATAAGGTTCTTCGATGATACCAAAGCAATATCTCTAAACACTTGAAATTCTTCGAGTGGTCGAAGTAGTCCCTTATCCAATAAGGTTCTTCGATGATACCAAAGCAGTATCTCTGAAAAATTGAGATTCTTCGGGTGGTCGAAGCAGTCCCTTATCCAATAAGGTTCTTCGATGATACCAAATCAGTATCTCTAAACACTTGAGATTCTTCGGGTGGTCGAAGCAGTCCCTTATCTAATAAGGTTCTTCGATGATACCAAAGCAGTATATATAAACACTTGAGATTCTTCGGGTGGTCGAAGCAGTCCCTTATCCAATAAGGTTCTTCGATGATACCAAAGCAATATCTCTAAACACTTGAAATTCTTCGAGTGGTCGAAGCAGTCCCTTATCCAATAAGGTTCTTCGATGATACCAAAGCAGTATCTCTGAAAACTTGAGATTCTTCGGGTGGTCGAAGCAGTCCCTTATCCAATAAGGTTCTTCGATGATACCAAAGCAGTATCTCTAAACACTTGAGATTCTTCGGGTGGTCGAAGCAGTCCCTTATCCAATAAGGTTCTTCGATGATACCAAAGCAGCATCTCTAAACACTTGAGATTCTTCGGGTGGTCGACGCAGTCCCTTATCTAATATGGTTCTTCGATGATACAAAAGCAGTATCTCTGAAAACTTGAGATTCTTCGGGTGGTCGAAGCAGTCCCTTATCTAATAAGGTTCTTCGATGATACCAAAGCAGTATCTCTTAACACTTGAGATTCTTCGGGTGGTCGAAGCAGTCCCTTAACCATTAAGGTTCTTCGATGATACCAAATCAGTATCTCTAAACACTTGAGATTCTTCGGTTGGTCGAACAGTCCCTTATCCAATAAGGTTCTTCGATGATACCAAAGCAGTATCTCTAAACACTTGGGATTCTTCGGGTGGTCGAAGCAGTCCCTTATCCAATAAGGTTCTTCGATGATACCAAAGCAGTATCTCTAAACACTTGAGATTCTTTGGGTGGTCGAAGTAGTCCCTTATCCAATAAGGTTCTTCGATGATACCAAAACAATATCTCTGAAAATTTGAGATTCTTCGGGTGGTCGAAGCAGTCCCTTATCTAATAAGGTTCTTCGATGATACCAAAGCAGTATCTCTAAACACTTGAGATTCTTCGGGTGGTCGAAGCAGTCCCTTATCCAATAAGGTTCTTCGATGATACCAAAGCAGTATCTCTAAACACTTGAGATTCTTCGGGTGGTCGAAGCAGTCCCTTATCCAATAAGGTTCTTCGATGATACCAAAGCAACATCTCTAAACACTTGAGATTCTTCGGGTGGTCGACGCAGTCCCTTATCCAATATGGTTCTTCGATGAAACAAAAGCAGTATCTCTGAAAACTTGAGATTCTTCGGGTGGTCGAAGCAGTCCCTTATCTAATAAGGTTCTTCGATGATACCAAAGCAGTATCTCTTAACACTTGAGATTCTTCGGGTGGTCGAAGCAGCCCCTTATCCATTAAGGTTCTTTGATGATACCAAATCAGTATCTCTAAACACTTGAGATTCTTCGGTTGGTCAAAGAAATCCCTTATCCAATAAGGTTCTTCGATGATACCAAAACAGTATCTCTGAGAATTTGAGATTCTTCGGGTGGTCGAAGCAGTCCCTTATCTAATAAGGTTCTTCGATGATACCAAAGCAGTATCTCTAAACACTTGAGATTCTTCGGGTGGTCGAAGCGGTCCCTTATTCAATAAGGTTCTTCGATGATACCAAAGCAGTATCTCTAAACACTTGAGATTCTTCGGGTGGTCGAAGCAGTCCTTTATCCAATAAGGTTCTTCGATGATACCAAAGCAGTATCTCTAAACACTTGAGATTCTTCGGGTGGTCGAAGCAGCCCCTTATCCAATAAGGTTCTTCGATGATACCAAAGCAGTATCTCTAAACACTTGAGATTCTTTGGATGGTCGAAGCAGTCCCTTATCTAATAAGATTCTTCGATGGTACCAAAGTAGTATCTCTGAAAATTTGAGATTCTTCGGGCGGTCAAAGCAGTCCCTTATCTAATAAGGTTCTTCGATGATACCAAAGCAGTATCTCAAAACACTTGAGATTCTTTGGGTGGTCGAAGCAGTCCCTTATCTAATAAGGTTCTTTGATGATACCAAAGTAGTATCTCTAAACACTTGAGATTCTTCGGGTGGTCGAAGCAGTCCCTTATCCAATAAGGTTCTTCGATGATACCAAAGAAGTATCTCTAAACACTTGAGATTCTTCGGGTGGTCGAAGCAGTCCCTTATCCAATAAGGTTCTTCGATGATACCAAAGCATTATCTCTAAACACTTGAGATTCTACAGGTGGTCGAAGCAGTCCCTTATCCAATAAGGTTCTTCGATGATACCAAACCAGTATCTCTAAACACTTGAGATTCTTTGGGTGGTCGAAGCAGTCCCTTATCCAATAAGGTTCTTCGATGATACCAAAGCAGTATCTCTGAAAAATTGAGATTCTTCGGGTGGTCGAAGCAGTCCCTTATCTAATAAGGTTCTTCGATGATACCAAATCAGTATCTCTAAACACTTGAGATTCTTCGGGTGGTCGAAGCAGTCCCTTATCTAATAAGATTCTTCGATGGTAACAAAGCAGTATCTCTGAAAATTTGAGATTCTTCGGGTGGTCAAAGCAGTCCCTTATTTAATAAGGTTCTTCGATGATACCAAAGCAGTATCTCAAAACACTTGAGATTCTTTGGGTGGTCGAAGCAGTCCCTTATCTAATCAGGTTCTTCGATGATACCAAAGCAGTATCTCTAAACACTTGAGATTCCTCGGGTGGTCGAAGCAGTCCCTTATCCAATAAGGTTCTTCGATGATACCAAAGCAGTATCTCTAAACACTTGAGATTCTTTGGGTGGTTGAAGCAATCCCTTATCCAATAAGGTTATTCGATGAAACCAAAGCAGTATCTCTAAACACTTGAGATTCTTCAGGTGGTCGAAGCAGTCCCTTATCCAATAAGGTTCTTCGATGATACCAAACCAGTATCTCTAAACACTTGAGATTCTTTGGGTGGTCGAAGCAGTCCCTTATCCAATAAGGTTCTTCGATGATACAAAGCAGTATCTCTGAAAATTTGAGATTATTCGGGTGGTCGAAGCAGTCCCTTATCTAATAAGGTTCTTCGATGATACCAAATCAGTATCTCTAAACACTTGAGATTCTTCTGGTGGTCGAAGCAGTCCCTTATCTAATAAGGTTCTTCGATGATACCAAAGCAGTATCTCTAAACACTTGAGATTCTTCGGGTGGTCGAAGCAGTCCCTTATCCAATAAGGTTCTTCGATGATACCAAAGCAGTATCTCTAAACACTTGAGATTCTTCGGGTGGTCGAAGCAGTCCCTTATCCAATAAGGTTCTTCGATGATACCAAAGCAGCATCTCTAAACACTTGAGATTCTTCGGGTGGTCGACGCAGTCCCTTATCCAATATGGTTCTTCGATGATACAAAAGCAGTATCTCTGAAAACTTGAGATTCTTCGGGTGGTCGAAGCAGTCCCTTATCTAATAAGGTTCTTCGATGATACCAAAGCAGTATCTCTTAACACTTGAGATTCTTCGGGTGGTCGAAGCAGCCCCTTATCCATTAAGGTTCTTCGATGATACCAAATCAGTATCTCTAAACACTTGAGATTCTTCGGTTGGTCAAAGCAGTCCCTTATCCAATAAGGTTCTTCGATGATACCAAAGCAGTATCTCTAAACACTTGAGATTCTTCGGGTGGTCGAAGCAGTCCCTTATCTAATAAGGTTCTTCGATGATACCAAAGCAGTATCTCTAAACACTTGAGATTCTTCGGGTGGTCGAAGTGGTCCCTTATTCAATAAGGTTCTTCGATGATACCAAAGCAGTATCTCTAAACACTTGAGATTCTTCGGGTGGTCGAAGCAGTCCTTTATCCAATAAGGTTCTTCGATGATACCAAAGCAGTATCTCTAAACACTTGAGATTCTTCGGGTGGTCGAAGCAGCCCCTTATCCAATAAGGTTCTTCGATGATACCAAAGCAGTATCTCTAAACACTTGAGATTCTTTGGATGGTCGAAGCAGTCCCTTATCTAATAAGATTCTTCGATGGTACCAAAGTAGTATCTCTGAAAATTTGAGATTCTTCGGGTGGTCAAAGCAGTCCCTTATCTAATAAGGTTCTTCGATGATACCAAAGCAGTATCTCTAAACACTTGAGATTCTTTGGGTGGTCGAAGCAGTCCCTTATCTAATAAGGTTCTTTGATGATACCAAAGCAGTATCTCTAAACACTTGAGATTCTTCGGGTGGTCGAAGCAGTCCCTTATCCAATAAGGTTCTTCGATGATACCAAAGCAGTATCTCTAAACACTTGAGATTCTTCGGGTGGTCGAAGCAGTCCCTTATCCAATAAGGTTCTTCGATGATACCAAAGCAGTATCTCTAAACACTTGAGATTCTACAGGTGGTCGAAGCAGTCCCTTATCCAATAAGGTTCTTCGATGATACCAAACCAGTATCTCTAAACACTTGAGATTCTTTGGGTGGTCGAAGCAGTCCCTTATCCAATAAGGTTCTTCGATGATACCAAAGCAGTATCTCTGAAAAATTGAGATTCTTCGGGTGGTCGAAGCAGTCCCTTATCTAATAAGTTTCTTCGATGATACCAAATCAGTATCTCTAAACACTTGAGATTCTTCGGGTGGTCGAAGCAGTCCCTTATCTAATAAGGTTCTTCGATGATACCAAAGCAGTATCTATAAACACTTGAGATTCTTCGGGTGGTCGAAGCAGTCCCTTATCCAATAAGGTTCTTCGATGATACCAAAGCAATATCTCTAAACACTTGAAATTCTTCGGGTGGTCGAAGCAGTCCCTTATCCAATAAGGTTCTTCGATGATACCAAAGCAGTATCTCTGAAAACTTGAGATTCATCGGGTGGTCGAAGCAGTCCCTTATCCAATAAGGTTCTTCGATGATACCAAAGCAGTATCTCTAAACACTTGAGATTCTTCGGGTGGTCGAAGCAGTCCCTTATCCAATAAGGTTCTTCGATGATACCAAAGCAGCATCTCTAAACACTTGAGATTCTTCGGGTGGTCGACGCAGTCCCTTATCCAATATGGTTCTTCGATGATACAAAAGCAGTATCTCTGAAAACTTGAGATTCTTCGGGTGGTCGAAGCAGTCCCTTATCTAATAAGGTTCTTCGATGATACCAAAGCAGTATCTCTTAACACTTGAGATTCTTCGGGTGGTCGAAGCAGTCCCTTAACCATTAAGGTTCTTCGATGATACCAAATCAGTATCTCTAAACACTTGAGATTCTTCGGTTGGTCGAACAGTCCCTTATCCAATAAGGTTCTTCGATGATACCAAAGCATAATCTCTAAACACTTGAGATTCTTCGGGTGGTCGAAGCAGTCCCTTATCCAATAAGGTTCTTCGATGATACCAAAGCAGTATCTCTAAACACTTGAGATTCTTTGGGTGGTCGAAGTAGTCCCTTATCTAATAAGGTTCTTCGATGATACCAAAACAGTATCTCTGAAAATTCGAGATTCTTCGGGTGGTCGAAGCAGTCCCTTATCTAATAAGGTTCTTCGATGATACCAAAGCAGTATCTCTAAACACTTGAGATTCTTCGGGTGGTCGAAGCAGTCCCTTATCCAATAAGGTTCTTCGATGATACCAAAGCAGTATCTCTAAACACTTGAGATTCTTCGGGTGGTCGAAGCAGTCCCTTATCCAATAAGGTTCTTCGATGATACCAAAGCAGCATCTCTAAACACTTGAGATTCTTCGGGTGGTCGACGCAGTCCCTTATCCAATATGGTTCTTCGATGATACAAAAGCAGTATCTCTGAAAACTTGAGATTCTTCGGGTGGTCGAAGCAGTCCCTTATCTAATAAGGTTCTTCGATGATACCAAAGCAGTATCTCTTAACACTTGAGATTCTTCGGGTGGTCGAAGCAGCCCCTTATCCATTAAGGTTCTTCGATGATACCAAATCAGTATCTCTAAACACTTGAGATTCTTCGGTTGGTCAAAGAAGTCCCTTATCCAATAAGGTTCTTCGATGATACCAAAGCAGTATCTCTAAACACTTGAGATTCTTCGGGTGGTCGAAGCAGTCCCTTATCTAATAAGGTTCTTCGATGATACCAAAGCAGTATCTCTAAACACTTGAGATTCTTCGGGTGGTCGAAGCGGTCCCTTATTCAATAAGGTTCTTCGATGATACCAAAGCAGTATCTCTAAACACTTGAGATTCTTCGGGTGGTCGAAGCAGTCCTTTATCCAATAAGGTTCTTTGATGATACCAAAGTAGTATCTCTAAACACTTGAGATTCTTCGGGTGGTCGAAGCAGCCCCTTATCCAATAAGGTTCTTCGATGATACCAAAGCAGTATCTCTAAACACTTGAGATTCTTTGGATGGTCGAAGCAGTCCCTTATCTAATAAGATTCTTCGATGGTACCAAAGTAGTATCTCTGAAAATTTGAGATTCTTCGGGTGGTCAAAGCAGTCCCTTATCTAATAAGGTTCTTCGATGATACCAAAGCAGTATCTCAAAACACTTGAGATTCTTTGGGTGGTCGAAGCAGTCCCTTATCTAATAAGGTTCTTTGATGTTACCAAAGCAGTATCTCTAAACACTTGAGATTCTTCGGGTGGTCGAAGCATTCCCTTATCCAATAAGGTTCTTCGATGATATCAAAGCAGTATCTCTAAACACTTGAGATTCTTCGGGTGGTCGAAGCAGTCCCTTATCCAATAAGGTTCTTCGATGTTACCAAAGCAGTATCTCTAAACACTTGAGATTCTACAGGTGGTCGAAGCAGTCCCTTATCCAATAAGGTTCTTCGATGATACCAAACCAGTATCTCTAAACACTTGAGATTCTTTGGGTGGTCGAAGCAGTCCCTTATCCAATAAGGTTCTTCGATGATACCAAAGCAGTATCTCTGAAAAATTGAGATTCTTCGGGTGGTCGAAGCAGTCCCTTATCTAATAAGGTTCTTCGATGATACCAAATCAGTATCTCTAAACACTTGAGATTCTTCGGGTGGTCGAAGCAGTCCCTTATCTAATAAGGTTCTTCGATGATACCAAAGCAATATCTCTAAACACTTGAGATTCTTCGGGTGGTCGAAGCAGTCCCTTATCCAATAAGGTTCTTCGATGATACCAAAGCAATATCTCTAAACACTTGAAATTCTTCGGGTGGTCGAAGCAGTCCCTTATCCAATAAGGTTCTTCGATGATACAAAAGCAGTATCTCTGAAAACTTGAGATTCTTCGGGTGGTCGAAGCAGTCCCTTATCCAATAAGGTTCTTCGATGATACCAAAGCAGTATCTCTAAACACTTGAGATTCTTCGGGTGGTCGAAGCAGTCCCTTATCCAATAAGGTTCTTCGATGATACCAAAGCAGCATCTCTAAACACTTGAGATTCTTCGGGTGGTCGACGCAGTCCCTTATCCAATATGGTTCTTCGATGATACAAAAGCAGTATCTCTGAAAACTTGAGATTCTTCGGGTGGTCGAAGTAGTCCCTTATCTAATATGGTTCTTCGATGATACCAAAGCAGTATCTCTTAACACTTGAGATTCTTCGGGTGGTCGAAGCAGTCCCTTAACCATTAAGGTTCTTCGATGATACCAAATCAGTATCTCTAAACACTTGAGATTCTTCGGTTGGTCGAACAGTCCCTTATCCAATAAGGTTCTTCGATGATACCAAAGCAGTATCTCTAAACACTTGAGATTCTTCGGGTGGTCGAAGCAGTCCCTTATCCAATAAGGTTCTTCGATGATACCAAAGCAGTATCTCTAAACACTTGAGATTCTTTGGGTGGTCGAAGTAGTCCCTTATCCAATAAGGTTCTTCGATGATACCAAAACAGTATCTCTGAGAATTTGAGATTCTTCGGGTGGTCGAAGCAGTCCCTTATCTAATAAGGTTCTTCGATGATACCAAAGCAGTATCTCTAAACACTTGAGATTCTTCGGGTGGTCGAAGCGGTCCCTTATTCAATAAGGTTCTTCGATGATACCAAAGCAGTATCTCTAAACACTTGAGATTCTTCGGGTGGTCGAAGCAGTCCTTTATCAAATAAGGTTCTTCGATGATACCAAAGCAGTATCTCTAAACACTTGAGATTCTTCGGGTGGTCGAAGCAGCCCCTTATCCAATAAGGTTCTTCGATGATACCAAAGCAGTATCTCTAAACACTTGAGATTCTTTGGGTGGTCGAAGCAGTCCCTTATCCAATAAGATTCTTCGATGGTACCATAGCAGTATCTCTGAAAATTTGAGATTCTTCGGGTGGTCAAAGCAGTCCCTTATCTAATAAGGTTCTTCGATGATACCAAAGCAGTATCTCTAAACACTTGAGATTCTTCGGGTGGTCGAAGCAGTCCCTTATCTAATAAGGTTCTTCGATGATACCAAAGCAATATCTCATAACACTTGAGATTCTTCGGGTGGTCGAAGCAGTCCCTTATCCAATAAGGTTCTTCGATGATACCAAAGCAGTATCTCTAAACACTTGAGATTCTTCAGGTGGTCGAAGCAGTCCCTTATCCAATAATGTTCTTCGATGATACCAAAGCAGTATCTCTGAAAACTTGAGATTCTTCGGGTGGTTGAAGCAGTCCCTTATCCAATAAGGTTCTTCGATGATACCAAAGCAGTATCTCTAAACACTTGATATTCTTCGGGTGGTCGAAGCAGTCCCTTATCCAATAAGGTTCTTCAATGATACCAAAGCAGTATCTATAAACACTTGAGATTCTTCAGGTGGTCGAAGCAGTCCCTTATCCAATAAGGTTCTTCGATGATACCAAAGCAGTATCTCTAAACACTTGAGATTCTTCGGGTGGTCGAAGTAGTCCCTTATCCGATAAGGTTCTTCGATGATACCAAAGCAGTATCTCTAAACACATGAGATTCTTTGGGTGGTCGAAGCAGTCCCTTATCCAATAAGGTTCTTCGATGATACCAAAGTAGTATCTCTAAAACTTTAAGATTCTTCGGGTGGTCGAAGCAGTCCCTTATATAATAAGGTTCTTCAATGATACCAAAGCAGTATCTCTAAACACTTGAGATTCTTCGGGTGGTCGAAGCAGTCCCTTATCCAATAAGGTTCTTCGATGATACCAAAGCATCATCTCTAAACACTTGAGATTCTTCGGGTGGTCGACGCAGTCCCTTATCCAATATGGTTCTTCGATGATACAAAAGCAGTATCTCTGAAAACTTGAGATTCTTCGGGTGGTCGAAGCAGTCCCTTATCTAATAAGGTTCTTCGATGATACCAAAGCAGTATCTCTTAACAATTGAGATTCTTCGGGTGGTCGAAGCAGTCCCTTAACCATTAAGGTTCTTCGATGATACCAAATTAGTATCTCTAAACACTTGAGATTCTTCGGTTGGTCGAACAGTCCCTTATCCAATAAGGTTCTTCGATGATACCAAAGCAGTATCTCTAAACACTTGAGATTCTTCGGGTGGTCGAAGCAGTCCCTTATCCAATAAGGTTCTTCAATGATACCAAAGCAGTATCTCTAAACACTTGAGATTCTTTGGGTGGTCGAAGTAGTCCCTTATCCAATAAGGTTCTTCGATGATACCAAAACAGTATCTCTGAGAATTTGAGATTCTTCGGGTGGTCGAAGCAGTCCCTTATCTAATAAGGTTCTTCGATGATACCAAAGCAGTATCTCTAAACACTTGAGATTCTTCGGGTGGTCGAAGCGGTCCCTTATTCAATAAGGTTCTTCGATGATACCAAAGCAGTATCTCTAAACACTTGAGATTCTTCGGTGGTCGAAGCAGTCCCTTATCAAATAAGGTTCTTCGATGATACCAAAGCAGTATCTCTAAACACTTGAGATTCTTCGGGTGGTCGAAGCAGCCCCTTATCCAATAAGGTTCTTCGATGATACCAAAGCAGTATCTCTAAACACTTGAGATTCTTTGGGTGGTCGAAGCAGTCCCTTATCCAATAAGATTCTTCGATGGTACCATAGCAGTATCTCTGAAAATTTGAGATTCTTCGGGTGGTCAAAGCAGTCCCTTATCTAATAAGGTTCTTCGATGATACCAAAGCAGTATCTCTAAACACTTGAGATTCTTCGGGTGGTCGAAGCAGTCCCTTATCTAATAAGGTTCTTCGATGATACCAAAGCAATATCTCTAAACACTTGAGATTCTTCGGGTGGTCGAAGCAGTCCCTTATCCAATAAGGTTCTTCGATGATACCAAAGCAGTATCTCTAAACACTTGAGATTCTTCAGGTGGTCGAAGCAGTCCCTTATCCAATAAGGTTCTTCGATGATACCAAAGCAGTATCTCTGAAAACTTGAGATTCTTCGGGTGGTTGAAGAAGTCCCTTATCCAATAAGGTTCTTCGATGATACCAAAGCAGTATCTCTAAACACTTGATATTCTTCGGGTGGTCGAAGCAGTCCCTTATCCAATAAGGTTCTTCAATGATACCAAAGCAGTATCTATAAACACTTGAGATTCTTCAGGTGGTCGAAGCAGTCCCTTATCCAATAAGGTTCTTCGATGATACCAAAGCAGTATCTCTAAACACTTGAGATTCTTCGGGTGGTCGAAGTAGTCCCTTATCCGATAAGGTTCTTCGATGATACCAAAGCAGTATCTCTAAACACTTGAGATTCTTTGGGTGGTCGAAGCAGTCCCTTATCCAATAAGGTTCTTCGATGATACCAAAGTAGTATCTCTAAAACTTTAAGATTCTTCGGGTGGTCGAAGCAGTCCCTTATATAATAAGGTTCTTCAATGATACCAAAGCAGTATCTCTAAACACTTGAGATTCTTCGGGTGGTCGAAGCAGTCCCTTATCCAATAAGGTTCTTCGATGATACCAAAGCATCATCTCTAAACACTTGAGATTCTTCGGGTGGTCGACGCAGTCCCTTATCCAATATGGTTCTTCGATGATACAAAAGCAGTATCTCTGAAAACTTGAGATTCTTCGGGTGGTCGAAGCAGTCCCTTATCTAATAAGGTTCTTCGATGATACCAAAGCAGTATCTCTTAACAATTGAGATTCTTCGGGTGGTCGAAGCAGTCCCTTAACCATTAAGGTTCTTCGATGATACCAAATCAGTATCTCTAAACACTTGAGATTCTTCGGTTGGTCGAACAGTCCCTTATCCAATAAGGTTCTTCGATGATACCAAAGCAGTATCTCTAAACACTTGAGATTCTTCGGGTGGTCGAAGCAGTCCCTTATCCAATAAGGTTCTTCGATGATACCAAAGCAGTATCTCTAAACACTTGAGATTCTTTTGGTGGTCGAAGTAGTCCCTTATCCAATAAGGTTCTTCGATGATACCAAAACAGTATCTCTGAGAATTTGAGATTCTTCGGGTGGTCGAAGCAGTCCCTTATCTAATAAGGTTCTTCGATGATACCAAAGCAGTATCTCTAAACACTTGAGATTCTTCGGGTGGTCGAAGCGGTCCCTTATTCAATAAGGTTCTTCGATGATACCAAAGCAGTATCTCTAAACACTTGAGATTCTTCGGTGGTCGAAGCAGTCCCTTATCAAATAAGGTTCTTCGATGATACCAAAGCAGTATCTCTAAACACTAGAGATTCTTCGGGTGGTCGAAGCAGCCCCTTATCCAATAAGGTTCTTCGATGATACCAAAGCAGTATCTCTAAACACTTGAGATTCTTTGGGTGGTCGAAGCAGTCCCTTATCCAATAAGATTCTTCGATGGTACCATAGCAGTATCTCTGAAAATTTGAGATTCTTCGGGTGGTCAAAGCAGTCCCTTATCTAATAAGGTTCTTCGATGATACCAAAGCAGTATCTCTAAACACTTGAGATTCTTCGGGTGGTCGAAGCAGTCCCTTATCTAATAAGGTTCTTCGATGATACCAAAGCAATATCTCTAAACACTTGAGATTCTTCGGGTGGTCGAAACAGTCCCTTATCCAATAAGGTTCTTCGATGATACCAAAGCAGTATCTCTAAACACTTGAGATTCTTCAGGTGGTCGAAGCAGTCCCTTATCCAATAAGGTTCTTCGATGATACCAAAGCAGTATCTCTGAAAACTTGAGATTCTTCGGGTGGTTGAAGCAGTCCCTTATCCAATAAGGTTCTTCGATGATACCAAAGCAGTATCTCTAAACACTTGATATTCTTCGGGTGGTCGAAGCAGTCCCTTATCCAATAAGGTTCTTCAATGATACCAAAGCAGTATCTATAAACACTTGAGATTCTTCAGGTGGTCGAAGCAGTCCCTTATCCAATAAGGTTCTTCGATGATACCAAAGCAGTATCTCTAAACACTTGAGATTCTTCGGGTGGTCGAAGTAGTCCCTTATCCGATAAGGTTCTTCGATGATACCAAAGCAGTATCTCTAAACACTTGAGATTCTTTGGGTGGTCGAAGCAGTCCCTTATCCAATAAGGTTCTTCGATGATACCAAAGTAGTATCTCTAAAACTTTAAGATTCTTCGGGTGGTCGAAGCAGTCCCTTATATAATAAGGTTCTTCAATGATACCAAAGCAGTATCTCTAAACACTTGAGATTCTTCGGGTGGTCGAAGCAGTCCCTTATCCAATAAGGTTCTTCGATGATACCAAAGCATCATCTCTAAACACTTGAGATTCTTCGGGTGGTCGACGCAGTCCCTTATCCAATATGGTTCTTCGATGATACAAAAGCAGTATCTCTGAAAACTTGAGATTCTTCGGGTGGTCGAAGCAGTCCCTTATCTAATAAGGTTCTTCGATGATACCAAAGCAGTATCTCTTAACAATTGAGATTCTTCGGGTGGTCGAAGCAGTCCCTTAACCATTAAGGTTCTTCGATGATACCAAATTAGTATCTCTAAACACTTGAGATTCTTCGGTTGGTCGAACAGTCCCTTATCCAATAAGGTTCTTCGATGATACCAAAGCAGTATCTCTAAACACTTGAGATTCTTCGGGTGGTCGAAGCAGTCCCTTATCCAATAAGGTTCTTCGATGATACCAAAGCAGTATCTCTAAACACTTGAGATTCTTTGGGTGGTCGAAGTAGTCCCTTATCCAATAAGGTTCTTCGATGATACCAAAACAGTATCTCTGAGAATTTGAGATTCTTCGGGTGGTCGAAGCAGTCCCTTATCTAATAAGGTTCTTCGATGATACCAAAGCAGTATCTCTAAACACTTGAGATTCTTCGGGTGGTCGAAGCGGTCCCTTATTCAATAAGGTTCTTCGATGATATCAAAGCAGTATCTCTAAACACTTGAGATTCTTCGGTGGTCGAAGCAGTCCCTTATCAAATAAGGTTCTTCGATGATACCAAAGCAGTATCTCTAAACACTTGAGATTCTTCGGGTGGTCGAAGCAGCCCCTTATCCAATAAGGTTCTTCGATGATACCAAAGCAGTATCTCTAAACACTTGAGATTCTTTGGGTGGTCGAAGCAGTCCCTTATCCAATAAGATTCTTCGATGGTACCATAGCAGTATCTCAGAAAATTTGAGATTCTTCGGGTGGTCAAAGCAGTCCCTTATCTAATAAGGTTCTTCGATGATACCACAGCAGTATCTCTAAACACTTGAGATTCTTCGGGTGGTCGAAGCAGTCCCTTATCTAATAAGGTTCTTCGATGATACCAAAGCAATATCTCTAAACACTTGAGATTCTTCGGGTGGTCGAAGCAGTCCCTTATCCAATAAGGTTCGTCGATGATACCAAAGCAGTATCTCTAAACACTTGAGATTCTTCAGGTGGTCGAAGCAGTCCCTTATCCAATAAGGTTCTTCGATGATACCAAAGCATTATCTCTGAAAACTTGAGATTCTTCGGGTGGTTGAAGCAGTCCCTTATCCAATAAGGTTATTCGATGATACCAAAGCAGTATCTCTAAACACTTGATATTCTTCGGGTGGTCGAAGCAGTCCCTTATCCAATAAGGTTCTTCAATGATACCAAAGCAGTATCTATAAACACTTGAGATTCTTCAGGTGGTCGAAGCAGTCCCTTATCCAATAAGGTTCTTCGATGATACCAAAGCAGTATCTCTAAACACTTGAGATTCTTCGGGTGGTCGAAGTAGTCCCTTATCCAATAAGGTTCTTCGATGATACCAAAGCAGTATCTCTAAACACTTGAGATTCTTTGGGTGGTCGAAGCAGTCCCTTATCCAATAAGGTTCTTCGATGATACCAAAGTAGTATCTCTAAAACTTTAAGATTCTTCGGGTGGTCGAAGCAGTCCCTTATATAATAAGGTTCTTCAATGATACCAAAGCAGTATCTCTAAACACTTGAGATTCTTCGGGTGGTCGAAGCAGTCCCTTATCCAATAAGGCTCTTCGATGATACCAAAGTAGCATCTCGAGTGATACATTTGCTGGGGAATAGTTGAGCTAAAATTCCTATTAGAGGAACAACGTTGTCCAAACTCTGTAGGGGAGAAATCTTCAATAAACTCTCTAAGATAATCTCTGCTTAGGGGATCATAAGAGCAACAACTGCTGGGGGTTATTGTCATCAACTCATGGTTGAAAAATGACTTGTTGGGGAGTAAAATTCCCGAACTTGCGGGATATCAACTCTTTGCAGAGAAATATTGCCGACTTTGATGAAGGACTGGCCAAGATGCTCGCGAATCGACCCTGGATCCTGCTATGCTGCTATGTTATGTTGCTGAAGACAATGATGATATGCGTTATGATACATAAACATGCAACTAAGATGCAACTGCTAGGGAGTGCAAGATGCGAATTCAAATGATAGGCTAATGCTCGATATGACTATGATATGATGTGATATTGTATGTCGTGCTTATGATAATGCAAATGATCAGGTATGCTGGGGATAAAATCTTGTCGGGGATATCACCAGGGACTGGATTTGGTAGTTGCCAAATGGATTTGGACTTTGGTTTTATGAGGATGCCATCGAGGGTGGACTTTTAGTGGTTTCCAATGAAGACTGGACTTTTAGGGTGAATTGAAGGTGCCAATTGGAGTGGCTTTTTGTAGTTGCCAATAAAAGATTGGACTTTAAGGACGTGCCAAGCGAGATTGAACTTTTATTGGTAAAAGGATTTGACTTCCCGACACATGGTATATGACAGCGCCACAATCAGAAGACAAATGTGGATAATCTTGGTGCTCCAAGTTGGATCCTTTGCAGAAGTGGTATTCTTGTTCTTGTAAAAACCTCGCTTCTAGCTGATATGTCATGACGACTTACAAATGTTGATCGTAGCGACTTATCCAATGCATGTTGACTGCACGAGCGTAGCGACTTAACCAATGCGTGTTACTCGTGCTAGCGTAGCGACTTAACCAATGCATATGGATTGCGTGAGCGTAGCGACTTAACTAATGTGTGTTAGTCGTGCTTTTGCTCTGCCCTAAGGCTTTTGACGCTTGTTGACCTCAACCGTTGCTGATCTCTGGCATGGACAGCTTGACCAATTTGAAAGCATAAAGGGAAATGACCCATGTTCAACTAATCTGCCTCAGTTCAAATGGTTTGCCCCAGTCTGCCGGGTATTTGAAGGATTTCTTCTGGGATGAGAACTTTGGCGGTGGTTATACCGGGATATGGCTTGAACCCATTTGCCCTAGTAACTGAACCTTGTAGTGGTCTGCCCCTGTTTAAACCTCAGAAGGACTTGCCCCAGATTTGCAGGGTTATGAGAAAGTCTTGATTCAGGTCAACACCAATGAGTGATCAAGTTCCTGTTTGATTGCACTTTGTTGGAATTTCTATAATGTCAAGTGCTGATTTGCAGTTAAAAATTGTTCATTAAAAAATGGTAATTTTAATGCGACATTCATGTAAGTTTTGAAAATATCATTTATTGGGAATGATGTGAAAATGTGTGACGAGTGGACTGTTAATCCAAACACAATGCTGATTTAATTGGTGTGAAAGATATAGCAAGAATATGACACCAATACATAAGATTAGCAAATATGTAGGAGTCAGTTTACGCAACCTTGCTGTAGTATGCTTTCAGAATAAACCTCGCCTCAATTAGGTCTTTCGAGGGTTGTAACATGGTCTAGTTCACGGTTATAGAAATAAAGGATATTAGGCTCAAAGTATTATTTGTACCCACCCCTTCTTCGTAATGATCTCCATACCTACGTTCAGTTAATTTTGCACATGCTTGACGGTGTAAACTTGAGGGTTCAAAGTTTGCTTAAAATGGCAGCCACCTTATTTTGATGGATGTCAGTAACCCCTTGATTTGGCTGGCCACTGAATCTTATTTTGGTTTTGTTGAGGGTTTGAGGACCTCTTATGATTTTTATTTTGATCCCTAACTTTTGCATGGACTGATTTCGCTTTTCGAGTCCATCGGGATTGCCTTGTTTTTGCCTAAGTCTCCTTTTGAGGTGTTCGACTTAGCGGACTTTTGATTTTTTTTTGAAGGATTGTGACTGCCATGTCAAGGGTTATTGATGAACAACCGTCTTATATTTGGGTTTTCTTTCGTGATTCGAGTGTATTATCAAGTTAACTGAATACTACCCATGCCCCAGGTTAAGTATAAGGGTTTAGAAATCCGAAGGAAACTCCTACTTCTAGGCTCGAAGTGGTTATCTAGGGACTAACTCCTTATTTCTCCAGTGTTTGGGGTTCGAAACAATTCCTGTACATCATTAGCGAGATTTTATCCGAAAGCATATCATCAACAATTATGGGTATCATGTTTTCGTTATCCTCCCTCAAATCTTTGCTAAACAGCAGTGCGATAAAGGAAGTGAAATATTTTTGTGATTTTTGCAATAAATGAGAAACTGTGAGTGAATACGAATGGATTTGATCAAAACATGCATGATTATCACATTAACAATACCATTAATAAGAAACAATGTCTAAAAGCAAGTAGCACTTAACATAAAGGAAACTACAAATGCACAAAAATGATATGGAAATTGCCAGCATTGAGGAACTGGGTTCTTCTTTCTTGCTTCACAGTTGGGCTAACTTCTGGCAACTGTTTCATCTTATTGCTTCTGCGTTGTTCTCGTCTTTTCTCAGCTCAACTTGATTTTGCTTCAAAGCAAACCATGGTCTTCCAGCATTAATTCAAGTCCAATACGTGTGTCAGGAAATCAACTGTGGATTATGGAAAAAGGATGGATGAGCTTTTTGGTTTTGGAAGACGATATGCAATGCAAATGAAATGCAGATGCAATGATATGCGAATGCAATGTAGGTACAAACAGGATCATAGGTTCCATTACGTTCTGAGGTCAGACAGAAGAACGGGTAAATAATAGATATCTCTGATCAAAGGAACCCCATATGTAGGCTCTAAACGGGTAGGTTCCCAGAGTCATGGATCTTTTCAAAGATATTATTACCATGACAAAGAGTCGTCTGATAATAATACCCTCGAAGGATCTCTTCTAGGTGAGGTTTTCGCGTCGTCCCACGAGGAAGACTCCTCGCGAGTCTTTACTACACAACCATCGAGTCCAAGGTTTCTTAAAGGGACCTCGGAGTTATAGATCGAGGTTGAAAATATCATTGTCAGAATAATGATACGTTCAAGGGATCTTATCTGATTGGGGCATTCACATCAACCCAAAAAAGAGTACCCTCATGAGTTGACACCACCAATCACCCTGGGAAATGGGTAAAAGGTCCTTAGAGTTATGGATTCAACCTCAAAACACTACTGCCATGGCAAAGACTCACCATAACAATAACATCCTTAAGGGAATCAACTCTAAGCGGGGCTTTCACTTCCTCCCAACGAGAAAGACTCCTCGAGGGATTCCACTACACAACCACCATTCTAATCCTATGTTTTTTCTCGGACTCGGGTGTAGAGCCATCTCATAAAGTTCCCACAATCAGAGAACCCCAATAGTGTCACAAGTAACAACAATAAGATATATAAAAGCAAGCAAGTAAATAACAAATAAATAAAACAAGCAAACAAAAGAAGAAGATTCACAAACAAACGGATCCAACTCTTGCGAATCGAGTCAAGTCAGGCTTGACTCTCTCTAGCATAGGGCTATGATAATCCCCAGCAGAGTCGCCATCTGTCGTACCTCGAAAAATACGATCCTCGCGATGGACGCGAAAAATACGTTCGAAACAGAGTCGCCACCGAACTTTATTCATTCCAAGGATGGAATAGCAAAATATCGATAAAACATTTGAGGAGATAAGAACATGGTCATCGCAACCAATATTCTAGGTTCAGGAGTCGGTTACATGAGGGGAAGGTATTAACACCCCTCATGTTCGTTGTACTCAACAGAAACCTCTTGATTCGATTCGTGAGAGAAAGTGGATACGCTTGTTTATTTTCTAAAGGAATTGCTTGCTAAAGGGGAAATGGGTGGTTTTAAGATAGGGTGCTCGCCAAGGATTGGGGCCCTTGTGCCTACGTATCTTCACTTGTAAGAAGTGGAAAATCAGAGCATTCGTAGTTCGTGGGACTACGGGAAAAGAGGGGGGATTGTGCTCGCCAAGATCATCGCGATCTTGTGCCTACGTATTCTCAATAGATGTGAGAAATCAGAGCAGCCGTAGTTCAGCTTACGGTTTGCTAAAAGGTTTGTGTTTGGAATGAACGAGAGTTCAGGTCGCATTCTAACTGCTAAACGTTGGCTCGTCTGCTCGCTAGGGGAGGCTGAAGCACTAGTTTGTTATGCGCGGAAGAATGGACTAAATAATGTTCTTTGAAAAAGGTGTAGATCGCACGAAGGCGAGGAATAGAGTTTGATTTGTTAAGTATTTTGGTTTTGAAAAGAGGGTAGATTTTAATAGGTTTTAGGGTTGTGGTCGCACGGGGCGAGGTATTTAGTTAGATGTATCATATGTTTAGCTAGAGGTGACGATTACTTGAAGCTTAAGAAAGACTTCTCGGACCCAAGTAATCGGAAGAGTGAACCAAAGACTTGGAGCTCTCTCTTTTTCAACCTCAATTGCAAAAGGATAGGGTATAGTTTGAAAGGGTTAACCGGATGACGATTACTTGAAGCCTAAGAAAGACTTCTCGGACCCAAGTAATCGGGAAAGCGAACCAAATACTTGGAACACTTTCTTTTTCATTGCAAAAGGAATTGTTTGAATGGCTCTTGAAAGATAGGACGTGATTAAAGTATTTTAATAGATGAGGATTACTCGAAGCTTAAGAAAGACTTCTCGGACCTCAAATAATCGGAAGAGTGAACCAAATACTTAGAGCTCTCTCCTTTTCTCATATAATATTGTGAAAGATGTTTGATATAATTAGAGTGTATTAATCGGATGACGATTACTCGAAGCTTAAGAAAGACTTCTCGGACCCAAGTAATCGGGAAAGCGAACCAAAGACTTGGAACATTTTCTTTTTCATCTATGTGTTTAAGATAATGGGTTTGAATAAGTTTATCGTTTTCAGAAGACAATTGTTCGAGCTTAAGAAAGACTTCTCGGACCCAAACAATTGGGATAGTGAACCAAAGACTTGGAACTCTCTCTTTTTCATCTTTTATTGAAATTGTGTTTAAATAGTTATTAAGTATTTTATTTTGATTTGAAGAAAATTTCTTGATATGAATCGAGATTTAAATTTGAGCGTGAAACAGCTTAAGGATTTTTGGAAAAACAACTGTTCAAGTATGAAGAAGACTCCTCACACTTAAACAGTTGGGCAAGTGAACTGGGAGAGAGAATAGAAGACTCTAAACTCTCTTTCAATCAAATAACTTTGAAGATGATTTGAGAAAAATTATTTGAATATTCACGAAATGAATGGAAAATGATTTCGAAAACGTTTTAAAATTAAGCAGAAGTTAGTTGAAAATTAGTTTGAGAACGAAATTGATCGAAATTTATTCGCCTCTAAAAAAGGGTTGATAAAATGATTTTAAAAAAATTTTATTTTAATACTACTCATTAATTATATATATAAAAAAAACTAATATAAAAAAAAGATAATAATAAGAATATTAATAATAATGCTTAGATGTAAAATGGGTGACAAGTATCTTTAGTCATATAAAACCACTAACGAGTTGTAGTATATATTGCTTACGCTTCTTGCCGTAATCTAAATCAAGCAAGACATGATCAGTATTCACAATAGAATCTAATGCCCTGTAACATTTCAAATTTTAAAACTCACAACATAAAAACAAACCAAATTATATGGAAGCAAAATGTAACCACCAACTATACAAATCACGGCATCATATGAATTTCAAACCGAAAGATTATCGCAGCGTCGAATTTGTTGATACAAATCCTCACAGAATTATGTCAACAATATCAGTATCAACCTATCTTACATTAATGCATATTAAGAGACCGTACAGGCATGAAATTAAATTGGAAACCAAACACAAGCGGACATCATTGAATCAAGACTGAACAACAACAATATTAACAAGATTTCAAACCAATACCAATCAATAATATATACCAAAATTGGCAGTGCAATGTTGAAGGTAAAACTCACTCCAAGATAAGACAATATATATATATATATATATATATATATATATATATATATATATATATATATATATATATATATATATATATATATATATATATATATATATATATATATATATATATATATATATATATATATATATATATATATATATATATATATATATATATATATATATATATATATATATATATATATATATATATATATATATATATGTCAAAACAGAATTCATATACCACAAGAGTTGTAGTTTGAGTGAGAAAAAAAACTAGTAGACACAATGTCAGTGGACATGATTGAGTTGCAAAAGGAATCATTACCTCACTAAAAACGTATCGACAAGATCTGAACGGACACAGTAGAGGTTGTTTTCCTTATATGTGTGACGAAATGCGCTATGGACTTGCTATTGTGTTGGGCATGATAGAGTTGAAGTTGCGAAACTGTTGGCACAAGGCGCACTTATCACACCAGCTTGATTCCTGTTATGCTTAAAGTCGAACTTGGACCACTCGTTGTTGCAGAATAGAGTTGAATTATTCGAATCAATCCACTGTTGATGATGAATATTGAGAGCTTCTACTGAGTCTGCAATATATTGTTAGCAGAACCCAGTATCTCCAACCCAAGAAGAAAATACAACAGAAACTTGTATGTCGATATTGTAGGCACACTCCACAAGTTGATTTCATGCATAAATCCTCACTGATAAACCATTTGATGAGCATATACAGCGGATACGAGCAGCCGTGAGCATATACAGCGGTGTACCATCGGAGAAACGCATCTGCAATACTGCGAGTATAAACAGGGTGGTGCACGTTGTCTCTCAATCAAGATCGACTCACTTGAGTTACGAGCTGCAAAATGTTACTACTTAAAAATGTTACTACTTTCCTCGTACAACTCCTGAACACTTGTTCTGTTGTTATGGAACTACCGAGTTATATGGATCCGGTGCTGTCATGTTGAAATTGAATCGAACCAATATCGCTAATCAGCTCTCAACCTGCACATAAATAAAAGCACAAACAAACAATACTAGAAACCAAAACAAGAATTGACAACGAAAAACAAAAGCTAAGCGTATACATAACCCATGATCACCTCTTTCCGGTGAATCGGTGACATAATACGTACTGATGGGTATCAGTAGAACATAGCACTGCAAAACAAATAAATGAAGGTTATTGTAGGAGTTGTCGGTGAATGGCAGAAACTGCAAGTTGCGAGAATCCAGTTACGGTTGTGTAGTCGACATGTGACGAAACTTGGCAATGTCGCAACCTGTCAAAAAAAGAACAAAACAAACAATATCCAACAGCAGCTGGGACTGACTTGCTGTCTCAAATCTAATGTGGATAGAAGTTGACGGTATCGATGTTGATAATTGAGGAACAAAACCAAGATGCTACTGAATACCGTTGTCCTGATTTATTGTTGTAAAGCCAAATTGTGAGGACGCCAGAAGGTTATCATCATTGCATAATCGAAATGCTTCAGGAGCGAAAATGCTTGTTAACAGACACTGAGATAGAACAAGGTGGAAGCTTAATCGAAACCGGAAACGCGGAGTTTCATTATCTATGGCATTGAGCGTAACTAACACCATGATTCATGGAACGTATTCACTGCGGCTTCAAACTCGTGTGATTGGAAACACATCTGATATCGAGATTCAGCAACGTCGCGACCTGCACAAAATCAACAGCCAGCCCAAATAGAATAACAACTTTTAGAGAAATAATAATAAATGAAAATAGAGTTGAATCTAAGACACGAGTTATATCATCATCTTGCTGCTAATCGACTGCTAATCGACTTTCCATTGCAGAGTTTAAATGCTGCTGGCTCCGACTGCTTGCGATGTCGCAATAAGATTCATGAGTCACTACTAGAACTGCTATTGCCATGTTGAGTTATCTTGATGTCACTGAATAGAGGGAGCTGCGACTGTATTTGTTATGTGGAGCTCATCATTCAAAGGTGCATCACCAGAGCAATCATCAAGGAAAACCAACATTGTGATATTCAGTGAGATGCCGAGATCTTTACGTCAAGCTTGTGTGGTGATGTTGTTGTTGTTTCAAATAAAACTCCGCGGTTGAGTTACCGTTGAGGTGTTGTGCTATTTGTGGTGGATTTTGGTGTAAAGAGATGGGGCAAGCATTGCGGATGTGGATTTAACGGGGGTTGTGAAAAACAAACAGAGGGAGTATGTAGTGATGAAGCTTCGACGGTGAAGGAGAAAGGGTCCGAAGAGGGTTAAGTCGCGGCTGGTTGCTGAAGAAGAGGAAA
Source organism: Lathyrus sativus (assembly GCA_963859935.3). Taxonomy (NCBI): domain Eukaryota; kingdom Viridiplantae; phylum Streptophyta; class Magnoliopsida; order Fabales; family Fabaceae; genus Lathyrus; species Lathyrus sativus. Next base: position 591,888,296 of record OZ012741.1, on the reverse strand, counting down.
GGGATGAGAGAATTTAGGGTTTACCAATTTTGGGGGCGGCTAGGTTTTTTTGGACCCTCCCCGATGAACAGTGTTGAGTCTCCTATTTATCCCAAATCAACCCTAGTTTTCAATTCCATCCAACCGTGTTTTCCTTACATTTTCTTTTTCCTTTTTTTTTTAAATCAATCTTTCTGTTTAATATTAATAATAGTTCTATTACTAATTACTATTCAAACTTAAATCTATTTTAATTTCTAATTAAATATAATATTAAAAAAACTATTCTAATTCTATAACTAAATAAAATTCTAACTTAATTATTACTTATTATTCTAATTCAATTTTTAACTAATTAACTAATATCAAAATTATATTATATTTAAATACTATAAAAAATAAATTATAAAACAAAAACGATAATAAATAAAATAAAATAAACAACGCCACGTATCATGAATTTATTTGTTAAAAAAGGTGAGAAAACTTATTTTTGCTAAAAAAATACGCTACGCTGTACAAGCGATGCGAATTGAAAAAAAAAGTCGGGCTAATGAAGATTTTGAAACAGGTAGGACAAATTTGGGGTATGACATTGAGCAAACTGGAACTTGGAAAATTGTGGATCTTCCACCTCATGTCAAACCTATTGGTTGTCGTTGGGTTTACAAGATCAAGCATAAATCTGATGGAACCATAGAAAGATTTAAAGCTCGACTTGTTGCTAAAGGATACAACCAGATTGAAGGACTTGATTACTCAGATACTTTCTCACCTGTTGCAAAGCTTACCATAGTTCGCTTGGTTCTAGCCTTAGGTTCAATCCATAACTGGCATCTTCACCAACTCGATCTGAATAACGCATTTCTTCATGGTGATCTGCATGAAGATGTCTACATGTTGATCCCACCAGGTGTCCAAATTTCCAAACCTAACCAGGTCTGCAAACTCATTAAGTCACTTTATGGACTAAAGCAGGCAAGCATACAATGGTTTGATAAATTGACTTCAGTCCTCACTGCTCATGGCTACTCTCAAGCATCTTCTGATCATTCACTATTTGTTAAACAAACATCATCCACCTTTACAATTTTACTTGTTTATGTTGATCATGTTATTTTAGCAGGTAACTCTCTACAAGAGTTTCAAATTATGAAAAATACTCTTCATCAGCTTTTCAAGATCAAGGACTTGAGCATTCTCAAATATTTTTTGGGTTTAGAAGTACCTCACTCAAAACGTGGTATCTCCATTTGTCAAAGAAAATATTGTCTTGATCTTCTCAAGGATTCATGTTTTCTTGGCTCCAAACCAACTACCACACCATCTGATCTATCATTTAAGCTTTGCCAAGATGACAGCCCTACATATCATGATATTCCATCTTATAGACGTCTCATTGGCAGACTAATCTACCTCAACACTACACGTCCAGATATCACGTTTATCACACAACAACTCAGCCAATATCTTTTCAAACCTTCTACTCAACATTATAATGCTGCTTTCAGAGTTTTGTGATACCTCAAACAATGTCCAGGCCAAGGCTTATTTTTTCCACGAAGTTCATCACTACAACTAACAGGTTTTTCAGATGCTGACTGGGCTGGTTGTATAGACACACGTAAATCCGTTTCAGGATCATGTTTCTATTTGGGCAGCTCCCTTATTTCATGGCGAACAAAGAAACAAACCACTGTCTCTCGTTCATCTTCAGAGGCAGAGTATCGTTGTTGCGGTGAAATTTGGATGTCAAACTATTGATTAACTTGAATCTTAATTCATTTACAACCGGTCTTTGATTTATCCGAAGGAAAGGTTAAAGAAAGGAAATACCTAAAGGGGAGAGATCTAAGGTTCGGGGGTTGGTTAAGATTAGGGAAGGTATTAGCACCCTAAACTTCCGTAGTACTCTACGGGAACCTTTTGTTTATTTTTTTATTTGTTTCATTTTTTGCTTTAAGGGTATGTACAAAGGATTAAGGGTTTAAAAGACCTAAGGGGTTAATTCTAAGTTTACTCGGCAAGACGTCGCATCTTGTGCCTACATATCCTTACGGGAATGGAATCAGAGTAACTGTAGTTCCCCTCAAAAGGGAGGTTAGAAACGTCTTGACTGTGACCAAGGTTTGTTCAGAGACTCCAATCTCTATGTTAAAAAATGTTAATTAAAATTAAAATAGGGTTAAATTAGGGATTCCACGGCGGAAAACCTTAAAACAGAGTACGACGACTCTTTTGGCCTAACACTAGGATAAAAGCAATTTTGCCCACGGCGGGACACCTAGGCTAAACATGGTTTGATCCATTAAAGGGGTAAGGCTATTGACTCGGCGGCCAAAAGGCTGAACCTAATCCTTCGGAAGGATAAAACTGTAAAAAAATGTGAAAATATGACAAATCATTATATGGAGGAATAATTAAGGTATAGAAATAAGAAAAGTAATAAAGGCAGAGGGTATAAAGAAACAAAGAAACATTTCTGAAAACATGAAGAATATGAAAATATGTAATGACACTTAGAATGAAGTGAGGGAGGAAAATAGTGTGGGGCTGTGGCCACCACAAGCACATCTCAACCTCGAGCATGCACATGAAATGCCAAAAGAAAGAAAAGTAATAAAAGGGTACATAAAATGACACGACAAACATCAAACATCAGGAGTTCCTTACGAAAAGGTTTTAATTTTTTAATATTTTAATTATAAAAAAAAGGTTTTAATTTTTTAATAAAAAATATTTAAGTTAAAATAAAAAAATTAAGTTTAAATTATAAAAAAAAAGTTTTTGGGGAAAAGTCTTTTCAGTTTTTTTAGAACAAAAAAGGCTTTTCATCCCAAAAAAAAGGCTTTTCAGTTTTTTGGGAAAAGACTTTTCAGTTTTTTTTGGGAAAAGGTTTTTGGGAACAAAAAGGTTTTTTTTTTCTTCGGAACAAAAAGGCTTTTCAGTTTTTAAAAAAGGTCTTACTAAAAAAAGGTTTTAATAATAAATAAAAAAAAAGGGTTTTGATTTTAAAAAAAAGGTTTTGTTAAAAAAGGGTTTTGATATTAAAATCTAGGGACCTAAACACACATGGAGATTAACATGGCAAAATATGTACATAAACATGAAAAAGCAAAAGGTTTAGTAATTTAACGGACCTAAACACATTAACATGGCAAAATATGCACATAAACATGAAAATGCAAAAGGTTTAGTAATTTAACTTACGAAGCGGAGGTTTGTTTCGGTAAATGTGAAAAAGGTTTGAATAAGGGAACACTGGAGAGCTCCAATCCTTCTGACGAGTTGTGGGAACGACCGCCTTTCTTCTCTGGGGATCTCCTTTGTTTCTCCCTTTCTCTCTCCTCTTTTCTGAAGAAAACCTTCTGACCCTTTTTCAACAAAGCAACACATGTATATATAGGGAACAAATTAGGGTTAACACCAAATTGTCAATAATGTCCATAAAGCCCATTTTAAAGCCCAAACTAAATAATTAGTTAAGAAAAAAAATAAAATTTAAATAATTTAAAATAATTAAAATAAACTTAAAATAAAAACTAATAATCCTATTGATTCCTAAAATCAAAAATATTATAAAAAGAACAATTTTTTTCAATATTTTTTATTTTATGATTTTTTGGATATTTTTATGAATAATTTAGAAAAAAGTGAAAAAAATAATATTTTAAAAAATGATTTAATTAAAATACGAAAATAATAATTAAATAATAATAAAAAACTATTTTTGTTATTTTTTAGTGAAAGATAGAAAAATTTAGAGTAAAAATAATAAAAAACAAAAAAAAGTGACAAATGTGAGATTCAAACTCTCAACCTCTCACACTCAAAACTCCTTACACATGTCCTCTTGCCAATTGTGCCATTTTTACTTTTTAGAAAAAAAATGCATGCCATATGATATTTACCTGCAAAAAGTCAAACGACCACACAAATTTGTTAGTAATTGATTAAATGCAATAAAAATGCAATGAAATGCGACGACAAATCTTAGGGCAAAATTTGGGGTATTATAGTTGCCCCTATTTAAATAACTTCACCGGGTGATTCGAGCAACGGAGACTCGAGAAATCGTGGTGGAGGGATTTAAATACAGATAACCGAAAATTTTGCCTTTAGACGCAGTGCTATGCAATGATATGGACAAAACAAAACGAACTATAATGCTAAATATGATATGAATCTGATATGATGCGTATGACAAATGCACGGATACAGGCGAAACAACGTCACAGGGGACGGCCCATCGAGGAATTGCACTAGGGAGGAAGACATGCCATATCTGGAAGAACGTCGGATAGACACGACACAAAATTGTTGATAGGTGCCAAGTAAATTAGAAATTGTCCGCAAGGTAAGACGCGGGTAAAACACGAGCTCGGGAGAAAAACGCAAATGGGGATAAAACACCCATGATGCCAAGTAAATAAATTTTGCCCACAAGGTAAGACGCGAGTAAAACACGACCTCAGGGAAAAAAAAGTAAATGGGGGTAAAACACCATGATGTTAGGTAAACCCAGGAATATCTGGTAAACGGGGAATAAAACACCCGGGATAAAGGTACATGGGGGATAAAACACCCAAGGATAGAAGGTAAATGGGGAGTAAAGCACCCAAGATAGACATGTAAATGGGGAGTAAAGCACCCAGGATAGAAATGTAAATGGGGAGTAAAGCACCCAAGATAAAAATGTAAATGGGGAGTAAAGCACCCAAGATAAAAATGTAAATGGGGAGTAAAGCACCCAAGATAAAAATGTAAATGGGGAGTAAAGCACCCAAGATAAAAAAGTAAATGGGGAATAAAGCACCCAAGATATGCACATGTATAGGAATTATGCTATGACATATGATCAAATGCAAATGCAGACGTCGACGACAAGGCTCGACTCTTTCGGTGAGATGACAAAACTGGAGGACTGATTCCTCAACACGGAGATCACTGTCATTCTGTTAAACTGTATCAAGTTGATAGTCACTGTAGGAATGATGAATAACTGCTTAGGGATTATGCGAGTAAACTGCCCCAGGTCAAATGAACTGATAGTTGCTTCAGCTGTCTGATTCGTGGAATCGACTGTTTTGCTGTATCCTTGGAGGGCTTGCCCCAGTCTGAGTCTTGAACAATTCTCTGGATAAACCAAATCTGAGAAGATATTTCCTTGAACAAATCTTGAACTGATTCTTTGACAGGATGTAAAAGGAACTTGCCCCTGATAAGATCACTTGACCAAGTTTCTCATTGTTTGAAAATTCCTTAGAGGAAATCCAGTTTGCAAACAAAAATATTCATACAAACATGGTAATGCAAAGTTCATGCGACTTTTGAAAAATTATTTTTGAATGATGGAAAATACATGAGTCGTTAGTCAGAACAAGTCGGTTCAAGAAACTCAAAGTTTAAAATAAAAGTGTATTGCCAAAATAAATGATTCGCAAGGATCTTTTGGAGTCAGGTTACGCAACCTTGTTGTAGTATACTTTCTAAATAACCCTGTTTCAGTTAGGTCTTTTGAGGGTTGTAACGTGGCCTGGTTCACGGTTTATGAAACAAAAGATAAAGGCTCAAAATTTATTTGTACCCACCCAATCTACGTGATGATCTTCAGTCCTATGCTCAGTTAACTCATACTATGCATTCAGGTTCCCATAAGTTAGGGATTTCATTGATCGTAGCAATGATGACTCAGAAGTCAAAGGGACCTATGAAAAGGCAGCCACTACTCCCCTATAACATTTGATTGTTTTGACATTGAGGATTTTCAAGATAAGGATTTAAAAATCTCTTTGTATTATCCCTAAATTTTGCCTGAACTGTTTATTTTAGAGTTTACAGTCAGCGGGATGCCCCAGTTTTGCCTAAGTCTCCTTCATAGGTTTTGACTTAGCGGGCTTCTTTTGATTTTTTTATATTATTTTTTTGTGTGAAGGAAAGTGACTGTTTGATTTTAATGATTACGGTGAACCATCATCGACCTTTTGATTAGAAAACATCTTCGACACTTGTTTGACATGTGCGAAGGAAAATTTGTTAATGAAAGGTGTATCGTATGAACACACAACCAAGTTAACTGAGAACTACCCATCCCAAGGTTAAAATTGTGGGTTTTTTGTAACGAAAGAAACTCCAACTTCTAGGCTCGAAGGGGGTAACGAGGGATTAACTTCCTTATTTCTCCAGTGTTTGGGAATTGAAACAATGCCTTACATCGTCAACAAGGTTTGATTGAAAGCATACTGACAGCAATTATGGGTATAACGTTTTCATCATCCTCCCTCCAATCTTAGCATATCAAAATTTTGGACAAGAAGTAAACATTTGAAAAATAAAGCATAAAGATGCAAATAAATGGACGGAAATGAATTGAATCAAAAGTCGCAATGCTTATTTCATTAATGAAAGTACAAACATAATTAAAAGCAAACAACTTAAACAAAATAAGGAAAGTGCAAACAACGAGAAACAAAAGGCCTAGTGACAAAACTACATTTCTGATGTACTGGCAAGGGATTTTTCTGAACATCCGGATGACTGTCTGTAAAATCAAGTATTCCAGTTCTAACCAATTCACATACTCTAGCCTTCGATGCAAAACAATGCTCCAAGTCATGGCCTGGGGCACCCTCATGGGAAGCACAATGGAGATCAGCCCTAAATCCAGCCGGAGGATTAAGAGGAGGTGGTAAAGCCTTTGTAGTAATCAGTCCTTGCCGGACTAAGTCAGGATATAGCTCTGTGTAAGTCATGAGAATAGGATCAAAGTGACTCCTGTTCCGTTTCTGGTCTGATATCTGTGTCGAGGAATAAGCTTGACGACTCAAAGGTACACTAGAAGACGATAGGACCAAGAAGGAGAAACTGGGGGATAAATGCAATGCAAAAATGTGATGCTAATGCCATGCAATGGTCTCAAGAATTTCAACGGTCGATTGCAAACATTCCCTTTTAGGAAAGCGAGAAAAGTTGTTAGACTTTAAAATGTAGGACTTCTTGAATTTGCAAAGGACTTTTGAATTCCTTGAAACTAGAAATGATATGATGCTTTATGGATGCAAAGCACAAACGCACATAAGCAAACAAAGGTCCTAATTTTAGAGGAACAATGAATGGAGTCAAGGTCTACCCTTCCCAAAGTGGTGTGTACTATAGGTTAATTGTACCTGCAGAACAAGGGTTCTAAAAAGTGCCCAAAGTCATCAGCCCATCTTTTGGATATTATCAACTTCTCGACTGACTCAAGGGTCGATAATATTCTCAAGAGAACCTCGTTCGAGTGTAGTATCGCGTAGCAACCATTGTAGGACTACTCCCACATAGTTCCCACACTACGTCCTAGATAAGGCCAAGATGGTGTAAAGGTACTACGGTTCCCAGTATCACAGACTCCAATCGATAATGGTAAAAGTTTTCACGACTACACTCGATCAACCGAACCATTTTCGAAAGTGTCTCAACTGAGCGGTGATTCTCGATTTAGCTTAGTCGGGACTCACTCCCTATAAGCCTCGTCGAATATATCAGCCATCCTATCATAAGGTCGCTCAAGTCCAGGTGTAGGACTTATCTCACAACACAGTAACTCCAAGTAAGGTACCCCAATATATACATACAAGTGAGCAAAATATATAATAAAACAAATATATAAAGAAAAATAAATAAAATAGGGATAACCCTCAATAGTTAGGACTCCCCAGTGAAGTCGCCATTTTCTGTTGCGGTGAAATTTGGATGTCAAGCTATTGATTAACTTGAATCTTAACTCATTTACATCCGGTCTTTGATTTATCCGAAGGAAAGGTTAAAGAAAGGAAATACCTAAAGGGGAGAGATCTAAGGTTCGGGGGTTGGTTAAGATTAGGGAAGGTATTAGCACCCTAAACTTCCGTAGTACTCTACGGGAACCTTTTGTTTATTTTTTTATTTGTTTCATTTTTTGCTTTAAGGGTATGTACAAAGGATTAAGGGTTTAAAAGACCTAAGGGGTTAATTCTAAGTTTACTCGGCAAGACATCGCATCTTGTGCCTACATATCCTTACGGGAATGGAATCAGAGTAACTGTAGTTCCCCTCAAAAGGGAGGTTAGAAACGTCTTGACTGTGACCAAGGTTTGTTCAGAGACTCCAATCTCTATGTTAAAAAATGTTAATTAAAATTAAAATAGGGTTAAATTAGGGATTCCACGGCGGAAAACCTTAAAACAGAGTACGACGACTCTTTTGGCCTAACACTAGGATAAAAGCAATTTTGCCCACGGCGGGACACCTAGGCTAAACATGGTTTGATCCATTAAAGGGGTAAGGCTATTGACTCGGCGGCCAAAAGGCTGAACCTAATCCTTCGGAAGGATAAAACTGTAAAAAAATGTGAAAATATGACAAATCATTATATGGAGGAATAATTAAGGTATAGAAATAAGAAAAGTAATAAAGGCAGAGGGTATAAAGAAACAAAGAAACATTTCTGAAAACATGAAGAATATGAAAATATGTAATGACACTTAGAATGAAGTGAGGGAGGAAAATAGTGTGGGGCTGTGGCCACCACAAGCACATCTCAACCTCGAGCATGCACATGAAATGCCAAAAGAAAGAAAAGTAATAAAAGGGTACATAAAATGACACGACAAACATCAAACATCAGGAGTTCCTTACGAAAAGGTTTTAATTTTTTAATATTTTAATTATAAAAAAAAGGTTTTAATTTTTTAATAAAAAATATTTAAGTTAAAATAAAAAAATTAAGTTTAAATTATAAAAAAAAAGTTTTTGGGGAAAAGTCTTTTCAGTTTTTTTAGAACAAAAAAGGCTTTTCATCCCAAAAAAAGGCTTTTCAGTTTTTTGGGAAAAGGCTTTTCAGTTTTTTTTGGGAAAAGGTTTTTGGGAACAAAAAGATATTTTTTTTCTTCGGAACAAAAAGAATTTTCAGTTTTTAAAAAAGGTCTTACTAAAAAAAGGTTTTAATAATAAATAAAAAAAAGGGTTTTGATTTTAAAAAAAGGTTTTGTTAAAAAAGGGTTTTGATATTAAAATCTAGGGACCTAAACACACATGGAGATTAACATGGCAAAATATGCAAATAAACATGAAAAAGCAAAAGGTTTAGTAATTTAACGGATCTAAACACATTAACATGGCAAAATATGCACATAAACATGAAAAGGCAAAAGGTTTAGTAATTTAACCTACGAAGCGGAGGTTTGCTTCGGTAAATGTGAAAAAGGTTTGAATAAGGGAACACTGGAGAGCTCCAATCCTTCTGACGAGTTGTGGGAACGACCGCCTTTCTTCTCTGGGGATCTCCTTTGTTTCTCCCTTTCTCTCTCCTCTTTTCTGAAGAAAACCTTCTGACCCTTTTTCAACAAAGCAACACATGTATATATAGGGAACAAATTAGGGTTAACACCAAATTGTCAATAATGTCTCTAAAGCCCAAACTAAATAATTAGTTAAGAAAAAAAATAAAATTTAAATAATTTAAAATAATTAAAATAAACTTAAAATAAAAACTAATAATCCTATTGATTCCTAAAATAAAAAATATTATAAAAAGAACAAAATTTTTTTCAATATTTTTTATTTTATGATTTTTTGGATATTTTTATGAATAATTTAGAAAAAAGTGAAAAAAATAATATTTTAAAAAATGATTTAATTAAAATACAAAAATAATAAAAATACGAAAATAATAATTAAATAATAATAAAAAACTATTTTTGTTATTTTTTAATGAAAGATAGAAAAAATTAGAGTAAAAATAATAAAAAACAAAAAAAAGTGACAAAGGTGAGATTCGAACTCTCAACCTCTCACACTCACAACTCCTTACACATGTCCTCTTGCCAATTGTGTCATTTTTACTTTTTAGAAAAAAAATGCATGTCATATGATATTTACCTGCAAAAAGTCAAACGACCACACAAATTTGTTAGTAATTGATTAAATGCAATAAAAATGCAATGAAATGCGACGACAAATCTTATGGCAAAATTTGGGGTATTACAATCGTGCTTTAGCTGCAGCCACGTGTGAACTCCAATGACTTTTGTACTTGCTTCGTGACATGCACATTACATGCTCTCAAGTCCCAGTTCTCTTTTGTGACAGTCAAAGCGCACTCCACATCGCTGCTAACCCTGTTTTCCATGAACGTATAAAACATCTTGACATTGATTGTCACATTGTACGCGAGAAATTTTCAGCAGGCATGATGAAACTCCTTCCCGTGTCCTCCAACAACCAACTTGCTTATTTTTTCACCAAACCTCTCCTACCCAAACCATTTCACTTTCTCAAAGCCAAGTTGAACTTGATAAACATCTACCCAAGTTCAACTTGTGGGGGGCTAATATATGGCACTAGCAATAGTTAGTTATATAGTTTGTTACATTCTGTTATGAAGTTAGTTATCTCTCCTCCAACTATATAGTTGATGTAATCCTCATTCAATCAATAAAAGAAGATTGCTCTGTATTTTATCTTCTTCCTTTTCTCTTTAAGTTTTCTTGCCATTCTTCAATGGCTTCCATATGTGAAGCATAATATCTAGTTCTAGCTTTATTCGTTTCTCTCAATTGGGCTTTACTCCTGTATAATTTTGTTCAATTACAATTTTTGCAAAAACTGATCTTATAGGCCTCAATCTGCAATTCTGGTATGAATGTAAATCTATTGTAACCAATAACGTCAATTAGACTTTCTTTTCATTGAGATAAGGATATGAAATGGTCTATGGTTTAGTTAATTTACTCATTTTTTAAATTCTATCTTATCCAAAAGCAGTCTTGTTATAAAACTTGGTTGAAGAAAATAGAATATAAGAGTTAGATCATCAAAATAAATGGAAAAGTGTTAAGGCTCATGCTTTTTTTCTCGTCCATCGAAAGGAGTCATAGTCTCATGATTACATTAATCAGAATTGAAGGAAAACAAATTTGTACTAAAAAACATGTGAACTTGATTCTTCCCACATCACTGCAGGTACTGGCACTCATGTTTCCCATTTCAGAAAATAATGAACTCAATTTTGTGTTACAAGTATATTTTTAATGGGTTTGAGATCAAAAAGTGACTTCAAATTTTCCAAACTGCCTTACCATGGTTACTTTGCAACATTGTAACTTCATACTCAAGTAAGATCTTTTCTTGCTCTTGGTACCAGTGAAAAGATAAGATCAAATACTACAACTTTAATGTTGATCACTTAAAAAGAAACAATTTAGATCATGGAGAAAAATGTCCATCAAAATTGGACTTTTCACTGATTTATACTTAGAAAAATTTCCATGTATTAGACATTTTTACAGCATAAAAAACCTCAACTTTGAACAACTATAACTCCCAATTGATAAATGATTGAGTCCATTCTTTCACCAAATTGAAGTATGTAATACCATATTTAAAATGAGCCCTCAAGTGTTTTTATTAAATGCTTCAGAAAAACGTTATGGACATGGAAAGTAGGGCATATGAACATGAAATTCCATAACTTAGAAATTTTTTGGAAAGTCTAATTCCACCAACTTTGAATTTCTTCTTGACTTCATTGATTAATCATGATCAAATACAATCATCCATTATATTTTCATGATCCTTGACTTGTGAAGTTCATGACCAAAAATATCAAAAGTTAAACTTTGACTTTGATAAACAATTGACTTTTTCTAAATGAATTTGAATTCTTCAATTGTCAATGGATCAAGCTTCTTGAACCAATTCAATCATATGAATAGGATAAAACAATTTTCTTGAGATCCTTGAAACATGTCTTGAGGTGTAGGATCAAGCCTTGCTAAAAAAGTCAACCCATGACTGAATTAGGTTAAAACCCTAATTTGTTGCATCTAACAATTTTATGTTTGATGAAATGATATTGATGAAATCTTACCCTTGATTATTGATGTAAAAAACTCTTTGATTAGTCAACTTCTTGGTGTCAAAACCTAGCTTGTAGTCAAAGTGAACCAAACCACAAACTCTTGTAATTTAATAGGGTTAGTAATGCATAAAACGCACATAAATGAGATGATTGATGTCATGCTAGAATGATGCCAATAAGGTGGAATCTTAGGGTTAAAATTTAGAGTGTGACAACATGATAAAGAAATGAATCTTAAGAATCAGATGTCACCACTTTTAGAAAGAAAAAAAATAAGGAGATGAGCAAGGAATGAGATTTAAATGTTATTTTATAAGTTGCAAAACATACATTTTTTATTTTATTTTTCGAGTTTAAATTTCGAATATTATGACAACATTTATTAAGTTGAGTTTGTACTTTATTTTATTTTATTTTCAATAGGTTACATGTGCCTTTAGTGCCTTAAACCAGACAAATTTTCGAAATCCATGTATTAATGAAAATGAAAGAGAGGAAGATTAGAATATGCTTTTATTATAGATATAATTTTGTGTTTTTTTTTGTTGTCGTAGTATCTATTTTGGTGGTTGTTATTTATATTATTAATATTACTTTGTTATTTTGATGTTCATAAGATTTGTTATTTTAACATTATAATTGAAATTTTTAAAAAAATTTTTAGTGCATATAAAAAGTATTGTCAAAATTGATTCTAGTTGCTTCTCCTTGTTTGCGTTTGAATCTGCTCTGAATTTTCTTCTTCTTATGGCTACGTCCTCTTCTGTGTTGTTTTTGCTTCTAGTTGTGTGAGGAGTGAGAGAGTGATGTGAGATTTTCAGAGCATTGGTAGAGAGAATTTGAGGTAGAGTGGGATTTATAGGAATGAGCAAAGAGGTTAGATTGGGAAATTACATTGAAAGTTTGTTATGATTCTGTTATGAGATGTGAATTTCCAGCTGGAAAATTGGTTATTGAATTTGCTCGTGTTTGATATTGTGCTTTGGATCGGTGTGAGTTTGACATTCTGTTATGATACATTGGCTTGCATAAGTTAGTTATATGTAGTGTTAAATTTCTGTTAGCAATTTGAATCAGTTTAGCTGCAGTTAGTTTGTGTGATTATGAAATTATGTTACAATTGCATTGTTATTTTTCGTTGCAATGAGTTAGTATTATGAACTATGAATGATGTGGTTTGTTGCTTTGTAATGATGCAGTGCAAAATACGAATTTCTGATTTCAGTTTAGCAGAGCCACTTATGCAACCACCATTGACATCATGATGTCCACCTAAATCAGCACCAAGGGCAATGGTTCAAATGCGTAGCAAATGCACCATCAATGCAGAGCAAAACCTCATGCTTGTGGAAAAGTTGTGACCAGCTTAATGTTAACACCATTCAGGAATAGATTGGTAGAAGCCTCGATGAAGAATAGAGGCACTTAGTTCTGCAGATCCCAAGACTCCAACATTAGCAGGATCAATCACAGTCTTTATGCATATCTTAGTCTCTCTGTAGCAATCACAAGATTCCCCCACCTGCTGGACTTAACGCATGAGCATAACTATGCTAGCCTACATCACTTAATTTCTCTAAAACAGTGCAAGTTGGAATCCTATTTACAACTGATATGCTTGTGTCATAGGCATTGTGAGTTTGGTTGTAGAATGGCTATATTTGCATTGAAAACAAATGCAGCAACTAGTGTAGTTAATAGTAATTAAGACTGTCATGAGTTGGTTAGCTTGGTTTGTGTAGTGTAAAGTTGAGATGACAAGTTAATTTGGAATGTTAATTGTTAATGCTAATGCTAACTTCTTGTTAAAATTTGAAGTGCTACTGATGAAAAAATGAATTTGAGTTTTGATTGATCAGGGATGTTAGTGATGTAATTGATTCCATGAGGCAATATGGATCTAAGCATGCTTATGATGATGACATGTATGTAGTTATGATGAAAATCTCATGTTTGGCATTATTTTCACTTTGTTCCGTTTGTTTTATTTTTAGATTCAAATTTTATGTATGGTGATTGTTATGTATGTGAGGGCAATACATTGGTTTGGAATGGTTTACTACCTGAACTCGAATGCTCCTTAATAAATGACTTGTATCTTAAGTAATGAAATGAAAAAATTTCTCCCTTTTTATTCAAATGATCATGATTGCAAAACAAAGTGACAAAGGATTAGGATAATGGAGTTTGAATCGTTTGAATTAGGGGTTAAAAAGTTGACTTTGGTCAAATGGTTGACCACACAATCAACTGTTGACTAAAGTCAACTATAGGTCAAACATTTATCTCCTTGTGTAAAATCTTGGATTTTATATCTTTTGTGATGTAATGTGAAGGGATGATTTTTGAAATGAAAATGAAATAGTATGACTTGATCTTCAAGAAAGATCTTATTCTCTCCAAAAACAAGATTTTGAATTTGAACAATAACTTTGCACAAATGGACCTTACCTCTTGAAATGGATAAATGAAATTGAACCTTGAATTGAAACATCCCTGAATCAAACAACGAGCCATGGACATAAATAAACGGACCTCAATCCAAATCAGACAAATGTAATGACCAATGATATACTCCCCATGAAGGAACTTAGTTGAGCACACTCTAAGATGGATTAGGAAAACCCTAGCTTGAATCCATGATGCTTAATGCAAATGGTAAAATGAATGATGATGCCAATGCATATGCATATGAAGATGAACCATTAACCCATAGGTAAGCAACAACCAAAGGAGAGGATAAATTTAGGGGTATGACAGGCGTGTAGTGGAGTGTTTGGAGGCGCGGTAATGGGGATAGGCATAATTGAAGCAGACACTCCTGTCTACGGGGATAGTTTGCTGAAAAGTTTCCAAAAAGTTGTTGGATCCAGTGGCAGCAGGTGGTGGTGGATAGAGCTTGACGAAAATATGATGTCGAAAAGTAAAATCGGAGTGATGACACGATTTGCAGAAATCTTTATTTTCTCACCGGAAAACAGTGGGTCAATTGGGTAAAGTACGACGTAGGGTTGCCTCTCAGTAGACTTTTGATACCATGTTGAAATGCGAGAGACTAAGAAGCATTTGGATAAACCATACGTTTTGAAAATCGTTCCGAAAACTTTATTATATATAGAGAGATTACAACTAATTACATGATATAGTCGATGTTTGATTATTTTATTTACAAATATTTTCAACACTATATATTTACAAATATTCTTAACACTATATATGAACAGAATTAAAATGAACTTTCTATCTTGATATTACTTGCTGTTTATCTTAAGTATTTTCTAGTTCATAAAATAATTCTGAAATCTTTTTCAGTGATTGATTTTTGTTTGGCAAAACTATAGATTCAATCAACAAAGCTGGTTCCCAAATCCGACTTCAACATGCACGGGTAAATTTTCATCCACCATCCCCAACACGCGGTTCTTGTCTTAAAAAGGTGGTTGTGCCTATAGCAAAGGAGAAAAATGAAGCTATTTCACAACCAAGATTATGAAAAGGTAATATCCTTTAATTTAAGATTTAACCTGCAGAGTTTTAACTTTATTCAACCTACTTTTATACTATGGGATAAGATTACGTTAAATTTTCCTAAAAAGGAAACAATGCCATGTAACTATGTAAGGTTATTTTATGTTTAGAAAGAAAAAAAAAACAAGGAGAAGAGCAGCAAGGCAGGAGATTTAAGTGTTACTTTATAAGTTGCAATGTATATTATATTTTATTTTTCAAGTTTAGATTTCGAATATTATAAAAATATTTATTAAGTTGAGTTTGTAATTTATTTTATTTTATTTTCAATAGGTTACATGTACTTTAGTGTTCTAAACTAGACAAATTTTTAAAATCTATATATTAATGAAGATGAAAGAGAGGAAGATTAGAAACTCCTTTTATTTTAGATATGCTTTTGTGTTATCGTAGCATATATTTTGATGGTTGTTTTTATTATATAATTGACATTCATTTGTTGTTTTGATAATATAATTGAAATTTTTTTGAAAAAAATTTTGGTGCATATAAAAAGTACAGTATTGTCTAAATGTGATTATTAAAAAATAGTAATTATAGGAAAGAAATATTTCGTCATATACCAACGAAAATACGTGATAGGTATATTGGAATTAAATCAATTCAATATACATGTTTAACATTCGATGACATATATTTTATGTGGAATCAAAATAGTCATATAATTATGTATAAAATTATACGATCGATAAGTTTATTAATATCTGGATCAATTGAGAAATATCTCTTTGACGGTAATCCTAAACTCAGAAGTTCATGGCTTTTATGGTTCTTTCTCAACCGGTATTTTTTATGCCTCAAATTCTCTTTAGATGGGGAGAAAATATAATTTAGTTGTGTATGGTATATTGGGGGTCATAGCCTGTATATATATTGTGATGGACAATTATGTTTCCCATTATTCGCAAATGAGGCATCCTGAGCTCAACTCATATTAATTTGAGCTCATACTCAATTATTTAATTAATTAATTAATTTCTAAATAAAATCTAAATAGTCTTTTTAGTATTATTTGATCATTTAATTATTTAAAGACACTTTATTAATCAAATAGCTAATATAATAAATAAATATATTTGGCCATATAATTATTGAAATATCAATATAATATTAAATTATTAAAATATTTCAATAATCTTTCACGTGGCCAATATATCTTAATAATTATAACATGATTCTTTAGGCACACATCTGAATGCTATTTATCTTTAGATTTCAACTTTACAATCTGATTCACATCATACATCAATAATGGGACTACCACGGCTGTCGTCCCTAACGTACACTACTATAAAATATGCATTCGCTAACACTAATTCTATTACGTTTATGCATTCTACTGTTGTAATATGTGATATTTAGGTGCTCGAAGATTGCTAATCTCTGTCTCCTTCAGAGAAACGGATGTCCAGGTTGATGGAGTCGATGCGGGGTAGCGGCTTTGTCTATTCGGCGTTGCTGGGCAGAGGTGACCTGTTGGGAGTCTTTGGCCTGGCGGCAATGATGTTCAACCCTTTGAAGGCTGCCTCGAAACATCTCCTTGCCGCTTCAATGTCGCCATGTAGAGTTGCCACGAGACCCTTTGAAATGTAATACTTCATATTCAGGTGTACGGTTGAAGGCACATCTACTAATTTGGCCATAGTTGGCCGCCCGAAGATACATTTGTATAGCGACGGGCAGTCGATGACCAGGAACTAGACCTTGATAGACCTGGCCATTTCAGCGGACCCGAAAGTCAAAATCAACTCTATGTAGTCCCAGGGCTTTGTTACCGACCCATTGAAACCCTACAGATCAGAGCTCATGTAGGGCGTCAGGTGTGATTCATCCAGTTGGAGAATGGAGAGCAGCTGAGAATACATGATATCAACTGAGCTTCCCTGATCGATGAGGATTCGCCGAACATCAAAATAGGCCATATGGGCTCTCACGAGTAGACGGATACTAGCGTTGGAGGCCATGTCGAGGAGCTCCTCGTAGTAGAAGCATATAGAAACAGACTCTCCCTTGACCCTATCGAGGGTGGAGTTCTAGTTCGAGCTGCTGCTGATTAGGTGCTTGAACTTTCTTTTGACAGGCCCTACCGTAACCTTATTGAAGCCCCCTCTAGAGTGACCATGGCGGAGGGGAAGCTCTCCCATAGGCTGTGTACGGAAAAATATGGAGGGGCGCTGAGCCCCTCGGGGATGTAGAAGTCCTCAGGCCGTGATATGCTCATAGTTACCTGAAGGCTGGTTTCTTCTGAGGAACTCTTCCTCGGCCTTCTTAGACTTTTAGGCATCTTGGCGAAAATTATCCTTCTTTTTAGCAAACTGTTTTAAATGTCCATCCCTGATGAGTATCTCTATGGCATCCTTTAGGTGGATGCATAAATCAGTCATATGGTCGTGGCTCTTGTCAAATCGACAATATTTCGACATGTCAATGTTTGGCTTGGATGGTATTTGCTTAGGGAACCAGACTTCCGCTTGCCAAAATTCTGAGATGGCACATTCAGAGAGAATCTTTTCTCGTGTGACCGTCAGGGGAGTGTACTCATGGAACCTGTAACACCCTTTTCTACCCCACAATTATTAAGGCAAAATAACACAGATATCAGAGTAAATTATTAAATTTCAATAAAAGTCACCAAAAAGGGCGTACATTTCCCAAATCTTCAAAATAGGTCAAGGCTCTTTAAACAACGGATTTTCTCAAAATACATCAAATTGCACAAAGCATCGGAACTCAAAAGGCATAAATCAAGGTTTTCCTCATACGGGAAGAGAAGCAAAATAACTCAACAATATATAGTTTAACTCAAAAGAACTCAACCCGATGTTACATATGAGAGCAAGACCCTCTAATTTAACCAAAAAGGTTAACAACTAAAATAATTCAAAAATAATCCTCGACGGCGTCCACGACTAAACTTGGTCGTCTACACGTTACCCACGTGGAGGTAACATTCAAACAGGCAGGGTGAGTAACATGATTCGTAATAATCAATGTATAAAAATCAACATATAAATGGCATCATAATCATATTCAACACATTCATATTCCTCATTATGCCTCGAAGGCCACAACATCATAATTCATACAAAAAGACCCATAAATGTAATCCAACAAGACTCAATGCATGTGGTACCAATCATCACAGCTCGATGGACACTGGGCCATCAACCCTCCATAGATCCCCATCAATAAGATCAATTCTACTTGAGAACCAGAGCACATCAAAATACTTCGCATCTGCACAATGGGATTGAAGCCAAAGTAATCGAGATCCTGAACTGAAGTCTGGATGCACATGAATGCATGATGCACACGTCATAAATAATCCTCATAACAACATCATAGGTGCATCATCATTCATCATCATCAAACGTCATGTCATCATAGCTCATCATAATAATCATTATCATACATCATGTCATCATTGCTCATCATAATAATCATCATCATATATCATGTCATCATAGCTCATCATAATAATCATCATCATACATCATGTCATCATAGCTCATCATAATAATCATCATCATACATCATGTCATCATAGCTCATCATAATAATCATCATCATTCATCATAGAAATCATCATATAATCATGTACAAACCACATAGCACTCACAGTCATACTCATATTAATTCATCATATTATCATATATTATGACATATTAATTCGTAATTATACTCGCGATAATCCTCATGCTATCGCCTATTAATCACATAAACTTCACAGTCCTACTCATGTTAATTCGTCAAAGACATCACAAAATCAAACATCAAAGCATCGCTGCACACAATCAACATTCGCGAAACTCTGCTACTAACGCTGACATGTTCGCTAGGCGAGTGTGGCGAGTTTCTTCGCTGTGCGAAGGATTCTTCGGTAGGCGAACAGTGTGATGACATCAAATTCTGCTACGCACCAGAACTTGATTCCACCCAAAAGTCTACCCGATTCACTTCCCCAATGCCCCCAAAACATCCCTAAATCATCCTTAAGGTCCTACGGCGATAAAGGCACAAAACCTACGGTTTATTAGGCCAACCCCGTAACATATTCACGTCCTAAATCATAATTTTTCCTTCAATTACACCCTAATGCATCAGAGTTACTCACTATCCAATATTCCTACTCCTTCAGGGTCAGACATATGACAATTTAAGGTTTTGGCCACGAAGGCCTACCTTTCCCTTTTCCCAACGGATTCCACGGTTAGATTCACACTAACAGGTTTAGGCCACGAAGGCTAAAGATCACTATTTCTCATATCAATGCTCTAACATTCAGGAATACTTACCACTACACCACAATCATCAAGGTTCTCACTATCAAATTTCTCTACAGGGTTAGACCAATGTCAAATCAGAGTTTTGGCCATGAAGGCCTAGTTTCCCTATTTCTCACAATCAATCCCAAAATCCCTTAAATCATCCATAATCACATTGAAAGTCACACATGGAAAATCATGAAAGGCTATACTCTCCATACCTTAGTTGTCGATCAAAGTCTTCTCAATCTTTCAGGAAATCTCTCGAAGCTTCTGCCTCCAATCTTCTCCTCTGAGCTATGGCCTCAATACTTTTCACGGTTAACAAAATGAAGCCTAATTCCCTTCAGAATTCCTTTTTGTCAAACCTAGTCTTGGGCCACACAATTGGGATTTTCCCGTAACACCCTTACTAACTCCTCTTAATGTCCAAATTACCCTTATTTCACTTATATTTATTTTAACTAATAATAATACTAATATTTTTATATTGTATACTATAATTAAATAAATAATCCAAAAATGCACAATTCCCAATAATCCACAAAACTACTGAAAATCACCGAAAACTGAATATTCTTAATTAAATTAATTAATTAAAATATTCCAATTAATTATTGGGTGTTACAGAACCGGCCGAAAGGCCCTTTGTAGTCCTGGGGCTCCCGGGGGCAGTCTTCGCGTCTTCTATTTCCTCGATGAGATGTCGAGGGTTCATCGGGCTTAGAGGATCGACGAGAGGTACAGGGATGGATTTCCACAATTTTGGCAAATTCAGTACGGGGATGGAGTCCGCGCTCGAGCAGAAATTTCTTCATGTCATCGGTCGTGGAGACCTGGAAAACTTCCTTGTTGAACCTCTCTATATAGGCTCGAAGAGGTTCATCCTTATGTCTTTGGGTGCCTGCGAGAGGTCGTGAAGTGTCTAGAGAATATTCTCCCCAATTGCCTCCATGATGTGATGAAATCGTCAGGGAGTCTTTTGTACTAGGTCATTACTCCCTTCTTGAGCGTGATCGGGAACAATCTATATTTGACGGCGCCTCGTACGCCACGGTAATCGAGAAACGCATTGATATTCTTGATTTGTTTTGAGATTCACATTATACTAAAGTCTATGATATAAGAGAGAATGCATTACATGATCTCCCCCAGACGAGACGTGCATTAAAAACTCTAGACGAAGCAAGGAGATACCCATCACTTATCACTTCTCATATACTTAAAGCTCGTGGCGCACAATGTTCATCGTATTTATTACGTGTTTTGATGTTGTTTTGAGAAAGAAGAAGAAAGACGCACGAAAGGTGTAATGGGAAACTTGGTCCTAACGCTGTCATGCAAAATGGTCCTAAAGTCGGGATGTGAGTGAAGATTTTATCCTAATGTTAGCATGCAAAAGATGGGCATAAGATTGAGGTTAAAAGGGATTAACCTAATTTTATCATGCATGGATTAAACTCCTAATGCCTATCCTACTCCAAGCTTAACAAAAAATTAAGTTGGACTAGGAGGACTTAAAGGAGCATGCAAGAACAAACCAAAACAAAGAAAACAAGCCAAATATAGCAGCTACGACAACGCTCCAACTTCAGAACAGCTACAAAAAAATCCAGCAAGTAGCACCACAACATTTAACAGCTCATGTTTCAGTACATAACAGGTGTAAAAAGCAGCAGGCAGAATATTTGCATATTTAACAGCATATGAAAATCCAAAACAGCAGGTGTAAAAGACAACAACATGTATGCATAAACAATGAAGCAAAACAACAAGCAAGCAATGATCATATTGCTCTACAAGAATAACATGCATTCCACAATGATTAATCAATTCAAACGAACATGCGATTATGGAATAGGAAAGAAACAACAATCATGTAACACAAATCTAGCAAGATGAGCATCAATAATTAACAATTGACATGATACAAATGAGTATGCAACATGATCATCACATCAAGAAAGCAACACAACAATTACAAACGTTCATCAACAGAAAACCAAAAGTCGCGCGTCGAAAAGTAACAATCATGCAATGAAGAAAGATGAAACAACTCAAAACAGTTCACATATATGCATCATATCAACCCATGAAGATTAGAAGTGGAAAGGAATCAAAACACACTTGAAAATAGACAAAAATCACACACTACATCAGTGTTAATCGATTAACCATTTACAGTTCCAACTTGGTTAATCGATTAACAACATCAAAATCAGCAAAATGACACTGGTTAATCGATTAACCAGTTTTGCAGTGTAACTGGTTAATCAATTAACCATATACCAGTAGCAGAAAATCAAGTTTCAAAAGCACTTTTCAGCAGCAAAACACATGTTCAAGCATCCAAATGATTAAGAATTCAATTATGCACAAAAGTTATATTGAATTAGAGCAATCAAACATCAATTTGATCCAACAAACATAAACATCAACAACCAAATTCAAGCAAATGGATCAAATCGTATCAAAAATCATGGATCTACGTTACATAAGTTGAAATTAAGTTAGATCAAGTGTGAATATGAAATTTATCAACCTACAAAGCGGAGAATTGCTTTGGTGAGTGTTGCAAACGAAAATGGGCAGATCTAACACAAGAAATCTAAGATCCAAAGGAATCCTAGCAAGAAACCTCAAGATCCAAGCGATGTGATGAACTTGCTTCAAAGCTTCTTCAAGAATGGCTTCCAAAACTTGAATCTAGATCCATACAAACTTCAAATGCAGAATTGAACCAAGAATGATGATGTAGTGGAGGTTTAGCTCAAGAATTCACAAATTGTAATGCACAATTTGTGAATCTATGAATATGGAGCTTTGGTGAAAGGTTGAAGATAAAGATGGAGAATGAAAAAGTGAGAGAGAGTTGAGAGCAAATTTTGAAAATGAGAGTGAATAAGTGAAGTTTGGAGTAAATTTGGTTAATATCATCTTGTTCATGTAAACCAGAGTAGAACGCACGAATAAAATCTTATTATAGTCTTGAACTAACGGTAAGAAATAATCAATGTTTTGATGCTCAACTCGCTTCACAATTCCGAATACAAACAAACCTTCAAGGGTATCATTTTTCCAAACTTAAAATTCAATACAATGTAGTGTCAAAAATTAGTTTCAACCTTAGTAAAATATATAAGAAAAAGTTTTAACAATAGAACCCAAATATGTATTAAAAGGGTCAAAAACAAGTACTAGGGTGGGACTAGAAAATATAGTTGAAAATTTAGAAAACACTTGAAAACACAAATCCCAATTATGCCTGTCAGCAAACGAAAAGTGAATAAGAAACCGTTACTGTTACTATACACGAAAGGTTTGTATCTCAATGCCGGATTCTTGTCTTTCTCACTTTTTATTCCTTATTACAATTTTTAATCTTACTATAACTTTTTGATTCCTTGCTTCACTTTAATATGGAATTATTCAATATCAAAACCAAAACCAAAACTCTTTCAAAACTTTAGAAAAGAATCTTAATCTATGTTCCATATATATTGTCTAAGGTGTCCAATTAAATAAATAATCACAAAAGAGTTTCATCATAGGTAAGTACTATATGTTTCATTAAATACTTTTTATTGTTCACAACACAAATATTTATATACAAATATAAGTCTAACATTCAGTTTTTATTTTTTCTTGCAAGCCCTCATTAATATTTTGAAAAAGCCATGGAAGCTTTGGGTGTAATCTGGGAAATCGCTAAAAGTTTGTTCAGTTGCACAAAAGCACAAGCTGCCTATGTTTATAAGCTGCAGGAAAATCTGGAATCATTGATGAAAAAATGGAAAGATCTTGAAAACAAGAAAAAGGATGTGCAAACAGAAATTGATAGAGCTGAGAGCACAGGAGTCATGAAAAGATCTAATGAAGTGATTGGTTGGCTACATGAATTTCAAAATTTTGAAGAGGTATTTTTTATATGACTTTAATTTACAACATATTGAATTTCAAATTTGGAAATTGGAAAATATAACTTATTGTCCACTCAATTAGTTACATGTAAGTTTATTTCAACTTAAATTTATTTCATGTATGAAAAACAATTTATTAAAAAATAATCATGATTATATTCAAGAAACAATCATGTGCATATAGTGCGCCTAAGTTTGTTAAATAGTGCCAAGTTTGTATGTAATCGAAGTGGTTTGATCCCTCAAAACAAACATTCCTGGAGAGGGATGAAACGTTTTAATTAGAGACCTAAGCACCATAGCAGAGATTTGGAGTAAAGCTTGTTGGGTTACCACGTAAGCCCAATGGGATGCTAAAGTTTTAGTTATAATGAGATTCTTTTCCAAATATAATGAGATTCTTTTTAGATTTTCTACATACCTCATATGTTCGTGACTGTGATTTCTAACAGAAAATGAAAGACATTCCCAATTCTCAAGAAGTTCAAAGTAACCAATGTTTGAATGGTTATTTGCCAAAGAATGGTGTGTCAAGCTACAAGTTAGGGAAAACAATTGTTAAGAGGCTTGATGACATAAACGGCCTGCTAGTTAGAGCTGGGAATATGCAGATTGCTCTGAAGCAACCACCTAAACCTATAGATGAGATGCCTTCTAGTGAGACTATAGGTTTAGACGTTATGGTTCAGAAAGTATGGAATTCTCTTCAGGATGACACTGTTGCTGTAATTGGTTTATATGGAATGGGTGGGGCTGGAAAAACAACTCTTATGAAAAGAATTCACAGTGAATTACAAACGAGGGATCATAGTTTCGATCTAGTATTATGGGTAGTTGTTTCTAGAGATTGTGATATCAATAAACTAATGAATGACATCGGCAATAAATTAGGAATTGAGGAAGGTTTTTGGAATAGAAGTGCTACAGACCAAAGAGTAGCAAAGATTTATGACCGATTGAAAGGAAAAAAGTTTTTATTGATGTTAGATGATTTGTGGGGAAAGCTAGAACTAGAAGCAATAGGAGTTCCTGATCCAAAAAAAAATAACAAATCAAAAGTAATGTTTACAACACGATCTGAAGATGTGTGTGCTAAAATGCAATCTCAAAAGAAATTCAAAGTGGAATTATTATCAGAGAAAGATGCATTTGATTTGTTTTGTAACAAAGTAGGTGATGAGACTCTAAAATGCCACACGGAGATCCCAAAGATAGCACATGAAATGGCTAAAGAATGCAGAGGATTGCCGCTAGCATTAATCACTGTGGGAAGTGCCATGGCTGGAGTGAAAAGTTTTGAAGCTTGGATGGTTGCGAAAAATAACTTGAGGAGTTCTCATTGGACAGCCTCAGATTTAGAGGATAAAGTTTTTCATATTCTCAAGTTTAGCTACGACAAACTTCCTGATGCACATAAAAATTGCTTCTTGTACTGCGCACTATACCCAGAAGATTTTGAAATAGACATTAATGACCTTATTGATCGATGGATCGCTGAGGAATTTCTCAATAAAGATGATATGAGTATATATGATATGTACAACCAAGGTAAGTCTGTTATTGAAAAATTAATACTTTCGTGCCTATTAGAGGAGAGGATTCGTACCAATCGTAGTCTTTATCATAGAAGGAATATTAGGACAGTTAAGATGCATGATGTGATTAGAGATATGGCATTATGGTTAGCTCGAGATGAAGACGAAAACAAAGACAAAGTTGTAGTTCAGGGAAAAGTATTTTCCATGTCAAAAATGGATTCTAAAAGATTGAATGCTGTTGAGAGGATTTCAGTGATAACTGATGAGGATTGTAATAAAAACTGGAATTTTCCAGCTTGTCCAAATCTCATCACTGTTTGCTTACGCATTAAACACTTGTTCTTCAGTTATAATCCTACTTCTTCAACAAATTTACAGTTATTGAAAAGGTTGAGAGTATTGGATATATCATATACTGTATTTCTTCAGCAAATCTCCCCTGAAATAGGTGAGTTAATCAACTTGGAGTTCCTTAACATTTCAGGAACATCAGTATCTTCGTTTCCCATTGAATTCAAGAAGTTGCAAAATTTGAGGGTATTCCTTATGGATGATATGAGATCCTATGATGCTGAGGTCAGTCCATTGGCAGTGATAGAAAGTCTTGAACAATTAAAGGTGTTTAGATATAGCACAATTCATCTATATAGCCGTGTTGTAGAAAGAGAAATATCATTACTAGAGAAATTGGAATCCTTGCCAAATTTGGAGGAACTGAGCATCGAATTAACTAGCTTCACTAGTGTGCAAAGACTATTTCACTCCACCAAATTACGAGGTTGCTCTCGACATCTTAGGCTTTTTTGGAAGGAAGTAGACTCAGTTGAAATGTCATCATTATTAGAACCCTTGTCAAAAATGACTCATTTGGAATGCATAAGTCTTACAGCACCATACAGCCTTGTGGATGGTTCATCGGTCCCTGGGAAATGCCATCTTGGCAAGCTTCAACAAGTGCGCATAGGTGCTTGTTATTCAATTACTCATTTGACCTGGTTGAGGTATGCTCCGCTTCTCGAGTATCTTGTTGTTTATGATTGTTTTTCAGTTGAACAAATCGTGAAGGAAACCAAAGATGACGAAGATGTTGGCTCAGAATTTAAGAATGATAATATATTCTCAAATCTTATACAACTTGAACTTTCAAAGATGCCAAAGCTAGTAAGCATCCACAAAAGAGCTTTGGCTTTTCCTTCCCTAAAACGCATTCGTGTAACTGATTGCCCCAATCTGAGGAAGCTTCCTTTCAACTCCACCTTTGCTTCCAAAGACAACTTGGTTGCAATCCAAGGAAGGATCAAGTGGTGGGACAATTTAGAGTGGGATGACACAATTATCCAACACTTACTACGTCCTAAATTTCAAACATGGCTACGCTGGTGAATATTGGTAACCAAATCTTAACTGTTTGTTTGATAATGATGTAAGCTTATATCATTAACAAGTATCATGTATATTCCAATTCCAGTTTCATTTCTGTTCTTTGCTGATTAATCCGGTTTAATGTGTAAATTTCTTTTCTATTTTCTTTGTTAATTTTGATTTGTCGTTGCTTTATACTACTCAATCTTGCTTATGTATTGTTGTTTACGGAGAATCTCATTACGCGCGATTTTTGTTTTCTAGTTCTAGTTTGATCTGTTTCTCTCAATTGGGCTTTACTCCTGTATAATTTTGTTCAATTACAATTTTTGCATAAACTGATTTTATAGGCCTCAATCTGCAGTTAGACATCTTTTTCAATGAGATAAGGATGTGAGATGTTGTATGGTCTACTTAGTTTACATCATTTCTTAAATTCTATGTTATCCAAAAGCAGTCATGTTATAAAACATAGTTGAAGAAAATAGAATAAAAGAGATAGATCATCAAAATAAATGGAGAAGTGTTAAGACTCGTGCTTTTTCTCATTGGTTTAGAACAAAGAGAGTGACTGAATTGTCCAATACCTCTCTTTTGGCTCCCAAGTCGAGTCTCATGAGTTGTGAATCATCATATATTTTCATTGGCTTTTACTCCTGTATAATTTTGTTCAATTATAATTTTTGAAAAAACTGATTTTATAGGCCTCAATCTGCAATTCTGGTATGAATGTAAATCTGTTGTAACCAATAACATCAATTAAACTTCCTTTTCATTGAGATAAGGATGTGAAATGGTCTATGGTCTACTTAGTTTACATCATTTTTTAAATTCTATGTTATCCAAAAGCAGTCTTGTTATAAAACTTGGTTGAAGAAAATAGAATAAAAGAGTTAGATCATCAAAATAAATAGAAAAGTGTTAAGACTCATGCTTTTTCTCCTCGTCCACCTAAAAGAGTGTTAGATATTTAGTCTTTGGGATTGCTGCAAAACTAAGAATTAATGGAGATGAAAATAGAGAAATAAATTTTCTTATAAACTTTCAAAGCGAATGTTTCTACACTAACCTGCAAACGGGTTTACCGGCGAATTTCCTGCATGATACTATGGAATCACCGTCTCTCTAATCCTATCTTTGATAGTATTTTACAGAAGAATATTTCTTTTACTTGCTCTTATGCATTAGAGAAGAAAAAGATAATTTAAAGTGAGAAAATAGTTTGAGACAGATTGTATTTTTGTGTGTGTTAAGAAACATTCAATTTATAATGATGCTACATTATGTTTGGAAACAGATGTATCCCTTAAAATATTGTATTGCACCATTTTGGATTACACCGAAAAATAACAATGCTTTGCTAAAAACTAGCAATATATTGCTTATAAGTTGCAACTGTTCCTAATTAAATGCTAACCAATGACATGACATATTATATCAACAATATTCAGTACGAAACATTTAAATTAGAGATGAAAAAGTCCAAATATAATATTTATATCAAATAATACAATCATTCTATTTAATATTATTTTTGGAAATTCTCTTCCAAGGAGTTATAGTCTCATCATTACATTAATGAGAATTGAAGGAAAACAAATTTGTACTAAAAAGACATGTGAAGCTTGATTCTTCCCACATCACTGCAGGTACCCGCACTCATGTTTCCCATTTCAGAAAATAATGAACTCAATTTTGTGTTACAAGTATATTTTTAATGGTTTTGAGATCAAAAAGTGACTTCAAATTTTTCAAACTGCCTTACTATGGCCACTTAACAACATTGTAATTTCATGCTCAAGCAAGATTTTTTCTTTATCTTGGTATTATTAGAAAGATGAGATCAAATAATACAACTTTAATGTTGATTACTTGGAAAGAAACAATTTGGAT
Source organism: Lathyrus sativus (assembly GCA_963859935.3). Classification (NCBI taxonomy): domain Eukaryota; kingdom Viridiplantae; phylum Streptophyta; class Magnoliopsida; order Fabales; family Fabaceae; genus Lathyrus; species Lathyrus sativus. The sequence goes on along the minus strand of OZ012741.1, from coordinate 591,859,930 downwards.
CATGGAAAAAAAGTTCATCAAAATTGGACTTTTCACTGATTTATACTTAGAAAAATTTCTATGTATTGGACAATTTTACAACATAAAAAACTTCAACTTTAAACAACCATAACTCCCAATTGATAAATGATTTTGAGTCCATTGTTTCACCAAATAGAAGTATGTAATACCATATTTAAAATGCGTCCTCAAGTGTTTTTATTAAATGCTTGAGAAAAAAGTTATGGACATAGGGCATATGAACATGAAATTCCATAATTTATAAATTTTTTGAAAAGTCTAATTCCACCGACTTTGAATTTCTTCTTGACTTCCTTGATTAATCATGATCAAGTACAATCATCCATCATATTTTCATGATCCTTGACTTGTGAAGTTCATGTTTGACCAAAATTATCAAAAGTTAAACTTTGACTTTGATAAACAATTGATTTTTTCTAAATGAATGTGAATTCTTCAATTGTCAATGGATCAAGCTTCTTGAACCAATTCAATCATATGAATGGGATAAAATAGTTTTCTTGAGATCCTTGAGACATGTCTTGAGGTGTAGGATTAAACATTGCTCAAAAAGTCAATCCATGATTGAATTAGGTTAAAACCTTAATTTGGTGCATCTAACGACTTTATGCTTGATGAAATGATATTGATGGAATCTTACACTTGATTATTGATGTAAAAAACTCTTGATCATGTTGAAAGGTTGTCGACCATAATTCTTTGATTAGTCAACTTTTTGGTGTCAAAATCTAACTTGTAGTCAAAGTGAATCAAAGCACAAACTCTTGTAATTTAACGGGGTTAGTGATGTATAAAACACACACAAATGAGATGATTAATGTCATGCTAGAATGATGCCAATAAAGTGGAATCTTAAGGTTAAAAATTAGGATGTGACAACCAGATAAAGAAATGAATCTTAAGTTGGTGCTGCATAAAACACACACAAAAGCACTTTTCGAAAGAAAAAAAATAAGGAGATGAGCAAGGAAGGAGATTTAAATGTTATTTTATAAGTTGCAAAACATGCATTTTATATTTTATTTTTCGAGTCTAAATTTCGAATATTATGACAATATTTATTAAGTTGAGTTTGTAATTTATTTTATTTTATTTTCGATAAGTTACATGTGCCTTTGGTGCCTTAAATCAAGACATATTTTCGAAATCCATGTATTAATGAAAATGAAAGAGAGGAAGATTAGAATCTGCTTTTATTTTAGATATAATTTTGTTTTTTTTTTTTTGTTGTCGTAGCATCTATTTTGGTGGTTGTTATTTGTATTATTGATATTACTTTGTTATTTTGATGTTCGTAAGATTTGTTATTTTGACAATATAATTGAAATTTTTAAAAAATTTTGTAGTGCATATAAAAAGTGTTGTCAAAATTGATTCTAGTTGCTTCTCCTTGTTTTGCGTTTGAATCTGCTCTGAATTTTCTTCTTCTTATGGCTGCGTCCTCTTCTGTGTTGTTTTTGCTTCTAGTTGTGTGAGGAGTGAGAGAGTGATGTGAGATTTTCAGAGCATTGGTAGAGAGAATTTGAGGTAGAGTGGGATTCATAGGAATGAGCAAAGAGGTTAGATTGGGAAATTACATTGAAAGTTTGTTATGATTCTGTTATGAGATGTGAATTTTCAGCTGGAAAATTGGTTATTGAATTTGCTCGTGTTTGATATTGTGCTTTGGATCGGTGTGAGTTTGACATTCTGTTATGATACATTGGCTTGCATAAGTTAGTTATATGTAGTGTTAAATTTCTGTTAGCAATTTGAATCAGTTTAGTTATGTTGCAGTTAGTTTGTGTGATTATGAAATTATGTTACAGTTGCATTGTTATTTTTCGTTGCAATGAGTTAGTATTATGAACTATGAATGATGTGGTTTGTTACTTTGTAATGATGCAGTGCAAAATACGAATTTCTGATTTCAGTTTAGCAGAGCCACTTATGCAACCACCATTGACATCATGTTGTCCACCTAAATCAGCACCAAGGGCAATGGTTCAAATGCGTAGCAAATGCACCATCAATGCAGAGCAAAACCTCATGCTTGTGGAAAAGTTGTGACCAGCTTAATGTTAACACCATTCAGGAATAGATTGGTAGAAGCCTCGATGAAGAATAGAGGCACTTAGTTCTGCAGATCCCAAGACTCCAACATTAGCAGGATCAATAACAGTCTCTCTGTAGCAATCACAAGATTCCCCCACCTGCTGGACTTAACGCATGAGCATAACTATGCTAGCCCACATCACTTAATTTCTCTAAAACAGTGCAAGTTGGAATCCTATTTACAACTGATATGCTTGTGTCATAGGCATTTTGAGTTTGGTTGTAGAATGGCTATATTTGCATTGAAAACAAATGCAGCAACTAGTGTAGTTAATAGTAATTAAGACTGTCATGAGTTGGTTAGCTTGGTTTGTGTAGTGTAAAGTTGAGATGACAAGTTAATTTGGAATGTTAATTGTTAATGCTAATGCTAACTTCTTGTTAAAATTTGAAGTGCTACTCTTAAAAAAATGAATTTGAGTTTTGATTGATTAGGGATGTTAGTGATGTAATTGATTCCATGAGGCAATATGGATCTAAGCATGCTTATGATGATGACATGTACGTAGTTATGATGAAAATCTCATGTTTGGCATTATTTTCACTTTGTTCCGTTTGTTTTATTTTTAGATTCAAATTTTATGTATGGTGATTGTTATGTATGTGAGGGCAATACATTGGTTTGGAATGGTTTACTACCTGAACTCGAATGCTCCTTAATAAATGACTTGTATCTTAAGTAATGAAATGGAAAAATTTTCTCCCTTTTTATTCAAATGATCATGATTGCAAAACAAAGTGACAAAGGATTAGGATAATGGAGTTTGAATCGTTTGAATTAGGGGTTAAAAAGTTGACTTTGGTCAAATGGTTGACCACACAATCAACTGTTGACTAAAGTCAACTATAGGTCAAACATGTATCTCTTTGTGTAAAATCTTGGATTTTATATCTTTTGTGATGTAATGTGAAGGGATGATTTTTGAAATGAAAATGAAATAGTATGACTTGATCTTCAAGAAAGATCTTATTCTCTCCAAAAACAAGATTTTGAATTTGAACAATAACTTTGCACAAATGGACCTTACCTCTTGAAATGGATAAATGAAATTGAACCTTGAATTGAAACATCCCTGAATCAAACAACGAGCCATGGACATAAATAAACGGACCTCAATCCAAATCAGACAAATGTAATGTCCAATAATATACTCCCCATGAAGGAACTTAGTTGAGCACACCCTAAGATGGATTAGGAAAACCCTAGCTTGAATCCATGATGCTTAATGCAAATGGTAAAATGAATGATGATGCCAATGCATATGCATATGAAGATGAACCATTAACCCATAGGTAAGTAACAACCAAAGGAGAGGATAAATTTAGAGGTATGACAGGCGTGTAGTGGAGTGTTTGGAGGCGCAGTAATGGGGATAGGCATAATTGAAGCAGACAGTCCTGTCTACGGGGATAGTTTGCTAAAAAGTTTCCAAAAAGTTGTTGGATCCAGTGGCAGCAGGTGGTGGTGGATAGAGGTTGACGAAAATATGATGTCGAAAAGTAAAATCGGAGTGATGACACGATTTGCAGAAATCTTTATTTTCTCACCGGAAAACAGTGGGTCAATTGGGTAAAGTACGACGTAGGGTTGCCTCTCAGTAGACTTTTGATACCATGTTGAAATGAGAGAGACTAAGAAGCATTTGGAAAAACCATGCATTTTGAAAAACATTCCGAAAACTTTATTATATACAGAGAGATTACAACTAATTACATGATATAGTCGATGTTTGATTATTTTATTTACAAATATTTTCAACACTATATATTTACAAATATTCTTAACACTATATATAAACAGAATTAAAATGAACTTTCTATCTTGATATTACTTGCTGTTTATCTTAAGTATTTTCTAGTGATTGATTTTTGTCTGGCAAAACTATAGATTCAATCAACAAAGCTGGTTCCCAAATCCAACTTCAACATGCACGGGTAAATTTTCATCCACCATCCCCAACACGCGGTTCTTGTCTTAAAGAGGTGGTTGTGTCTATAGCAAAGGAGAAAAATGAAGCTATTCACAACCAAGATTATGAAAAGGTCCTTTAATTTAAGATTTAACCTGCAGAGTTTTAACTTTATTCAACCTACTTTTTTACTATGGGATAAGATTACGTTAAATTTTCCTAAAAAGGAAACAATGCCATGTATATTATATTTTATTTTTCAAGTTTAGATTTCAAATATTATAAAAATATTTATTAAGTTGAGTTTGTAATTTATTTTATTTTATTTTCAATAGGTTACATGTACTTTTAGTGTTCTAAACTAGACAAATTTTTAAAATCTATATATTAATGAAGATGAAAGAGAGGAAGATTAGAAACTCCTTTTATTTTAGATATGCTTTTGTGTTATCGTAACATATATTTTGATGGTTTTTTGTTTTATATAATTGACATTCATTTGTTGTTTTGATAATATAATTGAAATTTTTTTTAAAAAAAATTTGGTGCATATAAAAAGTACAATATTGTCTAAATGTGATTATTAAAAAATAGTAATGATAGGAAAGAAATATTTCGTCATATACCAACGAAAATACATGATAGGTATGTTGGAATTAAATCAATTTAATATACATGTTTAATATACGATGACATATATTTTATGTGGAATCAAAATAGTCATAAAATTATGTATAAAATTATACGATCGATAAGTTTATTAATATCTGAATCCATTGAGAAAAATCTCTTTGACGGTAATCCTAAACTCAGAAGTTCATGACTTTTATGGTTCTTTCTCAACCGGTATTTTTTATGCCTCAAATTCTCTTTAGATGGGGAGAAAATATAATTTAGTTGTGTACGGTATATTGGGGATCATAGCCTATATATATATTGTGATGGACAATTATGTTTCCCATTATTCCCAAATGAGGAATCCTGACCTCAACTCATATTAATTTGAACTCATACCCAATTATTTAATTAATTAATTAATTTCAAAATGAAATCTAAATAGTCTTTTTAGTATTATTTGATCATTTAATTATTTAAAGACACTTTATTAATCAAATAGCTAATATAATAAATAAATATATTTGGCCATATAATTATTGAAATATCAATATAATATTAAATTATTAAAATATTTCAATAATCTTTCACGTGGCCAATATATCTTAATAATTATAACATGATTCTTTAGGCACACATCCGAATGCTATTTATCTTTAGATTTCAACTTTACAATCTGATTCACATCATACATCAATAATGGGACTACCATGGCTGTCGTCACTAACGTACACTACTATAAAATATGCATTCGGTAACACTAATTCTACTACGGTTATCCATTCCACTATTGTAATATGTGATATTTAGGTGCTCGAAGATGGCTGGATCTCCGTCTCCTTCAAAGAAATGGATGTCCAGGTCGATGGAGTCCATGTGGGGCAGCAACTTTGTCTCTTCGGCGCTACTAGGAATAGGTGATCTCTTTGGAGTCTTTGGCCTGGCGGCAATGATGTCCATCCCTTTGGAGGCTGCTTCGAAATATCTCCTTGTCGCTTCAATGTCGCCATGTAGAGTTTCCACGAGACCCTTTGAAATGTAATACTTTATATTCAGGTGTACGGTTGAAGGCATGTCTACCAATTTGGCCATAGTTGGCCGCCCGAAGATGCATTTGTATAGCGACGGGCAGTCGATGACCAGGAACTGGACCTTGATAGACCTGGCCATTTCAGCGGACCTGAATGTCAAAATAAGCTCTACGTAATCCTAGGGCTTTGTTACCGACCCATTAAAACCCTATAGATCAGAGCTCACGTAGGGCGTTAGGTGCGATTCATCCAGTTGGAGAATGGAGAACGGCTGGGAATACATGATATCAACTGAGCTTCCCTGGTCGATAAGGATTCGCCGAACGTCAAAATAGTCCATATGGGCTCTCACGAGTAGAGGGATACTAGCGTTGGGGGCCCCGTCGAGGAGCTCCTCGTAGTATAAGCATATGGGAACAGACTCTCCCCGGACCCTGTCGAGGGTGAAGTTCTAGTTCAAGCTGTTGCTGATAAGATGCTTGAACTTTCTTTTGGCGGGCCCTACCGTAACCTTATTGAAGCCCCCTCCAGAGATGACCATGGCGGAGGGGAAGCTCTTTCATAGGTTGTGTACGGAAAAATATGGAGGGGCGCTGAGCCCCTCAGGAATGTAGAAGTCCTCAGGCCGTGAGATTCTCATAGCTACCTGAAGGCTAGTTTCTTCTGAGGAACTCTTCCTCGACCTTCTTAGACTTTTGGGCGTCTTGGCGAAGAGTATCCTTCTTTTTGGAGAACTTCTTTAAATGTCCATCTGTGATGAGTATCTTTATGACATCCTTCAGGTGGATGCATTCGTCGGTCATATGATCGTAGCTATTGTCGAATCGACAATATTTCGACATGTTAGTGTTTGGCTTGGATGGTATTTGCTTAGGGAACCAGACTCCTGCTTGCCAAAATTCTGAGATGGCACATTCAGAGAGAATCTTTTCTCGAGAGACCATCAGGGGACTGTACTCATGGAACCGGCTGAAAGGCCCTTTGTTATCCTGGGGCTCCCGCTAGTGCCTGCAAAGCAAGCACGCGCCCACTAATTTCCACTCTAAGTCTATAGTGCACTCAAGCCTGGGTCTGGCTTCTCACTCATCAGAACTCCCATCCCACAACAGCACAAATAATCATATTATACTGAATATAAAATGCGGGAAATAAAGTGCGAGAAGTAGAATGCGATAAATAAACGCAACCCAACAAATAGACATACAAGCGTTAGGATTGACTCTCGCAGGGAACCGTTGAAGTCCCCAGCAGAGTCGCCAGCTGTCGCTTGCGCGAAAATAAGGTGCCGGCATGACAGAAGAGTCGCCACCTTTCGTTATTTATCCCTCAGAGCGGGAAAGGAAACGATCGGAAAAACCTAACGAAGAAGGGTAAGACAAGGTCGTCGCAACCATTGTCTGGGTTCGGGAGTCGGTTACGCAAGGGGAAGGTATTAGCACCCCTCACGTCCTTCGTACTCGACGGGATCCACGCTTGTTGTGTTTACTTGGACGGGTTGGTTTTATTCTATCTACCTATCAAGACTGGTTGAAAAAGAAAAGAAAATGACTCGGCAAAGCGTCATGCTTTATGCCTACGTATTCTCATCAGAGAACGAGAAATCAGAGTCAACGTAGTTCGGCCTACGACGGGTTATGGGGGAAGGTAGCTCGCCAAGACATCGCCATCTTGTGCCTACGTACTCTCAACAGGCATGAGAGATCAGAGCTCACGTAGTTCGGGAAACTACGGTTTATTTCCTGTCTTTTACGAAAGAAGTGTTTTTTATTGTGTTTGCGATTTCAATCGCACTAGAGACTATGACCTGAGAGTGAATGCGTCGCATGTCACCCAAAGGGTACCATACTAAACATCCAGACTATGGAAAAGAAACTCTCCCATAATCCTTTCTCAGATAGCTTAAGGCTCGTAACGTACGAAAGAAATCATTCATGATTACTGTATCTTAAACTGTTTTGAGATGAGAAGAGAACAGGCCCAACTAGGAGGGAGACTATCAAGTCCTACTGTTGTCATGCCATGAATTCATCCTATGGTCAAGGTTTGAACAGGGAACTCCTAGGAGTTGTCATGCATAGGTTTCAACCTAAAATTCTATCATCCATTCCTTATCAAAGGAAATGAGAGTCCTAAGGGATCATGTCAATGATACACCAAAACAGACAAAGCATCAGCTTAAACAGTAAAATGCATGCAATGCAAGTGAGGGAGGAAATGTGTGTGGGGCTTCAGCCTCCACAAGCTCATCTCAACCTCAAGCCAGAATGGATAACAGTAATCATACTGAAATATAAAACATGCTATCAAGCAAACAGTAAACTGCAATCATACAGATAAAAACAAATAAAACGCCATCAGGCAAACAAACCACATGGGCAAGGGAGCTGGGCTCTACCGAATACCCGCAAGCAAAGCCACACAGTAACAATATAAGAAGAGGGAGCAACTCAACCTTTAGTGCAACCATGCTCTTAGATTCTACTTATTCTAGATATGGACTTCTTCTAATGCATCAAACAAGTCAAACAAAACACATCAATACAGAAAAGAAAAAAAAGATGAGACCAGCTTCTCTCAACCTCAAGCTTCAGCTTTTCCAACAGCAACTCAGTCTTCAGACTTCCAATTACTCTTGACAAATATCAATTTGCTTTTCCAGGTTTCAACCCTGCAACATAAGTTTCAAATTATCTTCTCTCTTAAGCTTCAGCTTCTTGATCAGCTCCACCTTCAGGCTTCACCTAATCTTCAGGGATCTCCAAGTATCAACTTGCTCTTGTTGCTCTTCAAGCTTCAGCTGGAATGGCAATGCTCAAGGATTCATCCTCTTCAACACTCTTCATTGAAGTCTTCATCTTCAAACTCAAGCTCAACATCTCTCAAGATAATCAAACCAGAGAAAATCACTTACTGGATAAGCTGGGGATATTGAATTGCTTATTGCCCACCAAAGGTGACCTATAAGGGTTCAACATCAAAGGACTGGTTCCCTCAAAAGTTATACTTCCTAGGTACATCACTTATCCCTCCAAAGGAGAGAGGTGTATACCATGGAAGGACTTTGAATCATGGGGAGGAATGGATGTGAAAGATACCATCCATGTTTAAGAAAGGAGTTATCTAAGTCTAAACTCTTCCTAATTCCTAACCCTAAAACAAAAACAAAACAAAAAGATCAAGCTCTCAAGCTCCTCAATCCATCTCCAAGTCTTCTACTATGCTCCTCAATGCTCCTTAGAACAATGCCAAACTCTCCAAGCCCACAAAGCAAAGCAAACAACAATTCAAGCCCACCAGGGCAACACAAACAATTAAACGCGGCTTAATTGGGGTTCAGATTCCCTTCAAAAATACAATTGAATCGCGTCCGTTGGATTGGTCTTTGAGTCAAGAATCAGCGCATGATCTCACGGTCCAGACTTCGTCTTCTTCCTCCAACCTAGGGTTTTGCTAAAACTCCATGAAAACAGATTTCATACCACCATCTTCCACCAACTCGTGCTCCTTCATATCCTCACCAAAATTCAAAATGTAAAACCCTAACACGCTCAATTTTTCATGCTGAACACGATCATGGCCTTGGATTAAACTGAAATGGTCTCTATCATCAAACCCGATGGTGCACCTCAAATTAATCTCAAACCTCAACTTCAACAATTCTTGGATTTCTTTGCATCAAAATGTTCACCTCACTCCACTGGTTAAAACAAGCTATCAAACACTCATTCTTTCTCACCATGCCACGAGTTCTTGCTCATCAAAGTAATGGTGTCACACATTCAACCTTTACCAATTACTCTCTAAGTCTCTAGAATTGATCACATATTGGTCTCTAGCCATTCTACACTAATAATTCAACCTAACCATGCCTAAATAATGATGTGATAGAGATTTTGCAAACCTGGTTTCTTGGTATGGCAGATGATGAAATCCTTCACTTCACCACTTGAAACTCTTCAGGAATGATCCTTGGATGAAGATAGTTCTTCTGTTTGCAAAAAATTGGAGGGAGAATGCTTGCACTTCAAGATTCGAGTATGAATTGCTTCTTGCAAATCCAATGGCCAAACCTTCAATCTTCCATCAATGGAGCTTCAATTCAATATGCACACACTCAGAGGGATCTATGGATTGTGTTTGTGAAGAAAAAAGGGATGGGAATGAAGAAGAATGAAGAAATTGAGTTTGACTTGCAATGGAAATTTCTTGATCTCACTCTCTCTTCTATGCACCAATTCTCACCAACCTTGCATCTGAGCAAGTTACAATCATCTTATAGAGTGGTTTAGAATCATCTAGAACCCTCTAGGATCATCCAATGAGAAATTGAACTTTTCATGTCATGACATTTTGAATCCAATTCTCCTTACATGCTATCTCATGCCAAGCTCCTTGTAACTACCAATTCTGACTTGAATTTATCCCCACATGATATTTTGGATGAGTTACAATGCATAACCAACTTGTTTATTGAGTTCTTTTGAGTTTTGGTTTGGTACCTTAAGATGCAAGCAAGCCAATTCCAAAGCAGCCCTATGATCCAAGCCTCAAATCAAAATTGTGGCTGAACCATTGTTCTTAGAATGTCATTTGGAGTCAAAATGACCTATTACATGACATGGTTTGGATTTGTAGCTTGTGATTTCCAATTTTCAATTTCAACTTATTTAACTTATGCCTCCATTTTAGGCCATTTTTATCACTTTTTGATATGAGCCTTTTCAACATCTCATGACCTCCTTACTAGACTTAAAACATCATTATAAGCAAGTTTGATGTTGAAAATTTTTCCATTTGAAGCTTGGAACTAGGAGATATGGCCTTATGCTTGAAATGACCTATGACCTCCAAATGACCAAAATGCCCTTGACTTGCCAAAGCCAGAAGTTGAGTTCTACAAATCCTATCAAGGACTTCTAGTACTCTCTAGAAAGATAAGAAGATTATCTACAACATTAATGTTGACCAAGAATCCATAGGAATCATCCTACTAGGGAAAAAGTTGGATGCAAGTTGGGTGACTTTCAAGGACCCAGATTCACATACCTCAGATGACCTGTAATTTGTCAAAACCATAACTTGAGCTCTACAAATCCTATCAAGGACTTCTAGTACTAAAATTAAAGCTAAGAACAATCTCTACAACATTCATGTTGTGGGGAAGATGAGATGACAATCACATCTTGAGCTAAAACTGCCTTGAAGATAGGGATCAAACTAGGGGATTTTACACTGTCAATCCTTAGAAACCCTAGCTTAAAACTTCTCAAACTCCTCAATCATGATGAGTTGGTCTAGGAACCATCCTTATAGAATCTCAATGCATCATTCCATGATCACATGGCTCTTGGATTGGGTCTCAACCCTCTCCAAATCATCAGTTGACCTAGGGTTGACCCAGTCAAACCCTAATTCTACCACTCATGGTTGGATCTTCTGAATTCTTGTGCAATGACCTCTCTAGGCTTCATGATGGCTTTCAATACATCTCATAAGCTTTCTCAAAGCTTCAAGTCTATCCTCATAGTCTCAGAATCATCTGAGGAGCTCCCACAACTCTCAAGTTATGAGGCACACAACCTTGGTTTCAACCAATCTTTCTGAGGATCTCCTGAGTTCTCTGACAAAGATATCAATCCTTGAACACTTGAACAACTCTCTTGGCTAGCTTCAAAGTCTCATATAACTCTTGATGGGTAAATAAATGTTGGTCAAATTTTGGGGTGCAACAGCTGCCCCTATTCAAACGGCTTGAACCTGACTGGGTGAGGAGCGAACGGCTCTCAGCCAATCAAGGTGCGAGACGGTTGAATACCGATAAACCCGGAAATTTGCCAACTGCACAAATCTTCGAACACTGAAACAATAGTTTCACGGCAACTAGCTGGAGACATACTGATCTGAACCTTGTCGTCAGTTATCCACATTAAATTCCTCTGCCATTGTCATCAGACACCTGACCTCGCCGTCGGGCATTCATGAAAAGAAAGCGCCTGACCTCGCCGTCGGACAACCAAAGCAACCAACATCGCCGCTGGAAAACTAAATCACCTGACATTGCCGCCAAAAACGCACGCCCAACATCGCCGCCGGGACAACAAAGAATTTGACATCGCCGCCAAACAACTATAACTCAGAGAAACACCCAACATCGCCGCTGGAAAACTAAATCAACTGACATCGCCGCCAGAAACAAACATCCAACATCGCCGCCGGAAAACTAAGTCACCTGACATCGCCGCCAGAAACAGACATCCAACATCGCCGCTGGAGAAATAGGGAATCCGACATCGCCGTCAGAAACAAACATCCAACATCGTCGCTGGAGCTACAAAGGATCTGACATCGCCGTCAACTCTCAGCATCGTCTGACCTCGCCGTCAGGGTGAAGAGACTTCATTGGGGAATTGGTCACACGGTAACTGGTAATACCTAGTCGATCATGCCATCAGGCATTCAAAGAACACTGTCGGGCATCAGCCGGACTTCAACCATTAGGTTGATCATGCCATCAGGCATTCAAAGAACACTGTCGGGCATCAGCCGGACTTCAACCATTAGGTTGATCATGCCATCAGGCATTCCGAAGAAGTTGTCGGGCATTAGCCGGACTTCAACCATCAGGTTGATCATGCCATTAGGCATTCCAAAGAAATTGTCGGGCATCAGCCGGACTTCAACCATCAGGTTGATCATGCCATCAGGCATTCAAAGACCTCGTCGGGCATCAGCCGGACTGCGTCAGCAAGTCGGGAATAGAATTCTTGGTCAATCATGAGCCAACTGGGAATATCTAAACCTCTGCCATCAGGCACTCCGCATCAGCTGAGAGAACTGCTTCATTAACACGGTCAGACTTCAATCATGGAGTCTTCAAGGGAGGTTTCAACTTCGCCGTTAGAAAACCTGCTGGGGAGGACGCTTCGCCGCTGGGGAATCTGGAGAACCATCAAGTAACTCCGCTCCGGGGATCCAGAAATCATTATGGAGGAATCAACTCTGCTGAGGACTTCAAGAATCATCTTGGACAAATAGCTCCGCCGGGGGATTCAAGAATCATCTTGAACCGATAACCAACCTGGAGACTTCAGGAATCATCCTGAGCAACCTTTGTTGGGGACTTCAGGAATCATCCTGGGCAACCTTCATTGGGGACTCTAAGTATCAACTTGAGCGACCAACTCTGGGGACTGCACTAGGGTCTTAAGAATCATCTTAAGCAAACTGCCCTTCTGGGGAATTCAAGAATCATCTTGAACTGAAGACTTCGCTGGGGATCTCAAGAATCATCTCGAGCAAGCGACTTCGTTGGGGAGAATGTCAGGAATCATCTTGAGCAATCGATTCTGCGGTGGAACACCTGCAAAACAAGAACGGTAACAACCTAGATCATGTTTATTATGCATATGCTTCGGCAATGGCGCAATGCCCCACACGGTGGAAATGCTATGCGTTTATGATAAATTCTATGCAATCATACACAATGATGCGATCCCGTTAGCAAAATAAATGCCGAAGGGAGAATCTTCCTGTCAAGGAGAAAGGACTACTCAGATAGAGGAATCATCCTGCTGAGGAGAGCATGGTCACGCCAATCTCAATTGGACTCCGCAGGGGACACAACTTCAGTTGGCTGCTGCGGGGGAAACAACTTCAGTTGATTGCTGCAGGGGTATGAAGCTCTACGAGAACCTGGACCTGCTGAGGGAAAAAGCAATGTCAATCGCGGGAGTAAACTGCGCGGCCTTCTCGGCTACTTCTCTGGAGATAACACCTCTGTGGGGAAACAACTTCAGCTGCTCAACACTCTATTGGGGAAGACCAATCATGGCTCGAGCAGCTTCCAAGGACTCGGCTCTCTTGGGGATCCGCAAACTCGGCTGGGGAAGAAGAAATTATTCTGCTTCGCTGGAGAGAGTACGACTCTGCGGGGGGAATCTCAATTCCGCTGGGAAAGATGGAATCATCCGACTTCGGGGGAGAGTACAACTCTGGTGGGGAATTTCAATTCCGCTGGGGAAGAAGGAATCATCCGACTTCGGGGGAGAGTACAACTCTGGTGGGGAATTTCAATTCCGCTGGAGACTTCAGTCTGGCACCATCAGTTGCTGCATACTTCGGCGTACGAATAGTTTCCTACGAAACCTGCACTTGTGACCCGGTGCTGGGGGAAAGAAATCATGCTTCGGCGCCTGACTCAGCTGAGGGGATGCCGCTCCTTCAGGGTGCATCTGGCTTGAGGAGAGAATCATCTCTGCCTGGGGAGACATATCAATGCTCATTATCTCGCGTTCAGACTCTGCGGGGAGAGGCTGCTGAACTTTTCTGGAGAAGGAGGAATCATCCTGCTTCGGGGATGCGCACGGCGCACTGTCTGGAATATGCTACGCTTGTAACAACACAAACAAACAGACAAGATACCCTTCTCAAAGGGGCCTATCAAGGTTATTATCTCGGGACAATATTCAAGTAATTAATTGTTTCAACAATCAGTGGCCTAGGCCAGTAGGTTTATGTATGCGCATTTTATTAAAAACATCGGCGTTCTATTTCGCAAACAAAACAGATAAATGCTAAACAGGCAAACAGAATTGCTGAATAGTATGCATTTTATTGATAACGAACCCCTGAATGGGTAAAAATGTTTTACAACGGATGCAAGCTCCTGGAATGAGGAAGCCGCAAAAATAAAACATAAATATACATCAGTATAGACAAATGTCGGCAACGAGGCGTTGACGAACACCATGAGTTGATCCCTCTATGACCCACTCGACTTCGATACGTCTCCGACGCTTCAGCTTCGGAAGAGATTGATTCAGATAAACGGCCCTCAGGTCCTCCAAACCACTAAACAATGAAAGTCCACACGCGGAACGCAGTCATTTGCTTTTTCAAAATCCCTAACTTTTGCGTGAACCGCCCTTTGCGGGTTTTCAGTTCACCGGGATACCCTTTTTTGCCGAAGCCGCCCAGTGTAGGTTTTCGACTTCGCGGGTGTACCTTTTCTCAATTTATATCCCTAATTTTTGCCCGAACCTTTTATTCTGTTTTTTGGTTCGCCGGGATGCCCTTTTTTTGCCTGGACTCTCTTTTTTGTCCAGCGGGTCACTTTCAAGCAAAGTATTTTTTAACTGCGTCCGCGTTCACCGGGGATGCAAAATCTTCACCCTCCATCGTGGATAACAACAAAGCTCCTCTCGAGAAGACCTTGCTGACGACGTACGGACCTTCGTAATTCGGAGTCCACTTGCCCCGGTGATCGAAGTGTGGAGGAAGAATCTTCTTCAGGACGAGATCACCCGTCTGAAAGCTTCTAGGACGCACCTTCTTATCATAAGCTTTCTTCATTCGGCTTTGGTACAGACGACCAAACGCAACCGATGCTAACCTCTTCTCGTCCATCAGGCTGAGTTGGTTCAGTCGATTCGTAATCCATTCTGCCTCGTCGAGTTTCACATCAACCAAAACTCGCAAAGAAGGGATCTCCACTTCTAGCGGTAGGACAGCTTCCATACCGTACACCAAGGAGAAAGGAGTTGCCCCGGTTGACGTACGTACCGTTGTACGATAACCGTGCAATGTAAACGGCAGCATCTCGTGCCAATCTTTATATGTCACAACCATCTTCTGAACAATCTTCTTTATGTTCTTGTTGGCTGCTTCAACGGCGCCATTCATCTTTGGCTGGTAAGGAGATGAGTTGTGGTGTTCAATCTTGAAACTCTGGCACAGCTCCTTCATCATCTTATTATTCAAATTCGAACCATTATCAGTAATGATCCGTTCGGGAATTCCGTAACGACAGATGATGTCCCTCTTTATGAACTTAGCCACCACCTGCTTGGTCACATTAGCATACGAGGTTGCCTCCACCCACTTGGTGAAGTAGTCGATAGCTACTAGAATGAAGCGATGACCGTTAGATGCGGTAGGCTCGATCTTGCCTATCATGTCGATGCCCCACATGGAGAACGGCCACGGGGAGGACATGACATTTAACGGGCACGGCGGCACATGAACTTTATCAGCATAAATCTGGCATTTATGACATCTCTTCGCAAATCTGAAGCAATCCGACTCCATCGTCAGCCAGTAGTATCCTGCTCTCAGGATCTTTCTCGTCATGGCATGCCCGCCGGCGTGCGTATCGGATGTGCCTTCATGGACTTCTTCCATGAGCATACTCGCCTCTTTCTCATCTACACATCTGAGTAGCACGAGATTGTGATTTCTCTTATACAAAACTCCATCAGGATTGAGATAAAAATTTCCAGACAGCCTCCTCAGAGTCTTCTTATCCTGGGTTGACGCACCCGCAGGATATTCCTTAGTCATAAGGAAGGTCTGGATGTCATGGAACCATGGCTTGCCGTCGGCGGCTTCCTCGATCGCAAAGACAAACGCAGGTCTATCAAGACTGGAAATGACAATGCTTGGAGCCTCATTCCAAAAATTGACTTTATACATCGAAGCCAACGTGGCTAAGGCATCAGCCATCTGGTTTTCGGCCCTGGGCACATGATGGAGTTCCACTCGATCAAAGAACGGAAGTAGCCTTCTGGCATAATTCATGTACGGCACCAAATTCGATTGACGAGTTTCCCACTCCCCTTTAATTTGGTTGATCACAAGCGCTGAGTCACCATATACGTCTAGGTTCTTGATTCTCAAATCAATTGCCTCTTCTAGACCCATGATGCATGCTTCGTACTCCGCCTCATTGTTGGTGACTGGAAACATCAGTCTCGCAGTAAACGGGATATGAGATCCGTGGGGAGTCGTGATGATCGCCCCAATGCCACTTCCGTAGGAATTAACCGCCCCATCGAATATCAATTTCCACTGGGATTTCCTATCTGGCCCCTCGTCGGGCAACGGCTCATCGCAATCCTTCGCTTTGAGAAACATAATATCCTCGTCAGGGAATTCAAATTTCATCGGCTGGTAATCCTCGATTGGCTGTTCGGCAAGGTAATCAGACAATACGCTTCCCTTGATGGCCTTCTGGGACACATACTGAATATCATATTCCGTTAACACCATTTGCCATCTGGCAATCCTTCCCGAAAGAGCCTGCTTCTCGAAGACGTACTTGATCGGATCCATCTTCGAAATTAGCATAGTGGTGTGATTGAGCATGTACTGTCGTAGACGTTTGGCAGCCCAGGCTAGTGCGCAACACGTCTTCTCCAGCATCGAGTATCGAGATTCACAGTCGGTGAACTTTTTACTCAAGTAGTAAATGGCATGCTCCTTTCTGTCCGTCTCGTCGTGCTGACCGAGAACACACCCCATACTATTCTCAAGAACTGTCAAGTACATGATTAGTGGCCGTCCAGCCACTGGGGGTATCAAGATTGGAGGTTCCTGAAGATATTGCTTTATCTTATCGAATGCCTTCTGGCAATCCTCATTCCAAGTAATCGCCTGATCATTCTTTAAAAGCTTGAACATCAGTTCACACGTGGCCGTGAGCTGAGAGATAAACCTTGCAATGTAGTTTATTCTGCCCAAGAAACCAAGAACTTCTTTTTCTGTTTTCGGCGCTGGCATTTCTTGAATGGCTTTAATCTTCGCAGGATCAACCTCGATGCCTCGTTCACTCACGATAAACCCCAATAAATTTCCGGACCGCACTCCGAAAGTGCATTTGTTAGGATTCAGCCTCAACCTGAATTTCCTAAGCCTCTCAAAAAGCTTCAATAAGTTGACCAAATGCTCTTCCTCCGTTTGGGACTTTGCAATCATGTCATCAACATAGACTTCAATCTCATGATGAATCATATCATGAAACAAAGTCACCATTGCTCGTTGGTAAGTGGCCCCTGCGTTCTTCAGACCGAAGGGCATTACCTTGTAGCAGAATGTTCCCCAGGGGGTGATAAACGTCGTTTTCTCCATGTCCTCCGGCGCCATCTTGATCTGGTTGTAACCGGAGAAGCCATCCATGAACGAAAACACGGAGAACTGGGTTGTGTTGTCGACCAACACATCGATATGAGGCAACGGGAAATCATCTTTAGGGCTCGCCTTATTCAAATCCCTGTAATCGACGCACATGCGTACCTTACCGTCCTTTTTCGGTACAGGCACTATGTTGGCGACCCACGGAGGGTAAGTGGTGACCGCTAAGAAGCCAGCATCGAGCTGTTTCTGCACTTCTTCTTTGATTTTAACGGTCATATCTAGTCTCGTCCTCCTAAGCTTCTGCTTAACGGGAGGGCAATCTTCTCGCAGCGGCAAGTGGTGGACCACGATGTCAGTATCAAGTCCGGGCATATCTTCGTATGACCAAGCAAAGACGTCACTATACTCTCTTAGCATCTCGACCAATCTCTGCTTGACATCACTTTGCAGCGCAGCCCCTATCCTGACATTTCTGACGAGCTCTTCAGAACCCAGGTTCACGATCTCAATATCCTCCTCGTGAGGCAGAATAACCTTCTCCTCTTGTTTCAACAAGCGGGCCAACTCTTCAGGAAGGTCTTCGTCTTCATCAATCTCTTCTTCGGCTTGATAGATCGGGTAATCTAAGTCGAAGTGAGCCGTAGGAGGTCCAGAGTCGATGTCATCTGTTATGTGGGTCCTGCAATAACAAGGGTTAAGCTTAAAACGAGAATATGCAGGTTAGCACAAGCCTCATTGCCATTTCAAAACAAATATAAAACAGGAATAACAGAGATCGCAATATTTGAATACGAAGAAAACGCCTTTGATTTATTAACAAAATGCATGTACATAATTGTAACCCGGTGAACTGACTTTAAACAATGTTGCAGATAGCAAGAGTCGCCACCGACTTTTATTTTATCCATAAGGAAAGGTTATAAAAGAACAGGAAAGACCTTAGAGAATATTTTGGGTCCGGGGGGTAGGTTATGAAAAGGGAAGGTATTAGCATCCTTTTCATCCATGGTTATCCATGGGCTCTTAGGTACTTAAGCTCACTTTTGAATTGTTTTGAAATTGTAGTGTGTGAATAGAAAATTTTCAGAATAGTTAATAAATAATCCATGTAAGGATGTGTTAAGAACTTGTTTGAAAACTTGTTGAAAATTTGTTTAAGTGCGAAACAGTTTTGAAATGAGCAAGCACCTAGGAGTAACCTACCCTAATGTTTAAAGGTCTTTCTTATTCTTCATTCTTTCCTTTAGTAAGACTATCCCTACTATAATGGAGTAGGTAGTCCTTACTTTGGATGTTAAGGGATATGTGAGGGACAATTTGACTTTGAAGGCCATTGTGGGATGTAATAAGCACATATAAGGGACCATCATCATTTTTCGAAAGGGACTCGATTCGTAAAGGCAACCATAAGGGACTTTGATGATTTTCTTTTTGAGGGACTTGCTTTATACACCCCACTTAACCATTATTCGTAGGCAAATTGAGGGATATCCTTAGGAAGTGAGACGGCGATTAAAATCGACTTACGTGTGTGACGTGTTTATTTTAATTATCTTTATTTAAAAGTGATCTAAATTTATTTTAATATTACATACATGTTGTTACACTCCCTAATTACTAACCATAATAATAATTAAATAATTAAACAACTTTACATCCAAGAAACAATTACAAAATAATAAGCAAAATAATTAAATAGCAAAGATAAATAAAATATAAATAAGCAATAATAAATAATATAGGGGGTTAATTCTAAGTTTACTCGGCAAGACATCGCATCTTGTGCCTACGTATCCTTACGGGAGTGGAATCAGAGTAATCGTAGTTCCCCTCAATAGGGAGGTTAGAAACTTCTTGACTGTGGTCAAGGTCTCAAGGGGAATAAACGCATCTTAAGGACACGCTTACGTGGAGTGTAGAAACTCCAAATCTCTACGTTGAAATGTTAAGTTGTAATTAGGGCTAAATTAGGGATTCCACGGCGGGAAACCCTAAAATGAGCGCGGCGGCTCTTTGACCTAATGCTAAGGGTAAAATTGTAATTTTGCCTGCGGCGAGGCATTTGTGAAAATTAGGGTTTGTAGTTTGTAGTTTTGAGGATTTGAAATTGAATGTGTGAAGTTTTACGGACTATTGGCGCGGCGGCCAAACAGTTAGACCTAACCTTCGGATGTGTGCAATGTGACAGAAATAATAGTAAACGCGTGAGATAATTGAATCATGCAAACAGAGAGATAATGTCATAATTTAAACCATGCAAGCAGAAATTTAAAGGCAGAATTTAAAGAGCGATTGTTAAGTTCGCGAGGTTACATGAGAGGAGCAGATACAATATGATAATGAAATTTGAATTGAACAATAATAAAATAAAATAAATAACGGTTCTAGTTATTATTTTAAAAAAAAGATTTTAGTTATTATTTTAAATTTATCTAAAAAAAAGTTTTTCTTAAAAATAATAGGTTTTCATATTAATTTGGAAAAGATGTTAATGTTATTTATTTTAAAAAACAGATTTTTATATTATAACAAATTTTAATAAATTAATGATAACAATAATAATAATAATGGTAATAATAATGATAATAATGATAATAATAATAAATAATGATAATAATAATAATAATAATGATAATAATAATAATAATAATAATAATAATAAAGCAATAATGAATTTTAAATGTGCCAAATAACCCAACAATGTTGCTAACGCAGAAATGCGCTCATCGCAACCAGATCTAAATCGGACGAAACAAAATTTATCGCAAAGAAAAAGAAATTAAACAAAAAATAGTATTATCGCTCACACAAAAATGCGATCATCGCAACCAGATCGAACTAACACAAATGTCACGCGTCATGCACACAAATGTGCAAACATCGTATCGACATAATTCGATCAAAAATCTTATATATATAAACTCTAACAATTTAAAAATTATATATATATAAACGTAACAGTAATAGATAAAGAAAAAGAAATAACGGTAATAGATGAAGAAAAAGAAATAACGGTAAAAGATGAAGAAAAAGAAACAACAGTAATAGATGAAGGAAAAGAAATAACGGTAAACGATGAAGAAAAAGAAACAATAGTAATGGATGAAGAAGAAAACTAAATAACGGCAAACGGCACTCACTCCTCTTAGGTTTTTTTCAATCTCCCCTTTTTTCCAACAAGGCAACACATGTATATATAGGGAACAAATTAGGGTTAACACCAAATTGTCAATAATGTCCCTAAAGCCCATTTTAAAGCCCAAACTAAATAATTAGTTAAGAAAAAATAAAATTTAAATAATTTAAAATAATTAAAATAAACTTAAAATAAAAACTAATAATCCTATTGATTCCTAAAATAAAAAATATTATAAAAAGAACAAAATTTTTTTCAATATTTTTTATTTTATGATTTTTTGGATATTTTTATGAATAATTTAGAAAAAAAGTGAAAAAAATAATATTTTAAAAAATGATTTAATTAAAATACGAAAATAATAATTAAATAATAATAAAAAACTAGTTTTGTTATTTTTTTAATGAAAGATAGAAAAATTTAGAGTAAAAATAATAAAAAACAAAAAAAATGACAAAGGTGAGATTCAAACTCTCAACCTCTCAAACTCATAACTCCTTACACATGTCCTCCTGCCAATTGTGCCATTTTTACTTTTTAGAAAAAAAATGCATGCCATATGATATTTACCTGCAAAAAGTCAAACGACTACACAAATTTGTTAGTAATTGATTAAATGCAATGAAATGCGACGACAAATCTTAGGGCAAAATTTGGGGTATTACAGTTATTATGATAATATTTCTCACCCAACCTCTCTTTGATGTTGGCAAAAAAAAAAAATCATGAAGTTTGACTTTGGTTTGACCACAGTTGACCTCAGTTTGACCTTTTAACCGCATTGACTGCTTTTGACTTATCTGATCATCTGACTGAGCAAACTTTTGAGAAAAGTCTTGAAACTTGACATGGGGGTTCTTATACACATATAAGATGTTATGAAGCTCACTTGAAGTCTTGGAAGTCCATTTAGCCTGATTAAAGTCAAAACCCTAGTTTTGGATGCACTGCTTAGGAGGTGCATTGTCTGAGGGAATTGTCAACTCTTCTGACCAATTGTGAATTTTGTGAACCTTGTGAACCTTCTTGGAACACAAAGTCTTGTATTGTGAGGGCAAATTTTGGGGTGCAACAGCTGCCCCTGTTCAATTTTCTGAAACCTGAGGGGTTAGATTGGTATATTTGCCAGTCGTAACCTGGAAGGTTGAAGGGGATTGAACACAAAAGCCCAAAAATTTGCACTCACCAGTGCACTAGAGTGGTACAGATGGCTGGTTGAATATGATTGAGTGGGCTTAAAGATGCCACTAGGGGGGGAGCAGTTCAAAATATGGGTGTATGATGAAAGCTGTCAGGAGTCTGGAATAATAATGATGTAGCAGCATGTCTTCATGAGGATAGAGCAATCAATAGTGATAACCCTAAAGCAGTCTTGAAGCAATGATATGATTTCAGGAGGATAGAACAATGAATGGCTCTAAAGCAGTCTTGAAATAATAATGTGATATGTCTTCAGGAGGATAGAGCAATCAATAGCTCTAAAGCAGTCTTGAAGTAATGATTTCAGGAGGATAGAGCAATGGATAGCTCTAAAGCAGTCTTGAAATAATAATGTAATTTCAGGAGGATAGAGCAATGGATAACTCTAAAGCAGTCTTGAAATAATTAGATGGCTTCAGGAGGATAGAGCAATCAATAGCTCTAAAGCAGTCTTGAAGTAGTAATATGACCTCATGAGGATAGAGCAATGAATAGCTCTAAAGCAGTCTTGAAATAATAATGTGATATGTCTTCAGGAGGATAGAGCAATCAATAGCTCTAAAGCAGTCTTGAAGTAATGATTTCAGGAGGATAGAGCAATGGATAACTCTAAAGCAGTCTTGAAATAATTAGATGGCTTCAGGAGGATAGAGCAATCAATAGCTCTAAAGCAGTCTTGAAGTAGTAATATGACCTCATGAGGATAGAGCAATGAATAATGATAACCCTAAAGCAGTCTTGAAGTGATAAATCTAACCTCAGGAGGATAGAGCAATCAATAGCTCTAAAGCAGTCTTGAAGTAATAATGGCTTCAGGAGGATAGAGCAATCAATAGCTCTAAAGCAGTCTTGAAGTAATAGAATGGCTTCAGTAGGATAGAGCAATCAACAGCTCTAAAGCAGTCTTGAAATAATAATGTGATATGTCTTCAGGAGGATAGAGCAATCAATAGCTCTAAAGCAGTCTTGAAGTAATGATTTCAGGAGGATAGAGCAATGGATAGCTCTAAAGCAGTCTTGAAATAATAATGTAATTTCAGGAGGATAGAGCAATGGATAACTCTAAAGCAGTCTTGAAATAATTAGATGGCTTCAGGAGGATAGAGCAATGAATAGCTCTAAAGCAGTCTTGAAGTAGTAATATGACCTCATGAGGATAGAGCAATGAATAGCTCTAAAGCAGTCTTGAAGTAATAGGATGATTTCAGGAGGATAGAGCAATCAGTAGCTCTAAAGCAGTCTTGAAATAATAATGTGATATGTCTTCAGGAGGATAGAGCAATCAATAGCTCTAAAGCAGTCTTGAAGTAATGATTTCAGGAGGATAGAGCAATGGATAGCTCTAAAGCAGTCTTGAAATAATAATGTAATTTCAGGAGGATAGAGCAATGGATAACTCTAAAGCAGTCTTGAAATAATTAGATGGCTTCAGGAGGATAGAGCAATCAATAGCTCTAAAGCAGTCTTGAAGTAGTAATATGACCTCATGAGGATAGAGCAATGAATAGCTCTAAAGCAGTCTTGAAGTAATAGGATGATTTCAGGAGGATAGAGCAATCAGTAGCTCTAAAGCAGTCTTGAAGTCATGAGAGGCTATCAGGAGGATAAAATAACCCTGAGGTTACAATAAAGCAGTCCCAAAGTAATAAGAAGCTCATCAGGAGGATAAAGTAACCCTGAGGTTACAATAAAGCAGTCCCAAAGATCATAAGATTGTTTGTTGGATAATTAACCTGAAAACAAGGTAGCATTCTGTATAACAACATTAGTTTATGCTTTATGTATGCATGTATGACATGATGCACTTAGGTAATGTACTATAGACATATATGTTATGGTATGATGTAAATGATGTATGTATGCTATGACACTGCTGGAAGTGTCTGGATATCCTTGTATAACAACTGCTGGCCAAGAAAAATAAATCCCGATTCGTTGTTGAAGAATATATAACCCTCCGTCTGCTGGGGATAACAAGGTATAGATAACCTCCCGTTGTTGGGGATAACAAGGTATAGATAACCTCCCGTTGTTGGGGATAGTAGGGTATAGATAACCTTCGTTTTCGTTTGATAGTAGGATAAGTATAACATCCCGTCTTCGTTCATCGTGCCCTTATTGGAAAGTAATTTCCCGTATATCCGTATGAGGATAAAAGAGATGGATATAAATTCCAGGGGAGATTAGACTTTGTGAAAATGGATTAGTCCTACTGATGGTTTGTAACTGTCTTGTAAAGATGAACCGGCGAAGCTTCGTTGAAATCCTGCCCTCGTTCGTCCTTAGTAAATACTATTACTGCATTTTCATGCATTTCTGGTAAACATCAATCATATTAAAAGCATACATGCGTTTCTGGTAAACATCAATCATATTCAAAGGCATACATACATTCAAACACAACCAATGGACGTTTCGCTTATGTAAATAGGGTAAAAGTGAATCTGGATTCAAAAGATGGAATTTATTTATATCAAAAGTGACCCATACACGGGTAAGTTTGTACAAGGAGACATAAACCCTAGTAAGAGAATTTTGTCATGAAGCTTTACAAAAAGAATCAGCTATGTGGGAAATAATCCTATTGAGTTTCAATTCTACTATTGCCACTCAAGTATCTCATCTTCTTGCTGTTGAGACGGAAACGATTGGATTGAGCTTTATCTGTTTGAGCTTGAGTAAGTAGTACAACTGGTTGCAGTTTCATGAGTGATCCAAACGAGACATAGTCATACGCTTTAATCCCTAACTTTTGCCTGGATTGCCCTTTCAGGTTTTCAATCCACCGGGATACCCTTTTTTGCCCAAGCCGCCTTTTCAGGTTTTCGACTTGCCGGGTGTACATCTTTTTATATATATATCCCTAATTTTTGCCCAAACCCTTTTGGTTTGTCGGGATGCCCTTATTTTTGCCTAGGCCTGTCAACCTAGCGGGTCTCTTTTTATGCGTAGTATTTTTTAACTATGTCTGCATTTACAGGTTGTGGGAAGTCTTCACCATCCATTGTAGTCAGTATCATGGCACCTCCTGAGAACACTGTCTTGACTACAAATGGTCCCTCATATGTTGGAGTCCACTTGCCCCTAGGATCACCCTGTGGTAATATGATACGCTTGATTACCAAGTCACCAGCCTGATATACCTTTGGCTTAACCTTCTTGTTAAAAGCTTTGATCATCCGTTTCTGGTACATCTGGCCATGACAAACTGCTGCTAACCTTTTCTCATCAATCAAATTTATCTGGTCAAGTCGAGTCTGAATCCACTCATCTTCATCCAAGCCTGCATCCTTCATAATTCTCAAGGAGGGGATCTGAACTTCAATAGGCAGAACTGCTTCCATACCATAGACTAAGGAGAATGGGGTTGCCCCTGTTGAAGTACGTATTGTAGTACGATAACCATGCAGAGCAAACTGTATATCATATTCCGTCAAGATCATTTGCCATCTTGCAATTCTTCCGGAGAGAGCAGGTTTCTCAAATATGTACTTGATTGGATCCATCTTCGAAATCAACAAGGTAGTATGGGTCAACATATACTGTCTTAGTCGGCGAGCAGCCCATGCCAAAGCGCAGCAAGTTTTCTCGAGCAGTGAGTATCTTGTTTCACAGTCGGTAAACTTTTTGCTAAGGTAGTATATTGCCTGCTCTTTTCGACCAGACTCGTCATGTTGCCCCAATACACACCCCATTGAGTTGTCTAATACTGTTAAATACATAATCAAGGGTCTTCCATCAACTGGTGGCATTAAAATTGGAGGTTCTAGCAAATATCTCTTGATTTCATCAAAGGCAGTCTGGCACTCATCATTCCATTCCATCACCTGATCTTTCCTCAACAACTTGAAGATTGGCTCACAGATGGTAGTTAATTGGGAAATAAATCTTGCAATGTAGTTCAATCGTCCCAAGAAACCTCTAACCTCCTTCTCAGTACGGGGAGCTGGCATCTCTCGTATAGCTTTCACTTTTGCAGGATCCACTTCAATACCTTTTCCACTGACAATGAAACCCAAGAGCTTTCCAGATCTAACTCCAAAAGTACACTTGTTTGGATTTAATCTCAACTTGTATTTCTTCAACCTCTCAAACAACTTGTGCAGATGATCAAGATGTTGCTCTTCATTCTGAGATCTGGCTATCATATCATCCACATATACCTCTATCTCATGATGAATCATATCATGAAACAAAGCCACCATAGCACGCTGATATGTTGCCCCTGCATTCTTCAAACCAAATGGCATTACCTTATAGCAAAAGGTGCCCCACTGTGTCACAAATGTTGTCTTCTCCATATCTTCAGGTGCCATCTTGATTTGATTGTAACCAGAGAAACCATCCATAAAAGAGAATACCTTATGCTGAGCAGTGTTGTCTACCAGAATATCGATATGAGGAAGTGGAAAGTCGTCTTTAGGGCTAGCCTTGTTCAGATCTCTGTAGTCTACACACATACGTACCTTACCATCTTTCTTAGGAACTGGTACCACATTTGCAACCCACTGAGGATAAGAAGTTACGGCCAAGAACCCTGCATTGAACTGTTTCATTACCTCTGCTTTAATTTTTTCCGACATTTCAGGACGCATACGACGAACCTTCTGCTTCTTTGGACGACAATCTTCTTTCACTGGCAAACGGTGAACCACAATGTCTGTATCCAACCCTGGCATATCTTCATAAGACCAAGCAAAGATCTCCACATAGTCACGTAGCATCTGAATCAATCTGCTCTTGACACTGTCCTCTAAATCAGCCCCTATTTTGACCTCTTTTCTGTTTTCTTCAGTTCCCAGATTCACAACTTCGACTGGCTCTTCATGTGGCTGTATAGCTTTCTCTTCTTGTTGTAACAACCTAGCAAGCTCTACAGGTATTTCACAATCGTCCTCGTTTCCGTCTTCAGTTTGATAGATCGGATTCTCGAAATTGTAATTGGCAATAGTAGAACTGTTATCAACTGGATCCAGAGTGGATGAGGATCTGCATTTTAGTGACGTGGGTGTGTGTAAGAACACATAGCTGATAAAGCAAAGATAAAAGAAAAAGAAAGACAAGGAACACAATATTTACGAAAACGAAACGTCCACTGATTTTATTGAATGAAGTATGCAAATGAAATGACAACCCGTAACAAGCACACCATTGTGCCCCGGGTAAGGCACATGGCTTGAAAGTACAAATTTAAAAACATAACACAGTAATAGTATTTACTCCTGACTAAAGGAGATAGGGATAACATCTTCAGCTGTCCAATTATTGAGTCCAGCACCCACAGTAGGAAAAATCCATGCCTCCAAGTTGTAGTCTTCATCTTGATCTCCCACAGCATTGATAACCCCTTGATTGGTGATACGAACAGCACGGGCACGACGGACAGCCTTCTGGGACTCTGCAGTGAAACCCAAACCAAACTTGTCAGACTTGTATGGAATATCAGGAAGCTGACCCCAAATAGTACAACCACCTTCTTCCACCACAGCTTTTGCATCATTGAGGGAGGCCATTGCCATTGTTGGAGGGTTTCTGATGACCACAGGAACCTTCTTCACAGCAGGAGGAGTCACACAATCCTTAACAGCCCAGGGAACCACTTCAAATGACTGACATGGAGTTTCAATGTATTCACCTCCTACTTCCAGATACTTGAAAGTGTTTACATGGCTGACAAAGTATTCTTCCTCTCCAAAGACAGTAACAACTTTTCCATTTATCGGATATCTCAACTTTTGATGTAATGTGGAGGTCACAGCACCTGCCCCATGGATCCAGGGACGACCAAGCAGACATGAGTACGAAGGACGAATATCCATCACATAGAATGTAGCAGTAAACACCTGAGAGCCAACCTTGATTAGAAGATCAATTTCCCCATGCACTACTCTTCTAGAACCATCAAAAGCCTTTACCACAATATTACTGGGCTTCAATACCGTATCTTCAGGACTCAGCTTGTTCAGGACTTCCTTAGGCAACACATTCAGAGAGGAACCATTGTCTATCAGCACATGAGACAGGGTAGTGCCCCTGCATTCAATTGAAATATGCAAGGCCCTGTTATGATCCCTCTTGGCAGGGGTCAAGTCAGCATCAGAAAATCCTAACCCGTTGTCATAGGTCAGGTGAGCAACACAATTCTCAAACTGGTCCACAGAAATTGCACTGGGTACATGAGCCATCTTTAGAAACTTGATCAATGACTTGGCATGAGCCTCAGAACATAATAACAGGGAGAGCATAGAAATCTTTGAGGGAGTATGCCCCAGCTGATCAACAATATCATAATCACTCTTGCGAATGATTTTCAATACTTCTTCCATCTGCTTAGAGAGGTCATCAGCAGCTGGCACATCAGTAGATACAGGCTCAATAACAGGACCCTTGCCCCGAGCATCAGTGGTGGAAGTAACAGCAGGAGTAACTGCACTCTTAGAAGCAACTGGAGGAGAGAAGACTCTTCCACTACGAGTGATCTTGCTAGATCCAGCAATATTATCAATGTCAACAGGCATATCAGGTAAAGGCTCCTGTTTGACACCATGGATGTAAACATCAGACCCATAGTGCCAAGGCACAGCTTTGTCAGATGTATAAGGAATAGGACCAGGAGTGGTAATGATCAGAGGAGCTACTCTGGCTTCAGTGACAACTTTCACAGGACCTTCAGCAGTAATCTTGATTGGGCCCTGATGAGTGATTTTAATGGGACCCTTTGAAGTGATTATTAGTGGTACTTTGTCAACCATATCAACCTCTTCAATCTTCTTACCCTGAGTCAGATGATCTACCATACTTTCTACAGATGCTGGTCTTCTTTCAAACACTATAGTATACTTATCCATGAGACGTTGAATCCCATCTCTCAAAATGAAGCAACTATCCGGCTTATAGGTACAATATAGACAATCTTCATGACAACCCGGAAAGATCCCAGCTTGTACTAACCTCTTTTTGATAACAGACAATGGTGTGCTCAACTCCATAACTGAATAGACATGCAGATCTTCATCAATATCTTCATCAATGGCGTTGACAGTCTTCTCGTGATTTGGCATTGGAGCTGTAATCACATTTGGAGTACCTGGTGGATCAAACTCAATTTCTCCAGCATCAATCATATCCTGAATTTTGTTCTTCAAGACCCAGCAGTTATTAGTATCATGTCCTGGACAGTTTGAATGATATGCACATCGTGCATTGGGATTGTACTTGGGAGAGGTAACATTGGGATTCTGAGGGGCCTCCCTCAGGGTAATAAGTTCAGCTTTCAACAAGTGTTGCAATGCCTGAGCCATTGACATGTTGATCTTCGTGAACTGTCTTCTAGCCCTCTGTTGGTTGCCTTGAGGCTGCTCCGTGGTTGCAGGAGTTGGATTTGAAATATGAACTGCACTAACAGACTGATGCCTTCTGTTACGATCAGGCTGACCATACACAGCATTAGATTCTTTCTTCCCAGTGGGAGGCTTCTTTGCAGCACCTGATGAAGAAGTGCCCACTTGGATCTTACCACTCTTGATACCATTCTCTACTCGCTCTCCTGTCATGATCAACTCAGTGAAGCCAGATGATGAGCTTCCAATGAGATGACTGTAAAACGGACCATTCAGCGTACACATGAACATATCAACCAACTCCCTATCAGTCAAAGGGGGTTGAACTCTTCCGGCTAAGTCTCTCCACTTCTGAGCATACTCCTTAAAGCTTTCTTTGGCACCCATAGACATGCTTTGAAGCTGCATGCGAGTGGGGGTTAAGTCAGCATTGTATTGATACTGCTTGTAGAAAGTTTCAGCAAGGTCATTCCAATCTCTGATGTTGACACTCTCCAACTGATAATACCACTCTAGCTGAGCTCCAGATAAACTTTCTTGAAAGAAATGGATCCACAACTTTTTATCAGCAGTGTGGGGTTGAATTCTTCTGACATAAGACCTCAGATGCAATTTGGGACAAGAGACCCCATCATAGACAACAAATGTAGGAACTTTGAACCCAATGGGTATGACCACCCCAGATATCAAGCTCAAATCCTCAAAATCCAGCCCAGATGATTTCTGTAATTCCATAGCATCCATTCTATCCACCAGCATCTTGAATTTGTCTTCGTTAGGCTCATGGTAGTAGTTAGCCTCAGAATCAGAGTCCCCCATAGTGTTGTGGAGACTGCCTCTCTCCTGCTCAGATTCTTCAGATTCATAGTCTTCAACATGTTCCTTGGTCTTGACAGGACCTTTGAACCTTCTTCCCATGTTGAGCAACCCAGCAGACCGTCTAGCCTTCTTAGTCTTCTTGGCCAGCAGTGTCTTCAATTCATCCTGCCCCTTGGATAGGTTCAGGATTAGCTCTTGGAACTGTGCATTCTGTGCCTGGAGATCCTTAACTGATTGTTCAAGAGCCATTGCTGAAATAAACAGCGAGAAGATGAGAAACCTGTGCACAATTATAAACCTGTGATGCAATGATATGGGAATGCATATGCAATGTTTTCAAGGACCGCAGGATTTAAATTTGCTTAAACAAACAAGAAAGTAACTTTTTATTAGTAATAGCTTGTTTTGCCTTTTAGGCTTACAAAAAATGAAAACGAAATAAGTACAAAAGATGGGGTTTTAAGTCTCCCATGGACGTTTCCTCTTTGTGTTGAGGTATGAGTTGAGGTTTCGTTCCTCATGAAGTAGCTTTGTTAGCTCTAGGATCCTTGCTTGGCTTGCTTTGTAATGAGCCTCGAAAGTATCCCTTTGCTCTTTCAGTTGGATCCATGATCTCTGCAAGTCTTCCATATCAGTAGGCATGTCTGGGTGAAGGATGGTATAAGCTGTGTCTCCTTCAGCAACAGGTTCCATGGTAACTGGTAGGATGGCAGGATATGGCATCATGAGTGTCTGAGCACGAAATCGCACCCATCTGAGATAAGCCTCCATAGGAATGGTGTACTTAGGCTCCAGTGTCTTGCTGTCAATCCTGTTTACCTTTCCCCAAGCTCGGATGAATATCTGACGGTAACCCTGAAGATCGTTGTCGTAATCAAACACAATGCCCTGAATCAACATGTCATGTGGACCATCGCTCCGGGCGTAACCAAACTGTCGTAAAGCTAGAGATGGGTTGTAGGTGATGCCTCCTCTTATGCCTAGAAGTGGTACATTAGGAAACTCCCCACAACGGTCAATGATGGTGACATTCTCCATAGATCTGGAGCACCAATGGATGTCTGAGTGAGAAAGTGACATGATCCTCTTGGACCATCTGAACCCTTGCTCATTCTTCATTACTGAGCGAGGAAGGTGAGAAATAAACCACCTAGAAAGTAAAGGTATGCAGCACATCAAAGTTCCTCTTGCCCTTGTAGTACGGGTGTGAAGAGAATGTAGGATGTCTCCAAGTAAGGTAGGCACTGGATTGTGACTCAGGAATATGTTGATGGCATGAACGTCTATGAACTGATCAGGATTGGGGAACAACACTAAGCCATAAATCAATAAGGCTAAGATCTCCTCAAAAGCATCATAGCTCATAGCCTTCAAGAACATTTGAGTTTTATCCACTAATACCTTGGCAAGAATACCTTTAACTCCACTTCTCGTCTCTAGAACAATGCCAGACTTCTTCAGATGTAGAGCTGCAGCAATAACTTCTGGTTTAAGCTCCTTCTCTAAGCCTGTGAATGGCTTCTGATCAAGAACAGGAATACCCAGAAGTTTAGAGAACTCCTCCATGGTTGGAACCAGCTGATAATCAGGAAATGTAAAGCAATGGTGCTTAGGGTCAAAGAACTGAAACAGCACACTCATCATGTCTTCACTGAACCCTGAAGTAACTAGATCCAATAAGTGACCATGTCTCTTGTTGAACTGGGAATGATCAGGCACTAGGGAAACCAACTCCTTGAGCTTAGCAGGTATCCCTACAAAGTTGATCCTGATGGTGTTTCTACGAGCAGAAGCCATGACCTGCAACAAAGAACAAAGATAAATCCTTTGGTCCTTGAAATGGTTAGGGAAAATGATATGCTTATGATGCATGATGATGTCATGATGTCATGCTCAATCACAAACATGTGGCACACACAAACAAGTCACACCATAGCCCTAGGTTTAAAGGCTTGCATGAGGTTCAAAGGCAAGTACCCTCCCCTGAAGTTAGATGGTTCATCCTGTCCTACAAAAGTAACCAGGTTCTAAGGGATCTCAATATCATTGATCCTTCACAAGGGTGGTTGTTCAGAAGGCAACTTACTTGCCAACCAAAACCCTCCAAGTTTAAGATCTCAATGAGCGTAGTATCGAGTGTCAACCAACTTCAGTCTGCACCAAAGCCGGTTACCTCACTACTTTCTAAAGGCCAAGATGAGTTAACTAGGGTTCTAAAAGTCAGTTAGTGCATTGACAACATATGGCAGCCTCAATATTATCCTCAACTTGACTTAAGGAATATAAGCACCAACCAAGAAGTCGCACTAACTATGGCCACCAGATCAACCGTATCGATATACGTCGTACAGTTTCCTTGGTCTATTGCCATTTACCTAAGGTACACTAGATCCGGGTTAGGACCTTTCACACATAAGAGCACCCCAACAATATAATAATAAAGCAAACAAGGCAAACAATTTAAAGTGATCTTAATTCCTAAGGGTACCCCTCTTAAATAGGTCCCCAGCAGAGTCGCCAGTTCTGTAACCCGGTGAACTGACTTTAAACAATGTTGCGGATAGCAAGAGTCGCCACCGACTTTTATTTTATCCATAAGGAAAGGTTATAAAAGAACAGGAAAGACCTTAGAGAATATTTTGGGTCCGGGGGGTAGGTTATGAAAAGGGAAGGTATTAGCATCCTTTTCATCCATGGTTATCCATGGGCTCTTAGGTACTTAAGCTCACTTTTGAATTGTTTTGAAATTGTAGTGTGTGAATAGAAAATTTTCAGAATAGTTAATAAATAATCCATGTAAGGATGTGTTAAGAACTTGTTTGAAAACTTGTTGAAAATTTGTTTAAGTGCGAAACAGTTTTGAAATGAGCAAGCACCTAGGAGTAACCTACCCTAATGTTTAAAGGTCTTTCTTATTCTTCATTCTTTCCTTTAGTAAGACTATCCCTACTATAATGGAGTAGGTAGTCCTTACTTTGGATGTTAAGGGATATGTGAGGGACAATTTGACTTTGAAGGCCATTGTGGGATGTAATAAGCACATATAAGGGACCATCATCATTTTTCGAAAGGGACTCGATTCGTAAAGGCAACCATAAGGGACTTTGATGATTTTCTTTTTGAGGGACTTGCTTTATACACCCCACTTAACCATTATTCGTAGGCAAATTGAGGGATATCCTTAGGAAGTGAGACGGCGATTAAAATCGACTTACGTGTGTGACGTGTTTATTTTAATTATCTTTATTTAAAAGTGATCTAAATTTATTTTAATATTACATACATGTTGTTACACTCCCTAATTACTAACCATAATAATAATTAAATAATTAAACAACTTTACATCCAAGAAACAATTACAAAATAATAAGCAAAATAATTAAATAGCAAAGATAAATAAAATATAAATAAGCAATAATAAATAATAAAGGGGGTTAATTCTAAGTTTACTCGGCAAGACATCGCATCTTGTGCCTACGTATCCTTACGGGAGTGGAATCAGAGTAATCGTAGTTCCCCTCAATAGGGAGGTTAGAAACTTCTTGACTGTGGTCAAGGTCTCAAGGGGAATAAACGCATCTTAAGGACACGCTTACGTGGAGTGTAGAAACTCCAAATCTCTACGTTGAAATGTTAAGTTGTAATTAGGGCTAAATTAGGGATTCCACGGCGGGAAACCCTAAAATGAGCGCGGCGGCTCTTTGACCTAATGCTAAGGGTAAAATTGTAATTTTGCCTGCGGCGAGGCATTTGTGAAAATTAGGGTTTGTAGTTTGTAGTTTTGAGGATTTGAAATTGAATGTGTGAAGTTTTACGGACTATTGGCGCGGCGGCCAAACAGTTAGACCTAACCTTCGGATGTGTGCAATGTGACAGAAATAATAGTAAACGCGTGAGATAATTGAATCATGCAAACAGAGAGATAATGTCATAATTTAAACCATGCAAGCAGAAATTTAAAGGCAGAATTTAAAGAGCGATTGTTAAGTTCGCGAGGTTACATGAGAGGAGCAGATACAATATGATAATGAAATTTGAATTGAACAATAATAAAATAAAATAAATAACGGTTCTAGTTATTATTTTAAAAAAAAGATTTTAGTTATTATTTTAAATTTATCTAAAAAAAAGTTTTTCTTAAAAATAATAGGTTTTCATATTAATTTGGAAAAGATGTTAATGTTATTTATTTTAAAAAACAGATTTTTATATTATAACAAATTTTAATAAATTAATGATAACAATAATAATAATAATGGTAATAATAATGATAATAATGATAATAATAATAAATAATGATAATAATAATAATAATAATGATAATAATAATAATAATAATAATAATAATAATAAAGCAATAATGAATTTTAAATGTGCCAAATAACCCAACAATGTTGCTAACGCAGAAATGCGCTCATCGCAACCAGATCTAAATCGGACGAAACAAAATTTATCGCAAAGAAAAAGAAATTAAACAAAAAATAGTATTATCGCTCACACAAAAATGCGATCATCGCAACCAGATCGAACTAACACAAATGTCACGCGTCATGCACACAAATGTGCAAACATCGTATCGACATAATTCGATCAAAAATCTTATATATATAAACTCTAACAATTTAAAAATTATATATATATAAACGTAACAGTAATAGATAAAGAAAAAGAAATAACGGTAATAGATGAAGAAAAAGAAATAACGGTAAAAGATGAAGAAAAAGAAACAACAGTAATAGATGAAGGAAAAGAAATAACGGTAAACGATGAAGAAAAAGAAACAATAGTAATGGATGAAGAAGAAAACTAAATAACGGCAAACGGCACTCACTCCTCTTAGGTTTTTTTCAATCTCCCCTTTTTTCCAACAAGGCAACACATGTATATATATGGAACAAATTAGGGTTAACACCAAATTGTCAATAATGTCCCTAAAGCCCATTTTAAAGCCCAAACTAAATAATTAGTTAAGAAAAAATAAAATTTAAATAATTTAAAATAATTAAAATAAACTTAAAATAAAAACTAATAATCCTATTGATTCCTAAAATAAAAAATATTATAAAAAGAACAAAATTTTTTTCAATATTTTTTATTTTATGATTTTTTGGATATTTTTATGAATAATTTAGAAAAAAAGTGAAAAAAATAATATTTTAAAAAATGATTTAATTAAAATACGAAAATAATAATTAAATAATAATAAAAAACTAGTTTTGTTATTTTTTTAATGAAAGATAGAAAAATTTAGAGTAAAAATAATAAAAAACAAAAAAAATGACAAAGGTGAGATTCGAACTCTCAACCTCTCACACTCATAACTCCTTACACATGTCCTCCTGCCAATTGTGCCATTTTTACTTTTTAGAAAAAAAATGCATGCCATATGATATTTACCTGCAAAAAGTCAAACGACTACACAAATTTGTTAGTAATTGATTAAATGCAATGAAATGCGACGACAAATCTTAGGGCAAAATTTGGGGTATTACAGTTATTATGATAATATTTCTCACCCAACCTCTCTTTGATGTTGGCAAAAAAAAATCATGAAGTTTGACTTTGGTTTGACCACAGTTGACCTCAGTTTGACCTTTTAACCGCATTGACTGCTTTTGACTTATCTGATCATCTGACTGAGCAAACTTTTGAGAAAAGTCTTGAAACTTGACATGGGGGTTCTTATACACATATAAGATGTTATGAAGCTCACTTGAAGTCTTGAAAGTCCATTTAGCCTGATTAAAGTCAAAACCCTAGTTTTGGATGCACTGCTTAGGAGGTGCATTGTCTGAGGGAATTGTCAACTCTTCTGACCAATTGTGAATTTTGTGAACCTTGTGAACCTTCTTGGAACACAAAGTCTTGTATTGTGAGGGCAAATTTTGGGGTGCAACAATAATCCAACAAGGCCCTGACAATAAAACCTCTATGCCCCGGGTAGGACATAGGGTTGTACAATGATTGGAAAAAGTAAATCATTACTCTTCACTTGTCATCGGGATGATATCCTTGATGGTCCAATTGTTGAGGCCCTCGCCCGGCTTGCTTGGCTGAATCCAAGAGTCGAGGTCACAATCGCTATCCCCGCTGTCTTCAGACGCCGCGTTGATGCTTTCGAAGATCACTCCGCCACTGGTAAATAGGATCGGCCCCTTACCTCGAGACGCACTGCTAGACGAAGAAGAAGAAGCTTCAGCTTCAGGAGAATACCCCAACCCAAACTTATCCTGCTTGTTCGGTATCTCAAAAATATGCCCCCAGCCTGGGGTGGATCCGGCTTCGACGACGGCCCGAGCTTCTTTGAACGAGGAGAGATTCATCTCTTGCTTTTCTGTGACTACAGGAGCTACCTCTTTCACCTTGACGGCTTCGAATGCCTGGCAGAGAGTTTCATGGATTTCACCATCCATTTCAACATACTTAAAGGACGACAAATGGCTCACCATTATGTCCTCCTCGCCACACACGGTTACTATGCTTCCTCCGACAGCATATTTGAGCTTTTGGTGCAACGTGGAGGTCACGGCACCCGCATCATGGATCCATGGCCGGCCCAAGAGGCAACTGTAGGCGGGCATGATGTCCATAATATAAAAGACCGTGTCGAACGTTTCTGGACCGACTTGGACCGGCAGGGTCACCTCCCCGAAAACGTGGCGTTTAGTAACGTCGAATGCTTTCACCACCAGATTACTGGGTGTGCAGATCACCCCACGAGTATCCAACTTCATTAATGCCTTCTTCGGAAGCACATTAAGCGACGAACCCGTGTCCACCAGCACGTGCGACATGATTGTGCCCCTACACTCGATCGAGATGTGCAGGGCGCTGTTGTGATTCCTTCCTTTTGGTGTCAGCTCTAAGTCTGTGAATCCTAGCCCATTTCCAGCATTAACGTGGGCTACCACCTCTTCTAGCTGATTCACCGATATCTCTTGCGGTACGTAGGCAGCGTTCAATACCTTCAGTAGCGCGTTGCGGTGTGCCTCAGAACACAGCAACAGGTTGAGAATGGAAATCTTCGAGGGCGTCTGATGGAGATGGTCTACAATCTTGTAGTCGCTCTTCTTAATCAGCCGCATAAATTCCTCGGCATCTTTGACAAGCAAATCTTTCTCTACCCCACACGGGACCTCTTCAACGGCTTTGCTTTTACCCTTATCGGCCGGATCAGCTCTGACCGCTTTCTCTGCCACGACTTCCGGCGGTGCAAACACTCTTCCGCTGCGAGTAATACCACTGATTCCTGCAAGATTCTCCGCAGTCGACCCATACGGTTCTAGCTCTAACCTCTGTCCGTTGCAGTAGACTTCAGCCCCATAATGCCACGGAACGGCGTTGGTGCTTTCGAAGGGTATCGGCCCGGCTTTGGTGATAGTAATTGTAGGCGGTCTGGGCGCAGAAATAGTTATTGGTCGGCGAGGGATAGTGATGGTGGCGACTTCATCGGCCTGCTTCAGCACTACCTCTCCTGATCCACTTTCCGCCCTCCGGCTAAATTGCAGAATCCCCTCAGTCATCAGACTTTGAATTCCTTCTACCAACTGCTTACATCCATCAGAATGTGTGGCACAGTCCATGCATAACTTTCCGCAACCTGGAAAGAACCCTCTTTTCAGCAACTTAGCTTTGACGAAGCTAAGTGGCGTCTTTAGGTCTCTGACATTAGTCAACAGATCTGCGCTCTCTTCTTCGACAATGGCGTTCACTCCGCCTACCCTATGATTCGGCATGGGGTTTTTCGTGACATTGGGCACATTATCGGAGAAGTTGATGACTTTGGCATCTACCAGGTCCTGCACCTTATGCTTAAAGGCTTTGCAGTTCTCGATCGTGTGGCCTGGAGCCCCTGAATGAAAATCACAGGTGGCATTTGCGTCGTACCCTGGTGGAGGTGTCCCTGTCAAGGGAGCCAGCGTTCTCTTCTGAACCAACTGAAGCTGAAGCAAAGTCTGCAAGAGCTGCGCATACGACATGGGTGGTGCCTCGAAGTGACGGTTTGCCAAAGATGCCCGATTCTGGTACTTTCTATATCCCTGTTGATTCGGTGGCTGGGGCTGCTGCTGCTGCTGGGATATTTATACTGGCTATCTGCTGCTGAGGGCCCTTGCCCTTCCTTCGAGCGTTGGTCACAGCGCTCGCTTCTCCTTCTCGTCGTTTACCAGCATAAGGTTTCTTTCCACCTCCTCCAGCTGAGGATGATTCGCCTTGAATTTTCCCGATCTTGATTCCATTCTCGACATTCTCGCCCATGATAATGAGAGCTGAAAACGTCCCGGACATACCACTGACTAACTTTCATAGTAAACCCCTGGGAGGGTAGCCACAAACATCTGCACGAGCTCGCGTTCAACCATCGGCGGCTGAACCCGGGCTGCCAACTCACGCCACCGCTGGGCGTACTCCTTAAACCCTTCGTTATTCCTCTGGGATAGGTTCTGGAGCTGGACTCAGTTCGGGGCCAAGTCGCTGTTGTACTGGTAATGGTGGACAAACGCTTCAGTGAGGTCCTTCCATGTGCGCACGCTAGTGGGCTCCAGACCCATGTACCACTCAAGGGATGGACCGGAAAGACTGTCTTGGAAGAAGTGCATCAGCAACTTCTCGTCTTCGGAATAGGCAGACATCTTCCTGTAGTACGATCTCAGGTGGACACGAGGGCAAGTGGTGCCCTTATACTTCTCAAAGTCAGGCACCCTGAACTTAGGAGGTACCTTGAAATCAGCAATTAATCCCAGCTTGGACATATCGACGCCCAAAGTATTCTGATTCTCAATATCTCTCATTTTATCTTCAAGTGCTTTGAATCTAAGTCGCGCTTCAGCATTCAGCTCACCTTCTGCACCTCTTTGAGAGAACACATCATCCTGATGATCCTCAAGCCATGGTTGAGGCACCAACAGATTCCCGACGCCTGCATTGCCGTTGTCCGGCCCGATGTTGACATTAGCTCCCAGACTCCCATTGCCGACGCCCGTCGTATTGAGTCCGATGTTGGCCATCACATTACCATTAGCACTACCGTTGCCCCCGGCCACGGGGACACCATTATGCGGAGTATCAACTGGTGGAGGAGTAGGCACAGCCCCGCCATGGAGTATGCCGTTGCTATCAACCCTGGAGATCAAAGGCTGAACCAAAGTCCTAAGCTGGTCTTGGCCATTAGCGACCACTTGCATGAGTTCCATGAAGCGATCCATCCTCTCGCGGAGCTCCTGAACATCTGTTTGCACTTGATCCATGATTCTGGTCTGATTAGCTCTAGTCGGATAGCGGTGAATTAGTCTCTGATCAATCCTGGAATCGCCGAAAACAGCCTGGGACACCTGTGAACCTGAAAAAACCTGTAAACACTAAAGGGTTAGGAAAAACAACAATATGCTCGTCATGCAAATGCATGCGTGTGTCTGTGTGTTTGGGATATTTCCCCCGATCCTAGTGCCTGAGTGTCAGTGTTGATAATAATAATAAGAAGAAGTCTGATTCCAATCATGGAAACATCAATCTCATATATAAAGAAAGCCTATCAAGGCAGTACATAGCATCAGCGAGTACAAGATGAATCAACAGCGTGACCTCAGCCAACAAGCCTGGTGATGGTCAGCATACAACAATGATCAAAACAAAAAGAATACAAGTAGTCAAGTACGGCCACGGGCGCGATACTCTTCTAACAACTCCTTTGTCTCTGGATGATCTGGCAGCGTGAGTAACCCCTCGACGAGTAACTCTCTCTGCACAATGGTATACTGAAGACCTTCGACTGAATCTTCCCATGCTCCTTCGCCGAAGCAATCTTCTAATTTCCGCTTCTTGGACTCAAACGTCAGCTTGCGCTCCTTCAGGTTAGCGAGAGCTTTGTTGAGCTGGCCTTCAGCGGCGTATCTGCGGGCGGTTTCTTCATCAAACCGTTTCTCACTGTCCTTCATCTGGGATTTCAGCTTGGAGATCTGTAGCATCAGCTTATCCTCCCGCTCTTTCCTGGTGGCCAGGGAAGCCTTCCAGTGCTGGTTGAACTTGGATATCCTCCGATATGCCTCGTCCAAATGCTGCTTCTTCGTAGCCAGTACGTCGTTAACAGCTTTGAAGTCTTGACCCATACGCTCACGCTCGGCGATCTGCTTAGTCAAGTCTGTACCCAGCTGGTTCACCAACTCTGTCTGCCTTTTGAAAGAATGAACGGCTTCGTTCCTCTCGCTTCGAAGCTGAGCTAATTCCTTCTCCAGTTCTTCGTTCGCCCGTTTCAATTCATCCCGCTCGGCTAACACCTGATTATGCTGCTGAATGGGCACAGTAGTAGGCTCTTCGATTGTTGGAGGACTTTCTGGCTTGGCATGAGGAAACGGCATCCCTATAGCATTGGCTCTGGCTCTGATCCAAGTCAAATACGGAGGGTAGGCTTGACTGTTGCTTTTTCCCAGCGATGGCTTTCCCCGCTTACTAATATCATTCCACGCGTGCTGAAGCTTGGACAGCAGATCCCCCTCTAGAATACCAGTGAGGTACAGAGATTCCTGTACCTCTTCATCCTTCGGCGGAGTTCTCAAAGCATACGCGAACTGACGGACCAACAACGACGAATTGTAGTTTATACAGCCCTTCCTACCTACCAAAGGTACATTTGGAAACCCGCTGTAACTGAAGATCACCTCAGTATCCAACCTGTCTCTGTCGAACCAATCAATATCCTCTGCAGATAAACTCATCAGACGCTCGGACCACTCGGCTGTGGCTGCAGACAAGACAAAAGGACCTCTCTTGGGCAGATGACTTTCAAGCCATTTGTACAGCAAGGGTACGCAGCACGAGACATTCTTCCCCCTCCTGTTCTCGTTTTTGTAGTGGACTGAGTGATAGACATCTCCTATCAAAGTAGGGACTGGATTCCTTGAAGCAAAGATATGAAACGCATCAAAGTCTACAAAATCGGGCATGTTAGGGAACAGAATAATGTCGTATATGCACAGAGCAAGGATGACATTGAATGCGACCCAACATCCGTCCTTGGCACACTGTTGAGCCTTACCCACTAGAAACTGCAAGGAGAACCCAGGAACCTTGTTCCAACTAGTCAATACTAACTCGGAGGCGTCCAAATGAAGTGACGGAGCTAAACCAGCCAGATCAGGCTCAGCATCCATATGAACAAAAGGCATCTGCCTCTTGATAGGCACACCTAGCAACTCAGCATACTCTTCCAGCGTAGGTGCGAGAACAAAGTTCTGGAAAGTGAAACATCTCATCGGAGGGTCGTAGAACTGCAGCAGAGCGTGCAATCCATTCAACTCGAACACAGAAGGTTTACGAACCAAACTGAACAACCTGCCGTAAGATTTTCTGAACTCATCCCTCACAGAATCATCTGCTAGAGCTATCAAACCAGTCAGCTTAACCACATCAGGGGTAGGGAACTTGTAAGCCACGGTCTTCCTCAGAGAGCCCATAACAATACAATAGGAGGCAAGAAATCCTGGATCGGGGAAAACGGTACCTGCAACACAGACACACGTTAATGAAATGCAAATGAACATGCAAACTAATGCAAAATGAAATCATGCAATAGGAGGCCAAAGCAACTGTGTTGCGGAGATTCTATATCAACAAAGCCACTGACAAGAAGAAAACCCTGGTGTAGGACCACAAATCTGATCTGTCAGGAAAAACCATCTGATAGGACCATATACATAATTCTGCTATGCCAAGAACAACTGTCTGATAATGAGGACCTCAGATGTAGGATCAAGAAATATCTGCTGATGAGGTCTTCAGACCCCAGCCAAAAATCTGCCCTATGAAGAACAAACATCTGACAATAACTCTGTCCTATCAAGAACAAACACATCTGCTGACGAGATCTTCAGACCCCAATCAAAATCTGCTCTATCAAGAACAAACATACAGCTGCTGATGAGATCTTCAGACCCCACTCAAAAATCTTCTCTATCAAGAACAAACAACATCTACTGATGAGATCTTCAGACCCCAATCAAAAATCTGCTCTATCAAGAACAAACAACATCTGCTGATGAGATCTTCAGACCCCAAAAATCTGCTCTATCAAGAACAAACAACTGATGGCAATACTCTGCTCTGTCAAGAACAGCCATACACCTGATGATAAGATCCTCTGATCAAAACCTGCTCTATCAAGAACAGACAAATCTGCAACTGAGAAACCCTGGTACCAACAAAACTGATTCACTGTCAAGAAAACCAGGTAATCTGAAGGTGAAAGTTTCCTGCAATGAACCCAACCCCGCTCACAGGTATGGACCTAGACTGACTCAAGGTACGGCATCCTATGCGTTCATCAGCGTCACAGACTTTCAAGAGGGGTGATACGATACCCAGAAGGTATGGCATCACCAGCTCATGAAGCGGCCTCACTCGGCTGAATCACAAATGATCGGTCCCCAGAGTCGACAATCCACCAAACCAGCAACCCCCTCAACCCAAAGGGTTGAAAAAGAAGCCAACCGGATGAACCTCGTCTGAGCGTGGATTTCATGAGACACTAGTGCCTGCAAAGCAAGCACGCGCCCACTAATTTCCACTCTAAGTCTATAGTGCACTCAAGCCTGGGTCTGGCTTCTCACTCATCAGAACTCCCATCCCACAACAGCACAAATAATCATATTATACTGAATATAAAATGCGGGAAATAAAGTGCGAGAAGTAGAATGCGATAAATAAACGCAACCCAACAAATAGACATACAAGCGTTAGGATTGACTCTCGCAGGGAACCGTTGAAGTCCCCAGCAGAGTCGCCAGCTGTCGCTTGCGCGAAAATAAGGTGCCGGCATGACAGAAGAGTCGCCACCTTTCGTTATTTATCCCTCAGAGCGGGAAAGGAAACGATCGGAAAAACCTAACGAAGAAGGGTAAGACAAGGTCGTCGCAACCATTGTCTGGGTTCGGGAGTCGGTTACGCAAGGGGAAGGTATTAGCACCCCTCACATCCGTCGTACTCGACGGGATCCACGCTTGTTGTGTTTACTTAGACGGGTTGGTTTTATTCTATCTACCTATCAAGGCTGGTTGAAAAAGAAAAGAAAATGACTCGGCAAAGCGTCGCGCTTTATGCCTACGTATTCTCATCAGAGAACGAGAAATCAGAGTCAACGTAGTTCGGCCTACGACGGGTTATGGGGGAAGGTAGCTCGCCAAGACATCGCCATCTTGTGCCTACGTACTCTCAACAGGCATGAGAGATCAGAGCTCACGTAGTTCGGGAAACTACGGTTTATTTCCTGTCTTTTACGAAAGAAGTGTTTTTTATTGTGTTTGTGATTTCAATCGCACTAGAGACTATGACCTGAGAGTGAATGCGTCGCATGTCACCCAAAGGGTACCATACTAAACATCCAGACTATGGAAAAGAAACTCTCCCACAATCCTTTCTCAGATAGCTTAAGGCTCGTAACGTACGAAAGAAATCATTCATGATTACTGTATCTTAAACTGTTTTGAGATGAGAAGAGAACAGGCCCAACTAGGAGGGAGACTATCAAGTCCTACTGTTGTCATGCCATGGATTCATCCTATGGTCAAGGTTTGAACAGGGAACTCCTAGGAGTTGTCATGCATAGGTTTCAACCTAAAATTCTATCATCCATTCCTTATCAAAGGAAATGAGAGTCCTAAGGGATCATGTCAATGATACACCAAAACAGACAAAGCATCAGCTTAAACAGTAAAATGCATGCAATGCAAGTGAGGGAGAAAATGTGTGTGGGGCTTCAGCCTCCACAAGCTCATCTCAACCTCAAGCCAGAATGGATAACAGTAATCATACTGAAATATAAAACATGCTATCAAGCAAACAGTAAACTGCAATCATACAGATAAAATGAAATAAAACGCCATCAGGCAAACAAACCACATGGGCAAGGGAGCTGGGCTCTACCGAATACCCGCAAGCAAAGCCACACAGTAACAATACAAGCAGAGGGAACAAATCAACCTTTAGTGCAATCATGCTCCTAGATTCTACTTATTCTAGATATGGACTTCTTCTAATGCATCAAACAAGTCAAACAAAACACATCAATACAGAAAAGAAAAAAAAGATGAGACCATCTTCTCTCAACCTCAAGCTTCAGCTTTTCCAACAGCAACTCAGTCTTCAGACTTCCAATTACTCTTGACAAATATCAATTTTCTTTTCCAGGTTTCAACCCTGCAACATAAGTTTCAACTTATCTTCTCCCTTAAGCCTCAGCATCTTGATCAGCTCCACCTTCAGGCTTCACCTAATCTTCAGGGATCTCCAAGTATCAACTTGCTCTTGTTGCTCTTCAAGCTTCAGCTGGAATGGCAATGCTCAAGGATTCATCCTCTTCAACACTCTTCATTGAAGTCTTCATCTTCAAACTCAAGCTCAACATCTCTCAAGATAATCAAACCAGAGAAAATCACTTACTGGATAAGCTGGGGATATTGAATTGCTTATTGCCCACCAAAGGTGACCTATAAGGGTTCAACATCAAAGGACTGGTTCCCTCAAAAGTTCTACTTCCTAGGTACATCACTTATCCCTCCAAAGGAGAGAGGTGTATACCATGGAAGGACTTTGAATCATGGGGAGGAATGGATGTGAAAGATACCATCCATGTTTAAGAAAGGAGTTATCTAAGTCTAAACTCTTCCTAATTCCTAACCCTAAAACAAAAACAAAACAAAAAGATCAAGCTCTCAAGCTCCTCAATCCATATTCAAGTCTTCTACTATTCTCCTCAA
This sequence comes from Lathyrus sativus, assembly GCA_963859935.3. Taxonomy (NCBI): domain Eukaryota; kingdom Viridiplantae; phylum Streptophyta; class Magnoliopsida; order Fabales; family Fabaceae; genus Lathyrus; species Lathyrus sativus. The sequence goes on along the minus strand of OZ012741.1, from coordinate 591,815,110 downwards.
TGCTCCTTAGAACAATGCCAAGCTCTCCAAGCCCACAAAGTAAAGCAAACAACAATTCAAGCCCACAAGGGCAACACAAACAATTATCACATACAAAAATCATCTAAAAATAGTATACTACTATATTAAATCCTAATATAATTTCTAAGGGATCCTATATACCTACCCTTAATACCCTTATATGTCCCATAGTCTACTTTGTCCTAAAAACCCAAAAATCTAAGGTTATGGTGCACCTATGTTGAAGTTTAACCTAATTCTACACAACCTAATGTCATCTAATCAAAACTAACCTAAAAATTATCACAAAATTATGGAATAAATCCAGGGGGAAACTAAATCTATTATCTAACTATCCTAAAAAGAATGACCTAAAAATGCTAAGGGATCTACCTAAACAAAATTCTACAAGTTCATGTAGCAACATAAAAAGAAATAAAATGCAATAAAAGTGAAAAATATACAAAAAATATTAAAAATGCATGAAAGGAAAATATTTTTATTTTATATTTTTCTTGACAAAAATATGCAATAGGAGAAAAAACTCCCATGAAAAAATATTTAATTTTCCATTTAATATGATTTTCCAAAGTTGAAAGAAAATGGAGAAAAAATAAAATGAATTATGAATAGATGGGTGCAGCTAGTAACCAGACATAGTTCAAATTCCATATGGGCCCAGACTGGGGGTTCTGATAGCAAGGCGCGCTGGGCCCATTTAACTCAGAAAAATCAATTAATAATCATAATGAAAATGAAAAGTACGCGGTGCAAATATCAATGGTTTTCAGTTCATTATTGAAGTGGGCCTCAATTGGGGGTGGGGATAGCCATTATCCACTTAAGCCCAGAATTCCTTTTAATGAAACGCGGCGTTTCATTGGGGTTCAGATTCCCTTCAAAAATACAATTGAATCGCGTCCGTTGGATTGGTCTTTGAGTCAAGAGTCAGCGCATGATCTCACGGTCCAGACTTCGTCTTCTTCCTCCAACCTAGGGTTTTGCTGAAACTCCATGAAAACAGATTTCATACCACCATCTTCCACCAACTCGTGCTCCTTCATATCCTCACCAAAATTCAAAATGTAAAACCCTAACACGCTCAATTTTTCATGCTGAACACGATCATGGCCTTGGATTAAACTGAAATGGTCTCTATCATTAAACCCGATGGTGCACCTCAAATTAATCTCAAACCTCAACTTCAACAATTCTTGGATTTCTTTGCATCAAAATGTTCACCTCACTCCACTGGTTAAAACAAGCTATCAAACACTCATTCTTTCTCACCATGCCACGAGTTCTTGCTCATCAAAGTAATGGTGTCACACATTCAACCTTTACCAATTACTCTCTAAGTCTCTAGAATTGATCACCTATTGGTCTCTAGCCATTCTACACTAATAATTCAACCTAACCATGCCTAAATAATGATGTGATAGAGATTTTGCAAACCTGGTTTCTTGGTATGGCAGATGATGAAATCCTTCACTTCACCACTTGAAACTCTTCAGGAATGATCCTTGGATGAAGATACTTCTTCTGTTTGCAAAAAATTGGAGGGAGAATGCTTGCACTTCAAGATTCGAGTATGAATTGCTTCTTGCAAATCCAATGGCCAAACCTTCAATCTTCCATCAATGGAGCTTCAATTCAGTATGCACACACTCAGAGGGATCTATGGATTGTGTTTGTGAAGAAAAAAGGGATGGGAATGAAGAAGAATGAAGAAATTGAGTTTGACTTGCAATGGAAATTTCTTGATCTCACTCTCTCTTTTATGCACCAATTCTCACCAACCTTGCATCTGAGCAAGTTACAATCATCTTATAGAGTGGTTTAGAATCATCTAGAACCCTCTAGGATCATCCAATGAGAAATTGAACTTTTCATGTCATGACATTTTGAATCCAATTCTCCTTACATGCTATCTCATGCCAAGCTCCTTGTAACTACCAATTCTGACTTGAATTTATCCCCACATGAGATTTTGGATGAGTTACAATGCATAACCAACTTGTTTATTGAGTTCTTTTGAGTTTTGGTTTGGTACCTTAAGATGCAAGCAAGCTAATTCCAAAGCAGCCCTATGATCCAAGCCTCAAATCAAAATTGTTGCTGAACCATTGTTCTTAGAATGTCATTTGGGGTCAAAATGACCTATTACATGACATGGTTTGGATTTGTAGCTTGTAATTTCCAATTTTCAATTTCAACTTATTTAACTTATGCCTCCATTTTAGGCCATTTTTATCACTTTTTGATATGAGCCTTTTCAACATCTCATGACCTCCTTACTAGCCTTAAAACATCATTCTAAGCAAGTTTGATTTTGAAGATTTTTCCATTTGAAGCTTGGAACTAGGAGATATGGCCTTATGCTTGAAATGACCTATAACCTCTAAATGACCAAAATGCCCTTGACTTGCCAAAGCCATAAGTTGAGTTCTACAAATCATATCAAGGACTTATAGTACTCTATAGAAAGCTAAGAGGATGCTCTACAACATTCATGTTGACCAAGAATCCATAGGAATCATCCTACTAGGGAAAAAGTTGGATGCAAGTTGGGTGACTTTCAAGGACCCAGATTCACATACCTCAGATGACCTATAATTTGTCAAAACCATAACTTGAGCTCTACAAATCCTATCAAGTACTTATAGTACTCAAATTAAAGCTAAGAACAAGCTCTGCAACATTCATGTTGTGGGGAAGATGAGATGACAATCAAATCTTGAGCTAAAACTGCCTTGAAGATAGGGATCAAACTAGGGGATTTTACACTGTCAATCCTTAGAAACCCTAGCTTAAAACTTCTCAAACTCCTCAATCATGATGAGTTGGTCTAGGAACCATCCTTATAGCATCTCAATGCACCATTACATGATCACATGGCTCTTGGATTGGGTCTCAACCCTCTCCAAATCATCAGTTGACCTAGGGTTGACCCAGTCAAACCCTAATTCTACCACTCATGGTTGGATCTTCTGAATTCTTGTGCAATGACCTCTCTAGGCTTCATGATGGCTTTCAAGACATCTCATAAGCTTTCTTAAAGCTTCAAGTCTATCCTCATTGTCTCAGAATCATCTGAGGAGCTCCCACAACTCTCAAGTTATGAGGCACTCAACCTTGGTTTCAACCAATCTTTCTGAGGATCTCCTGAGTTCTCTGACAAAGATATCAATCCTTGAACACTTGAACAACTCTCTTGGATAGCTTCAAAGTCTCATATAACTCTTGATGGGTAAATAAATGTTGGCCAAATTTTGGGGTGCAACAATAATGATGTAAACTTATATCATAAACAATTATGGATGTGTATTCTGATTCCAATTTCATTTATGCTATTTGCTGATTAATCATGTTTTATGTGTAACGTTCTTCTCTTTTCTCTATAAATTTTAAATGTGATATTTCACCGCGAGAACCATAGTTTCTAAAGGAATTAATCTTCAATGAATAAATTAATAAAATAAATGATCAAAAGTTGCAATTGTCTAGAATAAAACCAGAGATGCTATAATGATTAGGTGAATGGTCAAAAGGTGCAACCACCAGATTAACACAAGTTTTCATAAAAAAGTTTGTTGTTATTAATATACAATGGTTTGCAAATGATCATGTTGGAATCAAATGAAACATTGTTTCTCCACACCAATCGGTACAAATTTTCTTATAAATAGAGGTACTTGCCAACCATAAAAGATATATGAAAATAATATATTTCAGAGGTAAAATTTATATCTAAGTCATTTCTTTATTTTTCTTATGCACGAGAATAGGGGAGGAAACTTTATTCAGTAAAATATCATTAATAGATATGATTAATGTAAATATGCGATTCATGTTAAGATTTCCAAAGTATCCTAAAGGGGATTTAACTCTTTTGCATCCAATTTGCATAAATTGGTGGGGGAGAATCGAACCTAAAGTTTAGTGTAAACACACGCTTTGGAATTATTTTGTGCAACTTCCATCGTACCGTCTTCATCATCTTCTTCTTGTTCATGTTTTGTAGCAGACCCCCAACACAAGATCTAACAATTTTTAGGTTCGATTTTCGATTTGTTGGTGATTTTAGTATCACCAATGTATTTTAGTAGTAATGTGATTTATTGTAGGCTGATGCAATTATGCGTTAAGCTTGGAAACGAGTTAGGGTAGCGCAGAGTGCACGCTCGTCGAACCAACGTGCAATTGAATGTGAATAATTGAAAAGGGGTTCCAAGGGGCGGAGCCCCTGGCGGGGTGCAGAGCAGCACCCCGCTGGGGTTCCAAGGGGGGAAGCCCCTGGCGGGGTGCGGGGCAGCGCCCCGTGGGGTTCCAAGGGGCAGAGCCCCTGGGTGAAAGTTTTTTGAACTGTTGAACCTGTTCGAAATCTTTCTGAACGTTTGAACCCGTTCGAAATTTTCGAACCGTTGTGTCTTTTCAATTTCTGTTATTAATCTCCTATATAAGGAGTCATTTGGCCTCAGTTTTAACAGACAAAATAACGAAAATCATACTTTCTCTCTACATTCCTGATCTGTTCTCTATTGCCAGAAGCATATTGTTCTTCAAGATTATCCCCACAAAGATTTCGTGAACCCAGGCAAATAATAGGGTCGAAATACTTTGTTCGGAAAATGTACGGACACGATTCCTCGAAGATATCCAAGATTATCATACCAAATTTTTCTAACAAACGAACAAAGTATTTTCTGATAATCATGGCTGGAGGAAGCACCGTCAAGGAGATGACTATGAATTTCGGAAAATTGGACATGTTTCAAGGACAAGATTTCAGGCGTTGGCAGAAGAAGATGCATTTCATGTTGACAACGTTGAAGGTAGCGTATGTCCTGTCTACACCTATTCCAGAACTTCAGGAGGAAGTCACGGTTGAAAATCTGAGACGCAGATCAAAGTGGGAGAACGATGACTACATATGGAAAGGTCACATCCTTAACGGTATGTCTGATCCCTTATTTGATATTTATCAAAACATGGAATCTGCAAAGGAATTGTGGGATTGTCTCGAATCCATGTATATGTCAGAGGACTCATCCAGTAAAAAGTTCCTGGTAACCGATTTCAACAATTACAAAATGGTTGAATCGAGGTCTGTCATGGAACAATTCAATGAACTCCTCCGAATCGTTGGACAGTTCACACAACACGGATTGAAGATGGATGAAACAATATATGTCTCAAGCGTCATAGACAAGTTGCCTCCTTCGTGGAAGGATTTCAAACACAATCTGAAACATGGAAAAGATGAATTGTCTTTGATCCAACTTGGAAGTCACTTGCGCATAGAAGAATCTCTAAGAGCGCAGGAGGGTGACAAAGGAAAAGGCAAAGAAATTGCTGGACCCTCGGTTAATATGGTCGAAGAGGGTGGTAAGAACAATAACAACAAAAACAAAGGAAAGAAGCGTGCTTTCAATAACAAAAATGGCAGTTTCGGTGCTAACAAGAAACTGAAACTAGAATGCTGGAAGTGTGGCAAAACAGGCCACTTTAAGAAGGATTGTCGTTCCGGAAAAAGGCACGATAACGCGAATGCAAGTGGTTCAGGAAAGGGTCTAAGGACCAATCTGAAAACCAAGGTCAGAAATCAATTTGTGATTTGAATAGTTTGATTAAACATTCAGTTTCACTAAATTCTGAAGCATTTCATGTGTAGGATGATGCTATCGCGTGGTGGATTGACTCTGGCGCTACAACACATGTTTGCAAGGATCATTTTTGGTTCAAGACTTTTGTTCCAATGGAAAATGGTTTTGTCCTCTACATGAGAGATGATCACTTCGCCCTGTTGAAGGCAAAGGAAACGTGGTGCTAGAATTCAGTTCTGGAAAGACTATTACTTTGTTTAATTTTTTGTATGTTCCTAAATTACATAAGAATTTAATTTCTGGTCCTGTATTAAATAAGCTTGGATACAAGCAAGAGTGTGAATTCGATAAATATGTATTATCGAAGTCTGGTGTGTTTGTAGGATTTGGATATTATAATAATGGTATGTTTATGATGAATTTGAATGGAGTTCCTAATAATTTTGGTTCTGTATTTATGTCATCTTCGAATATTATCAATTCATCGTTATGGCATGCTCCTCTAGGACATGTACATTATAAAAGAATGCATGAAGTGTCTAAAGATGATTTAATTCCTGTCTTTGATAAAATTGTAGAAAAGTGTAAAACTTGCATGTTAACAAAGATAACTAGGCAACCTTTTAAAAGTATAACAAGGAAATCTATCATTCTTGAGTTAATACATAGTGATTTATGTGATTTGCATGCTACTCCATCATTAGGGCATAAAAAGTATTTTGTCACTTTCATAGATGATGCATCTAGATTCTGCTATGTTTATTTGTTGCACGCTAAGGAAGAAGCCTTAGATAAATTTAAAATTTATAAAACTGAAGTTGAAGTGCAACAGAATGTGTTGATTAAAACATTATGTACAGATAGAGGTGGTGAATATTATGATCCTGTGTTTTTCCAATCCGTAGGAATCATTCATGAGACTACGGCACCTTATACACCTCAACAAAATGGTGTGGCTGAAAGGAAAAATAGAGTTCTTAAGGAAATGATGAATGTCATGCTATCTTACTCTGGTTTGAGTGAAGGGTTTTGGGGAGAAGCTATGTTAACGGCTTGCTATTTGTTAAATAGGGTTCCTAATAAAAGGAACAAAATTACCCCATATGAACTTTGGTATAAGAAACGACCCAACTTAACTTTTCTACGTGTTTGGGGCTGTAGGGCCGTGGTTAGACTCCCGGACCCAAAAAGGAAAACTTTGGGTGAAAAGGGTGTAGCTTGCATCTTTTTTGGATATGTTGAGCACTCCAAGGCCTATAGGTTTTATGTTATAGAACCTAATGACTCGATTTCTATTAAAATGATTATAGAATCGAGAGATGCCATATTTGATGAGAATTGTTTCTCTTCTATACCTAGACCAAAGGACTCTATACCTAATTCAGATGAATCTCTAAGGGATGATCATTCAAATGATGTGCCAAGTGAGACAGTTGAACCCCGTAGGAGCAAAAGAGCCAGAAAATCTAGATCTTATGGATCTGATTTTCAACTATATCTAGTTGAGGGATCAAAGGATCAGATTGATGCTCAATATTATTATTGCTATAATATAGAGGAGGATCCAAGAACGTATGATGAAGCTGTGAAATCTCGAGATTCTGTTTTTTGGAAAGAAGCAATTGATGAAGAGATTGGTTCTATCATGGAAAATAATACTTGGGTATTATCTGATTTACCACCAGGCTGCAAACCATTGGATTGCAAATGGATCTTCAAAAAGAAGATGAAAGTCGATGGTAAAATTGACAAGTTTAAAGCTAGATTAGTTATCCAAGGCTTCAGACAAAAGGAACGAATTGATTATTTCAATACCTATGCTCCAGTTGCCCGTATCACTACTATTAGATTGTTGATTGCCTTGGCAGCTATTCATAACCTAGTGATTCATCAAATGGATGTCAAAACAGCATTTCTGAATGGTGATTTGGAAGAAGACGTGTATATGAAGCAACCTGAAGGGTTTGTAATGCCTGGTAATGAGCATAAAGTGTGTAAGCTAGTTAAGTCGTTGTATGGGTTGAAACAAGCTCCGAAACAGTGGCATCAAAAGTTTGATGAGGTTGTTTTGTCTAATGGTTTCATTCTAAACCAAGCTGACAAATGTGTATATAGCAAATTTGATACACCCGGTAAAGGAGTTTTCATTTGTCTATATGTTGATGACATGTTGATCTTTGGCACCGACCAAAATCAAATTGATAAAATGAAGAATTTCTTGTCATCAAAGTTCTCCATGAAGGATATGGGAGAAGCGGACGTTATTCTTGGTATCAAGATTAAACGGGAGAATAAGGGGATTGTAATTACATAATCTCATTACATTGAGAAAATACTCAAGAAGTTCAATTATGAAATTTGTTCTCTAGTAAGTACTCCCATGAATCTGGGAGAAAAGCTTATGCCAAATACAGGTAAACCTGTGGATCAACTTGAATATTCAAGAGCTATAGGCTCTTTGATGTATGCTATGATTAGCACTAGACCGGATATTGCTTATGCGGTTGGAAAGTTGAGCAGATTTATTAGTAATCCTAGTAGACATCATTGGCATGCGATAAATAGGGTATTCAAGTACTTGAAGGGTACTATGAATTATGGATTGTCATATATGGAATTTCCTTCGGTGTTAGAAGGTTATTCAGATGCTAGTTGGATAAATAATGCTGAAGATTCATCCTCTACAAGTGGATGGGCATTCTTGCTTGGGGGAGGTGCTATCTCATGGGCTTCTAAGAAGCAAACATGTATAACTGGTTCCACAATGGAATCTGAGTTTGTAGCATTAGCTGCTGCTGGTAAAGAAGCAGAGTGGCTAAGGAACTTGGTATATGAGATTCCGATATGGCCTAAACCGATATCACCAATTTCTATCTGTTGTGATAGTACTGCCACATTGGCTAAAGCTTATAGTCAAATATACAATGGAAAGTCTAGACATTTGGGTGTTAGACATAGTATGATTAGGGAATTAATCATGAATGGGGTGATATCTATTGAGTTTGTTCGGTCTCAACAAAACTTAGCTGACCACTTGACGAAGGGGTTAGCCAGAGACTTAGTGAAGAAGTCGGTAATTGGAATGGGATTAAAGTCCATTTAAATTTATTAGCTGTGGTATACCCAATTCCCTTCTAATACAACGTTAGAAGCAACATTCAATGTGGAAAGATCATAGTTAGAGATTGGAGCAATTGTGTTTATCTTCCCAAGGTATGTGCTTAGACCTGCAAGTGATAGCTAGGTTGAAGTATATCTTCTTAATGGTTCTTTTGGAAAATTGCAAATGCAGGTGCAAGATTAAAAGGATCACCTATGTGAGCATGAAGTTTTGCCGCTTCAAGAAGCTTGAACTTGGCTTCCAATATGCTTATTAATGGATAAGGACACATGGCTTGTAAAGTGTCAAGTATGAATAGTAGAGTATTGTAAGAAACATATGTGTACTATATCTTCAGATATTCAAATGGATTGACGGGCTCAAACACTATGCCACCCCGATTTTCGAGTATTTGGAAAGTGTAATTGTAATAAGATGAAAATTCAATCGTAAGACATTGTCTTCTATGCATTTGTTTGATTGTTATACCTGTGTGTTATACCCTTGTATATATTATTGTATATATGGAGTAAATCAAGGATTACACTAAAATGGGGGGAATTTGTTGGTGATTTTAGTATCATCAATGTATTTTAGTAGTAATGTGATTTATTGTAGGCCGATGCAATTATGCGTTAAGCTTGGAAACGAGTTAGGGTAGTGCGAAGTGCACGCTCGTCGAGCCAAAGTGCAATTGAATGCGAATAATTAAAAAAGGGCTCCACCGCGCCCCACTGGGGTTCCAAGGGGTGAAGCCCCTGGCAGGGTGCGGGGCAGCGCCCCGTGGGGTTCCAAGGGGCAGAGCCCCTGGCTGGGGTCCCGTTCGAAATCTTTCTGAATGTTTGAACCCGTTCGAAATTTTCGAACCGTTGTGTCTTTTCAATTTCTGTTATTAATCTCCTATATAAGGAGTCATTTGGCCTCAATTTTAACGGACAGAATAACGAAAATCATACTTTCTCTATACATTCCTGATCTGTTCTCTATTGGCAGAAGCAGATTGTTCTTCAAGAATTATCCCCACAAAGATTTCGTGAACCCAGGCAAATAATAGGGTCGAAATACTTTGTTCGGAAAGTGTACGAACACGATTCCTCGAAGATATCCAAGATTATCATACCAAATTTTTCTAACACGATTTTGATCCATACTTTATTTATAATTAATATTAAAGTATGCAATTTAAAAAAAAAAATGGTAACAACTTTCAATGTCGGTGAAAGGTACATAATTAATTCATATAATTTTTAAAATTATGGAATTTTGATTTATGGACCATTTTAGTTGTGGTTAATTTTTGACTACAACGGAGAAATGAACATCAATGCTTTCTTATTCATCAATATGGTGAAAGGTAGGGGTGTCAATTGGATCCATTAAGACAAAATTCATCAAATTCATCCATAAAAAAATTCATCCAATCCATCCACCACATAAAAAATAAGTTAATGGATTGGATTAAATCCATCCATTTATATACATGGATTGATTCAATACATCCAACATATTTTAAGGAGCCAGTGGATTATTTTTATTTTCGTTATATTTTTTTTAAAATAATCATGTTGATATTTGTAAATATAGTGTTAAGAATATTTGTATATAGAATAGTCCCACATCGAGTATATCATATAATTAGTTGTAATCTCTCTATATATAATAATGTCTTCGTAGTACTTTTCAAAACACACGGTTTATTCAAATGTCTCTTAGTCTCTTGTAATTTAACATGGTATCAAAGCCTGGTTTAAGATCCGGTGGACCACCTTCTATTAGGTTTCTGTTATCGGGCCACCCACCATTTATTTCCACGCGCCAGATGTACAGTCTTGGGCACAAGGGGTGTGTTAAGAGTCCCACATCAGACAATATATGGCATGAACATGTGTATATAAGTGGGGGCAATCCTCACTCGACCAACCGGTTTTGTAGGGTTGAGTTAGGCTCAACCACATTTCTTAGACCATATTAGAGTTTGGCCTAACACAACCCTACAAAATCGGTTGGTAGTTGTCGCTACTGCCAAAATCGGTGCCGACTATGACAGAAGAGTCGCCACCGTGCATTATTTATCCCAAAAGAGGGAAAGGAAACGCTCAGAGTAAACCTAACGCAAAGAGGGAAAGGAATGGTCATCGCAACCAAATCCTGGATTCGGGAGTCGGTTACGCAAGGGGAAGGTATTAGCACCCTCACGTCCGTCGTACTCAACGGGATCCACGCTTGTTGGTTTGTCTACGGGTGAAAAAACAATCTATCTACGGCTGCTAAAGCTAGACGGAAAGAAACTGACTCGATAGAGCATCGCACTCTATGCCTACGTATTCCCTCGTGCAATGGGAAAGTCAGAGTCATCGTAGTTCGGGAAACTACGGGGGAAATGGGCTCACCGAGATATCGCATCTCGTGCCTACGTACTTCCACACGGCGTGAAAGATCAGAGCTTACGTAGTTCAGGCTAACTACGGCTAGACAGGGTGTTCTCGATCACACAGGGGTGAGAGAAAGGATTGATGATACTAGCATACGCATTCTAGCATTTAGGTGTTTGCTGCTCGCTCGATGGAGACTTAGGCTACCTGTTTGCGATAGAACAGACGTAGTATGTCGGGTTTGAAAGGTATGGGAACCTACGGGAACTAGAACTACGGTCTGGTCTCAATTGAGCTTGGGCAAGAGAAAGGAAACATCAGTCGTTAGCGGGAAAGTCTCAATCGCACGGCAGCGAGAGAACAGAAACGTTAGTTGTTAGTGTGTGTTGCACCCCAAAATTTGCCCAACATTTCTTTACCTAGCTTGTGTTTCATTTCATTCACATTAGCATTATCATTTGCATTTCATTGACATGTATGCAGGAGATCAGGAGGTATGATTACCAATCAAGAGCTATACAAGATTATGAAGCTAGCCCAGAAGGTTGTTCAGGTTGTTCAAGGGTTGATATCTGTTGCACCCTAAAATTTGACCAACCGGTTCTCCTATATGACTCGTGGTTTAATTTCATATTCGCAAATCAGACAGATGATTTTTGTGCAAACAGGGGGATATCAGAGTTTACAGCTTGATTTTTGTCTATCAGATATGGCAGACCCAGTCCAGATCACCAGGATTTTATTTTCGGGAAATTGCGCGCTCCTCGGTGATTTTTAGCTTGCACAGTGATTTTGAGGATATTCTGATGCCCGGGGATCTCTGTTCGATTCGATCTGGTCTCGTGCGCTCTTTTATGGCGGTCATTTGCATTCATCTGCATTTTTAGGATTTTTATAGACTTTTGTGAATTTTTAATAGGCTTTATAGATTTTTCTGGAATTTAAATAGGGTTTTTGAATATTTTAATAGCTTAATCCTCTTTTTAGAATTTTATAGAATACTTTAAATAGATTTTAATCATTTGTAGAATTTTTAATAGAATTTAGATAGTTTTATCATTTTAGAATAATATAGTTTTTCTTTTAATAATATTTTAGAATTTTATATAGATTTTAAAATAGGTTTAATGGTTTTTTAGATAATATAGAAATAATATAGTTTCTTTTATTGATAATAGATTTACTAGTTTTAAATAATATTGGAATTTTAATAGAAAATTAGTAGGAGTTTAGAATTAATTAGAGCATTAATCTTTTTTTTAAAAGTTTAATTAGGTTAATTGAATTTTTAGAGTTAATTAGATCTTAATTGTTTTTTAGATTTTTATTAGGATTAGTCATTAGGTGTTAATAATTGATTAGAGTTAATTGGGTTTAATTGTTTTAATTCAGTTTTTTTGTACAGTTTGTATTCAGCTTTCGTGGGCCCAGGAGGTGTCCTTGTGAGAGGCCCAGTTCTCCATTGAGTTCAGATGGTCCAAGTTTTCCAGCGAATGTCCAGACTTCTCCAGAAGCGTCTAGAAGGATCCACGCGTCTCCAGGGTAATAAATAGGCGCCACGTGTTGCTAAGAAGGGGCCCCCACGCGTCTTGCATTGATTACGCCACCACAACTCAGAGACCCTCAGAATCACGCCACGTCTCGCCCACGCGTGCCTCTCTCCTCTCTCCCAGGCCACGCGTCCAGCCGCCAGCTTCCCTCACTGCATGCCGGTAACAGCTGGACTCCACTAGCTGGTCTTCACCGCCGGCCATGCAGACGCCGTCGGAGACGCCGTCCTCCACCGCAACGGCCACCGGAGACCGTTGAAGACGCCGGAAACTGCATTTCTGCCAGAAACTCATCCAAACGCTCCGTTCCTCCTCTTCCACCTTCATCAGTGCCTCGCCGGAAAGATCAAGCCTCACCGGAAACCTCAAGTCAATCCCCAGAATCCATCCAATCCTCTCCTCTTTCTTCTCCGTTCTTCATCCACCACTCAAATCGCCAACAATCTTCATCCAATTTTTTCCAGACATTCATCAACCTTCAAGCAGATTTCCAGAATCCACTCAGACATTCATCCATCTTCAAGCAATATTTCCAGAAAACGTTATCTGCGTTCAATCTTCAAGTAATAAACCCAGAAATCATCCTCAGACATTCATCTTTCTCAAGCAATATCTCCAGAAATCATCCTAAGACATTCATCCTTCAAGCAATATCTCCAGAAACTTCATTCCTCGTCCAATCTTCAAGAATCTACGAGGTTTTCTCCAGAAATCTTCAAGATCTCAGCGAACTCCTTCAACATTCTTCAGTTCCAGGATCTTCGTCATTCCTCCAGGTTTGTTCATCCTCCTTGCAATTTGTTTACTCGTGCGTGGTTAGGGTTTAGTGGAATCATTGTTGATATGATTCTAGCATGAACTGTTGAAGCCTGATTTCGATCTGGGAGTGTTAGATGAAGTTTGATTTCAGGTGTGATAGTGGATTAAAGTGTGATTTTCGTTCATGATGTGTGAGGATCTGAGATTGTTTTGAGAATCTTCGAGAGTTGCAGAGGGGAGATTTGGGGGATGAGCGCAGTTAGGGTTGGGTTGGTGAACAGTACCAGAGAGAGGTTAGGAGGAAGATAGTTTTGATTAGGTTTTGTTTGGATTAGGGTTTGGCTATTGGGCTTAGGCCCAAGCGTAGTTGCTGATCACTACATCCCAATCTCAATTCCTCCCCCCCTGGCGTGTGAGGCTGAGTGTTTGATTTGGGCTTTAGGCCTTATTGCTAATGACACCCCCAGAATGTAGGCCCAATGAAGTAATAACTGGAAAAATCACTAACGGCACCCCCCCATATGTTTTTTCTGATTGTTTGGTTTCTGAACTTGGGCCCTGCGCCCTAAAGGCTTTTAGCACCCCACCTTCAGGGCCCAGCTAGTTATAACTAATAAAACCATTGCTGTTTAAACCCCCCAGTTTTATTTCAATTTAATTTTCTCTCAATTTCTTTTATTTTTTTTCTTTATATTTTCATGTAATAAATCATAATAAATGTAAATAATTGTTTTTCTAATAATTCTTTTTTTCTACCATTTCATGAAAATGTTTAGAAAATTAAATAAAAATAAAAATGACATTTTATTTTTATTTCCTATTTTTTGCATATTTTCCAATTAATTGATTTCTTTTTTTAATATTTTCAATGCATGCATATCGTTAGAAAATTCATGAAAAATGGTAGATTTAGTCAAATAATTCCGTTCTTTTTTCTGTAGACTCGTGATTCAGTGTAGAATTTTATAGTGCAGAAACCTTAGCTTGATCATGCATTTTCATTTTAATTGCATTTTTTCATTGTTATTGATGTTGAATAAATTGGTCTGTGGATATGTCTGTGTTGCTGATTTTAGTTCTTTCATCTGGTATTGAATTTTGTTCTGATTTTTCAGTATGTTATCCTAGAGCCATGTAGGTCTCCCATTAGATTTTTGATAGATTTTTGTAGGGTGTTCTGATGTGATTTGTCTGAGCCTGAAGATAGGAGAAGTCTTGATGACTTCTGACTGTGAAGTTCAATTGTGGTTGAACTTCAGAGATAGTCTCTTGTGGTTTGTTGGCCTGTGGGTTCTTCTTGAAGGTGGGAGCTGATGGGAGTCCTGTTGGAGCTTGCAAAGTTGCAGTGGATTGAGGCTTAGTCTAGGAGCTTGTTGTCTGTTTGTGAGGTTCGAGATCCTGAAGTTTGAAGGGAGTTCATGGTACTTTCCTGAGGAAGGCACTATGAATGACTTTCATTCTTTCTTCTCACCTCTTTCTTAAGTATCCAATGATGTCGGAGCCGACTTATGAGTTTAATTCCTCCTGAGGAGGAAGGTAAACTGATCACATGTTGTTGAGCCACATGGGATACGATTCCTAAGTGGAAGCCCCCTAGTACTTTCCTGAGGAAGGTCCTATGGGTCTATTCACTTAGTTCCATTAGTTTGTCTAGGATTTCTCAAGTATCCAGTGATGTTGGAGCCGACTTGTGAGTTTAATTTCTCCTGAGGAGGAATGTAAACTGATCACAGTTGTTGAGCCACGTAGGATACGATTCCTAAGTGTCAGCCTCCTAGTACTTTCCTGAGGAAGGTCCTATGAGCCTGCTCACTTAGTTCCCTTAGTGCATATAGGTTTTTCTCAAGTATCCAGTGACGCCGGAGCCTTCATGTGAGTTTAATTTCTCCTGAGGAGGAATGTAAACTGATCACAGTTGTCGAGCCGCATAGGATATGACTCCTGAGTAGTAACCTCCTGGTACTTTCCTGAGGAAGGCACTATGAGCTCGCCTGCTTAGCTCCCTTTCTCTGGTAGGCTTGTTCTGAAGCTTGGAGACTGGGATTGATTCCTCTTGCTTAGGGTTGTGATTAGATTTTGGCTTAGATCTTTGCTTAGGGTATTGTATAGAGTTTTGTTTAGAGCTAGATTAGGAGCTTGTTTCAGGTTAGATAGAGGCCCTGGTCAGGGTTAGTCTCTTTGTGTTGTTTGACTTGTATGATGTTATGTTGCATTAGACTCAGGTATTCATCTAGATAGTTCTGAATAGGTGCATCTTAGAAGTAGACTTTGTGTGCACGAGAAGTTGAGGTGGTCCTCCTTCTGCTTGTTTGTTATTGCGCGGCTTTGCTTGTTGGTATTCGGTAGAGCTGAGCTCCCTTGCCTTTGTGGTTTGCGGCCTCTGTACCTTGTTTGTCTAGTTGTTGCATTCATGCATATTCTCAGTATTTCTTTACTTTGCAGTTTCTTGTTTGTGGTTTAGTCCTGTTGCCATGATCCCTTAGGAGCTCTGACTTCTCCGTTGCGGAGTTGTTATGATAGACATTAGGATAGTCAGCCAGGTGTGATAGCAGTAGGTAGATTCCCCTTTCTCAGGTATATTTCTAGGGTTTCCCTTCCCTTTCTGTAGGAGCGTTTGAGTAGCTTGACCCGTAGTTAGCTGAACTACAGCTGCTCTGATTCTTCGTTCCAGACGAAGATATGTAGGCATAGGATGCGATATCCTAGCGAGCACACTAACGACTAACTTTTGTTCTCTCGCGGCTGTGCGATCGAGACTTTCCCGCTAACGACTAATTGTTATCCCTTTCTCTTGCCCGAGTGCATTTGAGGCCAGATTGTATTTGTAGGTTCCCGAGCCTTAGGACCAGTTTGTTTTCTCACTGCTGTGTGAGAGCCCTGTTTACCCGTAGTTAGCCGAACTACGTTTGCTCTGATCTTTCATTCCAGATGAAAGTACGTAGGCACAGGACGCGATGTCCTGGCGAGCAACCTTTCCCCCGTTTAGTCGTAGGAAGTCGAACTACGTTGACTCTGACTTTCCCATTGCACGAGGGAATACGTAGGCCCAGAACACCGTAGGTTCTGTCGAGTCCTGTCCTTTTATTTTCTTTTCAGACCAGCCATTAACGTAGATAGATAACACACCCTTTTACCTATAAACACCAAGCGTGGATCCCATCGAGTACGATGGACGTGAGGGGTGCTAATACCTTCCCCTTGCGTAACCGACTCCCGAATCCAGGTTTTGGTTGCGATGACCATACCTTTTTCCCGTCTTTGCGAGGTTTACTTCGAGCGTTTCCTTTCCCGCTCTGAGGGATAAATAACGCACGGTGGCGACTCTCCTGTCAAGCCGGCGCCGATTTTCGCAGTAGCGACAGCTGGCGACTCTGCTGGGGACTTATAGCATCTAGGGACTTTTCCCATCCCTTATGCTGGGACCGTTTCCCATCCCCTACGCGAGTCAATCCTAGCGCTTGGGTGTTTATTTGTTGGGTGTTGTGCATATTGTGTTTTACTTTTCTGCACTTTACTTTTCTGTACCTTTACCTTTCCGCATTTATTTTCCAACATTATATTATTATGATTATTGCTGTGGGCAAAGGGAGGTTACTGTGAGTGAAAGCCGGACCTGGGCTTGAGTACACACCTAGATATAGTTGTGGAGAAGTAGTAGACGAACCTGTCTGCTGAGCAGGCACAGTCCCCTACGAAAATCTGCGCTCAGACGAGATTCTTGCAGAGGTGCTCCTTTCCGGTCCTGAGGATCTGAGGGGAGTCCAGACGTGAGGGTTGTCGACTCTGGGGACCGATCATTCGGAAGTCAGCTAAGTGAGGCCTCTTCATGACTTGATGATGCCACTCCTTCTGGGAATCGTATCGTCATTCATGAAAGTCTGTGACGCTGATGACCGCATAGGATGCCGTACCTTTGTCCGTGGATTAGGTCTATCCTACCTGTGAGAGGGACTGGGTTATTGCAGGAAAACTGGCCTTCAGAAACCATGATTCAGTATCTTTATCAGATGGTGTTCTTGATTCATCTCCAGGTGTGTTGTCTGGGTCAGATGGGTTTCTTATCTGAGGTTGAGGCTATTATCAGATGGTATTCTCGTCAGATACAGAGGTTCAGATGGTTTTCTTACCAGGGGATTGATATTTTGAGTATCAGATGATAGTTAGTGGCATGAGATCCTGGTGACCGTGTTGGTTTTCTGTTCTTGATCACAGAGATATTCCTCTTCAGGCTACAGCATAGCCCCTGTGTTCGCAGATTGCATTATTTATCATATTGCATCATTGCATTACCATCTGCATTCAACTAACGTGTGTGTATTGCAGGTACATATTTTCCCTTCCAGTTCTGGTGTTTGTTCCTAGCAAGACATGGAAAACCTGAAGAGAGTATTGCCCTATAAGTTTCCGTCGCCGAATATCAGTCTATTGTTAGAATTGATTGCTATTGCTAAGAAGAGGGGAATGGGTGACTTCAGAAAGAGATATGGGAGGATTCTGACCTACGTTTATCAGCCATCTGCCTACGAGACCAGCGGCATCTATACTCTGTTACAGTTCTACGACGCGGAGCTCAGGTGTTTTGTATTTCCCGACTTTGTTTTGGCTCCTACCCTGGAGGAGTACTCTGCACTTCTGGATATACCGATCCGTGAGCAGATGCCTTTTTATCGTACGAACGCTGAGCCTAAGCTGGCTGAGCTTTCTGCCATCCTGTGCTTGAAAGAGTCTGAGCTGTCTGGGAAGATGATCAGAAGAGGAGACGTATGGGGATTTCCGTTGGATGTCTTGGTGGAGAAGGCTCGAGAATATGCACAGAAGGGTAGCTGGGGTGTTTTTGACGTTATCCTTGCTGTATGTGTTTATGGCATCGTGTTGTTCCCGAACATTCCTGATTTTGTTGATTCTGATGCCTTCTATATTTTGGCTGCGGAGAACCCAGTCCCTACTTTGCTGGGAGATATCCACCATTCAACCCACTACCAGAATGAAAAGCGACGAGGAAGGAATGTGTCTTGCTGTGTACCTCTCCTATGCAGGTGGTTCACCAGTCATATGCCTAAGTTAGGCCCTTTTGTCACATCTATCAGTTCTCTAGGATGGCCCGAGCGCTTAATGGGATTAACTGCTGAGAACGTGGTATGGACCAATAAAGAGGTATTTGGAGCTGAAGTCATACTCAAAGGCGAAGGATTCCCGAATGTTCCGTTAATAGGAAGGAAAGGTTGTGTCAACTATAACCCTTCCTTATTGATCAAGCAATTTGGGTATGTACCTCAAGGAGCGCCAAAGCCCGAGGAGATACAGGAATCTCTGTATCTCACTGGGGCAATAGGGAAAGAGATGCTGACCAAACTTGAGAAAGCCTGGAAGAACTTGCACAAGAAAGGGAAGCTTTCAGGTAGCAGAGGGGATACTCGAGTTCCTAGCCCATATGTAGAATGGATTCGTGAGCGAGCTGTGAAGTTCCTTATGCCGTATCCAGCAGTTCAGCCATTGCATCCTCCTCCGGTAGAGGAGCCAGCCACTGTGGACATTCAGGTTTACAAGCAGCTGATGGCGGAGAAAGAAGAGCTATCCAGGGCTAAAGAGGCTTTAGAGCAGGAGAATGCCCAGCTTCGGCATGAAAAGATTGAAACAGGATATATTTCTAAGCAACAGGCTGAAACTCTGAAACATCTGAAGACTACGCTATTGGAATTGTCTGAAACCAAGAAGCGTCTAGAGTTAGATGTCGACTCAGTTAGTAGTGTGTTGGCCACTAAGAAGCAAGAGCTGGACAGGGCCTACACAAAGCTAGCCAAGTTCAGAGAACACTGGGATCTCACTATGACCAAGCGCAAGGAGCGAGAAGAAGAGCTGAAGACACAGATGGCTCAGTTAGAAGAACAGGTCAAAGTGAAGAACGAAGAGCTTGAAGAAGAAGCCTGTCGCCGATACGAGGCCGAGCGCAAGTTGACAGATGCCATGAAGAATTTGGAAGATTTCCAGCATAGAGCAGATGCCAAGAGACCCAAACCTGGGGATGGTGCTAATGATAAGGCTTGGGAAGACTTTGTCAGAGACATCCAGGGGACGGTCAGGAAGAGAGATCGACTGATAGAAGGTTTGATTTATCAACCGGATCATGCAGAGACAAAGAAGATGGTCGAGGACTTCCGCAACCGTACCCGTATTTGATTTCTCTTGTATTCTGTATGTTGAGATCACCACCAGGCATGTTGGCTGGGATCCTCTTTGTCATATCAGCTGTATGGGGCATAGTTATGTAACTTCTTGACAAGACTGTTATGCTAATCAATATATGAGGGTTTTCCCAAATATTATCTTTATGGTTTATCTCGTCTTGCTACCACTGACACTGGAATTGGAGGGAAAATATCTCCAATGCACACATGCACGTTAGCATTTTTTGTATTTTTGTTTGCATAAATCATACTGCATAGCATTTCTCTAGCAGGTCAGAGCACTTATCCAGCCTTTGTTTTCACCAGAAAGTGATTCTCGGGGAATTGTTTGAGGCAAGAGTGGAGTGTTGAAGACGACCAAGGGGCTGAAGCAGATTTGAGCAGAATCAAGCAGCATAGTCCGTTACAGGTAATTGGCAACTATGTCTGAAGGCGATTTCCAGGTTCCTAACACCCGGGCAGGGTTTACCGAGGCGTCCAACCATCAGTATGATTCTATGGAAGACTTCCCGCAAGCGAACAATCCTACTGCAGACCAAGTTGTACAGCCAACTGTCCAGAACCGAGATCAGCATGAGCAGTTTGTTGCCCGAAATGAACATTATCGTCCTGTTAACAATCAATGTGTTGCTTTCCCTGGGATGAATTACCGGAGATATATTCCAATGACCGGGATGGTAGATCCAAGACCTCTTGACGATGGTAGAAGACTCCGAGTGTTGGAAGAGCAAATGAAAGCCTTGGAAGCGAAAGACGCCGTTAACCTGGATGCTGTAGCCATGTGCTTGGTCCATGACCTCGTGTTGCCGTACAAGTTCAAAGTGCCGGAATTTGAAAAATACACAGGAGATAGCTGTCCGAAGTTGCATTTGATGATGTTCTGTCGAAGGATGACTTCGTTTGTGCGAAATGACAAACTA
The DNA here is from genome assembly GCA_963859935.3 of Lathyrus sativus. NCBI lineage: Eukaryota > Viridiplantae > Streptophyta > Magnoliopsida > Fabales > Fabaceae > Lathyrus > Lathyrus sativus. The sequence goes on along the minus strand of OZ012741.1, from coordinate 591,794,618 downwards.
ATGATCCATTGCTTTCAGTATAGCCTGACTGGGGCATCGTTGAGATGGTATGTGCAATTGGAAAGTAATCAGATTCGATCTTGGGTGGATTTAGCCAGAGCTTTCATGAAACAGTACGATTACAACCTGGATTTGACTCCTAGTCTCGTAGATCTGCAAGAATTGTCTCAAGCAGAGAATGAATCATTCAGAGCGTATTTGCGAAGATGGAAGGAATTGGCTGCTAGTGTTCAACCACCGCTTCCAGAAAGAGAACTGGTTGACATCTTCTTGGGTACCCTGAAAGGCCATTATTTTGACAAATTGTTCAGTTGCACAAACTTTGTGGGCCTGATGAGACTAGGAGAGATTGTTGAGAGAGGACTCAGGAGTGGAAAGTTTCGAGGTGTTCCTTACGTCCCAGTTAATAAGATTGAGCCAGTTGTCAGTTCTCAAGAAGAGTGGGAAGGAGATGATGACACCTCAGAATCTCTAGCATCTCAGGATCAGTCTTCAGATACTTCAAGTCAACGATCATCCTATCGCCGATCGCGTCAGCATGCTCCACGAAGACCAAGGAAACCTGAAAGGCAGTTTACTCAGCTACCGGTGTCGTACAGCCAGTTGTTGCCAGGTCTGGTCAGAAGTGGATTGATAGTGCCGAAAGAGACTAAGCCGGTGATTCCACCGTATCCTCCAGGTTTTGATGCCAGCGCCCGCTGTGAGTACCATGTTGGGGCGCAGGGGCATTCCACCAATGATTGTAAGGTGCTTAGAAGCCAGATTCAAGATCTGTTAGACTCTAGCCGTATTTGCATCACTTCTCAGGGTTGTGTTCAGATTAATGATTTTCCATCTTCCAGTTGTGCGGGTTCGTCAGTTCATGTCATGGAAGACTCCACAGGAAGTGTGTGCTCCGAAGATTGTCAATCGGAGAGTTCAGTTGAATATGGGGGAAGTTTCTAGAGGTTTCTATGCCGGGTGTCGCATCTGTTTCTCTGCCTAACCCGTTTAGCTTTTGTGCATCAGTATTTGCTGACCACCACCAGGATTGTTGGCTGGGGTCGTTATATTCAGACTCATTTGTGCTTACCTGCTGATTTTGTTGGTTGTACATATGTGGGAGATGTTTGTCTGTATGCTAATAGCTTGAGTTTCTCTTTGTCTCGTTATGAATATGTGTTTGCTTTCTGCGCTGCATTATCATTTAACAGGTATATCAGAACCGTGGGTCTTATTTCCTCATCGTCCAGTTTGTTGCAGGAATTCCTTCAGAGATATGGAACAGAATCAGTTTGAATTGATTGAAGTCCAAAGCCAGCTGGAGCAGATGATGAGAGACATGCAAGAGATGCGTCTAGAGCAGAAGATTCTCAAAGAGGAGAACAGTCAGCTGAAGACCCAAATGAGTTTGATCATGGAGGTAGTCAAGAATGTGCTTAGGAAAGAAGACGATCAGCTATTTGAAGCCGCAATGAAGAAGCTCGCGCCACCTGTGCATGTGGAACTTGAGCAGCAGCAACAGAAGATACATCCGGTTCAGCGGAAGATCCAGGAAGGGAAGCCAAGGAGAATATTTGAGGCACCACCTATGACATATGCTGAGCTCTTGCAGATCTTATTGAGGTTTAATCTGGTTGAGAAAAGAGCGTTGACACCACCAACGAGAGCGTTTCCTCAAGGGTACGATGCCAGCAAGCAATGTGAATTTCATTCCGGGGCATTCGGACATGACATCGAGGGTTGTCATGCTTTTAAGCACAATGTTCAAGACCTGATTGACTCGCACGATATTGAATTCACGCCGGGCGGCGTAGCTGTGCATATTGCTCCTGTCTCGATCGATGCTAAGATGACAGATATTTCTAAAGCTGCAGTGGGTCAGAAGCGTATCATGGACTCCATGGTGTCAGAATCTCCAGGCCCACAACTGTTGCCTATTCCTGGGGCAGATCTAAGAAAGAAAATGGTTAAGCATAAGGAGAGCGTTAATCAGTACGTTGAAGGTCAAGAAACCGATGCTGCATTTGCTACAAAGGGTGTTCAAGGGTCAACCCGATACCAGCAGCAGCAGCCTCAGCAGGGGGCACAGCAGGCTCAACGAAGATTCCAGGGCGGCAAGCCGAGAAGAGTGTTTGAGAAGCCTCCCTCAACATATGCCGAGTTGTTGCAGACATTGTTGGGATTGAATCTGGTAGAGAAAAGAACTCTGGCACCAATAACGGGAACTCCCCCGTTTGGTTATGATGCAAGCAAGCACTGTGAGTTTCATTCTGGAGCCCCGGGTCACGATATAGAAGGTTGCCATGCTTTTAAGCACCAAGTGCAGGATTTGCTTGATAGTGCAGCAATCAGCTTCGGGCCAAGAGGTTGAGTCGTTGAAAGCAGATCAGGACAGCATCGAATGGCCTCTAATAAAGATAGTTGGTTCAGCAGCAGGGCAGATGTGAAAGCCCAGTTCTCAGAAGCTAGCATATTTTCTTTGTTTTAGCTTGTCATTTCTTTGCATTTGTAGTTGCTTTCCTGTTTGAATTTGTAATCTTGCTTGTAAAACTTGTTGTTCAAACTGATGATAATGAAATAAATATGCATGTTTTGATTAAATCCATTCATGTTCACTAACTGTTTTTTGCAAATGTCCAACGCGTGGTTAAGAAGAATTTGGGGAGGATGACGAAAATGACCGACATGCAAATTCCGATTGTATGCTTTTGAAATAAACCTGTTGATGATGTACAGGCATTGTTTCAAACCCCCAAACACCGGAGACATAAGGAAGATAATCCCTTGTCAACCCCTTTGAGCCTTGTAGTAGGAGTTTCTTTCTGTGAACGAAAAACCCTCGATCTTTAACCTGGGGCAGGGTAGGTGTTAGCTAATTTGACCGAGCGTCCAAATTGCAAAAGGAGTGTCCATTCGAGGATCAATCACGTCCCTAGAGGTCGTGCCTAAAAGACCACAGTGGTTCAATCAAGAGTGGGACAGCCACATCGTTTCCCAAAGAGTCAGACAACCAATGTCACACGACTTGTTCGAAAGAGAAAGAAAAAAACGAAAAAAGAAGAATCAAAAGCCCGCTAAGTCAAGAAAACTTCAAAACAAATGACTTAGGCAAAAATGAGGGCATCCCGCTGGACTTAAAAAATCAAAAGAAACTCAAAAGGAGTCAGTCCAGGCAAAAGTTAGGGATATGAAAAGAAAAAGATGAAAAGGATCAAAAGAAAAAGCTTCGATGAAAATACGAGTCGTGTGATCTCAAGTGTCAAAGACGAAAAGTGAGTAGCTATCACTCCAAAGTCCAAAGGTTTCTCGAACTATCATTCCTATTTTCTTTCAACCTCTGAGAGGTGAGCGCTGAGGTCAAATTAGCTGAACGTAGGATGGGAGAACATCAAGGAGAACGGGTGGGTTAAAATAAACTTCGAGCCTTTATCCTTTCCTTCAAAACCATGAACCTGACCACATTACAACCTTCAAAAGTCCTAATTGAAGCAGGTTGTTTCGAAAGCATACTCCGGTAGAGGTCGCGTCGATTCTGACTCTTAAAAAGGTTCCTCTTACCATGTTGGTACTGATGTTGATAAATGTTTCGTGCATTATATGCTATAAACTGTTTTTCCTTTTCCCAGTGAACAGATTGGATGTCAAAGCTGTCATATGTGTTGCATTAATACATCTTTTAGGCAGAACAACTTGTTTTACTTGCGAGTAAGCGCTTGACAGCAGAAAAGCTTCCTACAATGGAAAGTATGGTCAAGATAGAATGCAGAATGCCCGAATGTTCCGAGAGCAGGGGCAAGCTTTTATTGTGATCCCCAGTCAGGTCAGCTTTTCAAAGTCAGTCATTCTGGGGCAATCAGGTTGAGGTTTGGTGAATACGTCGTGGTCAGGAGGTACTACTCTGAATCAGATAATCGGGGCAAGGCCATTGCAGCCAGGGGCAGACCATCTTAAGCACGCAGAAGTTACTCGAGAAGCATTCAAGGTGAAGTATCTCTTGGAAGATCAGAACACGGAGGCATGTTATATCAGATCATCAGGGAACAGATTTGCAGATTTCCTTTCAGGGACTATCCCCACAGAGGTCCTGTAGGCTGGGGCATATCAGAAGCAAAAGGATTGTTGTTCTCCGTACTTACAGGGTCATTCAGAGTTATTCGAGCAGATGCAGTCGGTTTTCGAGAGCGAGGCGAATGCGGGAAGTCGTGTCACTATCCCTTGACTCTTCACTAAAAGGCTGTGTATTCAGAGAGAATATTTTCCAGCGTCAGTTGTACCTGACCCAGCAAGATAGCTTAAGAGCTCAAACCCATGTTTGCGATTACTGTGAAGCCCATCCATGTTGGCGCATCAATTCCCAGATCCGAGCTCCATCAGAGCGCAGGAGGACTCCCTCCATTTTCTCCAGCAAAGTCCAATTCACTGTTGGTACGGGTGAGCTATCCCTAGAGGAGTCTAATCATATTCAGCACGTCTGCTATTTCACAACGGAGTTATGCTCCCCAGCAGGGTGTTACTTCGTCAAGGTGTTCGGTTAAGTTCCCAATATCCCCAGCGGAGTTGATTTCACTCTCCCAGCATTTATTTTGCTAGGACGATTCAGTGATATCCAGTTTATCCCCAGCAGAGTTGGCCTCGCCTTCAGCATTTATTTTGCTGAAGTGGTTTTCTGTACCCGGCCTTCTCCGGCAGCTCGAGCCTGCATTAGCATATTGCATGCATCATATTTGCATCATACTTGCATATCATGGTCAAAATGCGTAGCATTTCCATCCAGGATGGAGCATTACGCTGTAGAAAGATTAAAGCATTTGCATATGCATACAAAGCATAAGTCAGGTTTTCCATCAGCCTCATATGGCGCGGGAATTACTCTGTGATCAGTTCAGGGGCATTTATCCAGCAGCAGTATTCAGACAGTTCAGCAGATTATTTGTATCAGATCCTATGATAGTTATGCTTTGATCAATCGGTCATCTGATATCGACAGACTTTTCTTCCCGTCAATTCATATTGGCGATGTGTTCCTCCAATGAATGGACTTCTCCGTCTATCATTAGACGTCTTGAGTACGAGTGTGGTTTTCTTTCCGTCTATCCATAGATGATGTGAAGTTGCGGGTGGTCGCAGTAAGGTCAAGAAGGGGTTTCCCCCAGGATATGCTTTCCTTCCCGTCTATCAGTAGACGATGTGAAGTTTTGATTGATTTTCAATAAGGTTCAAAATAGGGTTTCTCCAGCAAGTGGCTGTTCTTTCCGTCTATCAGTAGACGATGTGAAGTTTTGGCTACTGTCCAGCGGGTTTCTTATTGCCAGATCTCACATATGATGAGGTGTTTCCCCAGCGAGTCTTCTCCGGCTATCCTTGGTTGTTGAGGGGTTTCAAAATGATTTTGGATATTGGTTCTCTTTCTGGTTATTGGATATGATGACGTTTAAGAGGGACTTTTCTGACCATCAATCCTTATTGATGTCAAGGCTCTTCGAAGAGTGTTCAGTTTTCGTGATTGTCGATTCTTATTGACGACATGGTTCCTTAAAAGGTGGTTTTTCTTCCCGTCGGTCCATACTGATGATGTGGCCCCTTCAAGGATATTGATCTTTCCATCAATTCCCGTAAACAGAAGAATTCTGAAATTCAAAGGATGGTGTTGAATTGCGTTATGGTGTCTTTCCGTCTATCAGTAGACGATGTGCATATAGAGATTAATGAATGTCTTTCCGTCTATCCTTAGACGATGTGAATTGATTTGGTTCATCGATCAGGATGATGCCGTCTATCAGTAGACGATGTGCATATGGAGATCAATGAATGTCTTTCCGTCTATCCTTAGACGATGTGAATTGATTTGGTTCATCGATCAGGATGATGCCGTCTATCAGTAGACGATGTGCATATGGAGATCAATGAATGTCTTTCCGTCTATCCTTAGACGATGTGAATTGATTTGGTTCATCGATCAGGATGATGCCGTCTATCAGTAGACGATGTGCATATGGAGATCAATGAATGTCTTTCCGTCTACCCTTAGATGATGTGAATATGGAGATTATGGTGTCTTTCCGTCTATCCTTAGACGATGTGAGTATGCAATCAGGCTTTGTTCCCGTCTACCCTTAGACGATGTGAATACGGAGAATTATTTCTTCCCGTCTATCCTTAGACGATGTGAATTGTTTTGTTTCATCAATCAGGATGATGCCGTCTACCCTTAGACGATGTGAGTATGGAGATTAATGCTTTCTTCCCGTCTATCTTTAGACGATGTGAATTGATTTGTTCATCAATCAGGATGATGCCGTCTACTCTTAGACGATGAGAATATTGATTTGTTTCATCAATCAGGATGATGCCGTCTACTCTTAGACGATGAGAATATTGATTTGTTTCATCAATCAGGATGATGCCGTCTACTCTTAGACGATGAGAATATTGATTTGTTTCATCAATCAGGATGATCCCGTCTACTCTTAGACGATGAGAATATTGATTCGTTTCATCAATCAGGATGATCCCGTCTACTCTTAGACGATGTGAATTTGGAGATTATGGTGTCTTGCCGTCTATCCTTAGACGATGTGAATTGGGAGATTAATGTTGGCTTTCCGTCTATCTTTAGACGATGTGAGTATTCAATCAGGGTGTCTTCCCGTCCATCTTTGGGCGATGTGAGTATATTTCTCTTCCTGCCTATCAGTAGGCAATGTGAAAGAATCAGGTATTTTGTTGTAGCCCTCAGGGTTTGTTATATGGGGTATCATAAGCAATGGGTATTCAAATCAGGAGTTCTTTATCAGATGATTGATCAGTTTGGTGCCATAATGACTGGACTCGGTTTTCTGGACTTTATTCCCCAAGCAGTTGACAGTATATGCTCGCGGTTGGCAAATTTTCGGGTTTTATTTGTATTCAACCGTCTCGTACCTCTGAATGTTTGAAGGCTGAACGCTCTTCAAACCCTTCAGGTCCAAGTCGCTTGAATAGGGGCAGCTGTTGCACCCTAAAATTTGACCAACCGGTTCTCCTATATGACTCGTGGTTTAATTTCATATTCGCAAATCAGACAGATGATTTTTGTGCAAACAGGGGGATATCAGAGTTTACAGCTTGATTTTTGTCTATCAGATATGGCAGACCCAGTCCAGATCACCAGGATTTTATTTTCGGGAAATTGCGCGCTCCTCGGTGATTTTTAGCTTGCACAGTGATTTTGAGGATATTCTGATGCCCGGGGATCTCTGTTCGATTCGATCTGGTCTCGTGCGCTCTTTTATGGCGGTCATTTGCATTCATCTGCATTTTTAGGATTTTTATAGACTTTTGTGAATTTTTAATAGGCTTTATAGATTTTTCTGGAATTTAAATAGGGTTTTTGAATATTTTAATAGCTTAATCCTCTTTTTAGAATTTTATAGAATACTTTAAATAGATTTTAATCATTTGTAGAATTTTTAATAGAATTTAGATAGTTTTATCATTTTAGAATAATATAGTTTTTCTTTTAATAATATTTTAGAATTTTATATAGATTTTAAAATAGGTTTAATGGTTTTTTAGATAATATAGAAATAATATAGTTTCTTTTATTGATAATAGATTTACTAGTTTTAAATAATATTGGAATTTTAATAGAAAATTAGTAGGAGTTTAGAATTAATTAGAGCATTAATCTTTTTTTTAAAAGTTTAATTAGGTTAATTGAATTTTTAGAGTTAATTAGATCTTAATTGTTTTTTAGATTTTTATTAGGATTAGTCATTAGGTGTTAATAATTGATTAGAGTTAATTGGGTTTAATTGTTTTAATTCAGTTTTTTTGTACAGTTTGTATTCAGCTTTCGTGGGCCCAGGAGGTGTCCTTGTGAGAGGCCCAGTTCTCCATTGAGTTCAGATGGTCCAAGTTTTCCAGCGAATGTCCAGACTTCTCCAGAAGCGTCTAGAAGGATCCACGCGTCTCCAGGGTAATAAATAGGCGCCACGTGTTGCTAAGAAGGGGCCCCCACGCGTCTTGCATTGATTACGCCACCACAACTCAGAGACCCTCAGAATCACGCCACGTCTCGCCCACGCGTGCCTCTCTCCTCTCTCCCAGGCCACGCGTCCAGCCGCCAGCTTCCCTCACTGCATGCCGGTAACAGCTGGACTCCACTAGCTGGTCTTCACCGCCGGCCATGCAGACGCCGTCGGAGACGCCGTCCTCCACCGCAACGGCCACCGGAGACCGTTGAAGACGCCGGAAACTGCATTTCTGCCAGAAACTCATCCAAACGCTCCGTTCCTCCTCTTCCACCTTCATCAGTGCCTCGCCGGAAAGATCAAGCCTCACCGGAAACCTCAAGTCAATCCCCAGAATCCATCCAATCCTCTCCTCTTTCTTCTCCGTTCTTCATCCACCACTCAAATCGCCAACAATCTTCATCCAATTTTTTCCAGACATTCATCAACCTTCAAGCAGATTTCCAGAATCCACTCAGACATTCATCCATCTTCAAGCAATATTTCCAGAAAACGTTATCTGCGTTCAATCTTCAAGTAATAAACCCAGAAATCATCCTCAGACATTCATCTTTCTCAAGCAATATCTCCAGAAATCATCCTAAGACATTCATCCTTCAAGCAATATCTCCAGAAACTTCATTCCTCGTCCAATCTTCAAGAATCTACGAGGTTTTCTCCAGAAATCTTCAAGATCTCAGCGAACTCCTTCAACATTCTTCAGTTCCAGGATCTTCGTCATTCCTCCAGGTTTGTTCATCCTCCTTGCAATTTGTTTACTCGTGCGTGGTTAGGGTTTAGTGGAATCATTGTTGATATGATTCTAGCATGAACTGTTGAAGCCTGATTTCGATCTGGGAGTGTTAGATGAAGTTTGATTTCAGGTGTGATAGTGGATTAAAGTGTGATTTTCGTTCATGATGTGTGAGGATCTGAGATTGTTTTGAGAATCTTCGAGAGTTGCAGAGGGGAGATTTGGGGGATGAGCGCAGTTAGGGTTGGGTTGGTGAACAGTACCAGAGAGAGGTTAGGAGGAAGATAGTTTTGATTAGGTTTTGTTTGGATTAGGGTTTGGCTATTGGGCTTAGGCCCAAGCGTAGTTGCTGATCACTACATCCCAATCTCAATTCCTCCCCCCTGGCGTGTGAGGCTGAGTGTTTGATTTGGGCTTTAGGCCTTATTGCTAATGACACCCCCAGAATGTAGGCCCAATGAAGTAATAACTGGAAAAATCACTAACGGCACCCCCCCATATGTTTTTTCTGATTGTTTGGTTTCTGAACTTGGGCCCTGCGCCCTAAAGGCTTTTAGCACCCCACCTTCAGGGCCCAGCTAGTTATAACTAATAAAACCATTGCTGTTTAAACCCCCCAGTTTTATTTCAATTTAATTTTCTCTCAATTTCTTTTATTTTTTTTCTTTATATTTTCATGTAATAAATCATAATAAATGTAAATAATTGTTTTTCTAATAATTCTTTTTTTCTACCATTTCATGAAAATGTTTAGAAAATTAAATAAAAATAAAAATGACATTTTATTTTTATTTCCTATTTTTTGCATATTTTCCAATTAATTGATTTCTTTTTTTAATATTTTCAATGCATGCATATCGTTAGAAAATTCATGAAAAATGGTAGATTTAGTCAAATAATTCCGTTCTTTTTTCTGTAGACTCGTGATTCAGTGTAGAATTTTATAGTGCAGAAACCTTAGCTTGATCATGCATTTTCATTTTAATTGCATTTTTTCATTGTTATTGATGTTGAATAAATTGGTTTGTGGATATGTCTGTGTTGCTGATTTTAGTTCTTTCATCTGGTATTGAATTTTGTTCTGATTTTTCAGTATGTTATCCTAGAGCCATGTAGGTCTCCCATTAGATTTTTGATAGATTTTTGTAGGGTGTTCTGATGTGATTTGTCTGAGCCTGAAGATAGGAGAAGTCTTGATGACTTCTGACTGTGAAGTTCAATTGTGGTTGAACTTCAGAGATAGTCTCTTGTGGTTTGTTGGCCTGTGGGTTCTTCTTGAAGGTGGGAGCTGATGGGAGTCCTGTTGGAGCTTGCAAAGTTGCAGTGGATTGAGGCTTAGTCTAGGAGCTTGTTGTCTGTTTGTGAGGTTCGAGATCCTGAAGTTTGAAGGGAGTTCATGGTACTTTCCTGAGGAAGGCACTATGAATGACTTTCATTCTTTCTTCTCACCTCTTTCTTAAGTATCCAATGATGTCGGAGCCGACTTATGAGTTTAATTCCTCCTGAGGAGGAAGGTAAACTGATCACATGTTGTTGAGCCACATGGGATACGATTCCTAAGTGGAAGCCCCCTAGTACTTTCCTGAGGAAGGTCCTATGGGTCTATTCACTTAGTTCCATTAGTTTGTCTAGGATTTCTCAAGTATCCAGTGATGTTGGAGCCGACTTGTGAGTTTAATTTCTCCTGAGGAGGAATGTAAACTGATCACAGTTGTTGAGCCACGTAGGATACGATTCCTAAGTGTCAGCCTCCTAGTACTTTCCTGAGGAAGGTCCTATGAGCCTGCTCACTTAGTTCCCTTAGTGCATATAGGTTTTTCTCAAGTATCCAGTGACGCCGGAGCCTTCATGTGAGTTTAATTTCTCCTGAGGAGGAATGTAAACTGATCACAGTTGTCGAGCCGCATAGGATATGACTCCTGAGTAGTAACCTCCTGGTACTTTCCTGAGGAAGGCACTATGAGCTCGCCTGCTTAGCTCCCTTTCTCTGGTAGGCTTGTTCTGAAGCTTGGAGACTGGGATTGATTCCTCTTGCTTAGGGTTGTGATTAGATTTTGGCTTAGATCTTTGCTTAGGGTATTGTATAGAGTTTTGTTTAGAGCTAGATTAGGAGCTTGTTTCAGGTTAGATAGAGGCCCTGGTCAGGGTTAGTCTCTTTGTGTTGTTTGACTTGTATGATGTTATGTTGCATTAGACTCAGGTATTCATCTAGATAGTTCTGAATAGGTGCATCTTAGAAGTAGACTTTGTGTGCACGAGAAGTTGAGGTGGTCCTCCTTCTGCTTGTTTGTTATTGCGCGGCTTTGCTTGTTGGTATTCGGTAGAGCTGAGCTCCCTTGCCTTTGTGGTTTGCGGCCTCTGTGCCTTGTTTGTCTAGTTGTTGCATTCATGCATATTCTCAGTATTTCTTTACTTTGCAGTTTCTTGTTTGTGGTTTAGTCCTGTTGCCATGATCCCTTAGGAGCTCTGACTTCTCCGTTGCGGAGTTGTTATGATAGACATTAGGATAGTCAGCCAGGTGTGATAGCAGTAGGTAGATTCCCCTTTCTCAGGTATATTTCTAGGGTTTCCCTTCCCTTTCTGTAGGAGCGTTTGAGTAGCTTGACCCGTAGTTAGCTGAACTACAGCTGCTCTGATTCTTCGTTCCAGACGAAGATATGTAGGCATAGGATGCGATATCCTAGCGAGCACACTAACGACTAACTTTTGTTCTCTCGCGGCTGTGCGATCGAGACTTTCCCGCTAACGACTAATTGTTATCCCTTTCTCTTGCCCGAGTGCATTTGAGGCCAGATTGTATTTGTAGGTTCCCGAGCCTTAGGACCAGTTTGTTTTCTCACTGCTGTGTGAGAGCCCTGTTTACCCGTAGTTAGCCGAACTACGTTTGCTCTGATCTTTCATTCCAGATGAAAGTACGTAGGCACAGGACGCGATGTCCTGGCGAGCAACCTTTCCCCCGTTTAGTCGTAGGAAGTCGAACTACGTTGACTCTGACTTTCCCATTGCACGAGGGAATACGTAGGCCCAGAACACCGTAGGTTCTGTCGAGTCCTGTCCTTTTATTTTCTTTTCAGACCAGCCATTAGCGTAGATAGATAACACACCCTTTTACCTATAAACACCAAGCGTGGATCCCATCGAGTACGATGGACGTGAGGGGTGCTAATACCTTCCCCTTGCGTAACCGACTCCCGAATCCAGGTTTTGGTTGCGATGACCATACCTTTTTCCCGTCTTTGCGAGGTTTACTTCGAGCGTTTCCTTTCCCGCTCTGAGGGATAAATAACGCACGGTGGCGACTCTCCTGTCAAGCCGGCGCCGATTTTCGCAGTAGCGACAATATCCTTGTCAGAGAAGTTGAAAGATCCTCAAAGAGAATGGTTGAAGCCAAGAGGGTGTGTCTCCTAACTTGAGAGTTGTGGGAAGCCATCAGATGATTCTGAAGCCATGAATTTGGACTTGAGGTCTTGAGAGAGCTCATGAGAAGTTTTGAAGATCACTTTGACGCCTAGACATGTCATTGTGCAAGATTAGGAACCCCTAGCCATGATTGGTGCAGCTAGGGTTTGACTGGGTCAACCCTAAGTCAACTGATGATTTGAAAGAGGTTGAGGCTTAATTCAAGGGCCGTGAGATCATGGGTTGACACCTTAAGATGTTATAAGAATGATTCCAAGGTTAACTCATCATGATTGAAGAGCTTGAGAAGTTTCAAGCTAGGGTTTCTAAGACTTGACAGTGTAAAATCCCCTAGTTTGACCCCTATCTTCAAGGGAATTTAGTTCAAGATGTGATTGTCATCTCATCTTTCCCCCAACATGATTGTTGTAGAGCATGGTCTTAGCTTTAATTTGAGTGCTAGAAGTATTTGATAGGATTTGTAGAACTCAAGTTATGGCTTTGATAAGTTACAAGTCATCTGAGGTATGTGAATTTGGAGCTTGAAAGTTACCCAACTTGCATGACACTTTTGCCCAAGAAGGATGATTCCTATGAACTTTTGGTCAACATGAATGTTGTTCCTTATCCTCTTAGCTTTCTAGAGAGTACTAGAAGTCCTTGATAGGATTTGTAGAACTCAAGTTATGGCTTTGACAAGTCAAGGGTATTTTGGACATTTGGTGATTATAGGTCATTTGTGATCATAGGCCATTTTCACCAACTTAGAGGCCTCAAATGAAATTTTGTTCAACTAGAAAGTTTCTCAAAATGGGGTTTTAACCTTGACCATTGGTCAAGGAGGCATTGAAATGGCTCAAGGAGAGACTTGGTTCAAGAAATTTTGAAAAAAGAAGAATTAAAAGGATTTAATGGTCAAAAATTCAAATAATTCATTTGGTGACCAAATGAGACAAACTTATAGGTCATTTTGATTGTAAAATACATTTTAGAAACAATGGCAATGTTGGTTTTTTCATTTGAGGTCAAAATCCAAGAGTTGCATTTAGTTACTTAAGACTTAAGTTACATATGCCAAACTCTACATGGGATTAAGATCAAGGTGCTAATACCTTCCCCTTGCGTAACCGACTCCCGAACCCAGACAACGGTTGTGATGACTTTGTCTTATACCTTTTTCGTCAGGTTTTTTCCGATCGTTTCCTTTCCCGTTCTGAGGGATAAATAACGAAAGGTGGCGACTCTTCTGTTTTGCCGGCACCTTATTTTCGCGGAAGCGACAGTGTGCTCGCTAGGATATCGCATCCTATGCCTACATATTCTCGTCTGGATACGAGAAATCAGAGCAGCTGTAGTTCAGCGGGAAAACGAATCTCAATTGCACAGGGGCAAGAGAAGGGGTCTCAATCGCCTGAACGCAAGAGAAAAAAGGGTTTCGATCGCCAGGGGGCGAGAACAACGAGGAAGCAGGCCTATGCTTAAACGGGAAGAAACTCAGGACGCACACGCACAAACCTAATACGAAAGAGCGAATGCGTCGTATGTCACCCAAAGGGTACCATACTAGACATCCTAGACAATTGAGAAGAAGCTCCTCAACTGTCATTTCCCACGTATCTAACGATACAACTTACAACACTCGATGGTTACCTGAAGACTTGAATAAGATGATGTTGAACGAAGCGGCTCCGTTGGCTCCTGACATGCGCGCAAGCTCCATTCCAATCTTCTCCTCTCTGGATCCTTGATGATGACGCTCGAATCAAGACCAATGTAACGCTTAGCCCGTCATGGTTCGACTTACACGAGAAATTGAACTCTCAGAGGTAGCGTATTGATGTCCGTGTCAAAGACAAGATGGAGAAATGATATCGACAATCATTCTCCAATTGAATCGTGCCACACAGCCAGCCAAAAATAAGATCGAGATAAAATCGGATAAGAAACAAAAATAGGAGAGAAAATAGGAGAAAAATCCACTAACAAATGGAAATAAAAGTCTACTCCTAAAATTAACAACTAAATTCTACTAGAAAAATATTCTAAAGAAAATAAAAGAAAATGCATATGAAAATAGCATAGAAAATTTCTATCTAAAATACTATATTATTATAAAAGGAAAATAGAAAAAAATCTATATTAAAAAAATATGCATGATACTATAATCCCTAACAATAATTTTCTAAAAGAAAATAGGAAAATAAAACTAAATTATTACAAGCATTCATCCAATACAAAGGAAAAAATAAATTGCAAAGGGGAAGGGGTGCAATCTGCAAACTGGGTGTATGCAGTAAAAAAAACCACTGGGCCTTAAGCCCACAATACAGAAAAAATAAAAACAAAAATAAAGCCAAAAGGGGGGGTGCGCCAGGTATTGGGTGTAGTTTAGAATTATTGTTGGGCCCAGCCCATCAACAACAAAAACCACATCAAAAACTAGGGACTGGGGGGTGAAAAGAAAAAAAAACGGGTGTAGATCCAAACAACACGTTGGGCCTGAGGCCCAATCCCCCAATCCACTTCCCTTCGTCTCTTCCCACACTCAAAAACCCTAACCCTAACTCCTTCTTCTCTCCGCCGCCGTGTTCTCCGTTCCTTCCCACTCTCACCATTCATTCATCAACCTCCGTCCAATCTCACCATCTCAACTCGTTAAACCTCCCATCATCTCCAACTCTTTCATCGCTTCCGTCTCAATACCTCACAACCTGTAAATCTTGACTCAAACAGAGAAAAAAATGGTGAAGAAACAAAGAAGGTGATGGAACGATGGAGGTCCTTGTTCCTGGTTCTCTGAAGATTTGACAGGAGCGTTAGAGCTTTGATATGATGTTGATGGCAGATCTTGAAAGGTTTCTGGGCGAAGATTGATGCATGTTCTTGAAGGTGGGAAGATTCTGGAAACGGTTACGATCTGGTGATGACGAAGATTGGATGGATAGCGATAATGAATTGTGAGGAAACATTGATGAACAATGGAAAATTGGCTTGAAGATCTTCGAAGAAAGTCTGATGAACACCTACGAAGTTTAGATGAACGAAGATGATGAGATCTGGAAACAATTTGAACGGACGAGTTGTTTGAAGATCTAGATCGGGAGTTCGTGATGAACGTGATGAAAGTGGAACGAAGATGATGAATATCCTGGATCCGGACAAAGATCGCGAGGATTGATGAATCTCTGAAGTTCACTGAAGATTCTTGAAATTTCCTGGAAAAAGTATGAAGATCTGGACGCAGATTTGCTGAACATTGAGCGAAAACGATGAACATTCGAAGGACTTTCTGGAAAAGTTTGTTGAACAATGAACGATCTGGATGAATGTTCTTGAGGATCTTCACGAAGAAGATGAAGATCTTGAGTTTTCCGATGGAAAATCACAGTTTCCGGCGAGAATTGAATGAAGAAACGGTGAAGATTCTGAACGGTTTCTGGAGATTGGTTGATGAATTATGAGGAAGATGAATGTTAATCGGTGATTTTCAGTTTTCCGATAAAAAAAATGGTTACCGGTGATGGTTACGGTGGCGTTTGATTTCTCCGGCGAGGGGTCGCCGGAGTTTGCATGGCCGACGGGAGGGCGACGGTGAACGGGACGCATGGCAGGTGGAGTGTTTGGGGGAGGACGCGTGGCCTGAAGGAGAGTGAGGTGGCGTGTTGATGTGGTGAGTGATGAATGAGGTGGTGGAAAGAGACTGAGACGTGTGGCAGACTTATATACGTGACAAGTGGCACGGTTCTGGACTTGGGCCCCCACAATCAGACACCTGGCCCACGAAATATTAATTGATTCTGACTTAAAACCTGATTAACTCCATTAATAAAGCACTTAAGACTCTAATGATTATCTAATTAAAACTCAATTAAAATGCAAAACGAAATTAATTCTAAGTAATTAAAAACATTAATCAAATCTTCTAATTAATCCTAATTAACATGATTAAAATCTAATATTAATCCATGAATTAATTCTAAAACTATTAAACTCTAATTAATCCTATTAAAAAAATAGTAAAAGAACTATCCTATTAAAAAACTACTATTTAATATCTAAAAACAAAAATCTATTTAAAACTATTTTAAAAAAAGAAATATCTATTTAAAGTTCTAGAAAAACTATTTAAACCCATAAGAAAATATTTTTAAAAAAAACCTATTTAATATCTAGAAAAACTCAAATAAATCTATTAAAAACTATTAAAATCTATTAAAATCTAGAAAATAAAAGGGAAAATTCTAAAAATGCAGGGAAGCCAATTAAATCAATTAGAAAACAAATGCGCAACTATCACGAAATAAGCGGTAAAAACCGGACACCGAAATGTCCTCAAAAACAATAACGAGAGTTGAAAACACCGGGACGGGCACAAATTCTCAAAACAGCTTATTCGAACTGGCCGGAAATGCCTGAAGCGTCAGGAGAGGCTGTAATCCTGATAAAGTCAATCTGACTGCAAAAATGCAATGGATGCGGTATGTGAATGTAGACTGCAAAATGAGTCGAAACATAAGCCAAATACAATAATTGGTTGGTCAAATTTTGGGGTGCAACAGTAGTGTGAGGATTGCCCCCACTTATAAACACATGTTCATGCCACATATTGTCCGATGTGAGACTCTTAACTCACCCCCTCACGTCCAAGACTGTACATCTGGAGCGTGCAAATAAATGGTGGGTGGCCCGATTACGGAAACCTAATAGAAGGTGGTCCACCAAATCTTAAACAAGGCTTTTGATACCATGTTAAGAAATGTGGTTGTGCCTAACTTAACCCTACAAAACCGGTTTTGTGACTTAGAACTTTACGCCAAACTACAATGATTTCCTCAGGTGGTATCAGAATTATCATAACTCAGATTCTACTGCTACGGTAGCACACACTGGTAATTCATTTGTTTGCCTCTCTCAATCATCTCCTCTTCGATCTTGGGTCCTTGATTCTGGTGCATATGATCATGTTACTGGTAATAAAAATCTTTTCTCTTCCCTCTATACCTCTGGTTTCTTACCTACTATAACTTCTTGCAATAGTTTTCAAACTCGATCCGAAAGGATTGGTACTGTTCAAATTCTACCTTTTCTCTCTGTTACTTCTATCCTATATGGACCTAATTGTCCATTTAATTTACTTTCAGTCAGTCGTTTAACTCGTTCTATTGATTGTAGTGTCACGTACACTAACAATAATGTTACCCTGCAGGATCGGAGTTCGGGATGTATGATTGACGTCGAATATGAGTCTCACGGCCTTTATTACCTCTCATTGTCATCTCAGACATGCTCAGCCCAAGATTATCCTCTCACTATCCATGCTCAATTAGGTCATCCCAGTCTTTCTAAATTACGTATGTTGGTGCCAAATTTATCGAAGGTATCTAATTTACATTGTGAGTCGTGTCAGTTAAAGAAACACACTCGTTGTCAATTTCCCAATTGAGTCAACAAATGAGCTTCGTCCCCTTTTGCTTTAGTTCACACCGATGTTTGGGATCCCTCGCGTATTGTCTCTACTCTTGAGTCTAGATATTTTGTCACCTTTATTGATGATTTTTCACATTGCACATGGTTATTTTTAATGAAGAATAAATCTGAATTATTTTCTATTTTTGAACAATTTTATCGATAAATAAGAACTTAATTTGGTGTGTCTATCTGTACTTTAAGAAGTGACAATGCCCGTGAATGTTTATCCCAACAATTTAAAAATTGAAAAATTTTATCCCGCTACTTTAAGAAGTGAGCCCCCCACTTCTTGCCCACTTCAAACATATCAGCGTCGTCAACCAATGTCCGCCGTACCTGTTCTTGAGGTCGTATCTATTCCTGAGGTCGTACATGTTCCTGAGTTCGTACTTGTCCCTGAGGTCATTGCAGACTCTCCTTCGACGCTCTCGCCATCACCGAATCTGATCCTGCTACCTGAGTCTAATCTTCTGATTGCCCTTCGAAAAGGTATACGTCAAACACGAAATCCTTCTCCACATTATATTGGTTTATGTTATCATCGTCTTTCTCCTTTGCAGTATACTTGTTTATCTTCTTTGTCTTTTGTTTCTATTCCTCAAAATCCAGGTGAGGCATTATCTCACCCTGAATGGAGACAAGCAGTGATTGATGAAATGTGTGCCCTTTAGAGCAGTGGTACCTGAGAACTGATTCCTCTACCCCTTGGAAAATCTTTAGTGGATTCTCATTGGCTTTATACAGTGAAGGTTGGTCCCGATGGTAAGATTGATCGGTTTAAAGCTTGCTTGGTAGGCAAAGGATACACTCAAATTTTTGAGTTGGATTATAGTAATACCTTCTTGCCTGTAGCCAAGATGGCATCTGTTAGACTTCTTCTAGCCATTGCAGCCACTCGACATTGGTCTCTTCACCAACTTGACATTAAAAATGTTTTTTTTACATGGGGATCTTGAAGAGGAAGTATATATGGGGCAACCATCTAGGTTTATTGCTCAGGGGGAGTCATCGAATATGGTGTGTAGGCTACACATGTCTCTTTATGGTCTTAAGCAATCTCCGAGAGCTTGGTTTGGCAGATTCAGCGTTGTAGTACAACAATTTGGTATGTTCTGTAGTGAAGTTGACCATTCTATTTTTTATCGTCACTCACTCCAAGGGTGTATTTATCTTATTGTGTATGTAGATGACATTGTCATTGAAGGTGAGAAAATACTTAGAAGGGGGGGGGGTTGAATAAAGGTTTTCAAACAAATATGGCAATAAAAACACAATGATTTTTATCCTGGTTCGTTGAACTCAACTAATCCAGTCCACCCTACCAAAAGTGATTTTTATCAGTAGGGTGAACATAGCCATCAATAACTAAATCCCAAAGGTCAGCATCATATCCTAGAAAGAAACTTTCAATCCTGTCTTTCCAGTAGTCAAACTTTTCCCCATCAAATATAGGGGGTTTAGTGCTGATTCTATATCTGTCTTCATATCTGTTGTTGTTGGATGTTGAAGCTTCAGCCATAATGTATCAACCAAAATATATCAAGAGTTTTCTCAACTGGATCTTTTCTATTCACGGTAAAGTGATAGCACACACAGAACCAGGCTCTGATACCAACTGAAGGTGAGAAAATACTTAGAAGGGGGGGGGGGGTTGAAAAAGGGTTTTCAAACAAATATGGCAATAAAAACACAATGATTTTTATCCTGGTTCGTTGAACTCAACTAATCCAGTCCACCCTATCAAGAGTGATTTGCCTTTCTCCTGGTTCGTCAACTATAGAAAGTTGTTAAAGGCTTGCTTTTATAGACCAAGATGTTCAAGATGTTGCAAGCTTGAAGACCGTGTACTGCAAAGTAGCTGTAGCCTTTTGTCTTCACATGACTTGACCTTTCTTAGAAGTAGAACATTCAGAGAAATCCTTTTTTCCTGAGTTCTTGTGTCTAGCATAAAAGAGGAAAGAGTCGTTTTGGAATATTCCAACAGATATATCTTTGAATAATCTTCATCAACAAGCTTCTATCTGATAGAAATCAACATCAGAGCCTTGAGTGATCAGAGTCTTGATGTTATCAGAGTTTGCTGTATCAGAGTGTTGCAGCAAGTGTGCTTCAGCGTGAATAACAGTCAGAGCAGAGTTTGGAGATCAGATCCTCAGTACTTGCAGCGAACAGTACTATCAGAGTCTTCTGAAAAACAATGCTTGAAACTCTTCATACAAAGTCTTCAGCCACGCTTCAGATGCTTCTGTAGCTTGTGCTTCAGATTCTTCTGTAGGCAGCGCTCAGAGTCTTCTAACGAGATGCTTCTGACGCTCAGAGCCTTGTGTAGTTCAATGTTCATATTCATTTTTGCTTTCAGAAGAATATTAAATTTAATATCTGCAACAAAAATACTTGAACAAATTTAGAGTATATAATTTCTTAATACAAAATTTCATTAGTGTTATCATCAAAACATAGAGATATAACTAAGAACCAATCTGTGTTCTAACAATCTCCCCCTTTTTGATGATGACAAAAACATAGGAAATTTTGTCCAATAAAGAGATAAATATAACTCCCCCTGAGATTATGAATCAATCTCCCCCTGAATTGAATACTAAGAAAGAATAGAAACTTCCCTTTTTGCATGAGTATTCTTTTTAGAATCAGAGCTTGATTTGGATGAATGTTTCAGAATCAGAGCCTGATTGGTTAAAACTTGATTTGGGGATCTCAGAGTTACTTTAATGAATTTGTCAGCTTTATCATTATGGTTCTGAAAGACTAAAAATTCATGTTAGTTATGATTTCATATGTCTGAATTCCATTCAGGTAAAGTTTATTTAAATAATCAGAATTTCATTTTCTCCCCCTTTTTGTCATAATCAAAAAGAAACTTTTTAAAGACAAATAAAAGGAAACAGAAAGAAAAGATATAATCATATAACGAAAACATTCATAGATTCATTCATTAAAATATTCAGATAGAAAAGACATTAGATAAGAAATGAAAACAAGTGCCCAAACATCAGATAAAAAACATAAAGCTAAGATTGTTTGGAGAGAAGCATCTTCAAAAGGTTTGTGATCTCAAAAGAAGATTCTTCTTGCTTGGACATCCATTTCTCAATGTTGTCAGTCTTCTGATCTTGCCTTTCCATCTAGGATTTTATCTCAGATTGACCAGCTTCCAGCACAACAATCTTGTCTTCTAAGTCTGGATGCTCTTTCTTAACTTCAAAAGAAGTAGAGGGAGCAGATTCAGAAGCAGGAATAGGAGTAGAGTCAATATCCATTGTAGTTGCAGATTCTGGAGGCATAGATACAGATGGTTTGTCAACAATCATCAGAGCCAAAGGATTGGTTTCTAGAGTGACTTCAGGAGCAGATCCTTCAATAGTCTCATAAGTAGCAGACACTCCAGAAGTTGAAGGTGCATCTTCGAGAAGCAAAGTAGGAGATCTGTTCACATTCCATAGCATGGTTCTGGCAATCTCAGCGAATCTAATCTTCGCATCATCAGAGCAGACACTCTTCAGATTTGAAGCAACAATGTTGAATCTGGAGATGAAGTTATTCCAAATAGCATCAGAGTCATCTGAATTCATGCTTGAGAGGCATCTCTTCTTTACAGAGTCTAAACTCATCCTTATTTCTTTCTTGAAAGTAGCAAATAAAACATCAACATTTAGCCTAGATTTAGGTTTAAGAAAGGCTTCCAGAGTTAATGGTTTGGATTGATCTGTTGGGGGTGGTATGGTAAAGGTTGGGATAATGAACAAAGGACGAGGATATGGTGGTTTTGATTGAGCAGGAATGAGGCGAAAGAATGATTTTATTCTGCGTATGGATGGAATAATAGTTCTGGGATTAAAAGAATATGGAATGAAAGCAGATTTCCTTGGTTTTATCACAAAGTGTTTGAGTTTTAAACCAGAGGGAAGGGGATCAGATGGTAAAGGTTTCAAGGATGCAAGAGAACAAAATCAGATGATCTTGGTTCATAGCCATGAAGAGATGGTGGTGAGTTACCTTTAGGGTGTACATCAAATTCAGATGATTCAGATGAATGACATAATGTGGAAGAAATGTCAAAGAGAGTTTTGAGGGGTTGGATGTCCAGAATATCTGAATCAGGTATGAAAGGTTCAGAGGGTTGGATAGGTTCTGGTTCAGGAATTTCTGGTTGAGGAATTTCTGGTTGAGGAACAGAAGATAAAATTTCTTCTGGTTCTGTTTTTTGGGGTTCTGGTTGTTGTGATGTTGGTTTTTCTAGTGGTGTTTGATCTTGAGGTTCAGATTGTTTTGGTTTAGAGGTTTTTGGTTGTTCAGATTGTTCAGAAGTTATGGGTTTACTATTTGTTGATGGTTCAGATGATTGAAACAATGTGATGTCAGATGCAGTTTGTTTAGAAGATGGATGTGGTTGTATAGATGATTGAGATGGTACAAAAGTGGTTTGAGTTTGAGAAGATGGGGGTTCAGGAGCAGAGCTAATTGTTGATGATTCTATTGCAATTTCAGAAATAATAGGTAAGGATGATTTAGTACATGTTTTCTTAATGCGTTTGATAGAAGCAGAAGGAGCTTCTCCAGAAGCTTTTCTTTTCTTCTTCTTCTGAGGTTCTTCATAAGTTTTCTGCTTTTTCTGTTGCGTGCCTGCAGCTTCTTCTTATTCTAAAGCCTGTTTTCTTTGCCTCTTATGTTCCTCATAGAGATCTAGCATAAGTTCAAGGTTTAGAAATCCTTCTGGAACTGGAATTCCTTGTTCCATACATGAGCCAACATACTTGATCAGAACTTCCTTAGGTTCTTCTGCATAAAATATTGGAAAATTATCTACAAGAATTCTTCATTTGCTTACTTCTTCTGTATTGAGTTTGTCAGGAACAGAAGTAAGTTCATCTATTACTTTCAGCCTATGTAAACTTTTAGCATTCAGAACTTTCCAAGAATGGATGTAAGTTCTTCTTTCAGTCCAGCCACATGCAGACGCGCCACCAGACCATTCTCTGTCAAAATGTCTGAAATCAAACTTCCACAAGGGATCCAATTTCTACCATTTGCTTGTTTTGCCTTCATGTCTTCTCTGGATGCCTTAACATGATTCCACAGATGAGAGAAGAGTAGATGAGGCAGATCTACCTTTGTGCTCTGGCTAAGACAGAACATGAAGTAAAGCTGATCATTATTCACATAGTCAGGAGAGTTTGTAGACTTCCTGTGATGAATGCAACCCATGAAGATTTTAGCCCAGATCTTGTAATTTGGCTTCAAATCTTTGAACTTGTTAGAGGGTTCTCCAGAAGCAATCACCTCTTCATAAACAGCTTCCATATTGACACGCCCAGTTAAACGAGAAACTACATTAGTTTCTTCATATCCTATGAGTTTCCTTATAAGATCCTCAGTAATCACAATTTCTTTTCACAGAACAGATGACACAATGAACTTGGGATATGCATTAGCATGAATCCAAAATTCTTTTACCAAAACTGGATAAAATGGCCCAAACAGTCTATCAAAATACTTTGTCCATCCTTGAGCATCAATGATAGAACGAAGAT
The DNA here is from genome assembly GCA_963859935.3 of Lathyrus sativus. Classification (NCBI taxonomy): domain Eukaryota; kingdom Viridiplantae; phylum Streptophyta; class Magnoliopsida; order Fabales; family Fabaceae; genus Lathyrus; species Lathyrus sativus. The sequence continues at coordinate 591,771,474 of OZ012741.1, read as the reverse complement.
TAAACCATTTGCAGCTAATGAAGCAAAATCCACCAAGGATTCACACAAAACTTCCAGTTTCTCAATAGGTGAGAGATTTGTTCTAACAGGTTCCTTGAAAGGAACAACACCCAGATTAGAAGATGATACAGCTACCATGGTAGATTAGAACTGAGCAGAGGTTGATGAAGAAGTAGCCATTGTTGAAGAAGTTGAAGGTTTAGGGTTACGAACAGCTTTGGGTTTGGGAGAGAGATGAAAACAATGGAACAAGCAGAAATGCATACAAGTGTTTGTGAGAGTGAAAAGTGTGAAATGTTGTGAGTTGTGGAATTTATAGAGAAAAATTAGGGCACACAAAAGTCACACATTCAGCATGTTCTCATTTAGCATTTAATGGCATTTAATAAAAAGAAAAATAATCATTTCAAGCATTAATGATTCTAACAATTTGGGGGGAAAACGAGAAACCAAATATTCAAACAGTACCTCAAACGTCTTTTCAGTATTGTGCACTCCATCTTTTCAGATTCTGAGTTGCACGTGTTTGCTTGCATGTGCTTCTGAAAACTCTTTGAGAAATGAAACGTTAGCCAACGTTCAGATCCTCTGAGACTTGTCAGTTCAGATACACACAAAAATAATAATTCAAGAATTTAAATAAATGACAGATGTAATACTTCAAAGTTTTAAACATTTTACATCTGAGAAATCTGCTTCTGATAAATATTATTCTGGACAGAATTCCATACCAATATTTTTCAGAATAAACTTAAACCTATCTTCAGCAAGGGGTTTTGTGAAAATATCAACCCATTGATGGTCTGTATCAACAAAGTTTAAGCTTAAAATACCCTTCTGAATATAGTCTCTAATGAAGTGATGTTTAATTTCTATATGCTTAGCTTTAGAGTGTAAAATTGGATTTTTAGACAAGCATATAGAAGAAGTATTATCACAGAATATAGAAATATTACTCTCAAAGATCTGATAATCTTCTAGTTGACTCTTCATCCAGAGCATTTGTGTGCTACATCCAGCAGCAGCAATATATTCTGCTTTTGTAGTTGATAGAGCAATTGTAGGTTATTTCTTGCTGTACCAGGAGATTAAATTACTTCCCAGAAATTGGCAACTTCCAGAAGTACTTTTTCTTTCAACTCTGTCTTCAGCGTAATCAGCATCACAGAATCCAACTAGTTTAAAATCATCAGATTTTCTGTAACACAAACCCACATTAGTAGTACCTTTCAGATACCTTAGAATCCTCTTAACAACTGTTAAGTGTGATTCTCTAGGATCTGATTGGAATCTAGCACACAAACATACATTAAATAAAATGTCAGGTCTAGAAGCAGTTAAGTATAGAAGAGATCCAATCATACCTCTGTAGAGTTTTTGATCTAATTTCTTACTTACCTCTTCCTTACCAAGAGTGCTTGTTGGATGCATTGGAGTCTTTGCTAACTTACTATCAGTCATGTTGAACTTCTTCAGAAGCTCTTTTACATATTTAGTCTGATGAATGTAAGTGCAATCTGGAGTTTGGTTGACTTGAATTCCCAGAAAGAATCTCAATTCTCCCATCATGCTCATCTCAAATTCAGCCTGCATACATTGAGCAAACTCCTTTCCAAGCATAATATTGGTAGATCCAAATATAATATCATCTACATATATTTGACAAATTAATAGATCTTTCTTAAATGTTTTACAGAAGAGAGTTGTGTCCACTTTGCCTCTGATAAAATTTTTCTCCAGAAGAAAATTACTTAATCTCTCATACCAAGCTCTGGGAGCTTGTTTTAAACCATAAAGAGATTTCTTTAGTTTAAAAACATGTTCTGGAAATTTATCACTTTCAAAACCAGGAGGTTGACGAACATAGACTTCCTCTTCTATAATCCCATTTAAGAAGGCATTCTTAACATCCATCTGATATATAGTGATGTTATTTTGTGCAGCAAAAGAAATGAGTAGGCGTATAGATTCTAACCTGGCCACAGGAGCATAAGTCTCTGTGTAGTCAATTCCTTCTTGCCTACTATACCCTTGAGCAATTAGTCTTGCCTTGTTTCTTACAACTTCTCCTTGCTCATTAAGTTTGTTTCTGAAGACCCATTTGGTTCCAATAATATTGAATCCTTTTGGTCTTGGTACTAGATCCCAAACGTCATTTCTGGTGAATTGATTTAGCTCATCTTGCATTGCAAGAATCCAATCATTGTCTTCCAGAGCTTCATCAACAGAAGTTGGTTCAATGATAGACACCAACCCAAAAAGTGACATTGCAGATGATTTGAGGAAAGACCTTGTTCTTATAGGGTCATCATTCTTTCCAATTATCACATCCTCTGGGTGAGAGGCCTTGATTCTGGAAGATGATCCTTTAACATTAGGTTCTTCAGAAATATTCAAATTGTTCATCTGAGCAGCCAATGGAGTTGCATCTGGCGTTGCTTCTGGTTCTTTCATTTGAGCCTTTTTTGCCTCTGAGACTTCAGAGTCTGTGAGAATGACTTCTCTATCTGCAGAATTATCAAGCTGCTTTGGCTTTTGATTGCCAAGCTTATCATCAAATCTAACATGTATAGATTCCTCCACAATCTGTGTCTCAGTGTTGTATACTCTGTAGCCTTTAGAGCGTTTAGAATAGCCAAGCATGAAACACTTATGTGCTTTAGAATCAAATTTGTTCAGATTCTATTTAGTATTCAACTTAAAACATACACATCTAAAAGGATGAAAATAAGCAATGTTGGGCTTTCTATTCCTCCACAATTCATAGGGAGTCTTCTCCAGAAGAGGTCGTACAGACACTCTGTTCTGAATATAGCAAGCTGGGTTTATTGCTTCTGCCCAAAAATGCTTTGCCTGATTAGTCTCGTTGATCATGGTTCTTGCCATTTCTTGCAATGTTCTATTTTTCCTCTCTACAACTCCAGTCTGTCGTGGAGTTCTAGGGCAGGAGAAATCATGAGCAATGCCATTTTCATTAAAATATTTTTCAAAATATTTGTTTTCAAATTCGCCTCCATGATCACTTCTGACTTTAACAATTTTAAAATCTTTTTCATTCTGGACTTGTTTGCAGAAGTCAAAGAACATATAATGTGACTCATCCTTGTGTTTTAGGAATTTCACCCACGTCCATCTGCTGTAGTCATCAACAATGACTAATCCATACTTCTTGCCTCTGATGGATGCAGTTTTCACTGGTCCAAACAGATCAATATGAAGTAACTCTAATGGTCTTGAGGTTGAAACAACATTTTTAGTTTTAAAAGAAGATTTTGAAAATTTTCCTTTTTGACATGCTTCACAAAAAGCATCTGAGTTGAACTTCAACTTAGGAAGTCCTCTGACCAGATTGAGTTTATTAATCTGAGATATACGTCTCATATTAATATGTCCCAATCTTTTGTGCCAGACCCATTGCTCATCATTAACAGACATAAGGCATTTTACGTTTTGAACCTTAATTTCTGAAAGATTGATTTTGTAAATATTGTTCTTCCTCTTTCCATTAAATAAGATTGAGCCATCTTTTTGACTGACAGCTTTGTAACATTTTTTATTAAAGATTATGTCATAACCATTGTCACTTAATTGAATTATGGACAATAGATTATGTTTTAATCCTTCTACAAGTAAAACATTAGATATAGAGGGAAGGTTACCATTTCCAATAGTACCAGAGCCAATTATCCTGCCCTTCTTATTCCCTCCAAACTTGACGTCTCCTCCAGATTTAAGCTCCAGGCTTTGGAACATAAACCTTTCTCCCGTCATGTGACGTGAGCAGCCAGAGTCCAGGTACCATGATTGGCCTCTTGACTTTGCTGCTAAATACATCTGCAACAGATATTATCTTATCCTTAGGTACCCAGATCTTTTTGGGTCCTTTTGGGTTAGTTTCCTTAAAAGTTTGTCTGAACTTATGTCTTTTTACAACAGGTTTGTTTTGTCTAACTTTCGATTTAAACACAAGAATGTTTTGATCAGAACGTGTGTGTTTAATATCATTCAGATGACCAAACTTAAAATGAGAATATAAGGGAGTCTTCTTAATGATAAGTTTATCAGCAGGTATTGGATTTAAATCCTTTCCAGAGGAAGATTCATATCCAATTCCCTTCATGTTGTTTCTGCTAACTCCATAGATCATTGAAGGCATCTTGCTTCTATCTATGCTTCTAGCCAAAAACTTCTGAAAACTATAGTCATATTCTTCTAAAATATTTTTACATTTTGAATTAGTTTCAGATTCAGAGTCTTGTTGAGCTTTTTCAAAATTGTTTTTCATTTTCAAATTGTTTTCTTTGAGCTCAGCAACTTCTGACTTTAACAGACTATTCTTAGATTCAAGATTGCATTCAAGCTTCTTGCACTTGAGTTTAATCTGGTTATAGTTTTTCAGAACTTCTGATAAAACCTCAATAAGTTCTTCCCTAGAGAGATCAGAAAGTACCTCTTCTGAGTCAGATTTAGAATCAGATTCAGATCTAGATGTTACTTCATCCTGATCTTCCACGCCTGCCATTAGTGCCACGTTTGCACATTCTTCTTCTGACTCTGATGAAGATTCAGATGCATCTGAATCATCCCAAGTTGCCATCAGAACTTTATTTTTATGCTCAGGCTTCTTTCTTGGCTTCTCCTTCTGAAGCTTTGGGCATTCATTCTTGTAGTGCCCAGGTTCCTTGCATTCATAGCAGACAACCTCTTTCTTTCCAGATCTTTTGTGTCCAGAAGACTCTTTGTGTTGATCTGGTTTCTTGAAGTTCTTGAACTTCCTCTGTTTAAGCTTCCAGAGTTTTTTGATCCTTCTGGACAACAGGGACAATTCATCTTCTTCAGAAGAAGAATATTCTTCAAAACTTTCTTCTAAAACCTGCAAAGCTTTGGCAGATTTGTTAGACTTTAAAGCAATAGACTTACCTTTTTTCTGGGGTTCGTCTTCCTCTAATTCAATCTCATGACTCCTCAGAGAGTTGATTAGTTCCTCCAATGTGATCTTGTTCAGATCCTTAGTTAGCTTCAGAGCAGTGACCATTGGTCTCCATCTGATTGGAAAACTTCTGATGATCTTTTTAACATGATCTGCAGTAGGGTAACCCTTGTCCAGAACTTTCAAGCCAGCTGTGAGAATCGGGAATCTAGAGAACATAACTTCTATAGATTCTGATTCCTCCATTTTGAAGGCTTCATATTTCTGGATCAACTCTAGAGCCTTAGCCTCCTTGACTTGAGAATTCCCTTCATGAGTCATCTTCAAATATTTAAACATACCAAATGTTGTTTCTCTGTTAGTAATCTTCTCATACTCAGTATGAGATATAGCATTTAGAAGTATGGTTCTAGCTTTATGATGATTCCTGAATTCTCTCTTCTGAGCTTCAGTCATAGATTTTCTGTCTATCTTTTTGCCATCCCCATCAGTGGGGTGAACATAGCCATCAATAACAAAATCCCAAAGGTCAGCATCATATCCTAGAAAGAAACTTTCAATTCTGTCTTTCCAGTAGTCAAACTTTTCCCCATCAAACATAGGGGGTTTAGTGCTGATTCTATATCTGTCTTCATATTTGTTGTTGTTGGATGTTGAAGCTTCAGCCATAATGTATCAACCAAAATATATCAAGAGTTTTCTCAACTGGATCTTTTCTGTTCACGGTGAAGTGATAGCACACACAGAACCAGGCTCTGATACCAACTGAAGGTGAGAAAATACATAGAAGGGGGGGTGGGGGGCGTTGAATAAGGGTTTTCAAACAAAATATGGCAATAAAAACACAATGATTTTTATCCTGGTTCGTTGAACTCAACTAATCCAGTCCACCCTATCAAGAGTGATTTGCCTTTCTCCACAAGGACTTAATCCACTATAATCAAACAGATTACAATGTCAACCACTAAGAACAACTGTCTTAGTCTTCTTAAGAACTACTGACCACAACTTGGTCTTCTTAAGGAACTTTTACAATCAAATGTAAACTAAACAAGTGTTTAAAATGCTTCTAAGAAAGCTATATCACAACGGTGATTTATACACTTAAGATTAAGAACGAGTTAAACTATTCAACAAAGAAATATAATTTGTATGAGAGCTTTGAGAGAGTTTTCAATAGATTAGTCAATATTCGTCAATTTTCGTCAACTATAGAAAGTTGTTGAAGGCTTGCTTTTATAGACCAAGATGTTCGAGACGTTGCAAGCTTGAAGACCGTGTACTGCAAAGTAGATGTAGCCTTTTGTCTTCACATGACTTGACCTTTCCTAGAAGTAGAACATTCAGAGAAATCCTTTTTGCCTAAGTTCTTGTGTCTAGCATAAAAGAGGAAAGAGTCGTTTTGGAATATTCCAACAGATATATCTTTGAATAATCTTCTTCAACAAGCTTCTATCTCATAGAAATCAACATCAGAGCCTTGAGTGATCAGAGTCTTGATGTTATCAAAATTTGTTGTATCAGAGTGTTGCAGCAAGTGTGCTTCAGCGTGAATAACAGTCAGAGCAGAGTTTGGAGATCAGATCCTCAGTACTTGCAGCGAACAGTACTATCAGAGTCTTCTGAAAAACAATGCTTGAAACTCTTCATACAAAGTCTTCAGCCACGCTTCAGATGCTTCTGTAGCTTGTGCTTCAGATTCTTCTGTAGGCAGCGCTCAGAGTCGTCTAACGAGATGCTTCTGACGCTCAGAGCCTTGCGTAGTTCAATGTTCATATTCATTTTTGCTTTCAGAAGAATATTAAATTTAATATCTACAACAAAAATACTTGAACAAATTTAGAGTATATAATTTCTTAATACAAAATTTCATTAGTGTTATCATCAAAACATAGAGATATAACTAAGAACCAATCTGTGTTCTAACAGTCATTACTGGTAGTGATCAGCAGGGAACACTCCAGTTGAAACAATATCTCTCGAAACAATTTCAAACAAAAGATCTTGGTAAACTCCGCTATTTCTTGGGTATTTAAGCAACTCAATCTAAAGATGGTTTGGTGATTTCTCAACGGAAATATGCTATGGGTATTTTGGAAGAAACATGTTTGTTAAATGCTAAACCAGTTGATACTCCTATGGATCCAAGTATTAAACTACGACCCAATCAAGGGGAGCATCTATCTAACTCGGGAAGGTATATGAGATTGGTTGAAAAGTTGAATTATCTCATAGTCACTCGTCCGTACATACCTTTTGCAGTCATTGTGTTAAGTCAGTTCTTAAATTCCCCTTGTCAAGAACACATGAATGTTGTTATCCGGATTCTGAGATACATCAAATGTGCTCCAGAAAAAGGTCTTGTGTATGAGGATAAAATACATACCCATATGATTGGATACTCCGATGTTGATTGGGCAGGGTCACCCATTGATAAACGATCCACCTATGGGTATTATATACTTGTTAAAGGAAACCTAATATCCTGAAAAAGTAAGAAACAAAATGTAGTTGCAAGGTTAAGCGTTGAGGCAGAGTATATGGCCACGGAAATGGCAACATGTGAACTTATTTAGTTAAAACATTGCTCAAGGAACTTCAAATTGAAGAAGCAAGACCAATGACACTTATTTGTGATAATCAAGCTGCATTGGACATTGCATCAAATCTAGTCTTCCATGAGAGGACCAAACATGTTGAGATAGACTATCACTTTGTCAGAGAGAAGATCGAGTCAGGTGACATCGTCACAAGCTTTGTCAACTCTAATGATCAATTGACAGACGTGTTTACAAAATCCTTGCGAAGTCCCTAAAATAATTATATATGTAACAAGCTTGGTGCATTTGACTTATATGCTCAAGCTTGAGGGGGAATGTTGATATTTGTAAATATAGCGTTAAGAATATTTGTATATAAAATAGTCTCACATCGACTATATCATGTAATTAGTTGTAATCTCTCTATATATAATAATGTCTCCGTAGTACTTTTCAAAACACACGGTTTATTCAAATGTCTCTTAGTCTCTTATATTCAAATGTCTCTTAGTCTCTTATATTCAAATGTCTCTTAGTCTGGAAAAAAACCGATTTTTTTCTAAATTAAAATACCAATTTTTTAAAAAATACAAAAAGTCGAATTTTCCCAAAAAAAACCCGATTTTTTCGAAAAAAGAACCGATTTTTTTTCAACAATTAAAAAATTGATTTTTTAACAAACACAAAAAGTCGATTTTTCCCAAAAATAAATTGATTTTTTTCGAAAATACAAAAAATCAGTTAAAGACAAAAAATAAAATTTTCGAAAATAAAATAATGTCGAATTTAAAAAAAAATAGTTGGATGGATGGATATACATCCATGAAAAATATGTTAATGGATGGATTTGATGAATTTTATTCTTAACTGATGGATTGGATTGGATAATTTTAAGAAAATTTTAGTGGATTATTAATGGACTAATTGATTGTTTTGATCCATTCATTAACAATCTAATCCATATTCATCAAATTCATCTATTTTGCCACCCCTAGTGAAAGGTGCGTAATCATATTAAATAAATATGTCATTTATATGATGTTTTAAATTTATGTAAAATATGTTGAAAATAATATTTATTTATGTCAAGTGTAACATATGGAATAAATTTATATATGCATGTGTCGTGGTGAGAATTGGATGTCAAATTATTAATTAATTTGAATCTTAATTCATTTAGTTCACCACCGGTCTTTAATTTGTCCAAAGGAAGGGAAAAAGATCGAATTACCCACAATGCAATGCAAATGCAAAAGTTAGAGAGTTTAGGTTCGGGGGTTGGTTAAACTTAGAGAAGGTACTAGCATCCTAAGTTTCTGTAGTACTCTATAGGAACCTCTTGTTTTAATGTGTTTATTTCTAAGGGTTATCTGCTTAAGGATAAAAGACCTAGTGGTTTATTTCTAAGTATACTCGCCAAGACGTCGCATCTTGTGCCTACATATCCTGACGGAAATGGAATCAGAGTATTTGTAGTTCCCCTAAAGGGTTTGAGGAACTCTTTGATTGTTGATCAAAGTTCCAAAGGGATAAGGGTTTGTTGATTGATTGATTCTAGGAGAAAAAATGAGTCGTCATCTCGAGGGAGAACACTCAACTTAACCAGCACAACTTGTAGGAGATGGTCTTTGCATTGTCTTGAGAGAAAGGCTCAAACACTCGGAATTGTCAACGAGTATGCCACTATCTCCCTCAAGCGGAAAAGATCTTATATCTCGTGATTTGTGTTATGGGGCAGGAGATTTATTTCTCGACTGTCAATATGACTAACATCTTATTCTCTATTGGAGAATAGTTTAATAATAGTTGATTGAGTTGTTTAAATATTGTTCATCTAAGTTGTAAAATAAAAAGGTCCTCCTTATGGGGTAGGATCTAAACTTAAGCGATCAACTTGAAAAGAATCAAGGATCGAGTGGGGGAAAATGGTGCAAGATGAGATGCATGCGCACAAGTATTAAGTCATGCGCAGATTCTTCCTTTGGACATAATATAATGCGATAAAAATAAATAACGGTGAAGTAAAATCTATACAGACAGATAAGAGTGCTAAAACATACAAGTGGGGAGGCGTGAATATTCGAATGGAATCGGAGCGGAGACGTACGGAATCGTGCGCGCGTTGATTAATTTATGAGTGAGGTTAATAAAAGTTAAATTATCTTGGTGGGATTGATTTTAGGAAGGTTCAAATAATTATTAGTTTTTTTTAAAAGTTAGTGTGGATTAATTAGGTTCTAATTAGTTCATTTTGAATAAAAGGAGTTTAAAAATATCTAAAAGGTTTTTATTTTTATCTTATTAAATATAAAAAATTAAATTAAATGTGAAATGGTTTATTTTAATTAAAAGTTGGGTTGTGGTTATTAGATAGAAAAAAGTTAATTCAATTAAGAAAAGGTTTTTATAAAAATGTTCTCTTTTTTAGTTACCAACAAGTACAATGTGAATTATAAAAAAGGTTGAACAAAATATTATTATTAATAAAACAAATAGATTTAGGTTTGATAAGTTAAAAAGGGTAATTTAATAAATGAGTTATTTATTAGATTAAAAGGGGTTACTAGTTGTGTTGTTACAAAAAGCTAATTAAAATGATTAGATTAGAATGGTTAATTAAAATACCAATAATAATGAAAAAAGTTATTATTAAATTAACTAAAAAACAGATTAAAGGTTTTTTAAATAAAAGGTTATTAGGTTTTTTTAATTAAAAAAAAATTGATTATAAGGGTTAATTAATTAAATAAAAAAGTTTATGATTATACTAAATAAAATGCAGATTAGTGGTTTTAAAAGAGGATTAATGGGCGATGGATTATATGCGATGCGCAAATGTGGGCTTATGGTGGGGTTACGCGGGTGTGGGGCATGTGATCAGATCAGGGATGGATCAGACGGTCGTGATCGTGCGGTGCGTGGTAGTTACGGTGTGCATATGATAATACATTACAACATTAAACAAAATTAAAGTATAGAAAACCCTAAAAAATGGGATCCCTCCTCTTCTCTACCCTCATGTCGACGTTCCTCTTTCTCTTTTCCCCTTCTCTCCTTCTTTCTTCTTTCCTCCATCGTCTTCTTGCCTTCAATTTCTTCGCCTCTTACTTTTTTCGTTTTTCTCCGCTTCATTCACTTTATCACTGCCTCCTCAAAACCGTTTTTAGGGTTTTCCTGAAACTCAAAACAAAGACAAACAACAACATGCAGAATCAAGCCAAATAAATGTCCGTGAATCAAAGTGTATTAGATAGAGAACGAGTTTACCAATTTGAAGAGGTGTTGGCGTGGAGGACGGCGATGGCGATCTGAGGTTCATAATGGAGTTATTCTAGGGTTTCGCGGAGGCTCGAGAGTTTGGAGGGGACTCTGGTGATGTGTGTTATTCGCGGTGGAGGTTCCAAGAGGATAACTTTCTTCTAACTTCCTCCTTTGTGAAATTTAGGGTTTCGATTTGGGGTTTTTTGTGGTTTATGTGATTGCTGTTTGTGAATGGATCCCCCTCTTCCTCTTAATTCTAAATCCTCTTATAGGCTTTAATCCATGATTATCATTAAAGCAATACTAAATATGTATGGACATGTTTTGTCCGGTTTTTGAAAGTTGTTGATTTGTCCCAATACTGTCTTGGAATATTATTGATGCCATGAAATTAATTTCTATTTCGGGAGGTTGCTTGATCTTGATATTCCAAGTTGGTCTGATTTTCATGAATGCATGATTCATTTGGTTAAAAAATGATCTGCTGGTTTTTACGATGGGTGCTTGTCTGTTCGGAAATCAAAGTTATCTTTCGGGTTTCATTTTTTTGAACCGCATTGACATTTCTTCTTCTTTTTTCAGGAAACCGCCTAAGTTCAGAAGTTGCCGGTCTAATACTGTCGAGAAAGAGTTTCGTGTTTGGTGGTGATGACATAATAGTCTGAACCAGGAGGGCTTGAACTCATTGTTGTTGCCTTTGATATTGTTGGTGTCTTATGACGCTAATGTTGACGGTTGTTCGAAAGTTTCTTTGTCCAAAACTGTTTTTCTTTGATGTTTGGTAGGAGGCTGGCGAAGACTTCGGTTGTTGCCCTTCTGGCTGCTCGAGGTCGCCCGGTGATGATTCGAAACCTGAAGGCTGAACCTAATTCATCTCTTCTCAATTCTAAACCTCAATTTATTTCTTTAACGACATTCTGATTATCGGTTGTGTTTTGCAGGTGAAGTACAAGTTATCATTTTTAGTAATTGACACGCTTGGAGTCTTCATGAAGCGTATTCAAGGTTCTTAGAATTCAATGGGTCAACTTCTGATTTGGAAGATTGGCAAAAGTGGGAGACTCTTCTTACAACATCTTAGTTACAAACCTCGTGGACTATTACTTTGGCAACGGTCCGAAATAGTCAAAAGGAATTTGTAATGTTTTCCAAGTTTTAAAGTCTTAGAGCTTCTGAGTGTTTAAGGCAATGTAATAGGAAAAAGTTTGTAAAGAGACAAAAATCAATTATTGGATGAAGCAAGGTTTCTCTTGAATTTCAAATTAATTTCAATTCCACTTATGAAAACCTGAAAACCCGATTCCTTGATGTCTTGTATTGTACAATAAATTACTCATGGTGACACCACGTCAAATTCAAACATATTGTTCTTCTTTTGAAAAGAACTTGAAGTCTTCACGTGATTCAATATAAAACACGGTCTTGAACTCTAACTTGGCTTGATTGTATTTCCACCTTAAATTGATGATAGATTTTAATGACTCTTTGACTTGAAAGCCCAACTTGGAATTTGAGTTTTAGAAATAAGATTCGGATGTAGGTCACATGAAAAAGTATTTAAAATGATGAATCCTTCACGTGAGTTACCTCTTGTCAAAGTCATATATTTGCGATAATGAAATTTGTCGAAAACACAGCTTAATAAACCTTGAACCTTAAGTGGACCAATTCAAATTCGAAATTCTCTAAGCCCAGTGACGTAGAAGTTCTTGTATTATAAAAGGTAGTGATAGTAATTACTCCGCATTATACCATTATAAACAAATTGGCAATGAACTCCAACAGTGGATTTGATCAGAATTCTTAAGCGGGATATGCCTTAGCTTCATTAAAAACTCTTGTGATGATAAACCATGCCTTAGGGTTGAGGCGTTTGGACGACGGCCATCATGGCCATGCTGTTAAGTCCACCTTTTATCATATCTTTACGGAACACCTACGACGGTATCCAAAATAAATCTTTAAATTCAATGCTTCAAACCAACTGAAAGAAAGCCCGACTGACACCTCAATGGAAAACCTTGAATTAGAAAGGTTGCGCCTTGAAATGCTTGATGGCTAGGAATTTACTGGAGAGTACTGCACTCACATAAGCTGGTTAGTAGCAATAAACATACATATAAAAAGTAAAATAAAACAAGCAAGAAAAAACAAGGAGACGGGATCTTATGGTCAAAATTTTGGGTGTGACAACATGATTTATAAATTATTCAAGTATGAGAATTTGAATAATTAAGAATATGTTTGGTTTATGGTGTATACTTGAATATAAAATACATGTTAAATATTATTTTTGGTTCAAGTAATTTTTTTTAATTAATAATGCATAAATTTTAGATAAAATAATTCGGTGGAAAAAAATCATGAATTTGAACGTATGGTGCATGTATTGGTAACATGAAATGATGTAAATAAAATGTTAGAAATATCAAGGACATGTTTAAATTGTAATTTAATTTTTGCAAGAATGATGTAAATAAAATGAAAGTATTATTTTTATTCATCCTAATATTAAAAGTAATTTTGACATATTTTAAGTTATTGTAAGTTGACAAATATTTATAGAGAAAAGTTATAGAAAATATTAATGATGTGAATCCATTGTTTACTTTGTATTGTGATTTTTATTTAGATATACCATAGAACATTGTTAAATATGAAACATGAATTTATCACATAAAATTTGTTATGCATATTAGTTATGCAAGAAATTGTTTATTTTTAAAAGAATAGAAATGAATTATACAGTGTTGTGTTAATATGGAGTTTACGAGTTACATGTTTAAATTCACTTCATGAAATAAATGCTAGTCATGACAAATTTGTTTGATCGTGGTTGACGATTGCTATAAATGCTTAATGAATTAAATATATTTCAGATATATTTAAGTGGAAGTAAAACTTCAAATTAAAAAAGTTAGCAAATAAAGAATGACATAAAATGTGTGTATATGACAAAATAAATGAAAAAAGTGTCATGATGATAGTTTATCGAAACTATCAAGAATATAAAACATATGTTGTATATGGAAATTGTACTAATATGAAAAAAGTGTTATGATTTGATGATAGATAATAAATACTATCAAGAGTATATAAAGTAATAATATGCATGCTTAGTTGAAAAAATTGAATATTCGTAATTTATTAAAGTTTTGAAAAATCTTACAATTCTTTGACGAAAGGATTGACAAAGATATTATGTTTTTGGATATAATTGAATACAATGAAGACATCATTAGCGATGTGGAACAACCTCGTATCTAATTAATCATCAACAGTGGAAACTCAACTCACACTTAATTAATGTTAAGTCTTGAGTTTAATGATGAAAGTACATTATTAGAGTGATTGAAGTACTTAATGATAGATACATCACAAGGGGTAAAAGTACTTGGACCATAAGAATAAGTGTGGTAGGATGAGGTTTTCCTCTTAATAGACATATATCATATGTTTGTTAGAATACATAATTATGGGTGTATTTCTGATATATTCTAGCTATATGAGAATGAAGTGGTGCCGCTTCATAGAGTTCAATGGCTTGACTCTTAAATTCTAATGAAAAGTATATGAGACACAAGGCCTTATTAAATGTGTCATATTAATAATTCGATCAATGGTACCGAGATTTCATGTGTGAGTTATGCACGCTTGTTCTAATGAATAATTAGTTCAAAACTTGTCTACCAATCTATTTGGGGATGAGTGAAAACTGAACTTACTAAGTATTGGCTTAAATCGTAAGATAGCTTTATCTAAAACCATGAAATTTACTGAAAAATGAATTTAGATATATTTTGAAAATGGTGGAGGATTGTTGGAGAAATTTCCAAAATATTAAATTGATAAATAATAATAGTTAAATTAACAAAAAAAATTGCCAAAAGTTGCAACTATCTAGAATAAACCCAGAGACCCTATAATGGTTGGGTGCATGGTCAAAAGGTGCAACCACCAGATTAACATGACTTTTCATACAAAAGTTTGTTGCTATTGATATACAATGGTTCATGAATGGTCATGTTGAAATCAAATAAAACATTGTTTCTCCACACCAAGCGGTACAAGTTTTTTTATAAATAGAGATACTTGCCAACCATAAAAGATATATGAAAATAATATATTTCAGAGGCAAAATTTATATCTAAGTCATTTATTTATTTCTCTTGTGCACGAGAATAAATGAGAAAACTTTATTCAGTAAAATATCATTAATCGATATGCTTAATGTGAATGTGCGATTCATGTTAAGGTTTCCAAAGTATCCTGAAGGGAATTCGCCGATTAACCCTTTTGCATCCAATTTGCATAAATTGGTGGAGACGAATCGAACCTAAAGCTTTGTGTAAACACATGCTTTGGAATTATTTTGTGCAACTTTCATCGTATCGTCTTCATCATCTTCTTCTTGTTCATGTTTTGCAGAAGACTCCCAACACATGATCTAACAGAAAATCCAGCAACGTAAATGCATGTGAAAAACACAACTTCTATAGCATACCACTTTGGTAAATCACCAGTTGTTCCAAACTTAGCACCAATTGAAATTGCAACTACAACCTTCAAAACATTAAAAAACATTGAATTAATGAAACCTGACAATTAAGCATTTTAACACCGCCATCGAGAAAAAGAGCTTTTCTATGTAGGCAGTTTGTTCTTATTTTTTCAACTCTGTTTACAGTTTTAGTAGTTTTTGAATTTGTTTTATTATAAATTTTTTCATTAGATATGGCGCACCCTGATGTTTTCCCTAAAAATGTTGTGTCTTCGGATGCCAAAGATGTTGTTGTGAATGAGGTAGATGATGTCAACTAATTTAAATATGCACAAGAGTTTGAATTTCGTGACCCCATGCTTCAATGGATTCGTACGTAGGCCTCAAAACTAGGATTTGGTGTGGTAATCGGAAAGTCCGATAATGGTTCGGATAAAAGAGGTGCATTTATGAAACTAACATGCAAAAGAAGTTGGAAATATATACGTCCTCTCCGGAATTTTAAACGAGATGACACTGGTTCAAGAAAACGTGAATGTCCCTTTAAGTTGTATGGTTATATGTTGGAAAATAAAAAATTGAGATTTAATGTCATATGTAGTTTACGTAACCATGACTTGTGTAAAAGTTAGTCGGTCATCCATATGCGTGTTGCCTCATTCCAGAAGAGAAGGAATGCGTTTCAGACATAACATTGAATTTGGTTCAATAGAAAAACATACTTGCAACTTTGAAACGTAAAAGACCCAAAAATATCTTAAATATCAAGTAAGTGTACAATATTTGACACCAATATAACAAGACGCTAAGGGGGATAGAAGTGCAATGCAACAACTATTGAAACTTTTGGATGATAACATTTATGTTTCAAGGTATCGAACGAGTGTGGATGAAACTACAAGAAAATTAGGGTTTTATGACAAAAATCGCGACAATTATTTGATAACTGTCGTAACTCTCCTATAGAGACAGTTGCCACGACAGTTTACACAAACCACCCTTTCATTTTTAAAAAATTAATACATGTCACAACGGTAAAACAACCCTCTCCCCCCAACACGCACGTTACTCCTTTAAAGGCTGAAAAATGTATCACAGGTCACGATGGTAAAACAGTTGTCGCCCCCTAAACCTTTCAAAACGCATGTTACCCCTTGAAAATATGAAAATTTTGTCAAAGGGCATGACGGTTACCTCACCCGCCGTCCCCCTAAAACCTTTGCTCGCGCACAACCAGTGAAGTGAGGCCAAAAATCAAAACATTTTCATTAGAGATGGTTCGTGTTCTAATGTCAAGAGAGGCAACTCCAGCGAATTCATAAAGACAACCCATAATCAATTTGTTAAGACAAACATTTTTCTGCTCATGAAGTTGAGTTGCTAGTTGTATGAATTTTTTGGCTATTTGAATATAGGCAAAACACAAGATGTAGTGATACAACCAAAGGGTGCGTAAAGTGATATGATCATAATAGGAAACTTCATCAGTTTGTTCATGGTGAAATTTGATGTAGGCATTGAAGCCGACATGGTCAATGGTGAAATTAGGCTTGGTCTTGTTCTTGATAATAAGGACGAAAGTATCTCCAATTGGTCGAAGACCAGTGATGGTATCAACTTTGAAAAATGCAGAAGTTCTTATCCCACATGGAAGCCAAAATGTGTTCGTTGAAGATTCTCAAAAACAAAGGGAAATTTTGAGCATGTTGACGTTATACCTTGACATAGTTCTTGACAGCTGAATCAAGTCGAAGATGCCTTGATTTTGCCATGTTTTTCCTTTCTTTTTCTCTATTTTGTTTAACCAATTGATGCAGGTTTCACTATTGGTATTAGGAGGAGAGCGGAAAACATGATTGGTTTGTTCCATGAACCTTAACTCAAAACTCTTCTCTTCAAATACACGAGGTTTACATGAGAGTAGACAAGGAAAAACTTCTTCAATTTATCTGGTTTCATAGATGATCTAGGCAAAGGGTCGAAAAATGCATAAGCGTTATCTGCAATAGATAATGGAATAAGTACCTGAGAAGTCCAAATGACTGATTTTTCTGTCTTCATCGGTGATTCTAGAACATAGGTGTGATCGCTGGTGAAGCTAGGACCCTCAATGTCAACAACATAGGGGATTTGATTTTATTTTTCTACGCCGGAGTTGGAAGAAGATGTCACTTTTGGAGTTTGAGATGAAGAGAAAGTGAAAAGGGGTGTTGCAAAAAGATAATTTTTTAGGGTTATGAAAAAAGTAACATTGTGAAGCGGGAGAGGTTTATGTAAATGTTGGAAAAAAAAACCTTTTCAGCTTTCTCTCTTAAATTAAATGTTGATTGTTGTTTTAAATCATTAGTAATTAATGATATTTCCTTTATTTAATATGATGACCTTGAGAATTAGAGCCATGATGACAGTTACCTACACATTGCAGATGTGGCGGTTGAGTGGTGGCAATCGTGATGGTGATAACTTGTATGTTGCAGACATGGCGATTGAGTGAAGGGTGTCATGATGGAATTTACATGTGCCTGATGGTTTTAATAGTATTATGAGTTTGACTAAAAACACCATCTTTCTGCCGTATTAAAAATAGAATCGAAAGATGACATTTTATGGGGATATTTGTTAGTCTGAGATTTTAGCTTAGCATTTCTACATGAATGTGTGATATAAGATATATAAAAATTTTAAGTGTAGATAACCAAGTCATATGTTCGGCATCAAGTCACAGACTTGACACGTTAACCTTTTCGACAGATGTGTGGTGGTTTGAAGCGGTTCAAGTGCCGAGGACACGTGGGAATAAATCAGAAGACAAAAGTCCATGTAGTAGTATACGTGTCGGATTTTGAAGAGTTAGTTGTTGCTGGTAGTTTATATTATATTTAGTATATAAGTAAATTTCAACTATGTAGTCAGGGGTCGCAATTCATTTGTTCTCTTTAGAACTCATACATCTGATTCTCTGAGATAACAAATTTGTGAGAAATGCATGAACTTATGTTTCATTTTCAATTTCAAACGTTTCGATTGTTTTATTATTGTTTACTTATTTACTTGTTTTTGTTGATTTAAGCACTTTCACTCTGTATCTTTTGTTATTTGCATTTGAAATTCTTTCAGCAGAGTTACATTGTCTCAAACGTTTTTACACAAAGTATCATTTAAGATTTTCAAATTTAATCTTATAAATTAATTAACTCGTGATTGCTTAACAAAAACATCAAATAAATTAGTAATTTTTGAAATATTATTTTTCCTCGTATCATTCAGTCTCTTCTTTCACAGCTAATTTTTAATTTGTATCAACTAATGCTTCCTGAATAGTTAAGCAAACAATAGCAATTTTACAAACATGAATATCTCCCAGAAAATCCAATTCCTCATTAAAATTCTCCCCACCCTGTCCAAAAGGATAATGTTACTGTTGTTACCACTGACTTTCTCAATCAAATTACTTTAAAATCCCTTTCATAATTATTTAATTCTTCAACATCTTCCTCTGATTCTTAAAATGGAATCGCATTATAATTCCTATACGGAAAGGCTTTATTTTCATTCCTTATAAAAAAAATACAATGCTTACCACCTATAACTTTCTGATTCTTTGCTTGCCTTTAACGAGGAATGATCCAATATCATAAACCAAATCAAATTTCTTTCTAAACTTTAGAAAAGAATCTTAAGCCATGTTCTATAAACGTTGTTCTAGGTGTCCAATTAAATAAATAATCACACAAGAGTTTCTTCATAGGTAACAACTGTATGTTTATTGATCACAACACAAATATTTATACATATAAGTCTAACATTCAGATTTTCTTTTTTCTTGCAAGCCTTTCTTTATTAATATTTTGAAAAAACCATGGAAGCGTTGGGTGTAATCTGGGAAATTGCTAAAAGTTTGTTCAGTTGCACAAAAGCACAAGCTGCCTATGTTTATAAGCTGCAGGAGAATCTGGAATCATTGATGGAAAAATGGGAAGATCTTGAAAACAAGAAAAAGGATGTGCAAACAGAAATTGATAGAGCTGAGAGCACAGGAGTCATGAAAAGATCAAATGAAGTGATTGGTTGGCTACATGAATTTCAAAATTTTGAAGAGGTATTTTTCATACTAGCTTTTCTTTATTTGACTTTACTCTACATCATATTGAATTTCAAGTTTCGAAACTGAAAAATATAGCTCCGTGTCAACTCAACTAGTTACATATATTTCTTCGAACATAATGACATTTTTCTAAATTTTCTACCTACCTCATATGTTCATGACTCTGTATTTCTAACAGAAAATGAAAGATATTCCAAATTCTCAAGAAATTCAAAGTAACCAATGTCTGAATGGTTATTGCGCAAAGAATTGTTTGTCAAGCTACAACTTAGGGAAAAAAGTTGTTAAGAGGCTCAATGAGGTAAACGGCCTGCTTTCTAGAGCTGGTAATCTACAGATTGCTCTGAAGCAACCACCTAAACCTATAGATGAGATGCCTTCTAGTGAGACTATAGGTTTAGACGTTATGGTTCAGAAAGTATGGAATTCTCTTAAGGATGATTCTGTTGGCGTAATTGGTTTATATGGAATGGGTGGTGCTGGGAAAACAACCCTTATGAAAAGAATTCACAATGAATTAGGAACAAGGGATCATAGTTTTGATCTAGTGTTATGGATAGTGGTTTCTAGAGATTGTGATATCAATAAGTTAATGAATGATATCAGCAATAAATTAGGAATTGAGGAAGGTTTTTGGAATAGAAGTACTCAAGACCAAAGAGTATCAAAGATTTATGACCGATTGAAAGGAAAAAGGTTTTTGTTGATGTTAGATGATTTGTGGGAAAAGTTGGAACTAGACACAATAGGAGTTCCAGTTCAGAAAGAAAACAACAAATCAAAAGTAATGTTCACAACACGGTTTGAAGATGTGTGTGGTAAAATGCAAGCTCAAAATAAATTCAAAGTGGAATGTTTATCAGTGAAAGAAGCTTTTGATTTGTTTTGTAACAAAGTAGGTGATGAGACTCTAAAATGCCACACGGAGATCCGAAACATAGCACATGAAATGGCTAAAGAATGTGGAGGATTGCCTCTAGCGTTAATCACTGTGGGAAGTGCCATGGCTGGAGTGGATAGTTTGGAAGCTTGGATGGTTGCGAAAAATAATTTGAGGAGTTCCCCTTGGACTGCCTCAGGTTTAAAGGATAAAGTTTTTGGTATCCTCAAGTTTAGCTACAACAAACTTCCAGATGAGGCACATAAAAGGTGCTTCCTGTACTGCGCATTATACCCAGAAGATTTTGAAATAGGCATTGATGACCTTATTGATCGATGGATCGGTGAGGGATTTCTTTGTAGAGATGATATGAGTATATATGATATGCACATTCAAGGGAAGTCAATTATTGAAAAATTAATACTTTCATGCCTATTAGAGGAGAGTATTGACATCGAATCTTTTCATTATCTTGAGAGGAATAATAGGACAGTTAAGATGCATGATGTGATTAGAGATATGTCACTATGGTTAGCTCGAGATGAAGACGAAAACAAAGACAAAGTTTTAGTTCAGGGGGATGTATTTTCAATTTCAAAAATGGATTCTAAAAGATTGAATGTTGTAGAGAGGATTTCAATAATAACTGCTACAAAATTTTCAGAAAACTACAATCTACCTGCTTGTCCAAATCTCACCACTGTTTGTTTTCGCTTGCATGGGGTTTTCAACACTTCTACTAATCTTTCATCAACAAATTTCCAATCCCTAAAACGTTTGAGAGTGTTGGATTTATCATATACTCGTTATATTGTTCTACTCCCCCCTGAAATAGGTGAGTTAATCAACTTGGAGTTCCTTAACATTTCAGGAACATTTGTTTCTTCGTTTCCCATCGAATTCAAGAAGTTGAAAAATTTGAGGGTATTCCTTATGGATGATATGAAATCCTTTGATGGTCAGGTCAGTCCATTATTGGCGGTGATAGAAAGTCTTGAACAATTAAAAGTGTTTAGATTTAGTAGACTCCACGGCACCGTACAAGAAGATATATCATTACTAGAGAAGCTGGAATCCTTGCCAAAACTGGAGGAACTTGACATCCAATTAACCGGCATCACTAGTATGCAGAGACTATTTAACTCCACCAAATTACGAGGTTGCTCTCGACGTCTTATGCTTTCTAATTATGAGGTATGCTCCACACTTGAAATGTCATCATTATTAGCATCCATGTCAGAAATGACTCATTTGGACTGCATACATCTTATAACGATGCGCAGCCTAATGGATGGTTCATCAGTTACTGAGAAATGCCATCTTGGCAAGCTTCGACAGGTGCGCATACATGATTGTAGTTCGATTACTCATTTGACCTGGTTGACGTATGCTCCACTTCTCGAGTATCTTGTTGTTATTTATTGTAGTTCAATTGAACATGTGGTGAAG
Source organism: Lathyrus sativus (assembly GCA_963859935.3). Lineage (NCBI taxonomy): Eukaryota > Viridiplantae > Streptophyta > Magnoliopsida > Fabales > Fabaceae > Lathyrus > Lathyrus sativus. The sequence continues at coordinate 591,749,808 of OZ012741.1, read as the reverse complement.
GAAGCCGAAGATGACGAAGAATTTGGCTCAGAATCTAAGAATGATAATATATTCACAAATCTTAAAGATCTTTGCCTTGAAAATATGCCAAAGCTGGTGAGCATCCACAAAAGAGCTTTGGCTTTTCCTTCACTAAAACGCATTCGTGTAACTGATTGCCCCAATCTGAGGAAGCTTCCTTTCAACTCCACCTTTGCTTCCAAAGACAACTTGGTTGCAATCCAAGGAAGCATCAAGTGGTGGGACAATTTAGAGTGGGATGACACAATTATCCAACACTTACTACGTCCTAAATTTCAACATGGCTAGGACACTGGTGAATATTGGTAACCAAATCTTAACTGTTTGTTTGATAATGATGTAAACTTATATCATTAACAAGTATCGATGTATATTCTAATTCCAGTTTCATTCTGTTCTTTGCTGATTACTCAGGTTTTATGTGTAAATTTCTTTTCTATTTTATTTGTTAATTTTGATTTGTCGTTGCTTTATACTACTCAATCTTGTTTGCAGATGATTTTTGTTTTCTAGTTCTAGTTTAATCTGTTTCTCTCAATTGGGCTTTACTCCTGTAAAATTTTGTTGAATTACAACTTTTTCATAATTTAGTATAACTCTGTTGTAAGCAATAACGTCATTGAGATAAGGATGTGAGATGGTCTATGGTCTACTTAGTTTACGTCATTTTTTAAATTCTATCTTATCTAAAAGCATAGTCTTGGTTGAAGAAAATAGAATAAAAGAGTAGATCATTAAAATAAATGGAAAAGTGTTAAGGCTCATGCTTTTCTCCTGGCTTTAGAACAAAGAGCGTGACTGAATTGTCCAATACCTCTCTTTTGGCTCCCAAGTTAGAGTCTCATGAATTGTGAATCATGATGTATTTTCATTTCAGACCTAAAGGACTATTGATGTTTGAGTAAGATAAATGTAAGGGAATAAAGCTCAGAAGTTGGTTTGAAGAAACAGCTTAAATGGATAAGTTGTTTGAAGGCTGCATTTCAGTTTTGACAGTTGTAACAGTTAGTTAGTTTGTTTTTGTTTATTACATGTTTAGCACTATATAAGGGAATGTATTGTAGTGTGTAACAACTAATATACCATTTTGAATAAAGTTTCTCAATTCTCCTCAATTATCTCTCTCTCTCTCTCTCAATTTCATCTTCATCTTCTCCATTTTCCCTTCCACCATTTTTATCCACCCTCTATTGTTTTGTGTTCTAACATTTGACATCAAGAGCCTTGGTTCTGATCCAATTATCCGCTGCAAACATGGTTACCGTTTCCAACAATCGAATCCCTTCCAATCTCCCAATTCTCAATTCGAAGAACTATGACAAGTGGGCAAAGCAAATGAAGGTATTGTTTGGGTATCAAGATGTTCTTGATATCATCAACAATGGTGTTACACGACTTGGGGCAGAAGCTACTGCTGCTCAACAATCTACAAATCAAGAAGAGAAGAAGAAAGATTACAAAGCACTCTTCTTGATTCATTCTTGTGTCGATACCGACAACTTCGAAAAGGTGGGTGATTGTGAATACGCGAAACAAGCATGGGAAATCCTTCAAAAGACATATGTTGGGGCTGATAAAGCCAAAGTTGTGAGGTTACAAACTCACAAGCGCCAATTCGAGTTAATGCAAATGGAGGAGAAGGAGTCAATATGCGACTATGTGACGCGCATAACGCGATTAGTGAGCCAAATCAAGGCTTGTGGTGAATCCTTAGAGGAAAAGAATGTTGTGTCCAAGATCTTGCGTTCTTTAACGCCAAGATTCAACAACATTGTAGTGGCTCTAGAGGAATCAAAGGATCTTTCAACATTGACCAAGAATGAGCTTCAAAGTTCCCTTGAAGCTCATGAGCAAAGAATGGATGAAAGAAGTAATGACAAGGCCAAGGCGGAAGTGGCTTTGCAAGCACGGTTCAATGACAAGAACAAGCGTCCAAAAGGGAAATGGAATCCGAGTGGGAAGCCTAACTTTGGTGGAAAGGATCCACAAAATTCAAGGGCTTCATCAGGTCAAAGAAAAGAGGGCAGCTCCAAGCAAGGTGGTGGTCATGGCAACTATAGAAAGAAGATTGACAAGAGTGGTGTGAAGTGCTATAATTGTCAAAAGCTTGGGCAATTTACAAATGAATGTGTTGCAAAATCCAAGGAAAAGCATGGTGGTGAGGCAAGGGTTTCAAGGAAAGATGAGGAGGAAGATGATACGCTTCTTGTGATGATCACAGAGGAGAATTATGGTGTCAAGGAAGGGCTGGACAGTAACTACAGTAGAGGAAAGTTGTTGGCCAGCAATGACAGTTTGGTGCAAAAGTGTGTCGAAAAGTGTCCAGAACGAAGCGCAATGGTATCGGTTCGAGATGGAACCCAAGCAAGTGATGAATGGTACTTGGATTCTGGTTGTTCAACATATATGACGGGTAGAACAAATTGGTTTGTCAAGATCAATCAAGCCACCAAGAACAAAGTGAAATTTGCCGACGATACGACTTTGGAGGCCGAAGGAGTAGGTGATGTTTTGATCATGAAGAGGGATGGTGGGCATTCCTTGATCAAATATGTCTTGCATATTCCTGGGATTAAGTGTAACCTCTTGAGTATTGGCCAATTGCTTGAGAAAGATTACACTATCCGGTTGGAAAACAAGATTTTGCGCGTTATTTACCGAAATGGAGTTTTGGTTCTTAAAGCACCAATGGCTGCCAATAGAACTTTCAAGATAGCTTTGAAAGTGATAGAGCATAGGTGTTTAGCTACAAAGGCAAGTCGTGAAGAGTGGTTGTGGCATTACCGTCTTGGGCACCTTAATTTTCGAAACCTTGACATGTTACAAAAGCATAGTATGGTGACCGGGCTGCCAAAGATTATGATTCCAGCTGAGTTGTGTGATGAATGTGTTCAAGAAAAGCAACACAATGCTGCATTTAGCAAGGATGCGGGTCATAGGACCAAGTGCCACCTTGAGGTGGTGTATTCAGATGTTTGCGGACCGATGCAAGTTAATTCGTATGGAGGAAATAGGTACTTTGTGACGTTCATTGATGATTTTAGTAGAAAGTTGTGGATTTATCTCATCAAGAGAAAGGATGATGTATTTGATGTATTCAAGAGTTTCAAATCCATGGCGGAGCGGCAATGTGGTCACAAGTTGAAAATTCTCAAGATCGATGGTGGAGGTGAGTATACCTCAAATGAGTTTGGGAATTATTATGATGATGAGGGTATAGTGCGTGAGATTGTGCCACCTTATACGCCTCAGCAAAATGGTATTTCCGAGAGGAAAAATAGATCGATAATGAACATGGTCTGTTGTATGCTAAGAAGCAAGAACTTGCCAAAAGAATTATGGGGTGAAGCCGTTTCAACCGCCGCATATTTGTTGAATAGGTGCCCTATAAAGAAGCTTGACAAGGTGACACCAGAAGAGGTATGGTCTGGTCACAAACCAAGCTTAAGTCATTTGAGATTTTTCGGTTCGATTGCATTTCGACACATTCCGGGTCAACTTCGAAGAAAGTTGCATGACAAGGGTGAGATGATGTTACTTGTTGGTTACCACCCTACCGGAGGCTACAAATTGTTTGATGTCAGTAGCAAGAAGATTGTGATAAGTCGAAATGTCGTAATCGATGAGTTGAGGCTGTTTGATAGCAAGAAAAGTCAGATTTTAGTAGCAGAAATCGGTTTCCCAGAAACAGGAAACCGGTTTCCCCTTATTTCTGCTGAACCTGAAACTGGGATTTTCGAAGAAGAAACCGATTTCTCAGATAATGGAAACCGGTTTCCAGCTGAAAATGCAGTTTTTCAGGAAACAGCAGAGGCTATGCAACAGCCACCTTCAATGTCCGAAAATGCCAAAAACGCATAAAACAGCAAGAGACCAACTAGGCAAAGGGGATTGCCTCAAAGGCTCCAAGATTGTGAAGTGTTCCATGATAACGAGATCAATAAGGATGGCGATCTCATACACTTTGCACTTATGGCCGAATCCGAACCCTTAAGTACGGAGGAGGCACTAAGTGATCCAAAGTGGGTATGTGCTATGAAGGAAGAACTGGAATCGATTGAGAAGAATAATACTTAGGAGTTGGTTGACTTGCCGGAAAGGAAGAAGCCAATCGGTGTGAAATGGGTCTATAAGGTGAAAGCGAATCCTAAAGGCGAGATAGTCAAGCATAAGGCTCGACTTGTGGCAAAAGGATTTTTGCAACGTGAAGGCATAGACTATGAAGAAGTATTTGCACCGGTAGCTCGAATAGATACCATCCGACTTGTTGTTGCTATTGGGAATAGTAACAATTGGCCGCTTTATCAAATGGACGTGAAATCCGCCTTCTTGAATGGTCCTCTTGAAGAAGAAATGTATGTGGGGCAGCCACCCGGTTTTGTTGTGAAGAATCAAGAGGATAGGGTCTAGAAGTTGAGAAAAGCACTCTATGGTTTGAAACAAGCTCCAAGAGCTTGGAACAAACGCATAGATGGGTTCTTACTACATGTTGGCTTCAAGAAGTGTGCATCCGAACATGGTGTTTATGTGAAGAGGAATGCAAGCAAAGATGCAATTATTCTTTGCCTATATGTGGATGATTTGTTGATTACGGGCAACAATGAAGCAAAGATCTCAAAGTTCAGAGGAGAGCTTATGGAAGAATTTGAGATGTGTGACCTTGGTGTGATGCAATACTTCCTTGGCATAGAGTTCCATAGATCAAAAGTGGGGCTGCTTATGCCACAAAGGAAGTATGCACTCGAGATACTAAAAAGGTGTGAGTGGAGCATTGTAATGTGGAAATTACACCAATGGAAGCAAGGTTGCAGCTATCCAAGAGTGAGGATGGACAAGATGTGGATCCAACTCAATATAGGAGGTTGATTGGATCACTAAGGTACTTGTGCAATACCCGGCCAGATTTGGCGTTTAGTGTCAGAATTGCAAGTAGGTTCATGGAGAGGCCTAAGGTATCACACTTGGATACAATCAAGAGGATCCTAAGATACATCAAAGGAAATCTTGGTTGTGGAATACTCTTTCCCGCAACGGATAATGGCGGTAAATGCGAATTACTTGGTTATACTGATTCTAGTTGGTACAGGGATAAGGATGATAGGAAGTCAACGACCGGCTATCTCTTTATGTTCAGAGGAACACCAATCTCTTGGTGTTCTAAAAAGGAACCGGTGGAAGCACTCTCTTCTTGCGAGGCTGAGTATGTAGCTGCATCATTGTGTGTGCGCCAAGCGGTGTGGCTTATGAACCTATTAAGAGAATTGGACAGCAGCTTTGAAAGTGTTGTCACATTGATGGTTGATAACATTTCGGCCATCAATCTAGCCAAGAATCCCATTGCACATGGGAGAAGTAAACATATCGTAATGCACTTTCACTACCTAAGGGATCTGGTGTGTGCTGGGCAGTTTAGGTTAGCCTACTGCAGAAGTGAAGAACAAATTGCGGATTTGTTGACGAAAGCGGTTTCAAATGATGTGTTCAAGCGGCTATTAAGGAGTTTAAACATGAGAAATGTGGAGCATTTATCTTAAGGTGGTGTGTTGATGTTTGAGTAAGATAAATGCAAGGGAATAAAGCTCAGAAGCTGGTTTAAAGAAACAGGTTAAATGGATAAGTTGTTTGAAGGCTGCATTTCAGTTTTGACAGTTGTAACAGTTAGTTTGTTTGTTACATGTTTAGCACTATATAAGAGAATGTATTGTAGTGTGTAACAACTAATATACCATTGTGAATAAAGTTTCTCAATTCTCCTCAATTCTCTCTCTCTCTCTCTCTCTCTCTCTCTCTCTCTCTCTCTCTCTCTCTCTCTCTCTCTCTCTCTCTCTCAATTTCATCTTCATTTTCCCCATTTTCCCTTCCACCATTTTTATCCACCCTCCATTGTTTTGTGTTCTAACAAGGACTTATACTCTTATGATTAAATTAATGAGAATTCAAGGAAAACAAAATTGTACTAGAAAAACATGTAAAGCTTCACACCTCACTGAGGTACTGGCACTCATATTTCCCATTTAAGAAAATAATGTGCTCAATTTTGTGTTGGAAGCCAATTTTTAATGTGTTAGAGTTCAAATAGCGGCTTCAAAAATTCCAACAAGTTAATCATTTCGAAACCAATCTCTTAATGGGGTTTGAGAAAAATAAAAGTGGCTTCAAATTTTCTAACAAGCTAATCATTTTGAGGCCAAAAGTTGGCTCATTTTTTGTCCTAATCACATTAGTCTATGGAATATTGTGGATGTTTGATCTTGTGTTATGGGTTGCTGTAAAAGTTGAATAAAAAGAAGATGGAGATGTTATGATGAAAGTTGCACAAAATAAATTCTAATACGTGTGTTTACACTAAGTTTTAGATTCGATTCGTCCAAATCAATTTAGACAAATTGGATGCAAATGGATAATCCTGTGAATCCCTTTCAGGATACTTTGGAAGTCTTAACATTAATCGAACATGACCATTTATTTTGTTAATTTAACAAATAAATCCAAAAATTATTCAAATCAAGGATTCGAAACTATGACCATTTACTTTATAAAAAAAGCCACAACCACTACAACACATAGTCTGTGATATTTTAGGTCGAATTCTACCTCTGTCAAGCAATATCTTTCATGTGTTTCGAGAAGACAAAGCATGAAGTCGAAGTTGGGTCACATGCTGATGTCGAAGGGTTACATATGTAGTCAAAATTAGTTCTAGTATGCAATATCGAAATATATATTGTTGACTTATTATGTCGAATTGGGCCTTGTGTTAAGGATTCAGTTATTTAGTTAGCTTGTATTGTAAGTTAGCTAGTTAGTATATAAATAGGCTAGATCACTCAGGTTGTTGAGTGAGGCCAATTTTTATTCTTTTGTAATCATTTGTAAACCCTAAATGAAAACGTGAATAGTAAAAAATTTGCCATAATTTTTCTTCTTTCTCTCTTTATTCTAAACGTTTTCGTTGTTCACCCAAGAACTTTGTTTCTCAATCTTTATTTATTGAAAGATATCGTTTGTGATCATAACAAACTGGTGCGGTGAGCATGGAGAAGATGTCATCAACAAAGTTTGAAATCGAGAAGTTCGTCGAAGTTAATGATTTCGGTTTATAGCGTTTGAAGATGCGAGCCCTTCTTGTTCAACGGAGTTTGCTAGAAGCGTTAAAGGGAGAAGATGCCATGGAAGATGAATTAACAGAGAAGGGAAAGACAATGATGACCAAGAAAGTCCACAATGCAATTGTTCTGAGTCTTGGTGAGAAGGTTCTCAGGAAGGTTTCGAAAGAGACGACGACAACAGGTGTTTGGCTGAAACTCGAAGGATTGTATATGACAAAATCTTTGGTGAATCGTTTGTACTTGAAGCAAGCTTTGTATTCATTCAAGATGACTGAAGATAAAGCATTGAAGGAGCAGCTGGATGTGTTCAGCAAGCTGATTCTTGATCTTGAAAATATTAATGTTACCATCAATAACGAAGATCAAGCATTGTTATTGTTGTGTTCTTTACCTAAGTCTCATGCTCACTTTAAAGAAACCCTCTTGTACGGAAGAGAGTCCCTGGCCTTTGAAGAAGTTCAAGCAGCCTTGTATTCCAAGGACTTGAACGAAAGAAAGGAGCAGAAACCATCATCATCAGTTGGCGAAGGGTTGTCCGTGAAGGGGAAATCCTCAAAGAGAGATGGTAGGTTTGAGAAGAAGAAAGGTAAAACTCAGCAAAAGTCTTATGGTGGTGATATTTCTGGGATTAAGTGTTATCACTATAAGAAGAAGGGTCACACAAGAAAGATGTGCTAGGAGCGCCTCAATAATCATGGAGGTAAGGACAATGACAATGCAATTATTGTGCAAGATGATTATGAATCATATGATGTCCTTGTGGTGTCGAGCAACAACTCTAACAAATAGTGGATTATGGATTCTGGATGTACTTGGCATATGACTCCAAACAAGAATGTGTTGAAGAATTATGTGATCAAGATGGTGGATCAGTGCTGCTGGAAAATAATAAAGCTTGTGAGATTGCAGGTATTGAATCTGTAAGATTCAAGCTTCATGATGAGTCAATAAGGTTATTGACTGGGTTTAGGTATGTACCTAACCTTAAGAGGAATTTAATTTTTCTTCGTGAATTCGACAATAAAGGATATGTTTTCAAAGGAGAGTAAGGTATCCTGAAAGTCATGAAGCGGTTGAAGGAAGTCTTGAGAGGCGTGAAGAAACAAGGCTTGTATACCCTTGAGGCTGAGGTTGTAAGTGGTTCAGCAAATTTTTTATCCATAAAACCGGTGTCGAAGACAGAATTATGGCACATGAGATTGGACCCTGCCAGTGAAAGAGGCTTGGTTGAACTGGGGAAACAGAACCTGCTAGGTGGTGACAAAGTCGACAAGTTGCATTTTTGTGAACCTTGTGTATTTGGCAAATCCTGTAGGGTGAAGTTCAACAAAGGTAAACAAAGAACACATGGATCCCTAGATTCCATCCATGTTTATCTTTGAGGGCCTGTAAGGAATCCTTCACATGCAGGTGCAAGGTATTTTCTATCCATAAGTGATTACTATTCTAAAAACTTATGAGTATTCATCAGAAGACTAAGGATGAAACTTTTGAGAATTTCAAAAGGTGGAAGATTCTGGTTGAAACTCAAACTGGAAGAAAGGTTAAGAGGTTGAGAACCGAGCATGGCCTTGAGTTCTGCAAAGAAGCTTTCGATAATTACTTTGTTAAGTTTGTAATTACAAGGAATAAGATTGTAGCAGATACTCCTTAACAAAATGGCTTAGCATAGAGATTCAATCGAACAATCCTTGAAAGGGTTAGATACATGTTGGTTAAGAAGGTGTTTTGGGCGAAGGTTGTTTCTACTATAGGCTATAATGCTATAATGTAAAAGATGAGATATCATTAATAGAATAGCTGGAATCGTTACCAAAATTGGAGGAACTGAGCATCCACTTAACTGGCACCACTAGTATGTAGAGACTATTTCACTCTACCAAATTACGAGGTTGCTCTAGACATCTTAGACTTAACATGATTGAGCTAGGGACACTTGAAATGTCCATATTATTAGCATCCATTTCAGAATTAACTCATTTAGACGACATAATTCTTTCAAAGATATGCTGCCTCGTGGATGGTCCATTAGTTACTAACAAATGTTATCTTGGAAAACTTCGACAAGTGCGCTTACATTATTGTGATTTGGTTACTTATTCGATCCGTTTGAGGTATGCCCCGCTTCTCGAGAATCATTGTGTTTATAGTTGTAATTCAATTGAACATGTGGTGAAGGAAGCCAAAGATGACGAAGATGTTGGCTCTGGGTCAATGAATGATAATATATTCACAAATATTAAAGATCTTTGCCTTGAAAATATGCCAAAGCTAAAGAGAATCCACAAAAAAGCTTTGGCATTTCCTTCCCTAAAACGGATTCTTGTAAAAATTGTCTGAGTCTGAAGAAGCTTCCTTTCAACTCCAGCTTTGCTTTCAATAGAAAATTGGTTGAGATCCAATGAGAGACCGAGTGGTGGGACAATTTAGAGTGGGATGACACATTTATTGAACACTTACTACGTCCTAAAGTTCAATATAATCAGATACTAATCATAAAAAATGTAGGTCCTAAGTAAGGGTGTGTATTCCAATTCCAATTTCATTTATGCTCTTTGCTTATTTAGAAGGCTTTATTTAGGTGTACCATTCTTCTTCATTTTCTTTGTTAATTTTAGTTTGTTGTTGCTTTATACTAATCAATCTTGCCTATGCATTGTTGTTTATGTACAATTTCATTACGCGCGTATTGGGTTTTCTTGTTCTAGTTTTACGCGTGTCTCTCAATTGAGCTTTACTCGCGTATAATTTTCGGCAATTAAAATATTTGCATAATTCAGTTTTACTGATTTTATAACCTTTCTCAATCTTAAACACTGGTATGAATGCAAATCTGTTGTGGTTGTGCAGCAAAAAATTTAGAGGCCTTCCTAATTGGTGTGAGATCATCAAAATAACTGGAAAAGTGTTTTTTCTCTTTACATAGTATTAAGACCATGATTGAATTGTCCAATACCTCTCTTTTTGCTCCCAAGATTAGTTTTGTTGTTCATTCTCTCATGATTTCAGACACGTTGCATTATATTTTCATTTCATGCTCACTCCTGTCCACCTAAAGGTCTTATACTCTCATGATTAAATTAATGGCAATTGAAGGAAAACAAACTTATACTAAATAAACATGTGAAACTTGATTCTTCATACCTTACTGAAGGTATTATCATTCATGTTTCCCATTTCAGACAATATTGAACTTAATTTTATGTTAGAAACCAATTTTTAATGGGTTAGAGTTCGTGGCTTCAAAATTTCTAACTAGTTAATCATTTCTAGGCCAAAGGTGTTAAATTGTAATTCTTTGTGTTGAAGCAGGTTGCTCGACATAGACAAGGAAGTTTCGAAGTGTGTCTCGACAGAATTATGACTTAGGCTAATTTTATAATTTTAGCTGAGTTAGTTAGGTTATTTAAGGTTTGCTTAGTATGCAAGTAAAATCAACCTATAAATAGGTAGTAACCCTATTATTCATTGTAACTTGAAAAGTGAAACATTGCAGATTGCAAAGTTGAGAGCAGAGAGAAACTCTGCAGATTTTAAAATTCTTCTTCTTTCTTCTCTCGTTAAACCCTAAACATTTATTCCACAATTCAATTTTATTATTTCATAACAATTGTGCAACGCTACAATATTACAACCAAGGGTGGTCGATTCACTCAAGTGAAAAACAGAGAGATAATCGATCAAAAATATTTATTTTTGTTCATCAAGATTTGCTTTGGAATTCATCAAGTTTTGGTGAAATTCTTGAGAGGGAATTGGTGAATTTCCAACATTTGGTATCAGAGTCTGGTTGAGTGATTCATGGAAAGAAAAAGACGATGGCAATAAATCATCCGGATGGACATTTTCCGACGAGTCTCCCAATTCTGAAGGGTCAGAATTATGAAACTTTATGTAAACAAATGAAGGTTATTTTCTATTGTCAAGATCTTTTGGATCGTGTGAAAGAGGGAGTAACGCCACTTCTAGAAAACACGACGGATGAAGAAAAGGTTGCACATAAAGAATTGATGAAGAAAGATTACAAAGCTCTCTTTATAATTCATCAATGTGTTGATCTAGATAACTTCGAAAAGGTCGGTGATGTAGAATTGTCAAAAGAAATATGGAAAAACTTGGAGAATCATTTGGAGGTGCAGAGAAGGTGAGGTTACAAACTCGAAAAATAATGTATGAATTGCTTCAGATGGAAGAGAATGAAAGCGTAACTTGTTTTTCATTAGGGTTACGAAACCGATGAATCAACTCAAGGTATGTGGAGAAGTGTTGACATTAAGATCACTTGTTGCAAAGACCTTGAGATCATTGACTTCAAAGTTTGACCATGTGGTTGTAGCCATCGAAGAGTCAAAATTCTTGTCAACATTGACAAAGAAGGAGTTTCAAGAGACGCTTGAATCTCATGAACAAAGAATGGCTGAAAGAGCTGCAAGCAAGTCAAAAACTAATGTGGCTTTGCAGGCGCAATCAGCAAGATAAATGAAAGGTAAATGGAAGTGGTTTGACAACAAAGGTAGAGGATGTAACACCTTTCTAAACCCTACAGAATATATATAAATAATTAGAGTAATTATCATGCATCTCACAAAACGGTGTCACATATAATTTCAAAACATCACACAAATACTTGTCATGCTCATTAACACTTAAATTAAATTCAAACTTTTCATAAACTTTCACCTTAGCATGTAGCAGCGGATTTAATTTAATCATGATTGACATAATGAAAGTCTCATACTCATCTCATTCATAATCAATACTTAGTCACAAAATCCAATACTCCATATAATTCAAATAAACATAATGACATATAGAAGAGTACATAATGTATCTCTCAAACATAAATCAAAATGATCCTAGTATTACATGATCAGAGCACGACTCGACCCAACATATATAAAGAGACTAATCAAACTACTCCAATTGCTACCTCGCGCTACAAGCAACTCTACTCCTCGGTACTTGAGCGATGTCGTATAAAACATCATTCCAACAAAAGGGTGAGAATTCACATAATTATTGAAATTATAAGATAATATATAATTTTAAGGCATACCAGTATAATCACAATCATTCTCACACTCCAAAGTTTCATCAACAAAGTATCACTCAAGTAACCATACCATTCACAATTATATACACACAATCTAAAATTTCACCAATTTCAACAATTCACATAGATACACATAATCGCATAGCATAAGCATATACACAATGAGACTCAATGCAACTCATTCCATTTGGTTCATATAGAACCCATCAATTTCCATTCAGAATTATGGATATGTCGCTTATACCCCACTAGGAACGACATCTTAGTCATTCTACCCCAGTGATTACTCCACTAGGAACGACATCTTAGTCATTCTACCCCCAGTGTGTACGATTATATCACTTATACCTCACTAAGAATAACATCTTAGTCATTCTACCCCAATGACTACGAGTCACGTCCATGTCTTATTTAATACAAAGCATGATAACTGAATCATGATAAACATATGCATACACATGTAATTCAACACAATGAATTACTTACCACACAATTGCACATATTTGCACATTTTTATGAATCATCCACACACAATGCACATTCACATGGTATACAACACATTTTACAATACAATCACAATTGTATTAACATTATAACAAGCAATAACTATCATGCATTTCATTTTGTCACACGCAAAATATACTTATACAAGCACACATACATGTATTCGATAAATTATCCACAATAATTTCACAACCACCAGTAAATAGTGCAACAATTCATTACTATAACATATACACAATTAACTTCCCAAACATACTAGATATAAAAATATTGGGCAACCAATAATATTATCTATATTATGTTATAGCTCTATTCATTAGCTTTCCAACGCTTTGAACAGGGACCAAATCGGACTTACGGATCAAAAGTTATGGCCAAAATCGTCGAAACAAAATTTGTACCAATACACAGCATTGCATCGACCGCTAGCAACAGAGCAGTCGATACATTGAAGGAAGAAACAAATCCAGAGTGCATTCAGTATGCATCGACCACTGCAACATATGCGTCAACGCAAATAGTGCAGAATGCAGAATTTTCTGCGTTTTTCACCGTTGAAGGCCTTCTGAAACTCAAAATACTAATATGACAATTATAATAGCCCACAACACATATTTAAGGATCCTACCATCATATATCAGGTAATCATTAATTTCAAAACCATGGAAGTTAGGGATTTTTATCCTAAATATGATACTACCCATCATACACTATCATACAATTCTAATAATCATATAAAAACTCACCCTTACCTTGATTTTCTTGAATTTCTTGAGCTATCTTGGTTCTTCTCTTCTTCTCCACTCCTCTTCCTTCTCTCTAGCCTCTTTCTTTCTCTTTACTAACTTTTTCTCTCTTTCTATTCTTTTGTTAAACCCCAACATTGTCTTAATCAATTGGGCTTAAGTCAACTCACTCCCACTTACTACTCACACACCTAATTAAGCCCAACTAAATAATCTAACATTTCTACATTATTCTACCAAATAGAATAAATTAATTAATTTTATTTATTCAATAAATTACATATTTAAATTAAATCAATTAACTCATATAAATTAAATAATTCAATTAATTTATATAAACCCAATAATTGATATAAATCAAACAATTAATACAAAGTCAATAAATCAAATAATTCAAATAAATCGAATAAATTAGTTAATTCAATTAGGCAAAAAATCACACAATTAATCAATTAATTAATTTAAATTAATAATTACTAAAAATTGGGGTGTTACAACCCTCCCTCACTTAAAAGACTTTCTCCCTCGAAAGTTACCTCAAACGAATAACTCGGGATAAGACTCCCTCATCTGACTCTCAAGCTCCCAAGTCACGTTTCCACTAGCTGGTCCTCCCCAAGTGACATTTACCAAGGCAATCTCTTTACCTCGCAACTGCTTCACCTCTCGATCCTCTATCTGCGTGGGTGATGCCTCCACAGTCAGGTTTTCTCTCACCTGCACATCATCCACTAGGACTATATGAGACGGATCCGCAATGTATTTCCTCAACTGAGATGCATGGAACACGTCATGGAGATTAAAAAATGACAGCGGCAAAGCAACATGATAGGCTACCTATCCTATCCTCTGCAAAATCTGATAAGGACCAATAGAACGCGGCGGCAACTTACGCATCTTCAATGCTCTACCGACACCAGTTATCGGAGTAACTCGAAGAAACACGTGATCTCCCTCTTGAAACTCAAGTGCTTTCCTCCTCTTGTCATGATAACTCTTTTGACGACTCTGAGAAATCTTCATCTTCTCTTGGATCATCTTAATTTTATCAGTAGTTTGCTGGACTATCTCGGGTCCAACCATGACACTCTCTCCCGACTCATACCAAGACAATGGCGTCCTACACTGCCTACCATACAATGCCTCAAATTGTGTCATTCCAATACTCGAATGAAAATTGTTGTTGTAAGTAAACTCAATCAAAGGCCAGTAGTTATCTCAATCTCTTCCATTTTCCAACACACAAGCTCTCAAAAGATCCTCAAGTGACTGAGTCCTCCTCTCAGTCTGACCATCTGTCTACGGATGAAAAGCAGAACTCAAACGTAACTTTATACCCAAAGCACTTTGCAAACTTTCCTAAAATCTCTAAGTAAACCTCGGATCTCTATCTGACACAATGCTAGACGAAATACCATGCAAATTCACAATCCTTTCAATGTACAGCTTCACCAACTTCTCCAACGGGTAATCCATTCGCATTAGAATAAAGTTAGCAGATTTTGTCAATATATCCACAACAACCCAAATAGCCTCATAATTACTCGGTGTTCTAGGTAGACTAGACACAAAATCCATAGATATGCTATCCTATTTCCACTCAGGAATAGATAACAGTTTCATCAAACCCGACAATTTCTGATACTCAACCTTCGACTTCTGATAAGTCAAACAAAAATACACAAGCTCGGCAATGTCTTTCCTCATGCAAGGACACCAAAATACTTTCCTCAAATCTTGATACATCATAGTAGCACCGGGATGAATACTCAATCCACTATGATATCCTTCCTCAAGAATACTTTTCTTCAGCTCAGCAATATCTGGAACACAAACTCTCTCATGACATCTCATAACCATTCTCATCGATCCAAAAATCACCACCTTGACCTTGATTGATCAAAGTCAACTGATCAACTAAACTCAAATCAGATTTCTGACCTTCTCTTATCTCATCAAGAATGCCACTAGTAAGCTTCAACATACCCAACTTGACTCCATAATAAGTCTCTTCACAAACCATCGACATATGCAAAGATTTCCTACTCAATACGTCAGCTACTATGTTTGCTTTACCCGGATGGTAATTCAAACCAAAATCATAATCCTTCAAAAGTTCCAACCATCTCCTCTGCCTCGCATTCAATTCTTTCTGATCGAAAAGATACTTCAAACTCTTATGGTCACCAAATACCTAAAATCTCGAACCAAACAAATAATGCCTCTAAAGCTTCAATACAAGCACAATAGTAGCCAACTCTAAATCATGTGTCAGATGATTCCTCTCATGCACTTTAAGTTGCCTTGAAGCATAAGCTACAACTTGCTGATGTTGCATCAACACACCTCCCAAACCCATCAAGGAAGCATCACAATGCACAATAAATGGTTCTTCCGGATTCAGAAAAATCAAAACAGAAGTTGTCGCCAATCTTCTCTTAAGCTCTTGAAAACTTTCTTCACACTTTGCATCCCAAACAAAATCTTGGCCATTCCTAGTCAACTGCGTCAACAACAAAGATAACTTGGAAAATCCTTCAATGAATTTATGATAATAACCTGCCAAACCAGGAAAACTTCTAATCTCAAAAAACGATTTCGGAACTTCCCACTGCGATACAGCTTCAACCTTCGATGGATCAACTGCAATACCTCTTCTCGAAATCACATGGCCAAGGAAACTCACTTCTTTCAACCAAATCTCACACTTAGAAAGTTTACCATATAATTACTTCTCTTTCAACACATATAACACAATCCTAAGATGCTCAACATGATCCTCTTCACTCTTTGAATAGATCAAAATATCATCAATGAACACAATCACAAACTTGTCCAAAAACGGATAGAAAATCATGTTCGTGTACTCCATAAATACACCTAGCATATTAGTCACATCAAATGGCATCACAGAATACTCATAATGTCCATACCTCATTCTAAAAGTAGTCTTCTGAATATCTTCAGCCTTCACACGAATCTAATGATACCCAGATCTCACATCTATCTTACTGAACACACTCGCACCAACCAACTAATCCATCAAATCATCAATCCTTGGAAGTTGATACTTATTCTTGATAGTCACCATTTTCAATTGTCAGCAATCCACACAAGCTTCATATAACCTTCTTTCTTCTTAACCAACAAAACCAGTGCACCCTACGGTGACACACTCAGACGAATAAACATTTTCTCCAACAAATATTCAAGTTGATTCTTCGACTCTTTCAATTTTGATGCGGACATACGATATGGAGCCATTAATACCAGAGTAGTTCTAGGAACTAAGTCGATCGCAAACTCCATTTCATGTTCCGGCGGTAAATCACTTATCTCATCAGAAAAAACTTTAGGAAAATAATAAACAATTTGCAAAACACCAACTGCCCCACTTTCAATAACACTTAAAGTTGCCATCAACATAAACATCTCAGCACCATCCTGAACCAAGTCACCAAAATAATTTGTAAGCACATGGCTAAACTCTAAACAGTTCACCACACACACCATCTAAGCTCACAAGACACGTCTGTTCCACCCAACATGATCCTGTCTACTATCAACAAGAGATTAAGGGTGACTAGTTCCTGAATTTGTCAATAGACAACCGAAAATCATGATGGGGCATAAACCATATTTCCCAAACTTTAATAGCATTCAACAACACATTGGGCCACCACTCCACACTTGAAGCATCTTTGAGAAGCACAAACATCTCCCCCACTTGTTTTAATCTCACTCTTCCAAACAAATGTTAGAAAAACAAACATGTACCGACAGTGTTTCCACACATATGTTGCATACTAGGGAACAAACAACATTAGACAACCTGGCCGGATGGACCGACCTGCTCTGATACAACTAATGTAACACTCTTCTAAACTCCGCGGAATATATATAAATCAGAATAATTATCATGCATTTCAAAAAAGGGTGTCACATATAATTTCAAAACATCACACAAATACCTGTCATGCTTATTCATACTTTCACACGTTTCATAAACTTTCACCTTATCATTTAGCAGCGGATTTAATTTAATCATAATCGACATAATGAAAGTCTCATACTCATAATCAATACTTAGGCATAAAAACCAATACTCCACATAATTCAAATAAACATAATGACATATAGAAGAGTACATAATGAATCTCTCAAACATAAATCAAAACGATCCCAATATTACATGACCAGAGCACGACTCGACCTAACAAAAATAAAGACACTAATCAAGCTACTCCAAAAGCTACCTCGCGCTAGAAGCAACTCTACTCCTCGGTACCTAAGCGATGTCGTATAAAATATCATTTCAACAGAAGGGTGAGAATTCACATAATTATTGAAATTATAAGATAATATATAATTTTAAGGCATACCAGTATAATCACAATCATTCTCACACTTCAAAGTTTCATCAACAAAGTATCATTCAAGTAACCATACCATTCACAAGTATATACACACAATCCACAATTTCACCAATTTCAACAATTCACATAGATACACATAATCTCATAGCACAAGCATATACATAATGAGACTCAATGAAAACCTCAATGCAAGACTCAATGTAACTCATGCCATTTGGTTCATATAGAACCCATCAATTTCCATTCGGAATTATGGATATATCGCTTATACCCCACTAGGAACGACATCTTAGTCATTATACCCCAGTGATTACTCCACTAGAAATGACATCTTAGTCATTCTACCCCAGTGGTTACTCCACTAGGAACGACATCTTAGTCATTCTACCCCAGTGCATACGATAATATCACTTATACCTCACTAGGAATAACATCTCAGTCATTCTACCTCAATGAGTACGAGTCTTGTCCATGTCTTATGTAATAAAAAGCATGATAATTTAATCATGATAAACATATGCATACACACGCAATTTAACACAATGAATTACTTACCACACAATTACAAATACTTGCACATTTTTATGAATCATCAACACACAATGCACATTCACATGGTATACAACTCATTTTACAATACAATCACAATTGTATTATCATTAAAACAAGCAATAGCTATCATTCATTTCATGTTGTCACACACGAAATATACTTATACAAGCACATACACATGTATTCGATAAATTATCCACAATAATTTCACAATCGACAGTAAATAGTGCAACAATTCATTACTAGAACATATACACAATTGACTTCTGAAAGACACTAGATATAAAAATATTGTGAAACCAATTATATTATCTATATACTATGTTATAGCTTTATTCATTAGCTTTCCAACACTTCGAACGGAGATCAAATCGGACTTACGGATCAAAAGTTATGGCCAAAATCTTCTAAACAATTTTTTTACCAATACACAGCATTGCGTCGACCGCTAGCGACAGATCAGTCGATGCATTGAAGGAAGAAACAAATCCAGAAAAACACATTCAGTATGCGTCGACCACTGCAACGTATGTGTCCATGCAAATAGTGCAGAATGCATAATTTTCTGCATTTTTCACCGTTTGAGGCCTTATAGACCTCCCATTTCAATTCCGTAAAAAGTCTCATTTATAGAATTCTAAATACTACAATTATATTACAATTATAAAAGCCCGCAACACATATTTAAGGATCCTACCATCATATATCATGTACTCATTAATTTCAAAACCATGGAAGTTAGGGATTTTTATCCTAAATATGATACTACCCATCATACAATCCCAATAATCATATAAAAACCTACCCTTACCTTAATTTTCTTGAATTTCTTGAGCTCTCTTGGTTCTTATCTTCTTCTCCATTCCTCTTCCTTCTCTCTAGCCTATTTCTTTCTCTCTTTTCTATTCTTTTGTTAAACCCTAACATTGTCTTAATCAATTTGGCTTAAATCAAGTCACTCCCACTTACTATTCACATACCTAATTAAGCTCAACTAAATAATCTAACAATTCTACATTATTCTACCAAATAGAATAAATCAATTAATTTAACTAATAATAAATCACATATTTAGATTAAATTAATTAACTCATATAAATTAAATAAGTCAATTAATTTATATAAACCCAATAATTGATATAAATCAAACAATTAATACAAAGTCAATAAATCAAATAACTCATTTAAATCAAATAATTCATTTAAATCAAATAATTCAAATAAATCGAACAAATTAGTTAATTCAATTAGGCATAAAAATGTAGCAGATACTCCTTAACAAAATGGCTTAGTAGAGAGATTCAATGGAACAATCCTTGAAAGGATTAGATGCATGTTGGTTAAGAAGGTGTTTTGGGCGGAGGTTCTTTCCACTATAGGCTATAATGCTATAATGTAAAAGATGAGATATCATTACTAGAATAGCTGGAATCGTTACCAAAATTGGAGGAACTGAGCATCCACTTAACTGTCACCACTAGTATGCAGAGACTATTTCACTCCACTAAATTACGAGGTTACTCTAGACATCTTAGGCTTAGCGTGACTGAGTTAGGGACACTTGAAATGTCCACATTATTAGCATCCATTTTAGAATTAACTCATTTAGACAACATAATTCTTTCAAAGATATGCTGCCTCATGGATGGTCCATTGGTTACTGACAAATGTTATCTTGGAAAACTTCGACAAGTGCGCTTACATTATTGTGATTCAGTTACTTATTCGATCTGTTTGAGGTATGCCCCGCTTCTCGAAAATCTTTGTGTTTATAGTTGTAATTCAATTGAACATGTGGTGAAGGAACCCAAAGATGACGAAGATGTTGGCTCTGGGTCAATGAATGATAATATATTCACAAATCTTAAAGATCTTTGCCTTGAAAATATGCCAAAGCTAAAGAGAATCCACAAAAAAGCTTTGGCATTTCCTTCCCTAAAACGGATTCTTGTAAAAATTGTCCGAGTCTGAAGAAGCTTCCTTTCAACTCCAGCTTTGCTTTCAACAGCAAATTGGTTGAGATCCAATGAGAGACCGAGTGGTGGGACAATTTAGAGTGGGATGACACATTTATTGAACACTTACTACATCCTAAAGTTCAATATAATCAGATACTAATCATAAAAAATGTAGGTCCTAAGTAAGGGTGTGTATTCCAATTCCAATTTCATTTATGCTCTTTGCTTATTTAGAAGGCTTTATTTAGGTGTACCTTTCTTCTTCATTTTCTTTGTTAATTTTAGTTTGTTGTTGCTTTATACTAATCAATCTTGCCTATGCATTGTTGTTTATGTACAATTTCATTACGCGCGTATTGGGTTTTCTTGTTC
Source organism: Lathyrus sativus (assembly GCA_963859935.3). Classification (NCBI taxonomy): domain Eukaryota; kingdom Viridiplantae; phylum Streptophyta; class Magnoliopsida; order Fabales; family Fabaceae; genus Lathyrus; species Lathyrus sativus. The sequence goes on along the minus strand of OZ012741.1, from coordinate 591,729,117 downwards.
TAGTTTTACGCGTGTCTCTCAATTGAGCTTTACTCGCGTATAATTTTCGGCAATTAAAATATTTGCATAATTCAGTTTTACTGATTTTATAACCTTTCTCAATCTTAAACACTGGTATGAATGCAAATCTGTTGTGGTTGTGCAGCAAAAAATTTAGAGGCCTTCCTAATTGGTGTGAGATCATCAAAATAAATGGAAAAGTGTTTTTTCTCTTTACATAGTATTAAGACCATGATTGAATTGTCCAATACCTCTCTTTTTGCTCCCAAGATTAGTTTTGTTGTTCATTCTCTCATGATTTCAGACACGTTGCATTATATTTTCATTTCATGCTCACTCCTGTCCACCTAAAGGTCTTATACTCTCATGATTAAATTAATGGCAATTGAAGGTGTTGCGGTGGAAATAGGATCACAAACTATTAATGAGTTTGAATCGCAATTCAGTTCACAACCGCTCTTTGATTTATCCGAAGGAAAAGGTCAAAAAGGGAAAACCTAATTTTGCATCGTAAACACAATGCGGGGAAAGATCTAGGGTTCGGGGGTTGGTTAAATTTAGGGAAGGTATTAGCACTCTAAACTTCCGTAGTACTCTACGGGAACCTTTTGTTCAAATGTTTACTATTTGCTTTATTTATTTGCTTAAGGTATATGTACAAAGGATTAAAAGTGAGAAAAGAGACCTAAGGGGTTAATTCTAAGTTTACTCGGCAAGACGTCGCATCTTGTGCCTACATATCCTTACGGGAATGGAATCAGAGTAATTGTAGATCCCCTCAAAAGAGAGGTTAGAGACTTCTTGACTGTGGTCAAGGTCTCACGGGGAATAAACATGTCTTAAGGACACGCTTACGTGGAGTGTAGAAACTCCAAATCTCTATGTTGAATTGTTAAGTTGTAATTAGGGTTAAATTAGGGATTCCACGGCGGGAAACCCTAAAATGAGCGCGGCGGCTCTTTGACCTAATGCTAGGGGTAAAATTGTAATCTTGCCTGCGGCGAGGCATTTGTGAAAATTAGGGTTTGTGAGGTTGTAAGGGTTTGAAGTTGAGGACTATTGGCGCGGCGACCAAAAGCTAGACCTAACCTTCGGAAGTGTGCAATGTGACAGAAATAATGGTAAACGCGTGAGATAATTGAATCATGCAAACAGAGAGATAATGTCATAATTTAAACCATGCAAGCAGAAATTTAAAGGCAGAATTTAAAGAGCGATTGTTAAGTTCGCGAGGTTACATGAGAGGAGCAGATACAATATGATAATAAAATTTGAATTGAACAATAATAAAATAAAATAAATAACGGTTCTAGTTATTATTTAAAAAAAAAGATTTTAGTTATTATTTTAAATTTATCTAAAAAAAGTTTTTCTTAAAAATAATAGGTTTTCCTATTAATTTGGAAAAGATGTTAATGTTATTTATTTTAAAAAACAGATTTTTATATTATAACAAGTTTTAATAAATTAATGATAATAATAATAATAATAATAGTAATAATAATAATAATAATGATAATAATAATAAATAATGATAATAATAATACTAATAATAATAATAATAAATAATGATAATAATAATACTAATAATAGTAATAATAATAATAATAATAATAAAGCAATAATGAATTTTAAATGTGCCAAATAACCCAACAATGTTGCTAACGCAGAAATGCGCTCATCGCAACCAGACGAAACAAAATTTATCGCAAAGAAAAAGAAATTAAGCAAAAAAACAGTATTATTGCTCACACAAAAATGCGATCATCGCAACCAGATCGAACTAACACAAATGTCACGCGTCATGCACACAAATGTGCAAACATCGTATCGACATAATTCGATCAAAAATCTTATATATATAAACTCTAACAATTTAAAAATATATATATATATATATATATATATATATATATATATATATATATATATATATATATATATATATATATATATATATATATATATATATATATATATATATATATATATATATATATATATATATATATATATATATATATAAACGTAACAGTAATAGATAAAGAAAAAGAAATACGGTAATAGATGAAGAAAAAGAAATAACGGTAAAAGATGAAGAAAAAGAAACAATAGTAATGGATGAAGGAAAAGAAATAACGGTAAACGATGAAGAAAAAGAAATAATAGTAATGGATGAAGAAGAAAACTAAATAACGGCAAACGGCACTCACTCCTCTTAGGTTTTTTTTCCTTCTCCCCCTTTTTTCCAACAAGGCAACACATGTATATATAGGGAACAAATTAGGGTTAACACCAAATTGTCAATAATGTCCCTAAAGCCCATTTTAAAGCCCAAACTAAATAATTAGTTAAGAAAAAATAAAATTTAAATAATTTAAAATAATTAAAATAAACTTAAAATAAAAACTAATAATCCTATTGATTCCTAAAATCAAAAATATTATAAAAAGAACAAAATTTTTTTCAATATTTTTTTATTTTATGATTTTTTGGATATTTTTATGAATAATTTAGAAAAAAGTGAAAAAAATAATATTTTAAAAAATGATTTAATTAAAATACGAAAATAATAATTAAATAATAATAAAAAACTATTTTTGTTATTTTTTTAATGAAAGATAGAAAAATCTAGAGTAAAAATAATAAAAAACAAAAAAAGTGACAAAGGTGAGATTCGAACTCTCAACCTCTCACACTCATAACTCCTTACACATGTCCTCCTGTCAATTGTGCCATTTTTACTTTTTAGAAAAAAAATGCATGCCATATGATATTTACCTGCAAAAAGTCAAACGACTACACAAATTTGTTAGTAATTGATTAAATGCAATAAAAATGCAATGAAATGCGACGACAAATCTTAGGGCAAAATTTGGGGTATTACAGTTGCCCCTATTTAAATAGCTACACCGGACGATTTGAGTGACAGAGACTCGAGGAATCGTGGTGGAGAGATTTAAATATAGATAACCGAAAATTTTGCCCTTATATGCGGCGATATGCAATGCTATGGACAAAGCGAGAACAAATTAATGCAGATGATATGAGGCGTATGCTGGAATGATGAATTACGAAAATGCTGACGAATACGACGACACAGGGACAGACGCTACGAGAAGAACACACTGGGGAAAACGACGCGCTGGGACACAGCACAACACCGGGGAATTCTAAAATGATGGTCAACTGGTGCGAACACGACCAATTGTCATTTTTAGAACGGGAACGAGATTCTCAAATGGAGATGGCACCTGTGAGACGGCCTCCACTGGGAAATCTAAAGGTAAAACTGGATCACGCACGATTGCAAGATCGATCACAGAAGGCTGGAGCATTGAGCAAAGAATAACATCCAAGCTTCTGTAAACTATCCCTCGTGACAGGATCAAACGGACTTTTCGGGAATCCGTAGCAAATATACAGGGTAAGAAACCGGCTGTATGCCAAAATAAATGGACTTTAGGGAATAAGATCCTTAAATGGAGATGGCACCGATGAGATGACCTCCAGTGGGGAATGTCTAATAATAAAACTGGATCTACACGGTTGCAAGATCGATTACAGAACGCTGGAGCATTGAGCAAAGAATAACATCCAAGCTTCTATAAACTGTCCTTCGTGACAGGATCAAACGGACTTTTCGGGAATCCGTAGCAAATATACAGGGTAAAAACCGGCTGTATGCCAAAATAAATGGACTTTAATGGGAAATGCCCTGATAAGCTTCTCGAGGGAGAACTGTCACTTATCGTGGAAGGGACTTACATGCCAAAATGGATAAGCACTCAAATAAAGAGGCTGCTGCTTATATAAATCTTCTCATATTTAAGGTCGGCGCCTGGAATACGATTCTGATTTTTCTTAAAGGGTAAACTGAAGGATAAATGAACTTCTTCATACTTCAAGATCGTGCTCTCCTGAATATGAAAAGGGTGAACTGAACTTCCTCATACTTCAAGATCGTGCTCTCCTGAATATGATTCCGCTCCTTCTTTTACTAAAGGGTAAACTGAATATCCTCATAATTCAAGATCGTGCTCTCCTGAATATGATTCCGCTCCTAAAGGGTAAATGAACTTCTGCATTCTTCAAGATCGTGCTCTCCTGAATATGATTCGGCTCAAACCTCCCCGTACTTCAAGATCGTGCTCTCCTGAATACGATTTGGTTTCTTCTTTTACTAAAGGGTAAATGAACTTCCTCATACTTCAAGATCGTGCTCTCCTGAATATGATTCCGCTCCTTCTTTTACTAAAGGGTAAATGAACTTCCTCATACTTCAAGATCGTGCTCTCCTGAATATGATTCCGCTCCTTCTTTTACTAAAGGGTAAATGAACTTCCTCATACTTCAAGATCGTGCTCTCCTGAATATGAAAAGGATAAACTGAACTTCCTCATACTTCAAGATCGTGCTCTCCTGAATATGACTCCGCTCCTTCTTTTACTAAAGGGTAAATGAACTTCTTCATAATTCAAGATCGTGCTCTCCTGAATATGATTCCGCTCAAACCTCCCCGTATTTCAAGATCGTGCGCTCCTGAATACGATTTGGTTCAAACCTCCCTATACTTCAAGACAACAGGGGAAATGGAAGCCCAACTGCTCCATGGAGATGGCCATTTGCTGCAAGTCATAACGAAGATGGGATTGGCTTCTTAGGTGAGAAATGTCGCATACCGATGCTGTAAGATGTAGGATTGTAAAGTGTTGTACTGATAGATTTTCCAGGCGTGAACTGGCGTGTATCTGTAAAGGATTGTGGTTGAAAGATAGTGCAAAATAAATGCACGTCCGGGTGCGGTGATAAACTTCTCGGGCGAGAACAGTCGTGCATCTGTCATGGTATGGTGAAGGTCTTTAGATGGTGCAAAATAAATGCACGTCCGGTTGGGCTCGACGACCGACAAGACTGAGATTCAATCTAGGATCGAGCTAGAAAGAAGACTGGTAATCAAGACTCCATCGAGGGAAACGATCTCGAAGGGTAAATATCTTATCCTGGTAAGGAAAGATAGCTGAAGTAACCGTCATCCACGAGGATCGAGCTCCGTGGGGAAACTAGAAACACATATGTATTTTATGCTTAGGACTGACAATTTATTTGGAGAGAATGGACAAACCCCAGTTACTCGGCGGTAACGACCAATGATGGAGACACAATGAACCTGTGCATGTTAACGCGTATGTTAATGAATATGTTAATATGAATGTATGTTGATGTCTATGTATGCAAGATGTTATGAAATGAGTATGCAATGAGTATGTAATGAATACGTAATGAATATGTGATGAATATGTAATGGATATGTAATGAATATGTAATGAATATGTAATGAGTATGTAATGAACATGTAATGAATATTTAATGAATATGTAATGAAATAGGCATGTGATGCTTATGCCCTTGCGTATGCTGACGAAACAGACTAGAGACGGGACAAGAGATGAAATAAACATCTCGACGGAAATACCTTGCGTTCTCTGCAACCAATACGTCAATCATGGGTAAGAAAGATCAATGGTAGAACCAAATCTGGTTTTAAAGTTCTGAATTCTCTGGGGAGAAGGTAATCTGCTTGGGTGTACAGTATCACGTCTTCACATGGGGAGAAGAAAACCTGAGGGACACTTTTGAGTTACCCAAGAAAAAGTTGTCAGCTTATAGTCTCTCTGGGGACTATGAAGAGGCAATAGTTTAGGAGCCTGTTGCAACACTGAGATTCATTGGGGAATGAAGGCCGCTGCGAGTAAAATCCATTGGGTGTATGAGGAAAAGTTGTGAAACCACATAGTTTTGATCTTGAAGGATCTTGTAGTAGTCGCCATTTGTTTCCTTTAAAAACATGGTGCCCCAGGATACTTGCGTTGCGAGGTAGGGTCATCTCAAGAGGATTTTATAGAGAACACCGAGTCCGGTTGCCCCATTGTTCTCAAACTCTTTGAGAGATTTGTCAGGTCTCGACGTAACTGGCACAAATTAATCGTGTTACGACGAAATCTTTGGGAAATAGCTCTTAAGAATGTCAGACTCGCGTTGGTAAGCGAATTGGGAAACTGCCTGCCCCTGTTCAGCAGGATCTTCAAGTTCCACGGGTTATGTTCATATGTAAATCTCTAAGATATCAAGCAAAGTTGTCATGCCTGAAATGCCTATCCTGAGCTTGTCAATGTACACATATATTTGTCCTGAATTTTTGTTTTGAAAAAGATATCGCAATAACTTGTGACCGAAATCACTAGTCAGGATATAAGTTTTAATTATAATGCCAACATGAATTTTTTCTGAGCATAGCTCGTAGGAGTCAGGAAACGTGATCTTGTCGAGTATGCTTTCAACCGAAGTCCTACTTCAATTAGGTCTTTTAAAGGTTGTATTGTGGCTCGGTTCACGGTTTAAGAAACAAAGGGATAAAGGCTCAAAGTTATACTTGTACCCTCCCATTCTTCGTGATGTTCTCCAATCCTAATTCAGTTAATCGGATACGAACGCTCACATCTCAAGCGGATTCGCTATGGTCGAGAACTTATCAAGGCTTTGGACATGGCAGTCACTCGCCTACTTCTTTTGGTGTTTGATCACACGAATTTGTTCTTTACTAGGGATTCTAAAAACTACTGGTTTGTTGTTCTTATTCCCTAACTTTTGCCTGGACAACGTCTTTTGATTTGACTTTGGAGTCCAGCGGGATGCCCCAGTTTTGCCTAAGTCTCCTTCATAGGTTTTGACTTAGCGGGCTTTTATTACTTTTTTGAATATTCTTTTATGCACAAGTCGTGTAAATCTTTCGAAAGGCTCGTGACTGCCCCACTCCTTAGGTAACCGAGGGATAGCCATTGTATTGGACTTCTTAAGATGCTAAGGATAAATTCTCGAAGGTTGGCTCTTCCTTTTTAAGAGTCTAAGCGCTCGATCGGTTTAACTGAAACCTACCCTGCCCCAGGTTAGGATGAAGGTTCTTAAAAAGAAAGAAAAACTCCTACTTCAAGGCTCAAAGGGTTGACTAGGGATTAACATCCTTATATCTCCAGTGTTTGGGATTTGAAACAATGCCTTACATCATCAGCGGGTTTCAATCGAAAGCATACGACAAGAAATCTGACGTTTTGGGTTCGTCATCCTCCCCCTAATTCTCCATCAGAACAAGAGATCGGGTAAAGTTGGCATTATGATTTATGAAAACGTTTTTTTTTTTGAATGAGTGAAACGAATGGATTTATTCAAGACAAACATATGCGTTGCATTAATTAATCAAAGATAAACAAGTTCGTACATGCTAAATATGCTTAATCAAAGAGAAATGCATATAAATAAACAAATGAACTGTCGGAAAAATCCTTCTAAATGTTTATGGAATCTTGCATTCAAGAGTAACAGTTTCCTTTGGTGGAGCCTCAATGGAAAGGGACGTCGGGTTTACGATCACTGTGAGTCGTCATGGCTTGCCCCAGTTATGCTGGTCACATCTTCAACAGTTTTCAGTCGTTGCTTCAAAATAATTTTCCCAGATTCTTTGTTGATCCCAGTCATAGCATCTTGAGGATTGCTGAAATGAAGCGAGCTAGGCCTTTGAATAATTACTGGATTCGGCTGATTTGCTGAGAGGTCAACATACTTTGCAGAATTTAAGCTTGACAAGCGGGGAACCCCGAGAGGTGTCTCGATCTTCGGCTGAGCATCGCTAAAAGACAACTTCTTCGTTTCCATCAAATTTCTGACAAAGTTCTTAAGAGCGTAGCAATTCTCTAGATCATGGCCGGGCGCACCCTCATGAAATAAACAATGAGCGGCAGCGTTGTAACCTGCAGGTAACGGATTAGGCGGAGGACCCAAAGCACGGGTGGTAATCAGACCTTGTTGTACCAAATGGGGGTATAACTCAGTGAAAGCCATCGGAATTGGAGGACAAGGCTTATACTGACTCTTACGAGGATAAGGAACCTGATCCTGTGATTGCTGGTGAACAGGAGCGTTGGGCACTCGTTGACTGTTGACAGGCACTTGCATGGGCGGATAACCGGAAGGTTGTTGATAAATCGGTGCCTGATATACCGGAGCTGACTGCACAGGCTGGTATGTAGGGAACCGCTGAGCGAACGGAGGTGCAACAGTAGCTACATAGGGTTGTTGGACATATGGAAACGGATAACCTCGAACATAACTCTGCTAATGTTGCCAAGGTTTAGGAGTAGCCATCTTGCGGTTCCTCGAACGTGCAGGTCCTTTACCATGGTCGGAGTTAGGAGTTTTGCACTTTGGAGGGGTAGCTCGTCGAACTGGTCGAGCACTAGGAGGCACCAAACTGGATTGAAGACCGTGAGGAGGTACACTCTCGATAATGACAGCTGGTTGAGGTTCCATAATGGTATTAGTAGTCTCAGAAACAACAGTAGACTGAGCATCCACCTTCACACTAAGAGCTCGTAGCATCTCCAAAATCTTCCCTACACTTCCTCGAAGATCTTCGAGTTCATGGCTGACACGGTTGATCTCCTGGTTTTGATCTTCCATCCTTTTGAAGGGTCGTATTGATGCAGAGAACTTAGGGTGACAAAACTGGAAGGTGAGAGAACCGAGTATGAGAAATCGGAAGATACATGCAATGCAAAAGTATGATGCTAAAATGTGAATGCAAATGAAGATTTCATGGAATTCAAATATTTACGAATATTGCGGAATACCAAAGAAACTTTTAATTTATTGAAGACAGATTACAAATAATATTCTTGCAACCAAAATAGCTAAATAAAAGCCTAGAAAGTCCTAGAGAAGCATCTTCCACAACTTCAGTGAGCAGATGGAGATCCGGAGGAAAATAAATATTCGTAGAGCCTTCTCTTCTTGTAGGACAGTATCTCATCATTCTTCGACTGAATCTGCTTTTGAAGTTCTTCGTACTCGCTGACCATCACATTGTATTTGTTCTTCCATGATTTTGTTTCGCGTTGTGATCTTTTCAAAGCGATCTTCAAAGTCTCAACTTCAGTCATGAAATACTGGACAGGTTCTTCGCTTTGAGGTAAAGGATCTCGGCGAGAGTAGGGCATCCTCAACTCAATAGCTCTTCCTCGGACCCATTGAAGGTATGGTTCCATGGACACACAATTAGGTCTTCCCAAACTTTCTTTGTCCTTCCTATGCAGATAATTCCAAGAGGATAGAATCTGATCTTGAAGCTTTTTGTCGTCTTTGAAAAAGATTTTCTCCACCTGAATACCTTTAGGCGGTTCCTTCAAGGGGTATCCCAACTGTCGGCGAGCTAAGACTGGATTGCAGCTGATTCCTCCATTGAAACTGAGCAAAGGCACATTGCTGAAGTTTCCACAACTATCAATGATCGATATCCCATCGTACATGCGATTATACCAATCAATATTAGAGTGAGTTAAAGCCATAACTTTTTGCGACCAATGTTCTTGATTAGGTCTCCAGAATGGACCGGACTTGGGTAAGTGAGAAATAAACCACTTGTATAGTAATGGCACACAACATGTAATCATCCCTCCACCATGAAAGTTTCGAAGATGTACTGAATGATAAGTATTACCCAATAGCGTTGGAACTGGATTTCTCCTCATGAAGGTCTTTATTGCATTAAGGTCCACAAACCCCTCAAAACTAGGAAAAAGCAGCAACCCATAAATAAGCAAAGCAAAAATTGTCTCAAAGGCAAACATGTCTTTATGATCGGCATAAAATTGGGCTTTCTTAATTAGGAAGTCCCTGGGAAAACCGGAGGTCCCCCCTTTGGTGATCATATTGTTTTTGACATCGGATATCCTTAGACAAATGGCTTTAGCAATATCTCGTTCTTTAGGGTCTTCTTCCAAGAAAGGGAATGGAGACTTATCCAAAATGGGTAATCCCACCAACTGAGAGTACTCTTCTAAGGTAGGTAAAAGCTGATAATCTGGAAAGGTGAAGCAATGATAATCTGGATCATAAAACTGTAGCAAAGTCGCAAGAAGTCCTTCGTTTACTTGAATCTTCAACAAAGACAATAGCCTTCCATATCTGTTTTGGAACTTTTCTTGATCTTGAACCAAATCTCTTAGCTTCTCTAGGACTTCCAAATTAAAACCCTTAAAAGTAAATTTCAAAGTATGCTTCCTAGAGTGATCCATGGTATCCTGCAATATTCATAAATAGAGTTTGAATTCCATGAAATCTTAATGCGATGTTTTATGAATGCAACGCATGAAAACACACAAAGTCCTAGGTTAAAGGAACGTGAGTGGAGTTAAGGTCTACCCATCCCCAAAAGGAGTGTACTATAGGTTAATTGTACCTGCAGAACAAGGTTCTAAAAAGTGCCCAAAGTCATCAGCCCATCTTTCGGATATTATCAACCCTCCGATTGACTCGGGGGTTAATAATATTCTCAAGAGAACCTCTTTTGAGTGTAGTATCGCGTAGCAACCATTGTAGGACTACTCCCACATAGTTCCCGCACTACGTCCTAAATAAGGCCGAGGTGGTGTAAAGGTATTACGGTTCCCAATATCACAGACTCCAATCGACCATGGAAAAAGTTTTCAACGATTACTCGTTCAACTGAACCATTTTCGAAAAGGTCTCAACTGAGCGGTGATTCTCGAATCAGCTTGGTCGGGATTCACTCCCTATAAGCCTCATCGAATATATCCCCATCCTATAATAATGTCACTAGTCCGGGCGTAGGACTTATCTCACAACACAAGGAACATTCCCAAAATCAGAGCACAAATATATACATGCAGATGAATAATAACACAGATAGTAATAAAGATGAACAAGTTAGGGATAACCCTCAAAAGTTTAGGACTCCCCAGTGAAGTCGCCATTTTCTGTTGCGGTGGAAATAGGATCACAAACTATTAATGAGTTTGAATCGCAATTCAGTTCACAACCGCTCTTTGATTTATCCGAAGGAAAAGGTCAAAAAGGGAAAACCTAATTTTGCATCGTAAACACAATGCGGGGAAAGATCTAGGGTTCGGGGGTTGGTTAAATTTAGGGAAGGTATTAGCACCCTAAACTTTCGTAGTACTCTACGGGAACCTTTTGTTCAAATGTTTACTATTTGCTTTATTTATTTGCTTAAGGTATATGTACAAAGGATTAAAAGTGAGAAAAGAGACCTAAGGGGTTAATTCTAAGTTTACTCGGCAAGACGTCGCATCTTGTGCCTACATATCCTTACGGGAATGGAATCAGAGTAATTGTAGTTCCCCTCAAAAGGGAGGTTAGAGACTTCTTGACTGTGGTCAAGGTCTCACGGGGAATAAACATGTCTTAAGGACACGCTTACGTGGAGTGTAGAAACTCCAAATCTCTATGTTGAATTGTTAAGTTGTAATTAGGGTTAAATTAGGGATTCCACGGCGGGAAACCCTAAAATGAGCGCGGCGGCTCTTTGACCTAATGCTAGGGGTAAAATTGTAATCTTGCCTACGGCGAGGCATTTGTGAAAATTAGGGTTTGTGAGGTTGTAAGGGTTTGAAGTTGAGGACTATTGGCGCGGCGACCAAAAGCTAGACCTAACCTTCGGAAGTGTGCAATGTGACAGAAATAATGGTAAACGCGTGAGATAATTGAATCATGCAAACAGAGAGATAATGTCATAATTTAAACCATGCAAGCAGAAATTTAAAGGCAGAATTTAAAGAGCGATTGTTAAGTTCGCGAGGTTACATGAGAGGAGCAGATACAATATGATAATGAAATTTGAATTGAACAATAATAAAATAAAATAAATAACGGTTCTAGTTATTATTTAAAAAAAAAAAGATTTTAGTTATTATTTTAAATTTATCTAAAAAAAGTTTTTCTTAAAAATAATAGGTTTTCATATTAATTTGGAAAAGATGTTAATGTTATTTATTTTAAAAAACAGATTTTTATATTATAACAAGTTTTAATAAATTAATGATAATAATAATAATAATAATAATAATAATAATAATAGTAATAATAATAATAATGATAATAATAATAAATAATGATAATAATAATACTAATAATAATAATAATAAATAATGATAATAATAATACTAATAATAGTAATAATAATAATAATAATAAAGCAATAATGAATTTTAAATGTGCCAAATAACCCAACAATGTTGCTAACGCAGAAATGCGCTCATCGCAACCAGACGAAACAAAATTTATCGCAAAGAAAAAGAAATTAAGCAAAAAAACAGTATTATTGCTCACACAAAAATGCGATCATCGCAACCAGATCGAACTAACACAAATGTCACGCGTCATGCACACAAATGTGCAAACATCGTATCGACATAATTCGATCAAAAATCTTATATATATAAACTCTAACAATTTAAAAATTATATATATATATATATATAAACGTAACAGTAATAGATAAAGAAAAAGAAATACGGTAATAGATGAAGAAAAAGAAATAACGGTAAAAGATGAAGAAAAAGAAACAATAGTAATGGATGAAGGAAAAGAAATAACGGTAAACGATGAAGAAAAAGAAATAATAGTAATGGATGAAGAAGAAAACTAAATAACGGCAAACGGCACTCACTCCTCTTAGGTTTTTTTCCTTCTCCCCCTTTTTTCCAACAAGGCAACACATGTATATATAGGGAACAAATTAGGGTTAACACCAAATTGTCAATAATGTCCCTAAATCCCATTTTAAAGCCCAAACTAAATAATTAGTTAAGAAAAAATAAAATTTAAATAATTTAAAATAATTAAAATAAACTTAAAATAAAAACTAATAATCCTATTGATTTCTAAAATCAAAAATATTATAAAAAGAACAAAATTTTTTTCAATATTTTTTTATTTTATGATTTTTTGGATATTTTTATGAATAATTTAGAAAAAAGTGAAAAAAATAATATTTTAAAAAATGATTTAATTAAAATACGAAAATAATAATTAAATAATAATAAAAAACTATTTTTGTTATTTTTTTAATGAAAGATAGAAAAATTTAGAGTAAAAATAATAAAAAACAAAAAAAGTGACAAAGGTGAGATTCGAACTCTCAACCTCTCACACTCATAACTCCTTACACATGTCCTCCTGCCAATTGTGCCATTTTTACTTTTTAAAAAAAAAATGCATGCCATATGATATTTACCTGCAAAAAGTCAAACGACTACACAAATTTGTTAGTAATTGATTAAATGCAATAAAAATGCAATGAAATGCGACGACAAATCTTAGGGCAAAATTTGGGGTATTACAGAAGGAAAACAAACTTATACTAAATAAACATGTGAAACTTGATTCTTCATACCTTACTGAAGGTATTATCATTCATGTTTCCCATTTCAGACAATATTGAACTTAATTTTATGTTAGAAACCAATTTTTAATGGGTTAGAGTTCGTGGCTTCAAAATTTCTAACTAGTTAATCATTTCTAGGCCAAAGGTGTTAAATTGTAATTCTTTGTGTTGAAGCAGGTTGCTCGACATAGACAAGGAAGTTTCGAAGTGTGTCTCGACAGAATTATGACTTAGGATAATTTTATAATTTTAGCTGAGTTAGTTAGGTTATTTAAGGTTTGCTTAGTATGCAAGTAAACTCAACCTATAAATAGGTAGTAACCCTATTATTCATTGTAACTTGAAAAGTGAAACATTGCAGATTGCAAAGTTGAGAGCAGAGAGAAACTCTGCAGATTTCAAAATTATTCTTCTTTCTTCTCTCGTTAAACCCTAAACATTTATTCCACAATTCAATTTTATTATTTCATAACAATTGTGCAACGCTACAATATTACAACCAAGGGTGGTCAATTCACTCAAGTGAAAAACAGAGAGATAATCGATCAAAAATATTTATTTTTGTTCATCAAGATTTGGTTCGGAATTCATCAAGTTTTGGTGAAATTCTTGAGAGGGAATTGGTGAATTTCCAACATTTGGTATCAGAGCCTGGTTGAGTGATTCATGGAAAGAAAAAGACGATGGCAATAAATCATCCGGATGGACATTTTCCGACGAGTCTCCCAATTCTGAAGGGTCTGAATTATGAAACTTTATGTAAACAAATGAAGGTTATTTGCTATTGTCAAGATCTTTTGGATCGTGTGAAAGAGGGAGTAACGCCACTTCTAGAAAACACGACGAATGAAGAAAAGGTTGCACATAAAGAATTGATGAAGAAAGATTACAAAGCTCTCTTTATAATTCATCAATGTGTTGATCTAGATAACTTCGTAAAGGTCGGTGATGTAGAATCGTCAAAAGAAACATGGAAAAACTTGGAGAATCATTTGGAGGTGCAGAGAAGGTGAGGTTACAAACTCGAAAAATAATGTATGAATTGCTTCAGATGGAAGAGAATGAAAGCGTAACTTATTTTTCATTAGGGTTACGAAACCGATGAATCAACTCAAGGTATGTGGAGAAGTGTTGACATTAAGATCACTTGTTGCAAAGACCTTGAGATCATTGACTCCAAAGTTTGACCATGTGGTTGTAGCCATCGAAGAGTCAAAATACTTGTCAACATTGACAAAGAAGGAGTTTCAAGAGACGCTTGAATCTCATGAACAAAGAATGGCTGAAAGAGCTGCAAGCAAGTCAAAAACTAATGTGGCTTTGCAGGCGCAATCAGCAAGAGAAACGAAAGGTAAATGGAAGTGGTTTAACAACAAAGGTAGAGGATGTAACACCTTTCTAAACCCTACAGAATATATATAAATAATTAGAGTAATTATCATGCATCTCACAAAACGGTGTCACATATAATTTCAAAACATCACACAAATACTTGTCATGCTCATTAACACTTAAATTAAATTCAAACTTTTCATAAACTTTCACCTTAGCATGTAGCAGCGGATTTAATTTTATCATAATTGACATAATGAAAGTCTCATACTCATCTCATTCATAATCAATACTTAGTCACAAAATCCAATACTCCATATAATTCAAATAAACATAATGACATATAGAAGAGTACATAATGTATCTCTCAAACATAAATCAAAATGATCCTAGTATTACATGATCAGAGCACGACTCGACCCAACATATATAAAGAGACTAATCAAACTACTCCAATTGCTACCTCGCGCTACAAGCAACTCTACTCCTCGGTACCTGAGCGATGTCGTATAAAACATCATTCCAACAAAAGGGTGAGATTTCACATAATTATTGAAATTATAAGATAATATATAATTTTAAGGCATACCAGTATAATCACAATCATTCTCACACTCCAAAGTTTCATCAACAAAGTATCACTCAAGTAACCATACCATTCACAATTATATACACACAATCCACAATTTCACCAATTTCAACAATTCACATAGATACACATAATCGCATAGCATAAGCATATACACAATGAGACTCAATGCAACTCATTCAATTTGGTTCATATAGAACCCATCAATTTCCATTCAGAATTATGGATATATCGCTTATACCCCACTAGGAACGACATCTTAGTCATTCTACCCCAGTGATTACTCCACTAGGAACGACATCTTAGTCATTCTACCCCAGTGATTACTCCACTAGGAACGACATCTTAGTCATTCTACCCCCAGTGTGTACGATTATATCACTTATACCTCACTAAGAATAACATCTTAGTCATTCTACCCCAATGACTACGAGTCACGTCCATGTCTTATTTAATACAAAGCATGATAACTGAATCATGATAAACATATGCATACACATGTAATTCAACACAATGAATTACTTACCACACAATTACACATATTTGCACATTTTTATGAATCATCCATACACAATGCACATTCACATGGTATATGTCGCTACTGCGAAAATCGGCGCCGGCTGAACAGAAGAGTCTCCACCGTGCGTTATTTATCCCAAAGGAGGGAAAGGAAACGCTCAGAGTAAACCTACCGCAAAGACGGGAAAGGAATGGTCGTCGCAACCAAATCCTGGATTCGGGAGTCGGTTACGCAAGGGGAAGGTATTAGCACCCCTCACGTCCGTCGTACTCGACGGGATCCACGCTTGTTTTCTAGTACAGATTGTTATTCTATCTATTCTACAGGTCTGGGGTTAAAAAAGAAAATAAAATGACTCGGCAAAGTATCGCACTTTATGCCTACGTATTCCCGTCTGGAACGAGAAATCAGAGTCAACGTAGTTCGCCTACCTACAGGAAAGGAGGGGAAGGTTGCTCGCTAGGATATCGCATCCTATGCCTACGTACTTTCATACAACATGAAAGATCAGAGCAAACGTAGTTCGGGCCACGTACGACACAAGTCTGTTTTGATTGCTTTTATCTCCTTCTAAAAAAGGGTTTTTCTGATTACTGGTCCAAGCGGACAAAAATGACGTTTTGATGAGTTCACATTCTTTTCCGGAAGAAGTGTCTTTTATTGTGTTTGAGATTTCATTGTGTTTTTCTGTTTGTTTTGAGAAAGAAGAGACAGAACTCTAACCTATAGTTGCAAAGGGAATCAAACTAACCTAATGTTATCATGCATGGGTTAAGACCTAATGTCTATCATGCTCCTCTCTTGCGCAGAGAGAAACAGAGATCCTAAGGGATAAACGGAAACAGAAACAATAGCATATATACAGTAAAGCAGTAAAATATGCATGAATGCAACAATACAAGCGAGGCAAGGGAGTCCCACTCAACCTCGAACTTAGAAAACAACAGGCAAAAGCGAACAAAATTCGCTTTCAACCTAACAGATTAAATGGCAAACAATACAGTCAGGGAAATTCAAACAATACATCAAAATTTATAAACAGCAAAAATAAACAGCAAACAGCAGTCTTCATCAACATCTGTCTTCAAGTCATCTTCAAACATCTACAGGCTTCCAGCAAGCATCAGTCTTCATCTTCACAGCCTTCAAGCAAGGTCTCTATCTTCAATCTTCAGGGCTTTTCTTCAAGTCTCACTCTCCAAGATGAGGAACAGGTAAGAGGATGAACTGAAATGTCAAACAGTTAGTTGACCACCAAAGGTGGCAAACAGACTGTTAACAATACGCAGAATGTTTCTCTCAAGAGTTCTATCTCTTAGACACTGTCACCAAGCCTTCCAAAGGAAGGGGGTGAGTGTCCTAGAGAGACTCTGCATCATAGAGAGGGATGGAGGCAAACAAGACCTTCCATGTTTGTAAATCAAATTACTATTCTAGAGCTCTACCTAACTCCTAGATCCTATAACCTTCAACAGCTGCCAGCAAGGTACACTCTTCATCAATTCTGGAAATGAGTCTTCATTCCTTTTGTCTTCAATGGCTTCATCAGCAAAGTCTTCAGCTCAAACCCAAACCCCAAGCAGGCCCAATACCCCACACAGTCAAACAATAACCCTAGAGAGGGCACACCACACAATCAATCAATTACAGAAAATACACTAATAGTATTAACATAATAGGGGAACTCCTAGCATTTTCTAAGGGATCTATCACTTACCCATAATTCCCCTATAGTCCCATCATCTAATTTGTCCTAAAGAAAACCCAAAAGAAACTTGTTTTGTTATACCTATATTATATTCACAACCTTAATTGACTATCCTAATAGTTTCTAACTAAACTACCTAAAATAAATCCTAAAAAAATAGTATAAAAATCAGGGGAGCACCTAATATATGTATCTAGTTATACTAAAAAAGTTAGCCTAAAACGATTATGGGAAATACCTAAAAGAAATCTTACAAAAACTATGTACAAACTATGTCTACTTAAAAACAATTAAAATGTACAATAAAAGCAAAAATAGAAAAAATACTAAAACTAATATTTTTTATTCTTCTTAATTTTCTTCAAGTCAATTCTAATCTATTGCAAAAAGCCTCATGTCAAAATTCCTATTTTTCTGTTTAATATGGATTTTATAAAATGATAAGAAAATGAATTAAAACAAAAAAATATAAATGGAAGCCAGGGGGTGCAAGCAGTAAGGCGCCTAGTTCAATTGCTCCATGGGCCCAAAACCTGGGGGCGTGAGTAGCAACAATCTTAAGCCCAATACTAAACATAAAATCAAATAAAAAAATAAAAAAAACGACGGTGCAAATAGTACAGGTTTTCAATGCCTTTCCAGTTTGGGCTCCGTGTGGGGGTGTTGGAAGCAAGTCTGATCCACTAAGCCCATGAAGGGCACTTAAATGAAGCGCAGCGTTTTGTATAGCTGCTAATTCCCTCCCAATCTTCAGTTTAAACATGATCTGTCCGATTAAGCCCTTGGTCAAAAGTCTGTGAGTGATCCAACGCATGTCATGTTTCTTCTCCAATGTGACTTAGGGTTTGCAGAAAATGGCCATGAACATGAAGCTTCACGTACCCACTTCTTCTCCAATGCTCTCCTTCGTTTCTCAACGAAATCCAAAACTGTAAAGAGCAAAGATGCTCTACTTTCCAAGCTGAGTAAAACTACATCATTAATTTCCACTACAACGCCTTAAAATACCAAACCCGATAGCTCCACCTCCATGAATACTCCAACTTTCACTCTCATGTTTTGCCAGTTTCTTGATATCAAAACAACCACCAAACGTCACTGATTACTCTAAGCCAATCCACGTGAATTAACACTCCCTATTCTTCTAGTTCTAGATCACAACAATTGGTATGCTCAAATGTCAACCTCTACCAAATCGTGCCAAAATCTCCAGGATCAATCATCTAA
This sequence comes from Lathyrus sativus, assembly GCA_963859935.3. Taxonomy (NCBI): domain Eukaryota; kingdom Viridiplantae; phylum Streptophyta; class Magnoliopsida; order Fabales; family Fabaceae; genus Lathyrus; species Lathyrus sativus. Next base: position 591,710,483 of record OZ012741.1, on the reverse strand, counting down.
CCACCTAGGTTATTCTTATCCTAACCAATCTACATCATGCTAACTAATTCAAGCTAATTCGAAGAAGATACTAACCTGGTGCAAAACTGAAAACAGATGGTGAAGTTCTTGGATTCACAGCTAGCAATGCTCTAGGATTGATCAATGTGTGTGGATCTTGGTTCTGTATGCAGCAACTCTTGCTCAAATACTCTGGATCTTTGTAACTAACTCTTTTTGCACTTTGGATGATGAAACTTGCAGCACACGAATCTTGCACCAATACACTTGGATCTTGCTTGTAATGTGGTCTATGATGAATACTGAATTGAATGGGATCAGCACTTTGAAGAATGATGATGAATTGAGAGAGTTTTGATGTAATTTGCAAAAAGAAAGAATGAGATGTAACTATGAATTTTCAGCCAAAATGAATCACCAACCCTGCATTGGATGAGCTCTTGTGTTTATATAGATGAATGGGGAAGCATCTAGAAGTTGCTGGAAGTTTCTTGCACACAAATCCCTTGTGAATTTTGGATATGTTGCTTTAATCACAAACAAGCCATGATAACTTTCAAATTTTGAACTAAGCTCAAAAATCTAATATTTCCATTGTTCTCAAAACATTATTTCCAATCAAAATGACCTATAACTTCATCCCATTTGGACATGTAATGAAAAATTCCCAAAAATGGCTCTTTAATGAACTTAAATCATGCCTTAATTAGGTCATTTTTTGCAAATATGAGCTACACCCATTTTCAAACTTCCATGACCACTTTTCTAGACTCAAAACATCATTTGGAACAACTTTGATGTTGCACATTTTTTTCATTTGAGACTTGCAAGTATGAGTTTTAGGCATATGCTTGAAATGACCTGTAATTTCCAAATGACCAAAATACCCTTTGCTTGCCAAAGTCATAAGTAGAGTTCCACAAATCAGATGAAGGCGTACCATACCTTTCTAGAAATATAAGATCATGAGGAACAACTTTCATGTTGGCCAGAAATCCATTTGAAAGCTCCTTGAGGGGTAAAAGTTGCTTGGAAGACAAGTAACCTTCACAGACAAATTTCAGATGCCTCTAATGACCTGTAAATTGCAAGAACCATAAATTGAGTTCTATAAATCTCCTTGATGTCTTCCACCACTCAAATTAAAGGTCTTGGGATCCTCTACAAGTTTCATGTTGGCCAAGGATCCATTTGAAGCATGCATTTTGATTTATCTTGCTTGGAAGTTTGACCTAAATCAGGGGATTTTACACAGAAACCCTAATTTAGAAACTCCTCTTCTTCTTGATTTCCCTTGATTTCTCCTTGGCACAACACCACATCCATATCTACATGTCAAATGATGAAACCCACATATTTCAAATAGACCTTGATGACCTTCAACCAAGCATTTGACCTAGGGTTGACCTAGGGTTGACCCAGATGAAACCCTAGTTGACTGCCTTCCACTGCAGCTCTTGCAATCACATCAATGACTTGTCTCACTTTCAAAATGACCCTCTAGGTCCTCCATGATGTCTATGTACCCTCCATGGCCTCAATTCATGACTCACAACTTCTTCGATGATCTTCAAATACCCTCAAGATAGGAGATAGATCCACTGTTTGGTCCACTAACTTCTCAGATTTCAATTTCTTTCTGATGACTTGGATGTGCTTGAATTTGAATAACACCCTCTTGATATGCTCATAAGAATTGCATTTGGTCCCTTGCTGGATGGCTTGCCCATGCTATGCTATGCAGATGAATTAATTATGTACATGACCTAATATGCAAATGCTAATGCAATTGAAACACAAACCAAGTGAAATAAGTTGAGCAAATTTTAGGGTGCAACAGTATACAACACATTTTACAATATAATCACAATTGTATTATCATTATAACAAGCAATAGCTATCATGCATTTCATTTTGTCACACGCAAAATATACTTATACAAGCACACATACATGTATTCGATAAATTATCCACAATAATTTCACAACCACCAGTAAATAGTGCAACAATTCATTACTAGAACATATGCACAATTAACTTCCCAAACATACTAGATATGAAAATATTGGGCAACCAATAATATTATCTATATTATGTTATAGCTCTATTCATTAGCTTTCCAACGCTTCAAACAGGGACCAAATCGGACTTACGGATCAAAAGTTATGGCCAAAAACTCGAAACAAAATTTGTACCAATACACAGCATTGCATCGACCGCTAGCGATGGAGCAGTCGATACATTGAAGGCAGAAACAAATCCAGAGTGCATTCAGTATGCATCAACCACTGCAACATATGCGTCAACGCAAATAGTGCAGAATGCAGAATTTTCTGCGTTTTTCACCGTTGAAGGCCTTCTGAAACTCAAAATACTACCATTATATGACAATTATAACAGCCCACAACACATATTTAAGGATCCTACCATCATATATCAGGTAATCATTAATTTTAAAACCATGGAAGTTAGGGATTTTTATCCTAAATATGATACTACCCATCATACACTATCATACAATTCCAATAATCATATAAAAGCTCACCCTTACCTTGATTTTCTTGAATTTCTTGAGCTATCTTGGTTCTTCTCTTCTTCTCCACTCCTCTTCCTTCTCTCTAGCCTCTTTCTTTCTCTTTACTAACTTTTTCTCTCTTTCTATTCTTTTGTTAAACCCCAACATTGTCTTAATCAATTGGGCTTAACTCAACTCACTCCCACTTACTACTCACACACCTAATTAAGCCCAACTAAATAATCTAACATTTCTACATTATTCTACCAAATAGAATAAATTAATTAATTTTATTTATTCAATAAATTACATATTTAAATTAAATCAATTAACTCATATAAATTAAATAATTCAATTAATTTATATAAACCCAATAATTGATATAAATCAAACAATTAATACAAAGTCAATAAATCAAATAATTCAAATAAATCGAATAAATTAGTTAATTCAATTAGGCAAAAAATCACACAATTAATCAATTAATTAATTTAAATTAATAATTACTAAAAATTGGGGTGTTACAACCCTCCCTCACTTAAAAGACTTTCTCCCTCGAAAGTTACCTCAAACGAATAACTCGGGATAAGACTCCCTCATCTGACTCTCAAGCTCCCAAGTCACGTTTCCACTAGCTGGTCCTCCCCAAGTGACATTTACCAAGGCAATCTATTTACCTCGCAACTGCTTCACCTCTCGATCCTCTATCTGCGTGGGTGATGCCTCCACAGTCAGGTTTTCTCTCACCTGCACATCATCCACTAGGACTATATGAGACGGATCCGCAATGTATTTCCTCAACTGAGATGCATGGAACACGTCATGGAGATTAAAAAATGACAGCGGCAAAGCAACATGATAGGCTACCTATCCTATCCTCTGCAAAATCTGATAAGGACCAATAGAACGCGGCGGCAACTTACGCATCTTCAATGCTCTACCGACACCAGTTATCAGAGTAACTCAAAGAAACACGTGATCTCCCTCTTGAAACTCAAGTGCTTTCCTCCTCTTGTCATGATAACTCTTTTGACGACTCTGAGAAATCTTCATCTTCTCTTGGATCATCTTAATTTTATCAGTAGTCTGCTGGACTATCTCGGGTCCAACCATGACACTCTCTCCCGACTCATACCAAGACAATGGCGTCCTACACTGCCTACCATACAATGCCTCAAATTGTGTCATTCCAATACTCGAATGAAAATTGTTGTTGTAAGTAAACTCAATCAAAGGCCAGTAGTTATCTCAATATCTTCCATTTTCCAACACACAAGCTCTCAAAAGATCCTCTAGTGACTGAGTCCTCCTCTCAGTCTGACCATCTGTCTACGGATGATAAGCAGAACTCAAACGTAACTTTGTACCCAAAGCACTTTGCAAACTTTCCTAAAATCTTTAAGTAAACCTCGGATCTCTATCTGACACAATGCTAGACGAAATACCATGCAAATTCACAATCCTTTCAATGTACAGCTTCGCCAACTTCTCCAATGGGCAATCCATTCGCATTATAATAAAGTTAGCAGATTTTGTCAATATATCCACAACAACCCAAATAGCCTCATAATTACTCAGTGTTCTAGGTAGACTAGACACAAAATCCATAGATATGCTATCCTATTTCCACTCAGGAATAGATAACAGTTTCATCAAACCCGACAATTTCTGACGCTCAACCTTCGAATTCTGAAGCTTCAATACAAACACAATAGTAGCCAACTCTAAATCATGTGTCGGATGATTCCTCTCATGCACTTTAAGTTGCCTTGAAGCATAAGCTACAACTTGCTGATGTTGCATCAACGCACCTCCCAAACCCATCAAGGAAGCATCACAATACACAACAAATGGTTCTTCCGGATTCAGAAAAATCAAAACAGAAGTTGTCGCCAATCTTCTCTTAAGCTCTTGAAAACTTTCTTCACACTTTGCATCCCAAACAAAATCTTGGCCATTCCTAGTCAACTGCGTCAACAACAAAGATAACTTGGCAAATCCTTCAATGAATTTATGATAATAACCTGCCAAACCAGGAAAACTTCTAATCTCAAAAAACGATTTCGAAACTTCCCACTGCGATACAGCTTCAACCTTCGACGGATCAACTGCAATACCTCTTCTCGAAATCACATGGCCAAGGAAACTCACTTCTTTCAACCAAATCTCACACTTAGAAAGTTTACCATATAATTACTTCTCTTTCAATACATATAACACAATCATAAGATGCTCAACATGATCCTCTTCACTCTTTGAATAGATCAAAATATCATCAATGAACACAATCACAAACTTGTCCAAATACGGATAGAAAATCATGTTCGTGTACTCCATAAATACACCTAGCATATTAGTCACATCAAATGGCATCACAGAATACTCATAATGTCCATACCTCAGTCTAAAAGTAGTCTTCTGAATATCTTCAGCCTTCACACGAATCTAATGATACCTAGATCTCACATCTATCTTACTGAACACACTCGCACCAACCAACTAATCCATCAAATCATCAATCCTTGGAAGTTGATACTTATTCTTGATAGTCACCATTTTCAATTGTCAGCCATCCACACAAGCTTCATATAACCTTCTTTCTTCTTAACCAACAAAACCAGTGCACCCTACGGTGACACATTCAGACGAATAAACATTTTCTCCAACAAATATTCAAGTTGATTCTTTGACTCTTTCAATTTCGATGCGGACATACGATATGGAGCCATTAATACTAGAGTAGTTCTAGGATCTAAGTCGATCGCAAACTTTATTTCATGTTCCGGTGGTAAATCACTTATCTCATCAGAAAAAACTTCAGGAAAATCATAAACAATTAGCAAAACTCCAACTGCCCCACTTTCAATAACACTTAAAGTTGCCATCAACATAAACATCTCAGCACCATCCTGAACCAAGTCACCAAAATAATTTGTAAGCACTTGGCTAAACTCTAAACAATTCACCACACACACCATCTAAGCTCACAAGACACGTCTATTCCATCCAACATGATCCTGTCTACTATCAACAAGAGATTAAGGGTGACTAGTTCCTCAATTTGTCAATAGACAACCGAAAATCATGATGGGGCATAAATCATATTTACCAAACTTTAATAGCATTCAATAACACATTGGGCCACCACTCCACACTTGAAGCATCTTTGAGAAGCACAAACATCTCCCCCACTTGTTTTAATCTCACTATTCCAAACAAATGTTAGAAAAACAAACATGTACCGACAGTGTTTCCACACATATGTTGCATACTAGGGAACAAACAACATTAGACAACCTGGCCGGATGGACCGACCTGCTCTGATACAACTAATGTAACACTCTTCTAAACTCCGCGGAATATATATAAATCAGAGTAATTATCATGCATTTCAAAAAAGGGTGTCACGTATAATTTCAAAACATCACACAAATACCTGTCATGCTTATTCATACTTAAATTAAATTCACACGTTTCATAAACTTTCACCTTAGCATTTAGCAGCGGATTTAATTTAATCATAATCGACATAATGAAAGTCTCATACTCATAATCAATACTTAGGCATAAAAACCAATACTCCACATAATTCAAATAAACATAATGACATATAGAAGAGTACATAATGAATCTCTCAAACATAAATCAAAACGATCCCAATATTACATGATCATAGCACGACTCGACCTAACAAAAATAAAGACACTAATCAAGCTACTCCAAAAGCTACCTCGTGCTAGAAGCAACTCTACTCCTCGGTACCTAAGCGATGTCGTATAAAATATCATTTCAACAGAAGGGTGAGAATTCACATAATTATTGAAATTATAAGATAATATATAATTTTAAGGCATACCAGTATAATCACAATCATTCTCACACTTCAAAGTTTCATCAACAAAGTATCATTCAAGTAACCATATCATTCACAAGTATATACACACAATCCACAATTTCACCAATTTCAACAATTCACATAGATACACATAATCTCATAGCATAAGCATATACATAATGAGACTCAATGCAAAACTCAATGCAAGACTCAATGTAACTCATGCCATTTGGTTCATATAGAACCCATCAATTTCCATTCGGAATTATGGATATATCGCTTATACCCCACTAGGAACGACATCTTAGTCATTATACCCCAGTGATTACTCCACTAGGAATGACATCTTAGTCATTCTACCCTAGTGGTTACTCCACTAGGAACGACATCTTAGTCATTCTACCCCAGTGCATACGATAATATCACTTATACCTCACTAGGAATAACATCTCAGTCATTCTACCCCAATGAGTATGAGTCTTGTCCATGTCTTATGTAATAAAAAGCATGATAATTTAATCATGATAAACATATGCATACACACGCAATTTAACACAATGAATTTCTTACCACACAATTACAAATACTTGCACATTTTTATGAATCATCAACACACAATGCACATTCACATGGTATACAACTCATTTTACAATACAATCACAATTGTATTATCATTAAAACAAGAAATAGCTATCATTCATTTCATGTTGTCACACACGAAATATACTTATACAAGCACATACACATGTATTCGATAAATTATCCACAATAATTTCACAATCGACAGTAAATAGTGCAACAATTCATTACTAGAACATATACACAATTGACTTCTGAAAGACACTAGATATAAAAATATTGGGAAACCAATTATATTATCTATATACTATGTTATAGCTTTATTCATTAGCTTTCCAACACTTCGAACGGAGATCAAATCGGACTTACGGATCAAAAGTTATGGCCAAAATCTTCTAAACAATTTTTTTACCAATATACAACATTGCGTCGACCGCTAGCGACAGATCAGTCGATGCATTGAAGGAAGAAACAAATCCAGAAAAACACATTCAGTATGCGTCGACCACTGCAACGTATGTGTCCATGCAAATAGTGCAGAATGCATAATTTTCTGCATTTTTCACCGTTTGAGGCCTTATAGACCTCCCATTTCAATTCCGTAAAAAGTCTCATTTCTAGAATTCTAAATACTACCATTATATTACAATTATAAAAGCCCACAACACATATTTAAGGATCCTACCATCATATATCATGTAATCATTAATTTCAAAACCATGGAAGTTAGGGATTTTTATCCTAAATATGATACTACCCATCATACACTATCATACAATCCCAATAATCATATAAAAACCTACCCTTACCTTAATTTTCTTGAATTTCTTGAGCTCTCTTGGTTCTTATCTTCTTCTCCATTCCTCTTCCTTCTCTCTAGCCTATTTCTTTCTCTCTTTTCTATTCTTTTGTTAAACCCTAACATTGTCTTAATCAATTTGGCTTAAATCAAGTCACTCCCACTTACTATTCACATACCTAATTAAGCTCAACTAAATAATCTAACAATTCTACATTATTCTACCAAATAGAATAAATCAATTAATTTAACTAATAATAAATCACATATTTAGATTAAATTAATTAACTCATATAAATTAAATAAGTCAATTAATTTATATAAACCCAATAATTGATATAAATCAAACAATTAATACAAAGTCAATAAATCAAATAACTCATTTAAATCAAATAATTCATTTAAATCAAATAATTCAAATAAATCGAACAAATTAGTTAATTCAATTAGGCATAAAAATGTAGCAGATACTCCTTAACAAAATGGCTTAGTAGAGAGATTCAATGGAACAATCCTTGAAAGGATTAGATGCATGTTGGTTAAGAAGGTGTTTTAGGCGGAGGTTCTTTCCACTATAGGCTATAGTGCTATAATGTAAAAGATGAGATATCATTACTAGAATAGCTGGAATCGTTACCAAAATTGGAGGAACTGAGCATCCACTTAACTGTCACCACTAGTATGCAGAGACTATTTCACTCCACTAAATTACGAGGTTACTCTAGACATCTTAGGCTTAGCGTGACTGAGTTAGGGACACTTGAAATGTCCACATTATTACCATCCATTTTAGAATTAACTCATTTAGACAACATAATTCTTTCAAAGATATGCTGCCTCATGGATGGTCCATTGGTTACTGACAAATGTTATCTTGGAAAACTTCGACAAGTCCGCTTACATTATTGTGATTCAGTTACTTATTCGATCTGTTTTAGGTATGCCCCGCTTCTTGAAAATCATTGTGTTTATAGTTGTAATTCAATTGAACATGCGGTGAAGGAACCCAAAGATGACGAAGATGTTGGCTCTGGGTCAATGAATGATAATATATTCACAAATCTTAAAGATATTTTCCCTGAAAATATGCCAAAGCTAGTGAGCATCCACAAAAAATCTTTGGCATTTCCTTCTCTAAAACGGGTTCTTGTAAAAATTGTCTGAATCTGAAGAAGCTTCCTTTCAACTCCAGTTTTGCTTTCAACAGCAAATTGGTTGCAATCCGAGAGACCGAGTGATGGGACAATTTAGAGTGGGATGACACATTTATTGAACACTTACTACATCCTAAAGTTTAATATAATCAGAGACTAATCATAAAAAAATGTAGGTCCTAAGTAAGGGTGTGTTCCAATTCCAATTTCATTTATGCTCTTTGCTTATTTACAAGGCTTTATTTAGGTGTACCTTTCTTCTTCATTTTCTTTGTTAATTTTAGTTTGTTGTTGCTTTATACTACTCAATCTTTCCTATGCAATGTTATTTATGTACAATTTCATTACACATGCATTGCGTTTTCTTTTTCTAGTTTTACGCGTGTCTCTCAATTGAGCTTTACTCGAGTATAATTTTCGGCAATTAAAATATTTGCATAATTCAGTTTTACTGATTTTAAAACCTTTCTCAATCTTCAACACTGGAATGAATGCAAATCTGTTGTGGTTGTGCAGTAAAAAATTTAGAGGCCTTCCTAATTGGTGTGAGATCATCAAAATAAATGGAAAAGTGTTTTTTCTCTTTACTTTAGTACTAAAACCATGACTGAATTGTCCAATACCTCTCTTTTTACTCCCAAGATTAGTTTTGTTGTTCATTCTCTCATGATGTCAAAAACGTTGCATTATATTTTCATTTCATGCTCACTCCTGTCCACCTAAAGGTCTTATACTCTCATGATTAAATTAATGGCAATTGAAGGAAAACAAACTTATACTGAATAAACATGTGAAAATTGATTCTTCACGTCTTACTGAAGGTATTATCACTCATGTTTCCCATTTCAGACAATATTGAACTTAATTTTGTGTTAGAAACCAATTTTTAATGGGTTAGAGTTCGCGGCTTCAAAATTTCCAACTAGTTAATCATTTCGAGGCCAAAGGTGTTGAATTATAATTCTTTGTGTCGAAGTAGGTTGCTCGACATAGACAAGGAAGTGTTGGAGTGTGTCTCGACAGAATTATGACTTAGGCTAATTTTATAATTTTAGCTGAGTTAGTTAGGTTATTTAGGGTTTGCTTAGTGTGCAAGCAAGCTCAACCTATAAATAAGGAGTAACCCTATTATTGATTGTAACATGAAAAGTGAAATATTTCAGATTGCGAAGTTGAGAGCAGAGAGAAACTCTGCATATTTCACAATTCTTCTTCTTCCTTCTCTCGTTAAACCCTAAACATTTCTTCCACAATTCCATTTCCTTATTTTATAACAATTGTGCAGCGCTAAAATATTACAACCAAGATTGGTTGATTCACTCATGTGAAGAACAAGAGAGATAATCAATCAAAAAGATTTATTTTTGTTCATCAAGATTTGGTTCGGAATTAATCAAGTTTTGGTGAAATTCTTGAGAGGGAATTGGCGAATTTCTAACATCTGGTATCAGAGTCTGGTTGAGCGATTCATGGGAAGCAAAACACAATGGCGATAAATCATCCGAATGGACATTTTCCGATGAGTCTCCCAATTCTGAAGGGTCAGAGTTATGAAAATTTATGTAAACAAATGAAGGTTATTTTCTATTGCCAATATCTTTTGGATCTTATGTGTTGCGGTTAGAATAGGATATCAAATTATTAATTAATTTGAATCGCATCTTTAGTTCACAACCGATCTTTGATTTATCCGAAGAAAAAGGTCAAAGAAGGAAAACCTAATTTTTTGCATTGTAAACAATGCGGGGAGAGACCTAGGTAAGGGGTTGGTTAAGCTTAGGGAAGGTATTAGCACCCTAAACTTCTGTAGTACTCTGCAGGAACCTTTTGTTCATTTTTACTATTTTGGCTTTATTATTTACTTGAGGATATATATTGAGCTAAGGGTTAAGAGTGACAAAGAGACCTAAGGGTTAGTCCTAAGTTTACTCGCCATGATTCGCATCTTGTGCCTACGTATCCGAGGTAGGGGATGGAATCAGAGTAATCGTAGTTCCCCTTGAAAGGGAGGTTAGAAACGTCTTGACTGTGGTCAAGGTTTCAAGGGGAGTAAGCGTTTCTTAAGGAAACGCTTACGTGCAGTCTTGAAACTCCTATTTCTACGTTGAAAAGTTGAATTAAAATTAGGGTTAAATTAGGTGTTCCATGGTGGGAAACGCTAAAACAGAGTACGACGACTCTTTGACCTAATGCTAAGGTAAAGAGCATTTTCGTCCACGGCGGAACACCTAGGCGATTAGGGTTTTGAAATGGTCAAAGATTAGGGTTATTGACTCGGCGATCAAATTGTTAGACCTAATCCTTCGGAAGGTTTTAACGGTAAATGATGAACGAAAAACTATTGCATGGCGGCATGGAAATAGAGGAAAATATGAAAGCAAAAAAGTACAATGCGACGATTACTCGCGTAAATTACAATCATAAAAAAGAAGGAAAAAAAAACGGAAATAAAGCGACAATAGCCTCGCACAAATTACAACCCAAAGAATGTAAAAATAATGACAGAATAATAGTCGACGATAGCCTCGCATAATTACAACCGTCAAAAATGACATACGGAGAATAAAGGGTTAGTAAACCAATGATAAGTGAAAATTAAATGAAAGCTAAATGCCAACTCAACGGGAAGGTTTCAACGAGAAACTAAAAGTGAAAAAAAAGTGGAAATTTAAGTTAGAAAGTTTTTTTTTTTAATTAATTTTAATAATTAAATTATTATCTTTATTTTGAAAAAGAAAGTATTAGGTTTTAAGAAAGTTTTTTTAGAAAAAAAAACATGGTTAGGTTCATTATAAAAAGGTTTATTTTAATTTTAAAAAATATTAGCTTTGTTATTAAAATGTATTAATTCTAAATTATAAAAAGGTTAAGTTTTTAAAATTATAAAAGAGTTATTAAGTTTTAAAATAAAGGGTTTTAATTAAATTAAAAAATATGTTAAAAAATATATTATTTTTGTATTAAGTTTTAAGAATGAATTTTAACTTTAAGAAAATGGTGTTTAGTTTTAAGAAATTATTTTTTAAGTTATAGTTTGAGTTTACTAAATAAAAAGCGTCAATTAATAAATTAAAACTAACATCCTAATTAATAATTACAACTATTAAAAAAATAAGATAAAATAAATAACAAAATAATATAATAAATAAAAAAGAAAAAGAAAAAGAAAAGGAATTAATAAGAGTGGGGAGAGGTGGATCGTGTTGCTGTGTTGTTTCTTTAGGGTTTGGGGAAAAAACCCTTTCCCTTCTTCTTTAGGGTTTGGGAAAAAACCCTTTCCCTTCTTCTTCTTCCCAACCGGCGGTGGCTCCTCCATGACTCCTTTTTGAAACTTTCCTCTTCTCTCCTGCTTCTCCTTCGTCTGTTCATACCTAAAACTAAATAAAAAAAACCAAACTCATTAATGTTATAATCTTACGTTTTGGGTTTTTTGATGACGGTGTTTCGACGGCGAGGTGGTGGTATTCTTGGCCGGTGATGAAGCTTCTTCTAAGGCTCTTTGCTTGGTTGTTGTCCGCCGGTGGTAGTGAGACTCTAAAGGATCCACGACCGCCGTTGGATGATCCTTGTTTTTGGATCTTCTGAGTTTTTCTCAAAACTCTCTTCTTCCTCTTTCTGATGACCTGTTCTTGATTTTCTGATGTTGATGAAGTTTTCTCCCTTTTTTATCTTAAATATACCTTATGTTTATATAGGTATCAAATTAGGGTTAACTCTAACCTAATGCCCATTTTAAAGCCCAACTTAAATAATTATTTAAAACTAAATAAAAATAAAATAAAATTAAAACTAATAATTCTATTTTTATTTATTTATTTATTCTAACTATTTAGACAAAAAATAAAAATAACCGAAACCTAAATAAATAAAAGTCGGACACCCAAGTGCTCGAAAAAATAAACCGAGTACACTAAAATGATCAACGCAAAATATACGACTCGGAAAAATACCGTTTCGTCAGATTTTAAAACAATTTTTGACTCGTTAAAATGCTCAAACTGATCAAAATGCGACAGACAATGAAGAACATGGTAAATTTTTGCAAATGGTAATACTCTAGCAGCTGAAGGTATTGGTTATATTCTGATTATGAGGAAAGATGGCAAAAGGTCAGTAATTTCCAATGTACTGTACATATCGGGCATGAAAAGTAATTTTCTCAACATAGGGAAGTTGGTTGAAAAGAACTACAAAGTGTTGATTGAAGACAAGATGATGAGGATTCTTGATTCAGGTGGAAGGTTAATCTTAAAAGCACCTATGTTTCAAAATAGAACCTTCAGGATTGAACTTAATGTGATGGAGCACAAGTTCCTTGCAACTGCAACTAGCTTAGATGAATGGATATGATACTATAGACTTGGTCATCTCACTTTCAAAGACATCAAAGATATGAAGAGAAGAAATATGGTTTTAGGATTACCAGAAATTGACATTCCAAATGAAGTATAGGAGGAATGTCTACAGGAAAAACAACACAAGAACAATTTCAACAATAATGCAAGAGGAAAGTTGAAGGTAATTCTTGAAGTGATATACTCTGTTGTATGTGGTCTTATCCAGGTGGATTCAATTGTAGGTAATAGATACTTTGTCACATTTATATATGATTTAAGTAGAAAACTAAAGACTTATAAGATTAAAAAGAAAAATGAAGTGATCAAGGTATTTTCCAAGTTCAAATCTATGGTCGAAAGATAAAATGGTCGAAAGCTCAAGATTCTGAGGACTAATAGTGGTGGAGAATATGTGTCCAAATACTTCGACACATTATGTGAGAAATAAGAGATTGTGCATGAGGTGGTGTCATCCTACACTCCACAGGAAAAAGAAAGAATATAACTATCATGGATATGATTAGAAGTATATTGAAAGGCAAGCATCTACCCAAAGAATTATGGGGAGAAGTTGTGTCGAAAGTGCCGCTACTGTGAAAAAAGAGGGCCGACAAAGACAGAAGAGTCGCCATCGGTCGTTATTTATTCCAAAGAGAGGGAAAGGAAATTATCAAAGAAAACCTACGAAAAAGGGAAAAGATAAGGTCATCGCAACCAAATCTTGGGTTCGAGAGTCGGTTATGCAAGGGGAAGGTATGAGCACCCCTCACGTCTGTTGTACTCAATGGGATCCATGCTTGTTTTCTATCTAAGGGTGTTAATCTATCAAAAGGTTGGCTCACAGGGACAAAAGAAAAGAAAAGAGACTCGATAGAGCATCGCCGCTCTATGCCTATGTATTCCCTCGTGCAATGGGAAAGTCAAAGTCAACATAGTTCGGGAAACTACAGGGGAGATTACTCGCCAAGACATCTCCATCTTGTGCCTACGTATCCTCATCTGGTATGAGAAATCAGAGCAAACGTAGTTTGGGCTAACTACAGAAAAACAGGGTATTCTCGATCACACGGGGGCGAGAGAAAAGGTCTGGGTAGACGATGCTAGCGTACGCATTCTAGCAGTTAGGTGTATTGTTGCTCGACCATTGGAGACTTAGGTGTTACCTGTTTGCGGTAAAATGGATGTTGCGTGTCCTTGGGTGAAAAGGTACGGGTGACTAAAGGTATGAACAAAAGAAAAGTGCTCGCTAGGATTATCGCAATCCTATGCCTACGTATTCTCATCTGGCATGAGAAATCAGAGCAACCGTAGTTTAGCTAACTACGGAGAAAGGTCTCGATCGCACGGGTGCGAGAGAAAAGGGGTTTAGCATGACAGACCAATCTCGATTACGCTGAGGCAAGAGAAGGGGAAGTTAGTTGTTAGCGGGAAGGTCTCGATCGAACTGAGGCGAGAGAAAAGGAAAATTAGTTGTTAGTGTGAAGGTCTCGATTGCACGGGTGCGAGAGAAAATGGAAATTAGTTGTTAGTGTGCTCTCCAAGACATCAACGTCTTGTGCCTACGTATTCTCATCTGGTATGAGAAATCAGAGCAGCCGTAGTTCGACTAACTACAGGTAACCGATCTCGATCGCACGGGGGCGAGAGAAAAAGGATTCTCGATCGCACGGAGGCGAGAGAAGAGGGATCTTGATCGCACGAAGGCGATAGAAATGAGTCCTAGGCCTGGAATGCCTAAAGGAAAGATTCGGATCGGATCGGGACGCACATGCTAAATCCTAAGACGTAGGAGAGAATGTGTCGCATATTTCCCAAAGGGCATACGCTAAACACTCTAGACAAATGAGAAGAGACTCCCCACTCATCATTTCCTACGCATCTAACGCTTACTCACAACACTCATCGTGGTTGATTAAAAGATTGAAGTAATGAAAGTTACCAAACACAGTGATTCCGCTGACCCTTGAAATTGCGTGCAAGCTTCAATTCCAAGCTTCTAATATCCTCTTTGATCCTTGGTGATGATGTTTCGAAATACGATTCGAAAGAGTAAGTGAATCGAAATCATGACCAATGTGACACTAAACTGTCGTAGCTCGACTTATGAGGGAAGTCAAACTATAGGAGGTCGCGTAATTGATATACGTGCTAAGGACAAGATGGAGGAATGATATTGAGGATCATTTTCTGATTTAATCGTGTCGCACAGACCAAAAACAATGAGATCTCGTCTTAATCGTAAACATTATGTCGATTAATCGAAGGTAGCCTATTGCGATCCCAAAGTAAAGAAAATGACCCAAATGGTCATTTTCCATAGATTTGAAAAAGGGAAGGTTATCGACTTCGATAATCCGACGCTTACGGATACAAGACTTCATTAATCCAAGAAAGTCAAAATAAAATTGGAAAGAAGAAGAAATGAGGAGAGAAAGAATGCGCTCTCGGATCCAACATTATTCATCAATAGTTTGACTAACAACGGATTATGGAATTTTCATCATCGACCAAAACAGATAAAATTAACCAAAGATGGATAAACAGTCGAAAAATGAAAAGAGAAGAGAAAAGTCGGTCTTGGATCCATCGTTTTTCATCAATAATTTGACAGAAAAACGATAGAGGTCTCTTCATCGACCCAAAACGAGCAAAAGTGGAATAAAATGCTCAATAATAAATGAAAAATAAGATCTAACTCTAAAAAGGGTAAATCCTCTAAAAACCTAGAATTAGAAAAAAGAAGAGAATCTAAAAAAAAAATATTTATAATATATTTACAATCTGATAAATGTTTATAAAACAAAATATTTACAAAAGAAAATATTAATAATTTAATAAAAAAAAATAAGAAAATACTAATAACCAAGTTATGTTAAGGAAAATGTTAGATCAACAGGGGGTGTACAAAATAAGCAGGGGTGGATAGTCCAAATTGAAAGAGACGGGCCGTGAGGCCCAGTCAACCAACAACCAAAAATGAAAAGAAAAAATAATTAAAAAAGGTCATCTTCCTCTGAACACTTGTTCAAAACCATCCCTCTCTCTCTTTCAATACCCGTTTTTGCCACATTTTCCTCTCTGTTTACAAAATCCTTTCCATATCTTCATTTCGTTTTTCTTTGAAATCTCTCTCCACTTTCTGTTACTGTTTGAATCTGAGAATGGATTTTGAGTTTGAAAATATGGGGTTTGAAGGAAAATGTTTGGAGGTGTGATGAAGTGATGTTCGGTTGAAAAAAATGAGGGGTTTCGAATGTCTGTTTGTTGTTGGTTGAAAAGAAATGGTGAGTGGAGAATATGGGTTTTGCGAAGGTTTATTGGTGGAAAACAGTTGTTATTGAGTTGTTGTTTTGAGAGTTATTGAAGAAGAGTTGTTTGTGGGTTTCGTTCTTGTTGGTGAGTTTCTCGCGGATCGAGACGATGGAAGTGGTGATGGCTGGGTTTTTGTAAGTTTGAAGAAATGGGTTGATGAGTTGTGGTTGTTTCATTGAGAAGATGATGGAAATGGAAGAACGAGTTTGAGAGAGGTGGAGAGGGTTGAACGGTTTGAGTGTGGAACGGAGGAAGGAGATGGTTGAACGGTTTGAGATTCACGGATGGTTTGAAAGAGTTTGGGAAGAAGAAGTTTGGATGATTCTGGGTTTTGATGAAGGTGAAGGATATGGTGGTTCTTGCGGAAAAATCGTTGAAGGATGTGAAGAAGATGATGAAGCAGGTTTCTGGTTTGGATGAGTTTCTGGGGAAATGAAGAAGATGATGAGGGTGAATAGTGCGTTGGAGGCGCAACTTTTTGTTCTAGGGTTCTGTGCATCCTGAGGTAGAAGAAAAAAAGTAAATATATATATATATTATACCCAACACGTGGCATTGCAATGCTTGTTGAATTTGATTAATGCTGACTTTTAATTATTAAATCCTGGTTAAATTAATTAATGTTGGTAAATAATTTTGTTAGTTAATTAAATGACTAATAACCTATACTAAAATTCTAATATAATAATATTCTAACTAACCAAACAGTATCTTAACTAATTAACTAAAATAAATCCTAGTTTAATAATTAAAACTAACTTAAATGAGCCTTAACTAATCTTAATTAACTAAAACTTAATTTTATTCTAATCCAATTAACTCCTAATCTCTAATTAAAAATCTAAAATTATTTCTAAGTTATAATCTAATTAAAGTTCTGTTTCTATTAAAAAAAACTAATTCTAATAAAACTCTACTTTCTAAAAACTCTATTCTAATTTCTATTTCTATTAAAAAAAAGTCTATTTTCTAAAAAACAAATACTTTCTAATAAATCTAATAATTCTAAAACCAATAAGCAAAAATATAAATAAAAATCACAAAATGCCATGGAAAAGAAACGGAAAAGACGGGCGAACACCGAAATGCGCCCAATTATCAGCACGGACTGAATCACCAAGAAGAGAGCGACTTTCGCTCGATTTCGACACAAAACTTCTCGTTTGAATTGATTTAAATTGTTTGAAATGTGAGCAAAGCAGCTGATATTCTGATAGATTCAATCCGGCTAATAACATGGGCAAGATGCGACCCAAATGATATGCAGATGAAAACGAAGCATAAGCCAGTCAAAGTTAGAAAACAGGTGAGCAAATTTTAGGGTGCAACAGAAAGCAGCATATATTTTGAACAGATGTTCGGCGAAAAGACTAGAAGGAATCACGCCAGAAGAATGTCGGTCTAGTGTCAAGCCTAGCTTAAGTCATCTGAATGTATTTGGACCTATAGCACATAGACATGTGCATGGTCAGATGTGAAGAAAACTTGATAACAAGTCAAGCCAAATGATCATAATAGGATAGCATTCGAATGAAGGATACAAGTTGTTCGACCTAGTGAGGAAACAAGTAATGATCAGCATGATTGTGACAATAGATGAGCTCAAGGAATAGGATTGGACTGAAAATGTAAAGAAAGATTCCGTGAGAATCTTATGTGAAGAACCTACAAGTGAAGTCGAAAAAGAAGTTTGTCGGGAAGAAGTCAGAGATCAAGCAAGCAGAATTAAACCTCAAAGAACTAGGCACATGCTTGTCAGGCTTCAAGAATGTGTGATTATATCTGATGATATGGTCGATGATCAAGGTGAGCTAGTACGCTATGTTTTCTATGCATATGTCGAACCAGTCAATGCAGCCGAGGCATTGAAGGATTCGAAGGGGAAGAAAGCAATTGTTGCGGTTAGAATATGATATCAAATTATTAATTAACTTGAATCGCATCTTTAGTTCACAACCACTCTTTGATTTATCCGAAGGAAAAGGTCAAAAGAGGAAAACCTAATTTTGCATCGTAAAGACAATGCAGGGAGAGATCTAGGTAAGGGGTTGGTTAAGCTTAGGGAAGGTACTAACACCCTAAACTTCTGTAGTACTCTACAGGAACCTTTTGTTTATTGTATGCTTTTTTTATATTTTATTATCTGCTTTAATATATATTGAGCTAAGGGATAAAGTGACCTAAAGACCTAAGGGTTAGTCCTAAGTTTACTTGGCAAGACGTCACATCTTGTGCCTACGTATCCTGGATAGGGAATGGAATCAGAGTAATCGTAGTTCCCCTCGAAAGGGAGATTAGAAACTTCTTGACTATGGTCAAGGTTTCAATGGGAGTAAACGTATCTTAAGGACAAGCTTACGTGGAGTCTTGAAACTCCTATTTCTATGTTGAAAAGTTGAATTAAAATTAGGATTGAAATTAGGGATTCCGCGGCGGGAAACCCTAAAGCAGAGTACGGCGACTCTTTGACCTAAAGTTAGGGTAAAAGGTATTTTCATTCACGGCGGGACACCTAGGCTATTAGGGTTTTGAAATGGTCAAAGGTTAGGGTTAATGACTCGGCTAGACCTAATCCTTCGGAAGGAATCCTAACGGTAAAAACATGCAAACAGACAAAATATCGTACGATCGAATTAAAATGCGGAAAAATAAAGAAAGCGGTAAAAGAAGTATCGCGACGATCACTCGCGTAAATTACAAATCCCAAAAACAAATGCAAAAATAAAAATAATTGCGATCATGGCCTCGCACAAATTACATCCATGAAACAAAAAAATAGTACGAACAAATGAAATATTGAGGAGCTGCAACGAACAAACTAATGAGGGTTAGACGAAAATGAAGCGGCTAAATCAAAAACTTTATTTTTTTGAATTTTATTTAAAGGGAAGAACTAATTTTTGCATTTAAAAGGAGAACTTAATTTGATTTTAATGTTTTTATTTAAAAATTAGTTTTAATTTGATTAAAAAAATGATTTAATTTTAAGGTTTTTGATGAAAAAAAGTTAGTTTTAATTTTTGTAAAATGTTTTAATTTTAATGTTTAAACAATGTTTTAAATTTTAAAGCAAAAAAAAATGTTTTATTTTTTAAAGTTAAAAAATGTTTTTTTAAAATTTATTTTTAAGAATTATTTTTAACTTTAAGTTTTAAATATGAGTCTTAATTTTAAAAACAAGGTTTAATTTTAATTTTATGATTTTAGCTAAAAAATGGTTTAATTTTTTTTTTTATATTTTAATTAACTTAAGTAAACTAAGTTAATGAGATTAACAATTAGAAATATTTTTATTTTAACAGTTTTCATTAACCTGCATTATGAAAATTATATACCACAACAATAATAAAATACTAATAACAATATAATAATAACAAAATAAATAAAAAGAATAGGAGGAAGAAAATTGGAAATAAAAGGGGGATTCGTAGCGGTGGCGGCTCCCTCATTGATGAAGTTTTGAAGCTTTTCTTTTTCTTTTGCATGACTATTCTTGCATCTTCTTCTTCCTCGCTTCGCCATAATCTTCTCTTTTTCCTATAAAAAAAAAGAATAACAGAAACCAAATGTGATATTGATGAAATCTTACGAGTTACGGTTTGTTGGTGATTCCGCCAGTGATGAAGCTTTGAAGGTTTTTTCAAAAATCTTCCCTCTTCTGATAAATCGTGAGAACGGCCGCCGTTTTTTCTTTTTGTCTCCTTTTATCAAATGCAACTCATGTTTATATAGGTAACAAATTAGGGTTAACTCTAACCTAATGCCTATTTTAAAGCCCAACTTAAATAATTAGTAAACAAACTAAAACAAACTTAAAAGAATAAAATCTTTTCTAAGAAGGTGGGATTCGAACTCTCAACCTCTCACACTCACAACTCCTTAATTGTGCCATTTTATTCATTCAAAATAAAGTGGCACTAGAAACTATGTAAAGGTAGGACAAATTTGGGGTGCAACAGCAATGAATGAGGAACTGAAGTCCATCGAAGACAACAATACTTGGTCACTTGTCGAATTGCTTCAAGGCAAGAAGGTAATTGATGTGAAGTGGATATACAAGGTGAAGTTGAATCCTAAAGGAGAAGTAACTCGACACAAGGCAAGACTTGTGCAGAAAGGATTTCTTCAAAAAGAAGGAATCGACATCGATGAAGTTTTTGTACCTGTTGCTAGGATCAAAACAATCAGGTTGGTTTTTGGTCTAGCAAACATGTACAACTGGCAGATGTGTCAGATGGATGTGAAATTCGCATTCTTAAATGGCCCCTTAGGTGAAGAAGTTTATGTTGCACAACTAGTTGAGTTTGTGAAACAAGGAAAAGAAAGCAAGGTATGCAGGCTTCATAAAGCCCTATATGGGCTTAAGCAAGCTCCAAGAGCTTGGAATAAGAAGATAGATAGCTTTCTAAGGGAAAAGGAATTTGTGAAGTGCATAATTGAGCATGGAGTTTACGTAAGAAGAAGCAATAGTGGATTGCTTATATTATGTCTTTATGTCGATGACCTGTTGATAACAAGAAGTTTCAAGAAGGAGATCGAAGATTTCAAACGTGACTTAAGTGAGGAGTTTGAAATGTCAGACTTGGAAAATCTCTCATACTTCTTAGTATCAAATTCTACAAGAGTAGTAGAGGCTTGATGATGCACCAAATAAGATATGCGGGCGAAACACTCTAGAGATTTGAGATGCAAGATTGCAACCAAACTTCGATTCCAAATGAGCCCATATTCCAACTATCGAAAGACATAAATGAAGATGATGTGGATCCAATGCAGTACAGAAGACTCGTTGGATCACTTAGATACCTTTGTCACACAAGGCCTGATCTAGCATACATTATAGGTATAGTGAGTAGATTTATGCAGAAGTCAAAGGTATCACATCTAGCAACGATGAAAAGGATACTAAGGTATCTAAAAGGAACTCTCGACTATGACATTTTGTTTCCTGCAGCTCATGAGGGAAAAGAATGCAAGCTAGTGAGATACACCGACTCAAGTTGGTGTAATGATGTTGAGGATAGAAAATCCACAGTTGGCTATGTGTTTATGCTAGGTGGTGCACTTGTTGCTTGGAGTTTAAGAAACGAACTAGTAGTAACACTATCATCATGTGAATCAGAATACATAGTTGTTTCTCTTTGTGCATGTCAAACAATGTGGATGATGAATTTGGTCGAAGAGATTACAGAGAAGAAACATGGAGTAATCACCATGAAGATCGACAACATGTATGCTATCAATCTGGCGAAGAATCCGATAGCTCATAGACGAACCAAGCACATTGAGATGAGACTCCATTATCTTCAAGAGAAAATGGCAGAAGGGAAGTTGAACTTAGAACACTGTAAAACTGAGAATCAGATTGCAGACATCATGACGAAATGAGTGTAATTCGAAGTGTTTAAAAGACTAAGGTCTATGATGAATGTAGAAAGTTTAGACACAATGAATTAGATGGTGTTTGAATTGTAATTCCTTATGTCAAAGCAGGTTGCTCGACAGAGACAAGAAAATGTCGAAATGTGTCTCAACAAATTTATGACTTAGGCTAATTTTATAATTTTAACTGAGTTAGTTGGGTTAGTTAGGGTTTGCTTAATATGCAAGCAACTTCAACCTATAAATAGAGAGTAATCCTATTATTGATTGTAACTTGAAAAGTGAAATATTGCATATTACAAAGTTGAAAGCAGAGAGAACTCTACAGATTTCACAATTCTTCTTTTGCCTTCTCTCGTTAAACTCTAAACCTTTCTTCCCCAGTTTAATTTTCTTCTTTCATTATAATTGTGTAGCGCTACAATCTTACAATTAATATTGGTTGATTCACTCGAGTGAAAAGTGAAGAATAAAAGAGATAATTAATTTAAAATATTAATTATTGTTTATCAAGATTTTATTCAAAATTCATCAAATTTTGATGAAACTATTAAAGAGGGAATTGGCGTATTAAAAAAAAATTGAGATATTTTTTATTTTACATCAAATTAATTGTGGAATATTGTGGATTTAATAAAAGCACCAAACACAAGTTGCCGGCCAACAGCATGTTCTATCCTTTGTACACCGAACTTTGTAAGAGAATAAAAAATCTAGTACTCTATGAAAACAGGTCTAAAAAATTGGTTAATGATACCTACCTAGGAAATTTGTTATACGTTGTGAGTGAGAATTATACTATTATTATTTTATCTAACCTCATATCTAACTCCATCTAAAATCAGTAACCTAGCCTATGTTTTTCATTAACAGAAACATAGATTGATAAATTTACAAACATAGTTGTTCAAACATGGTTTGTTTCATTGAACGAGACAGACAGCTTACTATGTATGTGGACTTGACCTATTCATAGATTAGTATTCTATTTATACATCATTTGCACATAGTTCTCACTTAATGATTAGCCAGTAATGGTACAACCATGTGGAAACCAAAACCTAAATTATCTAGTCCACTAACCACTACTATAATAACAGCATTTTACATTTATTTTTGTTGATTTTAATGCTGGCCAAAGTATGTACTATGTAGGAAAAAAATAGAAACTCCAAATTTAAGCAACGAAGAAGCCCAACCGGTTTCCAAATGCATAGCCTATGTTTGGTATCCAAGTGAATCACCGCTAAGTTTTAAAAAGCTAATGTATGTAGCTTTCACCGCAAGAACTAAAGTTTCCAAACACAGGCTTAATGTTTTCTTCAAAGTGAACAACCAAATGCTCGTGTAAATAGAAACAAGGGGACATATGATGAAAATAACTCCATAATTTTTGAAGGACAATTCAGTACATTTGATACTTTACACCAATCGTGCCAAGTTTCATAAACAAAATAAAAGTAAAACTAATTAGTAATGAAAATTAAATAAAAACTTATGATAATAATACACTTTTAACACCTCCCTTGCCCATCTCCCACACCATTGTCATCATGTTCAACAGATCTAGACCAGTATGGATGTGATTTCCTTACTCTATCCTTCTCTTCAATTGGAATTTCCTTAGTTTCAGGCAGCATGGTGAATATATAAATTGTCATCACCAATACAAAGAACGCAAAGAACAGGAACAATCCAAACTTCCTGTAGCATAGCATGGTCAAAAAAATGGGTGCAACTAAGAAGGTGAAGAGCATGTTGACCGACAAGTTGACACTCTGCGAGGCAGGAACGAATCTCCAATGGAAAAATTTCACTAGGCACCAACCAATCAAGAAGACTCTATGACCAAGCAAATCCTGCAACGTAAATGCATATGAAAAGTACAACTATTATAGCATGCCACTTTGGTAAATCACCGGGTTCTCCACTTCCTCCAAACTTAGCCGCAATTGAAATTGTTGTTGTAATTTATGAATGATGAATGTTTATGGGTGTGTTTTAAAATGATAAAAAAAAAAAAAAGTGAAAGTGAGTAAATATCAATAAATAATTAGGAAATAGTCCCACATAAAAAGTTGCATTCAGTTTAAAAGTCTTTATAAAAAATTATAAGAATTAACTCACCAAAAATATAAAAGAAGATGAAGTGTAACATGGACAAGTGTGGTGGTCTCAAACATTATGCCACTTGTTTCTTCCATACACCCCTTTGATGGTTGCCACAACGGGTCCGGCGACGTGGGCGTAGAGGCGCTAGTGGTGCCTTGTAGGCAGCACTTAGGCACGACGCATTAGATTACTCGGGTTATGAGGCCACATTAGTGGCGCTACGGTGGCCGGCCTTCGGCTGACCTCATTATTTTTCTCATTTTAGTTGATGCATACGTTTGAATTGTGATTCGTACTCTAAGGCATACAAGAGAGTACTTGAAATACTTGTAACTGCAACATGCAAAATCATTAACAAACATTGAATTGCCTTCGACTGACCTCATTATTTCTCTCATTTTAGTCGATGCATGCGTTTAAATTGTGAATTCGTACTCTAAGGCATACAAGAGAGTGCTTAAAATACTTGTAACTGCAACATGCAAAATCATTAACAAACATTGAATTAATGAAAGATCTCACACACTAACATTTGAATACTAGGTTATAAGTTAAAATGGTACGTGACAAATAAACATTTAAATACCGCCTTTAAGGAAAAGAGCTCTCATACCCCACTTATCAACTCCATAAATAAAGACACAAGTAGCGACAACTTTAACAACACCGCTGACAACAACAGACGCAAGTGAAACATCATCCTTAAACTAGACCGAGTTAAAAATCACAGGCGCGTAAAACATAACAACCTTAATCCCAGTAGACTGTTGGAAGAACAGAATCAACATAGTCATACTAAGTTGAGGTTTATATTTCCTATGCAACAAATTCCTCCAAGGATCGCTATTATAAATAATACATTTCATGATAAAATTTTCATCTTACCCAACCAAAAATCGAGGTATAATGCCAAGGCGCATCATGTTTTTTAAAAAAAATAAATACCACATATTCCTTCAGTTTCTAAATATAACCGAAGAGAAAAATAATTCAGTACATGCTTTAAATCTCAAAGACAATCGTTTATGTTTTTATTTTTTTAAAAGTGTTGTCTTTCTTTTTATTTTATTTTTTATTTTTAAATTAATTATTTATTCCTTCGGTTATATTTAATAACCGAGTGATTAGATTATCATATTTTACTATAAAAACAATTGTTAATTAGATTTTATCCTAAACCTAACTTATATGTATCTGCTCCAAACTTATACACATCATTCTTTGGGATTGATTAATTGCAAGACTGAAAAAATCTTCAATTTTCTTCCATCTTGAACCAAATGTTTGTCCAAATTTCGTAATCCATCCCATATAATAGTGTTGATGTTGTTTTTGTATTTTTGGAATGATCTTCCTATATTGTCAATCAAAGAAAACATTGAGAAATTTATTGTTTTACTCTGTTGACAACATTGAGAAATTTATTCCTAAACACAACCATCAATTTCTATTTCATGTGAAAGCATTTGCCATGAAAACATTTGTTCAAAATAATGAAATCTATCTAGGATGGCAAGTATAGAAAACAAACTTTCTTTTATTTGAAATAAATAACTTATCAGAAATTTGAAAAGATTTGTTGCTCTCCATAAATCTATTGTCAAAATCTGAATTTGTTTAAACAATTTATTTTAATATTCTGTGTACACAATGTCATTATATAAAAAAAAAACTTGTTTCCCTCGATTTTTAGCAAAAACCGAGAGGTATGTGGCACTTGGGGTGAAACATGTTTTATTGTATTTTTTATCTAAAAAGAAACACATTTTACCTCGATTTTGAGTAATAAATGAAGTAAAATATAAGCGTGTTTATTTAGTTTCTTCACCGTCTTTAAACAAAAAAAATTCGTCCATTTAATGAGCATCAATGCTCAATACACTGCCATTAGTGATCCTCGTGAAACTTAAAGCCCTCATTATAAAATCATTCTGAATATTAAAAATTGATAATGAAACATTTTACATGAAAACTTTGAAACATAAAAAACGTTTATTTTGTTTCAGGAAATTTATCTATGATGAATTATATAAGCAAAAAATTATTCGGATTCAAGGTTTGTGTTCTTAAATAGTCATATGAATGAATATTTATTTTATTTATTGAACCTTATTTTGTTTTATATCAGACATTTGATCTTCCTCAAGATCAATGAAATGAGGATCTCCAACATTTGCTCTTCTCCAAGACATCCAACATTTGTTATTCACCGACAGTGATGACGATGAATCGGATTCAACATTTTTACTTTAAAATTCTGTGTAAATAATGTAATATTATTTGTAAACAATGTAGTTTATATACAAATTAATATTATGTGTAAACAATGTAATGAGTATTTAAAATATATATATATATATATATATATATATATATATATATATATATATATATATATATATATATATATATATATATATATATATATATATATATATATATATATATATATATATATATATATATATATATATTTCGTCTCTGATTTGTTATTAAACCGAGAGGTATATGCTGTTAGTTTTTAAAATATAAAAAAAAAATCTATTGTTAGGGATTGAACTAATGATCATTTCAACTAACCCCTCGGTTATTCTAAAATAGAGGGGTAAAGTTGCAAATTTTTATGACGCCCTTCATTACCTCGCCTCTGTAACTAAGGTTAAATCAACTTTGCTACCCGAGGTTACGTATGTCTTTTGTAGTAATGGATGTTCCACTTGCATTGACATTTCTCTAGTTGTAACAAGATCGTTGAACTTTTTGTCAACGTCGTCAACATCTGATGATAAAGCCTCTCACAAGTAGCCTCAGCTTATTTTTTTAGGACCCCTTTTTTCTTTTTGATGTTTGACAAAATGAAAATTAGATTAGTATATTTTGAAAATACATTTTTATCTGCAAATGTTGAAGAATGACTTTTTCTGTCCATGTTTTGATGAAAAGATCAAGAACCGAGACCCTCCAAAATTTAAAACAATTATGTTTTGTATTTGCTATTGTTGGAACAAAAGATTTTTAAGAAAGATGAAAGAAAAATAAGTAGAGAAAAAATATGGAAAAAAGAGAAAAACCATAAACTGAATTATGAAAATTAGGATTTGTATTGAGTGAAGTTCTTTTTTATTTATATCGTACAATGTCTTTATATATGCAACTAAAGTTCAGACACAAAACTATAAAATTGACACATGCCCAAAACATACACAATTTACATTTCGACATGCCAAATAAATGTTGTATTCGACAAAATAGAATACAGCTTAATCTTATATCTCAGAGTAGATAGTTCAACATAGTCGAATACTAGCTTTCGACAGAACATTGAATTACAACTTCTAACACACCTCATAATTCATGTTCTCAAGACTTCTCATCCTGAAGCTTCTCTTTAAATCATCAAACCTGACTTTCTTCTGGGGTTTGGTGAATATGTCGGCTAGTTGTCATCTTGTTTTGCAATGCAAAAGTTCAAGCTTTCATTTCTGAACTTGATTCATCACAAAATGACACCTACGTTTTATATGCTTCGTTTGACTATGACACACTAGGTGATTCTCCAGGTCGATAGCTAACTTGTTATCGATAAACACCTTCATTTTCCTAAGTTCCATTATCTTGATCTCTTCGAGCAACATCTCTATTCATGCTGCTTGGAATTCTCCATATGATGTAGACATGTACTCAACTTCACAAGATGACAAAGCCATAATGATTTTCTCTAAGAGATGGGAGTGCCTTTGATCATGAATATGTATCATGTAGTACTCTTCTTCTCGTCTTGGTCTCCACTAAAATCTGAATTAGTGTACCTATATACTTCTGCATATGTCCTAGTTTTATTCTTCCTTGGCATCAACGCACCATGATCAATTGTACCCTTTATGTATTTCAACACCCTCTTAACTGCAGTGAGACGACATTCTTAGGGTTTATCCATGAATCTGCTCAATGGTATGACACTTTGGAAGATATCTGGCCTAGTGTTGCAAATATACCTAAAGGATCTAATAATTTTCTTGTAGAGTGTCGCACTTACAAATTCATCATGTCTTCATCTTCAAATTTACTTCCGGTTCTAATGACATAGTAGCAACGTTACAGTTTCTCATCTTAAACCTATTCAAGGTATCTTAGGAATACTTCTTTTGGTGCAAGAACACCTATTCACATGTGTCTTTGAACTTCATCCCTAAGAAATGTGACAAATTCCTTAGGTAAGGCATTTCAAATTCTTGCAATATTTTCGACTTGACTTTTCTTATCTCTGCTTCATTTTCACCAGTAATGAATAACTCATCTACATACAAGCATATGACGATTTGACTTACCCAATCTACATAATTCGCATCAACTTCATGTTCAAAGACACACTTGATGAAACATGCTTCGATCATGAAGTTATATATTCTTATATTCCAAGATCTTGAGGATTGTTTCAAACCATATAAAGTTTTCCTCAATCTATACACCTTCGACTCCTGCCCTTTGATTTCGAATCCTGGTGGTTGACTGACATAGACTTCTTCTTCCAAAGGTCCGTACAAAAATGTTGATTTTACATCTAGTTGATGTATCTTCCACCTTTGTATGTTGTTGTTGACACAATAATTCTGATTGACTCCAGCCTTACAGCAGGTGCGTAGACTTCGTTAGAATCAATGCTAGGTTTTTGCAGAAAACCTCTCACCACTAGTATTGCCTTATGCTTGGAAATTTCTTCATTTGACCTTCGTTTCAGCTTGTAAACCCCCTTCAGATCAATTGGCTTCTTTATTGACTTTTCAACAAGCTCTCAGGTCTCGTTCTTTTCTATTGACCTGAGTTCTTATTTCATGATTGCTAACCAATTCGAATCATTCATGGCTTGATCCAAATAGGTTAGTTATGTTTCAACCATCATCATCACTTCTTCTATTAATATACCATATGCATCATCTGCTTGATCTAGAAATCTCACATATCCATCTAGCCTTGTCTACTCGATTCTTACTCTAGTCGATCTTCTAACATTCTGCATATATGGTACTTCATTTTGGTTGGTTGGGACTTTAGTTTGTTGATCTTTTTCAAACACAATTGTAACTGTGTTTGACTCCTATCGAACTCACCCATGGTGATAATACGACCATTTGCTTTCATCCACTAGAACATCTTAACTGATCACTAGTTTATCATCATTTGGTGAATACAACTTTTATGCACCAGTTGAATGACAACCTATAAGCATTATAGTCTAACTTTGATCATCTAGTCTCTTCCTTAATTTTTCAACTACATGCTTGAAGCACATTGATCCAAACATTATACGATGACTAACATTCGACTTCACATCTGTCCAAGCCTCATAAGGAATCTTCTCGACCATCTTCTTGGTTGGACATCTATTTAGAATGTATATTTTTGTCGAATCTGCTTCAACGTAAAATCTCTTTGACATATATTTAGCTTTCAACATGCTCTTAGTTAAGTTCAATTCAGTATACTTCGATTCTTCCTCTCAGTTATGCCATTATACTAAGGTGTATAAAGTGCAATGACCTCGTGCTCTATACCTTCCTTACTTTAATCTATCAAGTTCTCGAGAGGTGTACTCACCACCATTATCAGGTCTCAATTTCTTCAACTTGCATCCAGTTTGCTTTTCGACATGCAATTTGAACTTCTTCAACTTTGTGAATACCTCACTCTTCCTTTCAATAAGGTAAATTCACATATATCTAGTGAATCATCTATGAAGGTTAAAAAGTAGTAGTTAACTCCATTCAAACTTACTTCAAATGGACCACACACATCAGAGTGAACTAACTCTAACTTTTTCTTCGACCTCATTGGCAAATCATACTTGAATGCTTTCCTAGCCTGCTTTGTTTTGCAATATTGCTCACATATCTGACTTGGTTATTTCACCTGAGGTAAGTTATACACCATTTTCTCTGGTTGAGAGTACCTAAACTTATGAAGTTTATATGTCCATACCTGTGATGCCAAAGCCACTTCTTGTCTTCTTCTGCAGTTAAAGTAAGTCACTTGTAATCAACTGGGTTCATCTCTACTTTAAGGTTATGTTGTCTCCTAATGGTGCCTTCAGAATCAATCTTTCATCACTATGATACACCTTCATATGATTATTTTCTATATTCATGGTGTACCCTTTTGCAAGTAATTGACTTAGGCTTATTAAGTTACTTGTCATCAAAGGTACATACAACACATCAGTGATGTTGTCTTTTCGACCATCCTTTCTAACAAAAGAAATGTCTCCCTTTCCACTTGATATAATATATCTACCATCTGTAAACTTTATCACTTTCTCAAGTGATTCATCTAGCTTGGTAAACCAATATTTATTATCAGTCATATGGTTATTGCATCCTGAATCCAGATACCACATGTTGGTTTTCCCAGTGTTCGATTGAGTATTGTCCATGAGTAACACATCCTCAGAATCACTATCTTCAGCATGTGCGCATTGCACTTCATCATTATCTTCTGCTCGTGCTTCCTTCATTTTTCGACAATCTTGATCATAGTATCCAAATCCTTGACAGTTGTAACACTGCAACTCCTTCATATCAACTTTCTTTTTAAAATACTTATTTCTCGTGCATTTTTTGATCGAATCAAAGTGATTCTTTGAGTTCTTACTTTATTTTTCATCATTAGCAAGATCCTTTCCCTTCTCTTTCCCAAATTTCTTGATGAATCTTGCTTGTAGTGTCTGTTCAGCCACCTTCTTCCTTTCGGAGTTTCTCTGTTTCAACCTCATCTCATGAGCCTCTAATGAAGTTTGAAGTTCTTTTAACTTCATCTCAGCTAGGTTATTGGACTCTTCGATTAACATTACGATGTAATCAAACTTCGCAATCAAAGATCTCAATTTCTCAATCTTCTATAAATCGTTTATTCATTCATCGCATGACTTTGTCTAGTTCTCTAGCAACACCACACGTGAAAGGTATTCTCAGACTGATTCATCTTTCTTCATCTGAGTCATCTCCAATTACTTTCTCAACTTCTACAATTTCGCATTTTCATCTTTTCATATCTGTCGTACAAGCTCTTAAACTTGTCTCATGCTCCTCCGTTGTTTCTTCTTCAATAATCTTCTCAAACACATTAGAATCCACACACTGGGGAATCAAGAACATACATTTTCCATCTTTCTTTCTTCATTCCTTGTGTGCAACTTGCTGAGCAGCATTCACATTTTCTTCAAATGCAGGTACTCCATCGTTCTTGATTTCAGACACATCTTAAAATTTGAAGATGACCTTCATCTACGTAACCCATCATTCGTAGTTCTCCTCTTTGAAAATCGATAGATTCGCTGAAAATTACGTTGATGTTGTTCTACCGCTTACCATTACAAATTCTCTCTGAATCGCAATTCAGACTTCTTGATACCAATTTGTTGGAACAAAAAGCTCTCAAGAAAGTTGAAAGAAGAAGAAAAAGATAGAGAAGAGGGAAAAGAAAAAAAATTATAAATTAATTTATGAAAATTAGGACTTGTGTCGAGTGAAGTTCTTTTTTATTTACATTATAAAATACCTTTATATAAGCAACTTAAACTCAGACACAAAACTATACAAATCAACACATGCCCAAAACATATACAATTTACGTTTCGACATGTTAACTAAATATTGTATTCGATACAGTCAAATACAACTTAATCTTATACCTCAGACTAACTATTTCGACACAATCGAATACTAATTTTCAACAGAACATTGAATTACAACTTTGTTAAAACAGTGGTTGAGTGTCGGGTTTTTGTTATCGTCTCCACAGGGAATATGAAATTTTGCAGCCTTTCTACAGTTGTTAAATTCGTAACTTTGTAGTAACAAAGTGTTTGGTTTTAAAACAATGGTAACTTTTGCATGTGAGTAATAAATGCGGTAAAATAATGATTTGAACGGTTTTAATAAATATTGCCAAAGTTAGGGTTCGGTAATCACTTTGCATGCATATTTCCAATCAACATTTAACAAACTCCTTTTAATGATCAATACATCCACAACATCCTCTCAATATGATTATCTCTAACTCATATTGTGAGATTTACCATTTTGATCCATTGTTGATCTCTCACACAATCTATCAAATGACAACTTTAAAGTTCAACATTATAAGTGAACAAAACATTTCAAGACTATCTCTAGCTCAAGAAAAGAGAAGGATGAAAACCTAGGTCTAGAGTTGGAAAATATTTCTCAATCATCAACCAACACAAAAGATTGTAAATGAAACAAAGTTTTCACCTTATATTAATCATTCAAGAGTTTACAAATGATGATCATCCATACACATACAAAGTTTAATAATCACCTACATCTAACCTTGACAAAAGATGAGTTTAGCTACACATTTTCATGGTAGCTTTAACAAGAAGAAAGGAGAAGATGAAGAACATCCACTTTGAAGAAACAATGAAGGATGTGCTTCCACTTCTCTTGATTACCAAAAATAGTAAAGATGAAGAAGAATTCAAGTATTTAGGGTTCTAGAGCTATCCAATAATGACTTTTTTCTGATTTGGCAAGCTCCCCCTTTTCAAGTACCAAGTATGGGCTAAATAGAGCAACAAATAAAGTAAAAATGATGTGCTGTCTGCGCACATTCGCCTGGCGAAGGCATTCATTCGCCCGGCGAACCAACTTAACATGGTACTTCAAAGTGCCTTTGATCAGCAAACCGCCCTAAGGAATCGTGCATTCGCCAGGCGAATAAACACTCGCCGGGCGAACATTCGCTGGCTTCACTCGCCAGGCGAACTTTGGGTGGTTTTGCTACTGGAATCTGCATGAGGAAAGCTACCACTTCTTCGCCAGCACCTTCGCCAGGCGAATGGTAGCGAAGCTTCGCTGGAACCTTCGCCTGGCGAACTTCCTATCCTTTGGGTCTGGGAGTTAAATCTGATTTATTCGCCCCAGTTCGCCTGCACTCGCCTGGCGAATATTCGCTGGAACTCGCTGTGGCTCGCCAGGCGAATGTCCTGATTTGCAACATCTCCCAACTGCTTTGCCTTGATCCCAAGTGCTCTTAATAGTGTCAATCCTGCACACTAACAGCAATATTACAAACATTCTTCGCTTGGATCGCATAAAATCAAACTAAACCAATTCAACTACGAAATCAAACATTATTAGATAAAATTGAGTGAAAATACTACCAAAAAGAAACCAAATATCTAATCTAAATGGGATCTAACAACTCTCCCCAACTACCTATTTGCGTGCCCTCAAGCAAAGTATGCCTCTCAAAACAAAATGAGGATTTGCTCAAGACCAATTCAACTCAAGTGAAACTATATGGCTCAAATACACAATATGTGCAACAAGGTCACAAAATATTACATAATTACACAATAGATAATGTTTAAGAACTAAATTCTAAGAACAAATTTTAAACAATGCTTCAAGCAACAACTAAATCTCATGACAAGTCATTCTAACACTCCACTTCGAAAAAGGATTGAAGCAAAAACACGTGCAAGCGTGGGACAAAAATTCACTCCAATGATGAACAATGCAATACTACATAATTCACAAAATATCTACATATTCACCACAAAATTATGGAAGTTCAAGATCACAAAGGTCTTCAAAGGTTATAGCTTGGCCGGGTTAACAAACAAGGGACATATCTAAAGCCATTGAACGAAATTTCCGATGTAGGAGAGACATTCACTCATCACTTATTTACACATCTTCAACTTGTTTAACAAGTTCCTCATTTGAAACCCTTCACAACTCATATTTCACAACTAACTTTGTTTTTCAATATTTGTCTACCAAACAAGCAAATATTTTCATATATATATTTATATTTTTTTTTTCTACACTGTAATCGCAAAAACGAGTGTTTTTTTTTTTTTTTTATATTTTTTATATTTTCTTTTCAATGCTTGCTTGGTTTCTCACTAGTTGTGAAAACTTAACCACCTTACTTTCATTCTCCCCAACTTGTCTGTTCTCGTCCCCTCAGTGAATGCTCTTACTCTTTTTTTTTTAGCAAAAGAACAATGAATCAAAATCTCCAAGGTTTTAAGAACAAGATTTTTGAACTCTTGCTTTTTAAGCAAGGATTCAACTGTTTAGGCTCAAAATGGTTTACGAATGCTCACAACTCACAGGCATATTTGAATTTAGAACTGGTTGTGCTCAACAGAAACAAGTGCCTTGATCTTCTCAAGAACTTCCACAAAATTATACGAAACAAAAGACAAAGTATGAATTACAAGTATACACAAAATTCACCATTCATCCATAGCATTTGTACATAGAACAAGAAGCTTCTTACATTTGTGGTAAGGGACCTAAATGACATGTCAATTAATAAAGTTGCAAAACGAAACAAAGTTTCAAGAGTTGTTCCTAAACTAACAAGTTCCTCAACATTTTCTAGAATAAAATCACTAAATGCCTTGTTAACACCTTTGTGGTAACGATACTATCATCGCCGTCCCACTTGAGAGAATTCATGCACAACATTAAACTAAAACTTGAAAACTTAATATCAAAGATTAAATAATTAAAAACTCAAACCAATTAACTAAAAATAAAATGCATAACCATAAAAAAAACTGAACACCAATACTGTCGGAAGTACCTTGAAAGGTACAAGTACAACAACATCACAACAAACAAAGTACACTGCAAAATAACCGAATGACTATAACATAAAAAAGGAAACTTCACTTTGTAGCTCAAAGTGAATCAACGAAACAAACGAGCAATCAATCCTCCTCAGACAAATCATACTCATCTCCACCGTCATCATCATTCTCTTCATCATCATCATCATCATCATCATCATCAGCATCATCATCAGCATCAGCATCATCCTCAGCATCATCCCCCCCACCAAAACTAGGCCTGTCCACAGGCCATCCAGCGTGTGCAAGGAATTGCTCCCTTGTCATCATAGAGTGGGTGCCGGCGGGGTCACGAATCTGAAGCTGCAACATCTGCATCGAGTCATGAATATCACACATGGCTCGCTGCTGAGCGGCCATCCAATCCCAGTTATAGTTGCAGACTTCCTGATGGAAAGGGCTAAAAGAAGAATATGCCTGATCAGAAATGGCAGGGCCACTGGCCTGTCCACCAGCAGTAGTATCGGCACCAGAACTCGCTCCAGCTACGGGTTTGACTCTACAGAACTTATCCACATATTTGTCGTCGATCGCGGCTGGGATAGTAACCTGTCTTCTCTGAGGAATGTCTACCCTAGCTTCAGCACATAAAGACATGATCAGACAAGGAAAAGCTAGCGGGGCATTTTTGCGAGCCGCTATCCCGCCCCGTCCACTAAGCACAACAGCCCGTAATTCATCCGCAATGATGCGGGCAATGTCAATCTGAACGTTCAGCAAAATGGAATGGATAAGATGTGCAATAGGCACGGGCACCGAGCTATGATGGGACCTTGGTACAACATTTGTCAGCACAAACAATAAGATCAGCTGTACCAATGGTTTCATGTCAGCTCTCAGATATCTGACAACAACCCCAGATGAATTGCGCACTGGCTCGCGACCTTCCACTAATAGGTCTCTGGTCATGGCCTCTTGATCACGATGCTTGTTAAGGTCCCGGTGGTAGTCATCAATCTGGCTACCTGTCAATGTCAGAGGGTCACCCAAAACAGCATTAATCGATCGTCGATCGAATCTTACCATAACGCCTCGGACCATTGAGGTCCAACTGAAAACTTCACCATCATCCGGGAGGGAATTTGCATAAAACTCCCGCACTATCTCGGCGTTGTAGCCGTCAAGTGGAGTCATCACCCGGTGCCACCTCTTTGCCGCGAAAAGAGCCTCAATGGTGCGGTAGTCGCCGGTGTCACTCAGATTAAACCTTTTTTCAGGGACAATGTTCCGCTTCTCAAGAGCTTCGTAACGGGCAGCGTGCGTGGCTCCTCTGAAACGGTCCTGATCGAAACGGATCGGAACCGTGCGAGATGTGGTGGCTTTCCTTTTTAGAGGGTTGGTCATTCTAGGTCCCATTCTGCAAACACAACACAACAAAACAGCCAACAACACAGCAAACAAACATGTTAAACGAAATAAAACAAATCACAGTAAGAAAAGAAAACATACTGCAGCGTTCGCCTAAGTTCGCCGGGCGAATCCTGGCGAAGCCTCGCTTCCCTTCGCCAGGCGAATGCCAGCGAAGGTGCGAAAATGCACACACAACCAGAACTTCTGCAATGGTTTTACTCTTTAAAACAAGGATGTTCTACCACTATCTCATTACCAGATGTAATTTTGACATGCAATGGCA
Source organism: Lathyrus sativus (assembly GCA_963859935.3). NCBI lineage: Eukaryota > Viridiplantae > Streptophyta > Magnoliopsida > Fabales > Fabaceae > Lathyrus > Lathyrus sativus. The sequence goes on along the minus strand of OZ012741.1, from coordinate 591,674,162 downwards.
AATTTCCACAGAAAATCGAAAAGGGTTTAACATGCAAACACAAATTTCCCAATGCAGAAGTTCGAATCCTAAACAAATTTTGAACAAAAATACCTTTGCCTAGGAGTACAAGAACAAAACCTAACAAATTACAAATTGAAAAAGGGAAACAAGAACACTTACCTTTTGGATTGCTAGTGATGAATCTGCAGCAAAGTATTGAAAGAAGGTTGGAAGGGATTGTGAGAGTGAGGCAGAAGAAAACCGTTTAGGGTTTCTGATGCAATGAAAAGGTAAAACGGTTTTTGGGCCCAGGTGGCCCTTTATATTTTTTTTTCTGATACCGTATATTCGCCAGGCGAATGCCAGCGAACATGACAGGTTTTGCTTAGTTCCACTGCATTGCCCACTTCACTAGTCCACTTCCAACACTTTCCAAAAATGCATAAAATGACATAAAAAAGGGTAAATACTTACAATGTTGAGGTGCCTCTCAACCAGCGCTTGTTTAACGTCGGATAAGCTCGACGGTCCATGATGCTCACAACGGACCATCAAGAAGATACGCACAGCTGTCTCGGTTCACCTGACCGCCGAGATATATCTTGAGGCGTTGACCATTTACAGTCCAACAGTCTTTCTTTTCCAAATCCTCAATTACCACCGCTCCGAAAGATTTGACTTCTTTGACTCGGAAAGGTCCGGACCACTTGGATTTTAATTTTCCAGGGAAAAGCCTCAACCTGGAATTAAACAACAGCACAAGCTGCCCGGATGCGAATTCTTTCTTGCGGAGCTTTTTGTCGTGGTATTCTTTCACCTTTTCTTTGTACAACCAACTTGAGTGGTATGCGGCATTGCGCATCTCTTCCAGCTCAAGAAGTTGCACTTTCCTTTTATCACCAGCTAGCTCATGATCAAAATTTAAAAATTTTAAAGCCCACAAAGCCTTGTGCTCCATTTCAACCGGTAAATGACAGGTTTTACCGAAAACCAATTGAAATGGAGTTAGCCCAATTGGAGCTTTATAGGCCGTGCGGTACGCCCACAAAGCTTCATCCAATTTTTGTGACCAATCCTTCCTAGAGTTGGACACAGTTTTTTCCAGAATTTTTTTTATCTCTCTATTTGAGACCTCGGCTTGACCATTAGCCTGTGGGTGATACAGAGTTGTCACCTTATGCGTTACACCGTAATGTTGTAAGACTTTTTCTAACGGTGCATTGCAGAAGTGTGATCCTCCGTCACTTATCAACACTCGAGGGGTACCAAAACGGGAAAAAATATTTCTTTTTAAAAAACTTATTACCGTCTTAGCATCCGCTCTCGGTGAAGCAATCGCCTCAACCCACTTAGACACATAATCAACAGCCACCAATAAGTATTCATTTCCAAAAGATGGTGGAAACGGTCCGACAAAGTCAATGCCCCAGCAATCAAACAACTCCACCTCTTGAATATTTTGAAGAGGCATCTCATCTCTCTTTCCAATACCACCTATCCTTTGGCAACTATCACAATTTTGCGCATGAGCATTTGCATCTTTAAAAATAGAAGGCCAATAGAATCCCGATTGAAGGACTTTATTCGCCGTTCTTGCCCCATTAAAATGCCCGCCATAAGGCGAATTGTGACAGTGCCATAGGATACTTTGGGCCTCATCACCCGTAACACATCGCCTCAACAAATTATCACCTCCCAGCTTAAACAGGTATGGATCATCCCACACATAGTACTTGGCATCCGATAAGAATTTCCTTTTTTGGTTGGGAGTTAGGTCGAGCGGCACGAAACCACTCGCCTTGTGGTTTGCGAAATCCGCAAACCACGGTCTCACTTGCACTTTAAAAAGTTTTTCGTCTGGAAACTCTTCTCGGATGTCCTGTTCTAAGGTAGTCACCTCAGTGTTGACAAGGCGAGACAAATGGTCTGCTACCACATTTTCGGATCCTTTTTTGTCTTTAATTTCAACATCGAATTCTTGCAATAAAAGGATCCACCGGATAAGCCTTTGCTTAGAATCCGGCTTGGTTAGCAGAAATTTGATCGCCGCATGATCAGTGTAAACAATAACTTTCGAGCCAATGAGATATGACCGAAATTTTTCGAGAGCATACACTATTGCGAGCAATTCTTTTTCAGTTGTGGCGTAATTAACTTGAGACTCATTAAGAACTTTGCTCGCATAGTGTATGGTATGAAATTTTTTTTCTTTCCGTTGGCCAAGCACCGCTCCGATAGCATAGTCGCTAGCGTCACACATCAGTTCAAAATTGAAATTCCAATTTGGAGCGACTATGATTGGAGCGGTGACTAACTTTTTTTTTAATATCTCAAAGGCTTCTAAACATTCATCAGTAAGGAGAAATACCTGGTCTTTGGCGAGCAAATTGCTCAAAGGTCTAGCCACCTTTGAAAAATCTTTGATGAATCGCCGGTAGAAACCGGCATGCCCTAGAAAGCTTCTGATTCCCTTTAAGTTAGATGGAGGAGGCAATTTCTCTATCACATCTACCTTTGCACGATCCACTTCTAGTCCTCTTGACGAGACTTTGTGGCCGAGAACAATCCCCTCCGTAACCATAAAGTGGCACTTCTCCCAATTTAGCACTAGGTTGGTCTTCACACACCTTTCAAGGACAATTTTCAAATTTTCCAAGCATAAACCGAATGATCCTCCAAACACCGAAAAGTCATCCATAAAAACTTCCATTGTCTTCTCTATAAGATCGGCAAAAATGGCTTGCATGCATCTTTGGAAAGTTGCCGGCGCATTACACAATCCAAATGGCATTTTGCGGTAGGCAAATATTCCAAATGGACATGTGAATGCGGTCTTCTCGTGATCAGTCGGGTCAACCGCAATTTGGTTGTATCCGGAATAGCCATCTAGAAAACAATAGAATTCTTGTCCCGAAAGTCTCTCTAGCATTTGGTCCATGAACGGAAGTGGGAAGTGGTCTTTTCTAGTTGCGGTATTTAACCGCCTATAGTCTATGCACATCCTCCACCCCGTTGCTATCTTTGTGGGAATCAACTCATTTTTCTCGTTGCGGATTACGGTAATGCCTCCCTTCTTAGGAACCACATGTACCGGACTCACCCAAGGACTATCCGAGATCGGGTAGATCATTCCCGCATCCAAAAGCTTTACAACTTCTTTCCTAACAACCTCTTTCATTGTAGGATTCAAACGGCGTTGCGGTTGAGCTACCGGCTTGAAATCCTCCTCCATTAAAATTTTGTGCATACAATAAGAAGGACTAATTCCTTTTAGATCGGAAAGAGTCCATCCCATTGCTTCTTGATTTTTCTTCAACACATCAATTAAAAGAGTTTCTTCATGTTTTGACAAGAGGTTGCTAATGATAACCGGCTTCTCCTTGGTTTCATCTAAAAATGCATATTTCAAATCACTTGGTAAGTCCTTCAATTCAATGACTGGCTTTTCATCCTTGTCCTCTTTTTTTAAGACTTCTTCCTCCACTTCCCATGGGTGCAAATCCTTAAGACTATCTAGCTCTCTCAAACATTCATCTAGAGCTTCCTCTTCTTCAAGAGTGAACACTTGAAAGGAGTCATTAAGGGCTAGCTCAATAGGAGTGATGTTGTGAACATGCTTTGCAACTTCATCGGTTGCTTCCTCAATTACGTCAACTCGGAAACTATCATGCTTGTCTTTTGAATGCTTCATTGCTTCAAAAAGGTCAAAAGTGACCTCTTCGTTTTGTACTCTCACTTTCATCAAACCGTCATCTACATCAATCATCATCCGAGCGGTTTTCATGAAAGGCCTTCCAAGAATCAAAGGCGCATCATCATCTTCCTCCATATCGATCACGATAAAATCCACCGGAAAAAAGAACCTGTCCACTTTTACCAACACGTCTTGAGCTACTCCATGAGGATGAGTAGTGGACTTATCGGCTAGTTGTAACGTCATTCGGATGGCTTTAATCTCAATGTTGCCAAGCTTTTTCACAATAGACAAAGGAATAAGATTTATGCTTGACCCCAAATCAATTAATCCTTTTCCCACATAAAAGTCACCAATGGTAACCGGCAATGTGACTCTTCCCGGATCAACTTCCTTTCTTGGTAGAGTACGTTGGATGATGGCGCTACAACTTGCATCTAGTACTATTGTTTCCGGCTCCGTGTACCTTCGCTTTTTCGTAAGTATGTCCTTCATAAATTTGGCATACTTCGGCATTTGTTCCAAAGCTTCGGCGAACGGAATGTTGATTTGCAATTGTTTGAAAATATCCATGAACCGGGCGTAATGCCGTTCATTTTCTCTCTTAGATGGGGAATGAGGATACGGTAAATTTTGAATCGGAGTAGTGCTCACTACCTCCTTTCCTCTAGACACTCTTGCGTTTCTTTCTCTCCGCTTTTTCACTTCATCCACTTTCACTTTCTCACTTTCGTTATTTTCCACTACTTCATTTGTATTGTTTTCAACTTCAACCTTTTTTTCTTTTTCAACTTCACCATTTTTTTCATTATTTTCCATTTCCTCCTCACTCCATTCACCAACCTCTCCATCAAGTTTCTCATCAATTTTTTTCTCCACCTCTCTTTTTTTACTTTCGTCAATCAACTCCCTCCCACTTCTCGTCCTTATCGCCTTACAATGCTCCTTCGGATTTGTTTGCGTATTTGCCGAGAAAGATGGTCCGGCTTGTTGTTCCGCTAATTGCTTAGCGAGTTGCCCAACTTGAGTTTCAAGATTTTTTATCGCCGCATCATTACTTTTTTGATTTGCTATAGACATTTGCATGAATTGCGTCAACGTATCTTCTAGCTTAGAAGTTGCAACCGGCGGTTGTTGAGGTGCATACGGATTTTGACGGTTAGAGTTACCACCTCCATAACCTTGGTTATTTTGGTAGTTACTTCTAGATTGGTATCCTTGATTACCTTGATAGATTTGTTGGTGTTGTTGTTGAGGATGTTGATATGGTTGTTGTTGTTGAGGTTGCCTTTGTTGATAATCTCTTTGGTTTGCCATGTAGTTAACTTCTTCAAATCCGGGAGGCGGACAATATCCGGTATCATGTTCTCCTTTACAAAGTTCACAACAAGCTATTTGTTTAGCTTTTGATGGTTCTTTCAACCCCTTGATTTGTTGAGTTAAAAGTTCCACTTGTTGTGAAATGAGCTTGTTTTGGGCAAGAATTGCATCATTCGTCCCCAACTCGAGCACTCCCGATTTCCTTTGAGTTACCCCTCGATTATGGTTCCCTTGATGATCATTAAGTGCCATCTTTTCTATAATAGATGTTGCATCATCGGCACTCTTTGACATCAAAGATCCCCCCGCCGTGGCATCCAATAAGGTCTTGTGAACCGAAAGGAGTCCGTTGCGGAAAATATGCACTTGAGTAAGCTCATCGAAACCATGGCCTTTGCACTTCCTTAACATGGACTTGTAGCGCTCCCAGGCTTCGTTTAGCGATTCATTCGCTCCTTGGGAAAATACCGCGATTGCCGTCTTAGCTTCCATGAACCGGTTATGTGGGAAAAACCGTTCAAGGAACTTCTCCTCCAATAAATTCCAGTCCGTCATAATTGTCGTTGATTGATCAAGATACCACTCTTTCGCTTTCCCAATTAGGGAGTGAGGGAATAGTCTCCTGAACAATGACTCTTCATCAGCCTCAGTAGCTCCAGTTGCGCCCGCAATCTCATAGAACTTGGTAAGATGTGTGAATGGGTCCTCGTGGTCTAATCCTGTGAAAGGATTTTGATAGACTAGAGCAAGGATCCCCGTCTTCATCTCCGCTTGTCTTCCATTTTGGAGATTTCGTGCGAACTGAGCCATGTGTCTCGGACTATTTGTACATGGAGTTGACACTGGAGGTGGCGGTGGTGGTGGTTCTGCCATAACTGGTGTGAAATGTATTGGTGGTGTTGTAGTAGAAGAACTTTCTCCTTGTCTTTGGCTTTGCTTCGCAAGTTGCCTCCTTCGTCTTGTTTTGCTATTCAATCTTCTCGCGGTCCTCTCGATTTCGGGATCAAAAAGGAGTTGGTCCTCGGGAATTTGTCCTCGCATAAACAAGGGCTGCACACTAAACCAAACAAATTACAAGCACAAGTCAAAAATTCAAAGCTAAAAATTCAACAACTATTGCGATGCTTGCAATATCAATTTATATTCCCCGGCAACGGCGCCATTTTGTTAAAACAGTGGTTGAGTGTCGGGTTTTTGTTATCGTCTCCACAGGGAATATGAAATTTTGCAGCCTTTCTACAGTTGTTAAATTCGTAACTTTGTAGTAACAAAGTGTTTGGTTTTAAAACAATGGTAACTTTTGCATGTGAGTAATAAATGCGGTAAAATAATGATTTGAACGGTTTTAATAAATATTGCCAAAGTTAGGGTTCGGTAATCACTTTGCATGCATATTTCCAATCAACATTTAACAAACTCCTTTTAATGATCAATACATCCACAACATCCTCTCAATATGATTATCTCTAACTCATATTGTGAGATTTACCATTTTGATCCATTGTTGATCTCTCACACAATCTATCAAATGACAACTTTAAAGTTCAACATTATAAGTGAACAAAACATTTCAAGACTATCTCTAGCTCAAGAAAAGAGAAGGATGAAAACCTAGGTCTAGAGTTGGAAAATATTTCTCAATCATCAACCAACACAAAAGATTGTAAATGAAACAAAGTTTTCACCTTATATTAATCATTCAAGAGTTTACAAATGATGATCATCCATACACATACAAAGTTTAATAATCACCTACATCTAACCTTGACAAAAGATGAGTTTAGCTACACATTTTCATGGTAGCTTTAACAAGAAGAAAGGAGAAGATGAAGAACATCCACTTTGAAGAAACAATGAAGGATGTGCTTCCACTTCTCTTGATTACCAAAAATAGTAAAGATGAAGAAGAACTCAAGTATTTAGGGTTCTAGAGCTATCCAATAATGACTTTTTTCTGATTTGGCAAGCTCCCCCTTTTCAAGTACCAAGTATGGGCTAAATAGAGCAACAAATAAAGTAAAAATGATGTGCTGTCTGCGCACATTCGCCTGGCGAAGGCATTCATTCGCCCGGCGAACCAACTTAACATGGTACTTCAAAGTGCCTTTGATCAGCAAACCGCCCTAAGGAATCGTGCATTCGCCAGGCGAATAAACACTCGCCGGGCGAACATTCGCTGGCTTCACTCGCCAGGCGAACTTTGGGTGGTTTTGCTACTGGAATCTGCATGAGGAAAGCTACCACTTCTTCGCCAGCACCTTCGCCAGGCGAATGGTAGCGAAGCTTCGCTGGAACCTTCGCCTGGCGAACTTCCTATCCTTTGGGTCTGGGAGTTAAATCTGATTTATTCGCCCCAGTTCGCCTGCACTCGCCTGGCGAATATTCGCTGGAACTCGCTGTGGCTCGCCAGGCGAATGTCCTGATTTGCAACATCTCCCAACTGCTTTGCCTTGATCCCAAGTGCTCTTAATAGTGTCAATCCTGCACACTAACAACAATATTACAAACATTCTTCGCTTGGATCGCATAAAATCAAACTAAACCAATTCAACTACGAAATCAAACATTATTAGATAAAATTGAGTGAAAATACTACCAAAAAGAAACCAAATATCTAATCTAAATGGGATCTAACAAACTTGTAATAACTATTTAAAATAATAGTTTAGCTATCATGAATTATCATGAGCTTCATACATATCAAGGGGAGCATATAAAAACTTTTATGCATATTTTCGAGGGAAAGATTTTAAAATGTTTTGTCGCATGAATGATAATGAATGTTTGCCACATAAAATTTAACTAAACCTATAGTAAAATGAAAAGCTTAAAATGATATCAAATACCTATATTGAGTACCAACTTGGTGAACCATTGCTTCATCTCCACCAACAAGTATTCAGAATCATTTTTGTGTTAGACAAAACATGAAAAAGCTCTTTATTGAAGTTTTAACATCTATAACTCAAACATGACATAGTTGTTCCGTTCGATGTTTCGAAAGGAACATACTAGCGCATTTCGCGCCAATAAGTACCATATGGTTCAAAACCAAAAGCAGCTTGATTATAAGCTATATATTCAATCGCAACAAGTTTCGAACGATGAACGAGACGAAACAACGTTTATGGTGTAACATGTAACGCCCGTTTTACTTCGATTAAATTCAATTATGACTTTGCTATGTCTCGTTGCGTCGTAGTCGTAGTTGAGTATGTGTTTGGATCGAAGGAAGGAATTGAATCGGTCGAATTGTCGGAAAAATTCTGATTTTGTTAGAAAACTTTGAAAATTCATATCTCTTGATCCGTAAGTCGAATTTGACCCCCGTTCGAAGCGTTGGAAAGATAAAAAGATGTTCTATCTGGAAAAAAAATGAAATTTTGCTGCTATGACGACCTTCATAGGAGTGTGACGACCGTCACACGAGCGAAAACTGCAGTTATGCAGAATTTGAACGTGTTCTGGTGGAATGAGATTTTGTAGCAAAAATATATTCCCGTAGACTCTTTTACCCTCAATTACATCATTTTTTAGGAAAGGAAAGACGGAAAAGAGAAGTTACGCATTGAGAGAAGTGGAGAGCGAAGAATCATCCATCGGCGAATTCGGAAGATTTCTGCAGAAAAATCACCGTAGAGCAGAAGCGGAATCGGAAAGCGTGGAATTGGCCTCAATTCTAAGGTAAGGGTGGGGTTCAATTCTATAACCGGGAGTATGATCGAATTCATGTAGGGAATCGAGTCATAGGTATAGTTTTCGTTAATCGATAAATATTAAGGAAAAGGTTTCTCTAATGGGACAAGATTTCTATATAGGAATGAATGTGTTATGTAGTTATTAGTGCGATGCTCTAAGGTTTTCCTTATGGGAAAATACGTAGAACAAATATGCTATACGGTTATTCGTACAACACTCTAATGGTTTTCCCTAATGGTCCAAAAAGGACAGTCACCTGGTTGTGATTGATTTGTAATTAATTGTGTGAGAAAACGCTGTAATGTTGTTATTACGATAATATGCTGAATTCTTAATTGTTGATACGATGTTGTAATGTTCCTTTACATGAATAGTTAGGATGATGAACATGAAATAGCAATGTTCTGTTATGGATGTTTTGTTTTAGGCTTGATGCCTTGTTGCATAGTCGGTGAGGTTGTGGTCCATAATAGAGGTATTTCATGGCATAGCATATTAGTGATGGCCTGTATTGGCGGCCCTTAGTGGCAAATTCTACGATGGCCTGTATTGGCGGCCTTGATGGCAAATTGGTACCACATGCATATGCACAGTTGAGTCGCATTGTTGAGTCACATGAAGTTGCATAATTATGTTAGTTGTATATTAATGTTGTTTTACGTGAGGTATGGAATGTTGCAGTTGTTGTCGATGATGTTTATGATTTCGAAACTTATAATGCTGTGATGAGTTTCTGGCATGTTTTCTATCATGCTCTATGTTATATTATTGATATCTCACCCTTTTCCGTTGTATGTTACCTCCTCTGGTGGTAATTTGCAGGTAGTCAGGAATAGAGCGTAGTTCCCATTAAGGTGTCGTTGGTCGCTCTGATACGTAGCACTCTTGGGGGGATGGACGATCACTGTTATTATTTTAGTCGATGTTATTGTTGATTGAACTTGTTACGATGTTTTTATTAAATTGTTTTAAGAGAACATATTGTATACTTTATCGAATTTCCACCGGAAGTAATGACGAGTTGTTTTATGATTAAATGGTTAAGTAATACATTGGTGATTGTTCATCTAATTTCGTGCTACGTATGATAATTGCAAGTTTTTGCATAATGATCATTGTCTGTCAGGTTGAAGTGTAACATCTCTGATGTGAGGAATTTTGCCCGTGTGACGACCGTCACAGGCTCATGACGACCGTCATGCAGTCAATGTTTGCGCTGCTGCGCTTTGTTTGCTATATGAATTGTTATTTTTCCTGTTATCCGCAAGTTTAGATTTGGGGTGTTACATTAGTGGTATCAGAGCAGGTCGGTCCGTCCGGCCAAGTTGTCTAGTGTCGTCGAGTCAGTCGTCGTGCCTAACACTAGAGTCTCGTCAATTATGAAATCTGACTGTTGGTTGTTGCAGCTTAAGTGAAATGACTGGGAGGAATGATGTTGCAATTGTTGCTGCTCTGCAAGCTTTAGCTAATGCTATGGAACATCAGTCGAATCCTGCTGGAGATGATGGGTCTCGCAGTTTGGCAACGTTTCAACGGGAGAATCCGCCTACCTTCAAGGGTAAGCATGATCCTGATGGTGCATTGGAGTGGTTAAAGGAAATGGAGCGAATCTTTCGTGTGATGGATTGTACTCCAGCACAGAAGGTCCGTTATAGGACTCATATGCTAGCGGTAGAAGCTGATGACTGGTGGCTAGAGACTCGTCCAGTGTTGGAAGCTGCAAGTGAAGAAGTTACTTGGACTGTATTCCGTAGGGAATTTCTGAAGAAGTATTACCCGGAAGATGTCCGTGGTAAGAAAGAGATTGAATTTCTTGAACTGAAGCAAGGAGACAAATCTGTTACTGAGTATGTGGCGAAGTTTAAGGAGTTGGCTAAGTTTTATCCGCACTACAGCGCAGAGACTGCTGAGTTCTCTAAATGTATCAAGTTTGAGAACGGATTGAAGTCTAAAATCAAGAAAGCAATCGGGTATCAGAAGATCCGTGTCTTTGATTCATTGGTCGAAAGCTGTAGGATTTATGAAGAAGATAGCAATGCTCATTACAAGTTGATGAGTGAGAGGAGAGGCAAATCTCAGCAGATTCGTGGTAAACCTTATGACCCTCCAGCTGGCAAAGGGAAACAGTAAGTAACTGACGGCAAGAAAACTAGTAGGGGAGATGCTCCTGCTGGTATTGTTTGCTATAAGTGTGGAAAGCCAGGTCACAAGAGTAATGTGTGTGCTGCTAGATCATTGAGATGTCACCGTTGCGGAGAGTTGGGACACGCTATTGCTGAGTGCAAACGCAAGGGAATAGTTTGTTTCAACTGTGGTGAGGAGGGGCACATTAGTGGCAAGTGTCAGAAGCCTAAGAAGGAACAGACTGGCGGAAGAGTGTTCGCGCTATCTGGGACTCAGACATCCAGTGATGACAAATTGATTGAAGGTACTTGTTTCATTAATAGTATTCCTTTACTTGCTATTATTGACACTGGTCTTCTCATTGCTTTATTGCTGCGGATTGTGTCGAACGTTTGGGTCTTATGCTGTCACACATGAGTGGAGAGATGGTAGTTGAGACTCCATCTAAGGGATCGGTAACTACATCTCTTGTGTGTTTGAAATGTCCTCTGTCAATGTTTGATAGAGATTTCTTGGTTGACTTAGTCTGTTTGCCACTAAGTGGGATAAACATGATTTTGGGCATGAACTGGTTAGAGTATAACTGCGTTCACATTAATTGCTTTAATAAGTCGGTGAGATTCTCTACTCCTGAGGAAGAAGGAGCGCGTTTGGTGACTACCAAACAGATGAAGCAGATGTTGCTAGAAGATGCTCAGGTGTTTGCGTTGGTGGCATCATTATCCATTGAGAATCAAGCGATAATCGATGAATTGGAAGTTGTTTGTGATTTCCCTGAGGTGTTTCCAGATGAAATTCCTGAAGTTCCTCCAGAACGGGGAATTGAATTTTCTATTGATCTTGTACCCGGTACCAGACCTGTGTCTATGGCACCATACAGGATGTCTGCATCTGAATTGGCGGAGTTGAAGAAACAGTTGGAAGACTTACTTGAGAAGAAGTTCGTTAGACCAAGTGTATCATCGTGGGGAGCTCTAGTATTGTTAGTGAAGAAGAAGGATGGCAGTATGAGGTTGTGTATTGACTACCGGCAACTGAACAAAGTTACGATTAAGAACAAATACCCGCTTCCGAGGATTGATGACTTGATGGATCAATTGGTTGGAGCGCGAGTGTTTAGTAAAATTGATTTGAGGTCGGGGTATCACCAGATTAAGGTAAAAGAGGACGATGTTCAGAAAACTGCGTTCAGAACTAGGTATGGACACTATGAGTTTACGGTAATGCCTTTTGGCGTTACTAATGCGCCGAGAGTTTTCATGGAATACATGAACCGTATCTTCCATGAGTATTTGGATCGGTTCGTGGTAGTATTCATTGATGATATCTTAATTTATTCGAAGTCGAAGGAGGAGCTTGTTGAGCACTTGAGATTAGTGCTGCAAGTGTTGAAAGAAAGGAAGTTGTTTGCGAAACTGTCGAAATGTGACTTTTGGTTGGAGGAAGTTAGCTTTTTGGGTCATGTTATATCAGGTGATGGAATTGCCGTAGATCCATCTAAGGTTGATGCCGTGTTGAAATAGGAAACTCCGAAGTCGGCAACGGAGATTAGAAGCTTTCTGGGACTTGCTGGTTATTATAGAAGGTTTATTGAAGGTTTTTCTAAGTTGGCCCTTCCGTTAACTAAGTTGACTTGTAAAAGGAAGACTTTTGTATGGGATGCTCAATGCGAAGCAGGTTTTACAGAGTTAAAGAAGAGGTTAACATCTGCGCCGGTGTTGGTCTTGCCTAACGCAGAAGAACCGTTTGTTGTATACTGTGATGCTTCTAAGTTTGGTTTAGGAGGAGTACTCATGCAGAATAATAAAGTAGTTGCTTATGCCTCAAGACAGCTGAGAATCCATGAGAAGAATTATCCTACGCACGATTTAGAACTTGCTGCCGTTGTTTTCATGCTGAAGATTTGGAGACATTATCTGTATGGCTCAAGATTCGAAGTGTTCAGTGACCATAAGAGTTTGAAGTACTTGTTTGACCAAAAAGAACTGAACATGAGGCAACGAAGGTGGCTAGAGTTGTTAAAGGATTATGATTTTGGGTTACATTACCATCCGGGAAAAGCTAATGTTGTAGCTGATGCCTTGAGCCGCAAGACTTTGCATATGTCAGCAATGATGGCTAAAGAATTAGAGTTGATTGAGCAATTCAGAGATCTGAGTTTAGTTTGTGAAGTAACACCGAAGAGTGTAAAGTTGGGCATGTTAAAGATTAATAATGATTTTCTGGACAGCATTAGAGAAGCTCAGAAATTAGATGTGAAATTGGTAGATTTAATGCCTGGAGTAGATTATTCGGAAGATAATGATTATCAGTTGGATGCGCAAGGTGTGTTGAGATTTCGTGGTCGTATTTGCATTCCTAATGATGCAGATATGAAGAAAGCGATCTTGGAAGAAAGTCACAGAAGTAAGTTGAGTATTCATCCAGGAGCGACAAAAATGTATAATGATTTGAAGAATCTGTTTTGGTGGCCTGGTATGAAGCGTGATGTAGCACATTTTGTGTATGCATGTTTGACTTGTCAGAAGTCGAAAGTTGAGCATCAAAAACCTACTGGGTTGATGCAACCGTTAGAAATTCCAGAATGGAAATGGGACAGCATTTCGATGGACTTTGTAACGGGTTTGCCGAACACTTTGAGAGGATGTGATTCTATTTGGGTGATTGTTGATAGGCTTACAAAGTCAGCTCACTTTATTCCTATTAACATCACTTTTCTAGTATCGAAGTTGGCAGAGATTTATGTTAGAGTGGTTGTTAAGTTGCATGGTGTTCCGTTGTGTATTGTGTCGGATAGAGATCCGCGGTTTACTTCTGAGTTTTGGAAGAGTCTGCAAGAGGCTTTGGGTTCTAAGTTGAGGTTGAGTTCGGCATACCATCCTCAGACAGATGGTCAGACTGAACGGACCATTCAGTCTTTAGAAGATTTGCTGAGAGCGTGTGTCCTTGAGGAAGGTGGTTCGTGGGATACATACCTTCCGTTGATAGAGTTTACTTATAACAATAGTTATCACTCTAGTATCGGAATGGCACCGTTCGAAGCTTTGTATGGTCGGCGGTGTAGGACTCTGTTGTGTTGGTATGAATCGGGAGAGAGTGTGGTACTCGGACCGGAGATTGTTCGAGAGACTACCGAGAAGGTGAAGTTAATTCGAGAAAAGATGAAAGCTTCACAGAGTAGGCAGAAAAGTTATCATGATAAACGCAGGAAGGATTTAGAATTCGAAGCAGGAGATCATGTATTTTTGAGAGTCACGCCTGTGACCGGTGTTGGTAGAGCTTTGAAATCTAAGAAGCTTACTCCTCGTTTCATTGGTCCGTACCAAATATCGGACAGGGTTGGGAAGGTGGCATATCGAGTGGCGTTACCGCCAAATTTGTCGAATTTACACGATGTATTTCATGTGTCACAGCTCCGCAAGTATATTTCAGACCCGTCGCATGTCATCTCCATTGACGATGTGCAAGTACGCGAGAATCTTACTGTGGAGACGAAGCCTGTGAGAATTGATGATCGGGAAGTGAAGACGTTACGAGGTAAAGAGATTGCTTTGGTGAAAGTAGTCTGGTTGGGAGCTGCTGACGAAAGCTTGACGTGGGAACTAGAGAGCAAGATGCGGGAGTCTTATCCCGAGCTGTTTGATTAAGGTAATTTCGAGGACAAAATTCTTGTAAGTAGGGGAGAGTTGTAACGCCCGTTTTACTTCGATTAAATTCAATTATGACTTTGCTATGTATCGTTGCGTCGTAGTCGTAGTTGAGTATGTGTTTGGATCGAAGGAAGGAATTGAATCGGTCGAATTGTCGGAAAAATTCTGGTTTTGTCAGAAAACTTTGAAAATTCATATCTCTTGATCCGTAAGTCGGATTTGACCCCCGTTCGAAGCGTTGGAAAGCTAAAAAGATGTTCTATCTGGAAAAAAATGAAATTTTGCTGCTATGACGATCGTCATAGGAGTGTGACGACCGTCACACGAACGAAAACTGCAGTTATGCAGAATTTGAACGTGTTCTGGTGGAATGAGATTTTGTAGCAAAAATATATTCTCGTAGACTCTTTTACCCTCAATTACATTATTTTTTGGGAAAGGAAAGACGGAAAAGAGAAGTTACGCATTGAGAGAAGTGGAGAGCGAAGAATCATCCATCGGCGAATTCGGAAGATTTCTGCAGAAAAATCACCGTAGAGCAGAAGCGGAATCGGAAAGCGTGGAATTGACCTCAATTCTAAGGTAAGGGTGGGGTTCAATTCTATAACCGGGAGTATGATCGAATTCATGTAGGGAATCGAGTCATAGGTATAGTTTTCGTTAATCGATAAATATTAAGGAAAAGGTCTCCCTAATGGGACAAGATTTCTATGTAGGAATGAATGTGTTATGTAGTTATTAGTGCGATGCTCTAAGGTTTTCCTTATGGGCAAATACGTAGAACGAATATGCTATACGGTTATTCGTACAACGCTCTAATGGTTTTCCCTAATGGGCCAAAAAGGACAGTCACCTGGTTGTGATTGATTTGTAATTAATTGTGTGAGAAAACGTCGTAATGTTGTTATTACGATAATATGCTGAATTCTTAATTGTTGATACGATGTTGTAATGTTCCTTTACATGAATAGTTGGGATGATGAACATATGATGCATATGAAATAGCAATGTTCTGTTATGGACGTTTTGTTGTAGGCTTGATGCCTTGTTGCATAGTCGGTGAGGTTGTGGTCCATAATAGAGGTATTTCATGGCATAGCATATTAGCGATGGCCTGTATTGGCGGCCCTTGTGGCAAATTCTGTGATGGCCTGTATTGGCGGCCCTTAGTGGCAAATTCTGCGATGGCCTGTATTGGCGGCCTTGATGGCAAATTGGTACCACATGCATATGCACAGTTGATTCGCATTGTTGAGTCACATGAAGTTGCATAATTATGTTAGTTGTATATTTATGTTGTTTTACGTGAGGTATGGAATGTTGCAGTTGTTGTCGATGATGTTTATGGTTTCGAAACTTATAATGCTGTGATGAGTTTCTGGCATGTTTTCTATCATGCTCTATGTTATATTATTGATATCTCACCCTTTTCCGTTGTATGTTACCTCCTCTGGTGGTAATTTGCAGGTAGTCAGGAATAGAGCGTAGTTTCCATTAAGGTGTCGTTGGTCGCTCTGATACGTAGCACTCTTGGGGGGATGGACGATCACTGTTATTATTTTAGTCGATGTTTTTGTTGATTGAACTTGTTACGATGTTTTTATTAAATTGTTTTAAGAGAACATGTTGTATACTTTATCGAACTTCCACCGGAAGTAATGACGAGTTGTTTTATGATTAAATGGTTAAGTAATACATTGGTGATTGTTCATCTAATTTCGTGCTACGTATGATAATTGCAAGTTGTTGCATAATGATCGTTGTCTGTCAGGTTGAAGTGTAACATCTCTGATGTGAGGAATTTTGCCCGTGTGAAGACCGTCACAGGCTCATGACGACCGTCATGCAGTCAATGTTTGCGCTGTTGCGTTTTGTTTGTTATATGAATTGTTGTTTTTCCTATTATCCGCAAGTTTAGATTTGGGGTGTTACATAACACTCTTTCGCCATTTCCCAATTACTTATTACCAAAGCATGTTTTGTAGCAAGTTTTATGGTGAATAAGGGTCCATATTTGTTATCCATGGTGCCTAATATTATAGGCCACGCACCAGAAGCCATGGGAGGTTCTCTACTTTGGAAGGAGGAAAATGAAAAAAAGAAAGTATGAATAGTAGAGAAAGAAATACTAGTGTAGTGATATTTTGGAAACTCGGAACAAAATCCATTTTGGCTATAGTTGATGTTTTGGGTATGAAGTTGTTTGGAGAATTTTTATACTAATTCTATCTTATCCAAAAGTATAGTCTTGTTATAAAACTTAGATGAAGAAAATAGAATAAAGGAGATAGACCGTGACTGAAAGGTCTTATAGTCTCATGATTACATTAAAGAGAATTGAAGGAAAAAAAACTTGTACTAAAAATACATGTGAAGCTTGATTCTTCACACCTCACTGTAGGTACTGCTGGCACTCATGTTTCCCATTTCACAAAATAATGAACTCAATTTTGTGTTAGAAGACAATTTTTAATAGGTTTGAGATCAAAAAGTGGCGTCAAATTTTACAACTAGTTAATCATTTTGAGGTTGTCCTACATCAAATTAGTTGTGGAATACTGTGAATTTAAAAGCACCAAACACAAGTTGCCGGCCACAGAGCATGTTCTATCCTTTGTATATGAGCTGGATAAGAGAATAAAAAATCTTGGTTTGTGTTACCTACCTAGGAAATCTGTTATACATAGTGAGAATTATACTATTATTGTTTTATCTACAACTAACCTACCCTATGTTTTTCATTAACAGAAACCTAAATTGCTAACTTGCACTGTATGTGGATTTGAGCTGTTGATAGATTAGTACTCTATTTATGCATCATTGCACATATTTGACACTTAATGATTAGCCAGTAATGGCACAACAATGTACAAACCAAAACCTGAACCATCTAGTACATTACTACTAAAATAACAACATTTTCCATTTTTCCTTTTGTAAATTCTATGTTGAAAGTGATTTGATTTTAAATATAAGTGTTTTTTTGGTTATGCGTTGTCAACATACGTTGAAAAAAACCAGCTCCAAATTGAAGAATCTGCGGTACACAATGGGTTTCCAAACGCATAATTAATGTGTATGCTTCAAAGGGAACAACCAAACTAATGCAAATGTAAATATAAACAATGTGATAATTTCTTGAAGGACAATTCAGTACATTTAATACTTGACGTTTACACCAATCGTGCTATGTTTCATAAACAAAATAAAAATAAAACTAATTAATAATGAAAATTAAATAAAACCAAGACTGATGATAAATTATACACTTTTAACACCTCCCTTGCCCATCTCAACACCATTGTCATCATGTTCAACAAATCTAGACCAGTATGGGTGTGATTTCCATACTCTATCCATCTCTTCAATCGGTATTCCCTTAGTTTCAGGAAGCATGGTGAATATGTAAATTGTCATCACCACAACAAAGAATGCAAAGAACAGGAACAAGCCAAACTTCATGTGACAAAGCATGGTCAAGAAAATCTGTGCAACTAAGAAGGTGAAGAGCATGTTGACTGACACATTGACACTCTGCGCGGCGGAACGAATCTCCAATGGAAAAATCTCACTAGGCACCAACCAGCCAAGAGGACCCCATGACCAAGCAAATCCAGCAACATATACACATATGAAAAACACAACTATTATAGCATACCACTTTGGTAAATCACCAGGTTCTCCACTTGTTCCAAACTTAGCCGCAATAGAAATTGCAACTGCAACCTGCAAAACATTAACAAACATTGGATTAATGAAACAGTTGACACAAACATTTGAGTACTAGGTTGTAAGTTAAAATGGTACCTGACAAATAAGCATTTGAGTACCGCCTTCAAGGAAAAGAGCTCTCCTACCCCACTTATCAACTCCATAAATTGAGACACAGGTAGCAACAACATTAACAACCCCGGTAATAACGGCTGACATAAGTGAAGCATCATCCTTAAACCCAATTGAGTTAAACAACACAGGCGCGTAAAACATAATAACATTAATCCCAGTAAACTGTTGGAAAAACGGAATCAACACAGCCATACTAAGCTGAGGCCTATATTTCCTCTGCAACAAATTCCTCCAAGGATTCTCAACCTGCATCGAAGTTTCACTAGCAGCCACAAGATCATTAAACTCTTCATCAACATCCTCAACACCACGGATTCTCTTTAGTTGAGCCTTGGCACCATCACGATCGCCACGTTCAATCATCGAATTAGGCGTGTCAGGAAGGATTAGCGAACCAATGGTTATTATAAGCGCAGGAACCATAGCACCACCCAAACTCAACCTCCATCCCCATCCACCTTCAATTTTCGCAAAAAAGTAGTTCAACACATTGGCCACAAGTATACCAATTGTAATCGATAACTGAAATCCAATATTCAATGCTCCTCTGTACTTGTACGGAGCCATCTCAGACAAATAGAGTGGCACAGACTGTAAAATTCAAATCAAAAAAAACATAATTAAGAATCACTAACCAATAATTCAATATACAACTTATTTGAATAAGTCACGTTGTAGGACCATACCACTAGGTTTAAAACTTTATTTATAATATTACTATTATTATTATTATAGTATTAAGATTTGGAAAATGATGCAAAATAGAAAGAAAAACGAGACACAATAATTGTTATATATAAGCAATCGCATTCAACGCATGTTAGCAGAGAAAAATAAGGCGAAGATTCTTCCATAACAACGCAACAAAACAAAGTCCAATTTGCAGAGTTCAAAAAGGCTAAGTCAATATCAACGGATACAAAATAACACTAATTTGGATATTTTCAAATTATTTATTACACTTTCGTATAAAATTTAAATACGCATTACTTTATTCAATAATACCATAAATTTTTTGTAACTACTTACTATACTTTGGCTGAAAAAATTTACTGTCAATTACCAAAAATGAAAACAAAACAAATAATGATACCTGATTAGCAAACCCGATACCGAACCCGAGCAAGATCCGACCCACGATCAACATAGCAACGTTTTGAGCGAAGCCATTAATGAGAGCACCGACAAGAAAAAGCAAACCTCCGAAAAGCATGGAAAGTTTCCGGCCAAACCTTCTGGTGATCGTGGACGCAACCACCGAAGACAAAAGCGCCGCCAGGTACAACGAGGAAGTAAACAACGTCAGTGTCTCACTATCATATTGACAGTACTGGTTTTTCGAATGTTGCGCGTTTTTCTTCCGGTACACCGCCGGAAAAAACTTCTCAAGAAATGGATTCATTGACGTAACACCACCTAATCAAAGACAAGTCAAAACAAAACAATATATATATTATTCACTGAAAGAGATCACAGAAAAAGTGAAGATTTATATGAATATTATATATACCAGAAATTCCTATATCATAGCCGAAGATTAAACCACCCATGGCTGCGACGACACATGTTATGGTGACGAACGGAGTTAGGTTTCCGGGGTACTCCTTGTTCCCCGCTCCGATGGGGATTCCGGCGGCAGGCATTTTTTCTCCGATGAAGAATAGTGAAAGAAAGAAAAAGAGTAAAGAAGAGAAAGTAGGTTCTTGATCAAGAGTTGAAAGTGTTTATATAGAGGGATGAGTGGAAAATTTTGGCTTTATCTTTGTTTTTGTTGAGCTGTCAATATAATCAATTACGATTTATTACTAGTATTTTATTTCTTTTTTTAAATAAATAAAGTATCTTTTTTAAGTTAATAGAGTATCAATTTATTTATTTCTAAATTATGATTCCTTTTTATTTCAAAATTTGGGGATAAATTAGCTATTATACACGTCTGATCATAGTTATCCATGTGTGTGTTTTCCTTTATTTTATTTATTTATTTTTTGTTTATTTTATTCCATTCATTTGGAACTTTATGTTTGAGATAATTAGCAAAAATCATGTGAATGATATAATTGATTGTTAGGGTTTTTTTTATCTTCGTCTTTTTGTGAAGAAAATCTAATTATTTAATAACTTTATAATATATGATTCTGTATGTGAACAGATTAGGAAACGTTTATAAAAATGGAAATAAGTTAATAAAAATTAATAACGGTAGCTAAAAAAAGTAAAATTAAAATAAAATGATAGTAACGTTAATCATATAAAAATAACTGGTAGCAATTAAATATTATATTGCATCTAAAAAATACTTGTACTAGTGTACTAGTAGCATTGAAATGCATTCTGGTATAATTTATTGTTTTTGGAAATTAAAAATAGATAGCGAAAATTAGGTTAACTTCTCATGCTCACCCTCGATGGTTCATTCCGTTTTTTATTTTAATATCAATCAATCTCATGCTCACCCTCGATTAATCAATCTCCTTACAAAAGTTTCATGCAGACGTTGGACCAATAAACAGATTACTCCTTTCACAAATAAGGGTAATTTCATATATTTTTTTAAGAAAATAGAGTATATTATGAATTGATTTTTGGAAAAGAAGCATTTGAGACAAAATATCATGTTTGACTAACAAATGTTAGATTATGAAGTTTATTATAATTTAGTTTTTTTTAGTTAAGTTGATTAGGGCAATTTGTTTTGACTTTGTTAAGAAGCTTTTTATATATAATAATTTACTTTCATTTATTTTATTTTATTTTATTTTTAAAAATAATTTTCATAAAAATAATTTTTAAAATATTAAAAAAATTAAATTTGCTTTTTATAATTTGAAAAGTTAATTTTGACATGCTATAACATAAATATACATTATTAAATACTAAAACATATTCAAAATGACAATTTGTAGTGTTATATTTGGTAAAGTTTAAAGTAGGGCGCCATCGCCTAACAATTGGGTTGCTCAGAAAGAATCAAGGAGAATCGCCCAATAGGCTCCACCAATGTGGAAGTCAAACTAGAAAAAGTCTCTGCTGATTTCGAGAAGATAGACGGTCAATAACCTCCATCAGTGAGAGGGGAACAATTAAGACCACGTCCATGAGGTAAAAACTAAGGGTGGCAAATGGGCATGTCTACCCCGTTTAGGCCCACCCCGCAAAAGCTCACAAAAAAACGGGCGGAGCGGACATAGTTGGGGATGAGGGCCTAAAACCTAGGTCCGCCCCGCAAAAAAAGGAGTGCAGAACGGGAAAACCCATAGGCATGACACCTTTTAAGTCTAAAAATACAAAGTTTTATGTTAATACTCGTGCCCTCAAAAGCCCGCGAAGAAACAGGGCGAAATGACGCGGGCACATTAATGGGTGAGGACTTAAATTTTTGACCCGCCACGTACTAAAATGCGGGCAAAAACGGGCATGCCTAATGGGTCGGGCCTGTTTTGCACCCCTATTAAAAACCCTAGGTCCTCTGGACCTTTATAAATAAGTATTCCCTCAAAGGGATAAGGGGTGACTCTAAGTCTTACACGTTCTTCACAACCTAAAGTGAAATACGCTTATAACCACCATAACATATTCAACTAAAGTAATCGCCCGCCTGCAACCCAGCAGCGCCAGCCTATTACAGAATCTCTCACTTCACGTAAGCGGGGTATCTTAAACAGTCTTAAAAACCGTCGTATATAGATACTTGCCACCGTGAGCTAGCTCTCACCATCCAAACGTGTAATGTACCTACTAGGACCTTTGAGTCTCCCTACTCTTGCAGGGGGAACATGCACACCATGTAAATTTTGACCAATACAGTGACGTCTACCATGTGACCCAAGAAAACTAATCTAGACAACACCTCTTTTTAGCAACCATCACCTTATTTATTGTACCTTCAACTTTTACACCTAACAATTATCGGACATGGTGAATAGAGGAGCTTCATCCCCTACTCTTAAGGGTACCAACGGTACAGGTGATGTCGATGCCATAACAGAGATTTGAACCATCATTGACGAATTACGACACCACAATTGGACGTTGGATAACGATATCCAAAACATCAGACAACGCCAACATAAGGTCAACCCCCCAGAAGAGGTGGAACTATTAGATCCCCAGCCACTCTCGGAAAAAATACGGGGGGCCCTGTTTCCGAAGGATTCAAATATCCATCCTTGGCCAAGTTTGATGAACGCATGGATCCATATGAACATGTCGCCTCCATCAACGTACAAATAGCCATCATAGGAGCATCAGACTTTATTTAAGTGTAAAGTTTTTCGGGCACCCTCAGGGAGGTCACCTTCAGATGGTACATGGGTTTTCCATGTGCCTTTATTAACAACTTTCAACATTAGGTAAGGGAGTTGGTACAACAGTTCGCCGCCAGTCGCCATATAAAGATGTCCAATAACAATTTATTTAACATCCGCCAAGGTCCATCAGAATTGTTGAGGGACTATTTCACCCACTTCAATGAAGCTACCATCAAGGTCGTCCCTCCGAATCAAGAAATGTTTGTGGGGGAGTTTAAACTGGACTTAAGACAATCCCTCGCCCAAAATTCAGCGCTCACACTACCTGAAGTAGTTGCCAGGGCGAAGTGCTACATCAAATGTGAGGAAAGCAATGCTAAAAAGAAGCCTCGCGGCATCAACGAGCCTGTCCCCTGCGCCGAGAGCTCTTATTCCTCAATTGATTTTCTGATGTGAGAATTTCCTTAATTGACATCGGCATCACTAATAGATTCACAACAAAGAATGGATCCCATTGAGTATCTAGAACTTGATGCCTCCATCCTAGAAGAACTAAGAATAATGTTAGTAGTTAACTCCGGCTCAATCCTATTTGGGATCTAGTTGTTTAATGAGTGAATCAAGGTCGAAAACTATGAAGGAGAGAACAAAATCTTAATGTTTTCATAGATTTCGTTTAACCGTTTTTTCTTCCTATGCTTTGACCCAATACAAGGCCCAATAAGCCCAAGGGGTGAACATGAAATTGGGTCAGATCTCTCCTTATCCAGGCACACCAAACAAATCTTATTGTTGTTTAAAATTGTAGATATATTCTTGACCGATCCCTCCACTCTAAGTTCCCTAGCCTCATACGTATGTCTCATCACTACGTCAACCCTTTCAAAAACAGTAAATGTTTGATGACCCCCAATCACTTTAGCATGGCCGCTGTCACTATTCCTCCTTCTAAAATGCTCCTTTTCACTAGATCGTTCAAATCTCACAAAGTCATCCACCTCTACTCCAACATGTAGCCCCATGTGCCCATACTTTTTGATATTATTCGCCGAAACATCCTTTCCCAAGTCCTGAGAACTTCCACTATCATGATTACCACCCAGACTACCTTAGGGGTTGTGTTACCGGATTTCACTATCCTTAACCTCCTTGGAGTTATTCGAATCACCATCACCCCCATCTAATTTTGATTCCTCCGATTCACTCTCCGTCCGTGCCACCTTAGGAACAACAATCCTTTTTGGTCCATGAAAATCTTCCACCAATTTAATTCTGTATATCTTGTTGTTAATCTCGATGTTGAATGTTTCGTTAAGGTTTAAAGAATACTTTGTCTTGATTAAAAATCTAGAAACTTTTAAATGCCTGTGCATTTCAGTTTCCTCATCACAACATACATACTCTTTCACACACCCATAAATAAATTTGAAGAACTGAAGGCACCGTGCAGATCAAGGCAAGCTGAAACATTTTAACCATGTAAGTATTCCATTATTGATATCCTCTGGCAACCATGGATGAATATCACAAAACCATTGAGAAATCCAAGTTTCCTCCTCCTGGATCAGTGCACTTACCTCACCTAATACAATTTCTTCAAGCAAACAAAGATTAGCCCCTAATGGGGCAGCTTTAATCCAAAAATATCCTTATGCGTTTAATGTTTCCTCAATATTGTAGGTAGACGTTGGTTTCTTCACCACTCCAACGAAAGCCTTTTCAAATATAGTTACCCTATTCTTTCCGATGTTGAATTGAAGATGAGAAAACTTCAGTTTTTCCTCCGATTTTGCCACCCAACAATTTTTGAACCTTTCTCGTACATCCTCAACCACACCAGAATGTTTCTTACTCACTACCTGGGCATAAGATTTACTAGCTTTGTTGACATTCCAATTGTTATTAAATGACCTTAATCCCCATCCATTACCCTCCGGCTCCATCATTCTCTTACGCGAAACCTCCACTTCACCCCTCCCTGAAACCTAGGTACATTAGCAAAGAGCTTCCTACCTTGAATTTGAATGTTTCTAGTTTTTCCGTCATAACTCTTTCATCCAACACCTTTTTATATTTGACAAAGTTGTATCGTTTGCTCTGTTTGTCTCTCCTTGCTGGTATAAACACCTCCATCATAAGACCATGCTCTTTGAACACTTCTTCCATTTCCATGGCTCCAAAGGAATCCAGGAACTCGGTGAAGAACAATGAGGATAGTGCTTCAACATCCCCCATATCTTTGCCTCTCCTTGCAGTCCACACATAACTTTTGTTGATGTTGTCAAAAGGCCTTATGCGCCTCACTTCCATCTACTCACCTTGTTTAGCCATATTAGATCTTTATTTTCTATCTAGATTCATCCACTTAACAACTATAAACCCTGGAAAAGTTTTTGAAAAAATAAGCATCTTTGCTAGTAGTTTACTCCTTCAAATGGAAAACCGACAAGTTAAATGCATGTTTTTTTTTTCTACGCCGGTTTGATAATTAAAAAAAATTAAAATATAAATATACTTTGTTTAAAATTTATTTGGAACAACTTTTTTCCTCATTTGCAATTAGACCTTCTTCAAAATTGATTTAAATGTGTATTTTGTACTATTTTACTGTGTGAATTTGATTTTAAAGAATAAGTTTGTGAAATTATAATATTTTTAAATTTTAAATTTTATAGATGTCGTGATAGTTTTTAGAGATCAATTCATCCGGTTTAATCGATTTAATAAATATTATAGAGACTGATCTACTCAATCGAGTCATTAGATTTAATTCAGTTCAGTCATGTGGTTTGACTAATAACCTAATAATTTGACGAATGAATCAGCAATCTAATTTCCTCATTGATGACCGATAGATTTTTAAAATATCGCTTTAATACCTTAAAATTAATTGAGGATTAATACATTCCTCCATTAAAACAATGATATATTCAATGCTATGTCATGTTTCAATATAATTTTATTTAAAACAAATTAAAATTTTAATTTATTTACACTAAACTATATATAAAAAATACAAATAATTTATCTCCACAATAGAAGGTATAATTTGACTACATTTTTGTTTTGAGAAAGTTTGACTGCATTTTTATCTACACGGTATAGCAAACTCTCATGGTATCCTTTAATAAATAAATAAATATAGTAAACTTTCGAGAGAAAAACAGGATAAGAGGCTAATAGAGGAAAACAGCAAGAACAAACAAAAGAAATAGTGAGAACAGCAAATTATAAACTAAACCAGAAGAAGTAAAAAACATTAACAAAAGGACTAAATAGAGGTAAGATTTTTGCTTATAAACTAATTATCCATTGAGCTGTCAATCAAAAATATATTAATATATGTACATTCAGATATGATTTTAAACCAAAAATTATCAACAATATATTTTTTACGCAAATTATTAAAATAAGTCTACATACGACAAATAATAACTTTCATTTCGCTTTCCTCTCTGAACTGTATAAAGCATTGCACCATCTGATGAGAAAATGATATACCCTTCATATAAAACAGAAACAATATAAAAATATTTTTACTATCTAACAAATAATATTTTTATTACCTTTCTATAATAATAATATCAATTTTGGAGTCCTTTTAGAGATGTTTCCTTTGTAACCCAAATCTCACTGGCTTTTTCATATTTGCAAGTTTGACAGTTGGTAGGTTTGATATCACACGTCAGATAATACTAAGATCACATAGGATTTTTGGTTGGGTGGTGTTGTCATGTGTGTGTATTAATTAAATTGATTCTTTACTTTATATATTCTATTTATTATTATTATTTTAAGGATATGGTTGCTGAGTCAGACATTATATTCATAGAAAAAGATTTGATATCACTATAGTAATTAAAGTTTAAGATTGTTTTTTCCATATTGGAATAATAGTAAAGTATTGGATAATGTTGGATTAGTTGTGTAGCGGTTGGTGTTGGTGGATAACGTCGGTGTTGAAGAAATAAAAGCCTAAAAGGATGCAGTTCTGTTATGCGTGACTTCTAAGTCCTTTACAGCAATTTCCCCTTGGAGTGTGGGAACATGAGAAACATTGTGGATAAGTATATTTTTTTTCTATGTTGATGTCAATAAATTGAATCATATGTGAAACTTATACAACACAAACATCTCCTAATCTTGATGACTCACAGTTATGAGTGTTCACATCTAAATGGATTTGAAAGTAAAAACTGCACAAAATTAGTGGTATGTGGAATTTGTCTAGCTCATCAAAAGTCAAAATTATTTTGTGGAGACTCAACAAAAAAAGTGTAGATTATTTTCTAATCTTTTTGTTTGTTGTGATACCGATAACTCTAACATATTTTTCTGGTTTGTTTTGATTGTGTAAAATGTTGACAGAAGATTTCTCTTTAGTTGTCCTTACATAATATTATGCTTTCAAGAGATGATGTTTTGTTTTTCAAGGTTTAAGTCATTTTAACGATGATCACATGTCTATGTCTTTTTATGATAATATGGAGTATTTGACAAAAGAGAAATCTAAAGCTTAGGAATGATAAATATGATTTTGTTGAAGAAGTGATTTCTAGCGCAACAAATATATTTAGTTCATTGAGATATGTTCAAAAGAATCAAATAACTCAAATCATGTTAAAGTTTGGTGAGAAAAACAAATGTAAGTTAGAAGTGTTGAGAAAATAAGTGTGGAGAAGTATCATATTGATTAGAAAAGTGATTATTAAATATTTTATAAATGGAAGACCCCGCACACATATTACTTTAAGATTTTAGATAAGTATCTGGTGTGTTTCTCACAATGTGTTTTATTTATAAAAAAAATACCCAAATATAAAAACAGTCTTTTATATTGACTCTCAAATTGATAACTTAACAAATTCTCCCTCAAGTATTCATTGGGAATTTCTTCCCTCTGTTTCATTTAAATGTAATGTAGATGATGTCGTGTTTACTCGGGCATTAGAATATGTGTGCGAGATGATAATGGTCATTTGTTAAGAAAATATATTATAATAATTTGAAAAAGTATAAAATGTACAAAATTTGATGAAGAAGTATAAAAAGTATAAACAAACTATAAAAAGTACTCGGGCATTAGAATATGTGTGCGAGATGATAATGATCTAAAAAGTATAAAAAGTACAATCATTCAAATTGATGAAGAAGTATAAAATTTGAAAATTAAACTATTCTTGAAAACTAATTTAAACAAACTAGTGTTTTCCAAATTGCATGTGTCTCATCATTCATTTCCCGCTCTTTAACATATAGAATGTGGTTCAATGATCTAAGTCCTTCATGGTATCGATTCCTTCTATTCTAGTTTAATTTGAATAACATCAATTTATTGGCCAATAAATTGTTGTTATTCAAATTAAACTATAAGAGAAGATATATATGTAATGAATGAATCAGGTCATTGAATCACATTCTATATGTTAAACAAGGTGAGATGAATGATGAGATTAATGCAATTCGGAAAACATTAATTGATATGAGTTGGTTTACAAATACAACTTATTTTTCAGATTGTAAGTTTTTATGTCAGTTTAAATGAAATGTGATCTTTTCGGTTGATCAGAACCTGGAGTGGGGCAGAGACTTCGTCTACGATGCTGGAATCCAAAGAGAAGGGGGTGTGCATGCAAGCCACTTCGATGCTAAAATAAGAATCGGGAGATGAGAAGGCAAGTACAAAGTAAGAATGTCTTAGGGTGATTATCGAATACCTGACCCTATCAAAGAAGAGAGTATTTATAATGCCCTCAGCGCTTCGCCGTTGGTCCTTATTTTTTGGCCTAGATATTCGCTCCCCAAAACATGTAACTGCCAGAAACTAGCCGCTGTGACGAGCAAACTTGCTCGGAACTAGACGTTACTCAGAGCAGGGGCGTGGTCACGGGCAAGCGCGTCGTGACCGTTTTTGGATGGTTGAACCGTGTGTGACAAGTAGAGATATGACAAAGGGCAACTGATCTTGGAGGGCCGCTGATATTGGGTCGTTCTGGACGTAGAAGTGGATTAGGTCATGTCTAGCCATTGGGTCAGTCCGGAACAGGAGCCCCATAAGTCGTTGCTCCTGAGCATATGAGTGATAACTTAAGGGCAACCTATAATCCCGGGGAGGAGTAAGCATGGTCGAAACTTGTTACTGAGATGGGGTTATTTCGTGGTGCTCGAGGATACGCGTGCTCGAAGAACCCGAAATGTTGTCCTGCGTGTGCAGCAAGCGGGGATCCCAACGGTTGATGGGACTTGAAGGGATGGAGTGTCATGCATGCATCGAGTAACGCATCATAGTTAATGCGTAATAATGGCTAGGCTAGGGTTATAATGATGCCCCTACGTCTTCCTAGGCACGCACGCGCTCGTGCACGTGCTTCTGTCTTGCCTATAAATAGAAGGAGGAAACATTCATTTTCACTTTTCGCTTCTATCTCTTCTTCTGCTGCTTCTGTTATTGCTCTTCGTCGTCCATCACCGTAGCACAGCTGTACGAGCACCAACCAAGCTTCACCGACCACAGTTTCTTTATCTTCTTCTTTTACACAAGCTTTTATTCTCATTTTGCTTAGATTTGCATGCGGTTAGGACGAAAACTGGATAGAGTAGGTGCATTCCGACGGATGTTGGTGTCTGGCGGTGGTTGAGCCATTCTCTGCCGCCGACGTGGTCGTCAGAGTGTTAGAAACTTAGGTTTTTCTGTTGATTCCGACGATGTTGCAACGGCAAATGAGTTTGTCGTCGGTGGGTCTTCAACGAAATTTTGGGTAAAGTGTTAAGGAAGATCTCCCCATGAGGATTTAAGGGATGGCAATGGGGAATCTCTCCGCACCTTCGTCACATTGTTTGAGTAAGGGCTTAGGTCGGGGATGTTGTCCTCGAGCCTTCGCACGCCCTTTCACTTGACTAGTGGTGGAAGGGTAGATTTGATTCTGCCACCGAAATAAATTTTATCCTCTATTTTTCAGGTAAAGGAGATGTCTAGTGACATCGAGGATGATGTTATGGTTGAGCAGGAGTTATCCGATGAGGGCACTCTGGGGGATAAGAGATCTGAGCAAACCGATTCCGAAAGTTCCGGGGAGGAATGGATTGCCCCTGAGCATTGGGAGCATGCCCCACTTTTTGCCTTCTACACTCAAGATGCCTTCACAACTGTAGGGGAAGAGGAAGGTTGGAGGGTCCACTTTCCCTGGAAGGATGATAGAATATGCTCGGTTTATGACGCAAAGTGTTTTTCCATGTACGAGTATGTTTTTAAAGAGGTGGGGCTGAGGCTATCCTTTACAAATTTGTGGCAGTTTTCAGTCATCTGGACTTGGCGCCTTCTTAGCTCCATTCGAACTCGATTTCCTTTATCCGAGCATTCAAGATTACATGCGAGTACTTGAAGATTGGAGCCATTGTCCCCCTCTTCTTCACTGTCTACCATGTCCAACACCAGGTCGTGCGAGGGCAGTTTGGATGGGTTTCCCTGAAGTAGGGGAGGAAGTTGTTCATGGCCTATTTAGAGTCTATCAAGACGTTCAAGGAAAAGTACTATGTAGTGGAGCCCGTGTCAGAGAGTGTTGTCGCTACGCGAAAAATGACACAGAGTCGCCACCGGATTTTATTTATCCCACGGAGGGAAAGGGAAATAGTGATAAAACCTTTAGGGAAAGAGTGTGGTCGTCGCAACCAAGTCTTAGGGTTCGGGAGTCGGTTATGCAAGGGGAAGGTATTAGCACCCCCTCGCATCTATCGTTCGATGTGAACCTCCTAGGTTGTTTTGCTTGAATGGGTGTTTTATCTAAGAGTTTGCTTGTTTTAGAAGAAAAGAGGGGTTGGTTTTTTATTATAGTGCTCGCCAAGGATTGTGGCTCTTGTGCCTACGTATCCTCACTTAAAAGAAGTGAAGAATCAAAGCTCCGTAGTTTGGAGGCTTGAGAAATAGTGGTTTGTTGGTTGTTTTTATACCTTGAAAAAGGGTTTTCGGATTGATGCCCTAAGGCGAAAAGAAGTTTGATGAGTTGATGTTATTTTTAGGTTTTTTTAAGAGAAATTGTTCTTGATTAGGATTACACAAAAAGACTTTGGATATAGATGAATGTTTCGAATAACCAAGTTGAGCGCCTTGTATTCAAAACATTCGGAACGAGTGTAGGAGGGTTCCCTTCTCATTCCTTCTCCACCACCTTAAAATCCATGGTGTATAACCCTAACCATATATTTATTGTATTTTGGATTTTTATTGAGAAAAAGGATCACTTGATGTTGGATCAAGGTTTATTGTTTGTAAAAATATATTTGAAGTGGTGCGAACAAGGTTGATGGCGATGCACAAGGCAATCGACTTACAAGGTTGAAAATGGCTTGATAAAATCGAGAGTTTACTTTTAAAAATGGTTTTTGGAACAAAGGTAAAAAATGACCATAACAAAGTATCCACATACAAAAATCATACAACCACATGGGGTTAGTCGGCTAAAAAATCGAGACATGCAAAAAAAAACGCGAACTCCTTGAGAAAATTTTTTTTAAGGAAAACTAAGGGAAGTTCGCTAGGCGAACGTGGTAGCGAAGCTACCTAGAAACTGCACAAAGTTCGCTAGACGAAGGTGCCAGCGAACGTAAACAGAAGCAAAAAGGGACCAAGTTCCCTAAGCGAAGGTGCCCAGAAAAAATAGGTATAAGTTTGCTAGGCGAAGGTGCCAGCAAAGCTGCCTAGAAAAAACAGGTAAACGTTCGCTAGGCGAAGGGCCAATGAACGCAAACAGAGGCGAAATGAGGCAAGGTTCGCTAGGCGAAGGTGCCAGCGAAAAAACATCACGAAGTTCACTAGGAGAACTTCACGCTGTTTTCCCATAATACGTGTTTTTTAATGGAAACAGTGGGAAAATGGCAAAGTTCGCTAGGCAAACTGCTAGTGAACGTGACAGTATTTTGAGTTTTTCAACTCATGTCACAATGGAAGCTAAACTAGGTTCTATCTTTGTTTCTTATCTTTTTTACAATGATTTCTTGGTCATATTAAAACCTTATTACAACATATAACATAAGCAAAAACAAACATGAAAATAAAAGCATGCAAGAAAAAGTAAAGAAGTGAGAGTTAAGAGGATGGATACCCAAGAACTACTAGCTTCATTCACCACCAATGGCTTGGTTGGATGTCCTCCTCCTTCTGATTTTCTAACCCTCCTTTGTTCTCTCCAAGTTTTTCTTTTCAATATTTTCTGTTTTTCTCTCTTATTTTTTTTTTCTGTTTTTTCTCTCTTCTTCTTTGCTCTCAATCTCAATGTGTAGTGTTAATGTGTGGTGAATGTCTTTGTTTACATCCCCCTCTCCTTCTTATCTCAACATCCTAGGGTTTTCCCTTCTCTCAAGATATCATATTTTTCATGGAGAAATGTTTCTTACCACCTTTTCTCATGTCACTCTCTTTCTTTTCATTTCCATGTATGTTGTTATGCTGCACTTTTGTTGCACTACTTGCCTAAGCTGTCTTTTTTCTGCAGCACTCTATATTGCCCTCAATCCTTGTACCCATTTGTTGGCTTATGCTTGGACTAACCTTATGGTCAATGCTACCACCTTGGGATAGATTTTTAAAATTCTGATATTTAATGTGTAGATGCATTAACATGTGTTATTCCTTTGGTCTTGTGACATGTAATGGTTTTGTGATGTAATGCAAATTGTCACTTCTTGCATGGGGATGTTTTGTATCCCATTAAAATTTCCCATTACTAAATATGCATAGCCTTGATCTTGAAATAATCCAATGTTGAATTAACTCTTAAATATTTTTCTTGGATGTCTGTGGGCATAATGTGGAACTTGAAAACTTGATGGGGTATGAAGGGTACCATAACATGAATTTGATTAGAGACTTGAATGAAGATTAGAAATAAATTAATTTCTAAACATTACTTAGAGTTGGAAATCTTGTAACAAATGACATTCTTGTAATGTCATAAAATTTCTCTTTGTAATATTCTTGCCTCTAATATTGAATTCATAAATCTTGAATTTTGCATGATGGATTTTCCTTGTATCATTAAACTTGAAATTGAGGAAGTCTCAAATTATGAACTTGTGATATTGACTCATGCTTTGCAAATTTGAACTCCACTTGATCAAGAATTTGAAACAAAGTTGGATGAAGAAATCTTGAATTATGCCTTGCATTTCATGTTCATTAGGAATTTTATTCTTGAATATCCTAATATTTTTCAAGTAACTTCTCCTTGATGAAATCTACATGAGTAGATTTTCCCACTTAGATCAAACCTTAGATGATGAACCTTTTCTTCCATGTAGCCCAAGATAGACAAGTTATCTCATTTGAAATGAAAAATAAAAAACCGACCTAAATCGTACCTTGTGAACCCGCATGCTCGATATGCAATAGAACGATGTATGATATGATGAATGTAGGGTATAAAAGGCTAAAGGTAAAAATGAGGGTGTGACAAGTGCCAAAGACTTTTCATTTCTCTGAGAGATTTTAACAAATGAAAATGGGGAGCCCATTCATGACGAGCAAGGCAAGGTGAGGAGGCGTCGAGCATTGAAATTTCATTTCATCTAGAGCAAGGACCACTTTACCAGGGAAATCGAGGATTATCTTGTCAGAACGGCCATGTTGGAGGAAGATGACCTGGCCGACTATAATAAGCTGGTGGCCTTTGTTCATGGTTTCCGCCCTACTCAGTGCGTGACCATGGGTGGGGATATTATTTTTAAAGATGACAGAGGGGCAAAGGTAGAGGCTCGATATATTAACACTAAGGAGCTCCTCGACTGCGGCACGCGCAAGGATGCTCTGGAACTTCTGGGTAGCCAATTTTTTGTTTGCTAACATGTTTCCGTTGTTTTGCAAGCAAGATGTCTATCGCTCATGAACGTTTGGTGAAAATTGTGGAGGCCAAGGTCAAGCAAGGGAAAAAGGTTGGAAAAAACCGCCTTGGCGAGCAGGCAAGCCCCTAACAGGATTGGGGACCTCTTCATCTATCGTAGCTGTCGTCTAGACTTCCCTGTTGCCTATGACTTTGAGGACCAAGCGCTTTTGGACGGAAGATGTCCTTGACCTAACTAGCGAATAGGAGAAAAGCAGGTTCGAGTTACCCTCATGCTTCCACAAGAGGGATTTCTTCCAAGGCTCCTCCATTGCACTCCATCGGGCAGAGTCTCTGGCACTCGAGGAACTTGATCGTCCGAGTAAGAGGACGTTGCTCGCCTAGGATGCCGCTGCCCTAGTGAGGGTCTTGGGAACGACGATGGTCTACACAGAGGAAGGGACCCTTCAGGAAGCGAAGCTGAAAAAGACTCAGGCTACCAATGTGGCTCTGGAGGAGAGGCTGAAGGCTGCGAAGGAGGCGGTGAAGATATCCAAGGAGGAGTTGGTCAGGGTTACTGAGGAGCAGGATACCTTGGTTACAGATAAGAAAGCCGCGAAGGATGTGGTCGCTGCTTTACGGGCTACCGCGGATTCTGCCGAGGACGAGAGTGATAAGGTGAAGAGTCTTAAGATTCGTGTCGAGCTTGTCTCCCAAATCAACCAGGCCGAGGAGGACTGCTTGGGGGTTGTTGAGGAGGCCTTCAACAACACGGTGGAGCAACTGAAAATTTTGAACCCCAGGGTAAAGCTGGTTACCGCGGGGACAGGATTCCTTCGCAGCGTGGCGGACGGCCAGATCGTCATTCCCGATTTCCTCAGACTGGGAAAGGAGAACGAGCAGCCTGCCCACAGGGAGCTGCAACAACATGTTGATTGATTTTCTGTTTTGTCTTTTTGGCCTGCGTGTCGTATATTATAATTTCTTCGAATGGGGCTTGGCCCCTTTATGTAATTTTTAAAGCAATCTCGACCTTTGCGGCCGTATCTTTGTTTCAGGATGGGGCGTGGTCCCCTTTTTATGTTATATCTTTACAATTGCGGTCCTCGTAACCGTTTTATTTTTTGATGTAATTTTAGCCTTGGTGGTCGCTTATTGTTGCGGTGAAATTTGGATGTCAAGCTATTGATTAACTTGAATCTTAATTCATTTACAACCGGTCTTTGATTTATCCGAAGGAAAGGTTAAAGAAAGGAAAAACCTAAAGGGGAGAGATTTAAGGTTCGGGGGTTGGTTAAGATTAGGGAAGGTATTAGCACCCTAAACTTCCGTAGTACTCTACGGGAACCTTTTGTTTATTTTTTTTATTTGTTTCATTTTTTGCTTTAAGGGTATGTACAAAGGATTAAGGGTTTAAAAGACCTAAGGGGTTAATTCTAAGTTTACTCGGCAAGACGTCGCATCTTGTGCCTACATATCCTTACGGGAATGGAATCAGAGTAATTGTAGTTCCCCTCAAAAGGGAGGTTAGAGACTTCTTGATTGTGGTCAAGGTCTCAAGGGGAATAAACGCATCTTAAGGACACGATTACATGGAGTCTTAAACTCCGATCTCTATGTTAAAAAAATGTTAATTAAAATTAAAATAGGGTTAAATTAGGGATTCCACGGCGGAAAACCTTAAAACAGAGTACGACGACTATTTTGGCCTAACACTAGGATAAAAGCAATTTTGCCCGCGGCGGGACACCTAGGCTAAACAGGGTTTGATCCATTAAAGGGGTAAGGCTATTGACTCGGCGGCCAAAAGGCTGGACCTAATCCTTCGGAAGGATAAAACTGTAAAAAATGTGAAAATATGACAAATCATTATATGGAGGAATAATTAAGGTACAGAAATAAGAAAAGTAATAAAGGCAGAGGGTATAAAGAAACAAAGAAACATTTCTGAAAACATGAAGAATATGAAAATATGTAATGACACTTAGAATGAAGTGAGGGAGGAAAATAGTGTGGGGCTGTGGCCACCACAAGCACATCTCAACCTCGAGCATGCACATGAAATGCCAAAAGAAATGCCAAAAGAAATAAAAGTAATAAAAGGGTACATAAAATGACACGACAAACATCAAACATCAGGAGTTCCTTACGAAAAGGTTTTAATTTTTTAATATTTTAATTATAAAAAAAAGTTTTAATTTTTTAATAAAAAATATTTAAGTTAAAATTATAAAAAAAATTAAGTTTAAATTATAAAAAAAAAAAGTTTTTTGGGGAAAAGTCTTTTCAGTTTTTTTTAGAACAAAAAAGGTTTTTCATCCCAAAAAAAGGCTTTTCAGTTTTTTGGGAAAAGGCCTTTCAGTTTTTTTTAGGAAAAGGCTTTTCAATTTTTTGGGAAAAGGCTTTTCAGTTTTTTGGGAACAAAAAAGTTTTTTTTTCTTCGGAACAAAAAGACTTTTCAGTTTTTAAAAAAGGTCTTACTAAAAAAAGGGTTTTAATAATAAAATTAAAAAAAAAAGGGTTTTGATTTTAAAAAAAGGTTTTGTTAAAAAAGGGTTTTGATATTAAAATCTAGGGACCTAAACACACATGGAGATTAACATGGCAAAATATGCACATAAACATGAAAAAAGAAAAGGTTTAGTAATTTAACGGACCTAAACACATTAACATGGCAAAATATGCACATAAACATGAAAAGACAAAAGGTTTAGTAATTTAACCTACGAAGCGGAGGTTTGCTTCGGTAAATGTGAAAAAGGTTTGAATAAGGGAACACTGGAGAGCTCCAATCCTTCTGACGAGTTGTGGGAACGACCGCCTTTCTTCTCTGGGGATCTCCTTTGTTTCTCCCTTTTTCTCTCCTCTTTTCTGAAGAAAAACCTTCTGACCCCTTTTCAACAAGGCAACACATGTATATATAGGGAACAAATTAGGGTTAACACCAAATTGTCAATAATGTCCCTAAAGCCCATTTTAAAGCCCAAACTAAATAATTAGTTAAGAAAAAATATAATTTAAATAATTTAAAATAATTAAAATAAACTTAAAATAAAAACTAATAATCCTATTGATTCCTAAAATCAAAAATATTATAAAAAGAACAAAAATTTTTCCAATATTTTTTATTTTATGATTTTTTGGATATTTTTATGAATAATTTAGAAAAAGGTGAAAAAAATAATATTTTAAAAAATGATTTAATTAAAATACGAAAATAATAATTAAATAATAATAAAAAAACTATTTTTGTTATTTTTTAATGAAAGATAGAAAAATTTAGAGTAAAAATAATAAAAAATAAAAAAAGTGACAAAGGTGAGATTCGAACTCTCAACCTCTCACACTCACAACTCCTTACACATGTCCTCTTGCCAATTGTGTCATTTTTACTTTTTAGAAAAAAAATGCATGTCATATGATATTTACCTGCAAAAAGTCAAACGACTACACAAATTTGTTAGTAATTGATTAAATGCAATAAAAATGCAATGAAATGCGACGACAAATCTTAGGGCAAAATTTGGGGTATTACAGTTGCCCCTATTTAAATAACTTCACCGGGTGATTTGAGCAACGGAGACTCGAGAAATCATGGTGGAGGGATTTAAATACAGATAACCGAAAATTTTGCCTTTAGACGCAGTGCTATGCAATGATATGGACAAAACAAAACAAACTATAATGCTAAATATGATATGAATCTGATATGATGCGTATGATGAAAATGACAAATGCACGGATACAAACGAAACAACGTCACAGGGGACGACCCACCGAGGAATTGCACTAGGGAAGAAGACATGTCATATCTGGAAGAACGTCGGATAGACACGACACAGAATTGTTGATAGGTGCCAAGTAAATTAGAAATTGTCCGCAAGGTAAGACACGGGTAAAACACGAGCTCAGGAGAAAAACGCAAATGGGGATAAAACACCCATGATGCCAAGTAAATAAATTTTGCCCACAAGGTAAGACGCGAGTAAAACACGACCTCAGGGAGAAAAAAAAAGCAAATGGGGGTAAAACACCATGATATTAGGTAAACCCAGGAATATCTGGTAAACGGGGAATAAAACACCCGGGATAAAGGTACATGGGGGATAAAACACCCAAGGATAAAAGGTAAGTGGGGAGTAAAGCACCCAAGATAGAAATGTAAATGGGGAGTAAAGCACCCAGGATAGAAATGTAAATGGGGAGTAAAGCACCCAAGATAAAAATGTAAATGGGGAGTAAAGCACCCAAGATAAAAATGTAAATGGGGAGTAAAGCACCCAGGATAGAAATGTAAATGGGGAGTAAAGCACCCAAGATAAATATGTAAATGGGGAGTAAAACACCCAAGATAAAAATGTAAATGGGGAGTAAAGCACCCAAGATAAAAATGTAAATGGGGAGTAAAGCACCCAAGATAGAGAGGTAAATGGGGAATAAAGCACCCAAGATAGAAATGTAAATGGGGAGTAAAGCACCCAAGATAGAGAGGTAAATGGGGAATAAAGCACCCAAGATAGAAATGTAAATGGGGAATAAAGCACCCAAGATAGAAATGTAAATGGGGAGTAAAACACCCAAGATGGAAATGTAAATGGGGAATAAAGCACCCAAGATATGCACATGTATAGGAATTATGCTATGAGATATGATCAAATGCAAATGCAGACATCGACGACAAGGCTCGACTCTTTCGGTGAAATGACAAAACTGGAGGACTGATTCCTCAACACGGAGATCACTGTCATTCTGTTAAACTGTATCAAGTTGATAGTCACTGTAGGAATGATGAATAACTGCTTAGGGATTATGCAAGTAAACTGCCCCAGGTCAAATGAACTGATAATTGCTTCAGCTGTCTAATTCATGGAATCGACTGTTTTGCTGTATCCTCGGAGGGCTTGCCCCAGTCTGGGTCTTGAACAATTCTCTGTGTTGCGGTGGAAATAGGATATCAAACTATTAATTAGTTTGAATCGCAATTCAATTCACAACCGCTCTTTGATTTATCCGAAGGAAAAGGTCAAAAAGGGAAAACCTATTTTGCATCGTAAACACAATGCGGGGGAAGATCTAGGGTTCGGGGGTTGGTTAAGATTAGGGAAGGTACTAGCACCCTAAACTTCCGTAGTACTCTACGGGAACCTTTTGTTCAAATGTTTACTATTTGCTTTATTTATTTGCTTAAGGTATATGTACCAAGGATTAAAAGTAATGAGAAAGAGACCTAAGGGGTTAATTCTAAGTTTACTCGGCAAGACATCGCATCTTGTGCCTACGTATCCTTACGGGAGTGGAATCAGAGTAATCGTAGTTCCCCTCAAAAGGGAGGTTAGAGACTTCTTGACTGTGGTCAAGGTCTCAAGGGGAATAAACATGTCTTAAGGACACGCTTACGTGGAGTGTAGGAACTCCAAATCTCTACGTTGAAATGTTAAGTTGTGTTAGGGTTAGGTTAGGTTAGGGATTCCGCG
Organism: Lathyrus sativus; assembly: GCA_963859935.3. Lineage (NCBI taxonomy): Eukaryota > Viridiplantae > Streptophyta > Magnoliopsida > Fabales > Fabaceae > Lathyrus > Lathyrus sativus. The sequence continues at coordinate 591,635,312 of OZ012741.1, read as the reverse complement.
GCGGGAAACCCTAAAATGAGCGCGGCGGCTCTTTGACCTAATGCTAGGGGTAAAATTGTAATCTTGCCTGCGGCGAGGCATTTGTGAAAATTAGGGTTTGTGAGGTTGTAAGGGTTTGAAGTTGAGGACTATTGGCGCGGCGGCCAAACGGCTAGACCTAATTCCTTCGGAGGAGTGAAATTATTGGTAAAGACGCGATAAACATACAATGACAGAACATAAAGTGCGGAAAGATAAATGCGACAATTGTCTCGCAAAATTACATCCCATAAGCAGTTACAATTATAATAGCTAAATATAAAACCGAAAATAAGTTTCAAATTGAACATAATAGCTGCAAGAAACAAAACAAACAAAAATGTCAGTATGTGGGGTTAGACGAAAACGAAATCAAAATTGAACGAGAAACAAGCCGTATGAATTTTGGAGGACTTTTATGGTCTTTTTAACCAAGGATTTAAATTTGTGAAAAGAGAGATTAATTTTAATTAAAAGAGTTTTGAGTTTTAAAAAAAAATTTATTAATAAAAAAGTGAAAGTTTGGTTAATTATTCTAAAAAAAGAGTTTTAGTGATAATATTTTGAAAAAAAGATTTAATCATTAAAAAACAATTGGTTTAATTTAAAAAATCTTAATGTTAGTTAAAAACACGTTTTACTTTAAAGTTATGAAAAAAGTTTTATTATTTGAAAAAACATTTGATTATTTTATTTAAAAAGAGTTTTAATTAATTTGAAAAAGGTTTTTGGTTATAAAAAAGAAAGGGGCTTCTTGATTTTTTTTTAAAAAGATAAACAAAATAAAATAACAAATGGAAAAACAATAAATAATAAAAAAAGAGGGTTGGGTCGGTCATCACTCTTCTTCTCTCTGCTCTCTGAGTTTGGGTGTGTTCCTCTCCTTCTTGTTTGCCTCTCACGGATGTTATCTTCTTCTTCTTTTGCATGGCCGCCGATTTGTCTTCTTCATCTCTTTTTCCTGAAAAACATGAAAAGCAACACAAAAATTGTAATTATATTTTTTGATCCTTACGGAATGATGATGGCCGATGATGCTTTGTCCTGAGGCTAGAGGATTTTTGACGGGGTTTGCTTGGATTTTACGAAAAAGTTCCCTTTTTCTTGTTATGATTTTCGTCCCCTTTATACTTGATTTTTAAATCTTTTTTTAATCTCAGATTTAATTTGAATATCTCAATATTTTTCAATCTCGGATTTGATTTGAGTAGATTTTTATGATGATTTCAGATTTGATTCAATGATGGTGATGCTGATTTTCTTATGATGATATGATCTGATTGATTTGATTTAACTCTATCTGGAATTCATTGGGATTGGATTAGATTAAAAAAGTGTTGAGATTTAAATTTAAAAAGTTAGCAAAGAAGATAAGAGTTTTAAGTTAAATAAAAATTAGAGTTTTAAGTTTAAAAAAAATGAGTTAGAATTTTAAAATAAAAAAATATTTGAATGTTGGTTTTAAAAAATGTTAGAATTATTTTAAAAACTGTTAGAATTTAATTTTAAAAGGAATTTAGATCTTAATTTTAAAAAAAGGATAGATTTAATTTATAAAAAAAAAGGTTAGATTTAATTTTTTAAAATAGTTAGAAAAAAAGATTTAATTTGAAAAAGAAGTTAGAGAAAAAAAAAGATTTAATTTTAAAAGGAAGTTAGAGAAAAAAAGATTTAATTTTTTAAAAAAAGTTAGAAAAAAGATTTAACTTTATAAAAGTTAGAAAAAAGATTTAACTTTAAAAAGGAGTTAGAAAAAAGATTTAAAAAAAAGTTAGAAAAAAGATTTAATTTTAAAAAGAAGTTAGATTTTTATTTTAAAAAAGGTATTAGAATTTGATTAAAAAATGTGTTAGAAATTAATTTAAAAAAGGTTATAAAAAAATTTACTCTTAAAGAAAAGAGAAAAAAAAAATTAAATTTTAATCTAAATCCTAAAAGTTAGTAAGAAGAGCTTAAAATGATTTAAATAAATAAACTAAATAGAAAAAAAAAGTTAATAAAAAACATTAGTAAAGTTATAAAAAAAATTTAATTAAATTATTATTAGTTAAAAAAACAAGATTTAAAAAAAAAAGGTTAATTTATTAAGTTAATAAGAATTTAAAATAAAAATAAAAAAGAAAGGGTAAAATTTGGGGTATTACAGTTGCCCCTATTTAAATAACTACACCGGATGATTTGAGTGGCGGAGACTCGAGGAATCATGGTGGAGGGATTTAAATATAGATAACCGAAAATTTTGCCCTTATATGTGGCAATATGCAATGCTATAGACAAAACGAGAACAGGCTAATGCAGACAATGCCATGAATATGATATGATGCGTATGCTGGAATGATGAATGCGAAAAATGCTAACGAACACGACGACACAAGGACAGACGCTACGAGAAGAACACACTGGGGAAAACGACGCGCTGGGACGACAGCACAACACTAGGGAATTCCAAAAATGATGGTCAACTGGTGCGAACACGACCAATTGTCATTTTAGAACGGGAACGAGATTCTCAAATGGAGATGGCACCTATGAGACGGCCTCCACTGGGGAATCTAAAAATAAAATTGGATCACGTACGATTGCAAGATCGATTACAGAATGCTGGAGCATTGAGCAAAGAATAACATCCAAGCTTCTGTAAACTATCCCTCGTGACAGGATCAAACGGACTTTTCGGGAATCCGTAGCAAATATACAGGGTAAAAACCGGCTGTATGCCAAAATAAATGGACTTTAGGAATAAGGTCCTTAAATGGAGATGGCACCTATGAGATGACCTCCACTAGGGAATGCCTAATAATAAAACTGGATCTACACGATTTCCAGATCGATTACAGAATGCTGGAGCATTGAGCAAAGAATAACATCTAAGCTTCTATAAACTATCCTTTGTGATGGGATCGAATGGACTTTTCAGAAATCCATATAAGATATACATGGTAAGAACCGGCTGTATGCCAAAATAAATGGGCTTTGATGGGAAATGCCCTGATAAGCTTCTCGAGGGAGAACTGTCACTTATTGTTGGAAGGGACTTACATGCCAAAACGGATAAACACTCAAATAAAGAGGCTGCTGCTTATCTGATATACAAATCTTCTCGTATTTAAGGTCGGTACCTGGAATACGTTTCAGATTCTTCTTTTACTAAAGGATAAAATAAACTTCTTCATACTTCCGAGGACAGCGCGTCGGGTATGATTCCGCTTCTTCTTTTGCTAAAGGGTAAATTGAACTTCTTCATGCTTCAAGATCTGTGCTCTCCTGAATATGATTCCGCTCCTTCTTTTACTAAAGGGTAAATGAACTTCTTCATACTTCAAGATCGTGCTCTCCTGAATATGATTCCGCTCCTTCTTTTACTAAAGGGTAAATGAACTTCTTCATACTTCAAGATCGTGCTCTCCTGAATATGATTCTGCTCCTTCTTTTACTAAAGGATAAACTGAACTTCCTCATACTTCAAGATCGTGCTCTCCTGAATATGATTCCGCTCCTTCTTTTACTAAAGGATAAACTGAACTTCCTCATACTTCAAGATCGTGCTCTCCTGAATATGATTCCGCTCCTTCTTTTACTAAAGGGTAAATGAACTTCCTCATACTCCAAGATCGTGCTCTCCTGGATATGATTCCACTCAAACCTCCCCGTACTTCAAGATCGTGCTCTCCTGAATACGATTTGGTTTAAACCTCCCCATACTTCAAGACGACAAGGAAAATGGAAGCCCAACTGCTCAATGGAGATGGCCATTTGCTGCGAGTCATAACGAAGATAGGATTGGCTTCTCAGGCGAGAAATGTCGCCTTTTTTGCAAGAGTAGCAATAATAAGCTTCTCCTGTAAGAACTGCTTGTAGAGGTGATAACAGATGATGATGAGCTTCTCAGGTGAGAACAGGTGCTGATCGATGATAAGCTTCTCAGGTGAGAACAGGTGCATATCTGGTTGTGTAAGGTTGTTATATCGATAGGCTTCTCAGGTGAAAAATGTCGCATACCGATGCTGTAAGATGTAGGATTGTTATGTCGATAGGCTTCTCAGGAGAGAACAGTCGCATACCGATGCTGTAACATGTAGGATTGTAAAGTGTTGTACCGATAGGCTTCTCAGGCGAGAACAGTCGCATACCGATGTTGTAGGATGTACTGATAGATTTCCCAGGCGTGAACTGGCGTGTATCTGTAAAGGATTGTGGTTGATTCTCTTGAAAGATAGTGCAAAATAAATGCACATCCGGGTACAGTGATAAGCTTCTCAGGCGAGAACAGTCGCGTATCTGCCATGGTATGGTGAAAATCTTTAGATGGTGCAAAATAAATGCACGTCCGGTTGGGCTTGACGACCGACAACACTGAGATTCAATCTAGGATCGAGCTAGAAAGAAAAATGGCAATCAAGATTCCATCGAGGGAATGAACTCGAAGGGTAAATATCTTATCCTGGCGAGGAAAGATAGCTGAAGTAACCGTCATCCACGAGGATCGAGCTCTGTGGGGAAACTGGAAACAAGTAAGTATTTTATGCTTATGGCTGACAATCTATTTGGAGAGAATGGACAAACCCCAGTTACTCGGCGGTAACAACCAACTGATGGTGAAACACAATGAACCTGTGAATGCTAATGCCCATGTTAATGTGAGTGTATGTTAATGTCTATGTGGTTAAACATGCAGGATGCTATGAAATGAGTATGTAATGAGCATGTGAAATGAGTATGTGACGCTTATGCCCCTGCGGATGTTGACGAAACAGACTAGAGACAGGACGAGAGATGAAATAAACATCTCGACGGAGATACCCTGCGTTCTCTGCAACCAATACATCAATCATGGATGAGAAGGATCAATGGTAGAACCAAATCTGGTTTTAAAGTTCTGAATTCTCTGAGGAGAAGGTAATCTACTTGGGTGCACAGTATCATGTCTTTACATGGGGAGAAGAAAACCTGAGGGACACTTTCGAGTTACCCCAGAAAAAGTTGTCAGCTTATAGTCTCGCTGGGGATTGTGATGAGGAAATAGTTTAGGAGCCTGTTGCAACACTGAGATTTACTGGGGAATGAAGGCCGCTGTGAGTAAAATCCCTCGGGTGCACGAAGAAAAGTTGTGAAACCCCATGGTTTTGATCTTGAAGGACCTTATAGTAGTCGCCATTTGGTTCCCCTTTTTTAGAAAACATGGTACCCCAGGATACTTGCGTTGTGAGGTATGGTCATCTCAAGAGGATTTTATAGAGAACACTGAGTCAGGTTGCCCCACTGTTTTCAAACTCTTTGAGAGATTAGTCAGGTCTCGACGTAACTAGCACAAATTAATCGTGTTACGACGAAGTCTTTGAGAAATAGCTCCTTAAGAACGTCAACCTCGCGTTGGTAAGCGAATTGGGAAACTGCCTGCCCCTGTTTAGCAGGATCTTCAAGTTTCACGGGCTATATCCATATGTAACCCTCTAAGATATCAAGCAAAATCGTCATGCCTGAAATGCCTATCCTGAGCTTGTCAATGCACACATATATTTGTCTTGAATTTTTGTTTTGAAAAAGATATCGCAATAACTTGTGACCGAAATCACTAGTCAGGATATAAGTTTTAATTATAATGCCAACATGAATTTTTTCTGAGCATAGCTCGTAGGAGTCAGGAAACGTGATCTTGTCGAGTATGCTTTCAACCGAAGTCCTACTTCAATTAGGTCTTTTAAAGGTTGTATCGTGGCTCGGTTCACGGTTTAAGAAACAAAGGATAAAGGCTCAAAGTTATACTTGTACCCACCCCTTCTTCGTGATGTTCTCCAATCCTAATTCAGTTAATCGGATGCGAGCGCTCATATCTCAAGCGGATTTGCTATGGTTGAGAACTTATCAAGGCTTTGGACATGGCAGTCACTCACCTATTTCTAATGGCAATTGGTCACACGATTTTGTTCTTTACTAGGGATTATTTATTCTACCCTCTTGTTTTGCTTTTATTCCCTAACTTTTGCCTGGACAACGTCTTTTGATCTGACTTTGAAGTCCAGTGGGATGCCCCAGTTTTGCCTAAGTCTCCTTCATAGGTTTTGACTTAGCGGGCTCTTATTTTTTGCACAAGTCGTGTAAATCTTTTGAAAGGCTCGTGACTGCCCTACTCCTTAGGTAACTGAGGGATAGTCCTTGTATTAGACTTCCTAAGATGCTAAGGATAAATTCTCGAAGGTTTGCTCTTCCTTTTTGAGAGTCTAAGTGCTCGATCGGTTTAACTGAAACCTACCCTGCCCCAGGTTAGGATGAAGGTTCTTAAAAAAAGAAAACTCCTACTTCAAGGTTCAAAGGGTTGACTAGGGATTAACATCCTTATATCTCCAGTGTTTGGGATTTGAAACAATGCCCTACATCATCAGCAGGTTTTAATTGAAAGCATATGACAAGAAATCTGACGTTTTGGGTTCGTCATCCTCCCCCCAATTCTCCATCAGAACAAGAGATCGGGTAAAGTTGGCATTATGATTTATGAAAACGTTTTTTTTTTGAATGAGTGAAACGAATGGATTTATTCAAGACAAACATATGCGTTGCATTAATTACTCAAAGATAAACAAGTTCGTGCATACTAAATATGCTTAATCAAAGAGAAATACATATAAATAAACAAATGAACTGTCGGAAAAATCCTTCTAAATGTTTATGAAATCTTGCATTCAAGAGTAACAGTTTCCTTTGGCGGAGCCTCAATGGAAGGGACGTCTGGTTTATGATCACTGTGAGTCGTCATGGCTTGCCCCAGTTATGCTGGTCATATCTTCAACAGTTTTCAGTCGTTGCTTCAAAATAACTTTCCCAGATTCTTTGTTGATCCCGGTCATATCATCTTGCGGGTTACTGAAATGAAGCGAGCTAGGCCTTTGAATAATTAATGGATTCGGCTGATTTGCTGAGGGGTCAACGTACTTTGCAGAATCTAAGCTTGACAAGCGGGGAACCCCGAGAGGTGTCTCGATCTTCGGCTGAGCATCGCCAAAAGACAACTTCTTCGTTTCTAGCAAATTTCTGACACAGTTCTTAAGAGCGTAGCAATTCTCTAGATCATGGTCGGGCGCACCCTCATGAAATAAACAATGAGCGGCAGTGTTGTAACCTGCAGGTAACGGATTAGGCGGAGGACCCAAAGCATGGGTAGTAATCAGACCCTGTTGTACCAAATAGGAGTATAATTCAGTGAAGGCCATCGGAATTGGAGGACAAGGCTTATACTGACTCTTACGGAGATAAGGAACCTGACCCTGTGATTGTTGGTGAACAGGAGCGTTGGGCACTCGCTGACTGTTGACAGGAACTTGCATGGGCGGATAACTGAAAGGTTGTTGACGGATCGGTGCTTGATATACCGGAGCTGACTGCACAGGCTGATATGTAGGAAACTGCTGATTGAAAGGAGGTGCAACAGCAGCTACATAGGGTTGTTGGACATATGGATAACCTTGAACATAATTCTGCTGATGTTGCCAAGGTTGAGGGGTAGCTGTTTTGCGGTTCCTCGAACGTGCAGGTCCTTTACCATGGTCGGAGTTAGGAGTTTTGCACTTTGGAGGGGTAGCTCGTCGAACTGGTTGAGCAATAGGAGGCACCAGACCGGATTGAAGACCGTGAGGAGGTACATTCTTGACAGTAACAGCTGGTTGAGGTTCCATAACGGTATTAGTCTCAGAAACAACAGTAGACTGAGCATCCACCTTCACACTAAGAGCTCGTAGCATTTCCAAAATCTGCCCTACACTTCCTCGAAGATCTTCGAGTTCATGGCTGACACGGTTGATCTCTTGGTTTTGATCTTCCATCCTTTTGAAGGGTCGTATTTGATGCAGAGAACTCAGGATGACAAAACTGGAAGGCGAGAGAACCGAGTATGAGAAAACCGGGAGACACATGCAATGCAAAAGTATGATGCTAAAATGTGAATGCAAATGAAGATTTCATGGAATTCAAATATTTACGAATATTGCGGAATACCCAAGAAACTTTTAATTCATTGAAGACAAATTACAAATAATATTCTTGCAACCACAATAGCTAAATAAAAGCCTAGAAAATCCTAGAGAAGCATCTTCCACAACTTCAGTGAGCAGACGGAGAGTCGGAGGAAAATAAATATTCGTAGAGCCTTCTCTTCTTGTAGGATTGTATCTCATCATTCTTCGACTGAATCTGCTTTTGAAGTTCTTCGTACTCGCTGACCATCACTTGGTATTTGTTCTTCCATGCTTCTGTTTCGCGTTGTGATCTCTTCAAAGCGATCTTCAAAGTCTCAGCTTCGGTCATGAAATACTGGACAGGTTCCTCTCTTTGAGGTGAAGGATCCTGGCGAGAGTAGGGCATCTTCAACTCAATAGCTCTTCCTCTGACCCATTGAAGGTATGGTTCCATGGACACACAATTAGGTCTGCCCAAACTTTCTTTGTCTTTCCTATGCAGATGATTCCAAGAAGATAGAATCTGATCTTGAAGCTTTTTGTCGTCTTTGAAAAAGATTTTCTCCACATGAACACCTTTAGGCGGTTCTTTCAAGGGATATCCCAACTGTCGGCGAGCTAGGACCGGATTGTAGCTAATTCCTCCATTGAAACTGAGCAAAGGCACATTGTTGAAGTTTCCACAACTATCAATGATCGATATCCCATCGTACATGCGATTATACCAATCAATATCAGAGTGAGTTAAAGCCATAACTTTTTGCGATCAACGTTCTTGATTGGGTCTCCAGAACGGACCAGACTTGGGTAAGTGAGAAATAAACCACTTGTATAGTAATGGCACACAACATGTAATCATTCCTCCACCATGAAAGTTTCGGAGATGTACTGAATGATAAGTATTACCCAATAGTGTTGGAACTGGATTTCTTCTCATGAAGGTCTTGATTGCATTAAGGTCCACAAACCCCTCAAAACTAGGAAAAAGCAGCAACCCATAAATAAGCAAGGCAAATATTGTCTCAAAGGCAAACATGTCTTTATGATCGGCATAAAATTGGGCCTTCTTAATTAGGAAGTCCCTGAGAAAACCGGAGGTCCCCCCTTTGGTGATCATATTGTTTTTGACATCGGATATCTTTAGACAAATGGCTTTAGCAATATCTCGTTCTTTAGGGTCTTCCTCCAAGAAAGGGAATGGAGACTTATCCAAGATAGGTAATCCCACCAACTGAGAGTACTCTTCTAAGGTAGGTAAAAGCTGATAATCTGGAAAGGTGAAGCAGTGATAATCTGGATCATAAAACTGTAGCAAAGTCACAAGAAGTCCTTCGTTTACTTGAATCTTCAACAAAGACAATAGCCTTCCATATCTGTTTTGGAACTTTTCTTGATCTTGAACCAAATCCCTTAGCTTCTCTAGGACTTCCAAATTAAAACCCTTAAAAGTAAATTTCAAAGTATGCCTTCTATGGTGATCCATGGTATCCTGCAATGTTCATAAATAGAGTTTGAATTCCATGAAATCTTAATGCGATATGATGTTTTATGAATGCAATGCATGAAAACACACAAAGTCCTAGGTTAAAGGAACGTGAGTGGAGTTAAGGTCTACCCATCCCCAAAAGGAGTGTACTATAGGTTAATTGTACCTGCAGAACAAGGTTCTAAAAAGTGCCCAAAGTCATCAGCCCATCTTTCGGATATTATCAACCTTCCGATTGACTCGGGGGTTAATAATATTCTCAAGAGAACCTCTTTTGAGTGTAGTATCGCGTAGCAACCATTGTAGGATTACTCCCACATAGCTCCCGCACTACGTCCTAAACAAGGCCAAGGTGGTGTTAAGGTACTACGGTCCTCAATATCACAGACTCCAATCGACCATGGAAGAAGTTTTCACGATTACTCGTTCGACCGAACCATTTTCGAAAAGGTCTCAACTGAGCGGTGATTCTCGAATCGGCTTGGTCGGGATTCACTCCCTATAAGCCTCATCGAATATATCCCCATCCTATAATAGTGTCACTAGTCCGGGCGTAGCATTCCCAAAATCAGAGCACAAATATATACATGCAGATGAATAATAACACAGATAGTAATAAAGATGAACAAGTTAGGGATAACCCTCAAAAGTTAAGACGGTCCCCAGTGAAGTCGCCATTTTCTGTTGCGGTGGAAATAGGATATCAAACTATTAATTAGTTTGAATCGCAATTCAATTCACAACCGCTCTTTGATTTATCCGAAGGAAAAGGTCAAAAAGGGAAAACCTATTTTGCATCGTAAACACAATGCAGGGAAAGATCTAGGGTTCGGGGGTTGGTTAAGATTAGGGAAGGTACTAGCACCCTAAACTTCCGTAGTACTCTACGGGAACCTTTTGTTCAAATGTTTACTATTTGCTTTATTTATTTGCTTAAGGTATATGTACCAAGGATTAAAAGTAATGAGAAAGAGACCTAAGGGGTTAATTCTAAGTTTACTCGGCAAGACATCGCATCTTGTGCCTACGTATCCTTACGGGAGTGGAATCAGAGTAATCTAGTTCCCCTCAAAAGGGAGGTTAGAGACTTCTTGACTGTGGTCAAGGTCTCAAGGGGAATAAACATGTCTTAAGGACACGCTTACGTGGAGTGTAGGAACTCCAAATCTCTACGTTGAAATGTTAAGCTGTGTTAGGGTTAGGTTAGGTTAGGGATTCCGCGGCGGGAAACCCTAAAATGAGCGCGGCGGCTCTTTGACCTAATGCTAGGGGTAAAATTGTAATCTTGCCTGCGGCGAGGCATTTGTGAAAATTAGGGTTTGTGAGGTTGTAAGGGTTTGAAGTTGAGGACTATTGGCGCGGCGGCCAAACGGCTAGGCCTAATTCCTTCGGAGGAGTGAAATTATTGGTAAAGACGCGATAAACATACAATGGCAGAACATAAAGTGCGGAAAGATAAATGCGACAATTGTCTCGCAAAATTACATCCCATAAGCAGTTACAATTATAATAGCTAAATATAAAACCGAAAATAAGTTTCAAATTGAACATAATAGCTGCAAGAAACAAAACAAACAAAAATGTCAGTATGTGGGGTTAGACGAAAACGAAATCAAAATTGAACGAGAAACAAGCCGTATAAATTTTGGAGGACTTTTATGGTCTTTTTAACCAAGGATTTAAATTTGTGAAAAGAGAGATTAATTTTAATTAAAAGAGTTTTGAGTTTTAAAAAAAAATTTATTAATAAAAAAGTGAAAGTTTGGTTAATTATTCTAAAAAAAGAGTTTTAGTGATAATATTTTGAAAAAAAGATTTAATCATTAAAAAACAATTGGTTTAATTTAAAAAATCTTAATGTTAGTTAAAAACACGTTTTACTTTAAAGTTATGAAAAAAGTTTTATTATTTGAAAAAACATTTGATTATTTTATTTAAAAAGAGTTTTAATTAATTTGAAAAAGGTTTTTGGTTATAAAAAAGAAAGGGGCTTCTTGATTTTTTTTTTTTAAAAGATAAACAAAATAAAATAACAAATGGAAAAACAATAAATAATAAAAAAAGAGGGTTGGGCCGGTCATCACTCTTCTTCTCTCTGCTCTCTGAGTTTGGGTGTGTTCCTCTCCTTCTTGTTTGCCTCTCACGGATGTTATCTTCTTCTTCTTTTACATGGCCGCCGATTTGTCTTCTTCATCTCTTTTTCCTGAAAAACATGAAAAGCAACACAAAAATTGTAATTATATTTTTTGATCCTTACGGAATGATGATGGCGGATGATGCTTTGTCCTGAGGCTAGAGGATTTTTGACGGGGTTTGCTTGGATTTTACGAAAAAGTTCTCTTTTTCTTGTTATAATTTTCGTCCCCTTTATACTTGATTTTTAAATCTTTTTTTAATCTCAGATTTAATTTGAATATCTCAATCTTTTTCAATCTCGGATTTGATTTGAGTAGATTTTTATGATGATTTCAGATTTGATTCAATGATGGTGATGCTGATTTTCTTATGATGATATGATCTGATTGATTTGATTTAACTCTATCTGGAATTCATTGGGATTGGATTAGATTAAAAAAGTGTTGAGATTTAAATTTAAAAAGTTAGCAAAGAAGATAAGAGTTTTAAGTTAAATAAAAATTAGAGTTTTAAGTTTAAAAAAAATGAGTTAGAATTTTAAAATAAAAAAATATTTGAATGTTGGTTTTAAAAAATGTTAGAATTATTTTAAAAACGGTTAGAATTTAATTTTAAAAGGAATTTAGATCTTAATTTAAAAAAAAGGATAGATTTAATTTATAAAAAAAAGGTTAGATTTAATTTTTTAAAATAGTTAGAAAAAAAGATTTAATTTTAAAAAGAAGTTAGAGAAAAAAAAAGATTTAATTTTAAAAGGAAGTTAGAGAAAAAAAGATTTAATTTTTTCAAAAAAGTTAGAAAAAAGATTTAACTTTATAAAAGTTAGAAAAAAGATTTAACTTTAAAAAGGAGTTAGAAAAAAGATTTAAAAAAAAGTTAGAAAAAAGATTTAATTTTAAAAAGAAGTTAGATTTTTATTTTAAAAAAGGTATTAGAATTTGATTAAAAAATGTGTTAGAAATTAATTTAAAAAAGGTTATAAAAAAATTTACTCTTAAAGAAAAGAGAAAAAAAAATTAAATTTTAATCTAAATCCTAAAAGTTAGTAAGAAGAGCTTAAAATGATTTAAATAAATAAACTAAATAGAAAAAAAAAGTTAATAAAAAACATTAGTAAAGTTATAAAAAAAATTTAATTAAATTATTATTAGTTAAAAAAACAAGATTTAAAAAAAAAAGTTAATTTATTAAGTTAATAAGAATTTAAAATAAAAATAAAAAAGAAAGGGTAAAATTTGGGGTATTACACTCTGGATAAACCAAATCTGAGAAGATATTGCCTTGAACAAATCTTGAACTAATTCTTTGACAGGATGTAAAAGGAACTTGCCCCTGATAAGATCACTTGACCAAGTTTCTCATTGTTTGAAAATTCCTTAGAGGAAAGCCAGTTTGCAAACAAAAATATTCATACAAACATGGTAATGCAAAGTTCATGCGACTTTTGAAATCAAAATTATTTTTGAAAGATGGAAAATACATGAGTCGTTAGTCAGAACACAACGGTTCAAGACGCTCAAAGTTTAAAACAAAGGTGTACTGCCAAAATAAATTATTCACAAAGATCTTTAGGAGTCAGGTTACGCAACCTTGCTGTAGTATACTTTCAAAATAACCTCGCTTCAATTAGGTCTTTTGAGGGTTGTAATGTGGCCTGGTTCACGGTTTTAAACAAAAGATAAAGGCTCAAAATTTATTTGTACCCACCCAATCTACGTGATGATCCTCAGTCCTATGCTCAGTTAACTCCTACTACGCATTCAGGTTCCCATAAGTTAGGGATTTCATTGATCGTAGCAATGATGACTCAGAAGTCAAAGGGACCTATGAAAAGGCAGCCACTACTCCCCTATAACATTTGATTGTTTTGACATTGAGGATTTTCAAGATAAGGATTTAAAAATCTCTTTGTATTATCCCTAAATTTTGCCTGAACTGTTTATTTTAGAGTTTACAGTCAGCGGGATGCCCCAGTTTTGCCTAAGTCTCCTTCATAGGTTTTGACTTAGCGGGCTTCTTTTGATTTTTTTACATTATTTTTTTGTGTGAAGGAAAGTGACTGTTTGATTTTAATGATTACGGTGAACCATCATCGACCTTTTGATTAGAAAACATCTTCGACACTTGTTTGACGTGTGCGAAGGAAAATTTGTTAATGAAAGGTGTATCGTATGAACACACAACCAAGTTAACTGAGAACTACCCATCCCAAGGTTAAAATTGTGGGTTTTTTGTAAAGAAAGAAACTCCAACTTCTAGGCTCGAAGGGGGTAACGAGGGATTAACCTCCTTATTTCTCCAGTGTTTGGGAATTGAAACAATGCCTTACATCGTCAACAAGGTTTGATTGAAAGCATACTGACAGCAATTATGGGTATAACGTTTTCGTCATCCTCCCTCCGATCTTAGCATATCAAAATTTTGGACAAGAAGTAAACATTTGAAAAATAAAGCATAAAGATGCAAATAAATGGACGGAAATGAATTGAATCAAAAGTCGCAATGCTTATTTCATTAATGAAAGTACAAACATAATTGAAAGCAAACAACTTAAACAAAATAAGGAAAGTGCAAACAACGAGAAACAAAAGGCCTAGTGACAAAACTTCATTTCTGATGTACTGGCAAGGGATTTTTCTGAACATCCGGATGACTGTCTGTAAAATTAAGTATTCCAGTTCTAACCAATTCACATACTCTAGCCTTCAATGCAAAACAATGCTCCAAGTCATGGCCTGGGGCACCCTCATGGGAAGCACAATGGAGATCAGCCCTAAATCCAGCCGGAGGATTAAGAGGAGGTGGTAAAGCCTTTGTAGTAATCAGTCCTTGCCGGACTAAGTCAGGATATAGCTCTGTGTAAGTCATGAGAATAGGATCAAAGTGACTCCTGTTCCGTTTCTGGTCTGATATCTGTGTCGAGGAATCAGCTTGACGACTCAAAGGTACACTAGAAGACGATAGGACCAAGAAGGAGAAACTGGGGGACAAATGCAATGCAAAAATGTGATGCTGATGCCATGCAATGGTCTCAAGAATTTCAACGGTCGATTGCAAACATTCCCTTTTAGGAAAGCGAGAAAAGCTGTTAGACTTTAAAATGTAGGACTTCTTGAATTTGCAAAGGACTTTTGAATTCCTTGAAACTAGAAATGATATGATGCTTTATGGATGCAAAGCACAAACGCACATAAGCAAACAAAGGTCCTAATTTTAGAGGAACAATGAATGGAGTCAAGGTCTACCCTTCCCAAAGTGGTGTGTACTATAGGTTAATTGTACCTGCAGAACAAGGGTTCTAAAAAGTGCCCAAAGTCATCAGCCCATCTTTTGGATATTATCAACTTCTCGACTGACTCAAGGGTCGATAATATTCTCAAGAGAACCTAGTTCGAGTGTAGTATCGCGTAGCAACCATTGTAAGACTACTCCCACATGGTTCCCGCACTACGTCCTAGATAAGGCCAAGATAGTGTAAAGGTAATACGGTTCCCAGTATCACAGACTCCAATCGATAATGGTAAGAGTTTTCACGACTACACTCGATCAACCGAACCATTTTCGAAAGTGTCTCAACTGAGCGGTGATTCTCGATTTAGCCTCGTCGAATATATCAGCCATCCTATCATAAGGTCGCTCAAGTCCGGGTGTAGGACTTATCTCACAACACAGTAACTCCAAGTAAGGTACCCCAATATATACATACAAGTGAGCAAAATATATAATAAAACAAATATATAAAGAAAAATAAACAAAATAGGGATAACCCTCAATAGTTAGGACTCCCCAGTGAAGTCGCCATTTTCTGTTGCGGTGAAATTTGGATGTCAAGCTATTGATTAACTTGAATCTTAATTCATTTACAACCGGTCTTTGATTTATCCGAAGGAAAGGTTAAAGAAAGGAAAAACCTAAAGGGGAGAGATCTAAGGTTCGGGGGTTGGTTAAGAATAGGGAAGGTATTAGCACCCTAAACTTCCGTAGTACTCTACGGGAACCTTTTGTTTATTTTTTTTATTTGTTTCATTTTTTGCTTTAAGGGTATGTACAAAGGATTAAGGGTTTAAAAGACCTAAGGGGTTAATTCTAAGTTTACTCGGCAAGACGTCGCATCTTGTGCCTACATATCCTTACGGGAATGGAATCAGAGTAATTGTAGTTCCCCTCAAAAGGGAGGTTAGAGACTTCTTGACTGTGGTCAAGGTCTCAAGGGGAATAAACGCATCTTAAGGACACGATTACATGGAGTCTTAAACTCCGATCTCTATGTTAAAAAAATGTTAATTAAAATTAAAATAGGGTTAAATTAGGGATTCCACGGCGGAAAACCTTAAAACAGAGTACGACGACTATTTTGGCCTAACACTAGGATAAAAGCAATTTTGCCCGCGGCGGGACACCTAGGCTAAACAGGGTTTGATCCATTAAAGGGGTAAGGCTATTGAATCGGCGGCCAAAAGGCTGGACCTAATCCTTCGGAAGGATAAAACTGTAAAAAATGTGAAAATATGACAAATCATTATATGGAGGAATAATTAAGGTACAGAAATAAGAAAAGTAATAAAGGCAGAGGGTATAAAGAAACAAAGAAACATTTCTGAAAACATGAAGAATATGAAAATATGTAATGACACTTAGAATGAAGTGAGGGAGGAAAATAGTGTGGGGCTGTGGCCACCACAAGCACATCTCAACCTCGAGCATGCACATGAAATGCCAAAAGAAAGAAAAGTAATAAAAGGGTACATAAAATGACACGACAAACATCAAACATCAGGAGTTCCTTACGAAAAGGTTTTAATTTTTTAATATTTTAATTATAAAAAAAAAGTTTTAATTTTTTAATAAAAAATATTTAAGTTAAAATTATAAAAAAAATTAAGTTTAAATTATAAAAAAAAAAGTTTTTGGGGGAAAAGTCTTTTCAGTTTTTTTTAGAACAAAAAAAGCTTTTCAGTTTTTTGAGAAAAGGCTTTTCAGTTTTTTGGGAAAAGGCTTTTCAGTTTTTTTTGGGAAAAGGCTTTTCAGTTTTTTGGGAAAAGGCTTTTCAGTTTTTTGGGAACAAAAAGGTTTTTTTTTCTTCGGAACAAAAAGACTTTTCAGTTTTTAAAAAAGGTCTTACTAAAAAAAGAGTTTTAATAATAAAAAAAAAGGGTTTTGATTTTAAAAAAAGGTTTTGTTAAAAAAGGGTTTTGATATTAAAATCTAGGGACCTAAACACACATGGAGATTAACATGGCAAAATATGCACATAAATATGAAAAAGCAAAAGGTTTAGTAATTTAACGGACCTAAACACATTAACATGGCAAAATATGCACATAAACATGAAAAGGCAAAATGTTTAGTAATTTAACCTACGAAGCGGAGGTTTGCTTCGGTAAATGTGAAAAAGGTTTGAATAAGGGAACACTGGAGAGCTCCAATCCTTCTGACGAGTTGTGGGAACGACCGCCTTTCTTCTCTGGGGATCTCCTTTGTTTCTCCCTTTTTCTCTCCTCTTTTCTGAAGAAAAACCTTCTGACCCCTTTTCAACAAGGCAACACATGTATATATAGGGAACAAATTAGGGTTAACACCAAATTGTCAATAATGTCCCTAAATCCCATTTTAAAGCCCAAACTAAATAATTAGTTAAGAAAAAATATAATTTAAATAATTTAAAATAATTAAAATAAACTTAAAATAAAAACTAATAATCCTATTGATTCCTAAAATCAAAAATATTATAAAAAGAACAAAAATTTTTCCAATATTTTTTATTTTATGATTTTTTGGATATTTTTATGAATAATTTAGAAAAAGGTGAAAAAAATAATATTTTAAAAAATGATTTAATTAAAATACGAAAATAATAATTAAATAATAATAAAAAAACTATTTTTGTTATTTTTTAATGAAAGATAGAAAAATTTAGAGTAAAAATAATAAAAAACAAAAAAAGTGACAAAGGTGAGATTCGAACTCTCAACCTCTTACACTCACAACTCCTTACACATGTCCTCTTGCCAATTGTGCCATTTTTATTTTATAGAAAAAAAATGCATGCCATATGATATTTACCTGCAAAAAGTCAAACGACTACACAAATTTGTTAGTAATTGATTAAATGCAATAAAAATGCAATGAAATGCGACGACAAATCTTAGGGCAAAATTTGGGGTATTACACTTATGTATGACTTATTTTGGATATTTGTGTGTGTATGTTTTTACTTTGCTAGATTTTGCTAAGTGTCACGCGCTGCTCGTCGTGAGTGCCCGTTATATGGGTTGTTTTCGTGAATGATTTTTCAGTGTTTTAGGGTTTTCTCGACAAATTGTTGTTCGACAGTGAGGGGAATTGGTCGAAAGGCCTCGATAGTTTTCGAGCAAGAGAGTGGAGCTCAAGTCGTGTTTATGGCTTGAGTTCTGCAGCGTGAACTTTCCATCGTGAGTTAGGCGTTCTTCCTTTCGCGGTACAGTATGCAACATTTGTACCGAGTCGTACACTTCTAGTTGGTACATTATGCTCGTCGTTTTGATGGAGCACGACAACTGTTATGGCCTTAGCTGTAATATTGTTTTAGCTTTTTGGCGTTCCATATTCGAGCGAGTTCTTCCCTGTTGAGGTGTTCTAGGTTGTAGGCCCCGTTTTCCATTTTTGCTCGAACACGATAGGGTCTCTCCCATTTTGCAGCGAGTTTGCCTTTGCGGGAATCCTTGTGATTTCTCCTTAGGACGAGACTGCCTACTTGGAAGTCTCTCCATATGACTTTGGCGTTATGCCTGATTGTGATTCTTTGTTTTAACGAGGCCTCGTAGAGGGATTCTCTTGATCGTAACTCTTCGACAAGGTCGAGCCCCTCCCTCAGCGCCTCGTTGTTTGCCTCCTCGTCTAGGGGAGCTTCAGTCCTCCTGGAGGGCACATATATTTTGATAGGGATCACCGCCTCGATCCTGTATGCTAATCGGAAAGGGTTTTTTCCGATTGTCGAGTGTGGCGTGGTTTGGTAGGCCTAGAGCATTCTCTGCAGCTCCTCGACTCACTATTTTTTGGTTTCGTCCAGTATTTATTTGAGACCTCGCAGGATTACCCTGTTTTCCGCTTTTACTTGCCCGTTCATTTGTGGGTACTCGACGGATGTGAAGTGTTGTTTGGTGCCTAGTTTGGCAACGAATTCTTGGAAATTTTTGTCTGGGAAATGTTTCCCATTGTCGGTGACGAATGCCTGGGGAGTGCCGAAGCGGGCAAGAATGTTTCTCTTGTAGAAATGAAGTATGTTTTGGGCAGTGATTTTGGCCAGAGCCTCCGCTTCTATCCACTTTGTAAAATAATTCACGCCCATTATCAGGTATTTATTCTGATTTGATACTACGAAGAACGGTCCTAGGATGTCTAGGCCCCACCATGCGAAGGGCCACGGGGAGGACATTGTTTTGAGCTCGTTGGGCGATACCAGGTGCATGTCCCCGTGACGTTGGCATTTGTCACATTTTTTACATGCTCCTTCGCATCATGTTGCATGGTTGACCAATAATATCCTGCTCATAGAGCTTTCCTGATGAAGGATCTTCCTCCGAGGTGTTGGGCGTTGATTCCCTCATGGATTTTACGCAGGATGTGGGCGACCATATTTTCCTCGACGCATTTGAGAAGAGGAATGGAGAACCCTCGCATGTAAAGCTTATTGTCGACCAGGACATAGGAACAAGCTCTACGTCTAACTACACTGGCTTCCTTTGGGTCAGATGATAGTTCATCCTTGGTAAGATAATTGTAGATCAGGGTCATCCAGGAGTTACTGTTTCCAATGAAGTTTACATCAAGGGTTGGGGGAGTTCTCTCGATGCTTGGTCGAGAAAGTATCTCCTGGATGACGGATTTGTTTCCTCCTTTATTTTTTGTGCTCACTAACTTTGACAGGACATCTGCCCGGATATTGTGTTGTGGGGAACAAGCTTTACTTCCACAGACGTGAACTTTGTCATTTTTTCTTTAACCAAAGTCAAGTATTCAGAGAGGTTATTGTTTTTGGCTTGATACTCTCCCCATACCTGGAGGGCCACAAGCTAGGTGTCTGGGAAAATTATAACTTCCTCGACTCCTAGCTCTTCGGCGAGGCATAGAACCGCAAGGAAAGCTTCATACTCTGCCTGATTGTTGGAGGTGGAGAAAGATAGGGTGAGCGAAACCTCGACGAGGATACCTTCCTCATTTTCTAAGATGACGCCTTCCCCACTCCCCGTCGAGTTGGATGCTTCGTCAAAAAAGATTGTCCACTTGCGAGCTTCGCAAGTCAGGGAGGCAGGCAAGGTCATCTCTACCACGAAGTCGGCTAGTACCTGGGCTTTGAGGGCTTTTCTAATCTCGTGCTTGATTTCGAATTCTGTCAGCTGGTCTGTGTGCACTACAATGGTGTGGGCTAGAAAATAGTGCCTCAGCCTCCTCACTGCATTGATGAGGGCCAGGGATACTTTTTCGATTTGTTGATATTTGAGTTCTGGTCCTTGCAGCTACTTTCTCGTGAAGTATATGGGTTTCTGCCCCTCTGGGGTTTCACGAATGAGGGTTATGCTAACAACTTCGCTAGCGACGGTGAGATAGAGATAAAGGGTCACACTGTTGTCCGATCTAGAGAGGGCCGGTGGTTCTGATTACGCTTGCTTTAGGTGGAGGAGTGCTTTGTCGATTTCCTCCATCCACTCAAAAGTTGCCTCTTTGTAGAGGAGTTTGAAAAGGGGGAGCACGTGCTGAGCTGATTTTGCCACTAAATGGGACAGTGAGGTGGGCATCCCATTCAGAGATTGGATCAATGTTTTTGAACTCGACATGTGAAATTTGGAGAAGGCTCTGCATTTTTCGAGGTTGGCTTTGATTCCTTGTTCTGTTAGGTAGAAACCGAGGAACTTGCATGTCCGTACCCCGAACGTGCACTTCTTCGGATTGAAGCGCATCTTATACTTCATAGCCTGGTCAAAGACCTTCTTTAGGTGGAGCGTATGGTCGGATTCCTCATGGGATTTCATGATCATGTCGTCCATGTAAACCTCGAGCATATCCTTGATTTCTCCTCGAAACACTTTGTTCATCATTCTCTGGTAGGTAGCACCAACATTTTTCAAGCCGAAGGGCATTATGTTATAGTAATAGTTTCCTGATTCGGTCATGAAGGTTGTGTACCTTTTGTCGCTTTTGGCCATCGGTATTTGGTTGTATCCTAAGAAAGGTAATAATTTAAAATCGGCAGAATTATCAACTAATTTGTCTATGTTGGGGAAGGGATATGCGTCTTTAGGACAGGCCCTATTAAGATCAGTATAGTCAACACATATTCTCCATTTTCCATTCGATTTTTTCATGAGTACAACGTTGGACAGCCAAGTAGTGTCCTTGGCTTCCGAAATGAAATTTGCCTCTAGGAGGTCTTTTACAGCTTGCTCGACAGACTTCGTTTTTTTGGGGACTGCTTGCGCCTATGTTGGGCTACTGCCCTTACAGCGGGGTCGATGGTAAGCTGGTGGCAGACCACCTCTGGATCCAGCCCAGGCATATGCGAAGCACTCCATGCGAACAGGTCCGCATTTTCTCTAAGACAAGCTTTCAGCTACTTCCTTGCAAGGTCGAGGAGGCCGGTCCCAATATTCACACCCTTGAGGGGGTCGTCTCTGAGGAGGACTAAATTGAATTCTCCATCTGGGATTGGTCGCAAAGGATGGGCAGGTTCGCCGCTTCTTGTTGATGTTGAGGTGCTGCTCGAGTTTGACTGAATCTCCATCCCCTTCTTCCTCTGGTCCTTTAAGTCGTTCTTGGAGAAATGGTTATCGAGTTCAATAGAGTCGACACAGGGCAGCGGTTTCATCTCTTTGGAGTTGTAGGGCAGGGCAGGATTTATAGACGTCTTTTGTCGAGTAACGATGGTGTTCAACCCTTTTGAGGCTGCCTCAAAGCACCTTCTTGCAGCCTCTACATTTCCATGTACGGTGGCGATGAGCCCTTTGGAAGTGTAATACTTCATCTTCAAATGCACCATGGAGGGTACAACTATCAATTCGGCCAGCGTTGGTCGTCTGAAGATGCACTGGTAAAGGGATGGGAAATTAATTACCAAAAATGGGACCTTGATGGATCTGGCCGCCTCCATTGCCCCAAAGGTGACAATCAGCTCCATATATCCCCATGGCTTTGTGACTAAATCGTTGAAGCCGTATAGATCTGAGCTTACATAGGGCTTCAAGTGCGTCTCGTCCAGTTGAAGTATGGAGAACAGTTGGGAGTACATAATGTCGACCGAACTTCCCTGATCAACCAGAATTCGTTGAACATCGAAGTTGGACACCTGCACCCTTATTAACAGAGGAATACTGGAGTTGGGGGCTCCATCGAGAAGTTCTTCGCGATAGAAGGGGATGGGGACTGAATCTCCCTGGATCTTATCAATGGTAGAACTCTGGTTCAAGCTTGTATTGATGAGGTGCTCGAACTTTCTCTTTACTGACCCCACAATCACCTTGTTGAATCTTCCCTCCCGATATGACCATGGTGGAGGGGAAGGCTTCCCAGGGGATATATGTTACAAAGTAAAGAGGTACGTCGAACCCATTGGGGACATAAAAATATTCTAGTCGTGAGATGCTCATGGTGACCTGAAGACTGGCATCGTCTGAGGATGGTACTTCTTCTTCAACCTTCTTCGATTCCTGGGTAACTTATCGAGGAGCTCATTTCTTCTCTGCAAACTGCTTCAGGTGCCCGTCCCTGATCAATATTTCAATTGCATCCTTGAGATGGATGCAATTGTTCGTCATGTGCCCATGGCTCTTATGGAACCGACATTACTTTGTTTTATCTGTGTTCGGCTTGGCAGGTATCTGCTTTGGGAAACAGACTCCTGCCTGCTGAAACTCCGAGTTTACGCATTCAGAGGTAATCTTCTCGTGCGAGGTGGTCAGCGGTGTGTACTCGTGGAAATTTCCAGATGTCCCTTTGTGATCTCGGGGTTCCCGGGGGCGATAATCCCTTCTTCTTTCTACTCCCAACAAGTTGACGAGGAGTCGTCGTGTTTTGAGGACCTGGCGTTTTCTTGGTGCCTTAAGTCCCAAGCAGTGTTTCCCGCTTCTTTTTCTTCGTACTGGATATATGCTAGAGCCTTGAGGAGGAAGGCATCCAGTGTTGCTGGGGTCTCGATGCCAATTACCTTGACAAAGTTGTTATGGGGGCGGAGCCCTGGCTCAAGCAAATATTTCTTCATGTCGTCGATCGTGGAGACCTGAACGGCTTCTTTATTGAATCTTTCAATGTAAGTCCGAAGAGATACATCAGTTCCTTGAATGATTGCCTCGAGGGAGGCTTATTTCTTTGGATGACGGCGTGAGACTGTAAAATGTCTTGAGAACATCCTCTCCAACTGCCTTCATGAGGTGATGGATTCTTAGGGGAGGCTCTTGTACCAGGACATTGCTTTCTTCCTCAGTGTCTTCGGGAACAACTTACATTTGATGGCGCCTCTGACCCCACGGTGTTCGAGCAGGGCATCGATGTTCTCGATGTGCTCGTTGAGATCGGTCATGCCGTCACATGTGCCTAGGTGTGAGGGTTTCTCCAACCCTCTGGGTAATCGAATCGCCATGATCTCCTAGGACAACGGGCCTCGAGGTTCGTCATCATCGCTGTAGATGCTCAACGATGAACGAGAGCGGGTGTTTTTGCCAAGGTGAGGACCACGATCTCAACGGGGAGAAGGAGTTCGCGACCGACCCTTAGGTATGGGCGGGGGTGAACGTTGGTTTTTGTCCTGCAGATATCTTCTTGTCCTCTTGGCCCCTAGGGAGTGCTGGCTCCGGGGAGGAGTATGGTCGCGTTTCTTCATCGATAGGGATTCAGGATCTGCTGGAATTTGGCAATTTCTTTCGCATCAGGGAGAATGATTCTGAGATCTCTGGTGTTCACGCCTTAGTGGAGGAGATCTTGGACTATAGATCCCTTCCAATGCTCCAATTATTGCATTCTACTAGAGGATCAAAAGGTTTGTCTTGTTGAGGGCTTCGACTAGAGCTGCCATGGCCAGGTCGGCGTTGGGTGAAATTGGGACAGGATGATGGTTCTATGAGTACTAAATCTCTACATTGTTGACGCGATTTGGGGAAGGAGATGGGGTGACTCCGTCCCTTTGTTGAGGAACATTGTCTCCAAGAAAGGGGTTTTCCCGTCGTTGTCTATCTTGCTGACAAAGGGATGAAGGTGTTGCATGCATCGTTGACGTTATCATGGTTGGCCATGATCGGAATCTTGAAAATTTTATTTAATCTTTGGCTTCCGTGGAAAGAAAGATGGAGAGGACGGTTTCCCATAGATGGCGTCACTGATCTTTCTAGTTAATCAGAACTTGAAGTGGGCTAGAGACTTTGTCTATGATGCTGGAATTCAAGAAGGAGAGGGTGTACCTGCAAGGCACGCCGATGTTAAAGTAAGAATCGGGAGATGAGAAGGCAAGTACAAAGTAAGAATTTCTTAGGGTGATTATCGAATAACTTACCCTCTCAAAGGATAGGGTATTTATAATTCCCCCAGCGGTTGGTCATTGGTCCTTATTTTCAGGCCTAGATATTTTCTCCCTAAAAATAAGTAACTTCCAGAAACTAGCCGTTTTGATGGGCAGACTTACTCGAAACTAGCCTTTGCTCAGAGCAGGGGCGTCGTCGTGGGTAAGTGTGTCGTGTCCGTTCCTGGATGGTTGAACCGTGCGTGGCGGGCAGAGATGTGACGAAGGGCTGCTGATAAGTGGATTGGGTCATGCCTAGCCAATGGGCCAGTCCAGAACAAAATGTATTTTTAGTGAAGGGTTAGTGAAACAAACAGTTTACATACATATAATAAACTTAACTTCATCTACTATGCGACCCGCATTAGAATTTAAAGAATAAAACATTGCTAAGTCACAAGAAGCCTTTTTCTTGTGACCTAGCAATGTTTTTCTTCTTGTTTTGAAAACATTAATCAACAACAACATACAAAAAAAAAAGGTTCAAGAACGCAAGATATAAATAACAATAACAACAACAAATTATAAAGTTCTGAAAACATTAATCAACAACAACAACATACAACAACAATACATATTATAAAATGTTTCAAGAACACACATTTTTTTAAACTAATCATGGAACTGAAACAAATTATGAAGTTCATCTAGTTTATGATGTTATGAAAAACAAGTACAAAGTGAATGAAGTTTACACAATAGCTTCATACTTTTTGTATTTTTTTTCATAGCAACACAAACCATATGTACCATAGCCAAAGTATGCGCTTTGTTAAGGTGGTGAAAACGAATCTGAAAAAATGAGAACATTCACCAAATGAAAAAATGAGAACTCGTTTTTAACAAGAAACATAAATAAAATCGAAGCATAAGTCTAATGAACGAACCTCGAGATAGCGATTGGTGAAGAAGAATTTGAAGGTTGAAGTATGTTTAAAGAGTGACATGGATGTTAGGGTTATGTTATGAGAGAGAAGAGTGAAATATGTTAGGATTTTCTTTTAAGAGAAATGAATGTTATGTACTGAACGACAAATACTTTTGCTTATATACTAAAAAATATCACTTTTCATCATGGTTGACAAGAAAAATGTGATGCAAGCACAGTGAAATATAGATCTTATTACAATGGTTGAATAGTAAAATAGTGTTAAATAATTTTCAATTATTTATTTATTTATGAACTTAAGTGACACGTGTTTTTTGTAATAGGAAAAATGGACAACATTAATGAACCAAAGCAACAACAAGAACAACAACAATAATAACATATCGGAGAATAATGGTGAGAGAGATTTTTCATTGATCAAAAGGAAAAGTACATAATATAATAATAAAGAAGTTCTACAAAGAAGCCCACAAGGAAGGATTACATAAAACATAACTTTTTCATTACATGATTTTTCCAGATTCAAAATAATGTCCTCTAGCATTACATGAATCTTCCCAATCTACGAATCGCTTCTCACTATCCTCATCTGAGTCATAGTAAACAATCTTTCTCATAATATTTCTCTTCTTCTTCTTCTTCAGCATTTTCTTCTTCTTCTTCTTCATGGCCTTCCTCACACTCAGTGCATCCTTGATAGCAACCGACCTAGATGGCTGGACCTCCTCAGTTGACTATTGATGGTGTTGTACTATGGTGATGATTTTGTTCTCAATAGTTACTTCTGTCGAGATAATTCTCTTAGCCTTCTTAGTTGGAAAACTCGTGTTGCTATATGAAGTTAAGAAGAATAGTTTGAAAATATAGAAATTAATTATATGAAAGTGTGCATTTATAGAAGATGTTGAAGATGAAACATTTGATGATATAATGCTTTCAATGATTACTTCTAATAGTTGATATTCTTGAATGACTTGTGATCGTCATGAGAAATGAAGAAAAATTTCAATCATCATTATGTTCGTTTCTCTCTTTTGGGAAGAGCAAAGGTTGTTCTCTCTTATATACTAAAAAATTTCACTTTTCATCATGGTTAACAAGAAAAAAAGTGGTTAAACAATTTAAAATAAATAAAAATTTATATCTTATTTATGAACTTAAGTGACACGCGCTTTTTGTAATAGAAAAAAAGGAAAAAATGTAGTTGCTAGGATTTGAAGCTTGTAACACTTATTTTATCACCAAGGTTGTTTATCTCAACCGTGATTAAATAATTTTCAATATATATATATATATATATATATATATATATATATATATATATATATATATATATATATATATATATATATATATATATATATATATATATATATATATATATATATATATATATATATATATATATATATATATATATATATATATATATATATATCAGGCGCATCCAAATTGCGATATTAAAACGGTAAAAAGCATAACCATATTATTATTATGTTACCGAAGGTGTATTTTATAGTAGTGGAAAAACCCAAGTCCCACATTGATTAAAGATAGAACCCACAAAGGGTTTATATAGGGTGACATCTCTCACCTTACAAGCCAGTTTTGTAGGGAAGGGTTAGACAAAACTCTAATTCTATTATGGTATCATTCACGGAATCGGTCCTTTGCGCTTCCTCAATCGCTCATCTCAGATCCACCATAACCAACTCAGTCCATCATCTTGGTTCAACAATGAAGGATCTAGAAAATCGAGATTCAGCAAACAAAGTTCTTTCTTAAGAAATTTCCACAGTGTTTACAATAATAAAAGCTGCAAATTCCTTTAGACCGAAGCTCTCCATGAAACTACAAGAGAACAATCATCTGTTATTGAATCAACAGGTTGAAGGTGTGATTTTGACAAAGAAGATGCACAAACTGGTTGTCAATCCTCATATCCCATTAAAGTACAAATCAGCTCAAGATTTCATCGAAGGTACAATTTCTAAAGAGTACGAAGCTTGGATCGTGCAAGTCCAATCTATCTTCATCTAGCTATCATCCATAATTTATGAATTCGTTCTTCCTAGGGTTCTTACGTGTAAGGACGCGTTTGAAGTTTGAGGCAAGATTAATCAATTCTTCTATGCTCAAATGAAATCTAGTGTTCTTCAACTTCATGTGGAGCTAAAATCGACTAAGAAAGGGAACAAGTCGATTACTGAATTTGTTCTAAGAAACAAGACAATTGTGAACTCTCTACTAGCGGTTGATGACTCTATTACCAGGCAAGATCATGTTGATTCGATTCTTGAAGGTTTACCTGAAGAATATAATTCCTTTGTTATGCAAATGTATGTTTACTCTACACCATCCACTATGTGTGATGTTGAAGCTCTGTTGTATGTGCAAGAAGCACAACTTGACAAATTTTGTCAAGAATTAGCCACGTCAACTGTTGCTGCCAATGTTGCTCACGCAAGCCAAGAAGAGAATATCTCTAGAGGGGCATACTCTTTCTATCATGGTCGAGGAAGAGCCAGTCGTAGGTGCAGTTGTGGAAGAGATAGAAACACAACTGAAAATAGGCATACATGTCAATTATGTGGGAAGTACGAACACTCAGTCACCACATGCAGGCACATGGTTGATGAAAATTTCATGCCTCATTCCACACCAAGTGTTTAGGACAATACTGCAAAGAGCTCAAACTCAACTCGTGATTCCACTCAATATGCTTCACATGAATTTCAGACCATTACAATGATGGCTACGACAAGTCGACCAAATGATTATACACAACAATACTCTTTTCCTTCAGTGTTGGAGTCTCAAGCTTGTTTGCAGATTCAGGTGCTTCTCACCACCTAACTCCATATGCTTCTCTATTACAAAAAAAACAAGTATGTATAGTCTAATAAGGTGTATTTAGAAAATAGTCAAACCCTTAACATACATTATGTAGGTTCCACACAATTTTACTGTAAGGTCAATCCCAACTATAAGTTAATGCTTACCAATATCCTACATGTGCCTTCTACCACTAGAAACTTGTTATTTAATTCCAAATTCTTTAGTGATAACAATGTTTTTTTTTGGATTCTTGCCTAACAAATGTTATATTAAATCTCAGGTTTCTATATAAATCATTGTTGAAGGAGTTCTAGATGCTAGTGGCCTTTATTCCTTCCTCAGTTATCTCATGAGCTCATAAGGTCTTTGGGTGTTCATGTTTTCCCTTACTTAGACCATATAATAAACACAAATTTCAGTTGAGAAGTCAAGAGTGTGTGTATTTCAGAGTGTCCTCTCAGCATAAAGGTTTTAAGCGTCTAAGTAAGGAGGACAAAATATTTATCTCTAAGGATGTTAATTTCAATGAAAACTCTTTTCCTTTTTCCAAATTATTTGTTGAAGATCCTAGGTCTAGAAATTCTCACAATGCAGAATTCATCTCTGGTCATATTAAGGCTCCTTTTGTGCCTATAGTTTCCTCTCACATGCCTACTCTAAACAGATCTTTTATCTCCCTACCTGTCAACAATGGCATTATATCTTGCCATAACATATCACCTAATTCAACTAGTCATTCTTATTTGACTAACAAAACTTCTATTCATAAATTTGTCCACGAGATAAGTCAATTTGCTGGTCCTGTCCTGAGCCCTAATCAGTCTACTTGTGAAACTAGGTTTGCTCACTCTGCTAATGCACCTTCTGTTGTAACCCAGACAGTTAACACACCTAATCATGTCAATGTACCCCATGAGATGTCTAATGCCTCTAGTACAAGACCCAATTTACCCAATTCGCCCATGGTAATGACCATATTGAGGCATCTACATATAATAACAACCTTGTAGGTCATACTTCTGACTTTGCCTATGGAACCTCCAATTATCCTAAGGATATTAACCAAATTGAGAATATACCTGGCTTAACATATAATCCTGAGGAAAATGTGTCTGACCAACAGACAACCTTCTGTTCTGATGAACTATATATGTCCTCTTGCATCCCCATCTGAGTTTCATCTTAATCTCCTTATATTCCTTCAAGTAAACCAAATGATTCCCTACTTGAGAATGCTCATCCCATGCTCACCAGATCCAAAACTGGGCAGTATAAACCCAAAGCCTATATAGTACATACTGAACCCACTAGTGTGAAGCAAGCTCTGCTCCAACATGAATGGGCTAAAGCCATGACAGATGAGTTCAAAGCTTTACAGGCCAAAAAAAACTTGGACCTTAACCATACATCCTCCTAACAAAAGAGATGTAGGATGTAGATGGGTCTTTAAGCTAAAATAGAATGTTGATGGAACCATTTATAAACATAAATCCAGGCTTGTTGCCAAGGGATTTCATCATGAGTAAGGCTTTGACTACATTGAAACATTCTCTCCCGTGGTCAAGCCAACAACCATTAGAGACATTTTAACTCTTGCTATAACTAATAGATGGGATTTTCAACAAATAGATGTAAACAATCTTTCTTGAATAGCAATCTACATGATGAAGTGTATATGACACAACCCCATGGATTTACTAGCACTGATAAAACACTTGTTTTCAAGCTTAACAAAGTTATTTGTGGTCTCAAAAAATCCCTAAGGGATTGGTATGAGAAACTGACTCAGGCATTGCTTCAGTTTTACTTCACCACCTCTAAGTGCAATAGTTCTCTATTTGTCTATAGCAAACAAGGTATTTCTATGTATGCTCTTGTCTATGTAGATGATATACTTCTTACTCACTCTTCCCTAATCCATGATCTCACAACAAATTTCACAATAGATTTTCTCTAAAGAAACTGGGTCGACCTAGCTATTTTCTAGGTATTGAAGTCAAGTTTTGTAGCAATGGGGCATTACTTCTCACCTAGTCCAAATATATTCAAAACCTGCTAGCAAGAGCCAAGATGAGCAATCTTAATGGAGTTCCCACTCCTATGATGAGTACTTGTAAACTAAGTAAACATGGTACTAACTAGTTTTTTGATCCTTAGTTGTACAGGTCAGTTGTAGGGGTACTTCAATATGTGACTTTGACTAGACCAGACATCGCCTTCAGTGTTAACAAATCTTGCTAGTTTATGGTCTGTCCTCGTGATTCTCATTGGTCAAGTTTTAGAAGACTGCTACAATGTCTAAGTGGTACACCTCACTATATTTTATGGTGAGAATCATATGTCAAGCTAATGAATAAACTTGAATCACAAGTCTTTGAATTCACAACTGGTCTTTGATTTATCTGAAAGAAAGGTTAAAGAAAGAAAAACCTAATTTGCATTGTAAAAACAATGCAGGGAGATCTAGGGTTCGAGGGTTGGTTGTACCTAAGGAAGGTGTTAGCATCCTAAGCATCTGTAGTATCCTACAGGAACCTCTTGTTTAATATCGTGTTATTCATTAATCTATTTATTATCTGCTAAAGGGTTGAAGGTAAATAGAGAGACCTAAGGGGTTAGTGCTAAGTATACTCGCCAAGAAATCGCATCTTGTGCCTACATATCCTGACAGAATGGAATCAGAGTATTCGTAGTTCCCCTCAAAGAGGGTGAGGAACTCTTAACTGTGGTCAAGGTTCCAAGGGGATGTAAGTGTTCATAGAGAGAC
Organism: Lathyrus sativus; assembly: GCA_963859935.3. NCBI lineage: Eukaryota > Viridiplantae > Streptophyta > Magnoliopsida > Fabales > Fabaceae > Lathyrus > Lathyrus sativus. The sequence goes on along the minus strand of OZ012741.1, from coordinate 591,604,712 downwards.
ACTTACGTGAAGTGCGGCGACTCCTAGTCTACGTTGAATTTAAGTTGAAAAAGGGTAAGTAAGTATCCACGGTGGGAACTTACATGGAGTACGGCGACTCCTGATCCTAAGGCTAGGGAGAAGAGAAATAAAAGAGAATGTCCACGGAGGGATGACTACCTGGAGCACGACGAATCCAATCCTAAGTTGCAAATGCTAACAAGAAGTTAGTTGTTAGTGGGCTCGCCAAGACATCGCATCTTGTGCCTACATATTCTCATTGATGAATAAGAAATCAGAGCGTTCATAGTTCCCCTTAAAGAGGGTGAGGAACTTCTTGACTATGGTCAAGGTTCCAGGGGAAGTAAGTGTTCATAGTGAGACACTTACATGGAGTAAGGCGACTCCAAATCTACGTTGTATGTTGAGTTGAAAAAGATGGGTAAGTATCCACGGCGGAAACTTACGTGGAGTACGGTGACTCTTGATCCTGAGGCTAGGATGAGGAAAAAGTATGGATGAGTGTCAATGGCAGGACGTCGCATGGAGTATGGCACCTCGATCCTAAGGCTAGGATTGAATTGTAAAAGAGTGTCCATGGCAGGACATTAACGTGGAGTACAGAGACTCCTATCCTAAGGCTAGGATATAGGGGAATGTTAAAATCTATAATCTTAATGGGATTGGCATGGCAGTCAAACAGGAGGATATGCCTTCCTCTGGAATGGCATGAGAATGCTATCAAATTAGGATCGTCACAGATTACGACTTTAGAAGATCAACGATAAAGTAGTCATCAGAAATAGTTAGAAACTTCAAGAAATGATTAATCAATTAGAAATTGTATAGTTCCAATTAACTAATTAAGAAAAACTAATTAATCTAAAAATAAATCATTACTATCTTAAAATAGAATATTCACTTCAAATTATAATTAAATAAAAAAATGATAAAAAAACATGAAGAAAAAAAAAATAACAAAATAAAATAAATAAATAAATAAATAATTCTTTAAATGTATATGGGCCTCTCTCCCAAGACTGCTGAAGCCGACTAGAGAGTCAATTGTTGGGTCGCGTAAACTGACCCGCCCGACCTACAAATATATTACCAAAGAATGAGAGTTCTTGGGAAACCCTAACCCTCCATCTCGCAGTCGTTCTCGGTCTTCTTCCCTGTCCATCATCTTCTTCAATCTTCAGAAACACGGTGACCTGAAAGCAAACCCAGAGAAATCAATGAATTTGAGAAAAATAACGTACGTGGCTTTGAGGTTCGGCGACTGAATGGTAATAGATCGGCGACGATGCTCTGACGACTTCACAACGCTCACGATGGTGATGTGGTATCCCTCGTGGTGGTTTCTTAAAGATAAGTCTAGATATCTCCTTTTCCTTCAAACCCCCTTTCTCTTCTTGCTGTTGTGTGTTGGTTTCTGGAAATCGTATTTTATTCTTCCTTCTTTTTGTATTTTTCTAGTGTGTATGTATTTTGAAAAAAATTTCCCTATGCGATTGGTCCTCCCCTATTCCTTCAACTGTGTTTTTGAGTATTAAATCGTGTGTTTTTGTGTTGTTGTGTTCTGCTCTTTATATAAGCCATGTGTGATTTTGGAAAGAAAACACAAATGTTTTGGTTTTGATTTCCATTCAAAAGTGTGTTTGATTGTGCTTCATGAATGAGATGATGTTGTCTTGAACTTGTTATGGAAAAAAATCCTTGTCACTTAATTTTGTCTAAGACATGCTTTTAGATTGTTTTGAAAAGGATTTGGATGTGAGATCTTGTTATGTTCTTCAATGTTAATGATTCTCAAATTTCCCTTTTTCAACTTGATATGCTAGAAACATGTTTCCTCTTTCAAAATAATACGTCTGAACAAAGTTTGGTATCTCCAATCCCTTTTGATTTGGTCTGCAACATGTGAAGAACTTGTTTTGGAAACAAATCAATTTTGCTTTGAAAAATTTGATACTGATGATGGCCATCCAATTAATTTGGTAATTTTGTACTTGTGATCTCTTTGACATTTTTACAGAAATCCTCTTGGGGTGATGGTTTTTGTCGGTTGAGTTCCCTCCGGCTTCAAGATCGTCGTATTATGGTGAGTGGCGACTTGCCCTGCTCGTGGCCTGCTCTGAAAGTTACGTTTTTTTCAATGGTTATTTGGAAAGCTGCCGTGTTGATGAGATACGCATAAGCTGATGAATACAGAGATATCATTTAGTGGCTATCTTTCAAATTGCTCCAAATACGGTAATCTTACCGCATCGTGCTTCAAGAAGTGACGAGACCTTTACTCCCAATGAACTTTTTTTTGTGTGTGTGTAGGGACAACTTATTGCGGTGAGAATAGGATATCAAATTATTAATTAATTTGAATCACATCTTTAGTTCACAACCGGTCTTTGATTTTTCCGAAGGAAAGGTTAAAGAAAGGAAAAACCTATTTTTTTGCATCGTAAGCACAATGCGGGGAAAGATCTAGGGTTCGGGGGTTGGTTAAGCTTAGGGAAGATATTAGCATCCTACACTTTTGTAGTACTCTACAGGAACCTCTTGTTTTAAATGCTGTTATTGCTATAGTTATCTGCTTAAGCTATATGCTAAGGGTTAAAGGTGAAAAGAAAGACCTAAGGGGTTAGTCCTAAGTTTACTTGCCAAGACTCGCATCTTGTGCCTACATATCTGTGGTAGGGGATGGAATCAGAGTAGTCGTAGTTCCCCTCGAAAGGGAGGAAGAGAAACTTCTTGACTATGGTCAAGGTTTCAATGGGGGATGAAAACGTTCTTAAGGAAATGCTTACGTGGAGTGCGGCGACTCCTATTTCTACGTTGAAAAGAGTTGAATTGAAAAGGATTGAATTGAAAAGGGTAAGATAGGTATTCCACGGAGGGAAACCTAATATGGAGTGCGGTGACTTCTTATCCTAATGCTAGGATAAAGGGTAAAATTTTCCACGGCGGGATGCCTAAAAGTATAAGTGCGGCGACTCAGAGTCTCTAGGTTTGAAAGGTGAAAAGCGAGGGTTAAGGACTATTGACGCGGCGGTCAAACAGCTAGACCTATCCTTCGGAGGGAAGTTAACGGTAAATAAATATAATGAAAAATTATCAAGCAACAACATTGAAATATGGGAAAATGTGCAAGAATGAACAATAACGGAATAAGAAGCGACGATGTCTTCACATAATTTACAACCATGAAAAATAAATACGAAAAAGATTAGTAACCAAGGACAAAATGAGAAACAATGAAAGTTAGATGAACATGAACCGAGAAAGGTTAGGAATTTTTGTTTTAGAATTTTTAAGTGAGGGTTCAATTAGAAATTAAAAGTGAAATGTTAGAGATTTTGGTTAGCCATATTTTTAAGAAAAAGTTTTAAAGTTAATTGAAAATTAATCTTAATTTTAATATTTTTTAAAAGGGTTTGTAATTATTTTAAATATTTAGTTTTAAAAAGTTATTTTTTTTAATGGGAGTTTTGGTTTAATTATCTAAAAAACTTTTATTTTTAAAAATGTTTATTATTAAATCATATTTTAATTACTACAGAAAATATAAAACTAATAATAAAATGCAAAATAAAAATATAACATGTAAATATAATTTAAAACGGGCCGGGCTAGCCATCAACCCATACCCGACCCATTTCATAGGGTATAAAAATGGAGGCCTGAAAAAGTTAGGGTGTGAAGACCCCTTCTTGAGGCAGCTGTCGCTACTGCGAAAAAAGAGGCCGACAAAGACAGAAGAGTCGCCACCGTTCGTTATTTATCCCAAAAGAGGGAAAGGAAACGATCAGATAAAATCTAACGAAAACGGGATAAGATCGGTCATCACAACCATATCTCAGGTTCGGGAGTCAGTTACGCAAGGGGGAGGTATTAGCACCCCTCACGTCCGTCGTACTCGACGGGATCCACACTTTGTTGTCTATCTAAAGGGTGTTGAAACCATCTAGATAAAAGTCTCAGGGAAAAAAGAAAAGAAAAATGACTCGACAGAGCATCGCCGCTCTGTGCCTACGTACTCCCTCGTGCAATGGGAAAGTCAGAGTCAACGTAGTTCGGAAGACTACGAGTGAAAGTGGGGGAAGGTTGCTCGCCAAGACATCGTCGTCTTGTGCCTACGTATCCTCGTCTGGTATGAGAAATCAGAGCAAATGTAGTTCGGGTTAACAAGACCACCGGTTGGTTCAAAATGTTTTACCCGGGTAGGGTTAAAACTTAGTTCTAGCAGTTAGGTGTGTGCAGCTCGACCATTGGAGACTTAGGCGTTACCCGTTTGTAGTAGAACCAAGAGTTAACAAAACTCTCCTTATGAAAAAGGTTTCCAAATTAAGATCCCGAAGGATAAAAAAGTTTGAAATTGTTTTTGTGTTTTTTAGAGAAGAAGTGTTTTGAGTTTGATTTGTAACTCATGTTGCACTAAAGACTATGACCTATGAGCAAATGCGTCGCATATCACCCAAAGGGTGTACACTAAACACTCTAAGAAATTGAGAGGAAGCCCCCCAATCACCATTTCCCAAGTACTTAAGGCTCGTAACGCACAACATTCATTAACCTTTATTAATTGTTTTGAAATTGTTTGAAGATGAGAAAAGAAAGACACTCTAAAGGGAGACTAAGACTCAACCTAATGTTCTCATGCAAAGTATACCTATGATTGAGGTAAAAGGGAATGCTACCTAATGTTATCATGCATGGTTTCAAGCCTAAGGTCTATCATAATCTCAAGAGATTAGAGGTCCTAAGGGAACATGGCAAAGAAGAAAGAAGAAGAAGGAAGCATGAAATAAATAAAATGCAAGTATGCAAACATGTAATGCACAATTAGAATGATAGTGAGGGAGGAAAAAAGTGTGGGGCAGTACCCTCCACAAGCACATCTCAACCTCAAGCATGCATATGAGAATATGCAAAAAGAGAGAAGAAATAATGCACATAAATGAAAACAAACAAGTGCACCATAAGGTCCTCAAGGATTCACCATTTATGACATGTTTCAAATACCTCCAAAGGAGGGACCAAACTATCTCAAATGGGATTCCAAAGTCATTGGACAGAAGTGGAGATGAGAGAAGAGAATGCACAAAGCAACATCAAACATATCCAAAAGAAAAGCAAGAAGAGGCAAGGAGAAAGACCTAAGTCTCACACACATTCAACACTTGAAGCTCAAGTGGAAAGCCTAAAAAGAAATGTAAAATTCAACAAGCAAAGAACAATTTTATGACCTAAAAATGAACATACAAGTACCCCCAACATGTTAACAACATGAATCAAGAATATTTGAGAACTCAAGGGATCCATTGAAGTCATTTCCCATTCAAACTAGGTCACTTGAATGTATGAACCTCCCTTAGAAGTAACTTGACTTGCAAGTTACTTCAAAAATAGGAAAAAGGTTCAAAAATAACCAAATAAAATCTAAAATGATCACCAAGATATAGGAAACCAGAGGCCAAAAGCTCAAGAGCAATGTTCCATCAAAGCACCACCAAAAGAAATAAATCCCTAGGGTGTACCACTTTGAAATGGAAGAATCGAGGGTCAACAAAAATGCCATCAAAGTCAAACAAAAAGAAGTCAACCCAGGGGAAAAAGTGTCCTTAAAAATCATTCAACTCATTATTGAAATGAAGAATTATTTTCATTCATTGGACCAAAAGATTGGATCAAGAACCAAGCGAGAACTCAAAAGGATCAAGAAATAATCCAATTAAAACACCTCCATACAACTAATTCTTTTTTAAATGAAAAACAATCCAAAAAACAAAATAAAATTTTACTAAAATCAAATGACATCTCAAAATGTCTTAAAAGTATTTTTGTGACTTTTTTTAATCATTGGAGGTATTTTAAATGGATTAAAATCAAAACAGCATGAAAATAAAAAAAGAAAATAAAATAAAAACAAAAGAAATAAAAGCGTGTGGAAAATAGCAATGCAATTTAGTTCAAAACGTTGGGCCACAGACAAGAGGGGGTGCGAAGAGCGCTTGTGAGGCCCAAACCAAATAGATCAGAATTCAAGGCCAAACGCAGTGTTCCATTAAAGTACGTGGCAGGTCAAACAACCACACACGCTGGTCAGATTAGATCTGAACCATTGATCAGTGCAAGTCAAACTTTCAAACATACGCGTGGCATGCCACACAGGCTCAACGGGAAAGAAACCAGACGCTGGAGCACTGTGCTCCGGTCGTCTTCTCCGGTCATACTACCGGAGTTAGAGTTCCAAAACTCCACCAAATTGGCCAAAATTTAAGTCTAAAATGATCTCCAAGTTGCGTAGATTACAAATCCATGATCCAATTTCATTGATCAAGCATGAATAAAGAAATACGAACAATCAAAGTTTTGAGCATCAAACTGAAAATGCAACAAACACATCCCTAAACTATCCAGAATTTGCCTACGCACGTAGGTCTTCAGTTCACAACAACAATGGAGTAAAATGGATGCATAATGAGTGAGAAATTTTGAAAGGAAGAATACTTAAAGGAGCCTCTCGGTTGGAGTTTCTAATGCAGTTGAGCTTGAGCAAAACGATCCAAATCCACTCAATGAAGTTCAGGGAAGATGATTATGAAGTTGAATTGCTTTGAATTTGCTTCAATTCCAATTCACAATTCTCACTTTTCTCTTGAATGTTCCACCTGTAATTGAGCTCTCCTTGCACGGAAATGGCTGAATGAAGCTTCAAAATTGATCTGAACCTTTTATATGTTGGATCTAGAAGCAATTGGAGGCCCAATTGTGGCTGATTAGAGTGAATTGAAGAAATGCCCAAATTTGAATTCCAAGCTCATGCATACGTGAAAAATGGCTCCAATTCTCTTGTTTTTTTATTCAAATTCACTGCTGAGACTTGGAATTGATCTGGTGGATGAGAATTAATCCTTGAATTGATCCAATGGTTGATTTTGAATGTCAAACTTTTCCATGAAGTAACATGAAATTACACGTGCATTTAAAATTATGAATCTAAACTAATTTGTGCATCTTGCTTGTTGGACCAAAGTGAATCAAAATATGCACAAACATGGCATGAAAAGGTTCTAAAATCAAATCAATTTAAGTCATGCCTTTAAAGTACTTTTCCATGATTTTTCTTCACCAATCTCCAAACCCTAGCCAAATCCTTGACAAATTGATGTTCCAAGATGAAATTGGGATCATTTGAATCAACTTTCATGTTGGGAAAAGTTCCATTTGAAGTGCACAAGTGGATGAACAAGACCCATAATGAAAAGAACCTATAATCTCACTTTCCCAAAATACCCCTGCCTTGCAAGCCTCATAACTTGAGTTCTACAAATAAGACGAAGGACTTCTAGGACTTTTTGGAAAGCTAAGATCACGAGGAACAACTTTCATGTTCACTCCAAGTTGAGGTGAAACATGATTCTAGGTCAAAATTTCCTTGGAAGTTGGTTGACTTTTGTTGACTGAAAACACATTCATCTGAGGACCCATAACTTGTCAGCATCATAAGTTGAGTTCTACAAACCCAATGGATGAGTTCTAGTACTCAAAAGAAATCTAAGGACATGCTCTACAAGTCTTATGTCCACATCAAAATGAGATCATACTTGTATCTTGAGATATGTGCTCTTGAAGTTAGGCACTAAATAGGGAATTTTACACTAAGAACCCTAATTTAGCAACTTCTCACACTCTTGATTCTTCTTAAATGGATCTTGAAAGAACATCTCATATATTTCAACACAACTTTCCATGATCATAATGACTTAGAACTAAGTCTTACTCTCCTTCAAATCCACAGTTGACTTAGGGTTGACCAGATGAGTACCCTAGATGCATCACTTTTGACTGTGGTTTCTTGCACATGATGTAACAACTTGGATAAGCTCCATAATGGCTCTCAAAGCACTCAATGAGCTTCCGCAACATTACATATCTATATCCATGAACTTGTGATCCTCAGATGATCTTCAATTGGCCTCAAAGATAGGAGATAAGCCACATAGATTCAACTTCTCTTTCAAAGAGCATTGACCACTTCTTGGTAACTTGATGAGCACTCATGCTTGAATAAAACCTCTTGCTTTGGCTCAAAACCCTTTGTAACCTTCTCTTGCTATGCACACCTCTCTTGATCCCCTGCAAATGAACAATGATATGCAAAATGCTAGAAGATGAATGGAAACATAAACCAAGTTAGAAAAAGGTTGGGAGAATTTTGGGGTACAACAGCAGTCGCGGCGCAGCTTTCTTCTCCATGTTCCTGAGCATTTCTTTCTTCTTCTTACTCTCTTGTCCGCCATTGTTGCTACTTGCACTTCTTCTTTCGTTTTTGCAGTGGCCTTCATGTTCTTCCATGTATGGTTTCTGCAAACAAAACACAACCAAAATCACGTTAGAAAGAAAAATTGCTCACCTCCGGGTTTGAAGCGGTTTTGCTTGCTGGATTCAATTTGATGCATGTGATGATGGTGTTTTTGTTGCGGACGATGATGGTGACAGCGTCGCTTCTTCTCTGAGTCCTCCGTTTTGGATGTTGGTGATGGTGGAGGATTGCTTTCGCCGCCGTTGGGTTCTTGGCGTTCTTTGAAAATCTCCTTTTTTATGTTGTTGTTCTACTGATGAACAATGATGATGTTTGCCTTGAGGTTTTTGGGTTTTTCGAAATCGTTTTGCTGATGGATTCCTGATGAACTTCCCTTTTGATGTTCTTATATTCTAATTTTAATTTTTTATTCTTTGGGCATGGGTTTGATTATGTTGTTACGATTTTTCTGCTTTGATGGTTTTGAAGCAGAAATCTGCGGATTTGATGTGTTGTTTTTGCGGATTCACAATTTTTCTGTTATTTTCGTTTTGAAATAGCTGAGGATTAGCTTGCTGGATTTATGGGTATGGTTTTGGCTATCTTGGATATCCAGATTTTTGTGCCTGGATTGGTTTTGGCTGGATCTGTTTTGCTGGATTTGGATATCCATATTTTTGGACCGTTGGATTTTTATGATTTGGATATCTAGATTGGTTATGGATCCGTTTGGCTTCTTGGATATTTTTTAAGGCTTGTTTGGCTGAACGAAAAAAAATCATTTTTTACGTGGAAACATTTTTTCTCAAAAATATTTTTTCTCTCTCTCTCTCTCTGGATGCCTTGAACATATGTTGCCGGATTTGCCGAGGTCAGAAAGTGGAGTTGGAAGTTGGCGATGGAATGTTTCGTTGCCCTCCCGACATACCCGATGATGATAATTTTCTGAGGGCATCACAACAACTAAAAACCATTTTGATCCGAAAAATTAATTTAACCTCCACTGAATATTTTTCTGACATTGTTTGATTTTTCGCAGGTTCGAAGATTGAAGATTGGACATGAAGACCTCGTAGGAAAAATTAGGAACTCTTATGAAAAAGTTAGGATTTAATTTGTAATTCAACAAATGTAAATATATGAATATGTTGTAATAACAATTGTACGGAAATTGAATAACTTAACTCAATCTTTAATAAATGAATTCTTATTTTTCGGCTAAATTCAGTCCATATTTTCTTTCGACTACTTGACATTTCACAATTTGAATTCGGCAATTAACAATTTTGTACCATACTTGAAATTAAATCCGTAACTTCTGAGCTCAGAACTAATCCCCTGACGATTAACTCGTATTCGGTAACAAGAATCGGTGAATATGGCCTTGAATAAATAAATAAATCCAATTTCTTAGCAAACTGAATTTTATTCCGCGTTTAAATTCCAAGCCGTATCTCGAATAAACCTGACTTTTGTAACCTGAAATGAATCCACGGATATTTGCGACTAGACCAAACTAATTCATTAGAACTCTGATGCGAACCATAATTCCACTGCGCCTTTAAAACGTAACTCGTAACCAGACAGAGGATAAAAAATGAACGCGGCTCGAACTTGTTCAGATGCCTTATTTGAAATAAATTCTGCACTGATTCAAATCTAAATTCATTTACTTTAATGCCTTCAAATTAATACGGTGTATAAATCCAACAACATTTCAAAAATCCATCTGACGACTAAATCCCAGCTCTCAAATAAATACGGATTGTATCAAGAAGGACTTGACGTCACTACTGTCATTAGAAATCCACTCGTTCTCAAACCACTTGCCGTGTAAATCAGGCAACAAGAAACCATGACTGCCTGAGGATCCTCTAAGGATAAATTGACTTTGTAATCGTCAACAGACCGTGAACCAATGGTACTTCTGCACTTCATTAATTAAAAGCGCACACCGTGTTATTTTTCTGCAAAAACAAACAGACTGAGCAAACCGGTTAGCGGTTAGTTAAAACAAAATACGAAAAAAATGAAATGCGAAATGGACCTAATGGTCTAAGGGTAAAATTTGGGGTATGACACAACTCTATAACCTTTATGACTTGTATTTGAAATTGTATTTTAAATTAAAGTTGATAAGTAATTATTCTAAATTTCTCGTTTGGTCTTTGAACTTTGTAACTCTTCACAAACTTGGATGCTTGAATTTAATCACATGAGAAAGCCAGTTTTACAATTTTGAATTGTTTTGAGTATCTTGTAGATTTTTCATGGGGGATGACCCTTGAACTCATAAATTTAAATTATGAAGAATTTGATACCAATGAACTCTTGAATTATAGAACATTGATTTGTTATTCCTGGAAGTTTGAATTTTCGTGAGCTTTGAAACAAAGCTTCGATTCTTGAAGTTTAATCTTGAAACTCTTCATAATTAGACACTCTCTTGGACTTAAGCTTATGAAGTTTAGAACTTTGATTTCTGCCGTTGCGATCTTTGTGTGGTTTTCTTTGCGGGCATGTCCTTGTATCAACAAATCTTCATGTTTTGTCTTTGAACTAATAAGCCTTTTTTGAAGAGAAATCCTCTTGAATTTGTAAATTGGAATGCAAATTTGGTTTTGAATGTTCATATGAAGTTTGTAGGAAACAATTTACATCATTGTTTTTGAATTTTTAACAAACGTTGACCTTGGCTTGAATGTGGATCATTAGACTTGAACTTGTAAGTTTCATGGCATCATGACTTGGATCTATTCTCTCATTTTGTATATTTGAACAAATAACCCTTATGGTAGTGTCTTTTTTAATTAAAATTAAAGTTGTTCCTTGGACATATGAGTTTACCTTATATCCCCTTGTATGAGTGAAGCCTCTTATTTGAAATTTCATGAAACAACATTAATTTGAAAATTTGGCATTAACACGTAAAGCTCATATGCAACAAATGGTTATTCTTCAAAATTTCCTTGAATTTAATAACTTGGATATCTTAAGTAGTCTTGGACTCATCACTTGAATTTGCATTTAGTATCTTATTTTGAGGTAGTACAACTGAATCTCACAAAGATATTTGGCATTTAGGTTTTTTTTTGCATTTTGTCTTTTGATCTTGGTTTGAATTTTGAGATTTTTAACTTGAACTTGATGTAAAATATGAACCTTGACTCGTGGCTTGTATTGCAATCTTGAATTTGATCTTAGCATGTATCCTGGAAATTGCATTAAAGATAGGGAAGTCTTGTCGTTTGAAAACTTCAATCCAAATCTCATTCTCTTAAGTTCAAAAAGGGATTAAGTGATAGACTTTATTATCCCCACAATCGAAGGTGCACTTGATACAAGAGTCATGGCTTTAATCTTCCTTAGGGAAAACCTCTGAGAGATCTCGGAGAGAAATGGAACTTGTACTGTCTAGGGGACTATGATAATAAGGGTATAGCCTTCTTTTACATCCACGTGAATTCAACATAACTCGCAAAAGAGTAAAATCCTGATGGTCATACACACAGGGGTTTTATGACTTTCAAACCTCCTTCAGCAAACCTACAAAACAAACAAAAACTAGATAAACAGTTAGTTATGCACGGGTGATGGACCTAAAATGATATGCAAAAGAAATCAATGGATCTAAGGGTAAAATTTGGGATACAACACTATGGTCTACTTCTATCTCCATCCATCTCAGTATCCAAGTTCTCTCTTTGTTCTTACAACGATTCTGATTGGGAAAGTGACCCAGATGATTGAAAATCAACTTCAGGTTCCTATATATTCTTTGGCCCAAATTTGGTATCTTGTGTATACCGCCTCTGAAATGCTCTGGTTAGAATCATTACTTTCTGAAATCAAATTTCCTTTTCACACATCAACTCTATTGTGTGATAATCTTAGTGTTGTTATGTTGTCTCAAAACCCGGTTCTGCATGCCCGCATGAAGCACATTGAATTATACATTAAATTTGTAAGGGAAATAGTCTTGGCTAGCACAATGTCCATTCAACATGTTCCTGCTGGTGCACAAATTGGTGATGTGCTTACCAAGCCTCTGAGTACTTTTGTGTTTCTTAAGCTTCATTGTAAACTCAAGGTTGTCTCTACAAACCAACATCTTTCAGTTTGAGGGGGGTGTTAGAGTAGTGTATTAAGGGGTGTTAGAATCCCTCGCTTAGCTTTTTTTAGATCTTTTTTATCTGATGCGTACATCCCCGAAAAAGTTTCATAATTAAGGACTTACTTACTTCCATCTTATCCATCATCTGGTAGACCCTTTTACTCTAGACTAGGGCAATTTTTTGGGATATTTCTTATTGGTAAATCCTCTCATACTTGTGAATCATCTTGTTTTCTGCTGCCTCCCCACCGATTCTTCTGGCTTGTGTTGGTTTTTGTACCTAAAGTACTGGCTTGAGCTCCATTTTAAGAGGGATGCTTATTCCTATTATGCCAAGTTATATTTTCTTTCTCCAAACAAAATAACCATGAAGGAGGAAAAGTGATATTGTTTCAAGTGTTTAGGTTTGAGGACAACTTCATACCTAGTTAGGTGTTCCTCGCCTAAAGTAAGAAAAAAAGGATTAACACTCATTCTATCTTGAGTGTAGTTAACCAGGAGGAAATGAAAAATATTTTTTGTGAGAGCGAAGTCTTCGTGCTTTTTTACATGTGTGATTGCATTTTGCAGGTAGTATGTATAAAGTAAATAAGTTGAAGTCGTTTCACAGCCTTACTAATGCTCAAGGTATCCAGATCATGGTGAATACTAGAACTTATGCCTCTGCACCCACTTCTCTAATGAAAAATGTTCTTGTTCCGGCTCGATCTCGTTCTCTGGTCGTAGAAGATTTTGCTTGTGCTCTTGAAGTGGATCAACTTGTGGGTGTTGCGGCCACTTTATTAGTGGAAGAATTAACCTGCCTCTGATTTCGACAAAGAGGATCAAAATGATGAACAACAATCCCCCCAGAATGAGGATTCTCCAAAGAGGACTTACACTATTGAGGGCGGTGCTTCTAGGGAGATAAATCCTTTCATAAAGTTACCAGACATCTTCTCTTCCAGGCTTCCTTGCACTCTTGAAGAGGCTGCTACTATTATTTCAACGTATGATTTATCCTTCATCTAGAATCTCCCTAAGGTGGATAAGATGAAACTGGGTTCTCAGCGTACTCACAACATGTTCAAAGATGGCAGTATCTTATCTTTTGTCTCTGCTAGACAGATTTATGTCTTGGCTCCAGACAATCCTTTCAAGGAAATGAATACTTAAAAAGGGAAGGCTGAAGCTATGAAGCTGTGGCGCACTAGTATTTAGAAGGATCTCATGTTGCTATAGGAGAAGGTAAAGGTTTCCAACTCTTTGTAAAAGGTGGCGAAAATACATGGATATCTTTCTACTTTCGCTGCTCGGGTGGCTAAGCTAGATGATTCACTAAAGAGGTAGATAAGTAGTATCAGGATGCTTTTGGTTATGTTGAGGAGAAGATTTTCCAGATGGAGGAGAGCCAAAAATCCTTTTTTGAAGAGACTGAGGCCCATGCAAAGGCCTTGAAATATCTCTATGACAAGGTGGTTGATATGAAGTAAGCCCTCAATGATTCTCTCCAGTGGACTATATAGGATGTGCTCGAAGTCCATGAGCGAGTTATAGAAAAGGTGAAGAGGTTCTTCCCTAATGTCGTAATTTCTTCTGAGATGTTAGACCCGTTTAAGTCTGCTCCTAGGGTGACTCAGGAAGGTGGTCCCGATGCCTCAACTTCAAATGCTTTGATATGATTTTCTTTTTTCTTTGTATTATTATATTTCCTGCAATGTTTTCCAAGCTGTTGTGCCTTGGGTGTAATAATATCTGATATTTAGTGGAAATTTATTACCTTGATCATTCAAGTGTTATTATTCATTTTAGATCTTTGCACTTGTCTTTGCTATTTCATTTATGAATTATTGTAAGTCAGGGGCTTGCTCTTTTACCATATGAAGTTCATTTGTTAGGTTGTACCATCAACATTCATTTCTTATGGCAGAATATTTGTTTTGGGATTGAGAACTCTAACCGCTTGCTTTACGAAGGAAGTAGTACATTTTATTATCATGACTTGGTAGGCGTGCCTATGCAATTTTCTTGATTTATTGCAACTTGCTTCATTGAATGATGTTAGCTACCATTTTTGGTTGTTATGCTTGCTCGCTATTTTTAGCGTTTGTTGTAGTAGAATATTGATCTGTATGTTGCGTTTGGCGAATTGCTTGCATTCCCTAAAGCGAGGTCTGGGATGGGTGAAGTCGAAGTCATGTAGTCCTATCTTTATATTGGGCTCCATGTCACAGAGGATTATTCCTCGACCAAGGGTAGGATCTTCGTCCCTGTCCCCGAGGCTTGGCACGAAACGAGACCGACGTCTCTTGGCTCCACCACCTACTCCTTTGGATTGGCTAGATCTGAGGGATTCTCTAGATATGTAGAAATTCCCCTACTATAGAAAGGACATTTAACCATAGTTAGGTGAAGGATATTACCATGGCCTTGTGTGATGTTACCCAAAGATGCTATTTATGTGCTTGGATGCCCCTTGTTCTTTATTCGATGCCCCCCGTTGGTATCACTGATAGGATTGTTCTAAGCTATAAGGAGAAAATTGTATGTGATATGGAGAAGCGTTCCACCGGTCGGAGATCCTTTGATGCCCATAAAAAGGATGCCTCAGAACTTGACTTAGGCCCAAAGTTAAATATGAAATTGTTGTATCTTTGATGATGCCCGATCAAGTACCCCAACAACAGTAGGAAGTGCGGGCGATGTTAGGTTGGAGGATAAACCACAAATTTTTGACCCGACCTTCATGGAATTTTCCTTCCAACCCCAGTGCAAGCCTAAATCTAGATCCAATATCCTTTCTTCTTCTTCTTCTTTTTTGTGGAGTTCTCGAGAGAACCTAAGATCTGGAGTTTTGAGAAATTGAAGCGAAAACTTTGATTGAATGAATCGACCGTGACACATCTGAATGTTTGCTTCTGAACACTCATTAATTTTGATATTTGAAGAGGTTGTGAATGGTTAATATGGAAAATGGCTGAAAGGTAATTGTGGATTCGTCGAAAGTGGAGAAATTGGAAGTTGAATGTATTTTTGATTCGGTAACCTAAGAAGGTTACAAACTAGTAAATCAGAAACTGGATATGAAATTGTAAGAATCTAGATCTAGAAATTTTATGTTCACTCAATGAATTTGGAAAGTGAACGAAAATTTTTGTGGGAATCGTAGGAATTAGAAGTTGTTTCACACAAACAACGTCATTGTTCTATTCTAGAATAAAAAATGGATGCAGTTGGAAAACTGGCGATCTTAAATGATCTATCTGATCTCATTACCAGTGCCGAGGGGTAGACTTGCATGGTTAGCACTTTAACACCCAAGTTAGTTCAAGACTCAAGATGAGTGTAGTAAAATTGGAGATCCGAAATTGTACTTTGTTTTTAGTATGTGAAATGATTTATACTTTGGGTAAAGTGAAGTAAATTTGAGATGGATTGGGCCTTGGTCAATTAGACCTTTTCTCGGTCCAGAACAACATGTCTATCTTTTAAAAGAATAAATCACAATTAAACTATTACATATTTTGATATAATTGTTTGTTTATTTCATAACTCAATAGTAAAATATTTGAATTTTTTGTTAATTTTATTAAAAATTTAAAATGATATGATATTTTTCAATTGATAGATTTTGTTTACTAGAACAACGAGTAACAGGTACATATACGGTATACTTAGCTGGTTTGACATGGTTTACGCGTTACTGGTTCCCAGAAGAGTTAATATCTCGATTAGCTATCTATAAAATACACGTACAATTATAAAAATTGGTGTCACGCAGATATAAACTCAGATACAGAAAATTTTCAAACTACATGTATGAAAACATGTAATATAATCCCTTCCCCAAACCTACATATTGTCTCCCCTATATTCAACAATATAACATTACTTAATATTGGAATTAACCCAAAACATTAAGAATTCTGAATCAATCTCAAGTGAATAAATCACACCTTGATTGCAAGAATGATTATGTGCATCAATTATTAATAGAAGAAGAAAGAAAAATTGAATAAGAAAGAAGATTAGGGTTTGATGAAAATTGGGGAAGAATATGATTTCTTTAGAGTCATTCTCTGCCTACAAACTGTGGAAATCTTATTAATTTTGCAACTGCAAGCGATTACAAGATTATCCTCCTTCTTGCTCAAAATAGGGTTACTCCCTCTATTTATAGTTGAGCTAGCTTGATCCCTAAGCTAAAGCCCAAAAACACAAAAGCCAAAAATACCTATTTTGGTCTAAGTCAAAGTCCTGTGTCAAGCAACCTGCTTCGACACTTCGACATCTAATACTACTCGACACATACTACAAGTTTCGACACATCATTGTTTCTGTTGAGCACTACCTAATTTGATACAAGGAATTACAATCTCAATACACCACTTAATTCTTGTGTCTAAGCTAATATATATTCATCATAGACCTTAGCATCTTGAACACTTCGACTTGCACTCCTTTCGTCATGATATTTAAAATCTAATTCTTAGTTTTGTAATGTTCCAAGTTTATCTTCCCTTCAGCTACTGCTCCCAGAGATAGTGGAACCTCATTTTGATGTGCTTACTTCGTCCATGTGCTATCGGATTCTTCTCCAGATTGATAGCTGACATGTTGTTGATCTTCATGGTAATTTCTCCATGACTTTTCACTGTAATCTCTTTGATCAGGTTCACCATCCATGTTGCTTGAAATTCATAAAGAAAAGTAATTATGTATTCTGCTCCGCACGATGACAATGCCACTACTGGATCCTTTCTCGAACTCCAAGTAATTGGTGCACCACCTAGCATAAACACATAGTCAACTGTGGATTTTCTATACTCAACATCACTACACCAACTTGAGTCGGTGTATCCCACTAACTT
Organism: Lathyrus sativus; assembly: GCA_963859935.3. Lineage (NCBI taxonomy): Eukaryota > Viridiplantae > Streptophyta > Magnoliopsida > Fabales > Fabaceae > Lathyrus > Lathyrus sativus. The sequence continues at coordinate 591,587,464 of OZ012741.1, read as the reverse complement.
GCATTCTTTTCCTTAATCAGATGCAGGAAATAAAATTCCATAGTCGAGAGTTCCTTTCAGATACCTTAGTATCCTCTTCGTCGCTGCTAGGTGTGATACCTTTGGCTTCTGCATGAGTCTGCTTACCATACCCATACTGTATGCTAGATCAGGCCTTATGTGACAAAGATATCAAAGTGATCCAATAAGTCTTCTTTATTGAGTTAGGTTGACATCATCTTCATCTGTGTCTTTTGATAGTTGCATTCTGGGTTCAACTTGAGTTGAAGTTGGGTTACAATCTTGCATCTCAAATCTCTCGAGTGTTTCGCCTACATATCTTCTTTGATGCATCATATAACCTCTACTACTCTTTTATAATTCTATGCCAAGGAAGTATGAAAGGTTTCCCAAATCAGACATTTCAAACTCCTCACTTAGGTCATGTTTGAAATCTTCGATCTCCTTGCAACTTCATATTATAAGCAGGTCATCGACATAGAGACTAGTATAAGAAATTCACTATTGCTTCTCCTTACATATACTCCATGCTCAGTTGTGCACTTCACAAATTCTTTCTCCCTAAGAAAGCTATCTATATTGTTATTCTAAGATCTTGGAGCTTTCTTAAGTTCATACAGGGCTTTATGCAGTCTATACACTTTTCTTTCTTCACTTTGTTTCACAAACCCAGCTGGTTTTGCAACATAAACTTCTTCATCTAATGGGCCACTTAGAAATGCACATTTCACATCCTTCTGAAACATGTACCCTTTGTTCATGTTTTCTAGACCAAAAACCAACCTAATTGTTTCGATTCTAGCAACTGGTGCAAAGACTTCTTCGAAATCAATTCCTTTTTTCTGAAGAAATCATTTTTCTACAAGTTTTTCCTTGTGTCGAGTTACTTCTCCTTTGGGATTCAGCTTCACCTTGTATACCCACTTTACAACAATTTCCTTCTTGCCTTGAGGTAATTCGACAAGTGATGAAGTGCTGTTAACTTCGATGGACTCTAGTTCCTCATTCATTGCTTTCACCCACTTTGATTCTTTCAATGCCTTAGTTGCATTGACTGGTTCGACATCTGCATAGAAAGCATAGTTTACCAGCTCACCTTCTTCATTTACCACATCATCTGATGTAATTACATATTCTTGCAACCTTGTAGGCATGTGTCTTGTTCTTTGAGGTCTGCTTGGGCTTGCTTCACCCCTGACTTCTTCTTGTTGAACTTCTCTTTCGACTTCACTAGCTGGTTTTTCACATAATATTCTAACTGAATCCTTCTTAACATTCTCAATCCAATCCCATTACTTAAGCTCATTTATGATCATGTCCCTACTAATCACAACTTGCTTGTTCAGTGGGTGGAACAATTTGTATCCTCCAGTCAAATGATATCCTATCAAAATCATTTGACTTGACTTATCATCAAGTTTTCTTCTCAACTGATCTAGCACATGCCTATGTGCTATAGATCCAAACACCTTCAAATAACTTAGGCTAGGCTTGACACCATACCAACACTCTTTTGGTGTAATTCCTTATAGCTTCTTCTATGGACATCTATTTAAGATGTATGTTACAGTTGACACAACTTCTCCCCATAATTCTTTAGGTAGGTGCTTGCCTTTCAACCTACTTCTCACCATATTCATGATGGTTCTATTATTCCTTTCTACAGTACCATTCTGCTGTGGAATGTAGGGTGGCACCACCTCATGCACAATCCCTTCTTTCTCACATAATGCATCGAAATCTTTCGAGACATACTCTCCACCACCATTAGTCCTCATAATCTTGAGCTTTCAACCACTTTACCTTTCGACCATAGATTTAAACGTAACAAATACCTTGACCACTTAACTTTTCTTCTTGATAAGGTAAATCCACAATTTATCGCTGAAATCATCTATGAAAGTGACAAAGTATCTATTAACTCCAATCGTACCCACCTGGATAGGACCACATACATCAGAGTATATGACTTCAAGAACTGCCTTTGACTTGCTTCCTGCATCCTTGCTGAAGTTGTTCTTGTGCTGCTTCACCTACACACATTCTTTACATACTTCGTTTGTGATGTCGATTTCTGGTAATCCAGAAACCACATTTCTTCTCTTCAAATCTATGATGTCTTTGAAATTGAGATGACCAAGTCTATAATTCCATATCCATTCATCTTTGCTGACTGTAGTTGTAAGGCACTTATGCTCCATTATTAAGTTCAATCTTTAAGGTTCTATTATGAGACATTGGTTCCTTCAAGATTAACCTACCACCCGAGTTGAGAACTCTCATCATTTTGTCTTCAGTCGACCCTTTGTAATTCTTTTCGATCAACTGCCCTATACTGAGAAAATTGTTATTCATGCCTGATATGTACAACACATTGGAAATTATTGACCTTTTGCCATATTTCCTCATAATCAGAACATCACCAACACTTTCAGCTGCTAGAGTATTGTCATTTGCAAATATCATAATGTTCTCCATTGAGGGCTTTATGTTGACAAACTAATCTTCCCTTCCAAACATGTGTGATGAACATCCTGAGTCCGAGTACCACTGTTCCTTGATTATCTCTTTATCTCTCATTGTAACCATCAACAACATCTATTCTTCTTCATGTTTTGCTAGCTTTGCATCAGTTTTTTGATTCTTCTGCTTTTCAAGAAAATCACTAGAATAATGACCATACTTCTGACAATTATAACACTGAATGTGACTTTTGTTAGTTTTTCGACCAACATCTTTTGCTCTACATGCGGCACCACCTCTTTGTTTGCCTTGGTTCCAGGGTTTTCTCTAATTTGACCAATTTTCTTCCTGCTGATTTCGACCACTCGAATTATTGCAACCTCTTCTGCCTTTGTTGTCATTCCAACTTCCTTTGTCTTTCTTTTCATTTGTTGCATGTGCATGTAAAGCCATATCACTCTTCGACTTGCCCGCAACTCTTTCAGCCATCCGTTGCTCATGAGATTCAAGTGTCCCTTGAAGTTATTCCATTGTCAACATTGACAAATCTTTCGATTCTTCTATGACTACTACCATGTGGTCGAACTTTGAAGCTAATGAAATCAAGATCTTTACAACAACTGATTTTGATGTCAACACTTCTTCATATACCTTGATTTGATTCACCCGCTTTGTAACCCTAGTGAAAAAAAATTAGTTATGCTTATACTTTCTCCCATCTGAAGCAATTCATACGTCCTTTTGTAAGTTTGTAACCTCGCCTATTTCACCTTCTCTGCGCCTCCAAACGATTTCTCCAGGATTTTCCATGATTCTTTTGTTGATTCTACATCACTGACCTTTTCCTGGATCAACACATTGATGAATTATAAAAAGAGCTATATAGTTTTTCTTCTTCAATTCTTTGTATGCATCATTTTCTTGACCCGACACATTTTCTACAAGTGGTGTTAACTCTTCCTTCACAAGATCCCAGAGATCTTGATAACAGAAAACCACCTTCATCTGCTTGCACCAATGCTCATAATTATTGTTCTTGAGAATCAGAAGAATCTTCGGAAAATGCCTGTTTGGATGATTCATCGCCATCACGCTTTGCTTCCACGAATCACAGCCACAACTCTAGATACCAGATGTTGAAATTAACCTAAAACTTTAAGAATTCCGAATCAATCTTGTTAAACAAGATTCAATCGACCGATTGAGATCCCTTGTTCTTCACTCTTTACTCGAGCGAATCAATCACACCTTGATTGCAATAATGATTATGCGCAACAATTGTTAATGAACGAAGAAAGAAAAATTGAATAAGAAAGAAGATTAGGGTTTGACGAAACTTGGAGAAGAAGATGATTTTTGCAAAGTCACTCTCTGCCCATAAATTGTGGAAATCTTATTAATTTTGCATCTGCAAGTGATTACAAGATTATTCTCTTTCTTGCTCAAAATAGAGTTACCCCCTCTATTTATAATTGAGCTAACTTACTCGTTAAGCTAAAACCTAAAAATACAAAAGCGCAAAAAACCTATTTTGGTCTAAGTCGAAATCTTGTGTCAAATAATCTGCTTCGACACTTCAACATTTAATATTACTCGACACACACTACAAATTTCAACACATCCTTATTTATGTCAAGTACTATCTACTTCGACACAAAGAATTACAATCAACACCTAAAAGAATGTATGCGTAATTTGACCCCCTCTTTTAATTGTTATAAAATACAGTACACTTTTTGAGTAAAAAAATAATGAAAACTAATTTTAAGTTAGGTTATAGTGAATAACCGATAAATCATCTTATTAAATTTGTAGTGTTAAAACTAGTTTATAAATCTGAAATGACAAAAATATGTAATTAAAATGTAATATTTTTTAAAACTAAAATAACAAAGATAAAATTGAATGAAGAAAATGATAAATTACGAATTAATTTATCAATAAAAAGTATAAAAGAATAATAAAAAAAGTTCATTAAAATTAACAACTTTCACATAATTTTTAAAATATTTAAATTTATAAATAATAAATCATAAATCATAAGTTGAAAGAATATTTCTCCAAAAGAGAGCCTTCACCTCTTGAAAGGCATGAATCATATGATGAGGGCATTTTTTAGGAGCTTTAAGAAAAGTGAAAAGTAACAAGAATCTCCATAGGTAATAGGTAAAATAAATGAAATTCTCTTGGGAAGCTTCTTAGAAATAAGGTGAAAAGAAAAAGAAATCAATCTCAATCACTGTAGTGAAAGAGGAACGAAATGGATAATAGCTTTCATAAATGCTTCTTACTTGTCCATTTTTTTTGCAACAGCATCTTTTTAAGTTAAAGACAAACTTCTCTTTAAGCTTCCTTCGTTTTGACCTTTGAAACCTTTATGTTCTTGTGGCATCTTTTTTCTTAGCTCTTTATTATTAAAGCTATATTAGGCCAATAATACACAGTAGCACAAGATAGCTAGGCTGAGCTAAGAGTTGTGGAATTAAAATTTATTTTCCTTTTTGTAGCAATTAGACACGTCTAGGATACCAAACGGGTGTGGGACTAATAAACAACATAGGGTGTGTATGCCCTATTATTAATTAGTTAACATATATTTTATATTATGTGTATTTGGTTTTTCGGAAAAAAATTTGAATTTTAAGTGAATTGGTTATGAAAACAAGCATGTATTACAAACATCAACAGACATATGACATAGGATATTATCCCATTCATAGCTTAAAACATCTCTAATATTAAAAATTACGTAGACATAAAAACTTACATATGACATATCATTCATCACACAGTCTCTTAAAGATATTATTAAGGACAATATATAAATGAAAATTTCTAGTTTTTTTTTTCCAAATTCAATTAAGGATAATTTATTTGGCTTGTATCTGTGTATTTTAACTAACTTTCGTCTCAAAATTGTCTACTTTTATCGAACGTTAAAAATTAATTGATGATTAGAGATAATATTGCTGCAAAATACAAAACTCTTTTGAGGTCTTTTATCAGACACCAAAAATGCAAACTTGGACCTCGTAAAATAAAAATTCAAAGTAGACACCAGAAAAACAGAAATAGATAGATCTGATAAAATAATAAATTGCAACTTGTAGAAAATCTAACTTTGTAGGTGGACGAAACGTTGCCAAGGTATGTGAGCAGATACAGATACATAGAAGAGAGGTATACACACCATTGTTAAATTTGATGGTAAGAACAACTTTATCAAGCTTTTCATCATTTCTTAGAGGTGGTGGCTACGACAATGAGAGAGAGAGAGAGAGAGAGAGAGAGAGAGAGAGAGAGAGAGAGAGAGAGAGAGAGAGAGAGAGAGAGAGAGAGAGAGAGAGAGAGAGAGAGAGAGAGAGAGAGAGAGAGAGAGAGAGAGAGAGACTGCCGTATTATCCTTCATAGATGATGGCCACCATATAGGCAATAGATGAAATCCACCTGAGACGATCTTAAAGGTTTGAGGGGAGATTTTCTACTCGAGAAGAACCAAACATATCAAAATCATTAGATATTAATAATCAATTTTAGATGTTTCAAATGTGAAACCAAACATACATTACAAAAGAGAATTGATTATTTAAAATTGATAATAAAAGTGAGTTAAATGATAAATTTTATTATAAAACTATCATTTAGGCTCAAAAATTACAAATTCTAACCTTAAGTAAAATCAATTATATTTGAAAACAACCAAACATATTAAAATCAATTATAACTAGCTAGAATCAATTCTAAATGCTTCAAATGTGAAATCAAACATATACATACCATGTATTTAGTTCTATAGTAATGAAAATTGATGTTCAGCGAATTTATTTTATAAAATTAATTTTGAGTAAAAATGAGTTAAAGGTAAAATGATTTTTATTTCAATAATTTTTGATAAAAATAAGTTTGAACAGTAAATTTCAAAATAAAAATTATGTTTAGATTTAAAAGCTATAAATTCTAACTTTAAACATAATCATTTTTAAAAAATATAATAAAATTTATATTTGAGAGTAACCAAATTATTTGAAGAAACATCTACACATCCATAATCAATCAATTATGAATACTCTAAAAGTAAACCAACCATAGACATAGTTTATATTAAGTGTATATTTGTTTTCACAATTGAAAGAGTTAGCAATGATTCACAATGTCTTAATGAAAAACATCGTCTTTTCGTAAAAAAAACTCCATTTAAAAAACATCTAAAAAAATATGTAAAATTCAAACATCAAGAGTATGTTACTTGTTTCCTCAATGGCCTAAACAACAATTATGTCAATGTTCACAGTCATATTCTACTTATGGATGTCTTACCATCTATCACCGAGGTATACTTTTTGGTTGATAAACAAGAACCAACTAATCTAACCTCAATCCTTATGGCGCAATTATTTTCAATAATAATTTCATAAACCCTAAATTTTTCAATCATAATTCCAATTAACGCGGACATGGTAGAGAGTGTGGCTAACAAACTCCCCAATGGTTTGTAAAAATTGTCATCAAACAAACTACATCAAATATTCTTATTACTTACACATGTGTATCGTTCAAATAAAAACTCTAATTAGTGATCACCCTATATATTAGTTATGGTCCCTAATATACGTATTATAATAATAAGAAGATTCTCTCTTCTTTCTATTTGAAGAATGTTTAAGACATTTGAAATATGAATTGAGAAAGATTCACACACCAACAAGTGTTAGTTAAAACAACTTTCACTATAAAAATAATACTTTTCTCTTTGATTTGTGTTGATTGAATTGTATTTTAAATTATTATACAAACAAAATGAATTATGATTGTAACTTTCTTTCTATAACTTTCTAATACATGTGTTGATTGGAAAAACTTAAAATAAAAGAACGATTGTATGTCATGCTGAATTATTAAATTGTCAAACATTAACTCACACGTTTTCTTTAGAAATATATGTTGATTTTAAGAAAAGGAAATATTTGATTAGTGTACACGTGAGACAAATTTAAGATTTAACTATTAAGGTATCAATCAATATAAGAGTCTATATGATGTAAACTGCGAGAAAGTTCGGTGTTGATATTTTATGCACTACTATTTTATGCACGGTGATATTTTTTGCAATACAGCTGTTATCATTGTTTGTCTTTTGTAACTTTTTAATTGGATTCTTTTAGTAGTTATTTTTTAAATAGGATTAGGATGATATGTATTGTTTATTTATTTATTTTGATACATTTTTTATTGTGCTTGAGTTTATTTCATTAATTTTTGTTGTAATTGGTCTTTATTTATTTTATTTTTTGAACTGTTTCGACTTAAGACACGTTGAAGTTCTATTATGCATTCTTAAAAAAATATTTTGTCGACCTCTTTGGTACTAAATAATTTTTTTTGTAAATTATGTAGTAAATAAAATTGTAAAATAAAAAATTAGCGGGGCGGCCCGCCAACTCGTTGGTAGATGGGGCGGGCTTGGATTTTGAGCTCGGACGCCTAAAATGGTTTTCCCCGCACCGCCCCGCTTTTGGACGGGCTTAAACGGGGCAGACCTAAATGGGGTGGGCAACCCACTTTGCCACCCCTACTTTGGGTACAAGCTAACTTAAACAATTGGACTTACAAGTAAGGCCTAATTCAACATGCTAACAAACCTAACAATATTGACTAATGCATGTTAGAACAAACTTCTACTACAACACGCATTACTCTGACAGCTTACTAGAGTTCGATCAAATATCTCACAAATCTCCACCTTAGATCTAACTTTATAACATTAAGAAACTAGATTTCTTCATGCAGCTTTATCAACTGCATTTAGTGGAAAAACTTGCAACTAGTCAACGTCTTGGTGATCATATCAACAACATTATGATATATGGAAACCTTCAGCACTTGGACTTCTCCATGCTCGAGTACCCCTCTAATGAAATGCAACCTCACATCAATGTGCTTGGTTCGCTCTTGATAGGCTGAATTCTTCGACATGTGTATTGCACTTTGACTATCACATTTAACAATGATAACTCGACCTTGAAGTTTCAGCTCTTTTGCAAAACCTTCAAGCTACAATGCTTCCTTCACATCTTCGGTTAGGGCAATATATTCCGCTTCAGTGGTAGATAAGGCAACAACCTTCTAAAATGTTGCTTTCTAACTGATTGATGTCCCAAACATAATGAACACATATCCAGAAACAGATTTTCTAGAATCCATACAACCTATATAATCAGAGTCGACATATCCTTCAATTTCCACTTTACTATCTTCACCTAAGGCTTTACCATAAATTAGGACTCTACTCTGAGATCCATTTATGTACCTTATAATCCACTTCAACGCTTGCAAGTGAGCCTTTCCAAGATTCACCATGTACCTGCTTACAAGACTTACTGCATATGCTATGTTAGGTCTAGTACAAACCATAACATACATCAAAGAATCCACTATATTAGCATATGGAATGTTATTCATATAAGTTCTTTTGACATCAGTATTGGGACACTAATCTATACTCAGCTTGAATTGAGGGTTTTTCGGAGTCACAACAGGCTTTGAATTCGACATACCATACTTTTCGAGAATCTTTCGTTGGTATGCCTCTTGAGATAAGCATAATTTCGATTACTTTCTATCTCTTCGGATGTCAATCCCAAGAATCCTGGACGCAACTCCCAGATCCTTCACGTCGAACTCCTTATTGAGTTCATCCTTCACCCTTATTACATCTTTGACATTGTTGCTTGCTATTAGAATATCATCCATATGTAGCAACATAATAACAAATGAATTACCAGGTCAAAATTTGAAGTAAACACAATGGTTGAACTGACTTCTAATGAAACTTATGCGTGCCATGAATTTGTCAAATCTCCTATTCCTCTATCGAAGAGATTGTTTCAGTCCATATAAAGATTTATTCAGTTTGCACACATGATATTCCATCCCTTTTTCGGCATACGCTTCAGGTTGCCTCATAAGGATTGTTTCATCTAGATCACCATACAAGAATGCAGTCTTCACATCCATCTGTTCTAGTTCAAGGTTGAACTGTGCCACTGTGGCTAGAAACATTCAAATGGATATGTGCTTCACAACAGGAGAGAACACATCATTGAAGTCGAAACCTTCTTTCTGAGTGAATCCCCTATCGACCAATCTTGCCTTGTATCTCTTCAACGCGACTCCTTCGATCTCTTCCTTAACTTTGAAAATCCATTTACAGCTGACTAACCTAGCTCCAACATGTTTCTTGATCAGTTCTCAGGTGTTTTTATCATGAAAAGATTTCATCTCATCATCCATGGCCTTCAACCATTCAGTATTCTTTCCACTCCTCATAACTTCCTTATAGTCTCTAGGTTCTTTGTCTAGAACCTCATTCGCAAAGATTAAGGCATAAGCTATAAGATCTACATACCCAAGTCTCTGAGGTATCTTGATGACTCTCCTCGACCTGTCTCTTGCTAGCAGGTAGTTATTATCAGTCTCCTCATCTTTGACAACATCTTCCGCGTCTTCTTCGACTTCATCTGCAATACGTAATTCAGCATCAACATGCTCCACCTCAACAGGAATCTCTCCCTGTTCCAGCTCTTCGTCATCATCATCAGTTTTCTTGAAAGCCATCTCTACTTCATTGAAAACTACATATCGACTGGTGATACACCTCATGTGACCTGGCTCTAGGCACCATATCCTATAAGCTTTGACTCTTTTAGGGTATCCCATGAACATGCATTTCAGAGCTCTAGGTTCAACCTTTTCTTGCCTAATATGAGCATAGGCCACACAACCAAATACTCTTAGTCTGTCGAGACTAGATGAAAGTCCCAACCAAACTTCTTCAGGTGTCTTCAATCCCAAGGAAGTCGAGGGACATCTATTTATCAGATAGGCTGCTGTAGAAATAGCCTCTGCCCAAAACACCTTATTCAATCCATCACTAACCAATATGCATCTAACCCTTTCACGGATTATTGATTGAATTTCTCAACTAAACCATTTTATTGAGGAGTACCTGCTACAGTCTTATGCCTTGTAATCCCAGACTCAACACAGTAACTTTCGAATGCTTCATTGCAGAACTTATGGCCATTGTCGGTTCTCAACCTCTTAACCTTTTTGCCAGTATGAGTTTCGACTAGAACCTTCCAACTTTTGAAATTCTCAAAAGTTTCATCCTTCGTCTTCTGGATGAATACCCATAGCTTTCTAGAATAGTCATCAACGATGGATAGAAAATACCTTGCACCTGAGTGTGAAGGATTCCTTGCAGGCCCCCAAAGATCAGCATGAATGTAATCCAGAGATCTATGTGTTCTTTGCTTGCCTTTGTTAAACTTCTCCCTACAGGATTTACCAAATACAAAAGATTCACAAAACTCTAACTTTTCGACTTTGTCGCCACGTAGCAGGTTCTACTTCCCCAATTCGGCCAAGTCTCTTTTGCTGACATGACTCAATCTCATATGCCATAATTTTGTCTTGGACATAGGTTTCGTGGATGCAACATTTGTCGAGCCACTTACAACCTCAGCTTCAAGGGTATACAAGCCTTGTTTCTTCACGCCTCTCAAGACTTCCTTTGACCTCGTCATGACTCATAGGATACTTTTCTCTCCTTGAAAAACATATCCCTTCCTGTCGAATTCACCAAGAGAAATCAAATTTCTCTTCAAATCAGGTACATACCTGACTTTAGTTAATAACCTTATTGACTCATCATGGAGCTATCTCACAGATCCAATACCTGCAATTTTGCAAGATTTGTTATTTCCCAGCAGCACCGATCCACTATCTTGATCACATAGCTCCTCGAACAATTCTCTGTTTGGATTCATGTGCCAAGTGCAACCTGAATCCATAATCCACTCTTTTCTTGAGTCTCCACTTAAAACCACAAGAACATCAGATGATTAGAAATCATCTTGAGCAATGGTTATGTTTCCATTATCCTTACCTCCATGATCTTTCAGGCATTCAGGGCACACCTTTCTTGTGTAACCCTCCTCCTTATAGTGATAACACCGAACACCAGATGTTTCGCCACTATAAGACTTCTGCTGACTTTTACCTTTCTTCTTGTCAAACTTACCATCCTTTCGCAAGAATTTTCCCTTAACGGCCAACCCTTTGCCCACCGTTAAAGGTTTATGCTCCTTTCGTTTGTTCAAGTGCTTAGAATACAAGGCCGATTGAACTTCTTCAAAGCTCAAGGACTCCCTTCCATACAAGAGAGTTTCTTTGAAGTGAGCATGTGTTCTGGGTAAAGCATACAACAACGACAGTGCTTGGTCTTCATCATCGATCTTCACATTAATAATTTCAAGATCAATAATTAACTTGTTCAACATATCCAACTGCTCAGCCAACACTTTGTCTCCACTCATCTTAAATAAATACAAAGCTTGCTTCAGGTAGAGTCGATTCACCAGAGACTTGGTCACACACAAACTTTCAAGTTTCACCCATAACCCCGATGTTGTAGTCTCCTTTGATACCTGTCGAAGAACCTTATCACCAAGGCTAAACAATATTGCGCTGCAGGCTTTCTTAATCACGGTCTTCTTTTCTTTTATCATTAACGCAACGTCCATGGCTGCGTCTCCCTTCAACGCTTCCAAACAACCCTGCCGAACCAGTAGGGCTTTCATCTTCAAGCGCCACAGACTGAAGTCGTTCATTCCGGTAAACTTTTCAATCTCATACTTTGTTGAAGGCATCTTCTCCATGTTCAGTGCACCAATTTATTGTGAATATAATGCCTTAAAAAAATATAAACAGTTTCTTTATATTCAAGAAACACACAAGGGTTAGGGTTAACAAAGAAAAAAAGCAAGAAGAACAAGAAGAAACAACAAGGATTGGTTATAAACTGCTATTATTTCTTTTATCTATTAAACAAGATTACAAGTATACAAAAATAACAAATAACCTCTCTCTCTCTCTCTCTCTCTCTCTCTTGAATTAGGATTTTATCTTCCTATATTTCTTTTTACAAGATGAGAGACTAACATGTTATTTATAAGAAAAAATAGCACACTAACCTAATGGGCATTTTATCAGTTACCCATTACAAACTAACTTAGGATACAAGCTAACTTAAACAATTGGGCTTACAAGAAAGCCCCAATTTAACATGCTGACAAACCTAGCAATATTGACTAATGCATGTTAGAACAAACTTCGACTACAAACACGCAAACTTCGACTACAACACGCAAAATTCGACTACAAACTTAGAACAAACCTAGCAATATTCGTCATTGCATCTGCTAGATTATCTTTAGTGTGAATTTTCTGCATATCTACACTTTCTTCTTCTACTACCTCTCTGACAAAATGGTATTAAACTCCTATGTGTTTTGTCCTGGAATGAAAAGCTGGATTCCTTGCAATGTAAAAGGCAATCTAACTATCATAATACACAATCATATTTTGTTGCTTGTGCCCAAGTTCTTCCAATAACCTTTGAATCCAAATTGCTTTCTTACATACTTGGGTAGCGGCCATGTATTTAGATTCTGTAGTAGACAAAGCTACAACAGTCTGCAATTTGGATAACTAGCTTACCATTTCTCTTGCAAGTGTGAACATATAGCCAGTAGTAGATTTTCTTTTATCAAGGTCGCCTGCAAAATCTGAATCAACATAGCCTCTGATAGTGAATTCTGATCCCCCAAAACATAACGCAATACCTGAGGTTCCTTTGATGTACCTAAGGATCCTCTTAACAAAATTCTGGTGTTCATTGCCTGGATTTTCCATAAATCGACTGACTGTTCCAATTGCTTGAGCAATATCTAGTCTAGTACATATCATATCATACATAAGGCCTCCAACTGCTAATGCATACGGTACTCGAGACATTTCCATCCTTTCTGCTTCATTGCTAGGATTCATACTTGAGGATAATTCATAATTGACAGGAAGTGAGGTAGAGATTGACTTACAGTCTTGCATGTTAAAGCGGTGCAAGACTTTCTGAAGATAATTTTTTCTGAGAAAGCCAGATCCTTTTGTCTTTTCTGTATTGGTGAATTTGCATCTCTAAAATCTTGTTTGTTGGTCCCAAGTCCTTCATATCAAACTCCCTATCCAATTGTGCCTTCAATTCTTAGACTCGATCTTTGTTGGGGCCTACCACCAACATGTCATCCACATACAACAGCAAAATGATAAAATCGTCATTATCATCAATCCTTTTGTAATACGTACAATGGTCTGAACTTAATTTGTTGTATCTAAGGCTCATGATGAAGGAACCAAATCTCTTGTACCAACACCTTGGTGCTTGTTTTAAACCGTATAGAGATTTAGTCAACCTACAAACCAAGTTTTCTTTTCCTTGTTCTTCAAAGCCTTCGGGTTGGAGCATATATATTTCCTCTTCGAGTTTTCCATGGAGAAACGTAGTATTTACATCAAGCTGCTTTAGATTTAGATCAAATGCAGCACACATGACCAACACCACTTTGATTATGATGAGTCTTACCACTGGAGAAAATATCTCATTAAAATCAATACCTTCTTTCTGAGCATATCCTTTGACCACCAATCTTGCATGATATCGTTCTACCTAATCATTGCCATCTAGCTTAATTTTGAACACCCATTTTTTATCGATGACTTTCCGACCTTTAGGAAGTTCAAAAAGTTCCCATGTGTTATTTCTATGTAAGGCTTCAATTTCCTCTTGCATTGCTGCCATCCATAGAGAAGCATCTGAACCATTTAATGCCTTATGAAAGGTTGGTGGTTCTCCATCTTCTGATAGAAGACAATATGCATCATGACTTGCCATCACATATTCTGAGTTCCAGGATGGTTTTCTTATCTGACTTGTGGTTCTTCTGGGATCTATATTATTGACCTCAGTTGGTTTTTGTTCTTCGTGCTCTGGCTCTGCTTCAGAAAAATCATTTTCTCTTGACTTTTCCTCCATCTCCACTGTAGTAGTCTCCTTTATAGTGTTGTCATCTTTTTTCTCCTTTTGTAGTTCATTTTCTACAAAAATTAAATATGTGCTAATAATAATATTGTGGGCAACGAGATCCCAAAAATGATACCCCTTCACATTGTCAGTGTAACCCAAGAATATGCATTTTCTGGATTTTGGGTCCAACTTTGTTCTTTCTTGGGAGTTGTACATCACGTACACAGGACATCCAAGTACATGCAAAGAAGAATAATCACTCGGTTTTCCCTTCAACATATCTATTGGTGTCTTTAAATCAATTGTAGTTGATGGCGATCGATTTATCACGTAACAGACAGTTTTGACAGCTTCTGCCTAGAAAGACTTTGCCAATCCTGCTGTTTTCAGCATAGCTCTCATCCTATCCAGAAGAGTTATATTCATCCGATATGCTATACCATTTTGCTGAGGTGTATGAGCAACAGTAAATTGCCGCTTAATACCTTCTTGCTTGCAGAATGTCAGGAAATCACCATCTATATATTCTCCTCCATGATCTATCCTCAAGCACTTAATTCTTTTCTCCGTTTCAAGTTCCACTTGTGCTTTGAACTCCTTGAATACTAAATACACATTTGAATACTTCTTTATTGGGTACACCCAGATTCTCCTAGAGTAATCATCAATAAATGATACAAAATATTTTGCTCCACCAATGGACATTTCTAGTGACTCCCACATATCAGAATGAATCAAGTCTAGTATATGTTTGCTTTTAGCATTTGACTTAGCAAACTTTTGTTTATGCTACTTGCTTATCACACAGTGCTCGCAAAAAGGTAAATTTACCGACTTGAGCCCGGGTATGGGATTATGTTCTGCAAGAACTTTCAAGCCTCGTTATGACATATGGCCTAGTCTGCGATGCCATATCATCATTGTTTCTTCCTAGATTCTAGCTGCTACTAATGCATCTGCTCCTTTCATCGTGTCTCCCAAAAGCATGTATAGATTTGCAGCGACCTTCTCTGCTTTCATCACTACTAGCGAACCTTTCACCACTTTCAAGATCCCACCTTGAACATGGCTCTTTCATTCGAGGTCATCTAGTTTCCCAATAGACAACAAATTCTTCATCAATCCTTTCACATGTCATAGCCCTTGAAGTGTAGGGATAGTACCATGATACATTTTCACTTTGACAGTACCAACTCCAATAATTTTCAAAGCATGGTCATTCCCCATCATTACATGCCCTTCTGAGATAGGTTTGTAAGTACAAAACCAATCGTGTCATGGATTCATGTGCCATGTTGCTTCTGAATCTACTATCCAACCATCAGTGAGTTGAATTTCTCCTCTGGTACTAATTGTTGCTCCGCTGTAATCTCCATCATCGGAGGTACTGGAAATACATCCTTGAGATGTACTGTCTTCAGAAGACTTCTCACTGTTCTTCTTGTTGAACCAACATTCTTTCTTCAAGTGCCATCTCTTGCCACAATTGTAGCATTTGAGGTTTGTTATTCTTTGAGATTTTGATCTACCATGATTTTGACTCCCACTGGGACCACGTTCCGTTGATCTACCTCTCGTAATCGTCAAAGCTTCTATTCGTTTTGAGCTTTCTTGCCGATCTTCCTTATTTTTACGCCTGGATTCTTCTTCAAGAACAGCTCCAGCGACATCATTATAGGATAGACGGTCAATAATATTATCATTTTAATATTAATGACGAGTTGATCATACAAATATGGAAAACTCTGAAGAAGAAGCTCTGCTCGTTCATTTTCCACTATTTTGAAATCTAATGCAGATAGTTAAGCAAATAATGTATTCAAATTGTTGATGTGATTCGGCACCAAAGTGGATTCACTCATTCGAAGAGTTTAGAGTCTCCTCTTTAAGAAAATTCTGTTGCGAAGTGAGTTGACCTCGTACAGTTGGATGAGAGTATCTCATATCTCCTTTGCAGTTTTCTTTTCTGCTATACTTGACAAAATTGAATCTGCCATTGCTAAGTACAAATTGGAAACAACATTGTCATCCATCTCTCTCTATTTTTCATCAGTTATATCTGTAGGTATACCTTTAATTACTGGTGAGTAATTATCCTTCCTCAGGATTTCCTGCATCTTCAATTTCCACAGGGAGAAATTACTCTCACTGAATTTTTCAATCTCTAATTTTGCAGCCATTTTTTCACTGAACTGGTTTACACAATTTCACTGTGAATAGCAGAGTATATGTGAGCAGTATTATATATTTGTAACGTACACTATAATATATCTAGTATCTGTTCGAGTCTGAGCTCCTTAAGGCACTAAATATTTCCCCTCCCAATTGCATCCTAGTAACCGGGCCTTTGCTTGAGGATTTGAGGTTATTTTCTAGGGTCCTGATGTCTCGCTTACCACCAGCATCTTATTCTATTTCACGAGATTAAAGGTGTGGCTAAGGGTGACTGTGTTTTTTTGTGAGAGCCATTCATGGTTGGGCTTTTCTTTCTCCATATACCTCCAACTAAAAGGGATAGAAGGATAAAAAATTCAAGGTTAGGATGACTCATTTCCTATGTTTGATTTTGACCTATCCTTTTGATTTTTCTTACTTCTCATTTCCTATGTTTGATTTTGACCTATCCTTTTGATTTTCTAGATAGGATGACTCACATCTTGGTAGATAAGAGGAAGGTTATAATGGCAAAGGAAAAAGCCCTCCAAGGTGATACCTAGCCCGTGCACTAGAGTTATCCTTCTGGGTTTCAAACTAGAGCAACAAAGGAAAGGAAAAATGCAACAATGGAGGCTATAATCAAATTTGTTTATATGGCCATTTCCTCGAGCTCCGCTCTAGAGGGATCGAAATCACCTTCAACAAATAAAAGCAAGATAGATTTTGAGAAATTTCTTGCAGATTTCGATGCCATCCCTTTGATTGATCTGGAAGAGAATGGCATAATGGTGAGATAAAAGGGGTAGACCTTAAAATGACGACTCTTCCTCTGCCCAAGGCAAAGAGGAGTTCAAAGTTTGGTGCAAGAGCTTTGACGTGTTGACTTTACTCTATGATCATCTAAATACCATAGAAGATGTTGGTAAAATAAAGACAATAGGTGCCTCGTAAAGTTTACAACTTTTGGGAAACTATCTGATGAGGAATACTGTTGTGGGGAGAACTTTCTTTGAAGATTTAGATTTCTCATTTTAGAACGAGAATGAGTTGAAAGGTGAGTTTAAAAAGATAAAAGAATATTAAGAAGTCAATTATACTTTTCTATCCTTGACTAATGAGAGGATATACTCCTTTAATGCAAAGTTGAAAGCAGTGAGGGATGAGCGAGATACCCGTCTAGGAAAGAAGAAATCTATGGAGACTCATTTTAAAATCCATTGTGGCAATCTCGCTGAGGTCAAAGTAAAAATGGGCTCACTCAAGAAAGTATTCGATGATCAAACTTCTCCAAGGGTCGATGTTAAGGAGACATTTCTAGAAGGTCTCATTTCCAAGGATCAGGGATTTTAGAAGGAAAAGGCTCAAGCGCTCTTCCTTTACTCTTATCTCGACTTGGGTAAGCTAGATTCCTTCAAGGTCGTGGTGGATAGGCACATGGTAGAGGAAACTAACCTTGAGGTCGTCCAAGACTCTTAAATTGAGCATGAGAAGAAATCTTCTCCAAAAAAGATGGTGGGCATTGTAACACCCTGATTTTTGATATTTTATTTTTAACCGAGTTTTGGAGTGTTTTTAATTTAATTATTTAAGTTGATGAATTTTGGGTAGAATTAGCATAGAAGTGAGAATTTGTGGTTTAGTAGTAAACTAAAATTTAATTAGATTTTTATTTATTTAAATAATATAAATAATGATAAATTGAGCTTAGGGAGGAAACTAGAATTAAAATTAAAATTAAGGAAAAAGGTGGAATTGGTGAGAATTGATGGGAGTTAGGGAGTTATTGAAATTAGTAGGGTATTATTTAAATATATGGGAGAATTATAGTTAGGATTGTTGTTGGGAGAAGTAGTTGTCAACAGAGTCAAAGAGTCCTAGCAGAGCAAGAGGTAGGAGAGAAGAGATCTTCCATTGTCAAAAGTTTCAACCTTCACTGCAAGTTTGAGTTAGGGGTTGTTCACCTATAGGTGTTTAAGCGTGTAGGATAGAGAGGGATCCTTACCTTCTTTTATTTTCTTCTTCCATTTCCTTCATTTTTGTGTAAATTGGACCTTGAAGAGAGTTTGTGCAAACCTTCTTGGGTCGTTATTATTCAATTCAATTTTGTGTCTTGTGTCGATTGTTGAAAGTTATGTGATTTGATGTGTGAAATTCATGAATCATGATGTTCTTAGATTTTTAATGAGTTTGATAAAATGTGATGATGATAACATGTTGAATCAATGTTTTAAATTTGAAATATATGTGCATTGATGTGTTAAATTGCGTATGATTTGAGTACTATGAGTTGTAACTTATATATAGATGAGTAGGTTGTTGGGAAACAAGTGTGAGTTGTATGGAGAAACAAGTGTGAGTTTTAAGTCCCATATTGCTTAGAAAAGTGGAGGTTAAGCACTTTATAAGTAAGAGGATTCATACACCTATCACCTTAAGATTTTGGGTGAGCATGTGGTGTCTCTCTCACTTATTTGGGTGAGTCTTTGACCTTTAGGTGAGTGTTTGATCCAATGTGTATGCTTCCCCCTCATGATGACCCATCAGTGGTATCAGAGTCCGGTTCAAGTAAGGGATCTGCTCCTTGTGTCAAAAGTCTTCCTAACATGTTGGTCAGGAGGCGTATTTCGCTGAAGTGCCCATGATGAGATAAGGGTGTCTCTTAACGGCGGTACAAGCATATGGATGAAAGAGCTTCCGCTTGAGGGGGAGCATAGTGGATTAACTCACACTTGAGGGAGAGATTATTGGGAAACAAGTGTGAGTTGTATGGATAAATAAGTGTAAGTTCTAAGTCCCACATTGCTTAGAAAAGTGAAGCTTAAATACTTTATAAGAGGTCTATACACCTATCACCTTAAGGTTTTTGGTGAATATGTGGTGTCTCTCTCACTTATTTGGTGATTCTTTGACCTTTAGGTAAGTGCTTGATCCAATGTGTATGCTTCCCCCTCATGATGACCCATCATAGGTGTGATCATCCATGTTCAAAACTGAATTGGGATAGTTCTAATTTGAAGAAATTGGGTTTAGGGGTAAAATTGATGTGAAAATTATCAGAGAAATGTATAAAATCGTAGATAAACATAGAAAGGGAATTGACCGTTTTGTTTGATTCGTAACTTGAGTTTAGTAAGTCTGTTTGAGGTGCATTCAATTAAGTTATAAAGCTAATGCAATAATCTATCTTTTGAAGTGGAGAAATTTGGTTTAGGAGCTCTACAATAGAAGAAGTTCTCAATTTTTTATACCATAGGCATAGTCAAATTTTAGTCGTGCGTTGGTCATTTTGTTTCACACGTAACTTGAGTTTCGTATGTCCGTTTTAGGTGTAGTTAGTTGCATTAGAAAGAGGGTTTAATGATATTTTAAATTTAAGAGTTTCATAATTTTATCAAAAGTCTATAATATTTAGTGATATTTTGAAGTTAGACATTTTGTTTTACAATTTATGCAAGAAATATTGTGATATGGTTGAACTGAAATGAATATAATTAGAGTTTCTTAACTCCGATCGAGATGCAATCAATCAAATTTGAAAGAGGATTTAAAGAAATTTTAAACTAGAGGATTTCATGATTTTATCATAAGTCTATAATATTTGGTGCTATTGTAAAGTGAGACAATTTTAGTGTTAAGTCCAGAGTTTTGGGAAACCCTTTAGAAATTAAAGGAATTGAATATATTTATAAATAAATTTATTTTGAATTATTTGATGTGTTAGAGTTGAGTTTGATATACTTTGGAGTCAAGTTGAGTCAAAAGGGTTGAGTTTTGAGTTATGTGACGTGTTATAGTTGTATGAATTAAATAAGTTGACTTTTTGAATCATATGATATGTTCAAAGTTGAGTTGAGAAGTAAGTGAGTTAAGGTTAGAGTACACCTTGTGACTCTTAATCTGTGAATAAAAAGTGACAAAGTTAATTACGAGCTCTGTTGAGCTCCGAGTAAACCTTGTTAAGTGTTGATGTTGTTTTTACCTTGTTGGTGAAAATTGTTGAGAAGTTATATAAATAATATTATTATGTTGAGTGTATCATGAAAAGGAAAACTGCTGAGTTATATTGAGATGTATGGTTCAGACAGGAACCACTCTTGTGGACTTATATTGACGATGTTTATATATTATGTTGAATTATGTCGAGGTGCTTGGTTCAAAGAGGAACCATTTGCAGTGGCCTTGTATTGGTGATGTAAGGACTTCGGTCCAATGACGAGTTACTAGTTTAGAGAGGGGATCAATGACGAGTATGATACTATGGTACGATGATGAGTCTTCAGTTCAGAAAGGAACTTGAGACAAGTGTTGAAGTTGGAGGTTAAGACAACTATTGAATTTGTATTGTTGGTCGCATTTATACATCATGTATATCAGAGATAGGTTTATGGACATCAGTCCACTGACAACTTTCTAGTTCAGAAGAGAGGACCAATGATAAAGATGGAACTTTGGTCTAATGTTGAGTTTGGATTCATAAAGGGGACCTGTGATGAGTCCTGCTTTAGAGAGAGGACCAGTGACAGGATTAATCAGTAGCATAACTCTGATATCAAAATATTTAGCATCACATGCATTGAAGTAAATAAGATTAATACATTGCATACATAATAACATTTGTGATTTATTACTGTTGTGAATGAGCTATGTGATTAATGATTGATATTGTTGAGCTATTCTTGTTATTTTATGAACCATTAACATTTTGAATGTATGCTCACCCCCTATTTATTTATGTGTTATTATTTACCCTGGTGGTACAGATACTCAGGTAAAGGATTCTTAGTCACGGTTGAATTGGAGGATGGCGTAGTGGCTTTTTTCATAGTGTATCATTTTGAGTTTGTTTAGTTCCGAGTGTCACACTGATATTGTAACACTAGGATAAGTTACCTTTACTATTATATATATATATATATATATATATATATATATATATATATATATATATATATATATATATATATATATATATATATATATATATATATATATATATATATATATATATATATATATATATATATATATATATATATATATATATATATATATATATATAACATAGAGGTGGAAAACGTGGTTATAGAGGGTAGACACACTTAAAAAAACAACGAGAGAATAATATTTTTATCAAATCATGAGGGAATGGTTTGAATCAAAGAAAAAATGACTTAAATCAAATATTGAAAGGTAGAAAATTTTTGCTAAGATTTGATTCATGCACATCATATTACCCGATTCATAGAGTGATGTGATTCAAATTCAGAAAGGAAGATGAAAATTATTACTTTCAAGAGGAGTTACGATTCGAGTCACATTACACATGATTCGAATCAAGCTTCACAACAGCCTTAATTCAATTATTCTAACTTGTGGTTGAAGCTACATTCATTAAATTGATTTAAATCAAACTTCTAGGCTGAAAAATGAAACATTATCATGGATTCAACTACTAGTTTATTGAATGAATAAGATCTAAAAGATACAACAGTAATCATAGACGAAGAAAACAAATACAAGTGAATTTAAATGAATTACAAACATGCATTTAAAGACAAATAATACACATACACATAAATTTGCAAATTACAAACACACGATGAATCAAATAATGCATATACACATAAATTGACAAATCATCAAAACATAAACGATACTGATGACGACTGCAATTACATTTGGTATTTTGATAATAAGGGCTCTTTAGTTTGGTAGTAGCCTTTGACTTGGTTGGTGATTAGATTTGCGTTAGTTCTGGCCTAGAGGTTAGTGGCTCCTACCTCGTGAGTTGTTTCATTTATGCTATCAGGGCCTCATATTCGGCTTGGTTATTACTAGCTTAGAAACGGAAATACAACGACTATTCCAAAATTACCTCGCCTGGACCTTCCAAAATAATTATGGCTCCACTTCCTTTTAGGTTAGATGATATATCCACTAATAAGATCTAGATACATAAGGCTTCTTCTTCAGCTAACCTACTAAACTCGAATAGGAAGTTAACTAAATCATGGGATTTGATGCTTCTTTAGGATACAAATGCCAATTTGTATTCGAAGAGCTCTATCAACCATGCTACCATTTTTCCTACTTAGTCCAACTTCTTCAATATCTGCTTGATTAGAAAAATAGTCTTTATGATGATTATGTGGCCTTGTAAGTAAGTTCTCAATTTTCTAGATGTAACCACAACTACTAAATTCAAACACACTATCTTTTAATAATGTAACTCGGACCCCTTCAAAACCTTGCTGACAAAATATATTGGTCACTCCCCTTCTTCGCCCTCTTGGAACAGAACTAAAGTTATGACATTGGTGGTGATTGATAGATATAGGTACAAAGGAACTCCTTCCTTCGGGCGGATAATATCTATGGTTTTGCAAAGAAATTCTCCAACTATTGAAAAGCCTTCTCACATTCTTGCATCCATTGGAACTAGATGATTTTCTTAATGTTGTAAAGAAACAAATGGATTTATCACAAACATAAGACATAAACCTAGTAAAGGATGCAATTCTTCCACTCAACTATTTAACCCTCTTCACATATGCCTAGCTTTTTATGTCTATGATTTCATAACATTTATTTGGTTTAGCCTCACTACCTCACCTTGTCAGCATAAAACCTAGAAACTTTCTAGCCTGAACCCCAAACAGACACTTCTTCAGACTTAAATGCATGTTGAATCTTCTCACAAATGACAATTTTTCCTTTAAATCTTCATCATGTTGACCATCCTCTATAGTTTTGACCACCATGTCATTAATGTATATTTATAAATTTTGGCTTATATGATCGAAAAATACAATGTCCATCAACCTTTTGTATGTCGCTCTAGAATTTTTCAAACCAAATAACATGACATCATATTAGTAATTATTGTGATTGGTCATGAATTTTATTTTTAGTGCGTCACTAAGACTGATCCTTATTTGGTTGTGACATGATTAAGCATCCTTTGGGACATGCTTTACTGAGATAGGTGAAATCCACACATATACACTATTTTCTTAAGCTCTTATTTACCCTTAAGATGTTGGATAACCACATTAGGCAATTGATTTCCTGGATGAACCAGGTCTCTAGAAACTTTACTACTCTCTTTGGCACGACTTCTATTTTCTCTTCTTCGGCCTTGTGCTTCCTTTGAGTGATGATTTTTAATTTGAGATGTATGGTTAAGTGATAAAATATGATGTCTAGATTAGGGGTGACAAAATGGATGGATATGTATTGGATTGTTAATGGATGGATCAAAGCAATCCATTAATCCATTAACAATACACTAACCTCTCTTAATAAAAATCCAATCCAATCCATCCATTAACATATTTCTAATGGATAGATATCCATCCATCCAAAAAATTAATTTAAAAATTCTTAATTTAATAAGTGACAACATAATATCCAATGGATTTATAAAATGAGACGGATGGATTGAATCCATCCATATGAGTTAGTGGATGGATTGGATCAAATCCATTAAATTATTTTTTGTCTTATGGATGGATTGGATGAATATTATCTAAATGGATTTCATTGCCACCTCTAGTCTAGATCTCTCTCGGGCATGTCAACTTGAGCTCATGCAAATAGATTCATATTCTTCTATAATACCTATATAACATTGACTTTTTCTTCAGAGGGAAGGGTAGTTCCGACCTGTATAGTTTGGTTCTTCTTGGGGCCATTCTGAACACTCTTCAACTCATACATGAGAATAAACATGTCTTACAAAGAGTTGGCTCGTGGATCTAGGTCTATAGAGTTGACCTTTTGCGAATTATCTAGGTGACTTGACCCGACCTTGTTCTTCTTCTCCAACTTTAAAATGTCTCGGTAATACTTTCTCGCCAGTTCCAAGTTGCCCTTTATTACACATACTCACCTGTTGCTTAAGGGGTATTTCATAGTCAAGCACAAATTTGAAAGCACAACCTCGAAGGCGTTGGAAGATAGTCAGAATATGATGATGTTGAATGTAGACGATGCATTTACTGCCATATACCATACTTTCGTAGTCTTCATAATTCCTCTTTTTCCGAATGTGGTATTGATGGTGACATAACCCCGAACTTGAACCTTCTCTCCCAAAAAAAAATAGACCAACGAACCCTTGAAAGGTTGATAGAGCTCAAATCTATATTCAAACCTACGAAAGCATTCCAACATAGGACGTCTTCCGAGTTGTCGGGATAAATAAAAAATATATTCATCTTGAAATAATGTGTGTAAGTTCTATGGTTTTGGGTTGGCAGAAATTTTGTTAAAATAATTTTCAACAAGATGTTGAGACAAATGTCATGACAAGTTAGTTTGACAGCATGATCAATATGATATTGGGACATGTGGCCAGGACATGTTATACCAGAAGTTTATGGTTGAGATGATTCGGTATTTAAAGTGTGAGATTTAATAGTGTTTTGATTCATACAATGTCACAATCCAAGGAGGGATATTTTAGGAACTTCTGTCTTGAAATTTTTTCTTGTATTTCTTAAAAAGAATCTTGGATCCCTTTTAGGAAACTTCATGTTTAGTTCTTATTATTGTGCAGGAGATTGTGCAAGTGATTTAAAGCTGATGTCTTGTCATATGCGTTTCAAGATCCCAAGCCCATGATATTGTGATGTCTATTTAAAGAAGTTTTCTAAACCTAATGAAGTAGAGAAGTCATGTATTAAAAAAAAGGGTATTAGGGTTTAGTGTGTCTTTGTTCTTTGTGATACTCTCTTATGTCTTTTGACATCTGAGTTGGACTGTGTTGTTTGTGAATTTATGAGCCATTCATTTACTCCTTAGGTACTTGAATTGGACTGAGTTTTAAGTTGTAATCACTCCTAAGCTTTTAAATAAAAAATGGATTTTGTGTGTCTTTGGAAATGTGACTTCCAGTGATCTTTATTGTTGAGTTTGTCACTGTTGTGTGACTAGTGAGAAGTGAGAGGGGTCTTATACCTAGAAGTTCCTAGGTAGAAGTTATCACAGATAGTGATTAGGTAAGAAGCTTGTAAATCTGTGGGTGTTTGTTGTGGCTTTGAACTACTACTATTATAGTGGATTTCTTTCCTGGCTTGGATTCTCCCAGATGTAGGTGATGTTGCACTGAATTGGGTTGACAATTGGTTGTGTTATTGTTTACATTTAAGCTCTTATTTTTTATGCATAAGTGTTGGTTGTTGTCTAGATCCCAGTGTCCTGACATCTATCTTGGCATCTGGTATCTGTGTGCTAGAATTTTAGTTGGCATCAGAGAAGGTCGCCCTGTTCTATTTTGGGTGAGCTTCAGGGAGATATCCTTTCTGAAATAATGGACAAGGAAGTAGGAGGGAATGTAAACAAACCTCCCTGTAAGTTATATGTATGCTTAAGAGGAGGGGTGAATTAGGTTCTTAGACACTTTTTCCAGTTTTTGATGATTCTTGGATTTTACTTGATTAAGGCTTCTAGATGATGAAAGGCGGTAAATGCTGAAAGTAAAGAACACAGCGATGTATAGTGGTCCCCCTCATAGTCCGAGAGTACTCCACTCCCCTTTCAACATGAAAGAGTATTTCACTATCAATGTTAGATTTCCTATACAAGACAATTCTAACAACCAAGAGCACCCTTCTTGGATTTAAACAATTTTAAACTCCTACCGAGAATGAATATCTCACACAAGGACCTCTTGTATCCACAATCCGGATAACAAGGAAAAACCCTACACACTTATCTTTAACAATCCTAAAAATAAGTTGTAGTGAATCTGAATTTTTGTATAGTAACAATATGAATGTTTATCAATATGAAATATTGATCTTCTTCTCGAAACAAATATTACTCGGATATATTATACAAGTGTTCTTTTGTGAAAGCAAGCTGTGAAGGTGTGAAAGTTATTTCAATGGCTTCTTTCAAAATTCTGGTTTGAACACTTTTATGAAAATTCAAAAGGTTGAAGACAAAGAGTAATTTTTGAATTTTTGTTTCTGAAGGTGAATTTGATTTTGAAAAATGAAATCAATTTATAGAAGTGAAAAACGTTTCCAAAAAGGTATGATTATGGGACAGAAAAATAGCCAGTAAGAATAATAGAGAAGAATGCAATCCTCCATGAAAAGTTACTATTTTTGGCTGTTGTTAGAGTGTTAATCGGTTAACCAAATAGGTTAATCGGTTAACACCTTTCCAACGTTTAAAAATATTTGAATTTTTCATGTGTTAATCGGTTAACCCATATGGTTAATCGGTTAACACTGTTAAAATGTCCCAAAATCATAATTTTGAAATGTGTTAATCAATTAACCCCACAGGTTAATCGGTTAACACTGAAGGTTTTGCAAAAATAATTAATTTAAAATATAGAAAGTATTTTAAAAACATTTTAAAAGGTTTAGTGATAGTGGTGTAGTGAAGTGTGATTGAAAGAACACTTGTATAAAATATTTCTAAGTAAAATATGTTTATACCGTTTCTTGTATCATCAACACCACTTGAAGCTTAAGAACGAAGCTTGATCCATAGCACCATATACGACTTTAACTTGATCTTTGATAATGGATTCTTGTTGATTGCTTGCGCGTCTTTCTTTTTGCGAATGTGTACCAATCTTGTATGAGTTTTCTTCATCAAAACACACAGGCCTTGAAGCTTGATTCTACAATCTCCCCTTTTTTGATGATGACAACCGCTTCTTTGAAATCTTGCTTTGATACGTGATTCACAACATTTCTCCCCCTAAGTTGGATCTTCCCCTAAATACAAGAGAGAAAGAAACTTCTTCTGCATATGGAAATGTTAGAAACACAATCCCTTCTCCCCCTTTGTCATCAGCAAAAAGGAAGAGGGCAATGAAAGATAGCAACACACAAGTATGCAACAACCATCACACATGATTCACACATAAACCATAACTTGATTTGAGATTAAAATAAAACGAATGAAACAGTGTATGAGTACAAGAACGAAAACAAAAGTGAGACTTTAAACTTAAACTAAAAATGAAATTTAAACTTAAACTAGAAACTAGAAAGCAATAAACAACAATAGCAAGTGTTTTTAATTTTCATCAGCCGACATTTCCTCATCTTCAGCTTCTTCTTCTTCTTCACTACCAACCTCTTCTTCATCCTCTTCTTCATTGTTTCCGGTGTTGGAATTCTGAGAATTGAGCACAAGGTTGCGAAGTGAGGTAATTGTCCTAGAGGTTTCTCTATGAAGGTTCATGGTTTCTCGGTGTTGGTTCATCATGGTTATGTAGAGAAACTCATTTGTTATACTTCCTTCAGAAATGGGATAGGATTGGTTTGAAGCGGAGGATCCGTCGTCAGCATATTGGTAGGTTCCGTCGGAAGCTTTGATAATTCCGATATTCTTCACAATCGTAATCTCATTGATTTCACTTGCTGTTGGTTTCATTTTGGTTGCCGGTTCGCGGTTCAACTCCAATTCTATTAACTCAAGAATCCTTGAAATCAGCCGTGCATAAGGAAGCCTAGTTGACAAAGAGAGTTGTTGCTGCAGATGATACATCATAGTGAGAATCCAATTAACCTTAATCTTGTTCTTGATAGCATACAAGAGCTGCATCTCTAAGTCATTGATTTGAGAGTGGTTGGAGTCCTTCGGAATTAACACGTAACAGATAATATAATGTAGCCTTCTATCATTAATCGTCAGATTCTTTACATAGCACATCATGTGAGCAGCCCTTTGACTCACAATAATAGCCTCTTTTGGAAACCTGCAGATATGATAATAGTATTCCATCTTATCGTACTTAGCCCATGGACCTTCCACATGGTTGACTCCTTTCTTGAGAAAAAATCCTTTGGATGGTATCTCTAATCTCGCAGCAATGTCGGACAGAGTTTCCTTCAATACACAGTTCCGAACAGAAGTTTCCAATATATGTTTATCATCAGCATTCAAATAAATAGACAGCTTATTCATAAAGGATTTGACCAAATCGGGGTAACACTTTCCGTTGTCAGACACAAACTTATCAATCTTTTGAAATTTCAATAGAGCTGGGAAATCAAAAGTAAAAGCCGGAAATGCGTTGAAATTAATGTACTTTACCGGGAAGAGATGACGAACTCGGACCTTGAAATCCATTACGCGCTTCTTCGTAGATTCCATGGGAGTACTGTCTTCATCAGAGGTAGAGATATTTTACGGTAGTTTTCCCTTGCCTTTGTTGTTGGGAGCCATTTGAGGAGTTGGAGCTTCTGATGGTTTGAGGTGCTTCTGAAAGTTTTGGGGTTTTAGGGTTTTGTGAGGAAGAAGGTAAAGTGATACCAATTTATAATGAGAGGGTTTAAGTGAGTTTTTAAGTTAGGGTTGGAAGTTGGAAGAGTAAATCACTTGTAGTCAAACAAGAAGAAGAGATTTCCAAGGGTTGTGGTTGATGATATTTAAAAGTCACTTGTACCACACAAAAATAATCACTTAATCACATTTATCCAAAATTTGACTAATTTTTCGTTTCTGATTTTTTGAAAAATTAACAGTGTTAATCTGTTAACCATATAGGTTAATCGGTTAACACATTAAAAAATTTAATTTTTAGAATAAAAAGTAACAGTGTTAATCGGTTAACCCTGGGGGTTAATCGGTTACCACATTAAAAAATTAACTCAGAATTGAAAAATTAACAGTGTTAATCGGTTAACCCTATAGGTTAATCGGTTAACACACGCGGAATTTTGGAAAAATGTTTAAAAAAGGAGTGCAAACAAGTTTGAAAACATACAATATGCACACATTAACTTAAGAAGAGGTTATATGTCACCTTCATCGAGAATTCTGAGTTCTCATTGAATCTTGAAGAAAGGTTCTTTTGCCAGTGGCTTTGTGAAAATATCGGCGAGTTGGTTATGCGTATCCACAAAGGTAACTTCGACGTCTCCATTAAGCACATGATCGCATAAGAAGTGGTGTCAAATATCTATATGTTTGGTTCTTGAATGCATGACAGGATTTTTTGTTATGCTGATTGCACTAGTGTTATCGCACTGAAGTGGAATGCATCCAAGATTCAATCCGTAATCATCAAGTTGTTGCTTAAGCCAAAGAATTTGTGCACAGCAACTTCCCGCCGCTATGTACTCTGCCTCAGTCGTACTTAGAGCAACACATGCTTGTTTCTTGCAAGCCCATGAAACCAATGCATTTCCTAGGATGTGACACGTTCCACTTGTGCTTTTCTGATCTGTTTTACAACCTGCATAGTCCGCGTTAGAATAACCAACTAAATTGCATATACTACCTTTTGGATACCATAGGCCGACGTTTGATGTTCCCTTGAGATACTTCATAATTCTCTTCACTGCGGTGAGGTGTGACTCTTTTGGATTTGCTTGAAATCGGGCACACAAACAAACACTGAACATAATTTCCGGACGGCTTGCCGTCAAGTACAGTAAGGAACCAATCATTCCTCGATACTTTGTTATGTCGAAAGAGACACCAGATTCATCTTGATCTACATAGGTTCCAAATCCCATAGGTGTAGCCATTGCCTTACAAGTATCCATATCAAACCTTTTCAACAACTCTTTACAATACTTGCTTTGGTTGATGAAGATACCATCTTTCAATTGCTTGATTTGAAGTCCAAGAAAGTAGTTCATCTTTCCCATCATGGACATCTCAAATTCTCCTTGCATCATGGATGAAAATTCCTCACATAGGTCTTTGTTAGTTGAACCAAAAATGATACCGTCAACATAGACTTGAACTAATAAAGTATTACCTTTATCTTTCTTAATAAACAAAGTCTTGTCAACCTTGCCTTTAACAAATCCCTTTTTGCAAAGGAAATTGCTAAGCCGATCATACCATGCCCTTGGTGCTTGCTTTAAGCCGTAAAGAGATTTCTTCAACTTGAAGACATGTGAAGGATTCTTGAAGTCTTCAAAGCCCGGGGGTTGTTTGACATAGACTTCTTCATTGATGTAGCCATTCAAGAATGCGCTTTTGACGTCCATTTGAAAAAGCTAAAAATTTAATGAGCAAGCATAAGCAAGCAATAGACGAATCACTTCTAACCTTGCAACCGGAGCGAATGTTTCCTCGAAATAAATCCCTTCCTCTTGATTGTAGCCTTGGGCCACCAATCTTGCTTTGTTCCGAATGACAATTTCATTTTCATCCAGTTTGTTCTTGAATACCCATCTTGTACCAATGATGTTCTTATCACTAGGTCTAGGAACAAGTTCCCAAACTTGATTCCTTTCAAATTGGTTTAACTCTTCTTGCATGGCGATAATCCATTGATCATCATTTAGGGCTTCACCAACTTTGGAGGGTTCGATTTGAGAAACAAACGCCATGTTTAAGCAAGCATCTTGGAGATTGAGTCTTGTTGTAACGCCTTGACTAATGTCACCAATAACTTTATCAATTAGATGATCTCTATGAGTTCTCCATTCTTTTGGTAGATCGTTGACATTGGAATCTTGTTGAATTGGTATATCTTGTTCTTTCATGATATCTTTAGAAGTATCTTCATCGGGAATTCCTACAGAATTATCATCATTATCACAAAACACAATATCCTCCTTGGAGGGGTTAGATTAATCAAATTTGACTTGCATAGATTCTTCAATAGTTAATGTTCTTTTATTATAAACTCTAAATGCTTTACTAGAAAGGAAATAACTGAGAAATATACCTTCATCCGATTTTTCATCGAACTTACCAAGATTGTCTTTGTCATTGTTGAGGACAAAGCACTTGCATCCAAAGATATGAAAGAAAGCAATGTTTGGTTTCCTTCCTTTGAAGAGTTCATAGGGGGTCTTCTTAAGAATTGGTCTAATGTTAACACAGTTACTTACAAAACATGTCGTGCTTACCGCATTCGCCCAAAAATATTTAGGTAGACTTGAGTCGCTAAGCATTGTTCTTGCAAGTTCCACCAATGAACGATTCTTCCTCTCTACGACACCATTTTGTTGGGGAGTTCTTGGTTCCGAGAAGTTGTGCGAGATTCCATGTTCTTCACAAAATTATTCGAATAAAGTATTTTGGAATTCTCCACCGTGATCGCTTCTAATGGAGGCTATTGTAAGAGACTTCTCATTTTCGATTTGTTTGGCAAACTTTTTAAATGCTTTAAAAGCGTCACTTTTCTGCACTAAAAAGTAAGTCCAACAAAATCTAGAATAATCATCTAAAATAACTAAAGCGTAGAAATTACCTCCGAAGCTTTTTGTTCTATATGGACCAAAAAGATCCATATGCAACAATTGTACTGGCCTTGTTGTGGACACCATATTTTTGGATATGAAAGTTGATTTAGTTTGTTTCCCTTTTTGACAAGCGCCACACAATCTATCTTTGACAAATTTGATTTTCGGTAATCCAATCACCAAATCATGTTTAATTAATTTGTTCAAGTCCTCCATGTGAATGTGAGCGATCCTTTTATGCCATAGCCATGACTCGTTGTTGTTCACCATAAGACATTTAACCTTCAAAGATACATTGTCAAGGGAAATCATAAAAATATTATTGATTCTATTACCTTTTAACATAACCACATGAGTGACTTCGTCTTCTATTAAGCATTCATCTTTGTTGAACTTGATTTTGAATCCTTTGTCACAAAGTTGGCTAATACTAAGAAGATTGTGCTTGAGTCCTTCGACATAAAGTATATTTTCTATTGTTGTAAGAGGTAGTGAACCAATAGTGCCTATGCCAAGAATCTTGCCTTTATTATTATCACCATAAGTAACATAACCCTTGGCTTTAAGTGTTAGTTGTGAAAATTTGTTTATATCTCCCGTCATATGACTTGAACACCCACTATCAAGATACCAATGATTTCCGGAGGTCTTCAAGCATACCTACAAAACAGGATTAAGTTTTGTTAGGTACCCAAATTGCTTTGGGTCCTTGATAGTTAGTTCCCTTTTTCACCCACACATAATACCCTTCTGGAACACTAA
This sequence comes from Lathyrus sativus, assembly GCA_963859935.3. NCBI lineage: Eukaryota > Viridiplantae > Streptophyta > Magnoliopsida > Fabales > Fabaceae > Lathyrus > Lathyrus sativus. Next base: position 591,554,977 of record OZ012741.1, on the reverse strand, counting down.
AGTTACGAACATAACAAGCATTAGGTGTGTGACCTTTAATTCCACAATAAAAACAAGTTGGTTCAAAATTGCTTTTATATCTAGGAACATAATATTTCTTCTTAGCAAACACTTTCTTTTTAGGATGTTGATGCACAATTTTAGGATTGTTTACTTTTTCTTTAGGAATTTGGTTTTTAGGCCTAACAAAGATTGTTTCGTTTGAACTTGGTTTAGAGAACTTGGAATATCCGAGTCCACTTTTATCATTAGAAAATCTTTGGTGCCTAAGAACTTCTTCCAAACCAATTTGACCTTTCTCATATCTTTCAATAACTCTTTTAAGTTGAACAATTTGAAATGAGAGAGATTCACAATTCTTACATACAAAATTCTGTTTTTCATTAATTAATTTTTGTTTCTCATCTTCAACATATTTTACTAATTCAATGTTCTTTTCTTCTAAAGATGTCATTAGTTTCTTTTGAGATGAGATAGTCTTATACATATTTTTGCATTCAAGTAACAATTCATCAATAGCGTCTTGTGCATCATTATCATAAACAGAAAAGTTGCTACTAACCTCATCTTTTTCATCATTGGAGTGGTGTGAAGCCATTAAAGCCATATTTGCACATTCATCGCTTTCTGATTCCGATGAGGAACTTATCTCATTATCTTCCCAAGCAATATATGCCTTCTTGTTATTGAAGTCCTTCTTGCCTTTAGATCCTCCTTTCTTTGGAAGCTTTGGACAATCTGGTTTTATGCGGCCTTGCTTTCTACATTCATAGCATGTAACATCTTGCATTGATGTGGATGCCTCCTTATTTCTGAAATGTCTATTCTTTTTATCATTAAGGGATTTATCATTTTTATTGAAAAACTTACCAAGACTTTTTACAAGGAGCATGAACTGTTCATCTTCCTCCAATGCGTCATCATTTTTCTTTTCTTTTGACTCCACTTTCAAGGTAAATCCTTTGGATTTCTTTTCTAGATTTTCATGTTTCTCAAGCCTTCCAAGTTCTAACTCATGTTCTTGAAGTTTTCCAAAAAGTGATGCGGACGTCATTGTTGAAAGACTTTTCTTCTCCTAAATTGCCATCGCTTTTGGTTGCTACTCCCTGGTTAAGGATCTAAGAATTTTAAGGTTCAAATCATCGTTAGTAAAGGTCTTACCGAGAGCGATTAAGTGATTTGTTAAGTGAACGAATCTTTTCTGTAATGCCACAATGGAATCTCCGGGCAGCATTCTAAACATTTCATATTCTTGACTCAGTGTGTTCAATATGGATCTCTTTACTTCGGCAGTGCCTTCATGTGTTTCCACTAAGGTGTCCCATATTTATTTTGCCGACTTGCATTAAGAGATACGGAAGAACTCATCCATACTCAAGGCACTTTGTAATATGTTGATAGCCTTTTTCTCATTAAGAATCCTTTTTTTGTCATCTTCATCGTATGATGATTTAACCTTTGGAGTTCCTACACCATTGACAACACTTGTCGGTTCATGACGACCATTTTCTACAGTTTCCCATATTCCTTCTCCTTGGGCTTCTAGATGTGCCTTCATGCGAATTTTCCAAAAATCAAAATATTTTCCAGAGAACAGTGGGGGTTTGTTACTACTTCCACCGTCTTTGAAAACTGGGTTGGTGCTAGCGGAAGCCATTCTGGATCGATAGGAACAGGTTATCTTAACCTGCTCTGATGCCAATTATAAGTTATATGTATGCCTAAGAGGGGGGTGAATTAGGTTCTTAGACACTTTTTCCGGTTTTTGATGATTCTTGGATTTTACTTGATTAAGGCTTCTAGGTGATGAAAGGCGGTAAATGCTGAAAGTAAAGAACACAACGATGTATAGTGGTTCCCCTCACAATCCGAGAGTTCTCCACTCCCCTTTCAACATGAAAGAGTATTTCACTATCAATGTTAGATTTCCTATACAAGACAATTCTAACAACCAAGAACACCCTTCTTGGATTTACACAATTTTAAAGTCCTACCGAGAATGAATATCTCACACAAGGACCTCTTGTATCCACAATCCGGATAACAAGGAAAAACCCTACACACTTATCTTTAACAATCCTAAAAATAAGTTGTAGTGAATCTGAATTTTTGTATAGTAACAATATGAATGTTTATCAACATGAAATATTGATCTTCTTCTCGAAACAAATATTACTCGGATATATTATACAAGTGTTCTTTTGTGAAAGCAAGCTGTGAAGGTGTGAAAGTTATTTCAATGGCTTCTTTCAAAATTCTGGTTTGAACACTTTTATGAAAATTCAAAAGGTTGAAGACAAAGAGTAATTTTTGAATTTTTGTTACTGAAGGTGAATTTGATTTTGAGAAATGAAATCAATTTATAGAAGTGAAAAACCTTTCCAAAAAGGTATGATTATGGGACAGAAAAATAGCCAGTAAGAATAATAGAGAACATCGCAATCCTCCATGAAAAGTTACTATTTTTGGCTGTTGTTACAGTGTTAATCGGTTAACCAAATAGGTTAATCGGTTAACAACTTTCCAACGTTTAAAAAGTTATTTGAATTTTTCATGTGTTAATCGGTTAACCCATATGGTTAATCGGTTAACACTGTTAAAATGTCCCAAAATCATAATTTTGAAATGTGTTAATCGGTTAACCCCACAGGTTAATCGGTTAACCCTAAAGGTTTTTGCAAAAATACTTAATTTAAAATATAGAAAGTATTTTAAAAACATTTTAAAAGGTTTAGTGATAGTGGTGTAGTGAAGTGTGATTGAAAGAACACTTGTATAAAATATTCTAAGTAAAATATGTTTATACCGTTTCTTGTATCATCAACACCACTTGATGCTTGAGGACGAAGCTTGATCCATATCACCATATGTGACTTTAACTTGATCTTTGATAATGGATTCTTGTTGATTGCTTGCACCTCTTTCTTTTTACGAATGTGTACCAATCTTGTATGAGTTATCTTCATCAAAACACACAGGCCTTGAAGCTTGATTCTACACTCCCATCTTGGATGGAACTAACTATGATTATTGGAAGGCACACATGATGGCCTTCTCAAAATACATGGATAACAAAGCTTGGAAATCTATCATCAAGGGTTGGAGACATCCTGTTGTTGAAGATGAAGATGGGAAGGAAAATCTGAAACCTGAAGAGGACTGGACTAAGGAAGAAGATGAGACTGCTCTTGGAAACTCCAAAGCCTTGAATGCCCTATTCAATGGAGTTGACAAAAATATGTTTATGTTAATAAGCACATGCAATGTATCTAAGAATGCTCTAGAAATTCTAAAGAAAACTCATGAAGACACATCTAGGGTGAAGATGTCTAGACTTCAGTTACTCAGTACCAAATTTGAAAATCTAAAGATGATGGAGGATGAGAGTATCCATGCCTTTCATATGAATATTCTTGAAATAGCTAATGCCTTTAGTGCCATAGGATAGAAAATATCAGAATAAAAGCTGGTTAGGAAGATCTTCAGGTCTCTTTCCAAGAGGTTCAATATGAAGGTGACAACCAAAGAAGCCCAAAACACCAGCAACATGAAAGCTTATGAACTTGTGGGGTCACTACAAACTTTTGAATTAACCATTAATGACAAAACTGAAAAGAAGAATAAAATTATAGCTTTTGTCTCCAACACTAAAGATGGAGTGGGAGAATGTGATCTGGAGACTGATAAAGGTATGTAAAATGCCATTGTTCTACTTAGAAGACAATTCAATTAAGTGTTAAAATAATGGAGAGGAAGTCAAGACCTAATGTCTAGAACATCAGTCTTGAAACTGGAAGAAACTATGACTCTCAAAGAAAAACAAGAATGAAAGAAAAGTCCAATCAGAATAGAGGGGTTCAATGTCATAACTCTGATGGATTTGGACACATTAGAGCAGAATGTCCTACCTATCTCAAGAAACAACATAAAGGGCTGACTATTTCTTGGTCTGATGATGAAAATGAAACTGAGGATGAATCTGTCAAACATATTACTGCTCTAACTGGTAGATGGGCATATGATGTAAATTCCTATGATAAAGAAAACTCTTACACTAAACTGGTTGCTTCATACACAGATATGTGTATCAGAAGTGACAAGCAACATGAAATTATCTCTCAGCTTCAGAATGAGAAGGAAGAATATTTTTCCAACATCCATAGTCAGCAGCTGAGGTAACCATGTTGACTTCCAAACTAGAAAATATAGCCAAATCTGTGTGAATGTTGAATAATGGTTCTAACATGTTAGACGAAATTCTACAAGTTAGAAAAAGGGATGGTGACTTAAAAGGAATAGGGTTTGATAATCAAACTCTAAAAGGAGATCCTAAGGTTCCAAAATTTATCTCTTATAGAAATAAGTAAGAGCCAATGATATCAAAATAAATGTTTCAACATCGTGCCAGACATCATAATTCTTAAGCAAGAATCAAGGCCTTGCATTGGAGATGTCATTGCTGTGGTAGATTTGGGCATATCAAGCCCTTCTGTTTCATGCTATATGGATATCCAAGATCTTCTACTTTGACCAAGGTAAATCATGAAGTGATTAATATTACAAAGAAATGGTTTCCCAAAGAAGCTATCATTTCACTTATTGCTCATACTTCTCTTAAAACATTAGCTAGAAAAGATTGGTATTTTGATAGTGGGTGTTCTAGGCACATGACTGGTTTAGAGAACTTCCTGGTCAACATTAGGTCACACTCTACTAGTTATGTTACCTTTAGGGATGGTTCCAATGGAGACATTTAAGGGGTTGGAATACTAGATTGTTCAGGATTCCCTAGTCTTGAGAACGTGCTACTTGTAAAAGGATTGACTGCCAACTTGATAAGCATAAGTCAGTTGCGTGATCAAAGGTTGAAAGTCAATTTCACTAAGTCTGAATGTGTGATTACTAATGAAAAGGATGAAGTTTTGATGAGGGGAGTCAGATCTAGGGATAATTGTTACTTATGGACACCTAAATCAACAAAATACTCACTTACATGTTTGGTGTCTAAAGAAGATGAAGTTCAACTGTGGCATCAAAAGCTTGGTCATTTACATCTGATAGGTATGAAGAAGATTGTGTCTACATAAGCTATCAGAGGAATTCCCAAGCTCAGGATAGAGGAAGGAAGAATTTATGGTGAGTTTCAAATTGGAAAGGAAACCAAGGTGTCTCATCCAAAAGTTAAACATCTGACTACTTCAAAAGTGTTGAAACGTCTTCACACGGATTTGATGGGTCCTATGCATGTTGAAAGCCTTGAGGGTAAGAGGTATATCTATGTAGTGGTTGATGATTTCTCAAGATTCAACTGGGTGCAATTTATTAAGGAAAAATCTGACCTATTTGATGTTTTTGAGGAATTATGTCAAAGGCTTCAAAGGAATAAGGAAAGCAAAATTGTTATGATTATGAGTGATCATGGAAAAGAGTTTGAGAATAACAAGTTTTCTGATTTCTGTTCCTCAAAAGGTATTAGCCATTAATTTTATTCTTCCATCACTCCTCACTAAAATGGAGTGGTTGAACGAAAAAATAGAACTTTTCAAGATTCTTCTAGAGTCATGCTTCATACTAAACATATGCCTTATCATTTTTGGGCTGAAGCAATGAATACTGCATGCTATATTCATAATAGGGTTACCTTGAGAACTGGTACCTCAACTACTCTTTATGAATTGTGGAAGGGAAGAAACCTACTGTGAAGTACTTCTATATTTTTGGGAGCAAGTGTTATATTCTGACTGATCGTGAACAAAGGAGGAAGATGGATCCCAAAAGTGATGAAGGGATATTCTTATGCTACTCCAAAAACAGCAGAACATATAAAGTGTTAAACACTAGAACCAAGGTAATGATGGAGTCCATTAACATTGTGATAGATGACTCAACTGTACAGAAGAAGACAAATGTCAAAGATGATGTTAAAACATCACCACAGGTGACTCCCACTGCAGATAATGATGTTGATAATAACAACAACAATGAACCTACTGCTGTGAAGGGTGATGGTAATCAAGAAAATAAAGGGATTCCTATCATAATTTAGAAGGAGCATCCCAAGGATCTCATAATAGGAAATCCTAATGAAGGGATTATTACTAGATCAAGGGAGGTGGTATCCAATGCTTGTTTTGTCTCTAAGATTGAACCAAAAAATGTGAAAGAAGCTATAATTGATTAATTTTAGATTAATGCCATGTAGGAAGAATTGGAGCAATTTAAGAGGAATGAAGTTTGAGGTTTGGTTCCTAGACCTGAGGGAACAAATATCATTGGCACAAAGTGGGTTTAGGAGAATAAATATGATGGAAATCGAGTGGTTACTAGAAACAAGGCCATACTTGTGGCTCAAGGGTACACTCAAGTTGAAGGTATTGATTTTGATGGCACCTTTTCTCCAATTGCTCGTCTTGAACCCATAAGACTATTACTAGGAGTCACATGTTTGCTGAGATTCAAGTTGTTTTAGATGTATGTGAAAAGTGCTTTCTTGAATGGGTTCTTACAAGAAGAGGTGTGTGTTGAATAACCAAAAGGGTTTGTTGATACCACTTTTCCAAATCATGTGTACAAACTAAATAATGTTCTTTATGGTCTAAATTATGCCCCTAGGGCTTGGTATGAAAGGCTGACAGAATTCCTGGTCAACATTGGTTACAGAAAATGAGGAATAGAAAAGACCTTGTTCATTAAAGAAATGGATGGCAAGCTCATGATTGCTCAGATATATATGGATGATACTGTCTTTGGTGAGTTTCTCAGACCAGATGGTTCAACATTTTGTCAAACTGATGCAATTTAAATCGAGATGAGTCAAGTAAGAGAATTAACTTATTTTCTTAGACTTCTAGTAAGACGGATGGAAGATTCTATCTTCATATCTCAAAGTAAGCATGCCAAGAACATAGTGAAGAAGTTTGTTATGGATAAGGCCAGCCACAAGAGGACTCCTACACCTACTCATTTGAAGCTATCCAAAGATGAAAATAGAGTGAGTGTGGATCAAAGTCTTTACAAAAGCATGATAGGCAGTCTATTGTATCTAACAGCAAGCAGACCTGATATCACATTTGTTATTGGAGTTTGCGCTAGGTATCAACAGAATTAGTCATACCAATCAGGTAAAAAGGATTATGAAGTATGCCAATGGTACAAGTGACTATGGTATGCTGTATTCACATGGCTCTAATGCCATGCTTATTGGATATTGTGATTCTGATTGGGTAGGGAGTCCTGATGATAGAAAAAACACTTCTGGTGGATTTTTTTTTCTTGGGAAACAACCTTATCTCTTGGTTCAATAAGAAGCAAAACTCTGTGTCCCTATCCACTAATGAGGCTAAGTATATTACAACACGAAGCAATTGTTCTCAACTACTTTGGATGAAGCCGATCCTGAAGGAGTACAATATCAAGCAGGATGTCTTGACATTATACTATGACAACTTGAGTGATATCAACATATCCAAGAATCTTGTTTAGCATAGCAGGACAAAACATATTGACATTCGTCATCATTTTATCAGGGATCTAGTTGAAGACAAAGTGGCCATTATGGAACATGTAGCCACTGAGAAGCAACTGGTTGATATCTTTACTAAGGCTTTGGATGCAAATTAGTTTGAGAAGCTAAGGGTGTATTTGGAATTTGAATTTCTTAAGAATTATAGCAATTAGTCTTGATTATGAAGGATAGGCAAAAGAGAAAGTTTTTGTCAAATTTATTCCTAAAAAGGGGGAAGTAGTGGTGACGGTAGTGATGACAGGGTTAACAGTGCTGTAAAAGGGAGAATGTCTCAGGTATCTCAGGGTGTGGAGCATATAAATGATGATGATCCCTACATTTCTATGTTTTCTTTTGTGTTTTTGCGAGGCCTTTGCTGGTGGTGCTGAGATGTCATTCTATATATTCTGACATCTTTTCATCATGTGTCTGTGAGAATTTATGTTGGAGAGGGAGCTTTGTGACAGGTGGAGCTCTGTTGTTGATTCTGTGATGTCAGACAAGATATTTTAACATTGTAGATGTTTTGACTTTATATTTAGTTTTGTTTGTTGAATTTATGACTATGTGTCGCGGTGAAATTTTGATACCAAACTATTGATTAGTTTGAATCGTTAATTCAATTTGCAACCGATCTTTGATTTGTCCAAAGGAAGGGATAAATATCGAAATTCCCACAATGCAATTCAAATGCAAGGTTTAGATTGTTTAGGTTCGGGGGTTGGTTAAACTTAGGGAAGGTACTAGCATCCTAAGTTTCTGTAGTACTCTACAGGAACCTCTTGTTTTATGTTGTTTACTGCTATGTGTTTATCTGCTTAAAGGATTAGAGACCCTAATGGTTTATTTCTAAGTATACTCGATAAGATGTCGCCTCTTATGCCTACATATCCTTACGGGAGTGGAATCAGAGTATTTTGTAGTTCACCCTAAAGGGTTAGAGGAGCTCTTTGACTGTGGTCAAAGTTCCTACGGGTTTAGGGTAATTGTTTTGATTGGGTTTAGGAGTAGAGATGAGTCTTCATGTTAAAGGAGAGATAACCACCACAGATGTAAAGGGGGTTTGTAGGAAATGGTCTTTGCATCGTCTTAAGAAAAGGTCTTACATACTCAGATGGTCGCCAAGTATGCCTTTATCGCTCTTAAGGCAAAGTTCCTACATGTTTGATTGTATTGTTGTGGAGGTGGAGATTATATCTCACTTAAGATGATTAACATATATTCTCTAATGTGTTTGAAAAAGTTTGTATTGTGTTTGTTTCTATGTTGTAAAGATAAAGGCAAGGTCCTTCCTATGGGGTAGGTCCTAATACTTAAATGATCAACTTGAGGAATCAAGGATCGAAGGGAGTATGATGCAAATGATGTGCACTACACACAAGTGTTGACTCATGTGTAGGTTTTTCCTTTGGACGGAATGCAAATTCGAGAATGTAAATTGACGGTAATGTAAATGCAGAAATATTAAATTACTGTAAGATAAATTGCAAAGAAAGTAAACCATACACATACGCATGAAAGCGCTGAGGTGTAGGTGCAAGTGTCGTGAAGTGGGTGTGCACGATTGATTGAATTTTACGATGTTGATTGATTTAAATTGATTGAGATTGATTATGAAATTGATTTTAGTTAAATGATCGCTTAGTGAGGTCAATCGATTTATATGTGAAATTTGATTTTTAGATGAGATGTTGATTTATTTTAAGGGGTGATTGAATTGATTTATTAAGTTATAAGAAAGTGTGGATTTAAGCGAGAAGTCGGTATAAATTAAATTCTAATGATTTATTTTATTATCTGAAAGAGTAATTTATTTTATTATAGTGAGTAAATACTTATTTAACTAAAGGGTATTTAAGTTGATTTAAAAAGGTTAATTTAAATTTAATTAGCAAAAAGGGTTTTAAAATGAATTAATTTTATTAAAAAGAGTTTTTTTTAAGGATTAGGATAAAAGGATTGATTAATTGGAATTATAAAAATATAAGTGAATATTAATTTATTAATAAAGTTGATAAGAGTTGATTATAAGGGTCGGTTAGACTAATGACATATAAAAAGGGGTTAATTAATTAATTAGATTTAAAGATTATTGGATTAATTAGGTTGATTAATTTAAAAGATTATTATTATATTAATTAAAGATGAATTATTAGTTTAAAAAAAGATTAATTTGAGACTACCTAGATTAATTAAAAGATTTAAATGAGTTTTTTTAAAAAAAAAAAATTAAGTAAAGGTTAAAAGGTGATTAACGGGTGGTGTGGTGTGATTAGTGTGTGTTAGTGTTAGTGTAGTTAATTATATTATAACAAATAAGCAAACAAACAAAAAAAAAACGAACAGGAAAAGAACCCTAATCCCCCCCGGTTTCCCCTTTTCACGATTCAACGACTCCGGTAGCATCTCTCTCGTCTCTCTCCTCCTTCACAATCGCGGTCCCGTTTTTGTTCATCATTAGTTTGGACCTGAAACCACAAACAGAACATCAATCGTGCAATAGCATGGATAAAGAATGAGGGATTACTGAAGGTTTGAATAATAGCGGCGGCGGGTGAGATAGCGGATTGAGTTCTCGGCGATTTGCGGTGGGTGATGGTTTTGTCGGCTGAGAAGATAAGTTCTCTTCTCTTCTTAGGTTTTCGAAATTGATTTTTGTGATGATTCTTGATGGCTTCTCCCCCCCCTTTTCATATCAAATCCCTCCATCTTATATAGGCTTTACTGAGATTTGCGTTTTAAAATCTGATTAAAGGTCTTGAATGCTTGATTGATTGTAGATTGGGATTTTCCAATTCCGTTCTAATAAGATTTGAAACGATTTCCTTTTTCGTCTCAAACCCCTTAATTGTCTATTTGAACGAAAATCACATCTTTGATTTGGATATTCTTTGAATCTTTGTGGAATATTCTTCAATGAGTTATTAACTCTGAATTCGTGACTTTGGCAGGTGTGGATAGCAACGAATTTGGGCCACAGAAAGCTAACAGCCCAGAGCGAATTCCAAGTAGCTGGTGCAAAGAAGTCTTTTTGCGACTGATGCATTCGGTGTTTGCAGCTAGCAATATTGTGTTGTTGATTTTGAGGCTTGATGCAGCTTTGCTCAGGTAGAGAACGTATACTTCAAGTATTCCGTCTGATTTTGCTGGAGTTAACATGTAATTTACTTGTTCGTCTCCTAATTCATTCAATTGATGAAGTATGTAATTGCAGGGCGTATACAAAAACTGGTGGCATGACAAACCAATATGGTCCGTCCCTTACCGCAGGTTTTCTTGGTTCAAAATAGTGTTCAATGCTTAAGTCAACCTGAGAGTTTTCAGCTGCATAACCTTTATTTGATTTGGCAATAGATCCAAGGCCCAAAGTTCGATCAATAAGTTCTTCAAGTTGAGGGGAGACAGACACCAAACCATTCCCACCAATGTCGAATGATTTCTCACTGTCAAGCGTATTCGTTGTACTTGAGTCTTTAGCAGAGAAATCATCTGAGACATCAGTTTTGGCATTAATTGTTGTAGGCGAACCATTTTGAGGAGAGTCTTTAAGAACATCTTGCGTTGGGAGTACGAGTAAACCTGCAGATAGACTATCATTCTTTTCCGAGTCTGCAGTAGATTTTTCATCAGTAACATCCTTCTCAAACTCTGAATCATCTATTGTTTCCTCCTCATGTATGGCATAGTGTACGTTTGTTTTTCTGATGATTTCTAAAGTTTGAATCATTTCCCATGTTGGATGCGTATGGTATGACGGGACGCGATGCAGCATCTGATGTTCTTGGTGTTTCAGTCGGGGCTAAAGCGTAGTGGAACCTGAAATTGATGGGTACGCGTATTTGGTTGGATCACACCCGCCCCACCTTGTTAATGTTGATCTATTGAGGAGTACTGATATTGTTTTGTTGAGATAAAATTGAGGGCCTATCTTAGTGGTCAAGGCTGATGCTTCCCACTGATTTTGTAGGCTCAGGTGCTTCCGTGTATGGAGAACTCAAAAGAAAAGCGATGAATTGTCCCTGTACTGCTCATCCAAGTGAGCCTGGGAAGTTGGTGCGAAACTCTGCTCAACAGGGCTGTTGAATTGTAATCAAATGCCTGGTGGAGAGTTGACTAGAGGTGAACCCACTTGATATCGAAAGCTTTGAGATTTGTCTTGGTCGAGTTTATGTGTTTATCAGCTATATTACTCTTACTTAATAATTTAAGTGCTATTTCCGCAGCTCTGACATCATAAAAGCAACGAACTTATGATGCCTTCTATGAGGACATGGTCGAGATGCTGGCGTGGGGAGTCCACTGGTTATGACGAAAGGCATGCAGCTGCACTTGGATAACCATAGTTGCCTTAGCGATATCTCCTTGTAATTGCCTGTACGCACCTGGTATTGGGGTATGTCGACGCTATGGTTGACTTCTCCGTTTCACTTTTGGTAAGAACCTTAGCATTCATTTTTACCTTTGGTAACTGTGCTGAACATTTTATAATCTTGCTAGAGACTGTCCTGGGAGGTAGGAAGTACATCCTAATATGGGGACTTGATGAAAAATAAAAAGCTCTGCTAGTAACTCTGTTTAATCCTATGCAGCGGCGAGGTTGCTGGGCACATTCAGGGGGATAGAAGTTGGATGGAATCCAAGTATAGCAGGTCCTTATTCTTCTCCAGAAATCTCCCCGGCGAGATGTCACACAAAAGAAAAAGCTTGGTCTCTCTCTCTCCTTCGGAACAAGAGTTGGAATGTGAATGCCGCTTAAGCTTCTGTACCGATTGGGGGAAGTGGACTTCATCTAGCAGGGATAATAACTCCAATGGCCTCTTCTCGAGAGATTAAGGCAGTCTTGATTTGTCTTCAAATTCAACTTTAACCCAGTCAATGCCATCTTGAATATATTCCTCTTATTCTAACTTGGATAAGTGACGATTGAAGTGTTGTTGCAGGTCTGATGTGATGCTATGCACGGCGGGGAAGACAAGGTATAGAGACCCTCTCTCTTTTGAAGCTCTATTAGCTGTGATGATATTTCCTTCTTAGATTATCCTGTGATTTTACTTCCTGACTTTCCTTTCTTTGATGCCCTCCTTTTGATCCATTTCTTGAATCTGAAACGGTTCAATTTCCTGATTTTGGTTGATCTTATTTTGTTATGTGGCTTTTCTGATGTAGGATTTCCACATTCCCGGTATGCACCTGCAGCTTGTCCGGCGAAGTCGAAGATTAGCAAAAGCAGTTTTTTTTCAGTAGACGGTTTGCTCATTCAAACTAAATATGCTCAGCTCTGTTGCAAGCTCATTGTGTTTGGGCAAATTAGCATTGTTGGGTGTCTTAATGCATTTAGATGATAAAACGTGCGATGCTGTGAAATCCCAGATTGCTTGCATTTTACAAATTGATGGCATGTTATGGTGGTTCTGAGCTGTGTAGAACTGATAAGGTAGCTTGTAGGATCATGTAACAAAAGTTGAAACCAATGCTAATGTGGGGAAAAGTGAACTTCACTCTGGTTTGCTGTAACAACTGTATTATGCAAGAAAATGAAGGATCCTGTGTACTTTTTGAATTTGTTGAAAAATGTAACTATGTCAATTTATCCTTCAGTTCATTTTAAAACGTACTTTTGGTGTGCATTATCCAACTGAGTATTTCAAACACATATTGTAATAACATTTCGGAATAATCACACAATAACCCTTTGACCCAGCATAAAATTACTTCAAAGACTTTGTATTCAAAAACTTATTATCAAGTGTCACTTGTAATCCTTTTAACAAGTTCATGAATACGTCTCATTAGATGGACTCCTCAACATATTTTTAGATAAATCCTCTTCATAAAGCAAGCTTGTCATGAACATACTCCCTTTGTTTTTTTTTTTTGAAGCTCAAACTCACAACCCACAAGTGAGAAACCTCTAAGAGCTCTTGGAATGCAAACCTCGTGTTGACATATGAGACCATAAGAGTGAGGGTAAGATTTTCCATAATAATTCAGTATGACCTATGGTGGATAAGGGGTACACGTAAAACTTTTATGACTTCCCGAACTTTTAGCAGTAAACCTAACTTCACAAGACAAAACAGGCAAATTGGTTAAAACGGTTAGCTCTGCATAATGATTGACTATGAGAATGAATGTTATCTCCACTCGATATTACTGCGTCTGCACAAATTGGTTAGTCACATGGATATAAAATATTAAAATAAAGTCAAATAATAATATAAAAAGCGCAAAAAGAGGTAGGATCCTACGGTCAAAAATTAGGGTGCAACACTATGCAATTCAAAGGGAGTTCTTGATGTCTTTTTATGAAGTTCTTTTGGATCTTGATATGAGTTTTTTTTTTTGTGTGTGCCTCTGATATGTTTTTGTGAATGTTCTATTTGATTGCTATTGTATTTGATTGTTCTCCAATATTCCATGCAAATTTTGTTTTAGCCAAAATTTGCAAAAAGGGGAGATTGTAAATTTTGTGGTTTTGGATTGGTAGAAACTTTGTTAAAACAATTTTCAGCAAGATGTTGAGACAAATGTAGTGACAAGTTAGACTAACAACATGATTAGCATGATGTTGAAACATGTGGCGTGGACATGGTATACCAAACGTTTAGGGCTGGGATGATTTTGTATTTAAAGTGTGAGATTTGATAGTGTTTTGATTCACACAATGTCGCAATCCAAGGAGGGATATTTTAGGAACTTCTGTCTTGACAAATTTGCTTGTATTTCTTAAAAAGGATCTTTGGGCCTTTTTAGGAAACTTTATGTTTAGTTTCTATTATTGTGCAAGAGATCGTGCAAGTGATTTAAAGTTGATGCCTTGTGATATGCGTTTCAAGAGACCAAGCCGATGCTATTGTGATGTCTATTTAAAGGAGTTTTCTAAACCTAATGAAGTAGAGAAGTCGTGTATTGAAAGAAAGGGTATTAGGGTTTAGTGTGTCTTTGTTCTTTGTGATCCTCTCTTATGTCTTTTGACATCTGAGTTGCACTGTGTTGTTTGTACATTTGTGAGCTATTCATGTACTTCTTATGTACTTGAATTGTACTGATTCTTGAGTTGTAATCACTCATTATTTTTTAAGCAAAGAGTTGATTTTATGTGTTTTTGGAAGTATGACTTCCAATGTTTTTATTGTTGAGTTTGTCACTGTTGTGTGACTGGTGGGAAGTGAGAGGGGTCTCATATCTAGGAGTTCCTAAGTGAAAGTTAGCACATGTAGTTATTAGGTGAGAAGCTTGTAAACCTGTGGGTGTTTGTTGTGGCTTTGAGCTGATACTATAATAGTGGATTTCCTTCCCGGTTTGGATGCCCCTATATGTAGGTGAAGTTGCACTAAACTGGGTTAACAAGTGACTGTGTTATTGTTTACATTCAAGCTCTTATTTTTTCTGCATAAGTGTCAGTTGCTGTCTTGATCCCAATGTCATGACATTTGTCTTGACATATGGTATCTGTGTGCTAGAAATTCAATGTATCTAGATATTTATCACCACTAGGCCATCTTCATGAAGAATCATGCCCTATACATATATGCAGGAAAAGTTGATATATGGTTTTAAGGTTTCCCCCTCCTTAGGTGGGGCGCTTGCAATATGAATTACCTCTTATACATTTTTTTTTCTAGGATAAACTGGATTCCCTACCTCCTACAAACTATCCCGTAATTGTGTTCAAGGTATGGTGTATTTTGTTAGGATCATGACCTTCTTCCATGTTTTGACCTTTTCTAGGTTGAGGGGTTCTTCCCATAACTTTTTTTTATGGTGAGGATCTTCTACCTAAGTTATGGATGAATCCATGTACATATTTTTTTAGGTGACCTCTTTGAATAGATCTTTCAATATCCTACTTCTAATATGACATTTGTTAGTTTGATGGTTTCCTATTATGTAGTATTTACACCATTTGTCAGGGTTGTTTCCCATATTGTCTCCTTTGGGCGGGTAGTGCTCCGAGAGAACCTTCGCATGGTAGACATATTAAATATTCTACTCTCACCCCATTTTTAACATAATGAAGCACTCTAAGGGATTTAGGGCGGGCTTTAAGGTCACTCTATCATGAACTGCTATCGCATTCTAGCGTCTTCTCTGTCGGTCAACATATGATTTTCTAACTCTTCGATATTTTGCATCAACCACCCATTTTATGTTGCATTCCACCCTTTCCATGATCTGTTCCATCAAGGATGATGCCTTATGTGCTAAAGACTCATTGAAGTGTTCTACCTTGAGGCCATTATGAAAATTCCATACAAATATCTCATGATTGGGATTGGCAACCTTAGTGTTACATCATTTAAGCGGGCCAAGTATTGTCACAATGAATTGGAGTACCCTTGGCGGATATTAAAAAGGCTGGTAGTGGTAATGGATACTTTTCTATGCTTATTGGCTGAAAACTGGTGTATCATTTTCTTTGTTAAGTCCTAATGGCTAGTAAAAGATAGCCTGTGGCGGCTCATGTACCAATAGAGGGCTAGGTCCTTTAATGTTTCTCCCATCACTTTGCATTTAAGGGAATCAGTAGCTCTAATGATGGCCATCTGTGGATTAATAGAAATAATGTATTCTTGAGGATCACTCTTGTCATCGAACAACACCAGGGAGGGTGGCTTGAAGTTATCCAGGACTTGCGCATCCTAGATCTTTGCCGACAAAGGTTAGAGGGCCACTGGTTCCTCTTGATCGTCAACCGAGACTACATTTGCTGCTACAACAAGTCCCGTATATCACCTTACATCGATTCATTTTGACAGCTCAATTCCTCCATAGCAGTCAAAATTTCTACTAAGGAGGCTTGGTCATTGTTGTGGTGATGGTTGTTGCTACTAGAGGAAACCATTGTCATCATGAAATGAGGTCGGGCTACTATTGGAATGAAAGTGTGTGAAACAAGTCAGTTTTACCGAGCTCTACAATGTACGCCAAATGTACACGCTGGATACACTAATTGATAGCCCCACTGATGCGAAGTCTAAAAGGGGCATACATATAGTATTATCAGTGAAAATTGTGGTTACCTTTTCTTTTTGTGTTCTCCTTCTTTTATAGCAATATTTACCCCTCTTGGAATATGTAATTAATACCTTTAAATATGATTAATCGATCTAATTCCCATAATTAACCATAAATGTGTATATCAGATACTTGGGTCAAAGTTTGACCAATATAAGAACTGAATGAGTACCTCCTACCCGACTCACTTTTAATGCTTAAGTTGTTATGCACCAACTGTCGGCGGACATGCACTCCGTTTTGGTATTTGTGCCATTCAAGCATGCTTACGCGGACGCAGAGTTCAGCCTTCTAAAAAGGGTGAGATCTACCCTATAGTAAATCTAGATCGTAGGAAACCTGGGATATAGGGTCTGTTTGTTTTAACTTTAAAAAATGGATTTTTTTTCTTTGTATTTTCAAAAATGGATTTTGTAAAATTGTTTTTCAAAATATTAAAAGTTTTTCTATATTCATTTTTCTAAAGTGCAAGACTAATTTTGATATCGTATAACATAAACATACATTATTGAAGATCAAAACATAGTCAAGATTGCAATTTTTGAAAAAAGTTGTATCTCAAATATGGTTTTCATGAAAAGCTATTTCAAATAGCTTCAAAATTAAGTGATTTTTTAAAATTTTGATATCCACATTTTTCCCGATAAAATGATGAAATATTTAAAATAACATTTTAAGAACTATTCAAACCAAATTTTCACTTGAAGCTTTTATAAAAAGTTTCTTTGTAAATTCACTTTCTTACAAAATTTTGTTACACTATACAAATCATTTTTTAAAAAAGGCAAAATAAACGGGCTCATACAATTCTTTTTCTATCATATTGTTATTGTTTTTGCCCAAGAAATTGATTCTCATTATTCTTTTTTTTATAAGCGATAATATATTCAAAGAAGTACTAGGGGTACTTCAACCCATATACAAAATACCAACAATCTATAATCCCCGAAAACTGAGAAAAATCCACCAAACTAGCCTAGTTATAAAAACTCAATTGGATTTTTAAACCAATCATAAAAGGTGCATTTCAACAAACCTCTAACTAACACCTTCTAAATGAGTAATCCTATGGAACATTTCCCTCTCATTTGCTATAGCATCATTATACAAAATTTGGTTTCTAGTCCACCAAATAACCCAATAAGTCGATATCCAAATAAAACAAGCAGAGGCTTTGTTGCAACGCCTAAACAACACCAAAAACCAAGATAACAAGGAATCACAAATATTTGCCTTAACGTCCCACTCAATTCCCACCAACCTGCAACCCTCCCCCACACGTTTCGTATCCGAGGACAGGTGCAAAATAAATGATATATATCTCCAACTACCTTAAAATAAAACATACACACAACCTCGTAAATATTTGAGATTACTCTCTTGTCTGCTAGGTTTTGCCTCGTAGGAAGCCTACAGAGAATCAGCCTCCAACTAAACAATTTAGCCTTCAACGAAATTTTAGAGGCCCACATGATAACGAAATCAGTATTAGAAGAAATCTCAAATTCACCACTAATGTCTGCACAAATAAGGCATGAATAAGAGGAAATTACAGAAAAGGATTGAGAAGGACCATAGCTCCAAAAGTAAGCGTCTGAAACGCCCAAACAAGGAGAAAAACCAGCAATATTGTCTTCCAAATTTGCCCAACCTGGAGCAGTATGTATTCTCTCGATTCCGACAACAACGATTACGTTAGAGGCAAACCAAGACTAAAGATCTCCTACCCACTCACCCATATCACAGACCGCAACATTCTTAGTGAGAGAAGCTTCAAACAGATCAGGAAACGAACAACACAAAGGTTGAAGACTAACCCAACACAACAGCCAGAACGAAATCGTGTTGCCTTTCCTAACCTTGCACCTTAACTATATAAGAAAACCAAATCCCTCCTTAAAATGTTTAACCTAGATAATGTCTCGCCATCACAATGATTCATTCTCTTTCTTGTAATGATAGCATATATAGTATGAACTCAATCTCTTTCGATATATAGAATTTAAAACTAGGGTTTCTCTCTTATTTTATCCTTTCTCAAATGTGGTAACAATTTCCTTATATTTCTATCATTAAAAACATTATTCGTATGATTGCCATTTGGGTAAATTTTCTAGGTTTCCATATCCTTTGAGTTATAGTCATTCTTTAAATATTTTTTATCTTGTACATAACGACACTTGGGACCAACCATGTTCATGATATTTTAACTATTATTGACGGCCATGCAAAATTTACACGAGTTTTTCGTATGCAGTTCAAATTAAAAACCATGGTTAAAGTTCAATGTTGTATCCATTTAGTCTCAAATCAATTGTCAACATTAGCTAGAAAAGATTGGTATTTTGATAGTGGGTGTTCTAGACACATGACTGGTTTAGAGAACTTCCTGGTCAATATTAGATCACACTCTACTAGTTATGTTACCTTTGGGGATGGTGCCAAGGGAGACATTCAAGGGGTTAGAAGACTAGACTGTTCAGGATTCCCTAGTGTTGAGAACATGCTACTTGTAAAAGGATTTACTGCCAACTTGATAAGCATAAGTCAGTTGTGTGATCAAGGGTTGAAAGTCAATTTCACTAAGTCTGAATGTGTTGTTACTAATGAAAAGGATGAAGTTTTGATGAGGGGAGTCGGATCTAGGGATAATTGTAACTTATGGACACCTAAATCAACAAAATACTCTCTTACATGTTTGGTGTCTAAAGAAGATGAATTTCAACTGTGGCACCAAAAGCTTGGTCATTTACATCAGATATGTATGAAGCAGATTGTGTCTACAGAAGCTATCAAAGGAAATCCCAAGATCAGGATAGAGGAAGGAATAATTTATGGTGAGTTTCAAATTGGAAAGGAAACCAAGGTGTCCCATCCAAAAGTTCAACATCTGACTACTTCAAAAGTGTTGAAACGTCTTCACACGGATTTGATGGGTCCTATGCATGTTGAAAGCCTTGGGGGTAAGAGGTATGCTTATGTAGTGGTTGATGATTTCTCAAAATTCAACTGGGTGCACTTTATTAAGGAAAAATCTAACCTGTTTGATGTTTATGAGGAATTATGTCAAAGGCTTCAAAGAAAAAAGGAAAGCAAAATTGTTAGGATTATGAGTGATCATGGAAAAGAGTTTGAGAATAACAAGTTTTCTGATTTCTGTTCCTCAGAAGGTATAGCCATTAATTTTATTCTACCATCACTCCTCACTAAAATGGAGTGGTTGAATGAAAAAATAGAACTTTTCAAGAGTCTTCTAGAGTCATGCTTCATACTAAACATATGCCTTGTCATTTTTGGGATGAAGCAATAAATACTCATGCTATACTCATAATAGGGTTACCTTGAGAACTGGTACCTTAACCACTCTTTATGAATTTTATAAGGGAAGAAACCTACTGTCAAGTACTTCTATATTTTTGGGAGCAAGTGTTATATTCTGGCTGATCGTGAACAAAGGAGGAAGATGGATCCCAAAAGTGATGAAGGGATATTCTTATGCTATTCCACAAATAGCAGAGCATATAGAGTGTTCAACACTAGAACCAAGGTAATGATGGAGTCCATTAACATTGTGATAGATGACTCAACTGTAGAGAAGAAGACAAATGTCAAAGATGATGTTAAAACATCACCACAGGTGATTGCCACTGCAGATAATGGTGTTGATAATAACAACAACTATGAACCTACTGCCGTGAAGGATGACGGTAATCAAGAAAATAAATGGATTTCTATCATAATTTAGAAGGATCGTCCCAAGGATCTCATAATAGGAAATCCTAATGAAGGGATTAATACTAGATCAAGGGAGGTGGTATCTAATGCTTGTTTTGTCTCTTAGATTGAAACAAAAAATGTGAAAGAAGCTATAATTGATGAATTTTAGATTAATGCCATGTAGGAAGAATTGGAGCAATTCAAGAGGAATGAAGTTTGAGATTTGGTTACTAGACCTAAGGGAACAAATATCATTGGCACAAAGTGGGTTTAAAAGAATAAATCTGATGGAAATGGAGTGGTGACTAGAAACAAGGCCATACTTGTGGCTCAAGGGTACACTCAAATTGAAATTATTGATTTTGATGGTACCTTTTCTCCAGTTGCTCGTCTTGAACCTATAAGACTATTACTAGGAGTCGCATGTTTGCTGAGATCCAAGTTGTTTTAGTTGGATGTGAAAAGTGCTTTCTTGAATGGGTTCTTACAAGAAGAGGTGTGTGTTGAATAACCAAAAGGGTTTGTTGATACCACTTTTCCAAATCATGTGTAAAAACTAAAGAATGTTCTTTATGGTCTAAATTATGCCCCTAGGGCTTGGTATGAAAGGCTGACAGAATTCCTGGTCAGCATTGGTTACAGAAAATGAGGAACAGAAAAGACCTTGTTCGTTAAAGAAATGGATGGCAAGGTCATGATTGCCCAGATATATATGGATGATATTGTCTTTGGTGAGATGTCAGACCAGATGGTTCAACGTTTTTTCAAACTGATGCAATTTAAATTGAGATGAGTCTAGTGAGAGAATTGACTTATTTTCTTAGACTTCTAGTAAGACAGATGGGAGATTCTATCTTCATATCTCAAAGTAAGCATGCCAAGAACATAGTGAAGAAGTTTGTTATGGATAAGGCCAGTCACAAGAGGACTCCTACACCTACTCATTTGAAGCTATCCAAAGATGAAAATAGAGTGAGTGTGGATTAAAGTCTTTACAAAAGCATGATAGGCAATCTATTGTATCTAACAGCTAGGAGACCTGATATCACATTTGTTGTTGGAGTTTGTGCTAGGTATCAAACTAAACCCAAAATTAGTCATACCAATCACGTAAAAAGGATTCTGAAGTATGTCAATGGTACAAGTGACTATGGTATGCTATATTCACATGGCTTTAATGCCATGCTTGTTGGATATTGTGATTCTGATTGGGTAGGGAGTCCTGATGATAGAAAAAACACTTCTGGTGGATGTTTTTTCTTGGGAAACAACCTTATCTCTTTGTTCAGTAAGAAGAAGAACTGTGTGTCCCTATCCACTACTGAGGTTGAGTATATTGCAACACGAAGTAACTGTTCTCAACTACTTTGGATGAAGCCGATCCTAAAGGAGTACAATATCAAGCAGGATGTCCTGAAATTATACTATGACAACTTGAGTGCTATCAACATCTCCAAGAATCTTGTTTAGCATAGCAGGACAAAACATATTGACATTCGTCATCATTTTATCAGGGATCTAGTTGAAGACAAAATCGCCATTATGGAACACGTAGCCACTAAGAAGCAACTGGTTGATATCTTTACTAAGGCTTTGGATGCAAATCAGTTTGAGAAGCTAAGGGTGTACTGGGAATTTGAATTTCTTAAGAATTATAGCAATTAGTCTTGATTATGGAGGATACTAGGCAAAAGAGAAAGTTTTTGTCAAATTTATTCCTAAAAAGGGGGAAGTAGTGGTGATGGTAGTGTTAGATGCCAAATTTCACTTATTTGATCTATCAAATGTTGGCATCTTTCTCTCATTTTTGTCAAGAATGTGTTTAAAACCACTCTTTCTTTGGTTGGTTTTCAACATTATGAGAATATCTCTTGGTACCTTTGATTTGTGTGTTATTGTGCAGGAATTAGGCACAAAACAAGTGAATAGTAAGACACAAAAAATGGGCATGATGTCAAGTTCGTTAGGCGAAGAGGTAGCGAAGCTCTAGCGAAGAAAACCAACAAAGTTCGATAGGCGAAGCTCTAGCAAACACTCCCAGACTTAGACAGAACCGAAAGGACCATAAATTCGCTAGGCGAAATCAGAGCAAAGGCTTCGCTAGGTGAAGGTTTTGTTCGCTAGGCGAACATGACAGATCCTGAATGTAATATTTAAGTGTTTTTCTTGCTTTTTAGGTGATAACTTTTCATTATTCCATATTGTAACATTAGATACATCAGAACTTATCTCTCTTCATTCATTTTAGAGAGAGGAACACAAAACCCTAAGAGGGAGGAGGTAGGATCTTTGATCTCTTGTTGGAGTTTGGATGTAATCTTTTGATACCTTATGTATTTCATGTAATTTATGTTTGTGAACTAGTTTGGATTCTCTATTGATTGATTATCTGTGATTATGTATTTGTGGGTCTTGACAAAACCTTTTCACATCTTTTATCTCAGATTTTCTTCTATCAATGAATAAACTTTTGACATGGTTTTGAAGTTGATATTCATTGTATCTTATATGGTGTTGTGTTAATTAAGTAGCATGGGTAGGATTAATATGATATTGTATGTGTATGTGATAATAGTGATGAAGAATGATGTTCATAACCATTTGGCGGATTAGGTGAATACATGTAAAAAGGGCCAAGCGTGTGTATGTATTTCGATCATTGTGTTTTATGCAAAACAATTGTTTATCCGATATGGGTGTCGTCTTTGTTTACATGTTTATCTTTGATTTGAATCGTGATAGAGATATACTTTTCATATCTGGATCTAGGATGATTACCTGTTAGGTCCTAAATGCTAGAGACAAGTTTAGGCTTAACATTTGCGTGAGTATCAGTTCTTAATGCTCTGTGTTGTGTTTTTGTTGGATGAAGGATCACCAATGAGACAACATGGTTGTTCTTTCGATGTTGCATTAGAGATAAGCTTTGTCGTGGGTGATACGTAAGGGTATTAGACGAATGATTGCGTTGTGTTTAACTTGATCAGAAGAATGCATATGTTATCAATCGATGAAATTCAATCCCAACAAGGCTCTGTTTATATTTCAGTCTTTATTTTATATTTTCTGTTTTTATTTATGGTTCCGCAAACATTTTAAACCAAAACTTTTGAACAATAAGCTTAGAAATGTAGAGGCCGTCGAACGGCGTTCATATCGCACTAATCCCTGTGGAGACGATAAAACTGGGTACTTAATATTTTTTGCTTGCTGCTTTACCGCACCAATAGGTAGTGATGACAGGGTTAACAATGCTATAAAAGGGAGAATGTCTCAGGTATCTCAGGGTGTGGAACATATAAATGATGATGATCCCTACATTTCTATGTTTTCTTTTGTGTTTTTGGGAGGCCTTTTCTGGTGGTGCTGGGATGTCATTCTATATGTTCTGACATCATTTCATCATGTGTCTGTGAGAATTTATGTTGGAGAGGGAGCTTTGTGACAGGTGAAGTTCTGTTGTTGATTTTGTGATGTCAGACAAGATATTTTGACATTGTAGATGTCTTGACTTTGTGTTTAGTTTTGTTTGTTGAATTTATGACTATGCAATTCAGAGGGAGTTCTTGATGTCTTGTGATGAAGTTTTTTTGGATCTTGATATGAGTTATTTTTTTGTTGTGTGTGCCTCTAATGTGTTTTGTGAATGTTCTATTTGATTGTTGCTATATTTGATTTTTCTCCAATATTCCATGCAAAGGTTGTTTTAACCAAAATTTGAAAAAAGGGGAGATTGTAAATTCTATGGTTTTGGATTGGTAGAAACTTTGTTAAAACAGTTTTTAGCAAGATGTTGAGACAAATGTAGTGACAATTTAGACTAACAACATGATTAGCATGATGTTGGGACATGTGGCGTGGACATGGTATACCAGAAGTTTAGGGCTGGGATGATTTGGTATTTAAAGTGTGAGATTTGATAGTGTTTTGATTCACACAATGCCGCAATCCAAGGAGGGATATTTTAGGAACTTCTGTCTTGACAAATTTGCTTGTATTTCTTAAAAAGGATCTTGGAGCCTTTTTAGGAAACTTTATGTTTAGTTTCTATTATTGTGCAAGAGATCGTGCAAGTGATTTAAAGCTGATGCCTTGTGATATGTGTTTCAAAAGCCCAAGCCCATGCTACTGTGATGGCTATTTAAAAGAGTTTTCTAAACCTAATGAAGTAAAGAAGCCGTGTATTGAAAGAAAGGGTATTAGGGTTTAGTGGGTCTTTGTTCTTTGTGATCCTCTCTTATGTCTTTTGACATCTGAGTTGCACTGTGTTGTTTGTGCATTTGTGAGCTATTCATGTACTCCTTATGTACTTGAATTATACTGATTTTTGAGTTGTAATCACTCATTATTTTTTAAGCAAAGAGTTGATTTTGTGTGTTTTTGGAAGTATGGCTTCCAATGTTTTTTATTGTTGAGTTTGTCACTGTTGCGTGACTGGTGAGAAGTGAGAGGGGTCTCATATCTAGGAGTTCCTAAGTGATAGTTAGCACGGCTAGTGATTAGGTGAGAAGCTTGTAAACATGTGGGTGTTTGTTATGGCTTTGAGATGATACTATTATAGTGGATTTCCTTCCTGGCTTGGATGCCCCTAGATGTAGGTGATGTTGCACTAAACTGGGTTAACAATTGACTGTGTTATTGTTTACATTCAAGCTCTTATTTTTTCTGCATAAGTGTCGGTTACTGTCTTGATCCCAATGTCCTGACATTTGTCTTGACATATGGTATCTGTGTGCCAGAAATTCAATGTATCTAGATATTCATCACCACTGGGCCATCTTCATGAGGAATCATGCTGTCATACCCAAAATTTTGACCCCTTAGATCTTCATCATCATTTTAGGATCATATTCATTTGATTATCTAACCTCAACCTGTTTCAAGTTTGTTTTTGTTAAGATACAGGAATCAGGGTTCCGTACAACCGAAAATCGAGGCCTCGAGGGTTAATCAGCTAATGTCTTGGATTGATTCTCCATGAAACAAGATCAAGGATACTAAATGAGGTCAAGCAGGAATCCAATTTGAGGTTGTCACCCAAGAATCAAGAACAATGCAGTTTGGGGTACCCGAATAGGGTTTTCGATCAGGAAAAGTCAACTGTGGTTTGACTTTTGATTTAAAAGGTGTTACAATGGTGGGATCATGTTCCATAAAGTTCATGTGGCTTGGTAAAGTCTACTCAAGGAGTTTCAAGGAATCAAAAGACCCAGAGCACCAATAGTTGACTCGGTAGTCACCGATCGATCGTTCGATTGACCGAAAAGTCAACTCTTCACTCATAAGGAATTTGACCTCAAGATATGAATCAAAAATTTTCCTAATGACATATTGCACCTACCCATCAAATTTCATGACCATTGGATCAAGGATTGGGGAGTAATCACAAAAGTTGGTAATTAGGGTTTTGAAAGGGGCAAGACCATAACTCCTCAACCATACATCCAATTGAGTTGGTTCAAAGCTCATTGGAAAGCTCTTGACAACTCCTACAAAAGTCCCAAAGTGGTCCATGAGAAGAAAATGCATAGATTTGGAGTTATGACCAAATTCATTACAAGGGAAAAGTAACTTAAAAAAATTCTAAGTTATTTCACTTTTAGGCTTGTTTTTCAGCAACTTTGAGAGGTTTTTTTGGCCAAGTTCCTTTGGGAGTCTAAAACTCATGAAAACATGAAAGTTGTAGAGCTACATGAGGGCTTTCCAAAATATACTAGAACACCTCCATAGCCCTTATGAGTTGAGAGTTATGAATTTAACAAGATGAGGTTTTAACACTTGAGTCCCACACTTTCAATTTTTCACAAACTCATCCTTTGACCACTTGAGCTATTCACAGCCCTTGGATCTTATTTCTATCTGATATTTAGAGGATTTGAAGAGAAGAAATGCAGCCAATAAGGAGGTTTAGCAAATCTTGCAACTTGGAGGCAAGTTGGAGTATTTTATTCAAAAAAGGAAGAAAGAGAAACTTTATTTCACACTTGCAGCAAACAGCCCCCTATTGCCTAGCCACTCCAATCACTATTATGTCATTCATACCACTTGAGCAATGCATCAGCTGAGCCAAAGGTTTCAACTTGCAGCTGCAATAAACCTCAAGCAAAGAGTTACCTTTTCAAAATCCCTCCAAAAGTGCCAAGTTAAAATTTGTCCCCACCCTTCATTTTTCCTATAAATAGAGGCTCCCTCTATGTTACTTTACACACCAGAGCACTCTTAGAACCATGAGAAAACCACAGCTCTCATTCCTTTCTTACTTGCCTCATTTTCAAAATTCCAAGTTTTGTCCAAAAATCTGCCTTGGGCAGTTGGCTTCCCAAATTCATTTCCACACACTCCAATCCTCCAAAAACCATCTGCACAATCCATAAATGATGTGTGGGAGGTGCTCAAGCCTTTAAACTAGAAAAAACCTTCATTTTCACAAAAGTCAACTTTCAACCAAGGAAAGTTTGACCTTATACTCAAAATCTGCCAAACATCTGTCCAGACCTGTTTTGATTATTCTAACCTCCACACACCTTTAATATATGATGCCTCAACTGTCATAACATGAAATAACCTTATCCTCATTTATTTTGAGATCTGTCACAAGTTCTTCACACTTCCTTCAAGTGCAAGAAAAGCTGTTTTCATCAAAGTATTGGTTGGACAACAGTTGGAGTGTTTTCAAGGTATTCTTTACTGCAATAAGCTTGCTTGGAGGTCTACAAGAGGTTAGTGGTCACTATCCCTTCCATTTCTGTCATGAGCATGATTGGTGTTTAAATACAAAATGTAGTCCATATGCAAAATCTGCCAGTTTGTGTTGTGCCAACTGTTTTTGAGCATGTAACTGCCTTGGTTTATGTCTTGTGAATGTTGAGATAGTTTCTGTCATAAGTTACTGTTGGATGTTGTCATGAGTCATATTTGTTTTACCTTGGTTTTACTGCAAACAGCTTAGGAGGTATCATTGCAGCCTCACACAACTTTGATATTTTGTTGACATTTTTTGATTAGGGTCCCTATATGTTCTATTCATGTCATGTTTGAACCCTAGGAGATTTTGGTTCACAACTGTTGTGCTCAAATCCATTGTCTTGATATTCTATCTTTGTGAAGAACTTGCATATACCATGAACACAATGTGTGCCATTCTGTTTTGAACTTGACTGCCATGTTTTAATTTCTCTGTGTATCAACTATTTTGAAAGGAGAATGTTTGTTTGTTGTAGCATTGTCATGTTTGTCTTAGTTTGCATTTAAGTTGTAACTTTGATTGAAACATTGAACATTGAAATGATCCATGAAACATGTTACTTTTGAATCATGGCATTATCCCTTGCATCACCACTGTCACTTAGGCACTAGGATAAGGTTTTGGTTGTAACCATGTTCTGTTCACATTTTGTTTACCTTACCAATTGTGATAACTTGAATGATTTGTACCAGACATACCTTTTTCATGCTAGCTACCAGCTGCCTGAATTCTTGACAATACCATGCTGCTTCATGTTTTGATCCCTTTTTTCAACTTTGCCTTGTTTGTGCTACCATGATGCCTTGAGTCCTTTTTCAACTTTGTCAAAATAATGCTGCTTTGTGTACTTTCAATCTTTGTCAAATTTGCATTTGTGAGCTGTTGATGACATGCCTTGGTTGTACTAGCTGTCATACTATTTCCTTGTTGCTAGCATGTGGTTCTTGTAGAAAAATGTCTAGGTTCTATTCCTATGGGTGTAAACATTCCATTTTCAAAGTTTGATATGATTTTTGTGCTTGGCATGTTTTTACTTTGAAAGACCAAGTGCTGCTGTTGTTGTATGAGTTTTACATGATTGGATCAATTTGTCTAGTTTTCTAGTCCATGAACCATAATTGCTAAAACTGTCAAGAGACCATGTGTTTGAACTGATACAATTGCTTAGAGGTTTTGCTTTTATAAATGCCTTGCAAAGTTGCATATATGTGGCTGGCTTGAATTTAACCTTGACTGTCATAATACTTGATGTCAGTTTCTGCTTCATATTCCAATTCATGTGTCACCAATTATGTTAAGATCTTGCATCATGTTTGAAACTTTGATTTTATGTGCATGAATCATGGGTGTATGATAAGTATTTAGGCTGCATTATGATTGTTTCCATTTGCCAACAACATGTTAAGCATTCTTGTACAAAGCCATGACAGTCCATATGTCAATTTCTGTTTAGAGTCATCTTTGCATAAATTTTGAATCCAAATTCCATGAGCATTGTATTTATGACTTGTGCATACCATTACTTGGCATTAACCTTTGCTGTCATGAGATGAAGCTAGCATTTTGCATACCAAGTATTTTTGCAACTTACATGCCAATTTTGGTTTGGAACTATTTCTGTTTGATCTAGGCATCTAGGATCATTGGATAACATGTTTAGAAGATGTGTACACTGTCGTTTAGTCATGATCCATTTTATTTTGAGCTATGGCCATCATAATGCACTTTTAAGGCAATTTGTGCTCTTGCATATCATTTTTTTGATTGGACTTGTTTTGGTATGACTTTTGCATCAAGAATCGTTGGTTTATGTATTTTGAAGTTGTGCATACCCTCACATGTTCATATTTCTTTCTGTTTTGAGTTGTGACCTTCAATTTGAAATTTCAAGTTTCACCTTACCACTTGCACACCAGTTCTTTGTTTGAACCTGTTTCTGTTTGGCCTTGGCATTTAGAATCATTAATTAACATATTTGAAAGTTGCTTGAGCCCTTACATGAGTTTAAAGGCATTTGGTTTGATCCTTGGTTTTCAAAATGCATTTCTAAACTTCACATGACAGCTACTATCGTGTTTCAATTTTGATGCTTCATATTGGAAAATTGACATTACCATTGTAATCCTTGTGAAATTTCATGTGAAATAGACCTAAATTTTATTGAATTTGGTTGAGTATTGATTAAGTTATGGTGTTGTCGTTTTTTATGATTTGGCTTGTTCTCATGTGTGCTTGTCTTGCCCAATTCATTTGCTTGTTTTGAGTATTTAAGTTTTAGGGGTGGAAAAATACACGGATGTATCGCCACCCCAGTGGTTAAACCTTCACTCTCTCATGCGCCTTTCTCCTCTAGATCCTGGGTTCGATCCACAGTGGAGATCAACCCTTTTTGATTTTCCATTTTTTGCCTTGTTTTCAATATTTTGTGCATTTCTTTCCTTTCACTCACAAATGTGCGCCTTGGCCCAATTGGCATAGTTTTGAGTTGGTATTCAAAGGTGGTGGGTTTAACACCCACCAGGCGCCTCCCTTTCTTTTTTATCACTAAATTCTCTTGTTTTCTTATTTAATTGTTTAAATTTATAAAAATCATAACTCCTTCATTTTTTATTATTTTTAATCGGTTCGTTTTGCAACTATCTCGTATTTGTATATATTTTCATGTGGTGCATTAATATTCTAGGATTCTCATTTGTGAAAACAACTTTGCATTAAAAAACGTTCATATTTCTTTTAGGGATTTTACCCTCCTAATCATCTCAAACTTTTGATTCATTTCCTCCCCAGTTTGTTGTCGTGCTTAATGTGAGTTCTATGTTTGTCAAATCTTTGATGTAATTGTAATTACTTGTTGCTTGTGAGCATTATGTTTGATTCATTTGATCACCATGTAATGTCCCCATGAATTTGATTTATATGCATTGGTCGTTACCTTCATCTTTGTCAAGATATGCTCAAGTCTTCATCCTTCATTAAGTCTTGTAAGAACTTATCTTTGCTTTCCTATTGTCATACGCTTGCATGCTTTGGTTGTAACCATTCCTCCTATTTGACGTACTTGCTTATTGTAATATGCTTGTATATGCTTGGTTGTAACCATGTTTCTTGTATTCATCCTGTTTGATGTTTATGCTTTGTTAAGATTAGTTTTCCCCAAGTGATGAAACTCTTTAGTTCTCATCCAAGTTGCCTCCCCTTCTATCCTTCCAAAGGAAAGTCTCTCGGTTGACCCTTGGGTCATAGATAGCTCATCATCCTTCCTCGACTTTGTCAAGTCACCTACCCACTTAGTTAAGTTAGAACCTGTCCTTTAGACTTTGCTTAAGTCTAAGAAGCCTACCCCTTGTTTGGAGTGCTCTTTCAATTAGAACTTAGGATAGAGTTTGTTAACTCTATGTAAGGATCATAGAGATGATTACTTACTTCCCTTTCTTGAGTGTTCAACTTAGATCTAGAGAGTTTCCTTAAACTCTACACAAGCATTATAGTGTTTGTTCCCCTTTGAACCTTGATCGTAATCAAGTGTTCTTCAAACCTGGTGAGGTGAACTACGGTTGCTCTGATTCTATCCTAGTTAGGATACGTAGGCAGAAGACGCGATGTCTTTGCGAGCAAACTTAGTGTATATATCTTTAGGTATTAACCTACATTTTTTTACCCAATCCCAATCCATAACAAACTTAGCACACAAACAAACAAAAGGTTCTTGTAGAGTACTACAAATGTTTAGGATGTGAAATACCTACCCTATGCATAACCAACCCCCGATCCCTGAATCTCTTAGCGTTGTTGTTACATCGCGCAAAAGGTTTTTTCTCTCTTTAGACCTTTCCTTTGGATAAATTAAAGTCCGGTTGTGAAATCAATGAATTAAAGATTCAAGTTAATCAATAGCTTGGTATCACGATTCTTACCGCAACAGAAATGGCGACTTCACTGGGGAGACAATTCTTGAGGGTTTAGCCTATTTTGTTTGTTTATGTGCTATATTTGTGAATATTTGCTTAACATGTATATTTGTATATATTTGTTCGTATGTTGGATATTGGGACCTTTAAGTGGTGAGACGGTCCTATACCCGGACTTGAGTGCAATTATGATAGGATGGTGGTATATTCAAGAAGGCTTATAGGGAGTTGATTCCCGACCAAGCTAACTTGAGAAACCACCACTCAGTGTAGGCCCTCTTGAGAATTTAGTATTGTTGAACGAGTATTCGTGAAAACAATGCTACTTTCGACGAAGGAGCCCATGACACTGTGGACTTTTAGATTACATTCTACCCCACTTTGGCCTTACTAGGACGTAGTGCGATGGCAATGAGGAAGTATTTCCGAAATAGTTGATACGCGATACTACACTTGGACGAGACTCTCTTGAGAATATTATCGACTACCAAGTAATTTGGGAAGTTGATAATATCTGAAAGACGGGTTGATGACTCTGAGAACCGTTTAAAACCCTGCTTTACAGGTTTTGAAAATCCATATTACACACCTTTTTGGGGATGGGTAGACCTTGGATCCACGCTCGTCTTTTAAACCTAGGCTTGTGTTTGTGTGCATATGTGTGATATTTGCATTACCTGTGTTTGTGCATTCTTGCATTCATAAACATCATATCATAAGGTTTCATGGAACTCAGACTCTTTGTTTGTAAACATCAGAGATCGCTATGGATGGTGAAAGAAAGAAAACTTTGAAGTACACTTACAAAGGTTTTAAACTAGATGACCTAAGGAGGTTGGGCACCTTGGTGACAGATCCAGAGGGATTCCAGAGTAGGTATGGGAAGCTGTTGTTACTATTGAAGATAAAGATGGATAGTGGACTTCTTTCTACGCTTCTCCAGTTTTATGATCCATTCTACCATTATTTCACTTTCCTGATTATCAGCTAGTGCCCACGCTAGAAGAATACTCTCAGTTGGTTGGGTTGCCCATTCTTGAAAAGTCTCCTTTTCCGATCATGGAGAAGGATCCTAAGGAACAAGACATTGCCAAAGCTACACGTTTAGGATTGGTTGATATTCAAAAGAACATGACTACTAAAGGAGGAGTTTTTGGGTTGAGTGCAGAATATTTGGTTGAAAAAGCTCAATACTATGCATACCATTTGAGCATGGATGCATTCGAGGCTATCATTGCCTTGCTCATTTATGGTATCTTTCTATTCCCTAGCTTCGAGAACTTTGTAGACCTCAATGCCATTAAGATCTTCTTGAAGAAAAACCCTGTACCTACTTTGCTAGCAGATGCGTATCATTCTGTTCATCTCATAAATTCCCACAAAGGGGGGATGATCACTTGCTGTGCTCCTTTACTATACAAGTGGTTTATTTCACACTTGCCTAAAGCTAACGCCTTTTGGGATCCGAAGAAAGGGTGGTGGTCACAGAAGGTTATGGCTCTCACGCACTCTGATATTGACTGGTACAATCGAGACAATGAGGGAATAATGACCATTAATAGTTGTGGAGATTTTGGTAATGTACCTCTTCTCGGTGCTAATGGAGGAATCAGTTACAACCCGGTCCTTGCTCGTCGACAGTTGGGATATCCTTTGAAAGACAAGCCCAACAATATTCATGTGGAAAATATTTTCTTCAAAGAAGATAGTCAGGAGCAGAAAGAGAAGATTCTAAAAGCCTGGGGTCATTTGCATAAAAAGGGAAAGAAAGACTTGGGAAAACCAATTGTGTCTCTTTGGAACCTTATCTCCAATGGGTTCGAAAGAGAGCCATTGAGTTGAAGATGCCCTATTCTCGATAAGAACCCATAGCTTTAAAGGAGGAGCGCACCTTGATCTTCATGTCTGAGGAGGAAAAGCTAAGGATTGCCTTGAGCAAGGCACGACAAACCGAAGACGCTTGGAAGCACAAGTATCAAGTGGTTGTTAAAGAAAATGAAGAGCTCTAGAGGCAATTAGAGTTGAAGAATGAAGAATTACTCTCCTGCAAGAAGAGAAAGGTGCAAGAAGATTTATTTTCTTCTAGTCCTCAGTCGACCCCGTGGAAGTTGATCGTGGATAAGCTTATTCTTGAAAAGGCCCAGATGGAAAAGGAGATTGAGAAGCTCAACTTTAGGCTGTTAGGAGAACCTTCTTAGGACTTTTGTTAGCTTTTATTTAGCTTTCTGTTTAAGACTTTTGTAAGATGTACTAAAATTTTGTAATTCAATGAAATTAAGTCTATGACGTTTTTGATGTTTATGGAATCTGAGTTCCGTGATACTTTGTGCATTTGCATTCATATTTATTAAGCATTCAAGGAACTAAAGATTGTTTTGCAGATATTATAGGATGGATTCTGGAAAGAAGGCAGAGATTGTATTTCGAAGCCCAAATTTGGAGAACCTGAGGAAACTTGGAGGTTTAATAGAAGACCCTGATGCGTTCAGAGAGAAGTGTGGGAATATGCTGTCTTTACTAGAAATTCAAGTGGATGAAGAGATGTTGGCAGCGCTCGTGCAGTTTTATGATTCGACCTATCATTGTTTCACGTTTCCAGACTACCAATTGCTGCCAACCTTGGAAGAATATTCTGCCCTGATGGGATTAGGCGTCACTCGTAGACCATTTTCTGGAAAGGAAGGGACTCCTAGCGAAAGAGTAATTACAGAAGCCGCACATTTGGAGGTGAATGAGGTACGATCTCATATGACTGCTAAAGGAGGGCTATACGGATTTCCAGCTATGTTCCTGTATGAAAAAGCTCAATGTTATGCCGAGTCGAAGAATTCTGAAGCATTTGAGGCCATTCTGGCTTTACTAATTTACGGACTTTTCTTGTTTCCGACTGTTGATAATTTTGTGGATGCGAGTGCAATCAACCTTTTCTTAATCAAAAATCCCGTACCCACCTTGTTGGCTGATGTGTATTTTTCCATCCATCGCAGAAGCCGTCATGGGGTTGGACAGATTGTGTGTTGCACCGTTCTTCTACACAAGTGGTTTATTTCGCACTTGCCAAGGCTTCCAGCACTCTGGGATATGCAGAATGGACTTTCATGGACAGAGAGGTTGTTGTTACTCAAACATTTAGATATTAAGTGGTATGACCCTATGTATGGATGGATTGCCATGATTCAGAGTTGTGGGGATTTCCCAAATGTACCGCTTATCAGCATCGATGGTTGCATTAGCTATAATCCCATTTTAGCTCGTTGCCAGTTGGGACACCCATTCAAGAATGAACTGGACCCAGATCTTTTGAGAAGTTTCTACATTGAAAAAGGGAAGGATCCAGCCTACAAGGCTCGGACTGTGAATGCTTGGCGTCACATCAACACAAGGGGAATGACTGCTTTGGATTACCCTGACACCACTGTTTCAGAATCCTACTTATCATGGGTGAAAGAAGCATCATTGAAGATGTTCTATACCCGTTTTGAGCCTAACTCAACAAAACTCACTCTTGTGGAAGAATTGAAAGCTGCTTTGACAAAAGCTGAAAAAGAAGGAAAAGCTTGGAGAGATAAGTATTTCAAGGTTATGCAAGAGAAGGAAGAGCTTCAAGAGTTGGTCTGTCAAGGTGGAAAGAAGAGTCAACCAGAAGATGAGGGACCCTCCAGCCAGAAGATCTAGGATCTTTTGTTTTCTGTTGTTTTATCATTTATTTGTATTGGAGATTTGTGTTTCAGTTCCGAATTGTTATTGTAAAACTCTCAGTTATTAATCTATGAAGACTTTAAATTTTCTTTATTTCCCCATTGTTATAATTTTTGCAAATATTCCCTTGGATTCCTTGAATGATTAATTTTGCATTTTGCATCTGCACCCATAGCATTTCATGTGCATTTCCTGTGCTGTGTCTCATCTCGTTGTCTTATCTCCAGAATTATACTGAATCCTCGACATCAATACAACACACGAGCCCAAGCTCGTCAAATAATGGAAGAACACAATTTGAATCTGGATAGGGTTGACAACGAACTTGAAGAGTTACGAGGAAGCGTAGGACGAATCATGGAAGTCTTACAAGTCATCAATGCAATAATGGACACTCAGGCCACTGTAGTTTCTGAAATCACTAACGTAGCTGTGAAGCCGATCCCAACGGCAGTCACTGTTTCAAGTATACCACCGTATGGACTAATGCCAGGTTTTGTACCTCCGCCACCAGTCAGTCAACCATCAGTTCCTCTAGGGGCAGAGTTTCCCCGAGTTGTTCCAACTTATACTCCAGCCTCTGTACAAGCTCAAGTGCGCCCTGTTTTTCACAACCATCCACAAGTGTTTGAAGTTCCTGATGGGTCTGAAGAAGGAAGTGAACGACATGAGAAATTGGAGAGTGTAGAAACTATAGGGAGGAAGGTTAGAGCAATGGAGGGGAATGATATCTTTGGTACTGATGCTAGAGATATGTGTTTAGTGTCTGGATTGGTAATCCCGCCAAAATTCAAAATCCCCAACTTTGATCAGTACACCGGTGCTACTTGTCCCCGGACGCATTTGATCATGTATTACCAAAGAATGGCTGCACATGTAGAAGATGATAAGCTGATGATCCATTGTTTCCAGGATAGCTTGAAAGGAGCCCCTGCTAAGTGGTACTTGAGCCTAGATCAATCTCGCATTCACAGTTTCCAAGACTTTGTCGATGCTTTCATAAAGCATTACAAGTACAATATGGATTTGGCCCCTGACAGAAGACAGTTGTTGAGTATGACACAAAAGAGTTCTGAATCGTTCAAAGAGTATGCACAATGTTGGAGGGAGACTGCCTCTCAAGTGGAACCTCCTTTAAATGAGAAAGAGTTGACAGATTGGTTTGTGGATACGGTAAGACCAGAATTTTATGAGAAGATGATTAGCAGTGTAACATCAAGTATCTCTGATATAGTGGCTGTGGGGGTGAGAGTGGAATTGGGATTGAAGAATGGAAAAATGACTAGTAGTTCCAGTGGTTCCAACAACAACAATGTCAAGAAGTTCAGTGGTAATTTTCATAAAAAGGAGGGAGAAACAAACGCCATAACAGTGGGGAAAAGGAATCAGACTTGGAAGCAGCCCTATCAACGATATCAACGACCTCCACAAGGCTATGTTCAACAGCCTCCACAAGGCTATGCTCAACAGCCTCCACAAAGCTATGTTCAACAACCTCAGCAAAATTTGACACAACAGCCGATGTATCCAGTACAATATGCTCAACAACCATATGTGGCAGCTATAACGCGGGCTTTCAATCACCCTGTTCCGAATTATCAGACAGTGCAACCAGCACCCATGTATCAACCAGTTCAACAACAAGGGTATCAACGAGCGCCCAACGCTCCACCCTATCAGCAGTATCAGCAGCCCAGGGCTCAGGCACCAAGGCAAAATTACCAAAATCGAAGAACAGCAACGAGGCCTCCATTCCCTCAGATACCAATGACTTATACAGAGTTGTACCCGGCTTTTGTGCAACAAGGGCTGATAACAACGCGACCATTGAATACACCTTCAGACACTTCATCACCTCAGTACAATCCAAATGCTCTTTGTGCCTTTCATGAAGGTGCTGCCGGCCATGACTTAAAGGGGTGTCTTGCTTTGAAACATATTGTCAGGGAGCTCATAGAGAAGAAGATTTTGTCTTTTGATGATGTACCGCCTAATGTTAAAAGTAACCCATTACGAAATCATGGAGGGGTTAAAGATAGTTTGTGATGTGTCAGAAATCAAAACTCCATTGAGGTCACTTCTGTTAGACTATGGCACGGATCTAGAAGGGGGGATTGAATAGATCCCCAATTAAAATTTGAGTCGGCGCTACCAATTTAAAATTGGTTTTAAAAATGTTTTAAGTGCGGAAGCGGCCGAGGAAAATTATAGTCTAAAACGAACGGTTATTGGAAAACCGGATATACGTAAGCCTATGGATTTATGACAATTCGGAAAAATAGAATCACAACACAAACTATGCTTATCAATTATTTACTTCAGTTGTAAGGTTACCTAGTTCCAATGATTCAAAATCAAACCAAAACTAGATACACAAGTAAGATAATTTTGGTTCAAGCAATATGTCAAACACTTGGTGTGCAAAGACACTCCAAGTGATGTTTATGTTGAGTAAGTGATTTCAACCAGCCTAGTACAAAGTATTGTTGTAATTTAGAGTTAAAAACAAAGTTTTAATCTCTTACTCAATTGATATCACAATTTTGACAATAGAGCTTACACAAAAATTACTTATTTGAGCTATAACGAAAATGCTGAAAATAAAGAAGACAAGTAATTTGGTGAGGCAGTTCCCCCGTCGTCCTCGCTTCGGGGTACGTCTGCCCTTAATTATAAAACTAGAATTGAGATATATTGAATAGATATCACCTGTTTGAATGAACAGTTTATACAAGGATTGAGCAGCAAAATTACAACAAAAATCTCAATGTGTTGAAAGTTGCCTTCACTCCTTGCTCCTTGATTCAAGCTGAATCAAGTTCTTCGATTCGTGTTGATGGACCTCCGACTCCAGCCACCTTATTGAAGAACACGTTGTTGTTCAAACCTTTGGCTCCGGCTGATCTCAACAGCACCAAATCGAACCCGAGATCTTCCCTTCAAAATCACCGAAACCGCTACTAGACTTGTGAAGACCACCTCTTCACAATCACCTTCGCTCGATTGATCGTTGATGAAGAATCTCGTCCAAAAACCCCCAAAATTCGAACCAATCTTGGAGGGAAAAACCCCAATGGTTTTATTCAAGAAAGAACCTGTCGCAATCTTCAACCCGAGCTTGATTCTCCAATCTAAGCCTCAAACCTTATCACCTTGAATCTCTCACAAATGCATTTCAAAAATGATTGTGTGTAATTGAAATGTTGTGAGATGTTGAAGATGAAGATGATGAATCTTGGACACCTATTTCACTCTTTCTTGTTTTTGAACACATGAATCAAAAGAATATCAAATGTTAGTAGACACAAGTGTTTAAGCAAGTATATATAGTGCCAACAAAATTCAGGACATAAAAGTATTTCAAATATGAGAGGGAACAATTTTAAAATAGTTTTTCCGCGCGAACGGTCGACCATAACAGGTCTGTGCATCAACGCATAGCCTGTGCTATTTTGAATTTCTGGAAATTTCATCAGTGTGCGTCGACCATACAGTCGGCGTGCGCTGACCCGTTGAAATTCTTCTCCTTTGTGCGCCGACCCTATGGTCGACCAATGCTTTTATGCGTTGACCAGCTGGAATATCATTCCTTCATGCACTGACCCTATGGTCGACGCATGCTTTGTGCGCTGACTGATTTTCCCCTTTTTCTGATGGATACGCCGACCCTATGGTCGACCCATGTCCTGCAAGCCTGCAAAATTTCATTTGTTTGAAGTTTTCATGCCTTTAGTCATGATTGCATTTTGTCAACTCAAAGTATATTCATTTTAGAAAATTTAAGACAAGCAAATGAAGAATATGGTGGGTGATATGTCGCATCTGGTTTAGTGGATCTGGAACTCATACTTTCCAGTCTATCCTGGGAATTTGTCATCATCGAAACATGCATTTACCAATGTCTTGCAGATTTGTGTGATATGTGACGATTTTCCTCCACAATCTCCCCCTTTTTGATGATGACAACCTGTATACAGTTAAAACACCAAATATGCAATGTATACACACAAGTATACACAAGCTCCCCCTTTCTTTTGCACTATAAGGCTGTAGAACAACAGCCATCAACTGTTGTTAATATCCTGAACTGTTAATATCCTGACTTGGCTTTGGTGTTTGCTTGCTACATTGTCTTCTCCCCCTTTGACACCATCAAAAAGAGAAGAGGAACGCATCAATTAACAGAGTACAGACAATAGGTGATAGTTAATTACCAAACTTCACACACAAGCATGATAATGAACAAAAAGCTTGAATTAATAGATAATGACGAACACATGTAATGAAAGTTCAGGCACACATAATACAAAACAAATGAAAAGTACACAGACGAAAACATATAAGCAAATATGAAATATGCAACTATGAATCTAATAACCACGACCCCTTCCTCGTCCTCTCCCTCGGTATGCAGCATCTGGATTGTGGTAAGGATCCGAGAAGTCCAAAAAGGCTTCGACGGACATGTTGAGATGACTAAGAGTGTTGGTGATTTCCCAATCTTGCCGCTCATGTGATTCAACCAGAGAGTCAATACGGGCGTCCATCCGAGTAGAAAAAGAATTGAACCTTTCATTTTGGGCATGGAGCTCAGCTCTAATCTGCTCCATCTGAGTGTCTTGACGCCTTATGAAGTTTTGTTGTTCTAACTGCATTGACTGCATCATAGTAATGACTTCAGAGTTATCCGAAGGCGGAGGAGGTGATGAGTGCTCAGAGGGTTGGTAGTCTTGAGGGTAGCCGTGATATGGGTCATAGAATCTACCCAAGGTAGTCCAGCCTGTATATTGCCAATCGCCCCAGCCTTGATTTGTAGAATCGCCTTCTTGTTCTTCTGATTGATATGAGTACTGGACCCAATCGGTATTTGTAGCCGTATCATGGACTGGAGATTGATGATAATCTTGAGTCCCATAGATAGGTTCTTGTATCTCTGCATCTGTGTTGTCTTCTGCATCGTCTTCTTCACCTTCCTCTTCACTTTCTTCTTCACCTTGTTCGTCGCTTTCTTCTTCACCCTGCTCTTCACTTTCTTCTTCATCAGAATCGTTATTAGGAACCGGAGGAATATTAGCCCGTCGGACAAATCTGTATGAACGACGTTCAACACACCAAAAATACCCCATCATTGCAAGGGTTTTGGTGCTAAATTCTTTATCTGAGGAAACTGATACACATGGAAATGTTGGATACACAACATTCGCAGCAGCAAGAATTTCTGAGATGAACGACCCATAGGCTAAAGCAGTGCCTCTACTTGAGTCTCTCAGAGCAAAAATCCTGCTAGCAATATAGTAAGGCCAATTTATTTTGATCCTGTTTTGCAGTATGTAGATAAGATGTACCTCAGCTTGTTCTACATGCAACAGACCACCCTTTTTCGGTCGTAGAATACGAGTGACAATCCACTGAAGGATGCGCTCCCCTGTATTGAGTTTCCCGGCTGTGACCGATCGAGGAAAAGCATCGTTGTTGACAATTGCCTCTGGATAAGGTCGTTTGAGCATTCCATTCAGAGCCCTCTTATATTCATAACCCGGCACCGTACGAGTGTCAGTTACCTCATGGAGAGGTGGTGCATCAGCATCAACAGTCATATCAAAATATTTGTTCCATACTTTAGAATTGATATTAACCAGTCTATTTCCTACAGAGGTGTGAAAGTTTTGGTCTTGAAAGTTACCTCGCATATTTGTGTAAAACACTCTGACCAAATCTTCACTGTACTTTGTATTACATTCCAGGAAATTGACGAACCCTTGAAAGTCCAACAGGGACAGAAGCCGAGTGCGATGCAAGCGCTCACTTGTTGCATGGTAGAAAGCATGCTGTGGAACTATGGCCATTTTGTTGAGACTTTTATTGAAGTTTTCAACCGCAGGAGGATGAACAAGAGAAACAGCAGTAACCGAAACTGAAGCAGAGGATGAAGATGCTCTTGATCTCTTACCGGTAGTTTTGCGGAAAGAGGAAGCCATTGATGAAGAGTTTTGGAGTAGTTTGAAGAGGAACTTTGAAGAGAATGATTTGGGAATAATGTTGGAGAAGAAGAATACTTGGGTCTTTAATAGAAGGAGTTGTTAGGGTTTTTGGGAAGAGGGAGGAGACAAGGAGACAATTAAGGTGTCTAGATGCAATTCACAAGATGAATGTCATGTCAAAACATCACAACACATTTAATGTAGGGAAGAGGGAAAGTGGAACGGTTTTCAAACGAGAAAATTTATGGGTTTTGAAGTGAGCCGTCGACCATAGCCTTGCATGCGTCGACGCATATTGTTCAGTTTTTGATAATTTTGAAAAATTTACAGCATGCGTCGACCATTGTCCTGTTTAGGTCGACTCAAACCTTCAAAAAACTCAAAATTTTCAATTTTAAGTTATGCAGAATGTCACACTTGCCTATTTATCATGCCTATTCATCTTTTCACAATATGACA
This sequence comes from Lathyrus sativus, assembly GCA_963859935.3. Lineage (NCBI taxonomy): Eukaryota > Viridiplantae > Streptophyta > Magnoliopsida > Fabales > Fabaceae > Lathyrus > Lathyrus sativus. Next base: position 591,513,946 of record OZ012741.1, on the reverse strand, counting down.
TGCATTCAACACACATAGTATCAACCAGCAACAGTCATATACATATATAAGTACCATGATTGTAGAACGATATAGCTGTTTTCAAGTCATGAATGCTAAGAGAGAGAAGAAAAAGAAGGAGAAAGGAGCAATATCACCTCTATACGAACTACTCTAGTCAACCACAGATTTGTACTTGCAACAAACTCAAAGCGATTGTTAGTGGTACAAACATAGTTGTTAATGGTACAAAAACGTAGCAATTGTTAAACCCGATCAGAAATATCGAGAATACCAAGCTCTCGACGGATATGAAAGAAGGGCTCATTGGCTAGCGGCTTTGTGAAAATGTCCGCTAGTTGGTTTTTAGTATCGACGTGCTCAAAGACAACGTCACCCTTATCTACATGGCCCCTAAGAAAATGGTGTCGAATTTCTATGTGTTTAGTACGTGAGTGTAACACCGGATTCTTGGTAAGATTTATAGCACTGGTGTTATCACAAAATATTGGAATACGTTCTTGTTTCAAATTAAAGTCCAATAGTTGTTGTTTAAGCCATAAGACTTGCGCGCAACAACTACCGGCGGCTACGTATTCCTCTTCGACGGTTGACAGAGCAACAGACACTTGTTTCTTGCTGTGCCAACTAACCATAGAGTTTGAAAATAGGTGACATATACCACTGGTGCTTTTCCTATCTGATTTGCAACCGGCAAAATCAGAATCAGAGAAGCCTACCAATGAACAATCATTACCCTTAGAATACCACAATCCATACTTCGGAGTACCAGATAGGTATCGAAGTATGCGTTTGACGGATTTTAGGTGGGATTCCTTAGGACATGATTGGTATCTGGTGCACATACACACGCTAAACATAATGTCGGGACGCGAAGCAGTGAGATAGAGAAGCGATCCAATCATACCTCTGTACCTTTTTACCTCAACATCTTTGCCACTTTCATCTTTACTCATGTTTGCACATGTTGGCATAGGGGTGTCTATGGCTTTTGCATTTGCCATGTCAAATCTCTTGAGAAGATCCAAACAATATTTTGTTTGGCTCACGAATGTTCCTTCCTTCAGTTGCTTGATTTGTAACCCGAGAAAATATGTGAGTTCACCCATCATACTCATCTCGAATTCACCCTGCATAAGCTTAGCAAACTCTCTTACGAGATTCATGTTAGTGGATCCAAATATGATATCGTCAACATAAATTTGTACAAGAATTAAGTGTTTTCCTTGACGTTTAATGAAGAGAGTAATATCAACCTTTCCTCTTGAGTAGCCTTGATCAAGTAAGAATTTGCTTAGTCTCTCATACCAAGCTCTAGGAGCTTGTTTAAGACCGTACAAAGCTCTTTTCAATTTATAGACATGATCAGGATACTCATGAGACTCAAAACCAGGTGGTTGAGCAACATAGACTTCTTCATTTATAAACCCGTTAAGGAATGCACTTTTGACGTCCATTTGAAATAACTTAAAATCTTTCGCACAAGCGAAAGCAAGTAGAAGGCGTATAGCCTCGAGTCGGGCAAACGACGCATAAGTTTCCTCATAGTCGATGCCTTCCTCTTGGTTATACCCTTGCGCGACTAAACGCACTTTGTTGCAAGTTATTACTCCGTTCTCGTCCAGTTTATTTCTAAACACCCATCGGGTGCCGATTACTCGATGACCTCGTGGAGGAGGGACAAGGTCCCAAACCTCATTTCTAGTAAACTGATTCAGTTCCTCCTGCATTGACAAATACCAATGTTCATCAAGTAGGGCTTCCTTAGGGTTTTTAGGTTCCATCTGTGACACGAAAGCAAAGTAATAACAGAAATTACTTAGCTTAGCTCGAGTTGTTACACCCTTTGTGATATCTCCAATAATGTTTTCAATTGGATGGTCTTTAGATGACTTCCATTCTTGAGGAAGATCGTCGTTTGAATGCGGATGAACTTCCTCTGTTGCATCACGGTGTGCATCCTTATCCTCCTCAATTTTGGCTTTGTCAGGTTGATCAATCCCCATCTCTCCACTTTTGAGTATGTCTTCAGTGGATGTACCTGCACCATGAACAACACTATCCTTTCCGACATTTCTCGGGTAGGACTCATCAAAGGTAACATGCACAGAATCTTCTACAGCAAGTAATCGTTTATTATATATTCTATATGCTTTACTCGAGTGAGAGTATCCGAGAAAGATACCTTCATCGGCTTTGGAATCAAATTTGCCCAAGTTTTCCTTTCCATTGTTTAATACAAAACATTTACATCCAAACACGTGCAAGTGAGAAACATTTGGATTTCTCCCTTTTAAGAGTTCGTACGGTGTTTTGTTTAGAATGGGGCGAATAAGTATCCTATTCAAAACATAGCACGCCGTACTAATGGCGTCGGCCCAAAAATATTTAGGTAAACCACTTTCGTTAATCATTGTTCTTCCCAATTCTTCTAAAATACGGTTTTTGCGCTCCACAACCCCGTTTTGTTGAGGAGTGCGTGAAGCGGAGAAGTTATGATCAATACCATGGTTACCGCAATATTCTTCAAATAAGTGATTTTCAAACTCACCTCCATGGTCGCTCCTAATGGACACTATGTTTGTATTTAACTTATTTTGGGAAAGCTTAGCAAACTTTTCAAAAGCGGCGAATGTATCACTTTTACTTACTAAGAAGATGGTCCAACAAAACCTAGAAAAGTCGTCCACTATTACAAACCCGTAATAGTTTCCTCCTAGACTTTTGATCCTAGACGGCCCAAACAAGTCCACGTGTAGAAGTTCAAGAGGTCTCGTTGTTGAAATTATCTTTTTGGATTTAAATGAGATCCTCGTTTGCTTCCCTTTTTGACAAGCATCACAAAGGTGATCCTTGGTGAACTTTATTTTGGGAAGTCCTAAGACTAGGTCTTTTGAGACTACCTTATTAAGTAAGTCAAAATTAACATGCGCTAAACGCCTATGCCATAGCCATGAGTTTTCACTCATAGTTATGAGGCATTTGTCGCTTGTTAATGATACTTCATTTAAGTCATGCATATATACATTGTTTACTCTAAAACCATTAAACATATTCTTCTTATCATTTTCATGCACAATTTTGCAACAATCTTTTGAAAAGGATACATTGTATCCTTTGTCGCACAATTGGCTAATGCTAAGCAGGTTATGTTTAAGGTTTTCGACAAGCAATACATCGGAAATCATAGTAGAGGCGGGATTACCTACACTACCTTTACCTAGTATTGCTCCGCGGTTGTTATCACCATAAGTTACATACCCTTTCTTCTTAGCCACAAAGTCTATGAATAAGGATATGTCTCCAGACATGTGTCTTGAGCACCCACTATCGAGAACCCATCTTCTCTCGGTGGTCTCGACACATTTCACCTGTCAAAACATAATTAGCACAAGGAGGTACCCAATGGCATATTGGGTCCTAATAGGTTAGCGACAAAATGGTTGCTTTTGGGCAACCATTGGTAGATGCCTTTAGGAACAAGAAATCTCCTAAACCGGCATTTACCAATGGAGTGGCCTTTCTTGCAACAATATAAGCCAGCAAAATCAACTTTAGAGATACTTTCACTTGCTTGATCCCTAATTACATATGCATATTTTTGGTATCGGTTAATCATACTTTTTCTAAAATCCTTTTTATCAATAGAAAATGTAACTTTAGGTTCAAGTGCCTTGTTTAATTTGGCCTTGAGGTTTCTAACCTCACCTTGCCAAATATGACAAGTATCACACCCGAAATTGAAAGGATTTCTATCGTCTTTACAATCCGATTCATTGCCTTTCACAATGGAAGCCTTAAGGTCCTCTAATTTCTTTTCGGACTCTTTAACTTTATGCTCTAAATACGTAAAGATTTTCTTATTAGAAGCAAGTTTCTTGAAGGCTTCAACTGCTTCATTATGTAAGGCATGAAATGCGGTTTGTAATTCTGAATGCGACATATTTGAGGACTTATCATATTTAGAGTGGCGTACCTGTTTTTTCTTATTTTTCTGATTGGCGGAGAGGCATAGATTCATGGACTCTTCTTCATCACTAGAGCTTTCATCAGAGGAGGAAGAGTCGATGTCACTTTCCCATGCTATGTACGCTCTCCTAGGCTTTGATGCTTTCTTGTGTGATTTTGATGATTCCTTGTCCTTTCCCTTTTTATTCATTGGACGGTCCGGTTTGTAGTGACCGGGCTTTCCACACTTGTAGCACGTCCCTCTAGTCTTTTTACCTTTCGAGTCATCATCCTTGGAGTGTCTCGATTGTTTCCGGAAGTTTACCAAGTTTTTCTCGGAATGTTGGATGTCGTTCTTTCTCACGTAATGGTTATACTGTTTAACAAACAACCCCATATCTTCGTTTGTGCCTCTTCTTCTTCGTCGCTCGAGGAATAATCCTGTTGCTATTTTGCTTGAGACTTCGAGGAGGAAGTCTTGAGAGCTATCAATTTGTTTTCACTCACCTTCATTTTGTCTTTCTTTTCCATCTTTTCGCGTTGATCTAAGCTCAAGAGTACCTGTTCATGCTCTTGTAATTTGCCAAACAATGTTGTTAAATCTAATAAGGTAAGATCATGAGCTTCTTTGATGGCGGTCACTTTAGGCTGCCATTCCCTGTTAAGACATCTTAAGATCTTATTAGTAGAAATATCATTGGAAATAGGCCTACCTAATGAATGTAAACGATTGATGAGATGATTAAATCTCTTTTGCATGTCAGCAATGGTTTCCCCTTGCTCCATGAAAAAGAGATCGAACTCTTGAGTTAATGTATTGATTCTAGCCAACTTAACATTGTTTGTCCCCTCATGGGCTATTTGTAGTGAATCCCACATGGCCTTAGCAGTAGGCCAATGGGATACACGATAGTATTCATCTACACCTAATGAGCAGATTAAGATGTTTTTAGCTTTCCAATCATAATTGTATTTTTTCTCATCGTCATCAGTCCATTGTGCTTCAGGCTTTGGCACAACTACATTATCCGCATTGGTCATAGTAATTTCTATTGGACCATTAAGGATAACGTTCCATATTTTTCTGTCTATGGAGTTTATATGCACACACATACAGTCTTTCCAATAACTATAATTTTCACCGTTGAAAACAGGAGCCCTATTGTACGCCCCTTTAGGTTCGTTTGCCATTTTCTATCTCGTTGTATTTGAAGCACCGAATAACCGGAGCTCTAGATACCACTTGTTAGACTATGGCACGGATCTAGAAGGGGGGGTTGAATAGATCCCCAATTAAAATTTGAGTCGGCGCTACCAATTTAAAATTGGTTTTAAAAATGTTTTAAGTGCGGAAGCGTCCGAGGAAAATTATAGTCTAAAACGAACGGTTATTGGAAAACCGGATATACGTAAGCCTATGGATTTATGACAATTCGGAAAAATAGAATCACAACACAAACTATGCTTATCAATTATTTACTTCAGTTGTAAGGTTACCTAGTTCCAATGATTCAAAATCAAACCAAAACTAGATACACAAGTAAGATAATTTTGGTTCAAGCAATATGTCAAACACTTGGTGTGCAAAGACACTCCAAGTGATGTTTATGTTGAGTAAGTGATTTCAACCAGCCTAGTACAAAGTATTGTTGTAATTTAGAGTTAAAAACAAAGTTTTAATCTCTTACTCAATTGATATCACAATTTTGACAATAGAGCTTACACAAAAATTACTTATTTGAGCTATAACGAAAATGCTGAAAATAAAGAAGACAAGTAATTTGGTGAGGCAGTTCCCCCGTCGTCCTCGCTTCGGGGTACGTCTGCCCTTAATTATAAAACTAGAATTGAGATATATTGAATAGATATCACCTGTTTGAATGAACAGTTTATACAAGGATTGAGCAGCAAAATTACAACAAAAATCTCAATGTGTTGAAAGTTGCCTTCACTCCTTGCTCCTTGATTCAAGCTGAATCAAGTTCTTCGATTCGTGTTGATGGACCTCCGACTCCAGCCACCTTATTGAAGAACACGTTGTTGTTCAAACCTTTGGCTCCGGCTGATCTCAACAGCACCAAATCGAACCCGAGATCTTCCCTTCAAAATCACCGAAACCGCTACTAGACTTGTGAAGACCACCTCTTCACAATCACCTTCGCTCGATTGATCGTTGATGAAGAATCTCGTCCAAAAACCCCCAAAATTCGAACCAATCTTGGAGGGAAAAACCCCAATGGTTTTATTCAAGAAAGAACCTGTCGCAATCTTCAACCCGAGCTTGATTCTCCAATCTAAGCCTCAAACCTTATCACCTTGAATCTCTCACAAATGCATTTCAAAAATGATTGTGTGTAATTGAAATGTTGTGAGATGTTGAAGATGAAGATGATGAATCTTGGACACCTATTTCACTCTTTCTTGTTTTTGAACACATGAATCAAAAGAATATCAAATGTTAGTAGACACAAGTGTTTAAGCAAGTATATATAGTGCCAACAAAATTCAGGACATAAAAGTATTTCAAATATGAGAGGGAACAATTTTAAAACAGTTTTTCCGCGCGAACGGTCGACCATAACAGGTCTGTGCGTCGACGCATGGCCTGTGCTGTTTTGAATTTCTGGAAATTTCATCAGTGTGCGTCGACCATACAGTCGGCGTGCGCTGACCCGTTGAAATTCTTCTCCTTTGTGCGCCGACCCTATGGTCGACCAATGCTTTTATGTGTTGACCCGCTGGAATATCATTCCTTCATGCGCTGACCCTATGGTCGACGCATGCTTTGTGCGCTGACTGATTTTCCCCTTTTTCTGATGGATACGCCGACCCTATGGTCGACCCATGTCCTGCAAGCCTGCAAAATTTCATTTGTTTGAAGTTTTTCATGCCTTTAGTCATGATTGCATTTTGTCAACTCAAAGTATATTCATTTTAGAAAATTTAAGACAAGCAAAAGAAGAATATGGTGGGTGATATGTTGCATCTGGTTTAGTGGATCTGGAACTCATACTTTCCAGTCTATCCTGGGAATTTGTCATCATCGAAACCTGCATTTACCAATGTCTTGCAGATTTGTGTGATATGTGGTGATTTGCCTCCACAACTTCATGAGAAACTGTTGGAAGCAGGGCTGATTAAAGGTGCCCATAGTGACTATGAAGTGTGTTCTGTTAATCCTAAAGGGTGTGGTGTGGTACAAAAAGATGTGCAAAGTCTGATCGATGATGGATTATTGCAAGTGGGTATCAAGTTAAAGAAGGAGGAAGTTTCGGTGGTTGAGCCTGTTTTCAATCTACCAAAGAGAAGCGAGAAAGTCCCTGTGTTCAATATGATCCGCAAAAATGTGAAGCCTATTTTTGATCAGCCTCGACCAGTTGTTATTCAGAAGCCGAGATCGTTTCCTTTTGAGAATACAAAGGCAGTCCCGTGGAAGTATGATATGGTTGTGTTAGACCAAAGATCTGGGAAGATTATTCAGAATGAGGAGGTGAAGGATGGCCAGATTGATGTGACAAATATTGCAGGAACGAGCAAGATGACCCGTAGTGGTCGAATATATCAACCCAAGATAACAGTAGTTGCTCAAAAAGAGGTTACCCTTGCTGTGACGACCAAAGACAAAGAAATGCCCATCACAGAAGGAGATGTTGAGGAGTTCTTAAGGGTTATCCGAAAAAGCGATTACAAGGTTGTTGATCAGCTCCATCAAACCCTCTCAAAAATATCAATTTTGTCTCTCCTGATGAATTCCCCGGCCCATAGAGAGGCTCTACAAAAGGTGTTAATGCAAGTGCATGTGACAAAGGATATAACCCCTGGCCAATTTGATTCGGTGATAGCCAATATTACAGCCTGCAATACTCTGAGTTTCAGTGATGAGGAGCTGCCAAGGGGAGGACGTAATCATAACCGTGCCTTGCACGTATCTATTAGATGTCAAGAGGACACATTGGCGCGAGTTTTGGTTGACACTGGATCTTCGTCGAATATGTTGCCTAAAAGGTCGCTCGCAAAGTTAGCATATGCAGGGGCAGAGATGAAGACGACGTCATTAATGTTTTGATGGTTCAAGAAGAACGGTTGTTGGGGAAGTGGAGTTTCCAATTATGATAGGCCCTCATGTGTTCGATATCACATTTCAGGTAATGGACATTAACTCGGCTTACAGCTGTTTGTTGGGACGGCCTTGGATTCACGCAGCAGGGGCAGTGACTTCCACTTTGCATCAAAGGATGAAATTTGTTGTAAACGACAAACTGGTAATTATGCATGGCGAAGAGGACTTGATGGTGAGTAATTTATCGTCATTTAGGTATATTGAGGCAGATGAGGATGCGTTGGAAACTTCTTTCCAAGCACTTGAAATAGATAACGTAGTAATGATAGAAAACACAGTGGCAAAGAGTGGTCCATCTTTTGCATCCGCCCAGATCATTAAGTCTACATTGGAAGAAGGTACTCCTGCAGATTAGGGAGAGGTTATTGAAGTGAAAGCAAGACTGGGTTGCCAAGGGTTGGGTTACAAACCAACTCATGTAGAAGCATCAACACACGCCGAAGGACGTCGGAAGACTATCCAAGAGGTGTTCATCAGTGGAGGATTCCAAGTTAATGTTGTGGGAGAAGATTTTGAAGACGAGGATATTGAACATTTGGTATATCATTGCGAAGCTGCTTTAGGCAATTGGGAAGCTGTTGAGATTCCCGTGATCTTTCCTGTGTCGAAGTAATTTGTTTGTTTTCTTTACTTGTTGTTGTTTTTTATCTTTAAACCTCCATATCCATGCCCAAGGCTATAGGATGTATTTTGTAAGGGCCCCGTGCTTTCAAGAATATTATGATTAATGAACTATTTTGTTGAATCCTTCGTTGTTGTCTCCTTAATTGTTTTTTGTTTCCATGTTTAAAAAAGAAGATGGCAATTTTCTAAAAAACCAACAAACTTTTTTTCCTTGTTGCTGCATTTGTCCTTGTGTGTGTTTTAATAAATTAAGCCATTCCAACATGCAATGATACCCCAAAACCTATTGAATCCATTGAATTTGCTTTCCCTCCTGGCTTTGACTCACCAATATACCAAGCCGAAGATGAGGACGAAGATTGAGATCCCTGATGAACTGGTAAAAATGGCATGTTACGAGTACCCAGAGCTTCAACCTCACAAGGAGCATGTAGATGTTATTAATCTTGGCACCGAGGAAGACAAGAAAGAGGTCAAGATTGGGGCAACACTTGAGGCAGAAGTCAAGCAGCAATTGGTGAAGCTTTTAAAAAAGTATGTGGATGTATTTGCTTGGTCATATCATGCCAGGTTTAGACACAGACATAGTGGTCCACAAGTTACCGCTCCGACCAGAATGTACACCAGTCAAACAGAAGCTCCGAAGAACTAGACCTGATATGTCTCTTAAAATTCGAGACGAAGTGAAGAAGCAGATTGATGCAGGTTTCTTGGCAGTATCAAAGTACCCCGAATGGGTAGCCAATATTGTACCTGTACCGAAGAAAGATGGGAAGGTCAGAATGTGTGTGGATTATAGGGATTTGAACAAGGCCAGTCCAAAAGAAGATTTCCCTTTGCCGCATATTGATACATTGGTGGATAATACGGCTCGCTTTGCAGTTTTCTCGTTTATGGACGATTTCTCTGGATACAACCAAATCAAGATGGATCCAGATGATATGGAAAAGACTACTTTCATTACTCCTTGGGGAACTTACTGTTATAAAGTCATGCCTTTCGGTTTGAGGAATGCTGGTGCCACTTATTAAAGAGCCATGGTGACTTTATTTCATGACATGATGCATAAGGAGATAGAAGTGTATGTTGATGACATGATCGCCAAATCTCAGAGTGAGGAAGGCCATTTGAATAATCTGTTGAAGTTGTTCAAGAGACTCAGGAAGTATCAGTTGAGACTAAACCCAGCCAAGTGTACTTTTGGAGTGAGATCTGGGAAATTACTTGGTTTTATTGTTAGCCACCGAGGAATTGAGGTAGATCCAGATAAAGTTCGAGCCATTCAAGATATGCCGGCTCCACAGACTGAGAAACAAGTCAGAGGTTTCCTTGGAAGATTGAACTATATATCCAGATTTATTTCTAATATGACTCTTACTTGCGAGCCCATTTTCAAATTGTTACGCAAAGATCAAACAGTTGTTTGGAATTCAGATTGTCAACAAGCTTTTGATAAGATTAAGGGTTACCTTCAAGAGCCTCCAATATTAATACCTCCTGTTCCGGGAAGACCTCTTTTCATGTACTTGACGGTACTCGAGAATTCAATGGGTTGTGTGTTAGGTCAGCAGGATGAGTCCGGACGAAAGGAACATGCCATCTATTATTTGAGCAAGAAGTTCACTGACTGTGAAAGCCGATATTCACTTTTAGAGAAAACTTGTTGTGCTTTGGCATGGGCTGCCAGACGGTTGAGGCAGTACATGATTTGTCATACTACTTTGTTGATTTCAAAAATGGACCCGATAAAGTATATTTTTTAGAAGCCCGCTCAGACCGGAAGGCTCGCCCGTTGGCATATGTTATTATTCGAATATGACATCTAGTATGTGGCCCAAAAGTCTATCAAGGGCAGTGTCTTATCAGATTATCTTGCAGATCAACCAGTTGAAGATTACGAGTCTCTCAAGTTTGATTTTCCGGACGAAGACATTGTTTTTGTGAAAGATTATAAAGAGCCAGATCCTGATGAAGGTCCTGAGCCGGGTCTTTGGTGGAAAATGATGTTTGATGGTTCCTCAAATTATAGTGGGCATGGCGTAGGCGCCGTTCTGATGAATCCAGAAGGTGGTTATACCCCATTTACAACAAGGTTAGACTTTGAATGTACAAACAATATTACCGAATATGAAGCATGCATTCTTGGCCTCGAAGCAGCTATTGACCTCAGAATCAAACTTCTCGAAGTAAGTGGGCATTCAGCTTTGGTTATTTATCAAGTTACAGGTGAATGGGAGACCAGACATGAGAATTTGATCCCTTACAGAGCCTACATCATTGAAATGATTGAATACTTTTATGAGATCACTTTCAAGCATGTTCCAAGATCTGAAAATCATATTGCCGATGCTCTAGCCATGTTAGCCTCAATGTGGAAAGTCAGGTATCTTAATGATGCTACTCATTCAAATTGAACGCAAGACTGAGCCTGCCTACTGTCAGATGGTTGAAGAAGAAGTTGATAACAAGCCATGGTTCCGCGACATAAAGAATTATTTGTTAAAACAAGAATATCCAGTTGATGCTACGTCACTTGACAAGAAAACCTTGAGAAGATTGGCATCTAAATTCTTTCTCAGTAATGATGTGCTCTATAAAAGGAATCATGACATGGTCCTGCTTAGATGTGTCGACAGACGAGAAGCAGATTTGTTAATGCAAGATATTCATGAAGGAATATTTGGCACTCACGCCAATGGATATGCCATGTCCAAAAAGATTTTGAGGGCTGGATATTATTGGTTGACTTTGGAAACTAACTGTATTCAATATGCCAGGAAATGTCACAAATGCAAAATTTATGCGGATAAGATGCATATGCCTCCAACGTTGTTAAATGTGTTGACATCGCCTTGGTCGTTCTCTATGTGGGGCATTGACATGATTGGGGCAATCGAGTCAAAGGCTTCTAACGGAAACCGATTCATTCTGGTTGCTATTGATTACTTCACAAAGTGGGTTTAAGCCGCATCCTACGCCAATGTTACTCGATAAGTGGTGGCCCGTTTTATCAAAAAGGAGATTATCTGTCGATACAGAATCCCGAGCCGAATCATAACAGATAACGGTACTAATCTGAATAACAAACCCATGAAAGAGTTGTGTAGTGACTTCAAAATTGAACATCATAATTCTTCTCCTTATCGTCCCAAAATAAATGGAGCTGTCGAAGCTGCGAATAAGAACATCAAGAAGATTTTGCAAAAAATGGTGAAAACATATAAGGATTGGCATGAGATGCTTCCATTTGCCTTGCATGGGTATAGAACGTCCGTTCGCAGTTCAACAGGGGCAACCCCTTTTTCTTTGGTGTATGGGATGGATGCAGTACTTCCTATTAAGGTTGAGATACCTTCCTTAAGAGTCATAATGGAAACCGAGCTCGAAGAAGCAGAATGGGTGAGGGAAAGATTTGAGCAGTTGAACCTTATTGACGAAAAGCGCATGCTGCGGTATGTCACGGTCAGTTATATCAGAAAAGGATCAAGAGAGCTTTTGACAAGAAGGTTCATATCCGAGAATTCTGAGAAAGGGAGCTTGTACTCAAAAAGATTTTTCCAGTTCACAAAGATGCACGGGGAAAATGGATGCCCAACTATGATGGCCCGTTTTTTGTAAAAACAGTCTTCTGAGGGGGCTCGTTAATTCTCACAACAATGGATGGGGAACAACTTACACATCCGGTAAATTCTGATACAGTACGAAAATATTACGCCTAAAGAACCCGATAAGTCGAAAACCCGCAAGGGCGGCTTATGCAACAATGGGTATCCCGCTGGATCTTAACCTATGAAGGAGGTCCAGGAAAAAGTTAGGGATGAGATAAAAAAAATGATGGGATCGCTAAGTTGAAAACTAGAAATGGAGGCTTAGGCAAAAAAGAGCGTCCCGGTGGATTGAAAATCTGAAAGGGCGATCCAGGCAAAAGTTAGGGACAAAGGCGTTTCACTGCATCAGATGGGTTGTCACCTCTGCAGGAGATTTACAGGAAGTCCATTTCAACCGTTCTTGTCAGAAGCAAGGTTTTGGAAAGTTTTTAGTCATTAGGGGTAGATTGTCAGTGGATTCAATGTAACCTTTTTCATGTTGCCATTTTCAATTGTAAAAGTTCCATGGAGTTCTGTCATTGACAAACTTCCATTCTTAAATGAAATCAGTTTTTGGACCATTCTTTTGCAATTTACCATATTCTTTGTTTCCTTTGTTATGCAAAACATCGTTTAATTAATCAATGATAATTTTGAAAGCACCAGGTTCGAATTTAAAAATAACTTTTGAAGATTAACAAAACATAAAGTACTTTGGCTTACGGAAAGATTTGGTGGAAATCATACCCCCCGAAAGGTCTTAACATGGCAGAAGCTTTGATGTGCAATCTCAATACATCTCCCATGGAAACATCAGTTGAATTGATTTGTTAGTTTGCTCATTCGTTCGTGTGTAGTTACCAAGATTGAAGACCATCTCCCCAGGTTTCTTTACGAGATACGTTCTTATGGTAGTGGACTCATCCTCAGTGGAAGCATTCAGAGCCTCTATTTAAGGATTACGTTGTCAATTCTGGCAAGCTTCCATAAGCTTCATTTCCCAAACGAAGTGGGTTTATTTCCCAAGGAATCTACAGGCACCTTTGTTTTAGGAATTCAGTGTGATTCATTGCGTCCCTAGCGAGATAGATTGGCTTATATATCCTCCCTCTTGAGTCTCCAGATTCTTCTGTCTCTCGTCAGAGTCGGCTCTTGCATATCATTAATCATTGGCATCATGGCATATCATGTGCATTTGTCTTGCCTCTGTTATCTTTGGATGTTACCTTTTGTCTTGTTTGTTTCCTGGTTGTTACCAACAGTCTTGCTTGTTATTCTTCGGGCATCCTCCGTCTTTTTAGGGTGTTGGTCGTCACCAATTTCTCTACTCCAGTTGTTACTGATTATGTTTGTGGTTGTAGGTCATCACCTGCATCCCTTTTGATTCTAGTCGTTACTAGTACCTTTGGATATTCCCATTTGCTACTGATATTGTTCATTCTGGTCGTCACCAGTTTCTCTCCTTGAAGTCTAGTCGTTACTAGCGATCCCCATTGTTTAAAGTCCAATGGTAATTGGCAGTTCTTTTGAAAGTCCAGTGGTAACTGGCACTATTTAAAATCCAATTGTTATTGGTATAGTTGACTTGGTCGTCACCATATCTTTTGAAAGTCCAGTGGTAACTGACACTGTTTAAAATCCAGTCGTTATTGGTATCGTTGGTTTGGTCGTCACCATATCTTCTAAAGTCTAGTGGTTACTAGCTTTGCTTGAAAGCTAGTCGTTATTAGTACCGAGAGTTGGTTGTTACCAATTTCCCCAGCCGAAGTCCTGTATTGTATCAATGCAATTCGGAGTTCCCAATTATTGGTTTGGTCGTCACCATCACCCCCTGTAAGTCTTGTAGAAACTAGCACCCCTTGAAATTGTTTGTTGTTCTGGTCGTCACCAGTGTTCCCAGCAAAGCCGTTGCTTTCCCATTCAAGTCTCGGAGATCTAGTGGATACTAGCATCCCTAGTGCGTCTGGCCTTGTTTCTGTTCTTTTCCTAAAGATCCCGTTCGAACTCTTCGTTATAGGAAATTCCTTATTTGATTATCTCCAGTGAGGTTTACATCTCTTTTCTTTCGTTTCCTCGGTGGAGAATTGCCTTCTTCCCCAGCAGAGTGTGTGTTTCCTTTTCCCCAATGAGATTTGTCTTCCCTGTTGGAGTTTGCATCCCCTGTACAAAAGATTCCCCCTGAGCAGCATCTTTAGTCACGTTTGAACTTTTGTGTTTGTTTTGCCTTAACTCTTTCCCTAGTGTGTTGGATCCCTTGTGAGTAGTTACTCGTTGTATTGCCGTTCTTTTATCTTTGCTCGTGTGTCTGCATCTGTCTTGCATTCAAGCATCATAAAGCATCATTCAGATTCATGGCATATTCACATTTGTCGTTTTGTATACCATCGGATCTAAGGGACAAAATTTTTGGTTCGCTATATTTAAATACCTTTCACTATGATTGTATGAGGACTGTCATCTCTCATTGTCATCTAGTGAAAATATTTAAATAGGGGCAATTGTCATACCCCAAATTTTGACCCCTTAGATCTTCATCATCATTTTAGGATCATATTCATTTGATTATCTAACCTCAACCTGTTTCAAGTTTGTTTTTGTTAAGATACAGGAATCAGGGTTCCGTACAGCCGAAAATCGAGGCCTCGAGGGTTAATCAGTCAATGTCTTGGATTGATTCTCCATGAAACAAGATCAAGGATACTAAATGAGGTCAAGCAGGAATCCAATTTGAGGTTGTCACCCAAGAATCAAGAACAATGCAGTTTAGGGTACCCGATTAGGGTTTTTGATCAGGAAAAGTCAACTGTGGTTTGAATTTTGATTTAAAAGGTGTTACAATGGTGGGATCATGGTCCATAAAGTTCATGTGTTTTGGTAAAGTCTACTCAAGGAGTTTCAAGTACTCAAAAGACCCAGAGCACCAACAGTCGACTCGGTAGTCACCGATCGATCGTTCGGTTGACCGAAAAGTCAACTCTTCACTCATAAGGAATTTGACCTTAAGATATGAATCAAAAATGTTCCTAATGACATATTGCACCTACCCATAATATTTCATGACCATTGGATCAAGGATTGGGGAGTAATCACAAAAATTGAGAATTAGGGTTTTGAAAGGGGCAAGACCATAACTCCTCAACCATACATCCAATTGAGTTGGTTCAAAGCTCATTGGAAAGCTCTTGACAACTCCTACAAAAGTCCCAAAGTGGTCCATGAGAAGAAAATGCATAGATTTGGAGTTATGACCAAATTCATTACAAGGGAAAAGTAACTTAGAAAAATTCTAAGTTATTTCACTTTTAGGCTTGTTTTTCAGCAACTTTGAGAGGTATTTTGGCCAAGTTCCTTTGGGAGTCTAAAAATCATGAAAACATGAAAGTTGTAGAGATACATGAGGGCTTTCCAAAATGTACTAGAACTCCTCCATAGCCCTTATAAGTTGAGAGTTATGAATTTAACAAGATGAGGTTTTAACACTTGAGTCCCACACTTTCAATTTTTTACAAACTCATCCTTTGACCACTTGAGCTATTCGCAGCTCTTGGATCTTATTTCTATCTGATATTTAGAGGATTTGAAGAGAAGAAATGCAGCCAATAAGGAGGTTTAACAAATCTTGCAACTTGGAGGCAAGTTGGAGTATTTTATTCAAAAAAGGAAGAAAGAGAAACTTTATTGCACACTTGCAGCAAACAGCCCCCTATTGCCTAGCCACTCCAATCACTATTATGTCATTCATACCACTTGAGCAATGCATCAGCAGAGCCAAAGATTTCAACTTGCAGCTGCAACAAACCTCAAGCAAAAGGTTACCTTTTCAAAATCCCTCCAAAAGTGCCAAGTTAAAATCTGTCCTCACCCTTCATTTTTCCTATAAATAGAGGCTCCCTCTATGTTACTTTACACACCAGAGCACTCTTAGAACCAAGAGAAAACCACAACTCTCATTCCTTTCTTGCTTGCCTCATTTTCAAAATTCCAAGTTTTCTCCAAAAATATGCCTTGGGCAGTTGGCTTCCCAAATCCATTTCCACACACTCCAATCTTGCAAAAACCATCTGCACAAGCCATAAATTATGTGTGGGAGGTGCTCAAGCCTTTAAACCATAAAAAACCTTCATTTTCACAAAATTCAACTTTCAACCAATGAAAGTTTGACCTTATACTCAAAATCTGCCAAACTTCTGTCCAGACCTGTTTTGGTTATTCTAACCCTCCACACACCTTAAATATATGATGCCTCAACTGTCCATAACATAAAATAACCTCATCCTCATTTATTTTTAGATCTGTCACAAGTTCTTCACATTTCCTTCAAGTGCAAGAAAAGTTGTTTTCATCAAAGTATTGGTTGGACAACAGTTGGAGTGTTTTCAAGGTATTCTTTACTGCAATAAGCTTGCTTGGAGGTCTACAAGAGGTTAGTGGTCACTATCCCTTCCATTTCTGTCATGAGCATGATTAACATGATTGGTGTTTAAATACAAAATGTAGTCTAGATGCAAAATCTGCCAGTTTGTGTTGTGCCAACTATTTTTGAGCATGTAACTGCCTTGGTTTATGTATTGTGAATGTTGAGATAGTTTCTGTCATAAGTTACTGTTGGATGTTATCATGAGTCATATTTGTTTTACCTTGGTTTTGCTGCAAACAGCTTGGGAGGTATCATTGCAGCCTCACACAACTTTGATCTTTTGTTGACATTTTTTGATTAGGGTCCCTATATGTTCTATTCATGTAATGTTTGAACCCTAGGAGATTTTGGTTCACAACTGTTGTGCTCAAACCATTGTCTTGATATTGTATCTTTGTGAAGAACTTGCATATACCATGAACACAATGTGTGCCATTCTATTTTGAACTTGACTGCCATGTTTTAATTTCTCTATGTATCAACTGTTTTGAAAGGAGAATTTTTGTTTGTTGTAGCATTGTCATGTTTGCCTTAGTTTGCATTTAAGTTGTAACTTTGGTTGAAACATTGAACATTGAAATGATCCATGAAACATGTTACTTTTGAATCATGGCATTATCCCTTGCATCACCACTGTCACTTAGGCACTAGGATAAGGTTTTGGTTGTAACCATGTTCTGTTCACATTTTGTTTACCTTACCAATTATGATAACTTGAATGATTTGTACCAGACATACCTTTTTCATGCTTGCTACCAGCTGCCTGAATTCTTGACAATACCATGTTGCTTCATGTTTTGATCCCTTTTTTCAACTTTGCCTTGTTTGTGCTACCATGATGCCTTGAGTCCTTTTTCAACTTTGTCAAAATAATGTTGCTTTGTGTACTTTCAATCTTTGTCAAATTTGCATTTGTGAGCTGTTGATGACATGCATTGGTTGTACTAGCTGTCATACTATTTCCTTGTTGCTAGCATGTGGTTCTTGTAGAAAAATGTCTAGGTTCTATTCCTATGGGTGTAAACATTCCATTTTCAAAGCTTGATATGATTTTTGTGCTTGACATGTTTTTACTTTGAAAGACCAAGTGTTGCTGTTGTTGTATGAGTTTTACATGATTGGATCAATTTGTCTATTTTGCTAGTCCATGAACCATAATTGCTAAAATTGTCAAGAGACCATGTGTTTGAACTGATACAATTGCTTAGAGGTTTTGCTTTTATAAATGCCTTGCAAAGTTGCATATATGTGGCTGGCTTGAATTTAACCTTGGCTGTCATAATACTTGATGTCAATTTCTACTTCATATTCCAATTCATGTTTAACCAATTATGTTAAGTTCTTGCATCATGTTTGAAACTTTGATTTTATGTGCATGAATCATGGGTGTATGATAAGTATTTAGGCTGCATTATGATTGTTTCCATTTGCCAACAACATGTTAAGCATTCTTGTACAAAGCCATGACAGTTCATATGTCAATTTCTGTTTAGAGTCATCTTTGCATAAATTTTGCATCCAAATTCCATGAGCATTGTATTTATGACTTGTGCATACCATTACTTGGCATTAACCTTTGTTGTCATGAGATGAAGCTAGCATTTTGAATACCAAGTATTTTTGAAACTTACATGCCAATTTTGGTTTGGAACTGTTTCTGTTTGATTTAGGCATCTAGGATCATTGGATAACATGTTTAGAAGATGTGTACACTGTCGTTTAGTCATGATCCATTTTATTTTGAGCTATGGCCATCAAAATGCACTTTCAAGGCAATTTGTGCTCTTGCATATCATTTTTTTGATTGGACTTGTTTTGGTATGACTTTTGCATCAAGAATCATTGGTTTATGTATTTTGAAGTTGTGCATACCCTCACATGTTCATATTTCATTCTGTTTTGAGTTGTGACCTTCAATTTGCAATTTCAAGTTTCACCTTACCACTTGCACACCAGTTCTTTGTTTGAAGTTGTTTCTGTTTGGCCTTGGCATCTAGAATCATTAATTAACATATTTGAAAGTTGCTTGAGCCCTTACATGAGTTTAAAGGCATTTGGTTTGATCCTTGGTTTTCAAAATGCATTTCTAAACTTCACATGACAGCTGCTATCGTGTTTCAATTTTGATGCATCATCTTGGAAAATTGACATTACCATTGTAATCCTTGTGAAAGTTCATGTGAAATAGACCTAAATTTTATTGAATTTGGTTGAGTATTGATTAAGTTATGGTGTTGTCGTTTTTTATGTTTTGGCTTGTTATCATGTGTGCTTGCCTTGCCCAATTCATTTGCTTGTTTTGAGTATTTAAGTTTTAGGGGTGGCAAAATACACGGATGTATCGCCACCCCAGTGGTTAAACCTTCACTCTCTCATGCGCCTTTCACCTCTAGATCCTAGGTTCGATCCACAGTGGTTAAACCCTTTTTTATTTTCCATTTTTTTTGTCTTGTTTTCAATATTTTGTGCATTTCTTTCCTTTCACTCACAAATGCGCACCTTGGCCCAATATGCATAGTTTTGAGTTGGTATTCAAAGGGTGGTGGGTTCAACACCCACCAGGCGCCTCCCTCTCTTTTTTATCACTAAATTCTCTTGTTTTCTTATTTAATTGTTTAAATTTATAAAAATCATAACTCCTTCATTCTTTTATTTTTTTAATCGGTTCTTTTTGCAACTATCTCGTATTTGTATATATTTTCATGTGGTGCATTAATATTCTAGGATTCTCATTTTTGAAAACAACTTTGCATTAAAAAACGTTCATGTTTCTTTTAGGGATTTTACCCTCCTAATCATCTCAAACTTTTGATTCATTTCCTCCCCAGTTTGTTGTTGTGCTTAATGTGAGTTGTATGTTTGTCAAATCCTTGATGTAATTGTAATTACTTGTTGCTTGTGAGCATTATGTTTGATTCATTTGATCACCATGTAATGTCCCCATGAATTTGACTTATATGCATTGGTCGTTACCTTCATCTTTGTCAAGATATGCTCGAGTCTTCATCCTTCATTAAGTCTTGTAAGAACTTATCTTTGCTTTCCTATTGTCATACACTTGCATGCTTTGGTTGTAACCATTCCTCCTATTTGACGTACTTGCTTATTGTAATATGCTTGGATATGCTTGGTTGTAACCATGTTTCTTGTATTCATCCTGTTTGATGTTTATGCTTTGTTAAGATTAGTTTTCCCCAAGTGATGAAACTCTTTAGTTCTCATCCAAGTTGCCTCCCCTTCTATCCTTCCAAAGGAAAGTCTCTCGGTTGACCCTTGGGTCATAGATAGCTCATCATCCTTCCTCGACTTTGTTAAGTCACCTACCCACTTAGTTAAGTTAGAACCTGTCCTTTAGACTTTGCTTAAGTCTAAGAAGCCTACCCCTTGTTTGGAGTGCTCTTTCAATTAGAACTTAGGATAGAGTTTGTTAACTCTATGTAAGGATCATAGAGATTATTACTTACTTCCCTTTCTTGAGTGTTCAACTTAGATCTAGAGAGTTTCCTTAAACTCTACACAAGCATTGTAATGTTTGTTCCCCTTTGAACCTTGATCGTAATCAAGTGTTCTTCAAACCTGGTGAGGTGAACTACGGTTGCTCTGATTCTATCCTAGTTAGGATACGTAGGAAGAAGACGCGATGTCTTTGCGAGAAAACTTAGTATATATATATCTTTAGGTCTTAACCTACATTTTTTACCCAATCCCAATCCATAGCAAACTTAGCACACAAACAAACAAAAGGTTCCTGTAGAGTACTACAGATGTTTAGGATGTGAAATACCTACCCTATGCATAACCAACCCCCGATCCCCGAATATCTTAGCGTTGTTGTTACATCGCGCAAAAGGTTCTTTCTCTCTTTAGACCTTTCCTTTGGATAAATTAAAGTCAGGTTGTGAAATCAATGAATTAAAGATTCAAGTTAATCAATAGCTTGGTATCATAATTCTCACCGCAACACATGCCCTATACATATATGCAGGAAAAGTTGATATATGGTTTTAAGGTTTCCCCCTCCTTAGGTGAGGCGCTTGCAATATGAATTACCTCTTATACATATTTTTTCTAGGATAAACTGGATTCCCTGCCTCCTGCAAACTATCCCGTAATTGTGTTCAAGGTATGGTGTATTCTGTCAGGATCATGACCTTCTTCCATGTTTCAACCTCTTATAGGTTGAGGGGTTCTTCCCACAACTTCTTTTTATGGTGATGATCTTCTACGTAAGTTGTGGATGACTCCATGTACATATTTTTTTAGGTGACCTCTTTGAATAGATCTTTCAATATCCTACTTCAAATGTGACATTTGTTAGTATGATGGCTTCTTATTATATAGTATTTACACCATTTGTCAGGGTTGTTTCCGATATTGTCTCCTTTGGGCGAGTAGTGCTCCGAGAGAACCTTCGTATGGTAGACATCTTAAATATTCTACTCTCGCCCCATTTTTAACATAATGAAGCACTCTAAGGGATTTAGGGCGGGCTTTAAGGTCGCTCTATCATGAACTGCTATCGCATTCTAGCATCTTCTCTGTCGGTCGACATATGATTTTCTAACTCTTCGATATTTTGCATCAACCACCCATTTTATGTTGCATTCCACCCTTTCCATGACCTGTTCCATCAAGGATGATGCCTTATATGCTAAAGACTCGTTGAAGAGTTGTACCTTGAGGACATTATGAAAATTCGATACAAATATCTCATGATTGGGATTGGCAACCTTAGTGTTTCATCGTTTAAGCGGGCCAAGTATTGTCACAATGAATTGGAGTACCCTTGGCGGATATTAAAAAGGCTGGTAGTGGTAGTGGATACTTTTCTATGCTTGTTGGATGAAAACTGGTGTATCATTTTCTTTGTTAAGTCCTAATGGCTAGTGAAAGATAGCCTGTGGAGGCTCATGTACCAATAGAGGGCTAGGTCCTTTAATGTTTCTCCCATCACTTTGCATTTAAGGGAATCAGTAGCTCTAATGATGGCCATCTGTGGATTAATAGAAATAATGTATTCTTGAGGATCACTCTTGTCATCGAACATCACCAGGGAGGGTGGCTTGAAGTTATCCAGGACTTGCGCATCTTAGATCTTTGCCGACAAAGGTTAGAGGGCCACTAGTTCCTCTTGATCGTCAACCGAGACTACATTTGCTGCTACAACAAGTCCCGTATATCACCTTACATCGATTCATTTTGACAGCTCAATTCCTCCATAGCAGTCAAAATTTCTACTAAGGAGGCTTGGTCATTGTTGTGGTGATGGTTGTTGCTACTAGAGGAAACCATTGTCATCATGAAACGAGGTCGGGCTACTATTGGAATGGAAGTGTGTGAAACAAGTCAGTTTTACCGAGCTCCACGATGTACGCCAAATGTACACGCTGGATACACTAATTGATAGCCCCACTGATGCGAAGTCTAAAAGGGGCATACATATAGTATTATCAGTGAAAATTGTGGTTACCTTTTCTTTTTGTGTTCTCCTCCTTTTATGGCAATATTTACCCCTCTTGGAATATGAAATTAATACCTTTAAATATGATTAATCGATCTAATTCCCATAATTAACCATAAATGTGTATATCAGATACTTGGGTCAAAGTTTGACCAATATAAGAACTGAATGAGTACCTCCCACCCAACTCAACTTTTAATGCTTAAGTTGTTATGCACCAACTGTCGGCGGACATGCACTCCGTTTTGGTATTTGTGCCACTCAAGCATGCTTACGCGGACGCAGAGTTCAGCCTCCTAAAAAGGGTGAGATCTACCCTATAGTAAATCTAGATCGTAGGAAACCTGGGATATAGGGCCTGTTTGTTTTAACTCTAAAAAATGGATTTTTTTTTCTTTGTATTTTCAAAAATGGATTTTGTAAAATCGTTTTTCAAAATATTACAAGTTTTTTTATATTCATTTTTCTAAAGTGCAAGACTAATTTTGATATCGTATAACATAAACATACATTATTGAAGATCAAAACATAGTCAAGATTGCAATTTTTGAAAAAAGTTGTATCTCAAATATGGTTTTCATGAAAAGCTATTTCAAATAGCTTCAAAATTAAGTGATTTTTTAAAATTTTGATATCCACATTTTTTCCCGATAAAATGATGAAATATTTAAAATAACATTTTAAGAAATATTCAAACCAAATTTTCACTTAAGCTTCTATAAAAAGTTTCTTTGTAAATTCAATTTCTTACAAAATTTTGTTACACTATACAAATCATTTTTTTAAAAAAGCAAAATAAACGGGCTCATACAATTCTTTTTCTATCATATTGTTATTGTTGTTGCCCAAGAAATTGATTCTCATTATTCTCTTTTTTTATAAGCGATAATATATTCAAAGAAGTACTAGGGGTACTTCAACCCATATACAAAATACCAATAATCTATAATCCCCGAAAACTGAGAAAAATCCACCAAACTAGCCTACTAATAAAAACTCAATTGGATTTTTAAACCAATCATAAAAGGTGCATTTCAACAAACCTCTAACTAACACCATGTTAAATGAGTAATCCTATGGAACATTTCCCCCTCATTTTCTATAACATCATTATACAAAATTTGGTTTCTAGTCCACCAAATAACCCAATAAGTCGATATCCAAATAAAACAAGCAGAGGCTTTGTTGCAACGCCTAAACAACACCAAAAACCAAGATAACAAGGAATCACAAGTATTAGCCTTAACGTCCCACTCAATTCCCATCCAACCTGCAACCCTCCCCCAAACGTTTCGTATCCGAGGACAGGTGCAAAATAAATGATATATATCTCCAACTACCTTAAAATAGAACATACACACAACCTCGTAAATATTTGAGATTACTCTCCTGTCTGCTAGGTTTTGCCTCGTAGGAAGTCTGCAGAGAATCAACCTCCAACTAAACAATTTAGCCTTCAACGAAATTTTAGAGGCCCACATGATATCAAAAGCAGTATTGGAAGAAATCTCAAATTCACCACTAATGTCTGCACTAATAAGGCATGAATAAGAGGAACTTACAGAAAATGATTGAGAAAGACCATAGCTCCAAAAGTAAGCGTCTGAAACGCTCAAACAAGGAGAAAAACCAACAATATTGTCTTCCAAATCTGCTCAACCTGGAGCAGTATGTATTCTCTCGATTCCGACAACAACGATTACGTTAGAGGCAAACCAAGACTAAAGATCTCCTACCCACTCACCCATATCACAGACCGCAACATTCTTAGTGAAAGAAGCTTCAAACAGATCAGGAAACGAACAACACAAAGGTTGAAGACTAACCCAACACAACAGCCAGAACGAAATCGTGTTGCCTTTCCCAACCTTGCACCTTAACTATTTAAGAAAACCAAATCCCTCCTTAAATTTTTTAACCTAGATAATGTCTCGCCATCACAATGATTCATTCTCTTTCTTGGAATGATAACGTATATAGTATGAACTCAATCTCTTTCGATATATAGAATTTTAAACTAGAGTTTCTCTCTTATTTTATCCTTTCTCAAATGTGGTAACAATTTCCTTATATTTCTATCATTAAAAACATTATTCGTATGATTGCCATTTGGGTAAATTTGCTAGGTTTCCATATCCTTTGAGTTATAGTCATTCTTTAAATACTTTTTATCTCGTACATAACGATACTTGGGACCGTTCATGATATTTTAACTATTATTGACGGCCATGCAAAATTTACACGAGTTTTTCTTATGCAGTTCAAATTAAAAACCATGGTTAAATTTCAACCTTGTATCCATTTAGTCTCAAATCAATTTTCAACTAAACTTGAGAAGTGATAATGGTGGTAAATTCAATATGTCTCATAGCTATAATCTTTGTTAACATTAGCATTATTTAATAATTATATAAAATTTACAACTTGTATTATATCTATCTGAAATTATATAGCACCAATACTTCTGAAAAATAACATGTTTATATCCGTGTCCAACGGTGACACTTATATTAATAGAAATTATTATCAATATTATCATGTTGGTGTCGTATTTAAAATGTCCGTATTTATATACGGAAAAAAATAAAAATTATCAACTGGCTAGGATAAGTCATAGAACATGGACCTAGAACTGGAAATTCCAATTCCAGCTAGCATGGTTGCCGTTGATGTTGAAATTTGAAGCAAAAATAAACACCTTTTGTCTTAGTATGCTAATAAGATTAGCACAATACTAAAAGGACAATTTTTAATTCTCGTTTAACTAAAATTGTTTAAGTTTCTTAGCTAATACATATTTTTTTTTTCATTTTATTAATTTTGAGGGATAAGAAAAGGTCAAAATTATTATGTTGCATGTAAAGTTGTAAACGCATTAAATTAATTATCACAAAGTCAAGTAGGAGTCATAAGAAAACCAGAGAAATTTATCACAAAACGAAAGGAATCTCCAATTCTTACGTTGCTGACTATTATGTTGATGTGGTTGAGAGCAAATAATATTAAAAGAAAATGACTTCATTTTAGAGGAATCTCATTCCTTACGTTGCTGACTATTAAATTCTTAAGAGTCGTTTATATAATTGTATTGTAGACATGACATTATAAATGCACCTGCAGAATTTGCCACAAATATGAAAAGGAATACTAAACACTAATTCAAATATTATATTATATAATTTTATTAAAGATTTGAAATTAATATTAATATGCAAGAAAAAAAATGCAAAAAGAGATTGTATTTTCTAATGTATTTGGAATTAAAGGATTGTGTTTGTTTTTACCGTTAATACATGTGTAATGCACACCACAATAAAAACAATATATTATAAATAAAAAATATGCAAAAGAAAAATAAAATAAAATAAAAAGGAAACTTATAATAAAAGTAATTTGAAAAGGCAAATCTAGTCACTAACTTAAATGAGATACCATAATTCAACCTTAATGTTTTCATCTTGAATAAACATGTTTTGGAGTCTTCACAACCCTGATAAATTATGAGTTCAATAGTTATCAACTATATATAATTTTGTAGCTTATGGTCTAGAGGTGAATAATTACCACGGAATATCTAACACATGCAGTTTTATTGCTAAAACAATTGAGACTCTTAATCTCGATTTTATTATCAGAATAGGGATATGGGACATTTTCATTTGGTATGATAAAGTACTCATAAATGGTAGAATTTGAGACATAGTTCATTCGATGGATGAGCAGGATACGCACCTACATATCATGAATTTTTGCAATTATATATGGTACTTAAAGTTTTGACATCATCTCCACCCATCTTCCTTAAGACATAAAAATTGAGATCACTAGTGTCTTTACTAATTGTTGGAGAAAATTTTCACTACGGAGCATTGAACATTTGGTCAAGAGCAACACAAGTGAGAGACACACCACATACTCATCTAAAACCTTAAGGTGATAGGTGTATGAGTTCTTCCACTTATAAATGCTCAACTCTCCACATTTATAACCAATGTGGGACTCCAACTCACACTTAACATGTTATTCTCAACACACTTCCTCAAGTGTGAGTCCACGATCCTCCCCCTCATGTGGAAACTCTTTTGTCCACATATATTTGTACCGCTGTTGACACCTCTTTCCTGGAAATTTCGATACTCCTCTTATCGGACATTTCGATTCCAACGGGGCACCACTTCCTGGATATTTCGATACTGATAAGTCGGTCCCTTTACTCGAACCATACTTTAATACCATTTGTTGGGGGAGTTTTTGACTAGGGAACATTGAACATTGGGTCAAGAGCAATACAAGTGAGAGACACGCCACATACTCACCCAAAACCTTAAGGTGATAGGTGTACGAATTTTCCCACTTATAAATGATCAACTCTCCACATTTATAACTAATGTGAGACTCCAACTCACATTTGACATGTTATTCTCAACACTAATGACGACTCAGATGATATTCTTATTTGAGATCCTTCAATATTAAGTACTTATTCTACATAATCAGCTTATTCTTGGTTAGCTTTGGAGCCCAATCCACCTCATGTTTAGACAATGACTTGGTCTTGAATTTGGAACCTCAAGTTACTTGAAAAATATTCGTCATTTTGTTTGGATCATCATGCATGGGAAGTTATCTACCAGCTATACACGTGTCACTCATCATATGTCAATAAATGCCTCTTGTTATAGATGTGATGCAGCTAAAAAACCATCTTACACCCTCATGCAAGTTTGAAATAATTTCAAATTTCCACCTCACATTTATTTTTTTATGAGGATGATATATATAATTGGATAACATTAAATTAGTCATCAATCATTGCCCTTTATTTCTCATTTGTTGATGAATGATTTGGAAATCCAGTAACGTAGAATCCTTCAAAGACAAAAATCGCTCTCTATAGAATATTCTTAGCCAAAGAATTACTCTTTTACACTTTACCAAACAGGCTTTTGGTGGTTCTAATAAGATATTAACTTATAAACTTGTGTCATAACATCCTTCCTCAGAGAATGTGATAAAGGTCAATATAGATGGTTATTCCATTGGTAATCTAGGGCCATATGACTTTTGTGATCTTTTGAGAAGCTCTTCTAAAGGTTGGATCACAGGATTTACAGAAAATTAGGATTTCACCTCTAATATTAATGTTGAGCTTTAAGCCATATCGCATGGTCTTCATATTGTTAGGAATCACGGTTTCAAAAATGTGATTTGCGTGTCTGACTCTCAAATCGCTATGAAGTTTATTCAAGAGAGTGTGACTTCTACTCACCCTTACATTCCTATGGTGGATTATATTCAATCTCTTATTCATAAAGAGTGGCAGACTGTCCTTGTTCACACCTTACGTGAGGAGAATGGTAATGATGATTTGCTTGCTAAATTGGGAGTCTCGTTTGTTCATGAATTAAGAGTATTTTCTATTTGTCCCTCTCATTTAGTTAATATTTGTTTAGTAGACTCTATGAGAATTCAATTTCCAAGAACTTAATTTTCTGTTGTTTCCTTTTTACCATTTATAAAAAAAAGTAATTATATTAATCAACCTCAATAATTTTTTTATCAAATGCTTATATCTATTCGATTAGAATCTCAATTAAAAGCACAAAAATAAGACAAGTTTATTACAATAATTAATTAAGTCTAACAAAGATAACTAAAAGAGTGATGACTTAACATATTGCTGGAAGGGAATGTGAAAAATACAACGGTCTAGAAGGGGGTGAATAGTCCCCCCAATTAAAGATCATAGTTGAAAAATTATATTGAAAAATGTTTGATCGGAGTTTGAAAAGTAGAAAATAGTTTGCATTGCGGAAGCAAATTTGTGTTTAAAGAATATACACGAAACAACTTAATCAGTACACAACACAATCAAGATCAAATAAACAATCTAACCAAAAAGTAAACAATGTATTGTATTAAATTGATTTCAAATTTACACAAGATATGTAAAGTGTACACTATCAATAAAGATGAATTCTATAATGAGGGTTTTTCAGTTTAAATATAAACAAGATAAATTTAAAGTGTTGACTTTAACAAAACCTACACTTAACAAATAAATCACTACCAAGGAAAAAACTAACAACATATGATTATATAAAAGCGATAAAAAGAACCTATCATGCATTTTCTTTGAAATTAAGAAGGAGAGAGAGAGAGAGAGAGAGAGAGAGAGAGAGAGAGAGAGAGAGAGAGAGAGAGAGAGAGAGAGAGAGAGAGAGAGAGAGAGAGAGAGAGAGAGAGAGAGAGAGAGAGAGAGAGAGAGAGAGAGAGAGAGAGAGAGAGAGAGAGAGAGAGAGAGAGAATAAGAGGTGTGTGCCAGATTTATAGTTTTTCAATTGTCATTCTTGCTAAACTTAATTCACTCTCCAAAGGTTTTCCATTGAAAATTTTCGGTCTTCCAATATTATTTGTGACAAATTACACGAGTTTTAGTACAATCACAATATCCAATAAACGTTGAAAATGTAAAAATATTCTATCTGTATCCCTTGATTCGCACACAATATTTGAACTGAATTCTTGTGAGATCTTTACTTGAAATCTCCTTGAGTTTTCCAACCCCAAAAATCTTTCTCCGTAGTCTCCATTGTGCAACAACCTTTCCTCGATTGTACTAGTATTTTGAGTGTTGGTCAGACCAAGCATTAAGAAGAACTCCCACCTTGTCTGTAGGATTCCCTATAACACACTACCAAAGTGAATATGGAGAGAAGAACCTCCTTATTTTCCACTAGAGTTGTCTAAACCAGCCACAACCCTACATACCATGCGAACCTCTGAAATCTTAAACTAGTCTTTAAAAAAATGTTAAATTCAATAAAAGAATCTCCTAAAAAAACATAAATATCTAAAGATGAGATTTTGATCGATGTGAAAAAGGAATTAGAAAGAGTTAAAAGATAAAAGAAATTGTTTGCAAGAACTCAAGAAAGATTCAAAACTATTTTGAAAATGAGAGAACAAGTGAGTTGTGAGTTTTTAAATCAATATTGGAAGTGCATGTTTTCTAACATTTTAAAGGCTTTGAGATAAAATGGTATTTATATGTGCTTGAGATTTAGCAGAATAGTGAATCCAAATAGTGTATGATTTAAGTCATAAGCAAGAGGTATGATTTGAGTAAGTGAACCAAGTGATTTGAATCAAGAAGAAAGAACATTTGAAAACCCATTTTTGTGATTCTAGTCACACAATCTATGATTTGTGTAACATTATTCGTTTCATGCATATTTGTGATTTGAGTCAGGGTTCTAAAAGAAAATGGAAATATTTTAGTTTGCTGTGATTCGAGTCAAGCATTCTTGTGGTTCGAGTCACATAGTTATGATTTGAGTCATAAAGTCTGTTACTCGAGTCACATAGTTATGATTCGAGTTAGATGAATAGTGTGATTCATGTTACACTAGCAGAACCTCAATTTTCAAATTTTCAAAAGCTTTTTAAAATTTTACCATAGTCATGACTTTAATCATTTTCACACATAGTTCTTGATCCCAAAACTCTTAAAAATGAGAGAACAAGTGAGTTATGAGTTTTCAAATAAATATTGGAAGTGTGTGTGTTTCTAACGTTTTTAAAGGTTTTGAGAGAAAATGGTATTTATATGTGTTGGAGATCTAGCACAAAATGAGTGAAAACCTATTTGTGTGAGTTTAGTTACACAATCTGTGATTCAAGTCATGCATATTTGTGATTCAAGTTAGAGTTCAAGAAACAAAATGGAAAATTTCTTGTTTGGTGTGATACTAGTCAAATAATCTGATGATTCGAGTCACACCTCTGTGATTCAAGTCATGAAGTTGGTGACTCGAGTCATGAAAACATAAAATGAATCCTTAGCTCCATAGAGGTTTAATTTAAGTCAGATGAATAATGTAATTCGAGTCACACTAATAGAACCTCAACTTTTCAAATTTTCAAAAGATTTTTGAGATTTTATCATAGTTATGTAATGAAAAAATTTCACACATAGTTCTTGATCATGAAACTCAATAGAGTGAATCAAATCATATTGCTTAAACTTAGAACATGCATTTTAATTTATGCGTGCTTAAACACATATTTAAAAAATAACCCAAAAATTCGCAAATGATGAGGAGACTCTATAACAAAAATAAACAAAACCAAAAGGTTAAAATACAAGAAATCAAAAAAATAATCCTTGAGGTATCAGCGACATGCAATGCAACCTTAGTCCATCGCTTTTTGATACTTATCAAGCTTGCAATTGGAATTGAGTTGACTTTAAGTAGAAGCAAAGCATGATTAATGCTTCCCTCCATTAACTTGTGTCCCCCTTACATTACAACTTATCCTCCTTTGAGAAGATGAAAAAGATATAGATGTTATTGAGCCTAAAGGAAAAATAACCAGTAACACGAATGATAATCCATATGAACAAACGAGTTATATGTATCGAAGAATAATATACAACACCAAAGGAATTATGTGGATGCAAGGTTAAATCATGCATGAACAAATAAAATAATACTTAAATGCATGTAATTAACAAGATGCACTTAAAAATATTTTAAAGGCCTGAATAAATAGTCATACAACAACTTAGAAATGAATGAATAAAATTATGAATGTAAGAAGTAAACAAATAGACACGTGAAACAAAATAGAATAATGGTATTACTATCAGAACAAGATTTGGTTCTACTGGTTATCTCTAAGTTTTGACAATAATAAGGTAGTATTTATGTGAAAACAATTTTGGTACTCTAACGGTTTGTTATTATGAATTTTTAACAAACAGGTTCTAACTCTGATAGAGACCATATACAACATCATTCTTGTATGAAAAAACACGCTTCTGCGCCAAAGAAGCAAGTTTGCTTCTGTACCTACTCACATTCAGAAAGATTCTAAGAAGATAATATGTTGATGCTGCAATGCTCTCTTGGATTCTACCTCTGAGCATGACTCTAATGATTTACTTCTGAAGGCTTTCTAGCTTCTGAAGTTGATCTCTTCTGAAGACTAAGTTCTAAAGACTCTAAAGATAAGGTTCTGCTGAACAAAGTTCTGAAGACTCTAAAGACTTAAGTTTCTGAATTCTAAGGGTTCAGAAGACTAAGTGCTAAAGATTCTGAAGACAAGGTTCTGGTGAACAAGTTCTGAAGACTCTGAAGACACAGTGATCAAATATTTTCCTCATGCTTCAAACATATCTATCTAGAAGCCTTTGATGTAAAAAGATAAGATCAAAAGTTTACGAGGGAAATAGTACATAGTACATATCAAAAAGTTCCATTCCACTACCCTAATTTTGTGGTGAAAAGGACAACTTTTGTGTACAATTTTCATCCCTACGTAACTACATAAGGACTTGATAACTTGAATAAAATTAAGAAGAACTACAACACAAAAATGCAAGAACACAACAACAAAAAATTCATATTGTGTGCAAATTTTCTTTAAGTCTTTTTAAGATATTCACTGTGTTTATATTTGCTTAAGTAGAAGTATTTCATTGTAAACATTTATCTTTCACAAACTGTTGTTTATAATTCCTTAAGGGACTAGTTAGGTCAAAATCCTTAAGAAGACTTAGACAGTTAGTCTTTGTGGTTGTTAGTCACCAGCGGTTGCTAGTGCAGATTGTAATCAGTTGATTATATTGGATTAAGTCCTTGGATATAAGGCAAAATCACTTTGGTGGGTGGACTGAATTAGCTTGATAGTTTTCAAGTGAACCAGGATATATCATGTGTCTTTCTCTCTTATTTAATTTCTGTGATTTCTGTTTGAGTTTCATAAAAAGCTTTCATTTTTGAAAACCCATTCAAACCCCCTTTCTTGTGTTTTTCTCACACATTCAATTGGCATCAGAGCTCCGGTTCTGATTGTGATAAAAGTTTTATCAACACTTCATCGTGTTCAGTACCGATCCAGTATTTGTGTGAGACATCATGGATTCCGCTAATCCTATTCCAAAAGAGAAAGATCACTACAGTTCCAAATCACCAATCTTTGAAGGTGAAAAGTTTGACTACTGGAAAGATAGGATTGAAAGTTTCTTTCTTTGCTATGAGATAGATCTTTGGTATCTTATAATTGATAGCTACATTCACCTAGTTGATGTTGCATGAGTAAAAGTGTCAAGAAGTGCTATGGCTAATCAACAAAAGAAAGATTACAAGAATCATCACAAGGGCAAAACTATACTGCTAAATGTTGTTTCTTATACTGAGTATGAGAAAATAACAGATAGAGAAACTGCCAAGTCCATTTTTGATTCACTAAAAATGACTCATGAAGGAAATGCTCAAGTAAAGGAGACAAAGGCTCTTACGCAAATCCGGAAATATGAAGCTTTCAAGATGGATGATGATGTATCTGTAGAAACTATGTTTTCAAGATTTCAGATGTTGGTAGTAGGACTCAGAGTGCTAAAAAAAGGATATTCAACTGCTGGTCATGTCAAGAAGATTATTAGAAGTCTTCCCAAGAAATGGAGACTTATGGTAACTTCTCTAAAGCTATCTAAAGATCTGAACAATATAAGTATTGAAGAACTTATTTGTTCTTTAAGAAGTCATGAGATAGAGCTGGAGGAAGATGAACCTTAGAAGAAGAGTAAATCAGTTGCTCTTAAGTCTAAACTAGAAAAGGAAAAGGCTTATCAATATGAGGAAGAATCAGAAGATTCTGATGAAGACTCAGAAGATGAGTTGTCACTTATCTCTAGAAGGATCAATAAACTATGGAAACATTGGCAAGGGAAGCTCATAGGATCAAGAAGGAACAACAGTCGTTCTGATTCGACATCTGGACAAAAAAGGTAGATTTTTAGAAAAGAAGTCATCTGCTATGAGTGTAATGAGCCAGGTCATTACAAGAATGAGTGTTTAAAGCTTAAGAAAGACAAGAAGCCTAAGAAGAACATCACCAAAGTCAAGAAGGGACTTATGGCAACTTGAGATGACTCTGATTCTAAAGAAGAAGATTCTAATGAAGAAAAGGAAAATGTTGTATTAGTAGCAACAAGAATTAACACTAAAGTCTTTAGAGAACCAGAAGACAAAATGTTATCAGAACCAGAATAAGATTCAGACTTCGACTCAGAGGTATTGTCTAAACTCTCTCGTTGTGAATTAGAGTCATGTCTTTTAGAAATGCTGGAAAGATATCAGAGTCTTCAAAGTAAATACAAGGACCTTAAATAAATCCATGTAATTACTTCTGAGTCTAGAGATAAGCTTGAACAAAATAATTATTCTCTGAACAAAAATATTTTTTCTTTAAAAAATATTAACTGTGCTTTGGAAAGCAAAATTTCTAAACTAGATGAAGAATTAGTTTCTAATATTTGTGATACTAATTGTGTTAACAAGTATGATAGAGCATCCTATCACTTTCTGGATAAAAGCATGGATAGAAGCAAAATGGCTTCCGTGATCTATGAAGTTAGTAGAAATGGCAAGAAATGTTTGGGGTGTACAGAAACATCTAAAACTGACGAAAGTCAACCTGTAAAACCAAAACCTTTCTATGATCATTTTGTGCCTTCTGGAACTAAGCTTGATTGTTTTGAGCTTGTGCATGCACCTTCATAGACACAAAAATATAATCTTAAACCAAAGCATCATGCACAAATTCCACGTGATTATCCTGTTGCACAGAAACCTAAAGTTGTAAAAAAACTCTGGGAAAACTAACAAAAGAAGACCCAGAAAGTGGGTACCTAAGGATGAGATGATCTATGTTGCAGATATCCTTAGCAGCTCATTTGAAACATCAATCATGGTACATGGACAGTGGTTACTTGTGACCCATGACGGGAAGAAGGCATATGTTCCAAAGTTTGGAACTTAAGCCTGGAGGCTTCGTTGGTTTTGGAGGAAACCAAAAGGGTAGGATCATTGGCTCTGAAACTATTAGTAATGGTGAACTTCCTTCTATTACTGATGTTCTTCTGGTTGATGGTTTGATGTATAACTTATTATCAATTAGCTAACTTAGTGACATTGGTTATGGTATAATTTTCAATCAAAAGTCTTGTAAGGCTATTAGTCAGAAGGATGGCTCAATCCTTTTTAATGTAAAGAGGAAAAACAACATTTACAAAACCAGACTTTCTGATCTTAAGGACCATAACGTTAAATGCTTAATTTCTGTAAATGAGAAGCAACGGGTGTGGCATAGAAGTTTGGGCCTTATTAGCATGAGATCAGTCAGAGGCTTACCAAATTTGAAGTATTTTTCAGATGCTCTGTGTGAAGAATGTCAGAAAGGCAAGTTGGAATCGTACGGGAGGTGCTGGCAACTTTTTGCTTGTTTGGCCCTGATAAACTTTTCGGTATCAAGTTGGAATCGTACAGGAGGTGCTGGCAACTTTTCACTTCTTACCATGACTACCTGAGGCCATTTGCACACAAACCACAGAAAACACCAACAAGCAGCAGCACAAGATTATCAGTCATCATAAATAAAAAAAACAAGTTCTATCACGCTCACTGGCTTGCTCGCCTAGCGAGCTCATAGCGAATGCTCGCTACTGACTCGCCTAGCGAACAAGCTAGCGAGCACTGCGAAAGTTCAAAATCAGCAACTGTTTTGGACCCCAAACATCAAAATCACAAGTTTGTCCAATACAATTCCAGAACTACTTGATGTAACAAGAAAGGCATTGTTCTAAGTATACATGCAAACCTAAAATTTATCAATTCCCTAACTTGCAAAATTTAACCTAAACCCTAATTTTTTTACAACTTAAACAATGAAGAACAAAAGAGAGGAGAAAGATCAAACCTTATTGCAGCAGAGAGATTGATACACACAAATTAGGGCTTACAAGAGAATAGAGAGGAGAGTTCTTGTGTTGTATAAGTGCAGTTGGAAGTGTAAGAGTGAGAGTGAATGAGAATGACTAAGTTACAAAAGAAAAACAGATTTTAGACCTATAAGAGTGGCCCACTAAACAACTTAAAATGCCAGATACGCGTATGCTCGCTTAGTGAATGCTCGCTGCATGCTCGCCTAGCGAACGTGCTAGCGAGCATGACAAAATTTCACAAAATTAGGACGGCAGCCAAAGTTTAGTTTCAACATGCTTCCACCTTGTAGACACCAACAAAACACAACCAAAAACTGCAAATACTTACAACGTTGAGGTGCCTCTCAACAAGCGTTTGTTTAACATCGGGTAAGCTCGACGGTCCAAGATGCTCACACCGGAACATCCAGAAGGAAGACACATCTTTCTCGATCAACTAGGCCGCCAAGATATACCTTTAAACGTTGGCCATTTACCGTCCAACTGTCCTTCTTTTCCATGTCTTCAATCACAACAACCCCAAAAGTTTTTACCTCTTTCACACGGAATGACCCGGACCATTTTGACTTCAATTTTCTGGGAAAAAGCCTTAACCTAGAATTAAACAATAATACCAACTGCCCGGGCATAAATTCTTTTTTCCGGAGCTTCTTGTCATGATATTCTTTGACTTTTTCTTTATACAACCAACTTGAGTGATATGCGGCATCGCGCATCTCCTCCAACTCAAGCAATTGTACCTTTCTTTTGTCACTGGCTAACTCTTTATCAAAATTCAAAAATTTTAAGGCCCATAAGGCTTTGTGCTCCATTTCGACCGACAAATGGCAAGTTTTACCAAAAACCAGTTGAAATGGAGTTAGCCCAATTGGAGCTTTATAAGCAGTGCGGTATGCCCGTAATGCTTCGTCCAAGTTTTGTGACCATTCTTTTCTAGAATTAGACACGGTTTTTTTAAGGATTCTCTTAATCTCTCGATTAGAGACCTCAGCTTGCCCATTTGCTTGTGGGTGGTATGGAGTCGCCACTTTATGTGTTCCACCATAATGTTTTAAAATGTTTTCCAATGGTGCATTACAAAAGTGTGATCCTCCATCACTAATCAACACACGGGGGGTTCCGAAACGGGAAAAGATGTTTTTCTTTAAAAAAATTATGACCGTTTTAGAATCTGCCCGAGGTGAGGCAATCGCCTCAACCCACTTTGAAACATAATCAACCGCGACATGAAAATATTCATTTCCAAAAGATGGTGGGAAAGGTCCAACAAAGTCAATACCCCAACAATCAAATATTTCAACTTCTTGAATGTTTTGTAGAGGCATCTCATCTCTCTTACCTATCCTGCCACTTCTTTGGCAACTGTCACAACTTTGCGCATGGGCATTTGCGTCTTTGAAAATAGTAGGCCAATAAAATCCTGATTGGAGGACTTTAGTGGCCGTTCTTGCCCCATTAAAATGTTTGTCGTAAGGCGAGTTGTGACAGTGCCAAAGGATACTACGCGCTTTATCGCTGGTAACACACCTTCTCAAAATGTTATCACCACCCAACTTAAACAAGTATGGGTCATCCCACACATAATACTTACAATCTGAGAGGAACTTCCTTTTTTGGTTCGGAGTTAGGTCGGGTGGCACCAAACCACTAGCCTTATGGTTTGCAAAGTCCGCAAACCACGACCTAACTTGAACTCTAAAAAGTTTTTCATCAGGAAATTCTTCTTGGATTTCCTTTTCAGAAGATGTAACCTCCACATTGACAAGGCGAGGTAAATGATCCGCCACCAAATTTTCCGATCCTTTCTTGTCCTTAATTTCAACATCAAATTCTTGCAACAAGAGGATCCAACGGATGAGCCTTTGCTTCGAATTCGGTTTGGTGAGCATTTATTTAATCGCCGCATGGTCGGTATACACAATCACCTTAGAACCAATAAGATAAGACCGAAATTTTTCCAGCGCATACACTATCTCAAGTAATTCTTTTTCGGTGGTAGCATAATTAATTTGCACCTCATTTAGAACTTTACTTGCGTAGTGTATAGCATGAAATTTTTTTCTTTCCTTTGTCCCAATACCGCTCCAATTGCATAGTCGCTAGCATCGCACATGAGCTCAAAATTTAAATTCCAATTCGGAGCGACTATAATTGGAGCAGTAACAAGTTTTTCCTTCAAAATTTTAAAAGCATGTAAGCAATCTTCAGTTAAGAGAAATACTTGGTCCTTGGCGAGCAAATTACTCAAAGGCCTAGCTACCTTTGAGAAGTCTTTGATAAATCACTGATAGAAACCGACATGCCCAAGAAAGCTTCGGATTCCCTTCATATTTACCGGAGGAGGCAACTTTGCAATCACGTCAACTTTTGCTCGATCCACTTCAAGCCCTTTTGAAGAGACTTTATGTCTGAGCACTATCCCTCAGTTACCATGAAGTGGCATTTCTCCCAATTAAGCACGAGATTTGTTTTCACACACCTTTCAAGCATCATTTCCAGATTATCCAAGCATAAATCAAAAGAACTTCCAAACACGGAGAAGTCGTCCACGAACACTTCCATAGTTTTCTTGATCAAGTCGGCAAATATAGCTTGCACACATCGTTGGAAAGTCGCCGGTGCGTTGCATAACCCAAAGGGCATTTTTCTGTATGCCAAAATTCCAAACGGACATGTGAAAGCCGTCTTCTCGTGATCGGCCGGGTCAACCGCAATTTGATTGTACCTGGAATAGCCATCAAGGAAACAATAGTATTTTTGGCCCGAAAGTCTTTCCAACATTTGGTCCATGAACGGAAGTGGAAAATGGTCTTTTCGAGTTGCGGTATTCAACCGCCTATAGTCAATACACATTCTCCACCCCGTTGCCACCTTCGTCGGGATCAATTCATCTTTTTCATTTAGAATGACGGTAATTCCACCCTTTTTCGGAACCACATGCACGGGACTCACCCAAGGGCTATCCGAAATTGGGTAGATCATTCTCGCATCCAAAAGCTTAACAATTTCTTTCCTAACAACCTCCTTCATAGTAGGATTCAAGCGGCGTTGAGGTTGAGCCATCGGCTTGAAATCCTCTTCCATTAAAATCTTGTGCATGCAATAAGAAGGACTAATTCCTTTGAGATTAGAAAGAGTCCATCCCATTGCTTCTTTGTTCTTGTTTAACACATCGATTAAATGGGATTCTTCATTTTTAGACAAAAGGTTGCTTATGATAACCGAATTCTCTTCGGTTTCATCAAGGAATGCATACTTCAAGTTAGAAGGTAGCATTTTCAATTCAATTGGTGGTTTTTCTTCATGGACCTCTTTTTTCAACACTTCCTCTTCGACTTCCCATGGTTGCAACTCTTTAAGATTATCAAGTTCCTTTAAACATTCCTCAAGATCTTGCTCTTCTTCAATTGTGAACACTTCAAAAGAGTGATCAAGAGCTAATTCCACAGGAGACGTCACATGAATATGCTTAGATACTTCCAAATTTGCATCTTCAATTACATCAATTCGGAAACTATCACAATTATCTTTTGAATGCTTCATAGCTTCAAAAAGATCAAAAGTGACTTCTTCATTTTGGACTCGCACTTTCATCAAACCGTCATCAACATCAATCATCATTCGCACGGTTTTCATGAAAGGTCGGCCTAGGATTAGCGGAGCATCATCATCCTCTTCCATGTCAATCACAATGAAATCGACCGGAAAGAAGAATTTGTCGACTTTAACCAATACGTCTTGAGCTAACCCATGAGGATGGGTAGTCGACTTATCGGCCAATTGCAATGTCATCCGTATGGCTTTCATTTCAATGTTGCCACACCTTTTCACAATAGACAAAGGTATTAAATTAATGCTTGACCCCAAATTAATTAGCCCTTTCCCGACATATTCATCACTGATAGTAACCGGCAAAGTAACTCTTCCCGGATCAACCTCTTTTCTCGGAAGAGTCCGTTGGATGATGGCACTACAACTAGCATCAAGAACAATTGTTTCCGGTTCCGTATACCTCTGCTTTTTAGTTAGTATGTCTTTCATGAACTTGGCAAACAGAATATTTATTTGAAGTTGTTTAAAAATATCCATGAACCGGACGTAATGTCGTTCATTTTCTCTCCTAGATGGAGCATGTGGATATGGTAGGTTTTGGACCGGAGTAGTGCTCACTACCTCCTTTCCTCTAGACGCTCTAGAATTCTGCTCTTTTTTCTTCTTCACTTTTTCACTTTTATCATTTTCTACTTCTACACTTTCTTTATTTTCAACTTCAACCAATTTTTCATTTTTTTCAACTTCTTCCTCACTTTCCTCCTCAACTTTACCATCAATTCTATCATCAATTTTTTTCTCCTCATCTTTTCTCTCATCCTCTCTTTTTTCACTCTCATCTTTTTTTTAACTCTCACTAACCAACTCCCTTCCACTTCTCGTCGTGATTGCTTTGCAATGCTCCTTTGGATTTGTTTGCGTGTTTGGCGAAAAAGAAGGTCCGGATTGTTGTTCCTCTAGTTGCTTAGCAAGTTGTCCGGCTTGAGTTTCAAGATTTTTGATTGCCGCATCGTTGCTCTTTTGATTAGCCATTGACATTTGCATGAATTGCGTCAATGTTTCTTCCAACTTTGAATTTACGACTAGCAGTTGTTGAGGTTGATAAGGATTTTGACAGCTAGAATTACCACCCCCATAACCTTGGTTATGGTGATAGTTACTCCTTGGTTGGTACCCTTGATTTGGTTGATAATGTTGTTGTGGTTGATTTTGAGAATGTTGTTGATACGGTGGTTGTTGTTGTTGTTGCCTCGGTTGGTAGTCTCGTTGATTTGCCATATAATTTACCTCTTCGAACCCGGGAGGTGGACAAAATCCGGTATCATGTTCACCTTTGCAAAGCTCACAACAAGCTATTTGTTTAGATTTTGAAGGCTCTTTCATCTCTTTGATTTGTTGAATTAAGAGTTCCACTTGTTGTGAAATGAGTTTATTTTGTGCAAGGATAGCATCATTTGTCCCAAGTTCAAGCACTCCCGATTTCTCCAAAGTGTTTCCTCTACTTTAACTTTGAAGGTCATTTAGAGCCATACGGTTGATGATATCCGTAGCTTCGTCGACGCTTTTAGACAACAAAGAACCACCCGCGGTGGCATCCAACAAGGTCTTACAATTTGGTTGAAGGTCGTTTTTGAAAATGTGGATTTGCGTCAACTCGTCAAAACCATGACCTTTGCACTTTCGAAGCATGGATTTAAATCATTCCCATGCCTTGTTCAATGACCCGTTGGCTCCTTGAGAAAACACGGAAATTGTCGTTTTGGATTCCATGAACCAGTTGTGAGAGAAAAATCTTTCAATGAATTTCTCTTCCGACACGTTCCAATTCGTCATGACAGCCGGTGTTTGATCCAAGTACCAATCTTTGGCTTTGCCGAGCAAAGCATGTGGAAAAAGTCTTTTGAACAACGGTAGCTCTTGAGCTTGATCAACTCCCACCGCCAATGCTATCTCGTAAAATTTCGTGAGAAAAGAAAAGGGGTCTTCATGGTCCATTCCGGTGAATGGACTTCCGTACAGCAAATTAAGAGTTCCCATCTTCATCTCGGCTTGCCTTCCCGTGTGGTTGGCAAACTGAGCAGTATTTCTTGGATTATTGATACATGGTGTTGAAACGGGCGGTGGTGGTGGTGGATCCATGATAGGTGTGAAATGAGGTGGTGGTGTTGTAGAAGAAATTTCTCGTTGTTCCTGTCGTTGTCTAGCAAGTTGCCTCCTCCGTCTTGTTCTGCTATCCAGTCTCCTTGCGGTTCTTTCGATCTCGGGATCAAAAACAATTTGGTCCTTAGGAATCTGTCCTCGCATAAAACGAAAGCTGCACACTAAACCAAACAAATTAACAAGCACAAGTCAAAAATTCTTCAACTATTGTGATGCTCCCAATATCAATTCAAATTCCCCGGCAACAGCGCCATTTTGTTGAAACAGTGGTAGATGTCGGGTTTTTGTTATCGTATCCACAGAGAATCTGAGATATTGCCGCCGTTCGACAGTTGTCAAGTTCTTAACTTTTTAGTAACAGAATGGGTTTGGTTTTTAGTAACGGTATCTTGCATAAAAGGTAATAAGTTGCGGTAAAATATTGGTTTTACGATTTAATAAAGATTGTCAAAGTTAGGATTCAGTAATCACTTTGCTTGTATATGTTCGATCAACAATACACATAAACTCATTTAGATGATAAACACATTCACAACATCCTCTCAATGTGATTATTTCTAACTCACATTGTGATTTTTCCCATTTTGATCCATTGTTGATTTCTCACACAATCTATCAAAATGACAACATTTAGGTTTAACATTTTCATGAGCAACCACATTCAAAACTATTTTTAGCTTAAGAAAAATAGATGGATGAAAACCTACGTCAAGAGTTCGAAAATATCTTTCAATCATGAACTAACACAAAGAGTTATAAATAATGCAAGGTTTTCACCATATATTCATCATCCAAGAATTTACAAATGAAGATCATCCATATACATACAAAGCTTAATGATCACCTACATCTAACCTTGACAAAATGAAGAACTTAGCTACTCATTTTCATGGTAGCTTGAAAAAGAAGTTTCGAAAGAAGGTTGATGAACATCTGAGTCGAAGAATCCAACTTGGATGAGAATCCACCTTCTTTTTGTAGAATAATGTTAAGAAATGAAGAAAATGAGAGATAGTATATTTCTAGGTCACAAAAATCTCTTTTGGAGCAGAACTAGTAAAAATATGGTATGGTCTTAAAAAGTACAAATAGATACTTATAGAAAAAGTTGTTGTCCTGTCACGCTCGCGACCTCGTTCGCCTAGCGAGCTAACAGCGAATGTTCGCTACAGCCTCGCCTAGCGAACATGCTAGCGAGGACTGAGGAAAAGATTCTGGAATGCTTCGCTACTTGCTCACTAGGTGCTCGCCTAGCGAGTTCTTCACCACCTGCCTCGCTGCCAGCGAATGATGCCAATTTGATTCTGCCCAATTCTGGGAGTGTTCGCTAGCAGCTCGCTACGAGCTCGCCTAGCGAACAACTCGCTGCAACACTCGCCTGATGTTCTCCTAGCGAACATGCTTTTTCTCTTGTTCTTTCTTGATTCCTTTGTCAACTTTCTTGTGTCTTCAAATTCTACTCTTTCATGCTCAAATACTGCACAATAACACACAAATTAAAAGGACCAAGAGCATTTCACATCATATTGCATATCAACAAAAGCAAGGCGGTTTTGAACCGAAATTAGACAAAAAGGAGCGAAAGATGCCCACATTTGATAGCTCAAATAAGCACAATTGGGCATCTAACAGATGCATAACTTATTATCAATTAGCTAACTTAGTGACATTGGTTATGATATAATTTTCAATCAAAAGTCTTATAAGGCTATTAGTCAGAAGGATGGCTCAATCCTTTTTAATGTAAAGAGGAAAAACAACATTTACAAAATTAGACTTTCTGATCTTAAGGACCATAACGTTAAATGCTTAATTTCTGTAAATGAGAAGCAACGGGTGTGGCATAGACGTTTGGTCCTTGTTAGCATGAGATTAGTCAGAGGCTTACCAAATTTGAAGTATTTTTCAGATGTTTTGTGTGAAGAATGTCAGAAAGGCAAGTTTTCCAAAACCTCTTTTAAATCGAAAATTTTTGTTTCTACCTCTAGATCATTATAACTTCTGCACATTGATCTTTTTGGTCCAGTGAAAACTGCCTCAATCAATGGTAAGAAATATAGATTAGTCACTGTTGATGACTATAGCCGTTGAACATGGGTAAAATTATTGAAACACAAGGATGAGTCACATTATGTATTCTCTACCTTTTTCTCACAAGTGCAAATAGAGAAGGATTGCAAAATAGTCAGAGTCAGAAGCGACGATGGTGGAGAATTCGAGAACAGGTACTTTGAGAATCTTTTTGATTCCCATGGCATTTCCCATGATTTCTCTTGTCCTAGAACCCCACAACATAATGGAGTAGTGGAAAGAAAGAATGGGACATTGCAAGAAATGGCTCGTACCATGATCCAACAAATTGACAAGGCTAAGCACTTCTGGACAGAGCCAATAAACACAACATGTTATATTCAGAACAGGATTTTTGTTAGACCTATTCTGGGTAAGACTCTGTATGAATTGTGGAAGAATAGAAAACAAAACATATATGATTTTCATCCTTTTGGCGGTATTTATTTTATGTTGAACACTAAAGAGAATCTGGGTAAGTTTGATTCTAAATCTCAAAAGTGTTTATTGTTAGGATACTTTGAATGCTATAAAGGCTACATAATCTATAACACAGAAACACGGATTATTGAGGAATCAATTTATGTTAGATTTGATGATAAGCTTGACCCTGAAAAGTCAAAGCTAGTTGAAAAACTTACAGATTTGAAGATTACTTTATAAGAATCCAAGGAGGAAGACTCTAAAGAAGAAGACAAAGTTGTAGAAACTATAAACTCAGGTACAACTTCACCAGAAAAAATTACTAGTGCATCTCATCAGAAGAAGAATAGACTAAGGAATTCTCATTCCGAAGAATTTATTCTGGGAGAAAAAGATGATCGAGTTAGAACTCATTCATCATTCAAACATTTTTAAGAAACTCTTATGTGCCTGGTGTCACTTATAGAGCCAACATCAGTTGATGAAGCTCTTATGGAGAATGAGTGGATTTTGGCCATGCAAGAAGAACTGAATCAATTCACCAGAAATGATGTTTGGAGTCTTGTTTAGAAACCAAAAGGTGTCCACGTCGTTGAAACAAAATGGGTATTAAAAAACAAGGCTATAGTCAGCAAGAAGGAATAAACTATATTGAAACCTTTGCACCAGTTTCCAAGTTAGAATATATTCTCTTATTAGTTTCTTTTATTGTTAATCATAACATCATTCTTTATCATATGGATGTGAAGAGTGCATTCTTAAATGGGTATATTTCTGAAGAAGTGTATGTACATCAACCCCCTAACTTTGAAAATTCTGAGAAATCAGATTGTGTATTTAAATTGAAGAAATTGGTATACAGTCTGAAACAAGCTCTCATAACTTGGTATGATAGACTCAGTAATTTTCTTTTGGAAAATAATTTTACCAGAGGGAAAGTAGACATTACACTCTTTTGCAAAACCTTTAAGAATGATATTCTGGTTGTGCAAATTTATGTAAATGATATTATTTTTGGTTATGATAATCCTTCTTTGTGCAGGGAATTTTATAAGTTAATGCAGGAAGAATTTGAAATGAGTTTGATGGAAGAGCTCAGGTTCTTTCTGGGAATTCAAATTGATCAACGTCTAGAAGGAATGTATATTCATCAGAGAAAATATGCACGAGAACTTCTGAAGAAGTTTGAGATGTCAAATAGTAAACCTGCAAAACTCCCATGCATCCTACATGCATTCA
Source organism: Lathyrus sativus (assembly GCA_963859935.3). Taxonomy (NCBI): domain Eukaryota; kingdom Viridiplantae; phylum Streptophyta; class Magnoliopsida; order Fabales; family Fabaceae; genus Lathyrus; species Lathyrus sativus. The sequence continues at coordinate 591,469,555 of OZ012741.1, read as the reverse complement.
GGAGAAAGAAGAAGTAAATAAAAAGGTTTGTTAAAAGCTCTGTCGTGGTATGATAGGCTCTCTTCTGTATTTGACTGCTTCTCATCCAAATATTATGTTTAGTGTATGTTTGTATGCTCGTTTCCAACCAAATCCAAGGGAAATTCACTTAACAGTTAAGAGAATTCTAAGGTATCTAAAGGGGAAAACTAACCTTGGCTTGATGTATAAGAAAACATCAGAGTACAAGCCATCTGGTTATTGTGATGCAGATTAATGCTAGATACAAATTAGAATGGAAAAGCACTTCTGGAAACTGTCAGTTTCTGGGTAACAACCTCGTCTCTTGGGCAAACAAAAGGCAAATAACCACTGCATTATCTACTACAGAAGCAAAATACATCTCAGCGTCACTTTGCAGTACCCAGATGCTCTGGATGAAGAATCAACTAGAAGATTTTCATATTCACAAGGATAACATTCCTATCTTCTATGATAACACAGCTGCTATTTGCCTAAGTAATAATCCTATTTTACATTCTCGAGCTAAACACATTGAAACTAAACATTATTTCATCAGCGACTATGTTTAGAAAGGGATTTTAACTCTAAAATGTATAGATACAGACCATCAGTGGGATGATATTTTTACAAAACCCTTAAATGAAGATAGATTTCAGTTCATTCTAAAAAACTTAAATATGGATTTTTGTCCAGATTGAAGTTTATCAGAATATGTTTAATCTCCTTCTGTAAAAAGAGATTCTAACGTTAAGCAAATATTTTTTGATTTATTTATTTGTCTTTCTAAATAAAGATATTTTTACATGTTAGAAGATGTCTTAATAAAAAAACTTGTCTAGTCAGATACCTCTTGGTATTCTTGACTTTGGGAACATAAAACGTGTTCACTTAAACAGACGGCTATGATTTCTTGTGACACTTGTCCAATATCAAATCATACTTATCATTGAAGTGACACCTCGAGCATTGTGATTTTGTGATACTGGGTTTCAAAATAATTACTCCCTGTTACTCCCTATTTTTTTTTAATCATCAACTTCTCTCTTTAAATGCTCACTATCTCACTATCACATACTACACTACTCTTTCACTTCCCACACATTTTTCTTAGAAACCCTAAAAACCCTTTGTGTTATGTAACTTCATCATCTTCATCAATGGATCCTCAACAACAAAGTGTGTATAACTTCTCTCAACAATCAAAACATGCAGAATCATCTCAAATGGTTTTTACTACTACTCAAACTGCTTCGATGTTGCTACATCAATCGTTATCTACTTTCCAGAAACCAGTTGAAGTTTATATTGTGGATCATCCATCTCACATTCATCTCTCGACTCCTTGTGAAGAATTGGAAGTTCTTTGTGAATGGTTAGTAGATTTTGATAACCTGTTTAATAATTGAATAGATTTGTTTTGAGAACTGAATACTCAAGGTTGGAGAAATTACTTTGATCGTCTCTACGGTCCCATATTCCTTACCTAATCAAGGAGTTTTGGAGATTTGATGATGTTTATTATTGCTTCATTGTGTCATATGTTTTTGGAAACAAATTTGTCATCACAGAGAAATCTATCGCTACCTTACTTGGAATGAAGAATGCTGGTGGAAAGCGTATCTATAAAATGAATTCAAAGTCAAAGTTTCTTTCTGAAGTGATAAACCCAGCCATCTTAACTCAATCATCTGATGGAAAGCCACCATTTAAGAGTTAGGATCTGTCTAAAGAGCTTCGCGTCTGGCTCAGGATCATTCAGGGTTGTATCTATCATAGACCTTCATCAAGTTCATCTAACTTCATCAACATTGATTAGAAATACATGTTGTATTATCTTCTGAAAGGTGAAAAGATATGCCTTCCTTCTATTCTCTTCAGATATCTCAGAGATTCTATAAGAGAAACCATAAATTATGGAAAGAATTAGAAACCAGATATTCTGATTGAAAGTGGTATGGTTGATTATCTGGAAAATTTGAAATTCAAGGAAGAATTAGAAATTATAACTAGAACAACTTTGAATAGTAGAAATATGAAGCAGATGCAAATTATGAATGAGATAAGAGTTAAACAAAGTATGGCTACAGAATGGGACAGTTTGAAGTCAAGGAGAATAATAATCAATGGATTTCCTCTGTTCACCAAGATTTATAGAAGCTATAGAAAAGTACATTAAGATACGTGAAGTTGAAGTATATGATTTGTTTGGATTCCGGTTTGAAGATCTACTAGATACAGTCCCTAGTATGATGAGGAAGAAGAGACTCCGTAATAAGACCCCTTAGAAGAAGATTGTTAAGAAGCAAAAGAAAGGTTTGCATCTGGGTGAAGCCATCACGGAGAATACTTAAATGACATCCTATCTAGAACCGACAAGTAAGTCTTCTGACTCTTCTATGACTGCATCTGTTCTTACTAATAGAAATGTGTCTTCATTTATTCCAACACCACCTCCAATATTTTCAACCATAGTTACACCCTGATCCATCCCTCTTTCTGAACCGCCATCATCTCAGGTATTTCCATTTTTTCACCATCTACACAACCTCTTTTTCAAACCACTTCCACTTAATTAACTCCCACCATATCTTTACCATTAACTTCTAACATCATCGCCCAACCCATTTTTGGAGAAATTCCTACAGAACCTAATCCAACAACCAACCCTCAATCACCCACATCTTCAACCTCTCCTCACATAAATGCAATAACCATCTCTAATAATCCCAACCCTTCATCACCAAAAACAAACTCTAATTCAGACTCTGACCAAACACTTTCCAATCTAGTTACTTTTGATGAAAAAACCCAAACACTTCTTGAACATCAACCTTATGATCTTCCCCCTCCTAACCTTGATGAAGTAATTTCTATTTATAAAGACAATGTAGTTAGGAGATTCAAGAAACATTCTGATGAATCCAGTTCTAGCGTTGACCCTTCTACTTTGGGTGCTACCTGGAATCGATTCAATCGATGGATGTCTTTAGAGTTTCTAAAGATGAAAAATATCTCTACTCAAACAAAAGAACAATTTATCTAGAGAGTAGAAGAAAGATTGGAACCTCAAAGAGAAGCTAAAGAAAAGTTAGCTGCAGAAAGAGAATTAGCTGAAAGACAAGCTAAGGAAGCTCTTGAGAGAGAAGCTAAAATGAAGAATTCTGAAGATGCTCTGAACGCTATTGAAAGCTCTGATAACCCTACTTCTGATCCAGTATTGAATACTCTGGAAAACATTCATAAGGAACAAGAGTTATTCAGAATTAGAATGGATAAGCAAGATGAAGTTACATCCAACATTTAAAATGTGCTTGCTCAAATTCTTCAGAGGCTCCCTCCTCCTCAACCTTAGACACTTTCTAGGCTACCCCTTAGTTATTTTGTTTTTGTTTTGTTTACCTTTTTTATTATGACAAAAAGAGGGAGTAGTAACGAAGAAATTATTTTGATAAAAAAATCTTTTTCTCTGAATCATAATTCTGACATTCTAACATAATAAATGCACACAATCCTTCTTAGAATTTTTTTCAGGAACAATATTAAAACATTGGCAATCATGATTATGTGATGCATATGATAATAATCAGCTCTGACAAAATATTCAGAAAAACTTAGTCAGACATTATTCTGGATCTGATAAGACAAATCAAGCTCTGTTATCCCAAATCTGATAAGATTTTTTTTAAGTCTTGGATTCAGGGGGAGCTTGATAAAGGGAAGTCATTTCTAAACGTACCTCTGTCATCACCTAGTGATTATTTTTGTACGAAATTGTTTCATCAAAATAAATTCTTTTGTCATTATAAAAAAGGGGGAGATTGTTAGAACAAGTATTAGTTCTGCTGGTTATCTCTAACTTTTGATAATAACAAGGTAGTATTTGTGTGAAAATAACTTTGGTATTCTAACAGTTTTTTATTCTGAAGTTTTAAAAAACAGGTTCTGACTCTGATAGAGACCATATGCAATGTCATTTTGGTATGACAAAAGTCGCTTCTGCGCCAAAGAAGCAACTCTGCTTCTGTACCTACTCACATTCAGAAAGATTTTAAGAAGACAATATGTTGTTGCTGAATACTCTCTTGGATTCCGTCTCTGAGCATGACTCTAATAATTTACTTCTGAAGGCGTTCTAGCTTCTGAAGTTGTTCTCTTATGAAGACTAAGTGCTAAAGACTCTGAAGAAAAGGTTCTACTAAAGAAAGTTCTGAAGACTCTGAAGACTAAGGGCAAAAGATTCTGAAGACAAGGTTCTGGTGAACAAGTTATGAAGACTCTAAAGACATAAGACTCTGAAGACCCATTGATCAACTCTTCTAATCATGCTTCAAACATCTCTATCCAGAAGCCTTTGATGTACAGAAGATAAGATTAAAATCTTACAAGGGAAATAGTACATAGTACATATCAAAATGTCATTCCTCTACCATTCCACTACCCTGATTTTGTGGTGAAAAGGATAAATTTTGTGTACGATTTTCATCCCTACGTAACGACATTCTTTCAAGTCGCCAGCTCACTCAAGGATATTCTTGATCTCCAAAGGATCTTTTACTGTCTATATAAGGACTTGATAACTTCAAGAAAATTGAGAAGAACTACAACACAACAACATAAGAACACAAAAACAAAAAATTCATTCTGTGTGCAAATTTTCTTTAAGTCTTTTTAAGATATTCATTGTATTTATATCTACTTGAGTAGAAGCATTTCCTTATAAACATTTATCTTTCACAATTTGTTGTTTATAATTCCTTAAGGGACTAGTTAGGTCAGAATCCTTAAGAAGACTTAAACAGTTAGTCTTTGTGGTTGTTAGTCACCAGCGGTTGCTAGTGCAGATTGTAATCAGTTGATTGTATTTGATTAAGTCCTTGGATATAAGAAAAAATCACCTTGGCGGGTGGAATGGATTAGCTTGATAGTTTTTAAGTGAACCGGGATATATCGTGTGTCTTTCTCTCTTGTTTAGTTTCTTTGTGATTTCTATTTGAGTTTCATAAAAAGCTTTCATTTTTGAAAACACAATTCAAACCCTCATTTCATGTGTTTTTCTCGCACCTTCAATTACAAGATATAAAAACTTGTAGAATCATACCAATAAGGTTGGTTAAAGTATAATTTTCTAAAAGGAAATGTTTGTTCATAACATAATACAAATATCATATGAAATGAGATAAGAGTCTAAATCTATTTAAAACACGAAGAACCAAAGATTCTAAATTCCCTACGTATCTAGTTAAAGGTTTTATGGATAAAGATTTTGTAAAAATGCCAGCCAACTGATTTTTCATATTCACATATTCAAAAATAAGATCACATTTTAAACATGTTCACTAAAGAAATGGTTTCGGATTTTTATATGTTTAGTACGTGAATGAATTACATGATTTTTTTTGAAATCTTGGTATCCAACCTTGTGACTGACTAATCTAAGAGAACCAATCCCACTATCCACTAGCGGGGGTCCCATTTAAAGACAGAACAAAGCTCTATATGGACTAGCCTAACACAAGAATTATTAGTAGCTAGTAGGATTCAAACTCAAGACCTTGAGAGGAGCACACTCTCAAGACCCAAGCCTCCACCACTAGATCGACCCTTGGGGTTTTACATGATTCTTAGTAAGACTTATTGAACTAGTGATATTGAACTTGATTGGAACATAATGGAGTTTTAAATAGTAATTCAATTACTGTTACTTTAGTCATAGGACTTATTCACAACAATTACTGGCAGCTACATATTTAGTCTAAACGGTAGAAAGAGCAACACTATGTTGCCTCTTACTATGCCAAGAAGCTAAACAATTTCCAAACAAATGATAAGTATCATAAGTGCTTTTCTTATCCGACATACAACCAGCAAAACCAGAACCGAAAAAACCTAATAATCTATATTTGCTACCTTTGGGAAACCAAAAATCGTGATGTGAGGTTCTGTTAAGAGACCTCAAATTTCTTTTTATGATCTTAAAGTGGGATTCCCTATGCGACACCTGAAATCTAGCACATATACACACATTAAACATAATATATGGTTTGCTTGTGGTTAAATAGAGTAAAGATCCTATTATACCATTATATTTGATAATGCTGATCTCTATTCTATTTTCATCTTTATCTATTAGCACATTTGAAGGCATGGCAGTTGAGATGCCGATCGAATTCTGCATATCAAACTTCTTTAGAAAATCCAAGCAATACTTCGTCTGGAATATGAACATGCAATCTTCAACTTCCTTTATTTACAATCCTAAGAATTAGGTAATATCTCCCATAAGAAACATTTTAAAACCCCTACATCAAACTCGCAAAATCCCTGCAAAGAGATTCATTAGTAGAACCAAATATAATATCATCAACATAAAATTGAAGTAAAATAATATGGTGTGATTTACATCTGTTCTGGACTGGGCTGAGACCTACTCCTCAGTCGGGCAGGCTCAATCCTCCTTTGTCAGACACGCACCTCAATAAGGCACCTTAGTCGAGCAGAGTATTATCTTGTGGGGAAAAGTTCACACGCTTTCCCCATGTTTTCCACGTGCCCCCCACACGAGAAGACGTCATCATGCAACTACCCACCTTCGAAAGAGATGGTCATCCCACCTTCCAAAGATCACGGGGCAGTTTATCCAGGGCGAAGACCACATGTTGATCTTCCCTACGCCATGTAAGCCCTGGCAGTTACTTGTGTTGGGCTTGACAATTCGGTCCAACGCAATGTAACCGTTGGCCCTGCGCTGAGGGAACATTATAGATACTCTCTTTCACTAGAGGGTCAGCTATCTTATTCTCTACACATATTCTCTATGTACTTGCTCTTTCTAAACTTCGTTACTCAATTAAGCATATAGTGCCTTGTAGGTACACCCCATTCTCCTCTACAACACTGATGAACGCAACATCCTACAACGCGTGGTAGGCTACTGATTCTTTTCTGATCAAGTGAGATCAGTGGCACCGACCCTACCATGGTGGCTCTGTTCATGGAGATCAACCAGACCAACCTGATGATCTTACAATAGAACAAGCAAATAGGAATGCTCGAGAGGGAGCGACCATCACACTCTCCCCCGCAGAGACATCGTCACCCAGTTTCCAACAACCCCTATCCTCCTCTATGGAGGACACGACACGTCGACTCTCGGAGACCTTCTCCCCAACCGACTGGGCATCGCCCTTTCTTGGAGAGACCTCAGTCGACGGCTTCCCAGAAGCGCGAAGGGTCACCTCCCCAAAAGGAATGACGCTCCCCATCTCAGAAGAAGAGCAAAGCCGAATGAGGCGTTACCAAACCAAGAGCCCGACCGAGGAGTCCTCCCTGATGGAACAAGAACAACTAGGGATCGGTATCCCCCTCATTGTCACCTTTTAGGAACGATGAAGACGTTCATTACTCACCACTGTGTAGGGCCATCAGAGAGGCCCCACTGCCTATCGGGATGGAGAAACCCCCACCTTTAGTGTCATACGATGGCACAACCGACCCAGACGACCATATAGAAAGCATCGACACGATGCTCGATTATCAGAACATGCAGGGAGCCATCAAGTGCCAGATTTTCGCCACCACCCTAAGAAAGAGTGCCATGGCATGGTACAAACGTCTCGCACCCGAATCCATCACTTCCTGGGGCGAACTAAAGAGGCAATTCTCAAGGCACTTCACGGCTTCCTGACTCCATCTGAAGATAGAGGTAGCCCTGGAAGCCATTATCCAGAAGAAGAACGAACCTCTTCGAGATTACATAGAGAGGTTCAACCGAGAAGCCGTCCAGGTGTCCACCATAGATGATATGAAGAAATTCCTGATTCAGAGAGGCATACGACTTCACTTCGACTTCGCCAAATCCGTCGAGATCAAGCGCCCCCGCACCTTGAATGCTCTTCTCCATAAATCCCAATCATACAACCCGTATGAGGAGATAAAGGTTGCCAATACCTCCCGTGACACACGAAACCAGAAAGGCTTCAGGGGCACCAGGCATGAGGAGGTTACTCCTCCTTGATGAATCGAGGAAAGAAGGAGAGATACCCGACCCTGCGAGCAGAGGGGACTTGCGGGCTGGTTTACTGAGTACACGCTACTCACATATCCCCGCGAGCACATCCTGTCTGAATGCATCAATTCAGAATTTCTGAAGGGCGATGTCTGTTTCCCGAAACCGACGCCTCCAAAGCCCAACGTGAACAAATCTAAATACTTTCGGTTCCACCGGAGTCATAGACACGTCACGGGGGATTGCATCCACCTCAAGGATACGATCAAAATCTTAATTAAGGAAGGGCACATGAAATAGTACACTCGGAGAGGTGAGGCTCCCAGACCTGAGACCTGTGAAGCCAATAGGGTCGAGGAAGTGTCACCATCCTCCGAAGAAGTTGGACTACAGGTTTCCCTGTGTGTCTCCTGGCTAGAGGATTTCCTCTTTCTCAGTGAGCCCGCCAAACCGTTGTCCGCCCACAGTCCATGGGAGGATTTCCCCGCCATCTTGGTCATATCTGGCGGGGGGTTCAACAAGCTATCGGTCGGGTCGGTCAAGAGAAAGTTCGTGGAACTCATCGACAAGAGTTCGAAGATAAACGCTACCCTCGATAAGTTCAAAGTTCAATCAAACCCAATTACCTTTTACCTCGAGGAGTTTCCCAGGGGTGCACCAAACTCCAACATCCCTGTCTTGATTAGGGCTTAAATGGCGAACTTTGACGTGCACTGAATCCTAGTCGACCAAGGAAGTTTGGTAGACATAATATACGCCCACCTGTTTACGACCCTCCAGATCGATGAAAACCACCTGACCCCGTATGTCAGCTCTGACCTACAGGGATTCAAGGGTACCACCACTAAGCCTTGTGGATATGCAGAACTGATTGTGGTACCATCTACAGTCCACCTGAAGATGAAGTACTACACGACCAGAGGGCAGATCGTCACCCTCTATGGGGACATTGAGGCGCCTAGAATATGCTTCGAGGCGGCGCTTAAAGGGTTAAACTCAATCAACGTCTCCCATAAGTCGACCGGCAGGCCAACCCGGACTGAGGAGCAGAAGTCACTCCCTCACGTCAACTCCATCGACCTTGACAGCCGCTTCCCCAGCAAGCAGGAGTAGAGAACGGAATCTAAAGGTGGACCTCCAACAGACAACGGGCACCTGTCCCATCCAACGAGTCCCATTCCAGACGGAGACTTCAAGTTCATCACGCTTGGAGACGACCCAGGAAGAAGCGTGAAGATTGGCACATGACACCCTGACCTAGCAAGGAAACAACTTAAAGCTTGCCTCCGAGAGAAAGCTGATATGTTCACTTGGAGCGCTGCGGAGATGCCTGGACTCAACCTCTACGTAGCATGCCACCGTCTCACCATAGATTCGGCCGCTAGGGCTATAGTTCAATCTAGGCGTAGGCAGTCTCCCGAGAAAGCAGAGGTTGCTGAAAAACTTGTAAAAGACCTTCTAGAGGCAAATTTTATATCGGAAGCCTAGTAAACAACCTGGTTGTCCAATGTTGTACTAGTTAAGAAACATAATGGAAAATGGAGGCTGTGTGTTGACTATACTGATCTCAACCGGGCATGCCCCAAAGATGCTTACCTGTTACCTAACATCGACAAACTTGTCGAAAATTCTGTAGGTTTTAAACTGCTGTCCTTTATGGACGTGTACTCGGGATATAATCAAATCCTCATGGTGAAGGACAATAAACAATACACGACCTTCATGACCTAGTCGGGCAATTATTACTACAATGTAATGCTCTTCGATTTGAAGAACGCCGACGCGACCTATCAGCGGATGATGAACAGGGTGTTCCGGGGAGAAATTGGGGACATGATCGAAATTTACATGGACAACATGATCGTGAAATCATTAAAAGAGGTCGACCATACCACTCATCTTAGGAAGGTCTTCGAGATGGTGAGAAAGTGCAAAATGAGGTTCAACCTTGAGAATTGCACCTTCGGCGTATAAGCAGGAAAATTCCTCAGATTCTACCTAATGGAACATGGAATAGAAGCTAATCCCGACAAGTGCGGGGCTTTCTCTGATTTTTCTCCATGCCAAAGTCAACAAAGTCCATCCAATCACTAAACGTGATGCTCGCGTCGTTGTCACATTTTGTTGCAAAGTCTGTTCAACACGCCTTCCCCTTCTTCAAGCTTCTGCGTAAGGAGGTTGCATTCAAATGAACCGAGGAGTGTGAGCAGACCCTTCTCCATATCAAGCAAGTCCTTTCAGAACCTTCAGTGTTGTCGATGCCCGAGGTCGGGGAAACCCTATACATATATCTCATCGTCGTTATAGAGGCTGTCAGCGCAACGCTGATCCGCGAGACCCCCGAAGGGCAGAGGCCAATATACTTCATGATGAAAGCCCTCCAAGGTCCCGAGCTCAGATACCAACAGATCAAGAAGGTCGCTTTAGCCCTCATCAACAAGGCCAGGAGGTTATGAAATTACTTTCTGGCTCAAACGATCATGGTCAGAACCGACCAGCCCGTCAAACGGCTACTCGGGCGGTCATACATGTTGGGGAAAATGCTCAAATGGTTGCTCGAGCTCTCCGAATTCGACATCCAATATGAAAGAAAAAATACCTTAAGGCTCAAGTCCCGGTCGACTTCGTCAAGGAGATGACTTCCACAGAGTCCCCGACCTCTACGGCGCATAAATGGACCATCTTTGTCGACGACGCCTCTAGCTCGACAGGAAGTGGAACGGGTATTATATTAGGAAACAAAGAGGGTGTCTTGATATAAGTCTCCCTCGCCTTGGCATTCCCAATGTCGAACAACCAAACTGAGTATGAGGCGTTCCTCGCAGGACTTGTCTGGCCGAAGACCTTGGCGCGAAGGAGGTAAAGATCTTTACCGATTCTCAGCTCCTGGCCTCCCAAGTACGGTACCAAACCAAGAACGACAACCTCGCCGAGTACCTCTCCTTGGTAAGAGAAAGAATGAAAAGCTTCAATTCCGCAGAGGTACGACATGTTCCACGCGAACACAACACCCGAGCATACATCTTGTTAAAACTGGTTAGCACGAAGAAAAAGGGCGGAAACAAACTCATAATCTAGGAGGTCCTCTCTCGCTCCCAGCATCGAGACGAACATAACAACTGTCGAGGTAAACACTATTAGCGATAGTAACTGCTGGATGACCCCTATTTACACCTACCTCAGCATGAGACGACTGCCCGACAATGCCAAATAGGAGAGCATGGTCAGACGTCGAGCCTGCTCATATGTCTTGATCGAGAACAAGCTATACAGATGGGGATTCTCCATCCTCCTCCTTAAGTGCGTCGACGAATCTAAGGTACCAGGCATACTCTAAGAGATCCACGAAGGGATCAATGCATAACACCTCAGCGAAAGATCATTTGCTCGTAAGGCTCTTTGAGCGGGATACTATTGGCCCACCATGCAGCAAGACGGGAAAGAGCATGTCAAGAAGTGAGAAAACTGCCAACGACACATGGACATGCACCTGGCCCCGCCAAACAAGCTCAAAACACTCTCGTTGCCATGGCCATTTTCCTGGTGGAGGATAGACATCCTCGGGCCCTTCACCATAGGATCTTACCAAAATAAATATTTGATAGTCGGCATCGACTAATTCACTAAATGGGTAGAGGCTGCAGCCTTAGCCAAAATCACGGGCTAAAACATACTCTATTTCTACAAACGAAATATACTTGTCCGGTTTGGAATACCCCAAGCCATCGTCACGGAAAACGGGCAACATTTCATGTCGGTCGAACACCCGCAGACGAACGGGAAAGCCGAAGTCGTGAGTAGAGTGATTTTGCACCGCCTGAAGCGAAGGCTGATAGATGCCAAGAACAGATGGGTCAAGGAGCTACACAGTGTACTTTGGGCCTACAGGACTACCCCGCACTCGACAACCGGGGAGACTCCATTTCAACTGACCTACAGAACTGAGGCACTAATTCTGGTGGAAATAAGAGAACCTTCTAGAAGAAACGAGTCCCCCTCCACGAGGAGGAAAACGACGAGGCATTAAGGGAAGATCTCGTCCTGGTCAAGGAAATTAGGTTGGGGGCATCCCTACAGGAAGCCTTGCTGAAACAAAGGATAACCTTGCGGCATGACAGCAAAGTCATCAAGCACGAGTTCCAGGTGGGCAGCCTGGTCTAACAAAGGAATCAGAAGGATTTGAGCAAGGGCAAACTCCCCACAAACTAGGAAGGGCCCTACCGCGTTCGAGTCAAAATAGGCAATGGGGCCTATTACCTCAAAAACCTGCACGGGGAAGAACTTGCTCGACTATGGAACGCATAAAAGCTCAAGCAATACTACAGTTAGACACTTCCTACGATCCATTGGTGTCACGACCACAGAGGCGTGACATGGTACAGGCACGACTCCAAAATTTAAAACAAAAACACAAGAGTCTTCCCTTTGCGTGTGTGGGGAAACCTTGATCCATCGAGGACCCCTCAACCAAGCTCCGCCGCTGCCTTACCAGTGAGGCAAAACACCCAGCTCGGGATGGGAAGTTCATGCTTGGGCAAAGACCTCGACCGAGGTCTTGGCTCCGTCATCGATCAAATACCAACTCTGATCACCCGACCAGTTCCCCGCACAGTCGGTCACAATATAGGTCGAGAAAAATTTCCCGGCAACAAACATACAAATGCTATTCATACATAGAAAACAAGAAAACAAAGAAAATAAATCACACGTAGCATAAAAGTAAAATTATTAACTTCCCAAAAATGGCGGGCAGAGCCCACTGTTCAAAAGTTGCAGAAATGGCACACAGGCCAAAAACAAACACATCAAAAATAGGCATGCAGGCCAGAAAAACAGGAATACTACAATCCTAAGCGGCTCCAATTTCCTCCTGCTCATCGCCCACCTCGGCTTGGCCATCATCTTCCTCCTCGGTTACCGACGCAACCATGCGACCCTCGACAACCTGATGAAAGGGCCCTGTCCCTTCGGTGACAAACTAAACATCTGGGTTCACGATCCGGAGCTATTCCATGACATAGTCAAAACCCACCTCGAGAGCCCCACACAGTCCTGCTTGAGCTCCCGGATCCTAGACACCAGAGCCTCCTGAGACACAATGAGCTTTTCCTCAGCAGTTTCATCCTCAACAGACTGGGAAGCCACCTCCAACTCAGAAATCCTCGCCAAAAGCCTTGTCCTCTCCTCACCAGTGGCCTTCAACTGCTTTTCCACATCACCATGGAGCTTGAGCTGGGCGGCGCTTCTTTCCTTAGCCTGGTCGAGGTTAACATCTAGTTTGTTCCTCTCAGCCTCGAGGGTCGTGAGGTCATCATGCAACTTGGATAGGTCAGTAGAAGAGCAGACCTCGTTGTTAAGGATTATATTTGTCTCGAAGACCTGCATCACTACGGCCAGGTCCTCCGATAAGGTTTTCTTCCTCGCCTTCCAGTCATTGCCCAGGATGGCCTTAGACTCGGTGACGCTTACAACCGGGGAAGTGGCCCTGCAAAAGAAAGCGGGTTGTAGATAGCATGTCAGGAGCAAGAACCTCTCCTCAACATTACCCTCAGTGATGTCGATAGTCTCGGGCTCATAGATCTGCGACCTCTTTGATGTCCCATGCGAAGATGGAGACTGGTGAAGGTAGGAAAAACACTTAGAAGGGGGGTTGAATAAGGGTTTTAAAATAATTAAGATGATAGAAAAATAACACAGTATTTTTATCCTGGTTCGTTTGAAATCAAACTAATCCAGTCCACCCTACCAAGGTGATTTGCCTTTCTCAACAAGGACTTAATCCACTAAATCAAACTGATTATAGTGTAAACCACTAAGACAACTGTCTTAGTCTTCTCAAGAAATCTGACCATACTTGGTCTCTTAAGGAATCTTTTACAAAAGATAAACTAACAATGTGTTTAAGATGTGCTTCTAAAAAGCTATATCACAACAATGATTTTTACACAAGTTTTAGAACGAAATAAAACTATTCAGCTTTTGAAGAAAGTTTGTATGATATGTTTGCCAAGTGATTTTTCAATAGTTCCGTCAACCTTTGAAGTGATGCTAAGACTTGCTTTTATAGTACTTTGAAATCCATTTCTCAAAGACTGTGCAACCTGTGCATTCTGTTCTTTTTGTCTTCTATTGACTTTTCCTTTCTCAGAAGAGGAATGTTCTGACAAGTCCTTTTTGTCTGAAATCCTGTGTCATGCACGAATGAGGAAAGAGCCGTTTGGATAATGATAAGGAATATGCCAACGGATCTTTATTTGAACAAAATCTTCTTCAACAACTTTGGAAAGTCTTGCATCAGAACTTCTGATGATGTTCTTAGTTCTTTAGATCAGAGTTAACTCAATCAGAGTTTCTCTATCAGAGGTTGCAGCAAAGTGCTTTAAGCGTGAAATTCTTTATCAGAGCTTCTGTACTTGCAGCATTAAGTACTTCCAAAGTCTTCTGAAGCTTTACGTATGTTCTTTACTCAAGTTCTTCTCAGCTTCGCTCAGAGTCACTATAGCAGATCAGATTCTTCTGATGTGTTGCTTCTGACGTTCAGAGCTTTTTCATTCTGTAGTGTTCAGAGGCGTTCTTGCTTCCAAAATAATATTAATTTTGATATCTGAAACAAATAAACACTTGAACAAAATTAGAGTATATAAATTTTCTATACAAAATTTCATTAATGTTATCATCAAAACAATAAGATATATTAAACACTAATCTGTGTTCTAACAATCTCCCCCTTTTTGATGATGACAAAAACTATGGGAAATTTTGTTTAAATAGAAAAGAAATATTTTCCCCCTGAGAATATTAATCTCCCCCTGAAATGAATACTTCTGAAAAGATTAAATACTTCCCTTTCAGCTTCTGTATTCTTTTCAGCGTCAGAGGAAACTTGTAGATTTTCAGACTTTGGTTCAAAGTTAATTCTTAGAATTTTGTCAGATGAGAATTGTTAGCTCTGAAACACTCACAAATATGATTAGATGAAATTTATCATGTATGAGTTGCCTTTGGTAACTGTTTATGTGAATTATCAAAATTACCATTTTCTCCCCCTTTTTGTCATATCAAAAAGAATCTTGATTAAGAAAAACTTTTAAGACAGAAAAAATAACAGAGGAAAAACAATAACTCATAAGATAGATTCAGTCAGAAAAACATAACATTCAGGTAATCCAAAACAGAAACAAATAGTTAACACAAAAGTGCACAAACAACAAAGAAACTAAGAAGGACGAGAAGCCAAAAATTGTTTTCAAAAGTTTGCATGAATTTTTCATTGAAAATTGCCAATTTTTAATGAACAACATTGTGTGCAAGACAATCCAATATCAAAGGAATCCCAACAAACGCTGCCAGCTAGGGAATTTGACTTGGTAAAGGAAGCTCAGCCTGGGGCAACCAATTTCAAGGATTTGTTAATCATTTGTCACAATGTTCAGCTAATCAAAAGTGATCAAGTCAAGATCAGATGAATCTCTCAAAGAACAATTTAGTTTGGGGAAACTCTTTTGCAATTACCAGCTAGCAGGGGAAAGTTTGTTCCCCATTCGTTATTTCCAAAGTATGAGGACTTTGTTGTGTAAATATAGTTAAATTGGGGCATTCACGTCGAGATTTTTGAATCTCTCTAAGAGTTTGAAGACATTGAAGCATCTTTATGCCAATTCTTTTGTAAAATCCTCTTGATGGTTTCTTCTCATAGACCACGTAATCTGGGGCAGAAAAGGTTTGAAGACTGTTTGTCGCAAGAGACGTTGCTCACTTAAAGATGATTATTATACTATCAAGGGGGAGAAATGTTTTGTTCTCATGATACCTTTTGCCAGCTCCCCAATTAAGTTGTTACTTCGGTTGATCTGGGCATTTCTCTGTGTGATTTTCCTCCTCTAACAAAGAATTCAAACTCATGATGGCAATCCGAGTGAAGTCATGATGTTGTGTCCTAAGTAGATCACTCTGTCCCAGAGAAGGTTGTAACCTTGAAGTGGAACTGTTGTTCTTCATGATCATCCCCATTGATTTACAACTTAGTGAAGTAGGTTGGGTATCCTTGTCGAGATGTTTATTTCATCTCCAGTTTTGTTTTGTCTATTTTGTCAGTATAAACATAAGCGTGGCATAAGCATATGCATAACATCTGTGCATTTTTGCTATATCTGGTTGTTACGTGTTTTGATTCACTTTGGTGTATTCCCCAAGTGACTGGGCATGTCGTCTCTCTCCAATAGAGTTGTCAGCCTTTAAGCATAAAATGTCCATCCTTTCTCAATTCCCTACAGAGTTTAATCCTTGTGGATGATGGTTGCTTCAGTTATCTTTTTCCATGTTTGGATAAGATGTATCCCCATTCGAGTTCATTCCTCAAATGTTTGACTCTTGCTTTGACCGTTTCATTCTAGCTTGTTCCAAGATCAAACATTGGTCCCCAGGCGGTTGCCGAACCCAATTTGAATGTGCATTTATTTTGCACCACGTCTTGTAAGAAGAACTTATCTACAATTCCCCAAAGAAAATAAGTGGAAGTCTCATTTGAGAAGCTTATCTTAGGGACGTTAAGGTCCGGTTGTTACCTGCATTGTTAGAAAAGTCCAGTGGTTACTGGCGTGATTGTTTAAAAATCCAATTGTTATTGGTACCTTGATTTGGTCGCCACCAATCTTTGTAAGTCCAGTGGTTACCGGCATCGCTTAAAAATCCAATTGTTATTGGTACCTTTGATTTGGTTGTTACCAGTCATATGAAGTCTAGTAGTTACTAGCATTGGTTGAAATCCAATTTTTATTGGAATTTTTGGTTCGGTTGTCACTGATTCCTATGTGTAAGTCTAGTGGTTACTAGCATTGCTTAAATCCAATTGTTATTGGTATTTTGATTTGATTGTTACCAATCTTTTAAAAGTACAGTGGTTACTGGCATTTTTGGAAAATCCAATTGTTATTGGTACTTTGAGTTGGTTGTCACCAATCCTTGAAAGCCCAGTGGTTACTGGTATTGTTTAAATCCAATTGTTATTGGTATCTTTGATTTAGTTGTAACCAATCATTCCAAAGCCCAGTGGTTACTGGCATTATTTAAATCTAATTGTTATTGGTACCTTTGACTTGGTTGTTACCAATCATTCCAAAGTCCAGTGGTTACTAGCATAGTTTAAATCCAGTTGTTATTGATACTTTGATTTGGTTGTTACCAATCGTTTTAAGTCCAGTGGTTACTAGCATTGTTTGAAATCTAATGATTATTGGTATTCTGTTTGGTTGTTACCGATTCCCCCATTTGAAGTCTAGTAGTTACTAGCATTGCATTGAAAATCCAATTATTATTGGTACCTTGATTAGGTTGTCACCCGTTCTTTCTAAGACCAGTGGTTACTGGCACCGCTTAAACCCGATGGTTATTGGTATATCTTGATTTGGTTGTTACCAGCTCTTTCTAAGACTAGTGGTTACTGGCATTGATTGAAAATCCAATTGTTATTGGTATTTGATTCCGTCGTTACCGGCTTCCCCAGTTAAGTCTAGTGGTTACTGGCATTGCTTAAATTCAATTGTTATTGGTACTTTGATTTGGTTGTCACCAATCTTTGGAAGTCTAGTAGTTACTAGCATTGCATTTTAAATCCAATTATTATTGGTACCTTGATTTGGTTGTCACCAATCTTTGAAAGCCAAGTGGTTATTGGAATTTTTTAACTCCAATTGTTATTGGCACCTTCATTTGGTTGTCACCAATCTTTGGAAGTGTAGTAGTTACTAGCATTACATTTTAAATTCAATTGTTATTGGTACCTTGATTTGGTTGTCACCAATCTTTGAAAGCCCAGTATTTACTGGCATTGTTTAAATCCAATTGTTAATGGGGCCTTGATTTGGTTGTCACCAATCTTTGAAAGCCCAGTGGTTACTGGCATTGTTTAAATCCAATTTTTATTGGTACGTTGATTTGGTTGTCACCAGTCTTTGAAAGCCCAGTGGTTACTGGAATTGTTTAAATCCAATTGTTATTGGTACCTTGATTTGGTTATCACCAATCTTTGAAACGCTAGTGGTTACTGGCATTGTTTAAATCCAATTGTCCTTGGTACCTTAATTTGGTTGTCACAAATCTTTGAAAGCCCAGTGGTTATTGGCATTGTTTAAATCAAATTGTTATTGGTACCTTGATTTCGTTGTCACCAATCTTCGAAAGCCCAGTGGTTACTAGCATTGTTTAAATCCAATTGTTATTGGTACCTTGATTTGGTTGTCACCAATCTTTGGAAGCCCAATGGTTATTGGCATTGTTTAAATCCAATTGTTATTGGTACCTTGATTTGGTTGTCACCAATATTTGAAAGTCCAGTGGTTATTGGCATTGTTTAAATCCAATTGTTATTGGAATCCTTTGATTAAGTTATTACCAATCCTAGTTGAAGTCTAGTAGTTACTAGAATTGAAATCCAATGGTCATCGGTATTTGAGTTGCTTGTTACCAATTTCCCCAGTAAGTCCAGTGGTTACTTGCGTTGCCTAAACCCCATTGTTATTGGTATTCTTTGGTTTGGTTGTTACCTGTAACTCCAGTAGTTTCTGGCATTATTTAAATCCAACTGATATTGCAACCTTGATTTGGTTGTTACCTGATCGCGACTTTCTGAGTCTAACAGAACTAACTGCAAGTGCACAGTCTATCACATAGTAATAAAGATATCGATCTCCAGAGACCGGTAATCAAACGAGTGCTATCGGGTGTTACTATGTTTAGCTAAGACTGGAGATGTTTTTAGGAAGGTAAATGCAAAATTAAGAGCTATAAAGAAAATAAAATCTATAAGTTTTAAAAATATAGATAAGGGATATCGGTATGTAATACCTTAGTTTTCGGGGATTCGACAGGTCACCGGTGTTTTTTAGTTTATGCAATCATTTTTCAGGAGAAGATATTCGTTCAAAAACCTTTGCCTCATGCTGGTTGTTGACTATGGTCATAATTCTAAGGCGGAATGTACGCTCTCACAATCTCATTCGGGGTTTAAATCAATTTTTGAAAACAAATAAATTCTAATTTCTTTTAAAGCACTTTCGCTGTGTTTAAAATAAATGCCTAGTTTTTACTATTTGGTTCAAACCCCACGCTTTCACATGCTGGCTCGTACCTTAATAAGTTTCCCACTCTCATGGCAAAACCGTTGTAAATAGCTTCTCACTCTCGTGGCGAAGGTTTATTTAGAAAATTAGATTAAAAACCACGACCAAAAAATTGTTTGTAAAAAGGTAAGGGCACCAGGTATTATCGAATCCCATCCTACTAATTCGATTACATACCGATAAAGGTGGTTTAGATAGACATGATACTTAATGCATGTAGCACCCCAAAATTTGCCTTTTCGTTTTAACCGTAACTGGCTTTTGTTTCTTTGCATTTTGCATATCATAGCATTTGTTCTCGAGGCATGGGATCAAGGTAGTCCTCTGGCTCAGGTACATTTCAGCGCAAAAAGACTGAACAACGAACAGCGAGCATCAGAGGCTCGAGCATTTATTTTGCCCAGCGGTCAGGCGGCCGATTTTATTTTATTTTGCAGGAGAAACAACAGTTCAGAAAGCAGCACTCAGGCTCATGTCAAGCATTTTTACAGTGATAACATTCAAGAACGAGGTTCAGAAGCTTAACAGAGCTCCAAACAGTTGAAGCAGGGCAAATGGACAGATTCCCCTCCAAAAGGCGCCAAATTCAAATTTTTGAAGGTTTTAATCGGTTAACCTATATGGTTAATCGATTAACCAAAGAGAAATCAGGTCAGATTTGAAATTTTAAAGGTGTTAATCAGTTAACACATATGGTTAACCGATTAACCAATGTAATTTTTGCCTTTGTACGTGATTTTTCAATGCAGAGCCATTTGGGGTCCAATTTTGATCACTTAAATTCAAATTTGTCATTTGGGAAGGATCTAGAATCATTTCATAATTTCATTTCCCTCCAAAATCCCATTCCTAGTGCCAAACCAAAAAATTCACAAGCTAATTTCCAAACCTTGCTTTGGGATCCAAACCTAGATGATATTTAAGTGATCCACTCCAAACCAAAGGGATCCAATCTTCATTTCTCACATTCATTTTTCAGAATTCATCTCAATTCTCTCAAATTCTCTCAAATTCTCTCAACTTTCCAATTCCAAAACCCTCACTTAAAGCTCTTTTTCATTGAATTCTTGATTCTTCATTGGAATCAATGAATTCTTGAGCTCAAACCTCCATCCATCATCTCCATTGAAGTGATTTCTTCATCCAATTTTCGTGCACAATTGGATTCAGATTTGGAAGTGATTTTGGAAGTGATTATTTGGCTTATTTTGGATTAATCTTGAAGGATCTCCATTGCTACAACAAGAATTGGTGTGGATCTTGAAGTATTCCGAACTTCTATCATCGGATTGCTCAATACCAGTTAATTCAACATTAACTGAAGCAATTCTCCGCCTCGAAGGTTGGAATCTTAGATCCATAGCATTTTTGAGCTTATTTGCATGTTCATGATGATTTTCATATTCGATTGAATTTTGGTTGTTATGATCTGTAATGTTGTTGTTTGGATCTATTTACATGCTGTTTGAATCATGTTTTTCTGATTTAATTTCGTGATTAAGTGATTATGTGATCATTGGCATGTTTGGAGAAGTGATAAGCTGTTGGGAAGTGATTCTGCTTTGCTGTTTTCTGCTGTCAACACAGTGTTAATCGGTTAACGTATATGGTTAACCGATTAAACATTACAAATTTCCAGATTTTTCAAAGTTTTCAAAGCGTTAATCGGTTAACGCATATGGTTAACCGATTAACAAGTTCAAATTTTCAAAATTTTTAAACGTTAACAGTGTGTTAACCGATTAACCCCTGGGGTTAACCGATTAACACTGTGCTGGCAGGCCTATTTTGCTACTTTGTTTGAGTGTTTGCGTACTGTTTTATCTCGAATCATCATAGATCAGTGTGATGCATTAGGGATGAAATGTTTTTGGATATATGTCGCTGTTTTGGTTGTTTAATCGAGATTTCTCTGACATTCGTGTATTTCCACTTGAATGCATGCTTATGGATGTGGTTCAAAGTTGATGATCTCTTCGCATGTTCGTTTGCTTTCATCTCTTTTACGCTTCTTTCATGTTTGCATCATTCTCGCATCGCTGTTGAGGTCGAGACGAGCTTGTGGCGGCTGTTTCCCCACACATTTTTTCCTCCCTCCCACCATTCTAAGTGTTGCATTGTCATGTTTGCATCTTCTACTTGTGATTGAACTTACTTGGTGCTTTCTTGTGCTTTTTGCCATGATTCCCATAGGGTTCCTAATCCCTCCGTTTAGGATGGGATTAGGAGAGACATTAGGTGTTCAATCTAAGCATGCTAACATTAGGGTAGATATTCCCCCTTTTTATCCTAACCTTAGGACCACTTTGCATGACAACGTTAGGGTCGAGTTTCCCTTAGACCTTCTGTGCGTCTCTCTTCTCATCTCAAACAATTCTAACTCATCTAATAAAGGCGATAAACGTTGCACGCTACGAGCATTAAGCTACATGGGGAATGATGAGTGAGGGGTCTCCTCTCGCTTATCTAGAGTGTTTAGTGTACATCCCATTTGGGGGCGATACGCGACGCATTCGCCTCCATGTCATAGTCTTTAGTGCAACGTGAATCACAAACCGAATTAATTCACTTCACTAAAAAACACAAAACAAAGTTCAAACTTTTTCCTTCGGGATTAATTGGAAACCTTTTTTTTCCAGAAAAGAGTGTTGTTAAGCTCTGGTTCTATCGCAAACAGGCTTAGTCCCTAACTGCTAGAACAGAGGTTTAACCCTACTCGGTTAAAACACTTAATCAGCCTGTGGTTTCGTGTCATCCTAAACTACGTTTACTATGATATTTCATACCAGATGAAAGTACGTAGGTACAAGACGCGATGTCTTGGCGAGCAACCTTTCCCCCTTCTTTCCCGTAGTCAGCCGAACTACGTTGACTCTGACTTTCTCATTGCACGAGGGAATACGTAGGCACAGAGCATTGATGCTCTGCCGAGTCTCTTTTTCTTTTATTTTTGTCCCTTGATCTTTAGCGTAGATAGTTAAACACACCCTTAGATAGACAATAAGCGTGGATCCCGTCGAGTACGACGGACGTGAGGGGTGTTAATACCTTCCTCTTGCGTAACCGACTCTCGAATCCAGGACTTGGTTGCGAGGACCTTGTCTTTCCCTTTTCGTCAGGTTTTTCCGATCGTTTCCTTTCCCTCTCTGTGGGATAAATAACGAAAGGTGACGACTCTTCTGTTTTCCGCCGGGTGTTTTTCGCAGTTGCGACAGCTGGCGACTCTGGTTCCCTATGCGAGTCAATCCTAGCGCTTGTCTGTTGCGTCTTTGGGTGTTTACTTTTGTGCATTTTTTGCTTTATGTACATTACTGTTGTATATTATTGCATTTCTCATTCTTGTTGCTGCTGTGTTGTGGGTTAGGTTTTTCCATTGAGAGATAAGCTGGACCCGGGCTTGAGTATACACATAGGATTAGAGTGGAGATTAGCGGGAGCTTGTGTGGCGCTTGGATGCGCAATAGCTCGCGTGTAATTCATGTTCAGACGAGGTTTTTCTTTGGAAATGTTTTATCCTGCGCGTCTGGTGCAGTTGAGGGAATATTGACTTAGAGAGACTGTCGACTCTGGAGACCGTTCATTTGAGGGGTTAGCTAAGTGAGGCCACTTCGTTAGACTATGATGCCAAACCAGAAATGGTGAACGTATCATCGTTTCTCAAAAGTCTGTGACGCTGACAACCCGCATAGGATGTCGTACCTTTCAAGACTAGAACCCACATGTGAGAGGGATGGGTTTTTGCAGGAAACCTAGACATCAACCAACCCTGGTTTTCTTGTCAGTGCAGAATTTTGATCCTGAGTGTTTCATCCAGTGTGTTATCTCAGTGTTCTGATTGGAGTGAAGCTCTGGTTGAATTCAGTCAATGGCACAACAACAAATTTGAGCATTGGATACCTTGATCCCATGTGTGCATCTGCATAATCATTCTGCATTTAACATTGCATGTTTGTGTGTTACAGGTTCTTGTCTTTCCCTTGATTCTGGTACTGGTCTTCTTCAGAGATGGAAGTTAGAAGAAAGAGGATTGTTGTGTACAAATTTATGGCACCTGAGTTGGGACCTTTATTTGGTCTGATTTCCATGGCCGATCCTAGTGTTCTTGCAGCTTTCAGGGAACAGTATGGTGGAATTCTGAAGTTTGTCCGAAAGCTCATGGTTCATGAGCATGGAGCTATTCATACCTTGTCGCAGTTTTATGATCCTCCACTGAGATGCTTCACGTTTCCGGACTATGTGTTGGTTCTGACTTTGGAGGAATTTGCTTATATCTTAGGGGTTCCGATTCTGAACAAAGTGCTTTTCTTCTGCTCCGAAGAAGAACCCAATCTTGAGCAGTTATCCGCCGCTCTTTACTTGAGCGCCTCTGACTTGGTAGGTCATGTTATTAGTAGAAACGGAGTTTCCGGATTTACTTTACCATTCTTGGTGGACAAAGCCCGAGAGTATGCTGAGAAGGGTTGTTGGGTGGTTTTCAGTGCTATCTTGGCTCTGTGTGTCTATGGCATTGTGTTGTTCCCCAATGTACCGGACTTTGTGGATTTTGATGTTTTTCATATCTTCGCTTCCAAGGACCCCGTACCTACTCTTTTGGGAGACTTGTATCATTCAGTGGATTACAAGAACGAGAAAAGAAGAGGAAAGATGGTTTCTTGTTGCGCACCGTTGTTGCATAAGTGGTTTGTTGATCACCTTCCTCGCTCTGGAGCTTTTGTGGAATCCGCGAACTCATCTGAATGGTCTAAGAGGCTTATGGGTTTAACGGAGAAGAATATTGTCTGGTTCAACCGAGACTTACTGGGTCGGGAGCTATCTTTAGTTGTGGTAGCTTTCCTAATGTGCCCTTGATGGGGAGGAAAGGAGGTATCAATTATAATCCTTCTCTTACTGTGAGATAATTCGGTTATGCTTTGAAAGGGCCTCCGAAAGAAGAGGAAGTGCAGGAATCTCTGTACCTCACAGGTGTAGCTGACCCTTGTATCTCGGCCCGATTCATGGACGCTTGGGGTAAGATTCACAAGAAGGGAAAGCTTTCTTTAGGCAAAGGAGATTGTAGAGGCTATGATCCATACTTGGAGTGGATTCAGAAGAGGGTTGAAGAGGTACTGTTTTCGTTTCAGGTTGAAGCACCATTGTATCCTTTAGTCATTAAGCCACCTACAACCGTCGATATCCTGAGATACACCAAGCTTTGGGCAGAGAAAGAAGAGATGCGCAAAGAGAATGAAGAGTTGAAGCAGGAAATCAGTCAGCTGAAGCATGATAAGGGTGAAGCTGTCTATTTGGCCAAGACAAAGTCAGAATCCTTTGTCAAGTTGGAGAAAGAACTTGCTGATCAGGTACAAGCGCGGAAGCAAGTCGGGCTGGATCTGAAAAGCACTTGTGACGTTCTGAAGAGTAAGAAGGATGATTTAGACAGAGCCTATCTAAACATATCCAAATTCAATGAGCAATGGAATGATACCTTGACTGCCAACAAGAGTAGGAAAGATCAGCTTCGTGTTCAGGTTGATAAGCTGAAAGCGCAATTCAAGGCTAAGGAGAGGGAGGTATTGTTAGAATCGTTTCGCAGAAGCACGATCGAGCAGAAATACTAGGAAACTTTATCAGCACTTGAAGAGTTCAAGATTCAGACAGAGGTGAAGAAACCCAGGCTTGAGGATGCCTTCGGCGAAGATGCTTGGGAGGACCATTGTCATTACCTCTGGGATGTGATACGCAAGAGGGATGTCCTCATACGAGAATTGATGGAGAGGCCAAACCATCTCGATACAAAGGAGATGCTTGAGGAGTCTCAGGAGTGGCGTAGAGATCATGGCTACTAGGAGTTTTATCTTTTGTAGTTTCCTTTGCATTTTTGTACCTTGATCATTACCAGAGATGTTGGATGAGATCATTACCTCTTTGTATGCAGATATTTCTCATTTGGTTGTATTGTCTTAGCTTTACTTGATATATGAGAAGATTTATTGTGGTGTTTTTATCCATCTCTGATGCTCTTGTTTATTGAAACCGGAATCAAGGGGGAGATCTCCCTGTGCATACATAGACATGTTTGCATTCTGCATCTTGCATTTTCATTTGCATCGCAGGTTGTTATTGGTGGCCTTTTGTTCTTATCTCTACTTGGTTTTCTTCAGTTCAGGATTGAGGAGTTCAGTTTCCATAGGTATTCTACTCGAGGGAATCAGCAGAAGGTGATGGATCAGGTTCAAGCCAAATTGAAGGAGGTCAGGGCTCGCATGGCCCAATTCATGGAACTGATGCAGACTATTGCTAGCGGGCAGGAACAGTTGAGAACTTTGGTCCAGCCGTTGATAGCACGGGTTGATGAAGACGGTGTTTTGCACGGAGGAGCTAGTGTTATTCCTCCACCGATCGGTGGATCTATTCCTCAGGGTATTCCTACTGTTGTCGTACCTCTGAGCGGAGCAGCTGCGAATGAGAATGGTAATATTGCTGGTAATGGAAGTGTATGCGCTGTGCACGGGGTTGCTGGTCCTCATTGGGAAGATAATCAGGATGCTATATTTTCTGTGAAAGATATGGAGGGTGGCTTACCAACTGAAGCTGACCGAAGGTTCAAACTGATTGAGGAGAAAATGAAATCGTTTGAGAATCAGAACTCTTTGGGCCTTGATATGTCTGATCTTGGTCTGGTTCCTGGGGTCAGGATTCCCCCCAAGTTCAAGGTCCCCGATTTTGATAAGTACAAAGGGACGACCTGTCCTAGAGTACACATTCGGGCGTACTTAAGGAAAATGTCTGCTTATTCCAGTGATGAAAAGCTGCTAATGCATTTCTTCCAGGATAGTCTGGAATGGGCTTCTTTGGAATGGTATATGGGACTTGAGAGAGCTCATATCCGCAGCTTTTTTATGTCTTGTTCATTTTAAGCATGAGAACGAGATACCTGCAAAACACTTAGAAAAACTTACAGCATAATCGGGACTCGGGTTAAAATCATACAGTTAACAAATGAAAAATGCGGCAATTATAATGTACATTTTCGTGTTAGCATTACCAATCTCTCAAAGTAAAGTGGTTACTGGCATTGATTAAATCCAATGGTTATTGGTATTTGGTTCGGTTGTTACCGATTCCTCTATTTGAAGTCTAGTAGTTACTAGCATTGCATAGAAAATCCAACTTTTATTGGTACTATGATTTGGTTGTCACCAGTTCTTTCTAAGTCCAGTGGTTACTGACGTTGCTTAAAACCAATTGTTATTGGTATGAAGTTCGGGTGTTACCAACTTCTCCTTAACTGAAGTCCAGTAGTTACTGGCATTGCTTAAATCCAATTGTTATTGGTACTTTGACTTGGTTGTTACCAACTCTCCCCAATCTAAGTCTGGTGGTTACTGGCATCATTTTGAAAATCCAATTGTAATTGGTGTCTTTTGATTTGGTCGTTACCAATCTTCGTTGAAGTCTAGTAGTTACTAGCATTGGTTGAAATCCAATTGTTATTGGTATTTGAGTTGGTTGCTGCCAACTTCCTCGGTTAAGTCCAGTAGTTACTAGCATTGTTTAAATCCAATTATTATTGGTGTTTGGTTTGGTTGTTACCGATTCCCCATTGAAGTCCAGTGGCTACTAGCACTGTTTAAATCCAATTGTTATTGGCATCCTGGATTTGGTTGTTACCAATCTTTGTAAGTCTAGTGGTTACTGGCATCATCTAAACCCAATTGTTATTGATATCATCCCTATGGTTGTCACCTTTCACCCCCAGAAAGTCCAATAGTCACTGGCACCACTTAAAGACAATTTATTATTGACAGGAATTTCTTGTTATCACCAGTATCCCCATCGAAGCTTTGGTATCCCTAGTCGAGTCTCGGAGATCTAGTTGTTACTAGTATCCCCGGTGGGTATGGTCTTATTTCTAGTCTTTTCCTGAAGATCCCGTTCGAACTCTTCATTATAGGAAGTTCCTTATCTTGTTTGACCCTAATAAGGACCGTGTCTCTGGTCTTTTTTGCTTCCCCGGTTGGAGTTTGAGTCTGTTGACATTTTGTCCCTCTGTGCGGCTGCCCCCTTGATGCATTTCTCCATTGGAGGTTTGGATTTCCCCAATGGAGTTTCCCCTTTTCCCCTGTGGAGTTTGTGTCACATGTATGGAAGATCCCCTTGAAGTACCATTATTAGTCACGTATGAACTATTGCTTGTTATGCCTTAGATCTTTCCCTAGTGTGTCGGGTCCCCTGTGAGTAGTTACTCGTTGTATTGCCGTTCTTTTATTTTTGCTCATGTGTCAGCATTAACTTGTATCTCAAGCATCATACAACATCATTATAATTCATCTCATTTTCGCATTTGTCCTTTTGCATACCATCGTATCTAAGGGACAAATTTTCAGTTTGCTATATTTAAATACCTTTCACTACAATTCTATAAGGATTGTCATCTCTCATTGCCATCTGGTGAATATATTTAAATAGGGGCAACTTTTATACCCCAAAATTTGACCCTTAGATCTTCACCATGATTCTAGGAGCATCATCATTTGTTTATCTAACCTTAACCTATTTTAAGTTTGTCTTTGTCGAGATGCAGATGAATTAGGGTTCCATACAGTCAAGAATCGGGGTTTCTATGGTTTGACCAATCAATTCCTTAGATTGATTCTCCATGAAACAATTCCCAGCACCATCAAAGATACTATATTGGATCAAGGATGAATACAACTTGAGGTTATCACCAAGAGAAAGGAAGTAGTGTTGTGCAAAAACCCTAATTAGGGTTCCTAATTCGAAAAGTCAACTGTAGTTTGAGTTTTGGTTTAAATGGTTTTTCCAAGGCATTAGACATGATCCATGAGGCTCATATAACTCTAGGAAGTCTACCCAAGAAGTTTCAAGGCCTCAGGGAACCCAAAACATCAACAGTCAATTCAGAGATTTTCAACAGTTCAGTTCGTCTGACTAAAAAGACAACCCTTTGACCAACAGGGTTTTGACCCAAAATTGAAGCCAACTTTGTTCCCAACATCATTTCAAATCTAATCATGAAGTTTGGTGGTAATAGAAAAGTTGGGAGATTAAGGTTTTCAAAAGGGCAAAGCCATAACTCCTTAACCACACAAGGGTTTTTGACCTAGTTTCAAGAGGAATGAGTTCCTAACACAAACATCAATAATTTAGTACCTAATTGGGGCTTTCTAAAAAGTACAAGTGGGTTCCATAACTCTTCATGGTTAGAGAGAACCAAGGTCCACAATTTGGCAAAACCAGGTCAACATGAGTTTTTTGATTCCAAAACCTCTCCAAATTGATGCTAATCAAAGACTAAGCCTCATTTATAATGTTTACATTGTTAATAAACATATTTAACATCAATTCCCACGAAAATGGACCAAAAATCAAAGGAAAACATTATTTAATGCAAGTTACAAAAGTGAATGGTGAAGAAAGAGAAAAAAAGTGGCTACCATTGTCAAATCATCAACTTTAATTCAACAAGTCACCTCCTACCCTATCAACCATAATAAAAAAAATCTATAGGGCATGGATAATATCTTAGTAGAGTGGCTTAAAGACAAGGATGAAGATTGCATTGGAAAACTCAAAGATTTTCATGATAGAAGGTTAAAATTGGCAATTTGCTTCACTTTTGCCCATACCTTGATCCACGGCCTTTGGCTATAAATAAAACTCACTTCCTACATCACAAACACAAAATTTCCATGATATAAACCAGCTAGAACTCCCTTCCTTACAAAATCACAAGTTCTTGCAAAATCTCACTAAGTTTCCAAAATCACTCAAAATCTGCTTTTGCAAAACACCTTCTAAAACCATTTCCAAACTTCTTCCAACTCAATAAGCACTTCAAACACATCAAATATGATGTATTGAAGCTATCCAAATCACTTCTACACTTATGTAACAAGGTTTGAGTGAGTTGGTCTTTGAAATCTTTGGAATTTGGAGATTTTCCTTCATTTACAAGGCATTTCGTCCACTAGCTTGCTTGGAGGTTGTTTGGAGCATCTATTCATAATCCTATGCATATTTTAAGACCTTGTAAGAGCTCTAAATATCTATAGTTTTCTTATTGCTTAATATTTCTTCAAGAGTTAAACCTAAAACTCATAAATGTGAACTTTCCACTTGCATTTCACATGCTACCATGATTGTTTTTAGGGTTTTTACCATGATGTTCTTGAACTTTTTCAACTTGTAACTTGATTTTTCTTGTGAGATTGATCTTTTCTGATTCATACATGTTTGTTAAAATGTTTAATAATCAAATTTGTTTGATTCTTTGTCTTACCATGTTCATATTTGCTTTTGTGAATGCATGCATGTGAAAATGGCCTGTTAAACTTCATCTATGAACTTTGTCATAATTGTTGATGTTGTAACCTCTTGAATATGTTTACCATTCCTTATTATACTTATTTATGTGTCTTTTTAGAACCATAACATGTTTAGGGTTTGTTTCTTGCCTTTGTGAAAGTTTGAACATAAATGGTATACCTTGAAACTTCTTTGTGATTCATAACATGATTCTTGATGTTGTAATCTCTTGAATGTGTTTGTCATGTTTCATTCTACTTGTTTGGATGTCTTGTTAGAACCATAAAATTCTAGGGTTTGATTTGTTTTGGTTGTTACCATGAACTTATATGGGGTTCCCCATGAAACCTTGAACTTCTTACTTGAACTGTTGTAACACTTCTTATTTGCTTACTTGTACTTGATTGTCATCAATGTATGATTGTTGGTCTATGTTGTTAAATTTGACACTCTTTGATCCCCATATCTTCGTGACTTAAGTTGTAACTTGCTTGCATTTAAACTTGTTTGAATTATATGTTATGTTTGTCTTGATGGTTGTTACCTCATTTCTCTTCATCTTTGTTAAGATGCTTAAAATTGATTTTACCTTATATGTTTGGCATTGTAAGAACCTCTACCATGTCCCCCCCTCTAGATATTGTAATATCTTTGTGCATTATTGATTGTAACTACTTGACTTGATTATGACATTTGCTTGATGTTGTCACATGCTTGCATCTCTTCCTTGGTTGTTACCATAGTCTTTTATATGTTCATCATGTTTGAATGAATGCTTATTTATGCTTTAACTTTGTTAAGTTATTCCCCAAGTGATGGAACTTGTTAGTTCTCATCCAGTTGCCTCATATTTTCCACATTCTAAAGGAAAGTCTCTCTATTGACCCTTGGGTCATAGATAGCTCATTACCCTCCTTCTGACTTTGTTAAGTCACCTTGAATCCTAACTTAGTTAAGTTAGAACCCGTATCCATTAGACTTTGCTTTAAGTCTAAAATACCTACCCCTTGTTAGGAGTATCCTTTAATTAGAACTTTAAGATAGAGTTTGTTAACTCTATGTAAGAATCATTGTGATGATTACTTACTCCCCTTTTTGGCTTTTGTAAAAGTCAATCCCTTTGAGTGTACAACTTAGAAATAGAGAGTTTTGTTAAACTCTACATAAGCATGGTTATGTTTGTTCACCTTTTAACCTTGATCATGATCAAGTGTTCTTTGTCCCTAGTGAGGTGAACTACGATTGCTCTGATTCTATCCTAGTTAGGATACGTAGGCAGAAGATGCGATATCTTTGCGAGCAAACTTAGAAACTATCTTTAGGTCTTTACCTTTACCTTATACCAAATTCTAAGCCATAGTAAACATTTAGCAAACTTAGCATACAAACATACAAAAGGTTCTTGTAGAGTACTACAGATGTTTAGGATGTGAAATACCTACCCTAGGCATAACCAACCCCCGATCCCCGAATCTCTTAGCATTGTTACTACATTGCACAAAAGAGTTTTTCTTTCTTTAACCTTTCCTTTGGATAAACCAAAGCTCGGTTGTGAATTTAATGAATTAAGATTCAAGTTAATCAATAGCTTGGTATCACAATTCTCACCGCAACAGAAATGGCGACTTCACTGGGGATATAACAACTTAAATTTGAGGGTTTAGCCTATTTTGTTTGGTTACATGCTATATTTGTGAATATTTGCTTACATGTATATTTGTCAATACATCTATTTGTATGTTATGGACATTGGGTGCTTTGAGTGGTGAGATAAATCCTAACCCGAATTTGAGTGACACATGAGATATGATTGTGATAGGATCAATAGTTGGTTATTGGAAGTAGTCCTAACAAGTCTGACATATGATATAATCACGCTCAGTGGAGACCTCCGTGAGATGATTGGTGATGCATGAGTAGTCGTGTATTCATTAATTGTTTTTACCTGAGAGTCTGTGAAGTTAAGGACCTTTAGTAACACTTTTACCCCACTTGGCCTTTTTAGGTCGTTGTGCGGAAACTGTTAGGGAGTAGTCCCTCAACAGTTGTCACGCGATGCTACACTCAGACGAGTTTATCTTGAGAATATTGTCGACTCACATAAGTAGTTGTGTTGGTTGACAATATCCGAAGGATTTACTATGACTCTGGGAACTTTGATAGAACCCGTTTGGCAGGTACGACTAACTAATAGTATAAATCCTTGCGGATGGGTAGACCTTTTGAATCCATGATTTGACCTTGAGCTTAGGAAGCCTTGTGTGTGCATGTGCATTATATTTGTGAATATTTTCCTATGTGTTATGTGTGCATCATCCATCATATCGCCATAAGCATATCATGTTGCAACTTGTATTGTAAAACTCAGTCGATTGTTTTTTAAAGTTGTAACTTTTCCCAACATTTATTGAAATGAGGGTTTTGACTTAACAAACCTTTTAGGTTTCATAAAACCAGTTGCATTTTCATTGCATTGTTGCATTTCTACTAACCATTCAAGGAATCAAATCTCGTTTCTATTTGAAGAGAAAATAAGTCAATGCAATATGTTTACATTCCCAAGACTAAGAAGGGTCATCTTGTTAGAAGTCCCTTAACTTTAATTTCCTTTTTATCCTAAGCCTTTGGGAATGTAATCTTTCTTTCCAAAAAAGGGTGTCATTCGTTAATGAAAACTCAATGTTGTAAACTTTTTTCTATCAAATAAAATTTGTCTAAGCTTTCATTCATTAATGATAAGCGACACGTCGTTACATGTTGATTTAATTTTGTTGTAAACAAAATGTGTTTTACTCCTTGAATGTGTGGTTTGCATTTGCATCTACGTCTTGCATATCATTCTTCATTACATTGGTCCTCTAGCTCATTCTGTGTTCTGTTGCTTCAAGAGAGAGAGAGAGAGAGAGAGAGAGAGAAAGGAAGAATCACACAAGGACTAACACTCGAAAGAAGATGGACCGCCTTGACATCCATTTGATACAACTTAAAATACAAGTAGCATGTGAATCCAAAAGGAGTCATATTGCTTCAAGACGAGCTACAGGATCGTAAGTCTCCTCATCGTCAAATCCTACATCCTAACTGTACCCTTTTTCCACTAGCATAACTTTATTTCTAGTAATCATGCTATTCTCATCCAATGTTTTCATAAACACCCATCTAGTGTCAATGACTGTTTTATCTTTTGGACGTGGAACAAGGTCTCAAACATCATTTCATTTAAATACAATAAGACCTTCTTGCATAGTAAGAAGCGATCCCTCGTCAAGTAAAGAATAAAATATAGTTTTAGGTTCAATATGAGAGATGAAAGCATAATACTCACATAAAATTTTAACCTGAGATCTTGTACTTACACCTTTCATGATAACGCCAAGCATCTGATTCAACAGATGAGCTTTTGAAACAATCTAATATGGAGGTAGATAAGGTGAGGTCTCTTGTTTATCTTCCTCTTGTTCTATTTCCTCTTTGTCTTCAATAATGTCTTCTTTTACTGGTGGAAGAGGATCCTCTTTGGCAATATTATTATTAATCAAGTTTTCTATTATCACACTTGAAAAATCAAAAGAAACAACTTTCACCGTCTTTTAGGGTGATGATTCATCAAAAGCTACATGAACATACTCTTCATCAGATCTATGATTGTAAACTATACATGCTTTAGTAGAAGATGAGTACCCTATAAATATACCTTCATTAGACATTGCGTATAACATACCTATATTGTCCTTTTCATTATTAAAAATATAACACGTGTAGCCGAAAACACGAAAATATGAACAATTTGGTTTCTTGTCTTTGAGTAACTCACAGGGTGTTGATGACTAATTACCAAGTCAACTAATCATGTCAAAATAATAAAAATATAGACCTTCTCCACAAGGATTACTTAATTTAACAAGGTTATTATTGTGCACTTAAAAGTAAATACGGGGAAGGGTTCATATTGTTTTTGCGAAAGTAATTGCGTGAATATAAATTATAAAAGAAACAATAATGAAAAACTGATTAGTTTTTATTTAGAATCCACTGATTATCTCTGTTGGTAACTGCACCTATTTTTTCGAAGTGATTTTCTAACAATAAACTAACACGACTGTTATACCCAATTCCTTGGTGTATAACTCACTCTTCTTAAGACAACTCCATAATTCCTTAGGCAAATTCAAAGTGAAAATAGGCAAGAACACTCGTTAATTTCTTGATCATAAACTTATAATTCCTTATCCCTAGTTAATTAATAAGTTTGAAAGATCATCCTACACCCGGTTCACAGTGTTAGGGTCAGTAATCGCTATGATCATAGGTTCAATTCATATGCTCATTGTAATACCCTAATTTTGTCTAGGTTTTAAAATTCTCTTTCAAAAATATTTAAGTAGTTTTTTTAACTTTTATATTTTTATCGTTTGCATCATCTTCAACCTCACAACAAGCCCTCACTTTTATAACACACAAAAACCTTCACCATTTCCTTCTTTATTAACAACAACGTCACGATTTTAAACTTAGTCATTCATTTTTTTTAGAGTTTTGTAAGTTGTTATGGTCCATTAAAGTGTTTATGTTTATGTTGTTATGTATGTTTGTCATTATGTAACGATTCATGTATGTTGTTGTAGTTTTAAAAGTGGTGTGAGAATTATTCAAGTATGATGTTTTTGTAGTTTTAGGATTCATTTTCATGAAATATGTTGTAATAGCTGTTTGTTGTTTAGAAAATATTATATATGTTGTTATTTTGATGAGTGAATGAGATAAGAAGATCCGACTGCTAAAAAAATGGAAAAAAAAATGGTGTCTAACGCTGTTGACAATCGTCACCGAGTGCACATCGTGACAATTTTCCCGTCATAATGGGTAATGACCTTCGCCCTCGTCTGTGTAGCATGCTCGCCTGTCATCCAGCATGACAACCGTCACCTGGGCTCGCTCTATGATGGTCTTTCCGTGACATACGATGACGACCGTCACTTAAGCATATTCAACTATTTTTGTTTCTCCCTATAAATTCCAAAACAATTTTATTTCTTTTATTTATTTTTGTTTCTCCCTAAAAAATGAATAAATGAATGTACATCCATTTATCCTCGAGTAAACGAACGCAAAATATACGTCTTGTTTTAGATCTAATACTCGTCTTTCCCTTATAAATAATGAAAAATAATTTCTTTTATTCAAATTAAGAAGGGATAAACATATGTACATCCTTTTATCCATGGGTAAATGAATGCAAGGCGTACGTCTTGTATAAGGTCAAATACTCTTCTTCCACTTAAAAATAATGACAAATATATTTTTTCCTAGATTAAAAAAGGATAACAGAGTACATCCTTTTATCACCGAGTAAACAAATAAAAGACATATGTCTTGTTTAAGGCCTAGCACTCGTCTTTCATTTAAAAATAAAAATGACCAACAAACTTTAACTTTTTTCCACCTTAGTGGAATCAAATGACTTTTTTTTTTCAATCAACGAACCTTTTTTTCGCCTTTGCGTGATTAACCTCTTTTTACTTTAAAATCAATCAACCCATTAATATTTTCTACCAAAGAAATACATAGCTTTAAACTCTCTATCACATCCGGGGATACGTAGGAGCTAGACTCAACGTCTTGTCAAGCACTCTAACCAAAAAATATTTTTTAGTTCCTGTAAATATTTTGCAGTAATTAGGGGAATCAAACACTTTAAAACTATCACTTTTTATTCACAAAATTAACTAAAGGTAACTATTTTTTACAACGTGTGTCGCGTAGTGCTAATACCTTTTCTGGGCATAACCAACTACCGAACCTAAAATTGGTTGCAATGATTATATTTTTGTCCTGTAAGGGTTTTATCAATATTTCATCTTTAAAAAGAAAACTTCTGGTGACTTTATTGCATGCGAGTGTTCATTCGTTCAGGGATTTTTCGCGCTGCAACACTCATCAACACATAAAAAGCATTACGATAAAATATAATTGAATAAAAACTAGAATACCAAATTAATAAATTAGTACAAAGCCAACTACATAGTTCATTAGATCCCATGGTCTTCAACGGTTGAAAACTCATATTCTTAAGCTCCAATATTTCTTTACCGTCAAAGCTCTTTCCAAATTTCGTACCCCTTGTAAAAATGCCCTTTTTCCTTTTAAATAAGCTAAAAATGTCCTAGAATACATCACCATCGCGACCATGATGTAATGAATTGTGGCCGCGATGGCTTTCATCGCGGCCACAATAATTTCAGGGGCTATTGTTTCTTCTTTTTTATTCTAAGTCCACATTTCGTTCTCTTTCCTTATCTTATTATATTCTTCTCATTTATTCTTCACATCATAGAAAGTTCTTATAAAAATTATGCAACGATAGTATGTCATCACAAGCCCAAACTTAATTTGTTGCTTATCCTCAAGTAACTTTCCTGTAAACTAAAAAATTTTAACAAAAATAAAATGCTTACCCTTACTAATGAGCATCACCATTCTCTTATTTTTTACTATCACCTCCATTCTCTGATTCAATCTAGATAAATCCAAATACTGTTTCCAATATTCACATGTAGTGAACATGTCTCTCATCTCACTTTTGTCACTTTAATTAATACGGTAATCACACGATCAGCGTACAAATTTTCTTTATCATAAGTTTGCAAAATCTCTAACAAAATAAATCAAATTCATATCTAAATACACACTTTTAAGGTCTTTCAATGTTGTAATGTGACTTATGTTAGGGTAAGACATTTTTAGGATAGTAGGGTTAAACGTTTGGAGTTAGGCACATAGTTTTCCTTATGTCACCATGTTCCTCTCATATCCTGTGAGTGCTACTTGGTATTTTGAATGATGTCAAAACTAAGATAGTGTAGCATTAATGTTTATTGGACTATATCCTCCTATTCTAGATGAGCATCTTAGTATTATGAAACATTAAAATGGTTTGGAAAAAGGATTTTACATCATACATGCATTGAAAACAAGGTTTTGTGAAAAATGAATTGAAAAACATGTTTTTATGAAAACATGTCATCTAAGGTCGACACAAATTTATCTTAGGTTGACACCTATACTTAATATTAAAGCCTGTAGACAGTGCCTTTAGGTCGCCTCACTTAGGTCGACACAAGGTCGACAAAAGACCTTTACAAGATGACCTGAGACCTTCATAGGTCGACCTGAGTACCTTGATAGATCGACCTATTGCTTTAATAGGCTGACACATACAATGCAAATTTTTAAAAATTCTATTCTTCCTCCACCCATTTCCAATACTTTTGTTTCATGTCTCTCATACATATAAATACACATACATGTATCATTTTCTAGTAAGGTACTACTGTAAAACCTAAACAAAACCAAAATTATAAAGTAAACTCAACATCTTCAACCTCTCTTTTATGCATACACACAATCAAACTACACATAATCATTTTTTGATAGGGTGACCATCTAGATAAGGGTTGATAAAGTCCAATTAGGTTGGTATAACCGGGAATATTGGGTTGGGTTCTTTGTGTGTTTCAAATAAGAAAACCAAGATGGGGTTTCCTTTCAAGTTCATTGAGTATTTAAAGGTTTTGGATAAGATCACATAAATACATATTCGATTGAGTGAAGGCCTTGGGACAAGGTAGGTGGTACCTTGCAAGGGAGTAGCCTGAGACAGTGGATCATGTTCGTGAATCTTGGGTTCAACAAGTGAGGGCTTTAGATTAATCCACAGAGAGAAAACCTTGAGACGGGAGGTCTTTCAAGGTAGTAACAAGAAATGGTGGATTAAAGTAGGATTGTTGGTGACTTGATCAGAGTTTGATGAAGGGTTTTGAAGGTGGTAAAATCAATAACAAACCACATGGTTTATAGGGTTAGAGTTCTTCATCTCTTGTATATACATTGTTTGCAAAGTAAGGTTAATTGCAACTATCTTAATTCAAATTCAAATTGAGGGAAGACCTACCCTTAACGAGGCTGATTAGGGAACTGCCTAAACAAATCCTTGTGTGTGTGTGTCTCTCTCTCTCTCTCTCTCTATCTCTCTATCTCTCTCTATCTATCTATCTATCTATCTATCTATCTATCTACCTATCTATCTATCTCTTTGTGTGTGTGTGTGTCTCTGCCTATATATATTATTTTTGGTTTTGCAAATTATCAAATCTTTTGTCGTTGTGATTAATTCATTTGGAAATCAACTTTATGATTAAGTTTTCAATTGGAGTTTGTTGATATAATCATAATCATTTTGATTATGATTGGCTTTAACATCAACAAATCAAACTAAGTTTCCAAACTTCATTGAATGCACACAAGGTGTTTGATAAATTGTTCCAATTTTTCTTTTTAATTGATTTTGATCATTGGAAATAAGCTTTATATGTAGCTTTGCATTTAATTAGGTTGTGATTAATCGTTGTTGAACAATTTTTGTTCATTATCATTCAATTTTATAAATTTACGCATATCCAAGCTTTTCATTAGTAAGTTCAGTTAGATGATTCGATTCGGGTTATTTCCGTTGTGCCATAAAACTTTTGAAAAACCATTTTTGCCAAAATTTCAATTTTTTAAATTTGTGATCTATTCACCCCCTCTAGATCAAAGCCTATCATCTAACATGTTGTATCACGAGCTTCGGTTAATATTGTGATTAAGATATACTTCTTAGAAGAATGGCTACTGAACTTAAGGAAGCGTATAATAAAGCTCCAATTTTCACCGGAAAACATTATGGCTATTAGAAAGCTTGTATACATATTCATGTCAACTCCGTTGACAAGGATATATGGATGCTATAAAAAATGGTCCTAATGAAACAAACATGATTGGAAAGTGAAAAATATTCTCACATCTGCTTTAGGTGTTGATGAGTATTATCGCGTTTTTCATTGTGAGAGCGCCAAGGCTATGTGGGACGCATTCGAGGTTGCCCACGAGGGTCCTATTGATGTCAAACAAGCTAGGATCAACATATTAAATCAAGATTTTGAGCTATTTCATATTGAGCATGGTGAAACATTGCAAATATGTGAAACGGTTCAAACATCTTTTCAATCGGCTAAATGCGCTAGGTAAGCCTATTTCAACTACTCAGAGTCAGCAATCTTCTGGGTTTCTGTATCAGATACCATTCTTTTCACAGGGACAATATCTTTTTCCAAATCAGGGACTTCCTCAGAATCAACGGCCATACCGCCGTTAGCCGCGTCAACACGCCCGACAAAAACCAAGGAAGCCATAGAGGCATTTCACTCAGTTACCAATGCCGTACAGTCAGATGTTGCCAAATTTGATCAAAGATGGGTTGATAGTGCCGAAGAAGATAAATCCAGTGATTCCTCCATACCCGCCAAGTTTTGATGACAACGCCCGTTGTGACTACCATGCTGGGGCACAAGGGCATTCAACTGAAGACTGCAAGGTGCTTAAAAGAAAGGTTCAGACACTCCTCGATTCCAATATGTTCTCTTTCACGCTTCAGCGTATTCAGATCAACAACCATCCTTCATCCAGTCAGGCGGAACCATCAGTCCATGTTATGGAAGAATTCACCGAGAGCAGATGTAGTGAAGATTATCAAACTGACTTCGATTATCAAATCAAGGTTATAAATTCAGTTCCCCGAAGCTGGCAAGCATTTGTAAAACTTGTCTATTTTTGGTTGATAATGATAATGAAATGAATATGCATGTTTTGATTAAATCCATTTGTGTTCGCTCATACTTTTTATTGATGTCAAATGCTTGTTTAAGGAAAGTCCAAGGGAGAACGAAGAAGTTGAAAGACGTAAAACTTCCAATTGTATGCTTTTGAAATAAACCCTGCTGATGATGTACATAAATTATTTCCAATCCCCAAACACCGAAGATATAAGGAAGATAGTCCCTTGTCAACCCCATTGAGCCTAGAAGTAGAAGTTTCTTGCCGAAAACTAAAAACCCTCAATCTTAACCTGGGGTAGGGTAGATGTCAGTTAATTTGACAGTACGTTCAAATTTCAAAAAGGGGAGTGTTCCCATTCAAGGATAAATCACATCATAAGAGGTTGCACCTCACAAACCCTTAGTGGTTATCCCTCACCAATCAAAGGATGAGGCAGCCACAACCCTTTTAGAGAAATCAAGATAGTCAGTGTCAAACGATTTGTTCCAAAAAATAGAACCAAAACAAAAAGGAAAAAAAGAGCCCGCTAAGTCGAAA
Source organism: Lathyrus sativus (assembly GCA_963859935.3). Classification (NCBI taxonomy): domain Eukaryota; kingdom Viridiplantae; phylum Streptophyta; class Magnoliopsida; order Fabales; family Fabaceae; genus Lathyrus; species Lathyrus sativus. Next base: position 591,429,931 of record OZ012741.1, on the reverse strand, counting down.
ACTTGAAAACAAGTGACTTAGGCGAAAATTAGGGCATCTCGCTGGACTTCAAAAGCGAAAAATTCAAAAATAATTTGTCCAGAAAAAATTAGGGAACAAAAAGGGAAAAAATGAAAATGAAAAGGATGACAAAAGAGAAATCCTTGAGTAAGAACAAGTCGTGTGACCACAGACACCAAAGACAAAAGGGGTGATTGTCACTCCGAAAACCTTGTGGGTTCCTTAACTATCACTCGCATCATTCAATAACCTTTTGAAAGGTGAGCGCTTGTGCTGAATTAGCGGAACATAGGAATGGAGAATATCAAGGAGAATGGGTGGGTAGAAACAAAACTTTGAGCCATAAATCCTTTTTTCTCAAACCGTGAACCAGACCAAGTTACAATCCTCAAAAGACCTAATTGAAGAAGGGTTGTTTCAAAAGCATACTTCGGTAAAGATCGCGTCAAAATTGACTCCTAAATGGATTTTCTTACCATTCATGTTGGTATTGATGTGACATTCTGATAAGTGATCCGTTCACTATATGTCACAACATTATCCCAGTGAACAAACTTGGATTTCAAAACTGTCATATGTGTTGCATTAAAATTATCATTTTCAAAACAAATTGTTTTAGTTGCGAGTAAGTACTTGACATCAGGAGAGTTTCTGCAATGGAAGGATTTATCAAGATAAGATGTAAAGCACCTGAGTACTTTGTTGAGTAGGGGCAATTCATGTCAAATGATCGCACCAAGAAGGTAAGCCACTCCAAGATTAAGATAATTTGGGGCAATTAGGTCGAGATCCGAAAAATCTCTCGAAGGTCAGAGGCACTTTTTTACAAGTTATCCAGTCAGGAGAAAAATCACTTCAAGGTTGGGGTAGGCCACCTCAAGAGTACAAGAAGTTAACCTTATCTAAAAGGCAATTAATCTCAAACCATCAGGGTATAGAGGTCCCAGGTTTTCTAGAGGGCAACTATAGAGATTCTGCAGGCTAGGGCAGGACTGGCGACAAAGGAACGTTTCCTCTCCATATTTTCGTAGCTACTTAGAGTTACTCAAGCAGGTTCTGTCAATCTTCGAGTTCGAGATGACTGTTAGGAAGTCATGTTAACCATTCCCTAACCTTTCAACCATAAATCTTGTAGCCAGACAAGACACTTTCCAACGTCAACCGTACCTGACCTACCTCGAAGCTACCGGTTGTTCTGTCATATCATTGCATATCATTTGTCGCCTAGCATAGCATGAATCCGTGTAAAACCAAATAGAAAATCCAAAGCCCAACCTTGCTTGGCACCTTCATCCAAAATACCAATCCCTATTGGCAACCACCAGAAGTCTAATCCCTATTGGCACCTCATTCCAAAATCCAATCCCCATTGGTACCCAGAAAAATATCACCTTCGAAAAACCAATCACCATCAGGTTTCACCTGTCTTTCCCAACAAAGTCCAATCATACTTGACACATCCTTCTTTCTTTGGCAGCCCGAACATATAGTAATCACCATTACATTGCATCCTCAAATGCGTAGCATTTCCATTTCGTATGGAGCATTACACCATAGAAAGAAGTTCAAGCATATGCATGCAGAGCATAAGCCAGATTTGGTACCCTACACAGAAATCTGAATCACCTTTCAGTCTAGACAATGACATATCCTCAAAGAGAATGTCAAGCCATTCCCCAGCAGACATTTCAATCAGCGCATCTGCCTATCCTTTCTTTTGGGTCATAGATCATACGTTGATCTTACCCTTAATTAGTACTTGTCCACCAACCCTTTGATTATGACATTCCAAAAACAAATCTTCTTCCCGTCAACTCTTTGATGAGGTGTTCCTTAGGTCAGGTTTTATTTCCGTCTATTTTTTGATGAGGTGTCTCTTCGATGAAGTTTTTCTATTTCGTCAACCCTTTAACAATGTCAGTTTCCTTTCCGCCAACCCCTTGTAAGCTGTTTACAAGCAATTGTCGATCACCGGTAAAGAGTGTAAACAAGGAGAGTGAGACGACTTTGGAGATGAAAAATTATTACAAGTGGAAGTGTGTGCCGAGACGAGTATGTCACAGCATGGTTGACGATGATTGAGAAGAAGTATGAGGGAGAGAATGATATCGCAAAGGGGAAATCGTAGGAGAACATTGAGAAGTGAGATTTTAGGGAATGAGTTTGAATCTAAGAGAAATGTTGAAGAGGCGGCATGGTGTCGTTATCTTCTGGTTTCCGGTCGTTGTATAGTGAAGGAAGAAGAAGGACATTGAGTGATAAGAGGCGTGACTGAAGGTTTATTGTTTTTTTTTGTTAGGTTAAATTGCATAAACATGGTTCGGGCTCATAGGTCCTTTGGTGATTTTTGTTTGCACACACTAATTCCACTCGCACCCCCCTTGACAGCATAATTAAAAACCTTTGGGCCTAGATTAGAAGGCTCATACGCCTAGTTTTTTTGTTGCACCCTTTTCTTTAGTTAGTTTTTTAGAATTAATTATATTTTTGTTATATTTTAAATTTAGATTTAGATATTAATATTAGAATTGGTGTTTTTAGAAGTAATTTTGAATTAATTTAAGATTAACTTTTATTTAGAAATTAATCTTGTTTTCAATTGACTTTTAAATTAATCTTGTGATTAGATTTTAATTAGTGATTATTTTTTAATTGACTTAACTTAGATTTTAATTTTTATGTTAATTTTTTATTAATCTTGATATTAATTTTGGCAAGTGTTGTTAGCATTTTCTTGTGGATTTTTTTTATGGATATTCTTGATTAATTGTTGATCTTGATTTTGATGCCCACCTTGATTAATTCCTGATTAAATGCTGATCAATGTGTGCCTTGTTTCGTTTTCGATTTCTCTTTGTGATTGAGTTGCTTATGTTCACTTGTTGATTACCTTGTATTCACATGATCCCTTAGGATTCCTAGCTCCACTTAATTTCTGATTAAGTTGGAGGTAGGAGATACATTAGGCTCTCAATCCCAGCATGACAACGTTAGGTTATCTCCCTTCTAATCTTGACCTTATGACCATTTTGCATGATAACAGTTAGGATTCAGTTTCCCCTAGACCTTTCGTACCTCTTTCTCTTGAATAAATTTCAAAACACTTAATAAATACAATGAGTATTGTGCGCCACGAGCCTTGAGTACATGGGAAATGATGAGTCAGGAGTCTCTGCTTACTTTTCTAGAGTGTTTAGCGTAGATCTCCTATGGGGGCGATCATGCGACGCATTCTCTCCTATGTCATAAACTTTAGTGCAATGCGCATCACAAACAAATTTAATTCACTTCTTTGATAAGTCTAGAACCTTTTCTCTCGCCCCCGTACGATCGAGATCCCGTTTTCTCGTAGTCTCATGAACTACTAATGCTCTGATTCCTTATTCCCTAATGAGGATAGATAGGCACGAGGATTCCTATTCTTGGTGAGCACACTAACAACTAACTCCCATTTTCTCTCGGTCCAATGCGATCAAGACCAACCTGTTAACTAAGCCTTTTCTATCACCCAAGTGTGATCGAGACCTTCCTCAACCGTAGGCCGAACTACGGATGCTATGATTTCTCATACTAGATGAGGATACGTAGGCACAAGACAACGATGTCTTAGCGAGCAACCTTCCCGCTTCACCCGTAGTCCTACGAAATACATTGATTCTAACTTTCCCATTGCACGGGGGAATAAGTAGGCATAGGGCGGTGATGTCCTATTGAGTCTCCTTTTTCTTTTTTCCTTTCTCGTTTCCGTTTAGCAGTTAGGCTTTAGATGACACACCCTTTGATTAGACAACAAGCGTGGATCTTGTTAAGTACAACAGATGTGAAGGGGTTTTAATACCTTCCTCTTGCATAATCGAATCTCGAACCCAAGAGTTGGTTGTGATGACCTTGTCTTCTCCCTTTCTTCAGGTTTTCTTCGATTATTTCCTTTCCCTTCATCGGGATAAATAACGATCGGCGACGACTCTTCTATTTTTTTCCGCCAGGTGTTTTTCGCAGTTGCAACAATAAGGATATGTGATTGCTTGTCAAATGATACCAAAGGTATATTATGAGGAATGGAGTTAGACACTCTGACAAGAGCATAACCAAATTTATAAGGTTAACAAACTCCTTAACGGATGATGAGGATAGAAAGAGTAAGCTTAGAAGATCTTGTTACCATTGTGGTGAAGTTGGTCACTATAGACTAGAATGTCCTATGAGGAAGAAAGATAATGAAAAGAGTCATCATAATAAATCGAGAAAATTTAGAAGAGCTTATGCCGCTTGGGAGAGTGCAAGTGACTCATCTAGTGATGAAAGCACAACGTCAAGCATTGAATCAGATCGAATTTTCCTTATGAATTTTAAACAATTTGCCTGATTATTCCAAAATAAAGTGAATCTAAAAATCGTTTCCATTCGAAGTGATCATGGAGCAGAATTTCAAAATCAACTCTTTGAAAAGTATTGTGACAAACATAGCATTGAGCATAACGTTTCCGCTCCTAGAACTCCACAACAAAATGGTGTTGTGGAACATAAAAATCGTATTTCAGAGGAGTTAGCAAGGACTATGCTCAATGAGGGTAATTTGCCTAAGTATTTCTAGACCGACACCATTAACACGACTTATCATGTCATGAATAGGATTCTCATACGTCCTATTTAGACAAGACCCCCTATGAACTACTTAGAGATAGAAAACCGAATGTTTCTTATCTATATTTCTTTGGATGTAAATGTTATATTTTGAACAGTGGAATGGATAATCTTTGTAAGTTTGATGCAAAAGCAATGGGAGTATCTTACTTGGATACTCATAATATAGTAAGGCGTATATGGTTTATAATAAGAGATTAATTATTGGAGGAGTCTGTACATGTTATGTTAGATGAGTCTTACCCAAAAGTTGTTGGGAAAGGTGTGTCTTTTTATGATGTAGGTGTATCTTCGCAAGAAATTCACAACGAAACTAAATAAGAAATTGATTAACCTAAATCGATAGAACTTGAGAAGGAAGAAAATGATGGTCTTAAAGAGGAGAATGTTGAAAGTCCAGCTGCAGTGGAAGAGCTACCTTTGACTTGGAAAACATCCAAAGATCATCCTATTGACAAGATACTTGGGGATATCACCAAAGGCATGACAACACGCTCTAATATAAGTAATTTATGTTATCACTTTGCTTTTGTTTCGCAAGTCGAATCTAAAAATGCTAAAGATGCATTACTTGATGAGCATTGACTTATGTCCATGCAAGATGGAATAAACCAATTTAAAAGGAATGATGTTTAGGGCCTTGACCCTCGTCCTAAAAATCATCAAGTAATTAGTACGCGATGGTTTTTTAGGAATAAGCTTGACAAAAACAGGGTGATAACGCACAATAAAGCCCGTCTAGTTGCTCAAGGGTATAACTAAGATGAGGGCATCAATTATAACGAGACTTATGCTCTGGTGGCTCGCCTTTAGGCTATACACCTTTCACTAGGCTATGCTTGCACTAAAATTTTCAAGTTATTTCAAGTGACGTGAAAAATGTGTTTCTAAATGACTATATTAATGAAGAAGTGTATGTAGCTCAACCCCCTAGTTTTAAAAGTCACGAGTATCCAAATTATGTATACAAGCTCAAAAGAGATTTGTATAGTGTCAAACAATCTCCTAGGGATTGATATGATCGATTAAGCAAATTTCTAATTGATTAAGGACACTCAACTGGAAAAGTAGAGACTACATTATTCATTAAGTGACATGGAAAGCATACTCTTATAGTTCAAGTTTATGTCGATGATATTATTTTTGGATAAACTAATATGCAACATGCAAAAGAGTTCTTTAAGCTCATGCAGGGAGAGTTCGAGATAAGCCTTATGGGGGAGTTAAACTACTTCCTTGATCTTCAAATCAAAAAAATGAATGAAGGCACATTTGTATGCCAAACGAAGTATTACAAAGACTTGGTAAAGAGATTTGGCATGTAAGATGCAAATTCTATTGATACTTTAATGGCTACAAATTGTAACTTAGAAAGGAATGAGAATGGTAAGGATGTAAATATGAAGAAATATAGAGGTATGATTGACTCTCTTCTATATGTTACCGCATCTGGGTTAGATGTCATGTTTAATGTGTGTATGTGCACCTGTTATTAATTGACTCCTAAGGAATCTCACTTGAAATCCATAAAATGTATTCTTAGGTATCTTCATGGTACTTGTTAATACAAGCTTTGGTATTCTAAGGGAAATGATTGTAACTTGGTTGGTTATATCGATTCCGGTTTTTCTTGTTGTAAATCGGATAGGAAGAGTACTAGTGGAACTTGCCACATGTTTTCAAATGCCTTAGTAAGTTGGCATAGTAGGAAACAAGTTTTTGTTGCTTCTCCAACTGCCGAGGCGAAATATGTTGCGGCCGGTAGTTGTTGTGCAAAATTTTGTGGCTTAAAACAACAATTACTTGATTTTGATATAAAATTGCAACATATTTGTATTATGTGCGACAACACTGACGCTATCAACTTAACTAAGAATTCGGTGTTACATTCTCGCACTAAGCATGTTGAGATTCATCACAATTTCCTACGTGACCATGTTGAAAATGGGGATGTCGTATTTGAGCATGTTGATAGTAAACATCAACTTGCTGACATTTTTACAAAAGCTCTTGCGACCGAGCCATCTTGCGGCCAAGCCATTTTTCAACATCAAAAGGAAATTGGGGATACTTGATATCTTAAATCTTGCCTAAATATTAATTGTTGCATGCACTTTATATACTATTTCTCTAACTTTCATTGGAAGTTCTATTACTTATGAGTGCATCCTTCATTAATTCTTGAGCGAGGTACTATCATTCCACTTCTCGCTTCTCTTGTAAGCCTTTGATTATTGCATATTGGTTGTGTTCCAAATAATTGATATTCTTGAAGTTTGAGATATTTCATGACTATAAACTTCCAATAATTTCTATTGATGTATGTCAATCATATGCTTATAGTGATGTTGTGTTATTTCATGTAATTGCTTGAAATATATCCTTGGTGCACGTGGCTTGTTATCTATTTTTGCATGAACTATTGTTGAACATTTTATGATGTTAATAAAACTCTTTTTTTGTGTCATTATTATGGTTTCATCTATTTTTTGTTTTGTTTGAGTGGTGATGAATTTGTATCACCTTGCTAGAGCACATGCGTGTGCAGCATTTCGGGAGCACCAAAGGCATATGTCACATAATCATGTCGCTTTTGTAGCAACCTAAAGAGTTTTTTTATCATATTGTATCTCTCATGCTTCATGTGTGTGTTACGATATTTGGCATAAATAAGTGGCAATTGTGTTCTATTGTTTCTTGGCTTGCTGGTATTTATGATTAAGCAATTATATTTCAATGTGAATATCATTCTATGTGAGTGTTATCATGTTGATACTCTTATATTTGCAAATTGCCTTTATGTTGTACTTTGGTTTGTATGTGAATTAAGATAATTCTCATGGTTTGCTTGTTCTATTTTTGATATTGTCAAATGGGGAGAAGCATACAATATGAAGTTGGATGCATATATTTAGGGGGAGTCTTCATGAAGACAACAACCTCGTGAAACGTGTCATTGCAAGTTTTGAATGATGTCAAAACTAGGATAGTGTAGCGTTAATATATATTGGATGGAATCCTCATATTATAGATGAACATCTTTATATTAGAAAGCATTAAAATGGTTTAGAAAAGGATTTTACATCATACATGCATTGAAAACAAGGTTTTATGAAAAATGCATTCAAAAACATGTTTTTTATGAAAAAAGGTCATCATAGGTCGATACATAGTTATCTTAGGTCGATATCCATGCATCAATATTAAATCATGTAGCCTTTGCCTTCAGGTCGCCTCACTTAGGCTGACACAAGAACTTTACAGGAAGATCTGAGACCTTCATAGGCCAACCTGAGTACCTTGATAGGTCAATATATTGCTTTAATAGGCTGACACAAACGATGTCAAGTTTCAAAAATTATATTTTGCCTCCATCCATTTGCATTCCTTTTGCTTCATATCTCTCATGCATACATATAAATACACATACATGCATCATTTTCTAGTAAGGTACTAGTGTATAACCTAAACGAAACCAGAATTACAATGTATACTCATTATATTCAACCTCTCTTATATTCATACACACTATTAAACCACACGTTGATTGGGAGACCATCTAGATTAGGGTTGATAATGTCTAATTAGGTTGGTGTAATCGATAATATTGGGTTGGGTTCTTTGTGTATTTCAAATAAGAAAACCAAACTAAGGTTTTCCTTCAAGATCATTGAGGATTTGAAGGTTTTAGAAAAGATCACAGAAACACAAATTTTTATCGAGCGAAGGCCTTGGGATAAGGTAGGCGGTACCTTGAAAGGGAGTAGCGTAATACGGTGGATTGTGTTCGTGAATCTTGGGTTCAATAAGTGTGTTCTTGGGATTAACACGTCCGAGCGAAAATCTTGAGACAAGAGGTCTTGCAAGCAAGGTTGTCAAACTCGCGAGTCTACTCAGACTCGTTTAGGGTCTGTAGACTCGACTCGCAAACTCGTACGAGTCTATGAAAAATTAAAAATGACATTCTAAAACCTATAACTTACACATATATGACACACTTTCGTGTTCTTAAACTTATAAATGCCTCGTATATGACACAAATGAAATAACAACACTATTTGATTTTTCTTTTCTATTTTTCAACTTTAAATTCTACATGACATAAACCAAATTATTCACCTCTTTTTGATGCAACCTATTTCTTCTCTTTTTATGAACCTAAAAAGCAAATAATGATTCAACTCAATGTTTCTAAAAATATTAAAATCAAGTCTATAAACAAACAAATAATAATTCATTGTTATTTCAAAGGAATTCCAGTTATGCTCATAACTAGAAGAGCTATAAGTTAAGCTTAGAACACAAATTACAAACCTCTTTATTCTAGAGTCATATCTCCATAGAAATATCACTCTTCAGTAGGTAACATATCCTTTCTAAACTATTTTTTCCATAAATCATAAACTTTCTAAACTATTTTGTCACATGTTAATTGATACATGTGTATTGGGATCATTGGACCTGATTGAACAATGGTGTATCACCTTTACACAAGATATCATACATGAGAAGATCAAATTGAATCATATAAGAAAAATACTTACAAAAAAAGGATTAATTTACGTCCATGAACATGAACAAAGCAAGAGACAAAACAAACTCACGTTGATGAAGAGAGGAAGAAACTTTATTGAAACAAGAGACTAAGAGAGAGACTTTCTAATTATCGTACAAGAAAAAATAAAGGTATTTTTAAATAAAATAAAATCTTTTGGGGAATTTAGGCCTTTTTCGATTTTAAAAAAAATTCAAAAATAAAAACTTATAGACTCATAAACTCGTTATAGACTCGCGATTCTATACGATTTTGTGCGAGTCTACTCGAGTTTACTCGAGTCTATCAAAAAAAGATTATATGCATCAGTCTACTCGTTTATGCTTCCTAGACTCGTAAACTTGTACGAGTTTACGAGTCTACCCGTAAGTTTGACAACAGTGCTTGCAAGGAAGTAACAAGAACTGGTGGATTGAAACAACATTGTTGGTGACTTGATCAAATTTTGATCAAAGGTTTTAGAGGTGGTAGAATCAACAATAAACCGTAGGGTTTGTAGGGTTAGAGTTATTCATCTCTTATATATACATAGTTTGCAAAGTAAGGTTAATTGAAACTATCCTAATTCGATTTCGAATTTAAGACAGACGTACCAATATGAAGGCTTATTGGGGAACTGCCTAAACAAATCCTTCTCTCTCTCTCTCTCTCTCTCTCTCTCTCTCTCTCTCTCTCTCTCTCTCTCTCTCTATCTATCTATCTATCTATCTATCTATCTCTATATATATATATATATATATATATGTATGTGTGTGTGTGTGTGTGTGTGTGTGTGTGTGTGTGTGTGTGTGTGTAAGTGTCTTTAATTTTTGGTTTTGCAAATTATCGAATATTTTGTCATTTTGATCAATTTGTTTGGAAATCAACTTTTAGACTAAGTTTTTAATTACATTTTGTTGATATAATCATAATAACTTTGGTTGTGATTGTCTTTAACATCAACAAATCAAACTAAGTTTCCAAACGTTATCGATTGCACACAAGGTGTTTGATAAATTGTTTTAATTGCTTTTTAATTGATTTTAATCATTGAAAATTAGCTCTACGTGTAGCTTTGTTTTTAATTGCGTTTTGATTAATCATTGTTGAACAATATGTTTTCATTATCAATCAATTGTGTAACTTTACGCATATTCAAGCTTTTCAATAGTAGGTTTGGTTAGACGATTCGATTCGAGTTGTTTCTACTATACCATAAAACTTTTGAAACTATTTTTGTCAAAAGTTTAATTTTTTAAATTTGTGATCTATTTACCCTCATCTAGATCAAAGTCTATCGTCTAACATAACCATCTTTACCCAATCAATCAGTACTAGAGAATTCAATTTGTGGGTCCTTGTCATTCATCATTCATTTATTTTTTTCCTCTCTTTTTTGTGAAGAAGTCATTTTAACTACTTTAGTTTCTATATCACTATTTTGACCATTTTTTCTCTAGTACCCCAGCTCCAAACTTAAACAAGAGAAACATCAAACTTATTATTTTATATAAAACAAGGAAACTAAATTTTTTACTTAACTTAAAAGAGGGTGGAAAGATTTAGTATTTCAAGTTAAATGGGCTACATATTAGGTTATGTGACCGAAGAAATGACCCAGACTCAAAAGGTTTAAACAACAAATATAACATTTCATACAGGGTGGCTTGAAAAGGCTTAAAGTTTTCGTAAACAAGTGCCTTAATGTGCAATTATCAGGCCGATAGATTAAATTAGAAAGAATGCAATTTCTAGAAAACAATAAATGTACGAATACTCTCATATTAAAGAAAATTAAACAATGGAATATTTATTTCAAACCATATTTGTTGAGGTATCTAGAGATTGAGTACAATTATGCTGACTATTCCCTTTCTTCCTTAATTGTCTATATGCATTTGGAACTTCTATAATGATCAACTATTTTTTTTCTTCTGGTGATTTATTTCATGTTGCTTTTCAATTTGTCATTGGTAAGGTATCACACCATTAACTGAAAGAAACAATAGTAACAAACTCATTCATTAAATAAAACAACAATATAGTTTACAAAACAAGAAAGCAAAAAAGAAAAACTTAAAAATAAATAATCAAAATTCGTGGGTTGTCTCCCCCACACAACACTTATTTAAGGTCCTTAGCTTGACCTTTTGATTATCTAATCAGGCGCTTCCTCCAAACTTTTATCAGTGTCTCATATTAGTTGGAAATCAAGTTTGATCTCGTGCACGAAGTTAATCATATTTCTTACCTTTAAATAAAGTTTGTTCCATATATGGTTTCCTTTATTCTTACTCAATACTCTTCCATGTATCTCTTTCTTCATATTAGATAAAGAACTACAATTTAGATCAAGTAGTCTTAGTTGTTTTCTCAAGACAACATGTTTCTAGTACGGGGAAAGCTCTTGCATTCATAGGATATGAAATTTTTATCTTTTGAATACCATTGTTTAACTGCACGTGAGGATACGTGGAGCGAGACCGGCAATCTCGTCAAGCACCCTAATAAAAACCTTTTTATGACCCGTTTTCTTTTCTCTTTACACTTTTTATCATACGAAGAAAACAATAAACATAAGTTAACATTCAATAACAAATTTGACTAAGAGGTTTCTGTTGATCGTACAACAGATGTTAGGGGTGCTAATATCTTCCTCCTGCGTAATCAACTCCCGAACCCAAATATGATTGCGACGGCCATTTTCCCTTTTCAAACGTTTTATTTATATTTTCCTTTTTCTTCATTTTAATAAATAAAGTTCGATTGAGACTCTTTCGAACTAATTTTCCGCAACCATCGTGAAGAATCATATTTTTCGAGGTATGACAGTAGTCTTCTAGCTTTCTTACTCCTTCTGCTAATGAAGATGTTGGTCTCTAGGCGAGAGACTTGTTGAAGTGTCCTTCTTTGAAACAATTCTGGAATGCACCCATAAACATATCTTGGTTTTAGATAGCCTTTATGGTAGTTAGGGATGATAATAGGTCAGGTCGTCCAACAATGACCTATAACCTTACCTATTTAAGTCTGATCTGTGGCCTATTTAAAAAAAATAGGTTTAAACTTTTTTAAAATTATATTTAATTAAATAGATGCTATTAAAAAAACTTATAAAATCTTATAGAGTGACCTATATATTCATATATATTAGAAAATAAAACCATGTTGTCTGTTTAAAAAAATATGTAAAATAAATTATTTGAAAGAATTAATATGAAATAGAATTTTAAATAGACTTTTAGAACAAACCAAACTTTTAAAAATGTCAAACTAGGTCAATAAAAAAATCTTATTATAAACTATATGTCATATTCAAACCTTAAAATTTATTGTAAATCATATTGAGATCTTCTAAGACCAAATCCAACTTAACTTATTTTAACTCTTAAATACAACAACATATAAGCTCTTTAGTAAGACCGCATTTTGAGCACATAGCTTGGACCTAAAAATACATGTTTATGTTAGTAATATTATTTTTTTCATAAGTTTGTAAGTTATTTGTATTAATTTATAGATTTTCTTAAGAAGCTAATTAAAGCAATTTTTCATTTTTCATTTTTTCTTCAATTTTACTCATGTTATTCTAATTTGAAATTTTAATTATAATTAAAATAATTTTAAATATTATTTTACTAATGTAATATAACTTTACCACTAACTTTAACAAATTTACTAGCAATCGACCATCATTTAGATTAATTTATTGGTTATAAGTTCAGGCGGTGAAGATAGCTCAAGCATTATTCATATTCTTTTAAGTTTTAATAAAAGAAAACCATACTTTTATATTATTCATAAAAAAAAGTCAATATGTCATGTCATCATATGATTAATACATAGTATATAATATCCAAGATGGCAATACATTAGTGACAAACGTAAAAACTATACTTCTCTTTCTGTACCACGTCCTTAATAGGGAGGAATCATTTAGATTATTTAAGACAATATAACATAAGGTAATGTGTACAACATGGACGTTGAAACCATAGTCAACTATATATAGCTGTACTTTTTTTAGTCAAAGTATTATTGGGGGCATTTATTCTACCTAAATATTATTAAGAAGCATATATAAATTTACAGTGAAATGTTAATTTGACACCAAATTATGACTACATCGTATAAATATATTATTTTATAATTTTTTTAATAATTTATCTCCACCTCAAAATATGTGCAAGTGGATAATCAAATATATAACTCACATGATTGATATACGGTGTATGAGTTTGATGTCAAATTTAGTGTGATTGTAGCATTCCTCAAATTTATAATACAACTTAATGTAGAAGGTTAGTGTCGGGTACCAAAATATTCAAAAGTTCAAATCTAACGCTATTTAGCATTAGTATTTTTCTGGATATGAGTATTGATCCTTTTGATACTGATATAAATTATAAACCTATTCAATTGAATGTTTATTTTATCAAAGTATTTTTTTTTAAAGTAAAAGCTGATCATTAACAACCAACAACAGAAAGCGCTACTGGAAAAATATCTAATTTAGATATATATTCCAACTAAGTTCTAGATCTACAAATCACAATCATATGGTAGAGATAGATATCTACATTAAAATCCCATCTAATAAACATGATTCTAACATCTATACATTTTTTCATCAACATAGAACAATCAATAGATAACGACTCTAGAACCACAAAAATGACAATGTGATTGACACAATCCATCATCCCCAGAGCGTCAGATTGAACGACGATCTTTTGAAACTTTAAGTCATGTGCCATCTTTACAAATGAGCAGTTTAAAAAAATGTGTTGAATGGTTTCGGGCTTTTCATGACATAAGTGATAAGAGGGATCAAGTTGCATACCTTTTTTCTCCAGGTTTGACTTAGTGGGTAGGATGTTCTTACCAAGTCTCCATATGAAGTTTTTGATCTGCACATGCACCAGGGCTTTCCACATCAAAGTCTTATGAGGCCTAGAAGGTCCCTTTTTATCATTATTTATTTTAGAACCCAATTGATGCTAAGCACTCTTAACAAAGTATTAATCATCTTTTCCCCAATGCCAAATGAGTTTATCTTTGATTCTGCTTCTTGAGATAGGGATACTTGCTATCAGACTGGCTTCATAAGGCCAAAGAAATCATACATAATGTTCCTTCTCCAACAAGCCAAGTCTTGGTCTATTAACTATTTCACTAAAGAATCCTGATTCAAAACTCGAACAACACTAATGACTTTGAAGCCCCTATTCACTGGTAACCAATTTCCCCTCCAAATCATCACATTAGAACCATCACTAATCCTCCAACGAGAACCAGCCATAACCATCTCTCTCGAACAAAGAATTCTCCTTAACACATATCTTGGCGTATAACCCACCCTCGCATCTTGGATTGAACAATTCTGATAATATCTTCTCTTTAGAACTTTTGCAAGTAAGAAGTTTTTGCCAGTCTGGATTCTCTAGAAATGCTTGCCTAGAAGGCTCAAGTTGAAGTCTAAAAATCCTCTAAATCCCATGCCCATGCTTTCTTTTTCCTCAACAAGCTTTCCCCATCTCAGCCAAAGTAGCATTCTTTCTCTTTCACTAGATCCCCACCAGAACTTTGCCATCAGGCTCCCCAATTCCTTACACACTCCTTTTGGAAGCTTAAAACAACTCTCAATATACGTTGGGATTGCTTAGGCTACAACTTTAATGAGAACCTATTTTCATGCTCGAGACAAAAAAACCTTCCTTCCACCCTTTCAACTTCTTCCAAAACGTGTTCAACAACAAACAAGAACACCTTTTTTTGGACCTGCCAAAGAGAACCATTAAGCCCAAGTATCTCAAATGAGATTGCACTGTCTTTACTCCCATTCTGTTACGGATTGTATCTTTGACATTATCAAGCACATTTCAATTGAAAAAGACCTCCGACTTCTCGAGGTCGACCATCTAACACAAAGACTTTTGATATCAGGATAGAATTTCCAAAAAAAAATTCAGCTTCCATGGAGTTAGCCCTTGAAAAGAAAAGGCTATCGTTTGCGAAGAGTAAGTGTGAAATCTTTGGCACCTTCCTTGCCACCTGAATGCCATGAATGATATTGGCCCATGTCTCCTTCTTTAACAGACTAGATAGAAAATATGCACATAAAACAACTAAGTAAGGGGGGAGAGGATCCCCTTGACAGAGACCCCTCTCCGGACTAAACTTTATGCTATGTTGACCATTAAGAAGAACCCGATAAAAGACTAATAAGATTCATCTCATAATAAGTTTCACCATATTATTTGGGAATCCCATGGCAGTCATCACCCCCTCCGTAAAACTCCACTCCACTATATTGTATGCCTTAGACATATTTAAATTTAGAGCCATCACCTTTTTTTCCTTTCTTCTTTTTGTTCATCCAATGAAACGATTTCGTTGCTATCAAAGAATTGTCAGTAATAAGTCTCCCCCTGATGAAATCTCTTTATTCAACATCAATGATAACAAGTAGGACATATTTTACTCTGTTAGATATCGTCTTCGACATTAGTTTCATAACCATAATGCATAAAAATGGAAAGAGTGGAACTCTTTTGAGGACCCGGGATTTTTACACTTGAGGATCAACACAATGAATGTTTGATTTATATATGTAGGGTCCTTTTCATTATTTAGAATATCAACCATTATCTTCTTAACTTTGTTACCCATGAAGAGCCAGTAGTTTGAAAAGAAAAAAGTTGGTAACCAATCGGAACCTAGAGACTTTAAAGGGTGCATATGGAAGAGCGTTTCCTCTACTTCCTGCTCTGAGAGTTTTCCTTCACACCTACTCTAACGATAAATGCTAATTTTTCCTTTGGCCACCTCACAAGTACCCTGGACATTAGTTGGGAAAGAAGAGGAAAAGCATTCAGAAAAATAGGTTACCATGATTCTCTCACAGTTCTCCCAACTTATCCACCAAATTCCATTCTCATCTTTAAGATTTCTGATGTTAGAATAAGATTTGTTCATGATATATATACTTTAGGTTTTGATGATAACAAAGTATTGAAAGAAAAATGGTGTTCATTTAATGTGTGTTCTAAGTATGCAGGTTTCAAAGCTGAAAGTGAATCTATTCAAAATCTATTAAGGGAACACATTTGAGATAAACAGAAATGTCGCTACTGCGAAAATCGGCGTCAGCTAAACAGAAAAGTCGCCACCGTGCATTATTTATCCCACTAGAGGGAAAGGAAACGATCGGGAAAAACCTGCCGAAAGGGTATAAGACAAGGTCATCGCAACCATTGTCTGGGTTCAGGAGTCGGTTACGCAAGGGGAAGGTATTAGCACCCCTCACGTCCATCGTACTCGATGGGATCCACGCTTGCTGGTTTGTCTACGGGTGAAAAACAATCTATCTACGGCTGCTAAAGCTAAACGGGAAGAAATTGACTCGATAGAGCATCGCACTCTATGCCTACGTATTCCCTTGTGCAATGGGAAAGTCAGAGTCATCGTAGTTCGGGAAACTACAGGGAATGGGCTCGCCGAGATATCGCATCTCGTGCCTACGTACTTCCACACGGCGTGAAAGATCAGAGCTTTCGTAGTTCATGCTAACTACGGCTAGACAGAGTGTTCTCGATCACACAGGAGTGAGAGAAAGGATTGACGATACTAGCGTGCACATTCTAGCAGTTAGGTGTTTGCTGCTCACTCGACGGAGACTTAGGCGTTACCTTTTTGCGATAGAACGGACGTAGTATGTCGGGTTTGAAAGGTATGGGAACCTATGGGAACTAGAACTACAGTCTGGTCTCGATTGCGCTCGGGAAAGAGAAAGGGATACATCAGGCGTCAGCGGGAAAGTCTCGATCGCACGGCAGCGAGAGAACAAAGAAGTTAATTGTTAGTGTGCTCGCTAGGATATCACATCCTATGCCTACATATTCCCGTCTGGTACGAGAAATCAAAGCAGCTGTAGTTCAGCCTAACTACAGTAAAACAGGGGAAAGGAAAAAGGGAGCTCGCTAGGATATCGCATCATATGCCTACGTACTCTCGTCTGGCACGAGAGATCAGAGCAAACGTAGTTCGGCGGGAAAACGAATCTCAATTGCACAAGGGCAAGAGAAGGGGTCTCAATCGCCTGCACGCGAGAGAAAAAAGGGTTTCGATCGCCAGGGGCGAGAACAACGAGGAAGCAGGCTTACGCCTAAACAGGAAGAAACTCGGGACACACATGCACAAACCTAATACATAGGAGCGAACGCGTCGTATGTCACCCAAAGGGTACCATACTAGACATCCTAGACGATTGAGAAGAACTCCTCAAGTGTCATTTCCTACGTATCTAACAAAACAAATTTCAACACTCGACGGTTGCCTAAAGACTTGAAGAAGATGATGTTGAACGAAGCAGCTCCTGTTGGCTCCTGACATGCGCGCAAGCTCCATTCCAATCTTCTCTTCTCTGGATCCTTGATGATGACGCTCGAATCAGGAACAATGTGACACTTAGACCGTCATGGTTCGAATTATACGATAAATCGAACTCTCAGAGGTAGCGTATTGATGTCCGTGTCAAAGACAAGATAGAGAAATGATATCGACAATCATTCTTCAATTGAATCGTGTCACACGGCCAGCCAAAAAATAAAATCAGAGATAAAATCAAATAGAAACGAAAATAGGAGAAAAATCCACTAACAAATGGAAATAAAAGTCTACTCCTAAAATTAGTAATTAAATTCTACTAGAAAAATATTATAAAGAAAATAAAAGAAAATGCATATGAAAATAGCATAGAAAATTTCTATCTAAAATACTATAATATTCTATAAAGAAAAAATAGAGAATCTATATTAAATCTATATTAAAAAAGATGCATGATATTCTAAATCCCTAGAAAAAATAATCTCCTAAAAGAAAATAGGAAAATAAATCTAAACTATTACAAGCATATCATCCAATACAAGGGGAATTGAAAATAAATTGCAAAGGGAGGGGGTACAAACTACAGACTGGGTGTATGCAGGGAAAAAAAACCCACTCTGGGCCATAAGCCCACAATACAGGAAAAAAAAACAAAAATTGGGGGGAGGGTGTGCGCTGGAAAAGGGGTGTAGTCCAACAAACACGGTTATTGGGCCCAGCCCATCGCCACTCAACAAAAAAAGAAAAAAAAAACGTGAACGGGGGTGTGAATAGGAAACATGGGGGGTTTGGTCCAAAAATTCGTTGGGCCTGAGGTCCAAACCCCCAATCCATCTCCCTTCTCCCATTCCACATTTTAGAAAAACTGGAACCCTAGCTCTCTCTTCTCTCCGCCGCCGCCTGTCACTATTCACCTCTCTCCATATGAATCCTTCAACTCTTGCTCCTATCTCTCTCAGTCCCCAAACTTCTCTTGACATTCACTATACTCCATCTTCCACTTGTTCACCTCTTTCACCACAATCAAACATCCTACACATGTACAGAAATGAAACAAAAAGATTGAAAATCTGGAAACGGAGGAAGAGCGCTCAGGGCGAAAACGACGAAGATCTTCACAGATCTTGAAGGATCTGGAGGTTTGGATGAACATTCATGAAGATCTCGTATGTTGAACACGAAGGAGCATTGATCTGGATCGGAGATGGTGACGATCGTTCTTGAACTTGGATGAGGATCGAAGAACATGACGAGAACAGGTGATTCTTGAAGATCTGGAAACGTCATATGAACATGAAGATGAAGGTTCTATGATGAACAATTGATGAAGCAGGATGAAGGATCATGACGAACATGATGAAGATCTGGGCAACATTTTGAAGTTTTTGAACATTGTTGAAGACGAAGGAGATCCAATCGCAGATCTGGAAACAGATGAAGGTGTTTAAAGCTTCATTGATGATTTCTGGATGATGAACTGGAGAACGATGAACATGCTTGATGTTCTTGATCTGGATGTGGCGAAAACATTGAATCTGGGATGAGGTTCTTGAGTGTTGCAGATTTCTGAGGAAGATGAAGGTCGCTGGCGAAGATCTTCATAGATCTGGAAAACGACATCTGAACATGAAGGTTCCATGATGAACAAATGATGAAGCAGGATGAAGGATGTGGTGAAGACGATGAATCTTCCGGTGTGAAATGCAGATTCCGGCGAGATCTCCGGCGACCGTTGCGGCTGATGTATGGTCGACGGTGGAAGGAGGAAGGGGGAGGACGCGTGGCACGCATGCAAGCAAGGGAGGGTGGAGGTGAGGCCACGTGGTGACATGCAGAGAGAGAGAGTTCCAAATGGCAGGTGAGGTGGTGAGAGCCTGAGTGCCACGCGTGGAAGCTCTATATACTGCCAAGTGGCATCAGACTGGGATTTGGGCCCCCAAAACGCCACCTGGCCCACTGAACATTAATGATTCTGACTAAACACTGATTAATGGATGATTAACATGATTAAAACCTGAATTAAAACTCAATTAAACGGAAATTAAATCTAAGTAGTTAAAAACCACTAATCAATCCTAATTAAACCTAATAAAAATAATGATTAAAATCTAAAATTAATCTCTATTAATCCTAAAAGAGAAATTAAACTCTAATTAACCCCTATTAAGAAATAGAAAAAGAAAGTTATCCTATTAAACCAATTAAAAATCTACTTAATTGTCTAGAAACAAAAAATCTATTTAACTAATTAAAAAAAGAAATATCTATTTAAAATTCTAGAAAAACTATTAAATCTATAAGAAAATATTAAAAGTTCCTATTTAAAATCTAGAAAAATTCAATTAAATCTATTAAAATCTATTAAAAAAATCTAGAAAATAAAAGGGAAAATTCTAAAAATGCAAGGAAGCCAATTAAATCGATTAGAAAACAAATGCGCGACTATAGCGAAATAAGCGGTAAAAACCGGACACCGAAATGTCCTAAAAAACAACAGCGAGAGCTGAAAACACCGGGACGGGCACAAATCTCAAAACAACTTATTTGAACCATCCTGAAATGCCTGAAACGTCAGGGGAGGCTGTAATCCCGATAAAATCAGTCTGACTGCAAAAATGCAATGGATGCGGTATGTAAATGCAGAATGCAAAATGAGTCGAAACATAAGTCAAATACAATAATTGGTTGGTCAAATTTTGGGGTGCAACAGTAAAGTCTGATGATATATGTTTGCATAGACTCTGAAGTTGAACAGCATCAGAAACACAATATGTTATCTCTAAACTCATTAAATGTATAAGCTTTTGATGATCATTTAGAACCATAGACAAAGCTAAGTAATTCGTAATGCATAAAGTAAGCTGCATGATCAACTCAGTTTATCAGCTAGTGTTTGTGTTCATATGGCTTAAGGAGAGTTGACATGCTTTATGGATATGACCTCTCAAAGGATCTATAGTACATGTCACAAGGAAGATGCTATGATTAGACAAGTTACACAATGGATAAAGATCTTTTTATGTATCTATCTTCAATGTCTCTTAATACTATAGAGTGACAAAGACACTTGTGCAAGTTATCTCTTCATACAACTACTTTTTTGTATCTTCTATTTAAGTAGTCTAGGATTCAATCTGAAGAATCAACAAGGAAAAAAGAAAAAAAGGGTCGAGTAGAAAAAGAAGCTTGTTCACGCTTACATATATATGGAAGAATAACAAGATCAACAATTAACAACAACGTCGAGTATGCAGAATTTCTGTCATCTGTTGTAAATTGCACAAATCCTTAAGATTTCTTAAACAATGTATATCTTAGAAATCTTGAGTGTTAGGATCTTTGTTAAGGATATTTCCATGTACCTCTGATTGTATATCAGGTACTCCTTATTCTCTATTCTGCTAAACAAATTGTTTAGTAGTTTAGAAAGAAAGTCTCTTGCTATGTGCTTGAGCATCAAAGTATCTTAATGTGAGCTTGATCCAAGTAAGTCTCATGCTACGTGCTTGAGATTTGAAGCCTTGACCAAATTAATGATTAATCAAGGAAGTCATAGGATCTGAGGATCTAAGGAAGAAGTATTGAATTTGTGGGGTTTAAGTAAGGAAGTATTAGACTGTGAGTCTAAGCAAAAAATATTGTACTTGAGGGTATAAGCAGGAAGTCTTGAATCCGAGGGGTTTAAGTAGGAAGTCTCGATCAGGTACTGATTAAGCAAGGAATTCTTGGAATGTAGGTCTATGTAAGGAAATATTGAATCCGAGGGGTTTAAGCATGGAAATCTTGGATTCGTGGAATCTAAGAAAACAAGTCTTAGGTTATAGGTCTAAGCAAACGAAAGTCTTTTGCTCGAGGGTATAAGAAATTGTAATCAGTTTTAATTATAGTGGAAAATCTCAATAAGGATACTGGACTACTCCAATTTTGGGAGGAACCAGGGTAAATTATGTGTGTTCAATTGTCATTTACTTGGTTCTGTTTATCATTCTGCTGCATTCGTATTATCAAAATCTGATTTTTTGTTTAGAATTTGAACTCTGATCAAAAGCAACGCAAATTGGAGAACACAATTCAACCCTCCTTCTTGTGTATTTTTCTCACCTTCAGCTGATAGAGTTTGTTTTCCTCCACTGAATCTCTTTACCATGGAAGAATTTAGTGTTACAATCACCATCCTTCAACCATACCACCCTATTCTGTTGCCTCCAAATGACTTCTTCCACCTTCAGAAGATTGTTTTTTTATTCTTCAAAACTTTATAAGTATTGATGACTTCCTCGTTAGCATCCCATCTAGACTCATCCTTGGGAAACTCTTCAATTCGTTTGATTTCTTCTTGCACATACCCACATCTGAACTCTTTGAACTTTACCCCCAACTCTCATATGGACTTTAGTTTATTCTACCCTCATATGGCTACTGATTCCTATTTTTATCTCGCAAGACCTTCACATCTCTCATCTCTAGTCTAAACGTCTTTAAATCTGAACTGGTAGTGTTTTAATCTTCTTTCTTCCTCAATGTTCTTTTCCAAATCAATTCTGAATGTCGCATGGTCCGATCAGAACTGGGGTAAATGAGTTACCTTAATTAGGTGGAATCTATTGGCTCCAGCTCTAAAGGCCAAAATTCTATCTATTAGAAATTGAATATTGTTTGCTTCTTTCCTTCCATTCATCAAAGTAAATGGATATCCTTCAAAGTTAAG
Source organism: Lathyrus sativus (assembly GCA_963859935.3). Lineage (NCBI taxonomy): Eukaryota > Viridiplantae > Streptophyta > Magnoliopsida > Fabales > Fabaceae > Lathyrus > Lathyrus sativus. The sequence continues at coordinate 591,407,657 of OZ012741.1, read as the reverse complement.
ATCTTGTAACCCATATAGATCCAACACTTTTCTTCCTCAAGTGAGCTGGCTATTTGATCTAGAAATCCCTCTAAGTTTTTCACTATCTGCTAAGTTATCATTGAAGTCCTAAAAACATAACTACTTTTTGTTGCACTCTTGATTAAGATGTTGAACCAACATCCAAGTTTTCCTCTTAATCTGTTCTTTAACGAAGAAAAGCCAGGGTTGATCTTCCTTTTCATCCTTGATTGCACCAATTATATGATGTATAGAGTAGGAGTACACCTTGAGCTTTAATTATCATTCCACATCTGGGTTAAACCATAAACTCTATCCTTTCTAGAACCGTTGTAGTCCACAATAAAACTTTGCTCAAAACTGCACTTAAAATTTATTTCTAACATCTTACTATCTTTGAGACGAGTCTCCATCTGAAAGATTAGGGTGAGGTTTTCAGTACTCACAAGCCTTTCCAAGGCTTGAGCTACATGGGGACTCCCTAATCCCCTGTAGTTCTAACATAAGAGTTTCATTGTTGTATGTGTTGTTGGTCAACCAACACCACCTTTGTGTTCTTTATACTAACTTTCTGCGTCTCTTGGTCATGGTGGGGTTTCTTTCCCGAACTCACCAACTCTTCTAATGATCCTTCCATTATCATCACATTTACAAGTTACCTTTTCCCCTTATTAAAATCTATCTTCTTCAGTCTTTCCTTTGTAGCTTTCTTTCTCACCTTTTTCGTGCTCCATTTCTTCCTCTTCTGTTTACCTTGGCCTAATGTATTGTCTTTCACCCCTGAGTAGTAGTGATTACCACTGCTCTCAAAGGCTCATCCACAGTTTCTATCTCTAGCTCATTTCTATTAGAGACTATAGCTCCCTCCATTGACCTCCTACTAGCTTGATACTTACCTCCCTCACTTGAACTACTTCATTCTCGCCTCTATCATCTCTGTATTTTGTCCCTCGCCTGCTTTGGCTTGATGGAATATTGAAAAGACTTCTACTACATGTTTTAGATCTAAATTCATTTGTTCTTTGCTCATCAAAATTCTTTGATAGTGGACATGTCTTTAGCCAAAGACCATAAGATAACTCTTGTTCGTTCACATCCTTCTTCGCTCAGATCGCCTAGAGATTCACAGACTTTTAATTGGTGCCCCGACCTACCACATACAAAGTAGAGAGTGGGAAGTTTTTCATACTTAGAGAATACCTGATAGCCTTTCTCTTTATATAGAACCATCGTCCCTCTTTTTAAAGGTTGCTTCAGGTCCATCATAACCTTGATACAAAGGAAGCGCACATTTCTATGAACATCTTTTAAGTTCATTTTTTCAAATGTCCCAGGATGTTACCAATATTCCTTGCCATGGCTTTGAATTTGAGAATGAGCGGTAAATCATAGATCCATACCCTAAACAAGTTGAAGTGCATATCTAGCCCCGATGGTTGTTATTCTCCAAACACCTGTCTCAACACCAAAAGGCTCCTATCAAAGCTCCATGGTACATTTCTCATAACTGATTCCATATATCTCTTCACCTAAAAACTGAATAGAAACAAGTTTTTGTTAAGTTCTTGGTTTTCCACTAGGTTCTTCAGTCGCCAAGCTCCGACAATAGTATTTTTGAAGGCACATGTGTTAAAATTATTCTCCTTCCAAAGTTTCCCAGCTAGGGTTCTTTGGAAGCCTCTTCGCTGGCTTCGTCTATTGCAGTTGTAAACCCTTCTTCTTTTTCCTTTGTTAATGGAATGCATTTCCATTTATCCATTCTCAGTAATCCACAAAAAAGAGATTCCACTAGGTATCGTTGAAAAGATTTGAGAAAACTAAGTAAAATATGGAAGAAAAAAAACCTAAGAAAATGGGTGAAGCCAACAGAGATCTGTGGGGAACAGCCATAAATGACTAGGTATGAAATCATAAGCCTAGAAGGAATGGAAGAGACATGTTAAGCTCTTAGAGTGAGAGAGGGAGTGCATTTTATTTAAAAAAATACATGGAAAAATATTTAGTATTCTTAAATATATATATATATATATATATATATATATATATATATATATATATATATATATATATATATATATATATATATATATATATATATATATATATATATATATATATATATATATATATATATATATATATATATAATATTTTATTTTATTTTGATATTTAAAATGATATTTTAGTGAGTTTAATTTTTCATGGCAACTTAATTTTATTATATTTTACAATGATACATTTAAATATGTCATCAATTGATATGCATTAATTTACTAAAAATAATGAAAATAGTTAACACAAAATACATAATCTAATATAATAATAAAAAGTATTTATTTAAATAGATTGAAATGATGGTTATAAATGACTTTTTTAGAGTTGTTTTCAGTCTGCAAATGTCCATTAAGAGAAAATTCACATTTGATCTAGATCTCAAACACCTCAACCAAACTTCATATATAAGGGCCCCACTTGAAGAAAAAAAATGATTCAAATCTATTCTCTCCGACATATTACTCCTTATTCTCTCCTTGACTTGAGTGTTGGGGTGATAATTTTATAAGTCATCCTCCTTTAAATTGCACTAGAATCACATATTCTCCATAGTAAAACATTATCTCACAGTTTCAGTGATCATTTCTAGTTCTGAATTGAACAGTAACACCATATGTGATAATCGAGTTCTGATTTTTAAAAATTTCCATAATTATATCCATATAATTCAATTCGTAATTCTTATACCAATCACACTAAGATGAAGAGAGTAACTCTTGATCATGCTTCCCAAAGCACCTTAGATCCTTTCAACTTCGAATCATCTATGATATTCTTTGTCAATTTCTACCAGTGAGATGTCGGACATAGACTCAAGGGTAGCACGCCATCATTTTAATATTGATCCTTGTGTTTGGTACATGTCTTAACTGGAAATTTCGACGCCAAGGATTAGATTTGAATATGACAAGCAACAAGAAACATTACTGAAATGTTTTTAACTTTGACAGGAGTGCTATTGGAGATTCTAGTCAAAATGATGGTCCTTTATAAGAAGGATGTGCTAAAGTGAGACTTAGAAATATTTTAATGTTTGGATGGCAATTTAGGCGGAGGCTATATGTGGCTTGCATTCAACGAAGATTTGAATTTCAAATAAGGATAATAGTTGTATTTTGTTCTTATTCGTTTCTTGGAAATGACGCGTGGAAGACTATGGCAAATTGAAGACGTGAAGAGCAAAACATGTCATTTTTTGGAGGAATGATCGTTAATAACAGTTATTTTCGACATAGTATAAATAGGAGTCTTAGTGCATAATGTTTCTTTCTGTTCAATTTTTGTACAAATACTCACTAAATTACTCAAAGTATCTAAGTTAATTGAGAAAAGAGTTTTCACTGAGAATGTACGCATGAAACACCACATTCTATTTTAATTAAAAGTTATTTTCAGTTTACCTTTTATCTCTTTCATTGCAATTTTACTTTGAAGTTTCTTTATTGCAGTTTTACAATTCTGCAAAGTTTATCTTTTAAAACTTTAAACATTCTTCTACAACAACGAGCATTGTCGAAATGTTCTTAAAATTTCTAGAAATATTTTAAATGATAGCAATGTCCTAAGGATTCACTGATTGATCCTGCAAGTAAACCAACATTTTGGAGACCAACGATTGTTTACTAATTTTTACAGTAAACAAATTGGCACGCCCAGTGGGACCTTACTATCGTTCAAACATTTTTTTTTGTTGTGAAAAAAAAACCCACAAGTTCTTCATTTTTGTTATCTCTTTAAACTTCGTTTTATGAGATTAAGGAGTGGTAAGATATCCACAAATAACGAAGGAAGACATATTAGAAGATACGTAAGGAGGATGGTTAAAAAAAATCCACCAAACAACTAAAATACACCAAATAATAATGAAGAATCACCCCTTCATCTTCTACGGGGGAACTACGGTTCCAACGTCAATATCTGAAATTGTACCATCCACGACAAATACGATGCCTGTATAATCGATTTCCTAAAGTGAATCAACTTTATCTTATGTGGGAACGCAGGGTCCACCAATGACCCCCCCCCCCCTTCAGTAGGGAATAATTTATTCAGGCTTTATATGTCTGGATTTTTAATGCCTTCAATAGATCGCGAACAACCTTATGGCATGCCAACATCAGTGATGAAAAGTTTGCATAATTCATCATCAATATTCACAGACCAAATGGTGAATGCAACTTCGCCACTACAAGGATCTGGTTCAGGAATTAAAAATTTGGGTCGAATTAGTCAGCCCTTAGGGACGGGATTTCCCACTCAAATGCCCAATATCACCAATAATTCTGCAGCGGTGATAAGGCATCAAATGGACGAAAGCAACAATGAAATGGTCCAAATGCTTGCCCAACAAATTGGTGTTATATTCAACCCTCTAATCCAAAATACAACCTAAGCGAACCAACTAATGGCAACACAAATGACGTGCATTGTTGATTTCTTTGGTGTTCCACAACCCCCTTGACAGCCTCAAAAGGAATGGATGATAGAAAATCCAAGGGTAGTCTTGGAAGAAGACCCCACTATCAACCAAGTCCAACAAAATATATTGCAGGTGAATGTTGTAAACCATGGAGTAGGAGTCGAACCTCCTAGGGTTGAACCTCCTAGGATTGAACAACAAATTCCAAGGGAAAAAGGACCAACGGTAGTCATGGTTAATAGAAACCAAAATGTTGACAAAGGCATCAATCAATTTCGATGTCATGATATACAAGCGGACAATAATTTAGCAGCCATGGTCAAAAGAATCATGGCAAGGAATAGGATAAATATTGGCCTTAATAGGCCAAATTACACGTCACCATTATCTGAATACATTATACAAACGGAATTACCCCTAGGTGGAAAGTCCCCAAGTTCACTGAGTTTTCTAGGGACACTAATGAGTCCACTGTCGAACATGTGGCCAAGTACTTAATAGAGGCAGGGGAAATTGCCAATGATGAAAACCTAAGGATAAAATATTTTGCAAGTTCCCTTAAAAAGAATGCCTTCACGGGGTTCACCACATTACCAACGAATTCAGTTCATAATTGGACTCAATTGGAAAGATTGTTCCATGAACAGTTTTACATGGGACAATCGAAGATAAGTTTGAAGGAATTGGCTAGAATTAAGAGAAAATTCTTTGAGCCAATAGATGATTATTTGAATAGGTTTCATTTGCTTAAGGCCAGATGTTTTATATAGGTGTCTGAGCATGAATTGGTCAAAATGGCCGATGGTTGCCTTGACTAATCCATTAGGAAGAAACTAGATACCCAATATCTGAGGGACATGGCCCAGTTGACCGATAGAGTTCGACAGGTAGAACGCTTGAAGGTTGAGAAAGCCAGGGCAAATAAGAATAGGAAGGAGAGAGTAGTCTGTGTCAATTTTGAGGAAGAGAATCAAGAGGCATATAATGATCCTTTAAACTTTTACGAAAGCAAAGTTGACCTTACTGAAGCAAGGACCACCTTACTCCTGTAAAGTCCTAATGCCGTCGAATGGAATGAATCCATTCAAACTTGAGAAAAGTGATAGGTTTCCTAAGAAAACCTACACCTTCGACGTCACCTAAGAAAACCTCCTGGTGCTAAGACACCCCCTCTAGAACAAAGGAAAAAAGAGAGGTTTTTGTAAATATCATAACTTTTTGGGCTATAAAACTTCTCAATGCTTTATTTTCAGGGATCTTGTTCTTAACACAATCAAGAAGGGAAGGCTCAGGTTCACTGACAAAGCAAAGAATCAAATGAAGATAGATGTTTATCCTCTCCCAGTGGCGGATGCACATTACTCTGAGTCGTCCATGGTTAACATGATGAAAGTATCAATGGATTTCAGAAAGGAAGTTGTCATGGTTGAAGCTACTGAAGGATTCACCAATGAAGTCACTGAAGGCTTCGGCAAGGAAACTACTGATGGTTTCGTTAAGGAAGCTACTGAAGGCTTCAGCAAAGGAGTCACTGAGGACTTCAACAAAGGAATTACTGAGGGTTCCTTCCAAATGATTACCACAAATGAAACTGCTGAGGGTTTTGTTCAGATCGACAACACAATTGAGGCCACTGAGGGCCTTAGAGTCAAGTTGCAAGAGTTAGACATCACTGAGGGTGCCAACTTAAGGGTCACTATGGTTGAGGTGATCCAGGAAACTGCCATGGAGGTTGATAAACAAAGCCTTAGGCAGGAAGAATACGTCAAAGTGGGATATCCCAAGCAGGATGAGAACTTGATCAAATTCCTTCGCAAATGCCAAAGGAAGAACTCTGAAGTAATGATGTGCCCAAGGTACAACTCAATCTTTGACAGGAAGGCTATTAGAAAACATATAGGGGGTTCGACGAGCCAAGAACAAGAATAACTGGAGAGATTCTCATAACGCGGTTCCTTCGACAAAGGAGGAAGACCCAGGATACATGAACAAGCTGAACATGGATTTCATGGAAATAAACCAACCACTTTTAAGCCCACTACTAACACCCCTAGGGGTAAGTGGGTCGAACATGTAGAACGCAGAGAGCAAGGCCAAAAGAAATGGTAGAACTTTGAAGTGGATAGAGGTTTGTCACTAGCATACAGGAAGGAGTTCCAAGCCTCGAAACAACTTGTGTGGCACTCTAAGAATTATAAGGGAAAAAACCCAATGTCAAGGTCTCAGTGGAGGTGTAACACGGTGGGAGAACTGACTTTAAACAATGTTGCGGATAGCAAGAGTCGCCACCGACTTTTATTTTATCCATAAGGAAAGGTTATAAAAGAACAGGAAAGACCTTAGAGAATATTTTGGGTCCGGGGGGTAGGTTATGAAAAGGGAAGGTGTTAGCACCCTTTTCATCCATGGTTATCCATGGGCTCTTAGGTACTTAAGCTCACTTTTGAATTGTTTTGAAAGTGTAGTGTGTGAATAGAAAATTTTCAGAATAGTTAATAAATAATCCATGTAAGGATGTGTTAAGAACTTGTTTGAAAACTTGTTGAAAATTTGTTTAAGTGTGAAACAGTTTTGGAGTGAGCAAGCACCTAGGAGTAACCTACCCTAATGTTTAAAGGTCTTTCTTATTCTTTATCCTTTCCTTAGTAAGACTATCCCTACTATAATGGAGTAGGTAATCCTTACTTTGGATGTTAGGGGACATATGTGGGACAATTGGATTTTTGAAGGCCATTGTGGGGTGTAATAAGCAAACTGGAGGGACTATCATCATTTTTCGAAAGGGACTCGATTCGTAAAGGCAACCATAAGGGACCTTGATGATTTTTCTATTTGAGGGACTTGCTTTATACACCCCACTTAACCATTATTCGTAGGCAACTTGAGGGATATCCTTAGGAAGTGAGATGGCGATTAAAATCGACTTACGTGTGTGACGTGTTTATTTTAATTATCTTTATTTAAAAATGATCTAAATTTATTTTAATATTACATACATGTTGTTACACTCCCTAATTACTAACCATAATAATAATTAAATAATTAAACAACTTTACATCCAAGAAACAATTACAAAATAATAAGCAAAATAATTAAATAGCAAAGATAAATAAAATATAAATAAGCAATAATAAATAATAAAGGGGGTTAGCAAGCAATATTTAACAAAATAATAAGCATGATTAGAATATAAATGGGTTAGTAAATAAGAATAAACAAAATTAATCCAAATATTATAATAATAAGAAATTAACAATTTTTTAATATAATCAACTAAAAGATTTGAATTAAATTAGATAAAAGTTTGTTATAATAATTATTATTATTATTTTGGTTGTTATGAAATAGATTTTAAAACACATTATTATTTTTGTAAAGAAAATGATTTATTAATTTTTTTTTTAAAAGATGATTAAAGAACAAATTTATTTAATTTTTAATTTTAAAAATAATTAAAGGGTGACTTAGCCTTTTTTTTTTTTAAAATGTTGATTAGATAATTAAAAAAAAACTGGTTAGGAGAGTTAAGCGTGGGATTAAGGTGTGCATGTGGTATGTGTGTAGTGATTAGTGATTAATTATACACTAATAATAATAATAAAAGAAAAAAAAAAAGGAAAACCCTAATTCCCCATCGGTTCCCCTCCCCGCGCCGTCACTCTCGTTCACTCTCTTCCTTCACGATCGCGACCCAGTTCTCTTCTTTGTTCCTCGCTAGTTTGGACCTGAAACCACGAACAGAACATCAATTGTGCAATAGCATGGATAAAGGGTTAGGGATTACCAAAAGTTTGGATAATAGCGGCGGCGGGTGATGAAGCTTTAACGCGAATAGATCCTTCGCTGCGGTTTCTGGTGGTTTTGGCGGCGACGCTCGATGCGACGAGAGGGAGGCCTCGTCGATGGCTAGTGGTTCCTTCAACGGAGAAGATAAGCTCTTCTCTTCTTAGGTTTTTTCGTAGGTTTTACGTTTGTAGTCTCTTTGTCGTACTAGGGTTTTTTTTGTGAATTTCTCTGTGTTATCTATCCTCCCTCTTTTTCGATCTCAATCTCCTCTTTATATAGGTTTCAAATGGGGTTTTATGAGAATTTGATTAAAACCAAACTTGAATGCTGATTGAATTTTCTGATTTGGGATGGGCCGGATCTGGGATCTTCCCCTTTTCATTTGATTGCAATAATATCGATTGATGAAACTTTCCATTTGTGACATCTTGATTTAAACGCGTTTAATGCCTTTGCCTGTCCGGATTCGTTAGTTGCCTTAGATTGAATTTTTTTTTAAAAGGCATATTCCTCAATTGATTCATTGATTTGGATTGATGATTTGGCAGGTGTAGCTAGTAATTGTTCTGGGCCAAAGGATGAGTCAGAAGCCCAGGGGAGGGAAACTTGGATTTGACGTGTCTGTTGGAGGACCTTTCGTGTTTAGAGTGCAAGGATTTGAGCGACAGACCAGGTTGCATTACAGGCCACTGACCAAGCATGTTATGTTTGCCATCTCGATCCAACAAACTTTTCCTAGCGTGATTGATCATGTGCCCAGTTGGATCAACGAACGACTGTTGGGAAGAATGATCTTCTCTGTCACTACCAAATCCTGATAGAAGATCTGAATATGTTGGCTCCTGCTTTTTAACTCAGTTACCTCAATTGGAACTTGCCAGCAGCTTGTTATAACAATATTTCTATCACTAGTAGAGACCCATTGTCGATTAGTATTAGGTAAATCCATCATTGAAGTTGGGCTAGGCTGCATAGAGACTTGGTAAGCTTTTCCTGAATTTTCTGTAGTTAACCCCTGAAACCTAATCTTACGTTTTGTTTTGGCTTCGAAAGTAGTAGAAGATATGTTATTAGTTATGAATAATATCTTGTCATAAACCTCTGGCTTTGGAGCTTGTATACGAAACACCAGCAGCACCCCGGGATTGTCATACAAATGGATGATGGGTTTGATGAGTTTTTTGTTCTTCGTATTCGTTTGATCACTCTCGAACCAATTACGTTGTAATCTAATCATTCTGCTTGTTCAATCGTTTGCAGTTTATGATACCGTTGCCCAAGCTGGTGTCGAAGTGTATGACGGTAATTAATGCTATGGGATACCTCAGAAGTCCAGCCTTGGAATTACTTTGTCAACACAGGGTTTACGAACTCGTGCCCATTTTGAGTATCCGTTATATCCTATCAACAGCCTTCAATACCTGTTTATAAACACTGGCAGTTTCAAATGATTATCCTGTTTAAGAAATAATGTTAATCTTCAATCTTGTGCAGGTTTCAGGTTATGTTTCTCTTGATTTCCTATTGCTTTAGCTTGTAGTGGTTCACAATTTGGGACAACAGCGTGGTCATACAAGTCTGAATCAGAGGCTCCAGAACAGTTTCTCCAAATTCAAAGTTACTAGCAATTTGTTCTAGATGTTCTACAACACTCCTGGAAGCCGTTTCATATCCCTCAGCAATCCTAATGAGGTGAACTCCACGTTCCAAAAGCCTCTTGGCTTGCTCAATAAGGGATTCAGCCAACACAACAACACCGGTAGCACCATCACTAATATGATCTTCAAGACTATAATCAGTTGCGGTATCTCGTACGACAGACAATATTCTTTATTTCACTAGTAATTTCTATGGTGGTCGTAGTTTCATCATCACCGTCACAATTTGTTCTGTCAACAACTTCAATGCATCTCTCTGTCGCTTCAGTTGTTGCTGATACCTTGGCTGAAAACTTGGGGGAAGTACTGGATCCTTCAAGTCTTTTACCTGTGATGATCTTCGCAAGTCTCCAACCATTAGATGAAAGTGGTCAATATTTGGTGGTTTGGAGGACTCTCGCCTCAGCCTGATCATCAGTATCGGATCAATGCTTTGGTGAGTCCCTCCTTAAATGATTTATCACCGTTATCATTGTCCTGAGCTGAAATTGCTTGACTCTTTGACAATGCTTGTTTCCTTTGCGATGCAGGACCTGCCGTGAAACATTCAGAAACGACATCAGACGTGCTGATACTTCCAAAGATGGTACATGAAGTTCCGCCCGATTCTGATCCACTGCTCTGCGCATCGTTGGAAAGAAGTGACGAGTGAAAAAAGCTTTGATGGTCCTTGGCATTACTTGCTATGGCTCGTGATGCAATCTCGGTAAATTTTGATAGGTATGTGATGGTAGTTGCTCCTGATTAACACTTGAAAGTGAAGTGTTCCTTTCTCTTCTATGCAGGTTATTGTTGTTGCGAGGTTACCGTAAATTGAGTTTGGATGAAGGTGTTAGGCTTTGCATCTGCTTCAAGACACGGCTCGGTCTTCTGCCTTTGGTCTTCCGTTCGTTGGTAGGTCGTATGAAGTGGTCATATGGACATCTTTTAAAGCCAACACAAAGGTGCTTTGTTCACATATCCTGCAGGAAGGTATCGTCGCTAATGCCGGCAGATGGCAGCACCTCGTTCAGGCTTGTAGCTGATGTTTCAGGACCGTTACTTTTCAAGTAACCATCAATTGGTTGAAGTGGAGAACGTCGCCATGGTCACTATAAGTCAACTGATTAGTTTCATAAGCATTTAAAGATGTCATAAATACTTACTGTGAAGACTGGGTAGCCGATGGAGTCGTAGATTTGACAGTCAAATGAGCATTCCTAACACGTATAGATGTTGGTAATGCTTGCTGGGAAGATTGGGTAGGAGTGCATACAACAAAGCCTAAGCATGGAGGGACCTGCAACCTAATCCTTCCGCAGTTGGAGGTGAAAATTCGGGAAAGCCTGCTCGCAAGTCCTTCCCCGCCTGTTTTGGCCGCAGTTGGATGGGCCCCTGTTTTGATAATCACCTTTCTTTGACTGATATGAGCCTATTGTTTGTAGGTGGAGATAGCAAACTTGGTGGTTTAAAATCTCTTGGAGCTTGAATAGTATTATCAGATTATGACCAGTATCCACATGTTTTATGAGTCTCTTCCTTAATTATTTTGTAACACCATTGTCATTGTCCTTATTTAAATTCGTTTGATTCTACAGTGTCGATAGAAAGAGGGACGTCGTGGCAAGAAGTCCAAGCGTTCATCTTGGGAGTGCTAGAATATATTTGCTGCAGGTGGGATTACTGAGAGGCTCTTGTAAGCTCTTAGAAGTAGCTCAGCTTAGATTCCCTTCTTCATACTCTAGGTTTGTACTCTAGATTGCGTGATAACTCAGTGCATATTGTGATGTAGGTTGTGGATTGTTTATCTGTTCTTTTTCAGGTAACCGGGAGCTTCGCGACATGATTCAAAGGAAGGCCGATGAAGAACACTTAGAGTTTTTCTTTTTAGGACTTTGGGGCCTAGAATAGATATTCATTGTAACATGTAGTCCTTTTGTAAATGAATGATTATCCATGAATAAAAATGTTCTTCCGATTCCATTGTGTTTTAATATTTATGAAATAAAATTCCAATAAATACTCATATTTACTTTCTCAACTGTAGATTGAAATCTCCATGAATAATAAATCACAAGTTATTTAGATTCACTTTTAAGTCGTAACTCATGAGTACTTGTGGATAAAAAATTCCAAAATATCTAAAACTCACTTCTCCTTTGCCTAAACGATATCCCGTAACAAATCCAAACTAAAATCCTTTTGGTCACGTGATTTCTCAAACCATGTCTAACAACCTTCCTCTCATTTTCAATTCAATCTTAACTTGTTATGAGGGCCTAAGCTACTTGTCAAATATCCTTGACATAATCAATACATGCAAATAAATGTCTCAGGAATAATGTCTCATTTGTCCCAAAATTATGACATTTGCTTGAAATGACCAAAACGCCCCTGGGGGAAATTCCAAATGCCAAGATCTTGATATGATCAGACCTGGTGATAGATAAATGTATCAAACCAATACGTATCAAATGCCTCAGAATTTTAATAACAGCCCATCTTCAAGGAATTGGTAGAATTTGTGTAAAATGACCAAAATACCCCTGGGACCAAATCTGAAGTCTTGGAAGTCCATTTAGCCTGATTAAAGTCAAAACCCTAGTTTTGGATGCACTGCTTAGGAGGTGCATTGTCTGAGGGAATTGTCAACTCTTCTGACCAATTATGAACTTTGTGAACCTTGTGAACCTTCTTGGAACACAAAGTCTTGTATTGTGAGGGCAAATTTTGGGGTGCAACAGCTGCCCCTGTTCAATTTTCTGAAACCTGAGGGGTTAGATTGGTATATTTGCCAGTCGTAACCTGGAAGGTTGAAGGGGATTGAACACAAAAGCCCAAAAATTTGCACTCACCAGTGCATGGAGTGATATTGATGGTTGGTTGAACATGATTGAGTGGGCTTAAAGATGCCACTAGGGGGAAGTTCTTCAATAGTATAATGAGAACTGTCAGGAGTCTGGAGTAATACCGATGTAACAGCACGTCTTCATGAGGATAGAGCAATCAATAGCGATAACCCTAAAGCAGTCTTGAAGCAATGATATGATTTCAGGAGGATAGAACAATGAATGGTTCTAAAGCAGTCTTGAAATAATAATGTAATTTCAGGAGGATAGAGCAATGGAGAACTCTAAAGCAGTCTTGAAATAATTAGATGGCTTCAGGAGGATAGAGCAATGAATAGCTCTAAAGCAGTCTTGAAGTAGTAATATGACCTCATGAGGATAGAGCAATAAATAGCTCTAAAGCAGTCTTGAAGTAATAGGATGATTTCAGGAGGATAGAGCAATCAGTAGCTCTAAAGCAGTCTTGAAGTAATAATGTGATATGTCTTCAGGAGGATAGAGCAATCAATAGCTCTAAAGCAGTCTTGAAGTAACGATTTCAGGAGGATAGAGCAATGGATAGCTCTAAAGCAGTCTTGAAATAATAATGTGATATGTCTTCAGGAGGATAGAGCAATCAATAGCTCTAAAGCAGTCTTGAAGTAATGATTTCAGGAGGATAGAGCAACGGATAGCTCTAAAGCAGTCTTGAAATAATAATGTAATTTCAGGAGGATAGAGCAATGGATAACTCTAAAGCAGTCTTGAAATAATAATGTGATATGTCTTCAGGAGGATAGAGCAATCAATAGCTCTAAAGCAGTCTTGAAGTAATAATGTGATATGTCTTCAGGAGGATAGAGCAATCAATAGCTCTAAAGCAGTCTTGAAGTAATGATTTCAGGAGGATAGAGCAATGGATAGCTCTAAAGCAGTCTTGAAATAATAATGTGATATGTCTTCAGGAGGATAGAGCAATCAATAGCTCTAAAGCAGTCTTGAAGTGATGATTTCAGGAGGATAGAGCAATGGATAGCTCTAAAGCAGTCTTGAAATAATAATGTAATTTCAGGAGGATAGAGCAATGGATAACTCTAAAGCAGTCTTGAAATAATTAGATGGCTTCAGGAGGATAGAGCAATGAATAGCTCTAAAGCAGTCTTGAAGTAGTAATATGACCTCATGAGGATAGAGCAATGAATAGCTCTAAAGCGGTCTTGAAGTAATAGGATGATTTCAGGAGGATAGAGCAATCAGTAACTCTAAAGCAGTCTTGAAGTCATGAGAGGCTATCAGGAGGATAAAATAACCCTGAGGTTACAATAAAGCAGTCCCAAAGTAATAAGAAGCTCATCAGGAGGATAAAGTAACCCTGAGGTTACAATAAAGCAGTCCCAAAGATCATAAGCTTGTTTGTTGGATAATTAACCTGAAAACAAGGTAGCATTCTGTATAACAACATTAGTTTACGCTTTATGTATGCATGTATGACATGATGCACTTAGGTAATGTACTATAGACATATATGTTATGGTATGATGTAAATGATGTATGTATGTTATGACACTGTTGGAAGTGTCTGGATATCCTTGTATAACAACTGCTGGCCAAGGAAAATAAATCCCGATTCGTTGTTGAAGAATACATAACCCTCCGTCTGCTGGGGATAACAAGGTATAGATAACCTCCCGTTGTTGGGGATAACAAGGTATAGATAACCTTCCGTTGTTGGGGATAGTAGGGTATAGATAACCTTCGTTTTCGTTTGATAGTAGGATAAGTATAACATCCCGTCTTCGTTCATCGTGCCCTTATTGGAAAGTAATTTCCCGTATATCCGTATGAGGATAAAAGAGATGGATATAAATTCCAGGGGAGATTAGACTTTGTGAAAATGGATTAGTCCTACTGATGGTTTGTAACTGTCTTGTAAAGATGAACCGGCGAAGCTTCGTTGAAATCCTTCCCTCGTTCGTCCTTAGTAAATACTATTACTGCATTTTCATGCATTTCTGGTAAACATCAATCATATTAAAAGCATACATGCATTTCTGGTAAACATCAATTATATTCAAAGGCATACATACATTCAAACACAACCAATGGACGTTTCGCTTATGTAAATAGGGTAAAAGTAAATCTGGATTCAAAAGATGGAATTTATTTATATCAAAAGTGACCCATACACGGGTAAGTTTGTACAAGGAGACATAAACCCTAGTAAGAGAATTTTGTCATGAAGTTTTACAAAAAGAATCAGCTATGTGGGAAATAATCCTATTGAGTTTCAATTCTATTATTGCCACTCAAGTATCTCATCTTCTTGCTGTTGAGACGGAAACGATTGGATTGAGCTTTATCTGTTTGAGCTTGAGTAAGTAGTACAACTGGTTGCAGTTTCATGAGTGATCCAAACGAGACATAGTCATACGCTTTAATCCCTAACTTTTGCCTGGATTGCCCTTTCAGGTTTTCAATCCACCGGGATACCCTTTTTTGCCCAAGCCGCCTTTTCAGGTTTTCGACTTGCCGGGTGTACATCTTTTTATATATATATCCCTAATTTTTTCCCAAACCCTTTTGGTTTACCGGGATGCCCTTATTTTTGCCTAGGCCTGTCAACCTAGCGGGTCTCTTTTTATGCGTAGTATTTTTTAACTATGTCTGCGTTTACAGGTTGTGGGAAGTCTTCACCATCCATTGTAGCCAGTATCATGGCACCTCCTGAGAACACTGTCTTGACTACAAATGGTCCCTCATATGTTGGAGTCCACTTGCCCCTAGGATCACCCTGTGGTAATATGATACGCTTGATTACCAAGTCACCAGCCTGATATACCTTTGGCTTAACCTTCTTGTTAAAAGCTTTGATCATCCGTTTCTGGTACATCTGGCCATGACAAACTGCTGCTAACCTTTTCTCATCAATCAAATTTATCTGGTCAAGTCGATTCTGAATCCACTCATCTTCATCCAAGCCTGCATCCTTCATAATTCTTAAGGAGGGGATCTGAACTTCAATAGGCAGAACTGTTTCCATACCATAGACTAAGGAGAATGGGGTTGCCCCTGTTGAAGTACGTATTGTAGTACGATAACCATGCAGGGCAAATGGTAACATCTCGTGCCAATCCTTGTAAGTAACAGTCATCTTCTGTACAATCTTCTTAATGTTCTTATTAGCAGCTTCAACTGCCCCATTCATCTTTGGACGATACGGAGAAGAGTTGTGATGCTTAATCTTGAACTGCGTACAGAGATCAGTAATCATAGTGTTGTTCAGATTTGGAGCCATCTTCGAAATCAACAAGGTAGTATGGGTCAACATATACTGTCTTAGTCGGCGAGCAGCCCATGCCAAAGCGCAGCAAGTTTTCTCGAGCAGTGAGTATCTTGTTTCACAGTCGGTAAACTTTTTGCTAAGGTAGTATATTGCCTGCTCTTTTCGACCAGACTTGTCATGTTGCCCCAATACACACCCCATTGAGTTGTCTAATACTGTTAAATACATAATCAAGGGTCTTCCATCAACTGGTGGCATTAAAATTGGAGGTTCTAGCAAATATTTCTTGATTTCATCAAAGGCAGTCTGGCACTCATCATTCCATTCCATCACCTGATCTTTCTTCAACAACTTGAAGATTGGCTCACAGATGGTAGTTAATTGGGAAATAAATCTTGCAATGTAGTTCAATCGTCCCAAGAAACCTCTAACCTCCTTCTCAGTACGGGGAGCTGGCATCTCTCGTATAGCTTTCACTTTTGCAGGATCCACTTCAATACCTTTTCCACTGACAATGAAACCCAGGAGCTTTCCAGATATAACTCCAAAAGTACACTTGTTTGGATTTAATCTCAACCTGTATTTCTTCAACCTCTCAAACAACTTGTGCAGATGATCAAGATGTTGTTCTTCATTCTGAGACCTGGCTATCATATCATCCACATATACCTCTATCTCATGATGAATCATATCATGAAACAAAGCCACCATGGCACGCTGATATGTTGCCCCTGCATTCTTCAAACCAAATGGCATTACCTTATAGCAAAAGGTGCCCCACTGTGTCACGAATGTAGTCTTCTCCATATCTTCAGGTGCCATCTTGATTTGATTGTAACAACCTAGCAAGCTCTACAGGTATTTCACAATCGTCCTCGTCTCCGTCTTCAGTTTGATAGATCGGATTCTCGAAATTGTAATTGGCAATAGTAGAACTGTTATCAACTGGATCCAGAGTGGATGAGGATCGGCATTTTAGTGACGTGGGTGTGTGTAAGAACACATAGCTGATAAAGCAAAAATAAAAGAAAAAGAAAGACAAGGAACACAACATTTACGAAAACGAAACGTCTATTGATTTTATTGAATGAAGTATGCAAATGAAATGATGACCCGTAACAAGCACACCATTGTGCCCCGGGTAAGGCACATGGCTTGAAAGTTTTAATTGTTCCAGAAATTATAAATTTAAAAACATAACACAGTAATAGTATTTACTCCTGACTAAAGGAGATAGGGACAACATCTTCAGCTTCCCAATTATTGAGTCCAGCACCCACAGTAGGAAAAATCCATGCCTCCAAGTTGTAGTCTTCATCTTGGTCTCCCACAGCATTGATAACCCCTTGATTGGTGATACGAACAGCACGAGCACGATGAACAGCCTTCTGGGACTCTGCAGTGAAACCCAAACCAAACTTGTCAGACTTGTATGGAATATCAGGAAGCTGACCCCAAATAGTACAACCACCTTCTTCCACCACAGCTTTTGCATCATTGAGGGAGGCCATTGCCATTGTTGGAGGGTTTCTGATGACCACAGGAACCTTCTTCACAGCAGGAGGAGTCACACAATCCTTAACAGCCCAGGGAACCACTTCAAATGACTGACATGGAGTTTCAATGTATTCACCTTCTACTTCCAGATACTTGAAAGTGTTTACATGGCTGACAAAGTATTCTTCCTCTCCAAAGACAGTAACAACTTTTCCATTCACCGGATATCTCAACTTTTGATGTAATGTGGAGGTCACGGCACCTGCCCCATGGATCCAGGGACGACCAAGCAGACATGAGTACGAAGGACGAATATCCATCACATAGAATGTAGCAGTGAACACCTGAGAGCCAACCTTGATTGGAAGATCAATTTCCCCATGCACTACTCTTCTAGAACCATCAAAAGCCTTTACCACAATATTACTGGGCTTCAATACCGTATCTTCAGGACTCAACTTGTTCAGGACTTCCTTAGGCAACACATTCAGAGAGGAACCATTGTCTATCAGCACATGAGACAGGGTAGTGCCCCTGCATTCAATTGAAATATGCAAGGCCCTGTTATGATCCCTCTTGGCAGGGGTCAAGTCAGCATCAGAAAATCCTAACCCGTTGTCATAGGTCAGGTGAGCAACACAATTCTCAAACTGGTCCACAGAAATTGCACTGGGTACATGAGCCATCTTTAGAAACTTGATCAATGACTTGGCATGAGCCTCAGAACATAATAACAGGGAGAGCATAGAAATCTTTGAGGGAGTATGCCCCAGCTGATCAACAATATCATAATCACTCTTGCGAATGATTTTCAATACTTCTTCCATCTGCTTAGAGAGGTCATCAGCAGCTGGCACATCAGTAGATACAGGCTCAATAACAGGACCCTTGCCCCGAGCATCAGTGGTGGAAGTAACAGCAGGAGTAACTGCACTCTTAGAAGCAACTGGAGGAGAGAAGACTCTTCCACTACGGGTGATCTTGCTAGATCCAGCAATATTATCAATGTCAACAGGCATATCAGGTAAAGGCTCCTGCTTGACACCATGGATGTAAACATCAGACCCATAGTGCCAAGGCACAGCTTTGTCAGATGTATAAGGAATAGGACCAGGAGTGGTAATGATCAGAGGAGCTACTCTGGCTTCAGCAACCACTTTCACAGGACCTTCAGCAGTAATCTTGATTGGGCCCTGATGAGTGATTTTAATGGGACCCTTTGAAGTGATTCTTAGTGGTACTTTGTCAACCATGTCAACCTCTTCAATCTTCTTACCCTGAGTCAGATGATCCACCATACTTTCTACAGATGCTGGTCTTCTTTCAAACACTATGGTATATTTATCCATGAGACGTTGAATCCCATCTCTCAAAATGAAGCAACTATCCGGCTTATAGGTACAATATAGACAATCTTCATGACAACCTGGAAAGATCCCAGCTTGTACTAACCTCTTTTTGATAACAGACAATGGTGTGCTCAACTCCATAACTGAATAGACATGCAGATCTTCATCAATATCTTCATCAATGGCGTTGACAGTCTTCTCGTGATTTGGCATTGGAGCTGTAATCACATTTGGAGTACCTGGTGGATCAAACTCAATTTCTCCAGCATCAATCATATCCTGAATTTTGTTCTTCAAGACCCAGCAGTTATCAGTATCATGTCCTGGACAGTTTGAATGATATGCACATCGTGCATTGGGATTGTGCTTGGGAGAGGTAACATTGGGATTCTGAGGAGCCTCCCTCAGGGTAATAAGTTCAGCCTTCAACAAGTGTTGCAATGCCTGAGCCATTGACATGTTGATCTTCGTGAACTGTCTTTTAGCCCTCTGCTGGTTGCCTTGAGGCTGCCCTGTTGTTGCAGGCGTTGGATTTGAAATATGAACTGCACTAACAGACTGATGCCTTCTGTTACGATCAGGCTGACCGTACACAGCATTAGATTCTTTCTTCCCAGTGGGATGCTTCCTCTTTGTGTTGAGGTATGAGTTGAGGTTTCGTTCCTCATGAAGTAGCTTTGTTAGCTCTAGAATCCTTGCTTGGCTTGCTTTGTAATGAGCCTCGAAAGTATCCCTTTGCTCTTTCAGTTGGATCCATGATCTCTGCAAGTCTTCCATATCAGTAGGCATATCTGGGTGAAGGATGGTATAAGCTGTGTCTCCTTCAGCAACAGGTTCCATGGTAACTGGTAGGACGGCAGGATATGGCATCATGAGTGTCTGAGCACGAAATCGTACCCATCTGAGATAAGCCTCCATAGGAATGGTGTACTTAGGCTCCAGTGTCTTGCTGTCAATCCTGTTTACCTTTCCCCAAGCTCGTATGAATCTCTGACGGTAACCCTGAAGATCGTTGTCGTAGTCAAACACAATGCCCTGAATCAACATGTCATGTGGACCATCGCTCCGGGCGTAACCAAACTGTCGTAAAGCTAGAGATGGGTTGTAGGTGATGCCTCCTCTTATGCCTAGAAGTGGCACATTAGGAAACTCCCCACAACGGTCAATGATGGTGACATTCTCCATAGATCTGGAGCACCAATGGGTGTCTGAGTGAGAAAGTGACATGATCCTCTTGGACCATCTGAACCCTTGCTCATTCTTCACTACTGAGCGAGGAAGGTGAGAAATAAACCACCTAGAAAGTAAAGGTATGCAGCACATCAAAGTTCCTCTTGCCCTTGTAGTACGGGTGTGAAGAGAATGTAGGATGTCTCCAAGTAAGGTAGGCACTGGATTGTGACTCAGGAATATGTTGATGGCATGAACGTCTATGAACTGATCAGGATTGGGGAACAACACTAAGCCATAAATCAATAAGGCTAAGATCTCCTCAAAAGCATTGTAGCTCATAGCCTTCAAGAACATTTGAGCTTTATCCACTAATACCTTGGCAAGAATACCTTTAACTCCGCTTCTCGTCTCTAGAACAATGTCAGACTTCTTCAGATGTAGAGCTGCAG
This sequence comes from Lathyrus sativus, assembly GCA_963859935.3. Classification (NCBI taxonomy): domain Eukaryota; kingdom Viridiplantae; phylum Streptophyta; class Magnoliopsida; order Fabales; family Fabaceae; genus Lathyrus; species Lathyrus sativus. Next base: position 591,387,181 of record OZ012741.1, on the reverse strand, counting down.
CAATAACTTCTGGTTTAAGCTCCTTCTCTAAGCCTGTGAATGGCTTCTGATCAAGAACAGGTATACCCAGAAGTTTAGAGAACTCCTCCATGGTTGGAACCAGCTGATAATCAGGAAATGTAAAGCAATGGTGCTTAGGGTCAAAGAACTGAAACAGCACACTCATCATGTCTTCACTGAACCCTGAAGTAACTAGATCCAATAAGTGACCATGTCTCTTGTTGAACTGGGAATGATCAGGCACTAGGGAAACCAACTCCTTGAGCTTAGCAGGTATCCCTACAAAGTTGATCCTGATGGTGTTTCTACGAGCAGAAGCCATGACCTGCAACAAAGAACAAAGATAAATCCTTTGGTCCTTGAAATGGTTAGGGAAAATGATATGCTTATGATGCATGATGATGTCATGATGTCATGCTCAATCACAAACATGTGGCACACACAAACAAGTCACACCATAGCCCTAGGTTTAAAGGCTTGCATGAGGTTCAAAGGCAAGTACCCTCCCCTGAAGTTAGATGGTTCATCCTGTCCTACAAAAGTAACCAGGTTCTAAGGGATCTCAATATCATTGATCCTTCACAAGGGTGGTTGTTCAGAAGGCAACTTACTTGCCAACCAAAACCCTCCAAGTTTAAGATCTCAATGAGCGTAGTATCGAGTGTCAACCAACTTCAGTCTGCACCAAAGCCGGTTACCTCACTACTTTCTAAAGGCCAAGATGAGTTAACTAGGGTTCTAAAAGTCAGTTAGTGCATTGACAACATATGGCAGCCTCAATATTATCCTCAACTTGACTTAAGGAATATAAGCACCAACCAAGAAGTCGCACTAACTATGGCCACCAGATCAACCGTATCGATATACGTCGTACAGTTTCCTTGGTCTATTGCCATTTACCTAAGATACACTAGATCCGGGTTAGGACCTTTCACACATAAGAGCACCCCAACAATATAATAATAAAGCAAACAAGGCAAACAATTTAAAGTGATCTTAATTCCTAAGGGTACCCCTCTTAAATAGAGTCCCCAGCAGAGTCGCCAGTTCTGTAACATGGTGGGAGAACTGACTTTAAACAATGTTGCGGATAGCAAGAGTCGCCACCGACTTTTATTTTATCCATAAGGAAAGGTTATAAAAGAACAGGAAAGACCTTAGAGAATATTTTGGGTCCGGGGGGTAGGTTATGAAAAGGGAAGGTGTTAGCACCCTTTTCATCCATGGTTATCCATGGGCTCTTAGGTACTTAAGCTCACTTTTGAATTGTTTTGAAAGTGTAGTGTGTGAATAGAAAATTTTCAGAATAGTTAATAAATAATCCATGTAAGGATGTGTTAAGAACTTGTTTGAAAACTTGTTGAAAATTTGTTTAAGTGTGAAACAGTTTTGGAGTGAGCAAGCACCTAGAAGTAACCTACCCTAATGTTTAAAGGTCTTTCTTATTCTTTATCCTTTCCTTAGTAAGACTATCCCTACTATAATGGAGTAGGTAATCCTTACTTTGGATGTTAGGGGACATATGTGGGACAATTGGATTTTTGAAGGCCATTGTGGGGTGTAATAAGCAAACTGGAGGGACTATCATCATTTTTCGAAAGGGACTCGATTCGTAAAGGCAACCATAAGGGACCTTGATGATTTTTCTATTTGAGGGACTTGCTTTATACACCCCACTTAACCATTATTCGTAGGCAACTTGAGGGATATCCTTAGGAAGTGAGATGGCGATTAAAATCGACTTACGTGTGTGACGTGTTTATTTTAATTATCTTTATTTAAAAATGATCTAAATTTATTTTAATATTACATACATGTTGTTACACTCCCTAATTACTAACCATAATAATAATTAAATAATTAAACAACTTTACATCCAAGAAACAATTACAAAATAATAAGCAAAATAATTAAATAGCAAAGATAAATAAAATATAAATAAGCAATAATAAATAATAAAGGGGGTTAGCAAGCAATATTTAACAAAATAATAAGCATGATTAGAATATAAATGGGTTAGTAAATAAGAATAAACAAAATTAATCCAAATATTATAATAATAAGAAATTAACAATTTTTTAATATAATCAACTAAAAGATTTGAATTAAATTAGATAAAAGTTTGTTATAATAATAATTATTATTATTTTGGTTGTTATGAAATAGATTTTAAAACACATTATTATTTTTGTAAAGAAAATGATTTATTAATTTTTTTTTTTAAAAGATGATTAAAGAACAAATTTATTTAATTTTTAATTTTAAAAATAATTAAAGGGTGACTTAGCCTTTTTTTTTTTAAAAATGTTGATTAGATAATTAAAAAAAACTGGTTAGGAGAGTTAAGCGTGGGATTAAGGTGTGCATGTGGTATGTGTGTAGTGATTAGTGATTAATTATACACTAATAATAATAATAAAAGAAAAAAAAAAAGGAAAACCCTAATTCCCCATCGGTTCCCCTCCCCGCGCCGTCACTCTCGTTCACTCTCTTCCTTCACGATCGCGACCCAGTTCTCTTCTTTGTTCCTCGCTAGTTTGGACCTGAAACCACGAACAGAACATCAATTGTGCAATAGCATGGATAAAGGGTTAGGGATTACCAAAAGTTTGGATAATAGCGGCGGCGGGTGATGAAGCTTTAACGCGAATAGATCCTTCGCTGCGGTTTCTGGTGGTTTTGGCGGCGACGCTCGATGCGACGAGAGGGAGGCCTCGTCGATGGCTAGTGGTTCCTTCAACGGAGAAGATAAGCTCTTCTCTTCTTAGGTTTTTTCGTAGGTTTTACGTTTGTAGTCTCTTTGTCGTACTAGGGTTTTTTTTGTGAATTTCTCTGTGTTATCTATCCTCCCTCTTTTTCGATCTCAATCTCCTCTTTATATAGGTTTCAAATGGGGTTTTATGAGAATTTGATTAAAACCAAACTTGAATGCTGATTGAATTTTCTGATTTGGGATGGGCCGGATCTGGGATCTTCCCCTTTTCATTTGATTGCAATAATATCGATTGATGAAACTTTCCATTTGTGACATCTTGATTTAAACGCGTTTAATGCCTTTGCCTGTCCGGATTCGTTAGTTGCCTTAGATTGAATTTTTTTTTAAAAGGCATATTCCTCAATTGATTCATTGATTTGGATTGATGATTTGGCAGGTGTAGCTAGTAATTGTTCTGGGCCAAAGGATGAGTCAGAAGCCCAGGGGAGGGAAACTTGGATTTGACGTGTCTGTTGGAGGACCTTTCGTGTTTAGAGTGCAAGGATTTGAGCGACAGACCAGGTTGCATTACAGGCCACTGACCAAGCATGTTATGTTTGCCATCTCGATCCAACAAACTTTTCCTAGCGTGATTGATCATGTGCCCAATTGGATCAACGAACGACTGTTGGGAAGAATGATCTTCTCTGTCACTACCAAATCCTGATAGAAGATCTGAATATGTTGGCTCCTGCTTTTTAACTCAGTTACCTCAATTGGAACTTGCCAGCAGCTTGTTATAACAATATTTCTATCACTAGTAGAGACCCATTGTCGATTAGTATTAGGTAAATCCATCATTGAAGTTGGGCTAGGCTGCATAGAGACTTGGTAAGCTTTTCCTGAATTTTCTGTAGTTAACCCCTGAAACCTAACCTTACGTTTTGTTTTGGCTTCGAAAGTAGTAGAAGATATGTTATTAGTTATGAATAATATCTTGTCATAAACCTCTGGCTTTGGAGCTTGTATACGAAACACCAGCAGCACCCCGGGATTGTCATACAAATGGATGATGGGTTTGATGAGTTTTTTGTTCTTCGTATTCGTTTGATCACTCTCGAACCAATTACGTTGTAATCTAATCATTCTGCTTGTTCAATCGTTTGCAGTTTATGATACCGTTGCCCAAGCTGGTGTCGAAGTGTATGACGGTAATTAATGCTATGGGATACCTCAGAAGTCCAGCCTTGGAATTACTTTGTCAACACAGGGTTTACGAACTCGTGCCCATTTTGAGTATCCGTTATATCCTATCAACAGCCTTCAATACCTGTTTATAAACACTGGCAGTTTCAAATGATTATCCTGTTTAAGAAATAATGTTAATCTTCAATCTTGTGCAGGTTTCAGGTTATGTTTCTCTTGATTTCCTATTGCTTTAGCTTGTAGTGGTTCACAATTTGGGACAACAGCGTGGTCATACAAGTCTGAATCAGAGGCTCCAGAACAGTTTCTCCAAATTCAAAGTTACTAGCAATTTGTTCTAGATGTTCTACAACACTCCTGGAAGCCGTTTCATATCCCTCAGCAATCCTAATGAGGTGAACTCCACGTTCCAAAAGCCTCTTGGCTTGCTCAATAAGGGATTCAGCCAACACAACAACACCGGTAGCACCATCACTAATATGATCTTCAAGACTATAATCAGTTGCGGTATCTCGTACGACAGACAATATTCTTTATTTCACTAGTAATTTCTATGGTGGTCGTAGTTTCATCATCACCGTCACAATTTGTTCTGTCAACAACTTCAATGCATCTCTCTGTCGCTTCAGTTGTTGCTGATACCTTGGCTGAAAACTTGGGGGAAGTACTGGATCCTTCAAGTCTTTTACCTGTGATGATCTTCGCAAGTCTCCAACCATTAGATGAAAGTGGTCAATATTTGGTGGTTTGGAGGACTCTCGCCTCAGCCTGATCATCAGTATCGGATCAATGCTTTGGTGAGTCCCTCCTTAAATGATTTATCACCGTTATCATTGTCCTGAGCTGAAATTGCTTGACTCTTTGACAATGCTTGTTTCCTTTGCGATGCAGGACCTGCCGTGAAACATTCAGAAACGACATCAGACGTGCTGATACTTCCAAAGATGGTACATGAAGTTCCGCCCGATTCTGATCCACTGCTCTGCGCATCGTTGGAAAGAAGTGACGAGTGAAAAAAGCTTTGATGGTCCTTGGCATTACTTGCTATGGCTCGTGATGCAATCTCGGTAAATTTTGATAGGTATGTGATGGTAGTTGCTCCTGATTAACACTTGAAAGTGAAGTGTTCCTTTCTCTTCTATGCAGGTTATTGTTGTTGCGAGGTTACCGTAAATTGAGTTTGGATGAAGGTGTTAGGCTTTGCATCTGCTTCAAGACACGGCTCGGTCTTCTGCCTTTGGTCTTCCGTTCGTTGGTAGGTCGTATGAAGTGGTCATATGGACATCTTTTAAAGCCAACGCAAAGGTGCTTTGTTCACATATCCTGCAGGAAGGTATCGTCGCTAATGCCGGCAGATGGCAGCACCTCGTTCAGGCTTGTAGCTGATGTTTCAGGACCGTTACTTTTCAAGTAACCATCAATTGGTTGAAGTGGAGAACGTCGCCATGGTCACTATAAGTCAACTGATTAGTTTCATAAGCATTTAAAGATGTCATAAATACTTACTGTGAAGACTGGGTAGCCGATGGAGTCGTAGATTTGACAGTCAAATGAGCATTCCTAACACGTATAGATGTTGGTAATGCTTGCTGGGAAGATTGGGTAGGAGTGCATACAACAAAGCCTAAGCATGGAGGGACCTGCAACCTAATCCTTCCGCAGTTGGAGGTGAAAATTCGGGAAAGCCTGCTCGCAAGTCCTTCCCCGCCTGTTTTGGCCGCAGTTGGATGGGCCCCTGTTTTGATAATCACCTTTCTTTGACTGATATGAGCCTATTGTTTGTAGGTGGAGATAGCAAACTTGGTGGTTTAAAATCTCTTGGAGCTTGAATAGTATTATCAGATTATGACCAGTATCCACATGTTTTATGAGTCTCTTCCTTAATTATTTTGTAACACCATTGTCATTGTCCTTATTTAAATTCGTTTGATTCTACAGTGTCGATAGAAAGAGGGACGTCGTGGCAAGAAGTCCAAGCGTTCATCTTGGGAGTGCTAGAATATATTTGCTGCAGGTGGGATTACTGAGAGGCTCTTGTAAGCTCTTAGAAGTAGCTCAGCTTAGATTCCCTTCTTCATACTCTAGGTTTGTACTCTAGATTGCGTGATAACTCAGTGCATATTGTGATGTAGGTTGTGGATTGTTTATCTGTTCTTTTTCAGGTAACCGGGAGCTTCGCGACATGATTCAAAGGAAGGCCGATGAAGAACACTTAGAGTTTTTCTTTTTAGGACTTTGGGGCCTAGAATAGATATTCATTGTAACATGTAGTCCTTTTGTAAATGAATGATTATCCATGAATAAAAATGTTCTTCCGATTCCATTGTGTTTTAATATTTATGAAATAAAATTCCAATAAATACTCATATTTACTTTCTCAACTGTAGATTGAAATCTCCATGAATAATAAATCACAAGTTATTTAGATTCACTTTTAAGTCGTAACTCATGAGTACTTGTGGATAAAAAATTCCAAAATATCTAAAACTCACTTCTCCTTTGCCTAAACGATATCCCGTAACAAATCCAAACTAAAATCCTTTTGGTCACGTGATTTCTCAAACCATGTCTAACAACCTTCCTCTCATTTTCAATTCAATCTTAACTTGTTATGAGGGCCTAAGCTACTTGTCAAATATCCTTGACATAATCAATACATGCAAATAAATGTCTCAGGAATAATGTCTCATTTGTCCCAAAATTATGACATTTGCTTGAAATGACCAAAACGCCCCTGGGGGAAATTCCAAATGCCAAGATCTTGATATGATCAGACCTGGTGATAGATAAATGTATCAAACCAATACGTATCAAATGCCTCAGAATTTTAATAACAGCCCATCTTCAAGGAATTGGTAGAATTTGTGTAAAATGACCAAAATACCCCTGGGACCAAATCTGAAGTCTTGGAAGTCCATTTAGCCTGATTAAAGTCAAAACCCTAGTTTTGGATGCACTGCTTAGGAGGTGCATTGTCTGAGGGAATTGTCAACTCTTCTGACCAATTGTGAACTTTGTGAACCTTGTGAACCTTCTTGGAACACAAAGTCTTGTATTGTGAGGGCAAATTTTGGGGTGCAACAGGAGGAGACAACAAAGAAGAAGAAAAGTTGAAAGAGAGGCTACAGAAAAGTCAAAAGTTGAGTCTAACAGCAACATGCCTATCAAGAAGGACAGGAATGAAGATAAAAACCCTGTCGAAAGGAAGTTGTTTGTTGACCAAAAGGAGGATGTGACAGATAAATCTGACCAAGTTGTTGCAGATGACGACATGTTAATAGATGACTTCGACTCAGGGTTAGAACCATCATTGGATATCGACTGCAAAATAGTGTTCGTACTGCCTAAAGAATACGATAAAGTTACGGAGATAGACGAACCTGAGGATGGGCACATCAAAGAACCGAATACCTTTTTTGAAAGGCCAGAGGAAACCATGAAAAACCATTTGAAACCTTTGTTTATCAGAGTAAAATAGAAAATGTTGGGATCAATAAGATCTTAGTTGATGGAGGAGCGATTGTAAATTTGATGTCACATTACATGTTGAAGAAAATTGGAAAGGATGACACTGATACCAAACCCCACAACATGGTTCTGTTGAACTATGAAGGGAAAGTGGGTACCATAATGGGGGTTATACAAGTAAACCTTATAGTTGGCACTATCACAAGGCCAACAATGTTTATGATAATTGCTTCGAAGGCAAACTAAAATCTACTCCTTGGTCGAGTGTGGATTCATGGCGTAAGCGCAGTTCCTTCTTCTTACACCAACACATCTCCATATGGCGAAGCAATGGAATTATGGAGAACATAGAAGCTGATCAAAGCTACTATATGACGCAGGTCAATCAGGTCAATGGGCGACACTTCGATAAGAGTCTAGCCCATATTGCACCTTTCCGTCCTGCAGGGTTTGACTTGACCCCTACTGAAAATGAATTATGTTCCCTTTACCTGCATCCAACCCATGGCTTCCAATGGGATAAGGAGATAGTAGGCGAAGAAGATTTTGTGTTTTGAATGGAAGGAATCCAACCAACTGGTTGGGGAAGCGAATTCGGTGATGATGACTTGATTCAGAGTCACTGAGAAAGATTTCGGCTTACATAGCTAAAAATAAATTAAAAGCGGCCATAGAGGCTGAAGTGAAATACATGGTTGTTGAAGCCAAAAACAATAAAGAGCACTTTGAAGGTCCTGGAAAGGACTTCGATCCAGAACCACCAGATACAGATTAAGGTGAAGTGCAAGGCCAGAGGCTTGACGCCATCTATGATGACGAGCCTTTGGGTTTCAAAAACAATCCGTTGGCGAACAATATGAAGATGTTGGTGTAAGACCCTTTAGAAGAAATCGACCTGGGAGAGGGGGAAAAAGGCCAATATACATCAGTGCCAACATTACCCCATAGCTCAGAGTCGAAGTAATTCGACTGCTGAAAGAGTTCAAAGATTGCTTCGCGTGGGATTACAACAAAATGCCTAGTTTAAGTAGAGATCTGGTCGAACTGAAGATGCCTATAAAGTATAGGAATAAGCCCATCAAGAAGACTCCAAGGCAGTTTGCACTTGAAGTTATGTCGAAGATCAAAGAGGAGGTTGAAAGACTTTTTAGATGCAAATTCATACGCACGACTAGGTATGTCAAATGGATTGACAATATTGTACCAATCATTAAGAAAAATGGCACTTTGAGGGTGTGCATAGACTTTAGAGACTTGAATTCCACAACCCCCAAAGATGAATATCCAATGCCTGTGGGGGAGATGTTAGTCGATTCTGATGTAGGGCATGAGTATCTTAGCTTGCTCGACGGGTATTCTGGATACAACCAAATTTTCATTGATGAAGAGGACGTGTGGAAAACAACATTTCGATGCCCGAGCCTTAAGCATCTTAGAATGGGTGGTAATGCCCTTTGGCCAAAAAAACGCTTGGGAAACTTACCAGCGATCAATGAACTCTATATTTCATGACTTCATTGAAACTTTCATGCAAATCTATATTCATGACATTGTGGTTAACTCTATTTCAGGGAAAAGTCATATAGACCATCTTCGACAGTCATTCGAAAGAATGAGGGAGCATGGTCTGAAGAAGAATCCTCTTAAGTGTGTCTTTTGTGTGCAGGAAGGGGATTTTCTAGGCTTTGTAGTTCACAAAAAAAGAATCAAAATCAACCAGAACAAGACCAAGGCCATCATGAAGGCGAAAGCGCCTTCGACAAAGAAGGAGTTGCAGTCATTGCTGGGAAATATCAACTTCCTAAGGAGGTTCATCTCAAACTTAAGTGGTAAGACTCAAGCCTTCTCACATCTTCTTCGATTCAAGAAGGAAGGTTTTGAATGGGGAAAGTGCAACAAGAGGCTTTTGACAAGATTAAAGACTACCTTGCCCATCCTCCAATTCCAGCGCCTCCTTGTAGGAATATGAGCATGAGATTGTACATATCTGCATCTAATAGGACTTTAGGGAGCATGTTGGCTCAAGAGGAAGAAAATGGCATCGAAAAATCCATTTACTACCTTAGTAGAGTCTTAAATGATGTAAAAACTAGATATAGTATAGTAAAAAAAGTGTGTCTATGTCTATATTTCCCTTGTACAAAACTGAAGCAGTATATAAAGCCAGTTGATGTTTATGTTTCGTCTCACTTCGATATTATTAAGCATATGTTACCGAAACCAATTTTACATAGTCAAATTGGTAAACGGGCATTGGCATTAACTGAATATTCTTTAACTTACATGCCTTTAAAGGTTGTTAAAGGACAAGTGGTAGCAGACTTTATAGTCGACCACTCTATAGTCGAAAACTCCCAAAACTATGTAGAGCTTGAACCTTGGAAGTTATACTTTGATGGTCCTAGTCATAAGGATGGAACGGGTGTGGCAGTATTAATTATTTCTCCTAAAAAAATTCCAACAAAATTCAAGTACAAGTTCGAAGGCCTTTGTTCAAACAATGAGGCTGAGTACGAAGCTTTGATAGTCGGACTTGAGATCTTGTTGGAATTGGTGGCAAATCGAGTTGAAATAATAGGTGACTTAGATTTGGTTATAAAACAAATCACAAAGGAATATAAATTTGTTAAGGAAAATATTATCATGTATTTTGTGATAGCCAATAGATTGTTATGAAGATTTGAAATGGTAAGTATTCGACACATACCTCGACTAGAGAACCAAGAGGCCAATGACTTGACCCAAATTGCTTATGAATACAAATTTTCGAAATGAAAAATGCAAGATGCAATCGAAGTCAGAGGAAGAGTCGTGTCAACCAGATTTTCCCCAACAGATTTGGAAACGATGAAGCTAAGATATATTGACGAAGAGAATTTTGAGATATTGGCCATAGATATCTTGATAGACGAAGATTGGAAGAAGCCAATAATAGAATATTTATAAAATCTATAAACATTTATCGAATAAGAAGTCAGGTATCGAGCATTAAGTTATGTTTTAATGGGGAATGAATTATTTAAAAAGACGTCGGAAGGTGTCTTACTCAAATGCCTTAGTGAGTCTGAGGCATACTTAGCTCTCTCTAATGTCCATGGTGGGGCATGTGGAGCACATCAAGTGGGTCATAAAATGAAGTGGTTATTATTTCGACAAGGGATGTATTGGCTTACCATGCTCAAGGACTGTATGGAGTTCGCCAAAGGATGTTGAGAATGTCAAGTACATGCAAGTATTCAATATTTTCCTGCTAGTGAACTGCATTCCATAGTGAAGCCTTGGCTCTTCAGAGGGTGGACCTTAGATGTAGTTGGAGAAATTCGACCAGCTTTATCCAAAAGTTAAAAATACATCCTAGTGAGGATATACTATTTCACTAAGTGGATTGAGGTTATACCATTGGTAAATGTTGACCAGGACGAAGTGATCAAATTCATCAGAAAGCGTCATAACCCAAATTTTTACCCCTAGATTCCATTATCATTCTAGGCGCATCAAGCATTGTTTCCTAACCCTAACCTTGTTTCAGTTTTGTTGTTATTGAGGTTCATCTGAATTAGGGTTTTACACCTGTGGAATCAAGAGGATGATTGCTTGATCAGTCAAGGTTTTGGATTGATCATCATCAAATCAAGTACCCACACATTCAAGAACCTCATTTTCAACAAGAATCAAGTTCCAATTAATCTCACTACAAGTCAATTGAAGCCCAATTTCATTTGGCCTCAAATTAGGGTTTTGTCAGGAAAAGTCAACTATGCCTCTGACTTTTGATCCAAGCATGATCCCAAGCCTTGGGAAAGGATTCAACATGTTCATACACATCTTTGGAACCTACTCATGATGTTTGAGAAGTCTCAAGATGCAATTTCATTGAAGATCACACAGTTGAATTCATCTGATTCAACATTCATCTGACAAAGTCAACTCTTTGACTTTTAGGATTTTTGGTTCAAATTGGAGTATCCAAGCCAAATTTCATCAAGATATGTTCAATCCATGAGTTTGATAATGAAAAATAAAGATTTGAGATGTTTCTTGCAAAAGAAGAAGACTTGGATAAACTTGAAATTTTTCTAAGTATGGAAAAACCCTAGTATTGGTACCAACTTTGAGAGGCCATAAATTTCAACCCACATATCCATTTCGTAAGTTCCAAAGATCAATGTGAAGATCTCCTCATGTACTAAAATTTTTTACTAGTGAACTATGAGCAAAAGATGCTTAGATTTTAAGTTATGAAGCTTCAAAGTTTAGGAGAATTTCAAAACACTTCGAAAATTTTCAAGACAACTTTGTTACTCCAATTTTCAGTCAACTTCAAGGCTAGTTTTCACCATGATTCCTTGAGATTCTGTAAATTTACCAAACATGACAGTTGTTGAGCATGTTTAGGGCTTTCCAAAAAGTACAAGAACTCCTTCATAGCATTTGTGAGGTAGGAGTTTCAAAGAGAAGAAGTTGGAGTCCAAAACTTGATTTCTAAGTCATGACCTCATGAATTCAATTTGCAAACCCATTCAAATCTCAAAGATCTCATGTGGCAGACCCTATTACTTGTTAAATTGGCTTAAATAAGATAAGTAGACATTGCTTTGGTGCATTATCCAAAAGGTTAAAGCTTGATTTCAAGGATTTTTCCATTTTTGGCATAAAGGCATGACTTGCATTTTGATAAAGGTAACCTTATGCACAAAACCAGCTTCTTGAGCCTCTAACTTGTCCTTTTGCACTCAAGCATTTTCAAAGTCAGAAGCAACATCTCAACCACCCAAGATCTCGTAATACTTTGCCTTGAAACCATGGAAAACCACAAAACTTCAAGTTAGAATTCAACCAAACCATGGAACTACTAAGTTACATATTTTGCATAACTTGATCTCAATCCTTGTCCTATAAATAGAGGTGCAATTCATGCTTGAAGGAAAGTAGGACAAGATTTTAAACTAGAGAAAATACCCTTAAACCAGCACCTTGCAAACCAAACACCATTTGTGCCAAAAAAACACCACTTTACACAAAACATCTTAAAATTATCTCCAAACACTAAACCACCAAACTAATCATTCTAACACATCATAAAACATTTGTTAGAAGTGTTCAGATCATCACAACCATACAAAATCCAGCAAATCCAAAAGTCAACTTTCAAACCTCATTTTGTTGACATTTTGCATTTTCAAAACCAGAACCCTATCCAGTCCATTTCCAAACCTTCAAACACTTCAAACACACACCATAAATCATCCTCAAACTGTTCCAAACCTAGTTTCCAACCATTTCCAAACCTTCAGTCACCTTTCGCATTTTGCAAGAAGGAAAGGATATTTTGTTCCAAGCACTCAGAGAGGTCCTTGAAGGTATATTGAAGTTGTTCAAATCAACAAAGCACTTATGTAAGCAACTTTCTTGAAGATTCTAAGTTTGCTTCAAGAGGTAAGTTCCCTCAAACTTGACATTTTGCAAATCATGCTTTCTTTTGATGTACATTGATCATAGACTTGTTTGATATGTCATATGTGATGTGTTTGAACTGTTATTTGATGTTATCCATAATGATATGATGTTGTGATGTTGAAATTGCAAATTTGAGCTCTTTGAAGACTTACTATCGGGTGTTCAAATTGAAATATTATTAGCAAAAACCAATGGTACCACTGAATTCCTTGTGAAATTTTAAGCGAGTTTGATCTTTGGATCATCCATTTTCATGGAGTATTGATAGAGTTACAATTGCTCTTGCAAACTGGTTTTGTTAAAGTCAAGGTTCAGACATGGCGCCCTTAGATAAGGCTCCAGGGTATGTTTATGTTTATCTTTTAATTTGGGGATATGATACAATGAATGTATCACCACCCCAGTGGTTTACCATATGCGCTTTAGAACCTTCTTGCCTTGCCTGACCTGGGTTCGATCCTGTTGATCAACCCTTTTGGCTATTTTTCACATTTTTAAAGCTGATTGCATATATTGACTTGCTTCCATTAGTAATTAAGAACGCACGTGTGCTTCAATTGGCTAAGGGTTTGATCCAATAGCCTTGAGTACGTGGGTTCAAACCCCATTGAGTGCACACCTTTATTTTTAATACCTAACTTTTATGTTTTTCTTCATAAATTGGTTTAATCATAACTTCTTTGATTTTTATCATTTTGGTCCCATTATTTTTGCTAAATGTTAATGAGAATGTTTATTTTCTATCCACGTCAAGAAAATTACAAAAATAATTATTTTTCTTGCCCTTGTGTTTGTTCAAAGTTTGTGACTTTTTAGGTTTTCTTTTTTATCTTTGTGATTGATTCCTTTGATTCTCTTTGCTTCTATGCACCCACTATACTTTTTATGAACCTAACTTGATGTGTGAATTTTCATATTCTTGTTGTTACATGATGGTTGTTACCTTTTTCAAGTTCATTTTCACATATGAATGCATATCTTAAAACCTTGGTTGTTACCTTACCTTGAGTGTTCTCACACACTTGTTGATTTACTTTGAAACATATTCCAGTATGCATGAATCTTCTTTGAGAAGGTTCTCATTATTATTTATAAATCCATGATTGAATCTTTTTTGCATGTTTGGTTGTTACCTACTTGTCTAACATGATTCACCATAAATCACACGATTGTTAGCACACATGTCCCACACATGTTCATGTTATTTTGGTTGTTACCTCTACTTGGTTTATATCCATGATAAGTAATGTTTTGACTTATACATGATCCTCTATGTGTTCCATGCTTAAATATTATTATAACTTATGCATGTCAATCTTGATCCTTTGAACTTTGTTATAGGTAATGTTTTTACTTATACATGATTCTCTACTTGTATCCATGCTTAAATATTGTTATGATTTATGCATGTTGATCTTTTGAACTTTGCCATGATAAGTAATGTTTTGACTTATACATGATTCACTTATGCTTTTGGTGTTTGGTCTTGTAAGAACCTTATCTCATACCCTTTTAGATGTTGTAACATCTATGTTTACCTTTGGTTGTAACCATTTATTTTGATTCTAAAAATCTATGGATGACTACTTGATTGTAACCCTGTTACTATCCTTGCTTGATGTTGTTACATGCTTGCATTTACTTTCTTGGTTTTTACCATGATTTTCACATCTTCATCATGTTTGAATGAATATATATGTATGTTTGAACTTTGTTAAGTTTCCCCCAAGCGATGTAGCTTGTTAGCTCTCATCCTACAAAAGAGTTACCTTGTGTCCCTAAGTCCAAAGGAAAGTCTCTCTATTGATTCAATGTCATAGATAGCTCATTATTCCCATCTCCCTTTGACCTTGTTAGAGCCATTAGGACCTTCAACTTAACCTTAAGTAAGAACCTCACCCCTTTGACTTTGTCAAGTCAAGACCTTTAGCACACCTTGCTAGGAATCCTATAAATTGGAGCTTAAAACTAGAGTTTGTTAACTATATGTGTGTACCATTGTTATGGATACTCACATTTCCCCTTTTGACTTTTGTTAAAGTCAAACCCCCAGTTAGTCTTCCAACATAGACTTGAAGAGTTTGTTAACTCTACCTAAGTATCATTGTTATGGATGCTTATTCCTCTTGAACTTTGACCATATTCAAGAGTTCACTCCCTAGTTAGGAGAACTACGGTTGCTTTGATTCCATCCTTGTTAGGATACGTAGGCACGAGATGCGACGTCTTGAAGAGCATACTTAGTATATATACACATAGGTATTTACCTTAGCATATAACCATTAGCAAACAGACATTAAGAAAAAAACAACTACCAAATACGAGGCTTCTGTAGAGTACTACAGATACTTATGGTGCTAATACCTTTCCTTAGTATAACCAACCCCCGAACCCCCCGATATCTTAGCTTTATTGTTACGTATCACACTTAGGGTTTTCTTAGATCTTTACCCTTTCCTTTGGATAAATTAAAGTTCGATGGTGAATATTTAAAGATTTGCAATTCAAGTTAATTAATAGCTTGACATCCAATTCTCACCACAACAGAAAGCATATCATTTATAGATTTGGAATCTCAGAAACCATTACAACAGATCAAGGATCAATATTCACTGATCGAAAGGTTCAAGAGTTTGCTAAAGAAATGGGGTTCAAACTTTTGACGTCCACATCTTATTTCTCAAGCAAATGGTCAAGTCGAAGCAGCAAATAAGGTGGTGATTGGCCAAATCAAAAAGCATGTGGGGAAAAAGACAAGGAATTGGCATGTTGAACCTCCCCTAAAGATGCTATGAACACTACACCCTTTTGACTAGCATTTGGTCACAATGCAGTGTTACTTATCAAAATTTATCTGCAGTCAATTAGAATTCAAAGACAACATCAGATTCCATCATAGTCTTATTCGAATATGATGTTAGACGAATTAGTTGACTTAGATGAAGAAAGGTTAAATGCCCTAGAATTATTAAAGATGCAGAAGAAAAGAGTAGAGAATTCAAATAATAAAAAGGTCAAAGTTAAGTTATTTTCGGCTGGAGACCTAGTTTGGAAAGAAATTTTACCCATGGATCGAAAAGACAGAGCATTGGGTAAATGGCCCCCTAAGAGGGAGAGCCCTTTTCAAATTATTCATGTTTTTTCTAATGGTGCATACAAATTCGAAGAATTAAATGAGAATAGAAGAATCTTGAAAGTGAACGGGAAGTATTTGAAAAAATATAAGCCTGCACTTCAAGAAATAAATATAACTAAAGAATAATCCATGCGTAAACACTCGAAGAAAAAATGGTAGGTCAATATATAAATATTTCCAAAATGGCTAAGTCATTACATAAAGGCCACTAAGGGCTTAAACATCATTACAACAAAACAAACAAACAAAACAAGTATTCAAAAGTTACAGCCAAGTTAAAATGGGAAGGAAACTTTCATCTTTTGGTATTTTGACTTGTGAAGCCTCAAGCGCCGCTCACAGACAGATTTGTTGGTCGAAATGCTCTCAATTTCTTTCCCAAGCTTTTGAGCCCTTTCAACGTGGTGCATGCCAAATTGAATTTCTTTGGCCATTTCATCTTGATCCAGCTTTAAGAGTCCGTCTTTACGCTCCTTGGCTTTGGAAATTTTAGCTTGCAAATCCTTGATCTGTTGTTCCCAAGCTTTGACGTTTTTGTCGCAGGCTTCAATTTCTTTTTTGTTCTTTTTAGAGACCTTTTCTAATTCTGCAACTCTGGTAGTGGATTTAGTGGCTGCATCCCACTCAGATATTTAGGTCTTTAACTTGTTCTTGATCTTGTTTGAAGCATCCTTTATTCGATTAAAATTTACAACAACTTGGTCAACCAACAGCACCAAGTCCATAATGACATATGAAACTTTTGGAGAAACTGTCAAGACATTGAATTGTTTCAGGAGATCTTTGATCCCAAAACAAGTAGAAGTATCATTCTCCAAAGTTTGGAACAAGTCAATTTCGAAGATTTTTGTTTTGATTTTCAGGAGCATGTCATTCCTAGTTTTGCTTGCAGATTGATCACCTGATGCAGTCAAAGTGCTAGTACTTTTCTCAGTCGAACTACACTTGGAACTGATCATGGCTTTCAAGTATTTCAATGGCCTACTCTGCTTCAGCAACTCTAGTTCCTCAATGGATAGGGTAATAGTAGTTACAGTCGAAGGCCTTGAAGTTTCCTTTTTAGCGTCAGGTTCTGGGTTGGCTTTTGGTTGGTAATTTTGTTGCTTATTCTCTTCTTCATTGTCATCGTTATCTTCTTCTTCTTCTTCTTCTTCCTCATGAACCTCCGTCTCAAATTCAAACATAGAGCGACCCTCTTCCTCCTCCTCTTCTTCCTCATCAGGGCCACTGGTGCCTCGTTTTTCATTGCTGGGAAATCCGTCTTCAGCGGCTTTTTCAACAAGTGGCATATTTGTATCACCTTCAACATCAATAAAGTATCATCTTTGTATCATCCATAGACTATTTATAAGAATCTTTGGAAGAGGTTGGATGATAAGATGGTTATGTAACACCCTAAATAATCCCTCGCATAATATAAATAAAATCAGAGTAATCATCCAAAAACTCCTATTTAGGAATGTCACACTTTTAAAAAAACGCTTGCTCATTCAATGAGATATGTAACACATGTTCTTTTAAGAATTATTTGTAATAACATTAACAGCAAAACATAACTGAATATAGCAGCGGAAATAACATTTAATCATTCAAGCTAACAACTCGAGGCATAACATAATTGATAGTGCCATGAAGGAACAACAGTCATAGAAAATAAAACACACTAATCAACCACCAATAATAAAAGCACACAACGTTCCATAACCCCAGTGTTACATATCAAAGCAGACGCCTACTAAAAGAATAAACATAAGACTTCATCTTCCACTCATATTTGAGCTCATACTACTGATTATCTGCACATTATCCACGTGGAGGCAATATTCAAACATAAGATGTGAGATATCATGATAATATAAAGGAAAGCATGTTAAACACTTCCAAAAACACACATCAACCATTGTGGCGCAATGCCCACACTACAACACAACACATCCAACACCAACACCAAGTTATCCAAATATAAAGATAACACAACAACAATTTAGCTACTTGACTCATATTAGTCAACCAACAACATCAACACCAATTATCCACCAACCAACATGGAATCACATGATAACAAATTCAATTAATCACAATAATATCACATATTAGCAACATAGCCACATAGTTAAAACTATAATGCAATGAGACTAACAACTAGACTCAATGCATATGCATGTGGTGCCAATTTTCGTGAACACTCAGGTTCACTGTTCTGATCCCCACCTCCTAGGATCAAAACCACTCACTGATCCATAACCTCCGAATCAGCTACTGGCCCAATCCACACCATGGGATTTTAGGCTCACCAACAACGAACCATTTGTCCACAAATGTATGCAATGCGACCATTTATGCATACAACAACAACATCATCATGCACAATAATCCACCACTATGGTTATCGTACACCGCCCAAATTGGCCATAAAACATGAAAATATCATTAAAACATCATTAGCATCATTAACATCATTAAAACATCTTCATATTACCATCATTAACATCACAACAACATCATTAAAACATACTCATATTACCATCATTAACATCACAAAAACATCATTAAAACATACCCATATGATCACCATTAACATCACAACAACATCATTAAAACATCTTTGCAACAACACTCAAGATTCGCCGCTTACAACACGACTTCTTAAAGCACACAACAAGAAACAATCATATTCTTCAGGATATTAAACATAAAAATATTAGTAAAAATATTCATCTAATTATACCATGTTAAACTTTTGCTCATTAGCTTTTCAACACTTCGAACGGTTCGTCATTTGGATTAATGGTTAAAAAGTTATGATCGAAATCATTTCTGGCATTTTTCTGCCTATGAGTTGACACAAGGGTCAACACGCAGGATGCTCCTGTCGACGCAAAGCCTATGAGTCGATGCATACTGTTCAAATTTCCACAATATTACATTCGGGCGACCTCAGGTCAACTCAGGGGATCCTGGAGGTCGACGCACGCTGTCACAAACCCCAAAAATTACTTTTTTTTTAAAACTATTTCACACCAGAGCCTATGCTACGAAAACCCATCTCCATAGACTCAATTCTACACTAAAATAACATTCTAAAACTCAATTATTCATAGGTTTACTCATAGATTAACACCCTATCATCATCAATTCATACTTTCGACTCAGACCTTCAAACTCAACAATGGAGAAGTTCATTAACAATCCAAAATAGATTATCACACAGTTATGCAAACAACAATCTTGGTATACTGATCAATCAACCAAAGCATATCATAGAACAACTCACTATTCAAAATACTAACCCTTAGAAGACCAGAACCCCACCTTTACCTCGAAATTGAGCTTTCTAAACCTTCACAAATGATGGATTCTTCTTCCTTTTCAACCATAGCCTTTATTCCGTTCTTCTCAAAATCATGATCGTACATAATGAACTCTACTTCCCTCATTTACTTGTTTAACCCTAGGACCCTTTCCATGATTTGCCTCTTATGCCATTATCATTCCTCACAGTATTACTAACATGCCCCCAATCTCCTTTTTCAATTAATATATATTTTATTCTTATTATAATCCCAATATTATTATTATTGTAATTATTATTATTATTATAATTATTATTATTATTATTATTATTATTATTATTTCCCAAATAAATAATAACAACTAATAGTAATAATACTAATCATCTAATTTAAATAATAATTACCTATTATTATCTAAATAAATAATTACTTACTAATATTACTACTTAGTTACTAACCACACCACCCATCTCTATGAAATTGATCACACACACCCAACCATTTTCTTAAGGTCTAGTCTTAAAGTTACTACGTCACACCAAGGGTACCCCAAACACAACAAAACACGCATGATCACACACGTATACACAACATTCGATAATTCAATTAATTAAAATTAAACGGGGCATTACAACTCTCCTCCACTTAGAATATTTTCATCCTCAAAAATTACCTAGTACGAACAATTCAGGATACGCCTCTCGCATCCTGCTCTTCAACTTCCAAGCACCTCCTTGTTCGAGAACACAAGTCCCCAACAAATCCTCCAAAGACTGTATAGTCCTTTCTGTCTGACCATCTGTCTGTGGATGATAAGCTGAACGCAACCTCAACTTTGAACCCAAAGCCTCTTGCAAACTATCCCAAAATCTGGAAGTGAACCTCAGATCTCTATCCATAATACTCTACAAAACTCCATGCAGCCTCACAATCACACAGATATAAATCGCTGCCAACTTCTATGAAGAAAAACTAATGTTAATCAAAATAAAATGCACCGATTTCGTCAGTCTATCAACAACCACCCAAATGGCATCAATGCCCTCTCGGAGTATTCGGCAACTAAGTCAAAAAAATCCATCTAAATGATGTCACGTTTCCACTTTGGAATATCCAACGGTTGCATCAAACCAGAAAGTTTTTTTTACTGTTCCACTTTCGACTTCTGACAAGTCAAACAAGCATACACAAACTAAGCCACATCTCCCTTTAATTCAGGTCACCAAAATATCTTCTTCAGATCATGATACATCTTTATAGCTCTTGGATGAATACTCAAGCTAATTCTTATGACTTTCTTCCAGAATCATCTTTTTCAATTCAGAATCATCAGGAATACAGATTCTATCACGGAATTCCAGCACACCTTGCTCATCTACTTTGAAGTCACTATCCTCAGTCTAATTACTTCCAATCATCAAGTCCACCAACTTCTAATATTATTAAGAAAATCATTATTGATCTTCAGCATACCCAACATCACACTCTGTGGTGTCAGCTCACAAACCAAGCTCGAGTCTTTGAACTACTCAATTAATTTCAACTCTCTAACCATCATAGCAAACATATGCAGGGACTTCTGACTTAACGCATCAGCCACGACATTAGCTTTACCGGAATGATAATTCAAGCCAAAGTCAAAATGTTTCTAAAATTCCAACCATCTCCCCTGCATCATATTCAACTCTTTCCAATCAAACATATACTTTAAGCTCTTATGACCACTATAAACCTCAAATCTGGAACCATAAAGATAATGCCTCCCAATCTTCAACACAGAAACCACTGCAGCCAACTCTAAATTACGAGTAGGATAATTCCTTTCATAAACTCTCAATTATCGTGAAGCATAAGCCATAACCTTTTCATCTTGCATCAACACACCACCTAAACCCATCAAGGACGCATCATAATACACCACAACCGGTCCATTTGGTTTAGGTACAAACAAAGCTGGAGTTGTAGTCAACCTTTTCTTCAGCTCAATGAAACTCTTTTCACATTGAATATCATGCACAAAATCTTTACCTTTGCTATTCAACTGAGTCAACGGAAGTGCCAACTTAGAAAATCCTTCAATAAACCTACGGTAATAACTAGATAAGCCCCAAAAGCTTATAATCACAGCCACCGACTTCAGAGTCTCCCATTGTAGAACCGCATCTACCTTGGATGGATCCATAGCAATACCATCTCCTAAAATAACATGGCCAAGGAAACTCACCTCTTTCAACCAGAATTCACACTTTGACAATTTAGCATAAAACTTGTTCTCTTTCAACACTTGCAACACAATCTGCAATGTTCAGCATGTTCCTCTTCTGACATAGAATAGATCAAAATGTCATCAATGAAGACCACCACCACAATTGATCCAGTAAGTATGAAAGATTTGATTCATATACTCCATGAGTAATCCAGGTGCATTAGAAACTACGAACAACGCCACCAAATACTCATAATGTCCATACCGAGTACTCAAAGCTGTCTTCTGAATATCCTTATCCTTCACTCTAATCTGATTATAACCCGACCTCAAGTGAATTTTACTAAACACACGAGCACCCACCAAATGTTCCATCAAGTCATCTATTCTTGGAAGTGGATACTTATTATTAATCTTCACTTTATTCAACTATCTGTAATCCACACACAACCTCATACTACCATCCTTCTTCTTTACCAAAACATCGAAGCTCCCCAAGGCGACACACTTGGTCTCACAAATTCCTTTTTCCAGCAACCCTTCTAATTGCTTCTTCAAATCTATTAACTCTGGTGGTGACATCCTGTATGGTGCCATAGAAACAGGTCTGGTAGTAAGGACACAATCAATAGAAAACTCCACCTTTCTCTCTAGCGACACATCTTAAATATCATTTGGAAAAACCTTTGGGAATTCGTGCACCACCTACATCTCATCAATCACTAATTGATTTTCCACAGACCAGGATGCGAGCAACGCAAGCACCTGAGATTCCTCTTCCAAAAGCTCTTCCAACCCTTTACCAGATAAAAAAACCAACTTCTTCCTCATTATCCAGAGCAAGAAACCACACCGACTTGTTATAAAAGTTCATATGAACATGATTAAACTCCAACCAGTTCATTCCCAAGATAACATCAAGATTTCCCAACGGAAAACAAATAAAATCAACACCAAAGTCTCTAAAAAATATCGACAGAGGATAATTCAAACAAACCAGAGAAGTAGTCACCAATCCCTTAGCATGAGTCTCAGTAACCATTTCTCCCTTTATGGAAGAAACAACAAGGTCTAGCCTTCCCAACAAGTTCCACCTTCCAAGAATCCTTCTACCTGCATAGCGAATGGAAAACTATATACCTTCATCAAACTCGACTTTGCAGTCTGAAGGCTAGTCACATATATCTTTTAAGAAAGCATCAGGGATCATAGACCACTTGCATAACACTAGCCATCACACCGCTCTCTACGCGTAGAGAATCTAACTTCAACGATACCTGATCGTTCTCCCTAAAGACATCCCAACTTAGCCAGCATACGGAATCTCAAATCCAAAACGTCTTCAATGTCAGAAACAACATAGCTTCGGCATTGCCTGAGCTCTCGCAATCAGCAGCACTCCATACCACCATCCAAACGATTGGTATACACATGGTTTAATTCCCACCAGTCCGCTCTAAGACTAACATCAACTGGTTCTAACTAAAGATAGAATTTCCCCATCCTTAGGAAAGACGTTTGGATACTCCAACATTATTGGCCCAACTCTAGCCAAAACATTGCTTTCCCCATCACCAGGAAGCGGCCAACAAGAACACCTGACCGTCTTCCCTAAAGGATCACACCTTTCTTAAAACAGTTGAACTATCCAACAATGCATTCTCGCATGCAGCAATACGATATCCAAGCTCTCAACAGTTGGAATATCCAAGAGAAGAAGATGCTTCTCCCCCACTTGTTTTATTCATATCCTGCAAATTGAAAACAAAATAAGCATCGACAGTGTTTTCACACACATGTCACATACTAGGGAATAACATAACTAAACAACCTGGCCGGATGGGCTGATCTTCTCTAATACCACTATGGAACACCCTAAGTAATCCCCCGCGTAATTTAAATAAAATCAGAGTAATCATCCACAAACTCCTATTTAGGAATGTCACACTTTCAACAAGCACATACTCATTCAATCATATATGTAACACATGTTATTTTAAGAATTATTTGTAATAACATTCTCGGCCAAACATAACTGAAGTTAATTCATATAGCTGCGGAAATAACATTTAATTATTCAAGTTAACAACTTGAGGCATATCATAATTGATAGTGCCAAGAAGGAACAACAATCATATAAAATAAAACATGTTAACCAACCACCAACAATAAAAGCACGCAACGTTCCATAATCCCAGTGTTACATATCAGAGCAGACGCCTACAAAAAGAATAAACGGAAGACTTCATCTTCTACTCACATTTGAGCTCCTACTGCGGATTATCTGCACATTACCTACGTGAAGGCAATATTCAAATAGAAGGGGTGGGATATCATGATAATATAAAGGAAAGCATGTTAAACACTTCCAAACACACACCAACCATTGTGATACAACAACAGAACACACCTAACACCAAAACCAAATCATCCAAACATAAAGATAACACAACAACAATTCAACAACTTAACTCATATTAGTCAACCAACAACATCAACACCAATTATCCACAAACCAACATGGAATCACATGATAACAAATTCAATTAATCACAACAATACCACATATTAACAACATGGCCACATAGTTAAAAATATAATACAATAAGACTCACAACCAGATTCAATGCATATGTATGTGGTACCAATTTTTGCAAACACTCAGGTTCATCATTTTGATCCCCACCTCCTAGGATCAAAACCACTCACTAATCCATCACCTCTAAATCAGCTACCGGCCCAATCCACACAATGCAATTTTAGGCTCACCAGCAACTGACTATTTTTCCACAAATGTATGCAATGCAACCATTTATTCATGCAACAACAACAACAACATCATCGTTCACAATAACCCACAACCATGGTTATCTTATACCGCCCAAATTGACCAACAAACATGAAAATATGTTTCATACAATATGAATATATATATATATATATATATATATATATATATATATATATATATATATATATATATATATATATATATATATATATATATATATATATATATATATATATATATATATATATATATATATATATATATATATATATATATATATATATATATATATATATATATATATATATATATATATATATATATATAATGCAATCACAACAACATCATTAAAACTTCTTTATATATATATATATATATATATATATATATATATATATATATATATATATATATATATATATATATATATATATATATATATATATATATATATATATATATATATATATATATATATATATATATATATATATATATATATATATATATATATATATATATATATATATATATATATATATATATATATATATATATATATATATATATATATATATATATATATATAATGAAATCACAACAACATCATTAAAACTTCTTTGTATTACAATCATTAACATCACAACAACATTATTAAAACATACCCATATTACCATCATTAAAATCACAACAACATCATTAAAACATCTTCATATTACCATCATTAACATCGCAAAAACATCATTAAAACATAATCATATTACCATAATTAACATCAAAACAAAATCATTAAAAAATACCCATATTACTATCATGAATATCACAACAACATTATTAAAACATCTTTACAATAATACTCAAGATTCGTCACTTACAACACGACTTCTTAAGGTACACAACAAACAACAATCACATTATTAAAGATATTAGACATAAAAATATTAGTAAAATGATTCATATAATTATACCATGTTAAACTTATTATCATTAGATTTTCAACGCTTCGAACGGTTCACCATTTAGATTAACAGTTAAAAAGTTATGGTCGAAATCATTTCTGGCGTTTTTCTGCCTATGAGTCGACACAAGGGTCGATGCGCAGGATGCTCTGGTCGACACAATGCCTGTGAGTCGATGCATACTGTTCAAATTTCCGCAATATTACATTCGACTAACCTCAGGTCGACCCAAGGGATCCTGGAGGTCGACGCACGCTGTCTCAAACCCCAAAAATTTCTTTTTTTTAAAAGCTATTTGACACCAGAGCCTATGCTACGAAAACCCATCATCATAGACTCGATTTTACACTAAAATAACATTCTAAAACTCAATTATTCATAGGTTTACTCATATATTAACACCCTATCATCATCAATTCATACTTTTGACTCAGACCTTCAAGCTCAACAATGGAGAAATTCATTAACAATCCAAAACAGATTATCACACAGTTATGCAAACAACATTCTTGGTATATCGAACAATCAACCAAATCATATCATAGAACAACCCACTATTCAATATACTAACCCTTATAATATCAAAGCCCAACCCTTACCTCAAAATTGAGCTTTCTAAACCTTCACAAATGGTGGATTCTTCTTCCTCTTCAACCCTAGCCTTTCTTTCGTTCTTCTCAAAATCACGATCGTACAGAATGAACTTTACTTCCCTCGTTTACTTGTTTAACCCTAGGACCATTTCTATGATTTGTCTCTTATGCCCTCATCATTCCTCACAATATTACCAACATGCCCCCAATCTCCTTTTTTACTTAATATCTATTTTATTCTTATTATAATCCCAACATTATTATTATTGTAATTATTATTATTATTATTATTATTATTATTATTATTATTATTATTATTATTATTATTTCCCAAACAAATAATAACAAATAATAGTAATAATACTAATTATCTAATTTAAATAATAATCACCTATTATTATCCAAATAAATAATTACTTACCAATATTACTACTTAGTTACTAACCATACCATCCATCTCTATGCAATTGGTCACACACCCCCAACCATTTTCTCGAGGTCTAGTATTAAAGTTACTACCTCACACCAAGGGTACCCCAAGCACAACAAAACACGCATGATCACACACGTATACACAACATCCGATAATTCAATTAATTAAAATGAAATAGGACGTTAAAAGTGATGCTGATTGGATGATAAGAAGGATCTTTGTTGCTCAGGGGGATATTCGGTTCGACTGTTGGTTGCTTTGTGCCCTCTGTGCCACCCTGAAAACAAAAAGCATGGGTTAGTCGAAAAACAATAGAAAGAAATTGGTAACTCAAGAGACTAAGGTACAATTTTTAGCTTAGGACCTTCAGCCCCATGGCTAGAGTTGTCACTTTTAACACCATCAGGATTTGTCTTTGCAGTCTGACCCTTAGTGGTTGGGTCGGGATCAGCTTCAACTACTTAAGGAGTGGAAGTTTTATTCGCCTGAGGTTTGACAACCTTAGGTTTAGGGTGAGAAAAGGCATCAGATATCTTTGCCTATTTGAGTTTCTTCTTTTTTGGCTGTTTGGAGATATCTGGAGAGAGATCCTCATCATCTGATTCAATCACCTGGACCTCAGGTTCCTTTTGTTTTGTTTTCTTTGGAGTTGGTGGCGGTCTTCGACTAGCATGAAAAGAAAAATTATCTCAGGTATTAAAATATGAAGATAATGCTTAAGAAGAATAGTGGTAATAACTGGAGAAGTATACCTTTGATGGTGCTTTAATGGACTTTTCCTCGTCTTTTTCTTTGATGGCGCCTTTCTCTGTAGTGGCTTTCTTTGCAGGAATCCTCAAAGTTGAAAAAGAATCAACATAGTTATTATAAGTAAAAGGAAAATAAGGAATTGTTAAAATAGGTGAAGGTGTTCTATGCCAATATGAAGGTTCCCTTTCAAACTGTCTAGAGTGTACTTAGTCGGAACCACCCGCTTGGCATGCTTTTGAGATTCCTGTCAAACGATTTTTACAAAGTCCCCACAGATGAACCAGTCTGGAAATGGAGGACTAAAAGCCACACCAAATTCAGCACTTGGCAGTCAGGGAAATTTTGTGGGATACATGTTAAAAGCTACTTTGTATCGTTGTTTAGGTCTAACATGCGAAGGTAGTTTTAAATCCTCCAATTTCTTTGTAAATTTCTCTTTCAAGGTGACTACTGCTTCGCGAATGGTTTGACTAAGATTATCAATTTTGTAGGCAGTTTCAAAGTACTTTTGGAATAATTGGTTTTCTTTGATGTGATTCGAAGTACCTTTTTTGACTCTTTTTTGCACAGAAGCGAAAGCATGAGTTAGTTGTAGAGTAAAAGCAGCGACGTCGAAAATTTCTCTGTCGTAATATTTTTTCCACCAAGTGTCAAAATCTTGAGTACAAAGGAAATATGTTTTAAAGGAAACAGGGGTAAGTTGCGTGATACCATTGTATTTAGCCAATTCTTTATTACATTGGGCTTCATTGTGAATCATGTTATAAAGGATCAATGAATTCTTTTTGTTGAAAAGTTGTCGTGGCGTGATTTGAATAAGCCTAAACTGTCGAGATAACATATTTGGTTGATAGATAACGAGGGTGAATTGGAGTCTTAAAGGTCGAAGTCTTGTGGACAAGGGCCTAGGAGTAAGAGATGCTTCCCATATAGGAATGGACTCTTCTTATTTTTCCTTCAATGGGGTAGGGAATTGTCTTGTAAATCACTCAGGGCCATGCTTGGTGTGAAATTATAGCATTTGGGGAAAATCATCACGTAGCTTGTGAAGGTTTATTGGAGATTTAACCATTCATCACTTGGGGTCGGTAAAGCCGGTCTTATTCCTTTGACTCTCTTATTTTTCACTTTGTCATCTTTTACATTGATAGGGTTACGAACTGGTAGAGACTCTTCAAAGGTAGCATTCAACCATAATTGTAACAGCCAGAAGGGGCCAGAGAGTAGCAAGTTACCTTTGGACTTAAGGGTTTTAAGAATTGTGACGCCTTCCCCTAAAGACTCATAGAGGTTGGCCAGAATCATTTTGCTGAGACAAAGTTTGTTTCCAACATGCAATTGGTTCGCCATGGTTAAATATATCTTCGCCACTTAGAGGGATCTCGAGCAAAATACGCAATGAGATAACCAAAGAGTAAGGAAGGCAATGTGCGCTTGATCAAAGACTTCATCGGAATCCTTATCATGGTAATAGGCAATGTAAGTAGTGAAAGCCACTTTGTTGGTGTTAAAGCCTATAGAGTCTTCAACTATGAAGTTTGGATCATAGGTTTCACCAGTTGGCTTAAGCTCGGTAATGGCAGGATGTTGAAAAGGGTTGGAGTCATAATTCCACAAGGAAGATGAAAACTGTTGTGGGTACTATCCCAGAAGTATAAAGAAGCTACTAACATAGATTGGCAATTGCCAAATCCTACCTTTGACAATTGGATCATGTAAAAGATTCCCATATCTTTCCAGATTTGGGATTTTGCTTTTTCTATTTTTCCTAACCAAGCTAGGTAATCTGAGGGATATTTAAACAAGGCGCATGATATAAATACCTTAAAGTTATTCATGTATTCTAGATTGATGGGTTTTTTAGAAACCTCAGTCGAAGGGGAACCTTGGTTATAATTTTTCAGTTTCTCATCAGCCCCAATCTCCTCGTTAGTCCTAGGTCTTTTTACATTGGCTATGGGTATGTAACAGTGATATGCTGGAAAAAAGTCCTTAAGTTTATTGGGGTTAACAGAAGGATTTGGTAAAGGACCTAACATGGCATGCTTTTTACCAGTAATAGAGATACGAATTAATACATGAGATTGGTAGATTCTCATATTCTCTTCTTCAAGTGAAGGTTCAGGTACGTATTGTTGATTACCCACAATTGTTGGACCCAGGATCTTTTAGACTGGAGCAAGTTCATATTTCTTGGAATCTTTGATGTTCTTGGTTGAATCTTTGGAGTTTTTAGTAGAAGATGCCATTGATGAAGTAGAGATTGAAGAAAACGGTTATTGTTTGCGTAAGAGATGAAGATTTTAGAAGAAATTTGCTTCTGATAAGAAAGTTCAGAGAGTGAAAAAAAGGTTAAAAATGGTGATTCTCACTATTTATAGATTGAAGAAGTGAAACAGTTTACTCCAAGCATTAATGTTTGAAATACATAATGGGACACGTGTCAGTAGGAGAAGCGAGTGATGAAACGATGGCAGTTAAGCTACCTCACAATCTCCTAGGGACTAGAGGTTTGATGATTAAAAAAGATTCACGCATGAGGTTTTAAGGAGACGTTTGGAAAGTCTTCATGATGACTATGACTTCATAGCAGACAAAGGGTTTCTGGCATCGAAAGTGAGTTTCAAAAAATGTCATTTTCTCCATTTAGTCAAAAATGACATTTTTGGGGGTCAATTTGTAAGCTGGAAATTTTGACGTTAATGATTTGATTTGAATATGATAAGCAAAAATAAAAATTATTAAAATGTTTTTAACTTCGACAGGAGTGCTATTGGAGATTCCATTCGAAATGACGGTCCTTTATGAGAAGGATGTGCTAAGACTTAGAAATATTTCTAAGTCTGGATGGCGATTTCGATGGAGGCTATACGTGGCTTGCGTTCGATGAAGATTTAAATTTTAAATAAGGATAATAGTTGTCTTTTTTTCTTATCCATTTCTTGGAAATGACGCGTGGAAGGCTGTGGCGAGTTTAAGACATGCAGAGCAAAACATGTCATATTCTGGAGGAATGACCATTAGTGACAGTTATTTTCGACATAGTATAAATAGAAGTCTTAGTGCATATGGTTTCCGTGTGTTTAATTGTTGTACAAATACTCACAAAATCACTCAAAGTATCTAAGTTAATTGAGAAAAGAGTTTTCGCTGAGAATGTACGTCTGAAACACCACTTTCTATTTTAATTGAAAGTTATTTTCAGTTTACCTTTTATCTCTTTTATTGCAATTTTACTTTGAAGTTTCTTTATTGCAATTTTACAATTCTGCAAAGTTTATCTTTTAAAACTTTAAACAATCTTCTACAATAATAAACATTGTCGAAATGTTCTTAAGATTTTCAGAAATAGTTTACATGATAGCAATGTCCTATGGATTCACTAGTTGATCCTGCAACTAAACCAATTTTTTGGAGACCAGCGGTTGTTTACCAATTTTCACGGTAAATAACATGTCCCAACAAAGGATTCGACAGTCATCTAAAAAGGCCAAAATAACCATGAAGATGGTTCAAGGCTTACTCGATGCTAACTTTATCTCCAAATTTAGATATCATTAATTGATCGTTGTCAATTTGACAAATTGTTGGGTTTTTATTTTACAGAGAGAAGCATAGAAGAAAACTTAGACAAATGTGAAATGGTTATTTAAACGGTGGCACCAACCCCAAATAAAATGGTCTAAGACTGAGTGAAATCTAACGACTCTCTACAGGTTCATCTCAAAGTCGATCCAACATGCCCTACAATTTACAAACAATTAGGAAAGTAAGCACACTTTAAATATACCCCAAAATGCAAGCAAGCATTTGTATTCTTAAAGATAGTCATATTAACCCCACTAGTATTATCTCGACTTTACACCAGGGAAACATTATTCCTTTATTTGCCTGTTATCAATGAAGTAACTAGCATTATCCTTGTGCGAGAGATGAATTCAACCTAGATATTGGTTTACTTTATCTCTAAGGCATTAGTCGGACCAAAGGCACACAATCAAAATATATATAAAAAAAGTGGTATTAGCCTTAGTGACTGCTTACAAGACCAAAGGCACACTATCAAAAGATAGAAAAGGCGGTGTTAGCCTTAATGTCCGCTTATAAAAAGGAGCGACAATATTTTCTAGCACATGCCATTGTAGTTAGAGAAGTTATAACGGTAATATCCTAATTTTTAACCCTAAGATCTCACATGTCATTTACATCCTATATCGCACATGAGATTACCAGCTTTGGTTTGCTTTCCCTTCTCTTTGGTTTTGCTTCTCAGAGAGATCACCAAGCACCCTTGTGTTTCTTGTTTACTTTATTGTTTGTTTATGTTTACTAACTCTAATCAAAATACCAAAAATATATTGTTTTTTTCCTTTTACTAACTCTTTTTTAGGAGGAGGTTTGGAATCAATAATATCAAATACTAGTTCCTCAGCTCGAATAAAATTCATCTGAACAAAGTCAAAGTTGATCTGCAAACAATTCAAAAATCATTTGATCAAGAGTTTCCCAAGATTTAATTTTTTATTACTCAAGAGACTCTAAGGTTCATGTGTTTATTTCTATGCCTTCTTTGACAAGTCAAAAGAATCGAGACAGAGCCAAGACAACACAACAAAAGTCATTTTTCTCATTTTTTCACTGTGTTAATCGATTAACCAAAATCTTCCTAAAATGGGTTAATTGATTAACACGTACGTTTTTTTGTGGCTTAAAACAGAATTTTCAAATTTTACAGCATTTTGGCACCAAAATTCACTTTTTTCATCATGAGAATATTCTAGATCACCTCATTTTAATTTCCCTACACAATCACAATTATTTCCATCATACACCCTTATTTAATCACACTTTTTAACCACTTGATCTTTGATGTTGCTTCTAATCTAATTTCCAAGCCTAGATTAAATTCCAAACCCAGTTTCAAACCACCAAAATTCCAAGCCTAAATTCTATAAATAGAGCCCTCATTTCATTCATTCTTCAAGCTTTTGATAGCCAAATTCACCTTGTCAAAATTCTTCCTTATTGTCAATTTTCTTCATCTACCCAAATTCACCAAAGCTCTTTCTTCCATTAAAAGTTAGTAAGATTTTTATTGAAGCTTACTAATCTTTGAGCTAAACCTCTATCAAAACACTTATTCAACATCAAATTCTGTAAAAAAAAAGGCTTTGGAGTGTGATTCTTGAAGTTGATTTGAAGCATTTTCAGATTTTGAAGTGGTAAACTCTTGTTCCACCATTGTTGTGCTTGATTCATCTTCCACAATGTGATCTCTTGTTGATTCTTGTTTCTTGATCTTTGGATCTTGCAAATTTTGTTTCATTAGTGTTATTTGTTGTTGTTTTACTTGAAATTTCGTGCTCAATTGCATTCATGATCATGAGGTGTTTGAAGAAATGATTGAATCATGGAATGCTGATTTTTTTTTAATTTGTTTTGTTGTCTTGCCAGTGTTAATCGATTAACCAAAATTTGCCAAAAATTGGTTAATCGATTAACACAAGTCAGAATGTGTTTTTTGGCTTGTCTTGGGACTGTTTTGAGTTCTTTTCTTCCTTCTTCTATTTCCTTTTGGTTTTCCTTGAATTATGGTGTTTTTGATCAAATTTCTCTTTAAATTCCATGGACTTTGGGTGTTTAATGAGGTTGGATAAAGTTTCTTTAGTTCAAATATATCTTTAAGCGGATCATTGGATTCATTTTGGGTGCTTTGAATTAGTGATAGGTTTAGTGCCTAAATCTACCAAGAAGAGTGATGGAACTTAAAGATGGAATGATTCAAATATTGTAATTCAATTTGGTTTCCCTTCCCCTCTTCTTCTTCTTTTTTTTCTTTTGGTCAATGGAAATCTTACATATCATTAGACTTCTCTTTGAAGTTATGATCAAGATGAGACCGCTACCTCTTTTCTTTTAGTGTGGCGAGTTTTAGGAGAATGACCTACATGTCATTTCTCTAACTTGTATTAACACGAACAATGTTATTGACCGACCTCAGATAGTCGTGGCTTCTACATAAGTCTGATTACGATTTCTTAACATAGTGCTAAATTGTCCCTAAATTGGAATTGAGTTGTTTTTGTAAGCGAGTTATCAATCTCATAATCGCCATAGTGTGGTGTGAGATAGATTGTTTCTTTTCATTAAAGGAGTTAGTTGGCATACTCGTCGATTTTATCCGAGTTAGAGCCCTTCCCTTAATGATGTATGGATTCATGTTCTCATGCTTATGGTTGATTATTCGAGTATTCTCCAAAAAACAACCAATTGTTCTCCATCATTAACATTAACTTACTAACTGTAATTGCACTAACTTTTACTTTTTTCCCTTTTATTTTTCCTCTCTTTACTTTCTTGTCATTTACTTTTATGCTTTTACATTTAGCATTTTATCTTTATCATCTTATTTTCACTTTGTCCATTTGAATCTTTATTTATGCTTTTTCTCTTTTTCTCTTTGTCCATTTGGACCATACTCCTTTTAAGACATTAATAAATACTCAAACACTAAAAGACTTGGCTCTTCAAATTCGAACTGCTATGACCTTATGCTTGGACTTTGTAACTTTGGACTTCAGACTTAGTTCTAGGATCCTTGCCCTTTGCTCTTGGAGATTTGAGACCTTGGACCTTGGTGTTGTTTTTGTCTATTTGTTTGGAAAATTTTCTGTGTGCAGGTGTAGACTCTTTGGCTTTGTGAAAATCATCTGATACAAGACTCTCATAATTGGCTTTAACCCTTGGGAATACCTCACTTGGACTTGGCTATGGCTTAATTTGGATCTCCTCGAATGTTTTATTTCATCTGGTTTTTATGCTTGTGGTTTGAATCCAAAAGGAAGAGGATTTCTTATGTTGACTTCTTGTCAAGTGTTAGCTCCTTGTGTTAGATATTCCCATCTCTAGCGTTTATTTTGCTTTTCAGGATAGTCACTTCATCTCCTCCCCTTCTTCAATTT
The DNA here is from genome assembly GCA_963859935.3 of Lathyrus sativus. Classification (NCBI taxonomy): domain Eukaryota; kingdom Viridiplantae; phylum Streptophyta; class Magnoliopsida; order Fabales; family Fabaceae; genus Lathyrus; species Lathyrus sativus. The sequence continues at coordinate 591,353,232 of OZ012741.1, read as the reverse complement.
TCAAAATCTTCTTTCTTTTTCAAAACCTTCTTGTTTTCAAAATCAAACCTCTTTCAAATAAACCTTGACTTTGGTCAATTGATTTTCAAACTTTATTTTCTTTAATAAATGTCAATCATACTTTGATTAATTTCAAAAAGACATAAAAAATACAAAAACTCATTCAATCTTTTTGTGCCATTATGCACTTTTTCATTTAAAACTTTTCAAAAAGTTTAGACATGAGTCATTTTCATAGTTGAGATGTAATTCTCATATTCCCCATAGTATTCAAGATGTTGACATTTTCCACTTAGATGTTGAGTGATAGACTTGTTGATATTTATCCAAGCAAAATCCTCCATCTTAAGATGATGCAAATGTTGTTTTCTTATACTTGTGGGCGACTAGTCGTAGTTTTCTACTTAAAATGACGACTTGTCTTTACCTTTAAAATCTATCATAACAAACCAATTTTGTTATTTGTACCACAAACTACAAGGTGGTGATCCTATATTGCACTTTGTGGGCACGTAGGCATGAGGCTCGAGAAGTATCTTCAAACACAAAAATCTTAAAAAATATTTCTCTTCTCATCTCCCCAATCTCATTTCAAACAGACCTTTTCAAACCAAAAAAGTGCAAATATTTCAAAGGGCTCCTATAGAGTACTATAGATGTTTTGGGTGCTAACATCTTTCCTTAGCGTAACCAACCCCCTTACCTATTCTTGTTTGTTCTTGTTTTAGAACTCTTTAGGTTTTGTTCACTATTTTTCCTTTCCTTTTAGATAAAATAAAAGTGCGGTAGCGACTCTTGCATTTTGAGTTAAGTTAATCAATAGCTTACACTCATGAATTTCCCTGCTACAATAACCTTAAGGGTATGTTTGGTTCAAATGAGGGAGAGGGGAGGGGATGAATTTTAGTGAAGGAAAGGAAGGGAGGGGAGATGAGGGATCACACACACACGCGCGCACGCGCATACACGCACACAAGAGCACACACACACGCACACGCACACACGTATACACACAAGCGCGCGCGCGCACACGCGCACACACACACACACACACACACACAAACATACACACACACACACAAGCATGCTTTAAAGAAGGGAGGAGAAGGGAAGAGAAAAATTTTAATTAAAAGTGATCTGATATTTAAAGTTGAAAAGTTCATAAATATTTTTTTTTATAATAAAATTTCTAATATCGGGTGAATAAAAAAGTTATAACTTATCACATAACATTATAAAAATTAAGTACATGTGATTCGAATTATAATTCTCTTACACAACAAAATTAAAAATATGTGTTAATAACAACTTTTAAATCCTGATAAATCATCTAATAAAGCAAATGCATAGAAAATTATTATTAAATATTAATAATTTAAAATTTTAATAAAATGAATAAAAACAAAAATGAATGGTTTAAAATTTAACATAAAAGATATAATAGATTACATATCAAAATTTTAAAAGAATAAACATAAATAATATAAAAAAATTATTAAAAAAAAAGTGATTATAATTTATATTAAGTATATAAAAATTCGAAAATAATTTGAAGGTGCATGGAGATTAATTATAATAAGTAGATGGAATCAAAAGAGAAAAATCACACAATAAAGTAGTAACACAAAAGAAAATGAATAATTTTGAAATAATAAAATTAAACTAAGGTTATTTAGTAAATATAATAATTTTTTAAACATAAAAAATCATATCCCCTTCCCTCCCCTCCAAATTCTCCAAATTTGGAGGGACGCAAAAAGTGTGTTTTTGAGGGGTTCAGTCCACTCCCCTCCTAAAATTTGAACCAAACATACTTAAATTAGAATTCCCCTTTCCCCTCCCCTTCATCTACCTCGAACTAAGCACACCCTAAAACAAGTTCTCCACCGCTCAGATTTGGAGGGGCGACTGATGAAGTGGTCTATTGAACGAGCATAATTCAACATCTTCTTTAAAGGAAATAAACCTTTAAAAGCCCATATATTCATAGACTTCATTATATAAATGAATCAAGGTATATTAGCGTCGGCCCACACTTGGGTTGTGTTCACGAACATGTCATCTAATAGTCGGGGAAGCAGATTCGTATCTTATTTTTGAAAACAAATCCATATTAGTGATTGATGTATCCTTACAATCCAAGATCCTTACCTCCAATAATCAAGCCATATATGAAGATGTCATTGACGATCTCGAATTGGATTTCGAGATGAGGGATGAGAACATCAGATAACACACAAATTCTCAACTAGTGGCATTGCAAGTTAAAAGGGAGACTCATACCGAAGATCCACTATTGTAGCGACATGCCATCTTCACTAGGGGAAGGATGTAAAATTCTAAATCCTTTGAAATTTTATCTGTCGCAATGAGCATAACACTAGAGCAAGTGTTCTTTCCAAGCATCACAACACCAGGTCCTATAGAGTGAATCTTTCCTTCATCTAGGAGATGTGGACGGGTTTATGCATCAATATTTCAAGAATGACAACGATCGTCATAAAATACGTCTCACAATTCTCATGGATATCACCCATTATAAAGTTTATTGAGCAAGGAACATTTCCCTCTGATCCAATAGAGGTTACCCTGGTGAAGAAAATAGTCAGTTCATAGTATAAGATATAAGAGAACTTATATAGAAAAGTCTTGTAGACCTCTTTTTGAAATACTTGGAAATGGAGGAAGCCACATACACTCTCGTTGAAGTACACAATGGGATAGCTCGTCAACATCATAATAGCCATATATGATCCATAAAGCCAATGAGTATGTGAATAAATGTGATTAGTGCCATATGAACAAAGATTCCCGCAACGCCCCTTCGTCCGAGCTACATAAGTTGATGTTACCTTGGCCTTTTTTTCAATGGATTATGGACATCCTCGACCCTTTTACCCTAGCACCCGGCCAACTCAAATTTCTAATTGTCATAGTTAGTTACTTCACCAAGTGAGTCGAAGCACAAGCTTTAGCAAAGATTATTACCGCCAATATTATGAAGTTCTTCAAGAAAACATTTTATTAGGGTATGGGATCCCTTAATTCACCATAACAGATAACAATACACATTTCGTGGATAAGAAATTGAAGCAACTACTAGAGGGTTTGAAGATCGAGAAACACTTCACCTCACTAAAACATCCTCGGACAAACAGGCAAGTAAAAGTGACAAACTAAGTTTTGTTAAGAGGATTTAAAGGAAGGCTAGAGGGAGATAAATGAAATTCTTATCGAAATAAGAGAGCTTAGATGGAATACGACACACCCTTTCCAGAAGAATACAACACTCGATCAATTAGGTAAAAAGTCGACCTTTAGAATAAAAGAGAACACATATCATCCTTATGATTAAATTTGTGAAGCAAGCGTCCGTAATGAGATATTACAAGTGATAATGGCCTTAAGGGTTCCAACTCTGAGACATTGTACCAAGGAAAATTGAAGTTGGAAGGTAGATTATCAAGGATGGGAAACTCGCAGATACATGGGAATGGCCATACATGACAAAATATAGTATTGGAAATCTAGCCAACACTTTAGAAACCCTAACTGGAGAACTAGTCTCCAAGATGTGGAATGCAGCCAAGCTCAAACATTACTTAAGATGAATTCCTCCTAGGTTGCCCATACACAAAGTGACTATCTATTGTCTGATTTAATGCTTTATGATGATTGCTACAATGTACTTTTTGTAGGAGTTTATTTTATTGTCTCTCATAAGAAAGTAGGATAAAAGATAAATTAGGCACATGAAACCACCGCTGGTACAACCCATCTGTATAGTTAGTTACTTCATAGCACATGCGGTGAAACCCAAGATATGCCAAACTCGAACCTGGTCTTCACTTGGGGGAAGGAAAGTGTAATCAACCTTTAGCCGCACATGGTCCCCTGAGATATTGTAGCATGCTCTAGTCCCCAACACAGAGTAACTAAATGGTGAAATAAAATAATGAAAGACAAAAAGATGAAATAAAATCTTATGGGACTAAATGATAAAATAAAATTATGAAAGATAAAATGATGAAACAAAATTATGAGCGACTAATTGATGAAATAAAATCATGAAAGACGAAATGGTGAAACGAAATAGTGGTTGGCTAAATGATAAAACAAAATCACACAATACAAAATAAAAGCATATCGAAACATTTAAAAAAGGGAAAGGATAAATCATCACAACTTCATGATTTGTTCTATACAAATCTATTACAAGTGTTGTAAATGCAACAAATTACAAGTATTCATCATAAAATATACAAACCACCTTCTCTTGAACAAGGATTATCTTTCTATACACAACTTTTTTATCAGGATCCGTCAAATCTCGAAGAACTTGAATGTCCAAACATATCACCTTCATCTCATTGAAAAGGTTTTTAAATATTTTAAAAGTAGCTCGGATGCTACTGACAACAAAATATTTGTATTCCTTCCCCATTGTCTCTAAGTTATCTTCTCTTTCCCTTCACCTTTTTCTTCTCCTCTTCCGCTTTCACCTTATCCTCTTTCAAGGCACCCTCAACTTCAACTACTTAAGAGATCAGTGTTCCCTTAGCCAATTTGGAGTTTTTCAATGAAGTCCTCACATATTCAAATGTCTCTCCTTCTCATCCAATGATGCCTTTAAACTGTTAATTTGTGAAGCTGGGTCAAAGGGAGCACCATGAATCTCGATGCCCTTTTGGAAGCCATCGAGCTTTTTTAAGAGTTGACTCTGCTTGTAGAAAATGAGGTCGTGATGAGTATTTCAATGTTCCTTTTTATTAAAAGGGTTTTCATTATCCATTTCCTCACCACGGTCGGCTGCTTCCACAAAACTAAATGAAACATCCAATTACATGTAGTATATAGTCTCTCCTATCAACTCTAGCTTAGTAGTCTTGATGAGTTTCTAAAGATGTATAATCTGAAGGAAAATCGCGATACAATACTTTGTGGAAAACACAAATTTCACTTTAGTTGATCCTTATATTTTATTCATGATAAGTGATGGAAACTGTTATCTCTTGTAGCGATTAAAATCTTTGATGTAGAATCAGATGAACGATCACAAGTGTTGAATGAAGAATAAACACATCTACTCAGTCCACACAAACAAAGTGCCTTCAATCTCAGTGCTAGTTGCTACAAATGTAGACTTTGAGCGATAGAGGAAAAGATAAATTACGGCAAGGGTTTCACAAATTGAATTTCATCAAGTGTAAAAGTTTATACACAAGGGTTATATTTAACTTGTATGAGCTACAAGCTAAAAAAAGCCCACTTAATTTGATTGTACCTTATGGTGTACTAAATTTCACATGAACTTACAGTATGTTTCTGTATTCCATATTCCACTTAAGTTCATCTTAACTTACTGTGTTCTGTAATTCTTCTAAGCACATTGTACCTTATAGTGTTCCTTATTTATTCTACCTCTCATCAATATGTCTTTATGTGTATGACCCTGTAGGTTATTGTGACGTTGATAATTATATTAAATCACATATTTAATACAATAAATGGTGAGTTGTATCTAACAACACATCACTGCTACCAAAGTAACAAAAATTTCATGTGATATGAGAAAACATTTATGTGATAATGTTTGTGTGTTCAATTACCCTTTTTCCATCATGTCTATATTAAACACAATGCATAAATCGTATCACCTTTGTCCAGTTTAATATTAATCCTTTATACATTTATCATGTAACACCGGATGGGGAAATTCCATCTAGGTAACTCATTTCCCTCCAAATGATATTTGAAATACCTATAAAATGTCTTTATTGTTATCTAGTTATTAACAATGTTTGACCTGCAATAAAGTATTGGACTCCACATCTAGGGTCCAAAGTGGTTTTAGGTCGAAGGATGGTATACACCATTATCACCATGATAAGAACTTATGACACTTTGCATAACTTTTTTATGTAGTATTCTCATAGCAAGTCAATGTAGTATAAATATTATTCCTAATATTCATACCTATGTGAAAACTTGATAACTCTTTATCCATGATCCATGTGATGTGATCATCAGTATATCCAGATAATAGTATCAATGCTTTAATGTTATCCCACTTCAGAATAAAGGTCAACTATAGATACTTTAATAATATTGTTCTTATAATTAAGGGGGCCTAATGATTAAGTTACACATAATATTTCATTAAACGAACTACCTATTCTAGGAACTTTATTATTTTGGAAAATCAAACATAATAATAAAATTCCTTTTAATTATTAATTAATAATTTGATACAAGTAGAAATTTCTAATAAAACTATTTACCTCTAAAGCTTACACCAACATAATCTCCATTGGAGATGCAAGTACGTAACTCTTGGGAAGTATGAGTCCCTGAGACAAGATGACTTGAGGAAACTTTAAAGAAGGAGAAGTCACTTTATTGCGCCTAATACAAGTACCCTAGAGGTAGGGCCTAGTGATAAGTGCCAAAATTATGTGTTTTGAGTAATAGTTTTGAGGCACTTATCGATTCATTTCTATTGAATGTTTTGAATAAAACCCCACTTTGTTTGTAAAAGTGTATATTTAGTGTATACTAGTATTTTCGTGTAACTATCATTGAGTTTAATTGACCGGGCCTCAAACGGAGTTACGATTCAAAAGTTATGAAGAAAACAAGATGTTGAATTTTTCTGTTACTATCATCTCTCGCCCCGAGCTCGCCGGGCGAGCCAGGCGTGAGCCAGAAGTTCCAGAAGCAGTAGAAAATACCACCTTTGCTTACAGGGCGAACAGTTACTTCGCCGGACTAATTAGTATGGGAATAAACACATTTAAAGGGGTGAAAACTAGGTTATGTTTTGGGGTATTTGTCCCTAATTCATCAAACCTTCATTTTTTAGTAGATTTAGCTTATAAACAACACATGGAGTGTATATTTTAACGATCCGGAGCCAAATCCACTTTAATCGGAGTTGACAAACTATGAGATTTGTGTTCTTCTTCTCTCTTCTCTTTGTACCCTCTATTTATTTGGGTTTTATATGTAAGTTTATCTTGATTGTGTGTATATTTATTGATCTTTGTATAAAATCTCTTTTACAACTCTTTATCGATGGTTATCTTTGATTTTTTACTTAATGGGTTTGAATTACTATAGACATATACAGATTTTTTACTTAATGGATTTTTTACATATCTCTATGAACACGATAATTTCTCGGATAAATACTTTCAAAAACTTTTGTTGCTTGCCGCTTTATCGAACCAACAAAATGGTGTCGTTGTCAGGGATTGGTGTTTTTATTGGACTGCATTGCGATAGTTTATTTGTTTTTGATTTTTGTAGATATATCGTATATATTGTCTATTTTCACTTGTTTATATTGATACTTATATATGTTTACCATATTTGTGAATTTTACATGTTTTGCATACTTGTGAATATAGTGTATATATTTGTTTCTCTTCACATTTACCAAAAGTGTGGTTAGATGTGTAGTTCTGGTTAGAGATCGAAGAAATGAGAGCAAAGGCGAGAGTGAAAGCATTTGGCTCTTCTAAAGGAACGTGTTGGTTTGTAAATAATAAGCGTCGAGCTTACGACGTGAAACAAGCATGTTGTATTGTTTTTAGTTTATTTATTGTTTTTATTGTATTAGTATAGCTAGTGTGGTGAATTGGTTAAACAAGTTGAAATTGGACTAGTTCTTAAAATTCTCAAATCTTCACTTTTCAACTTGTTTAATTCAATTTCACCTGATCTTTTAGTATGTTTATAGTAGTTTGTTTTAATTTTTTATTTTTGTGTTTGTTCAAGAGCTTGTTTTGAGTATCTTGAGAAAGTTTGAGGTGATTTTCCAAATTGACCATTTCAACTTGCAGATGTATGGTAATGATATTGTTTTGAAGTTGGTACACGCCAGGTACTATGAAACTTTTCATTCGTACAAACTCCATGTCATTCATTCTTTTACATTACTTGTTTTTCGATTGAATCACTTAGTTCCCTTTTTACCCCCAAATGTGAGGAATCTTTCCATTGTTCATATATGTTGGAGGTCACAATTCTTGTTTTAACTAGATTTCATTATGTTTAATCTTTTGTTTGTGTTTATTGTATAAAAGCATGAAACTGATCAAGGTATTTTGTTTGATTACTGAGCACAACTACCTAATCAAATAGTCAATTCACCTTGTGAATGTGTGAACTTTTGTTAACCCCTTTTCAGACTTTTTGTCAATTTCCATGTTGTATTTGAACTTGATTCTTGTCTATGAGTATTAGTTCACCTTTTTGAATGGATGTTGATTATTTATTTTCTTGAACCCTCAACCATGTGTTGTGTTTGAATTTTTACCTTGCCTTAGAAAGTAGGGAGTATTCACACATTGTTGTTGGTTGAATTCAAGTTGGGGAGAGCAATGTTTGCTCACTTATGTTGTTGGTTGCTATGCGGTTGTGAAAAAGAAAAGAAAAAGAAAGAAAAGGAGAAAAAGAAAGAAAAGAAAAAGAAAAAGAAAAAAAGGAGAAAATTTTTGAAAAATAAAAATAAAAGAGTATCAAATAATTGCGCTAATAAGTAAGGTGTGTTTGGTGTAACACTTGGAATGAAAGAAGAAGTTTGATTGAAATTTTGTGTTTGAACTTTTCTGAGTTGCTCACTCCCTTAGCTTTAGACAAGTTTTTGTTTCGATTAGCTTTAGGAATTACCCCTTGTTTGTTAACCAAGCCACATTACAAACTTGAAAAGCCCTTGTGATTCTTGCCTTTGTATGTTCAATGTGAATTTTTTGATGAATGCATAATTCAGTCTTTTGTTTGCGAGATTGTTGGATGAGTGTCAAATCCTCACCTTTGTGTGTTTTTCATCCCTGGATGAATTTTTGCTAGGTGTGATTCATGATTTAGCTTGTATTATTTTAGATTGTTTGACATGATTTTTGTACTTAGGATTTGTTTCGTTTTCATGTTTTCATTGTAGGATGGTGATAGGGGTTTACCTTGCTTGTACGTTTTTTATTTGAACCATACATTTGTTTTCCGTTTTAAAAAACCTGTTGATTCGTGATTCTTGGATTATCGTCTTTTGTTTCTTTAAGTTGTTTTAATTTGTTTGAAGATAAAAAATGTTTTAATTTTGGGAGAGTTTGATAAGTGCCAAAATGTTGTGTTTTAAGTAGTAGTTTTGAGGCACTTATCGATTCATTTGTATTGAATTCTTTGAATAAAATCCCACTTTGTTTGTAAAAGTGTATATTTAATGTATACTAGTATTTCCGTGTAAATACCATTGAGTTTAATTTTTTATCTCATTTTTTTAGGTATTCAAGCATTGATATTTAGTCATTGTTAGATACAACATTGAATAAGCTTTCCGACGCTTCCGATCGAGCCTCAAACGGAGTTACGATTCAAAAGTTAAGAAGAAAACAAAATGCTGAATTTTTCTGTTACTGCCAGCTCTCGTCGGGCGAGCCAGAAGTCCAGAAGCAGTAGAAAATACCACCTTTGCTCGCCAGATGAACCGTTACTTCGCCGAGCAAATTAGTCTGTGCAAAAACACATTTAAAGGGGTAAAAACACATTTTTTTTAGGTTATGTTTTGGGGTATTTGTTCCCAATTCATCAAACCTTCATTTTTGAGTAGATTTAGGTTATAAACAACACATGGAGTGTATATCTTGACGATCCGGAGTCGAATCCACTTCAATCAGAGTTGACAAGCCGTGATATTTATGTTCTTCTTCTCTCTTCTCATTATACCCTCTATTTGTTGGAGTTTTGTATGTAAGTTTATCTTGATTATATGTATATTTATTGATCTTTGTATAAAATCTCTTTTACAACTCTTTATCGATGGTTATCTTTGATTTTTTTTTACTTAATGGGTTTGGGTTGCTATAGACATATACAGTTCGAACTTGATCTAAGATGAACATCTATTAGTTTCTAGATTCTAGAAATAGATTTAGGCTTAATATTCACGTGGGTATCAATTCTTAATGCTCTGTGATGTTGAGTTGCGTGAGACATCACCGATGAGACGATATGGTTGATCTCTCGATTTTGGATTAGACATAACCTCTATTATTAGTGATACATGATTATATTGACGAGTGATTTAGGTTGTGTGCATTTGATCCATATATTTTTTAGTACATGATGGGTAGAACGAAATACAACTCCTGGTGAGTTTTCTCATTTCTTAAGAATGTATTTATTTTTTTGTTTTATGTTTTTTCCTTTTCATTTTAATCCCAAACTCAATAACATTTAAATTGTCAAACGACAGTTCAATAACACTAATCTCTATGGACACGATAATTTCTCGAATAAATACTTTCAAAAAATTTTGTTGCTTGCCGCTTTACCGAACCAACACCTGGTCATTTATACTTTTTGTTAATAGACCCTTGAGATTTCTTCTTACCCATATCCAATTTTAAATTCTCTCGAGCGGCAGAGATAGGTCGATCATTCAAATTCTTTATTTGTCTCTCGATGGAAGAATATCCTTGTTCAAATACATTCTTTTATCACCAAGTAAAGCCTTATTTTCTACCAAAGTTTTTTCAATGGCCACTTCCATTTGAACCGGTGTAGGAGTTGAAGCATGGGAGGTGAGCGCCTCTTCCGCAACTAAGGTCTTTCTCTCTTGAAATGATTCTTGATTGACACCATGTTATCTATGAAACAAGATAGGAGATACTCATCATAATATTATGGTAATGACAAAGGAAAACATAAAGATAATTCCTCTCCTTAACAAACATGATTTTCCTCTCTAGAGTGGTGTTTGCATCTACCACCGCCTGCATATTAATGAGGAACTTCTTCGGCTAGATATATGGTTCCTTTGAAGAGCCAACGCCTTTTTCATAACCTAATCTATCTCAAAAGGCTACTAAGTCTTCCTTAATCTTTTCTTTCCCCAGGGTTGGAGAAATGAATGTGTAAGTGTAATTCCTCGATCTCGCATTGAAGTGGTTTTGGACCCAATATTTAAAGATTGTATCTTTGCACTTCACCGGCTCATAACATGGGGGCTTGAACAATGAAGTGTCACCTTATATGACCTTATAGAAGATAGAATGAGCCTCAGGGGCACAAAAAATAAATATCCTTGAAAACTTTCCAAATTTTAAGGTAAACATCAAACACTTTAATTGATTGACGAAGTGAGAGCAGCCCATATGCCCGTTTCTTGTTGATAGAGCCATGTGTCATGGTAAATATGTTGAAAAACAAATTCATAGATGGTACCTTATTTTTGTACTCACACCAGTACTAGAATATATTAACAAAGGCCCGAGCTACCAGGTGCAATTGAGAAAGGTTGAAGCTATTTAAAGGATGCTTTAACTTCAACCTAGAAAGAAAGTACTCCTAGAATGATATCAAACATCCATCGAAGGAGCGACAAATACTCTTAGAACAATCAATATAGGAGACCGGCCAATTAGAAGAAGATCCCATGTCTATGTAGGCTCCCTCAAAACGGGCATAATTGTTGAAGTGGGAAACCAACCCCACCAATTTTGCATCCTCTTAAAGGTATTGAGTAGAGTCCTCCAAAGTACTAGACCCTGGTGCTTCTTCCGAACCATATATTCCAAACAACCATCAACAATTTTCCACTCGTTGCAGGCGACCTTAGAAGGTTCCAGATCTACAAGAGGCCATATATAAGGAAGGGGACCAACAAACATATCCTTATAAATGAGACCATCATGGTTCATTCCTTCAACTTCTGTAGATGAATTTTGTTTACATCGATAAACTAGAGGGTTAACTTCCATATTCAATAGAAACCCCACCAGACACAAATTTATCTCTAAGCACAATAAAGTTTGAAATATGTTAGTTAACCACTAAATGGTCAACCCTTGGTACTCATTGGTTCCAATATCACAATAGCAGAAGAAAAATAATTGTTATTGGGTATATTTATTATATTTGCAGGTACATCTCATATGTTGGTCATAACTAGAAGTTTGAAAGGATAAGAATGAATTGTAAACAAGAAGGAGAAAGATGGTACTTGAAAGAATCGAAAACGGAGATGACAATTAAAGAAGTTGACTCAGATGGTGCGATGAACCAAGTAATGTATGACCCAAAGAAGAAAAAAGATTGATGAAATATGTGTATCTTAGGCTCAAAGAAGAGAACCAGATTTTGTAGAAGAAAATAAACTTGTGGTTTGCGTAAAGGGCAAAAAGAGTTCTGAAATGCCAAGGGACCCTTATATAAAAAAGCAAGGCAGACTAATCAATGGCTTAAGTTTAAAAAAAATAAAGAGGTAAAAAACAACGACCGAATTTTTCCTCGAGAATGCAATGACATTTGACTACACTTAAGCATCATAGGAAGAAGTGTCACTCCTTAGCCAAGAAACCTAGGGCCACGTGTCAAAGAAATCATGTGACATGTCTCAATGATGAGACTATAATTTAATGTGTATGTTCCCTAAGTTATTCACATAGATTGCCAAAACTCTTTTGTTTCACCAAGCAACGACCTCGAGCCAAGGAAATCAACACAATTGTTTAAAAGGCTTTTGGCTACCATGCCACGAGAAGCCTCGGGTGAAACTTTTCTGGAATGACCAAAGGCACAATAAGAGAAAACCCACATCTGATTCAAATCTTGAACACTTCAACCAACTTTCATATATAAGGATTTCCACATGAAGAAAATGTATGATTCAAATTGACTTTCTCTAAACATTACTTTTTATTCTCTCAGTAACTTTTGTGTTAGAGTGCTAACCTTGCAGGTCATCCCCCTTTTCGCAGCACTAGAAGCATAAATCTGCCACATCAAAACAGTACCTCACCATTTCACAATCATTTCTAGTTCTGAAACAAAAAAAGAGTCGAACATATTGGATTTGACTTAACACATTCAAATATTATGTCGGGTTCTAAACTCAAACTTGTCAAGAGAACCTGCCCAAGTACGATATTGGACTAATTTTGTTGTAATTCTCCAACTTCGGGCATGGGCCAATCTTCAACCCATACACAATTGGAGGAGCTTTTATGATCGATGGCATATATAATTAGTATCGAATACGTGAATCTTGGAAATCAAGTTTGATTTCTAATATTCATTATGAATAAAACCACCAATTGGACTTCCATACAACCTAGGTCGAAATCAATATATAAGAAGAGAAGTCTCAGATGAACTTATCATTCACAATTTCACTAAAATAATAACTGCGACCCCTTACCTCTCTTTCCTAATAAGGTTATCATTTATTGAACACTACACATACATTATGATTTTTTTCACAAAACTTTGTATAATCTTTTTTTTATAAATTTTAAATCAGACCTAATTTGAACGTGCAAGTATTTACACCTAAATTCCCGTACCAACCATAACTATTGAACTTTCATTGGACGAACCTCAAAGTTCTTGTTACCTCTTTTTAAAATTGAAACTTCAACTGAACCTAGTCCCACAGATAATGAATGGTCGTCCATATTATTGCTTGTCTATAACTCTCTCTCAATATTGACTCAGACGATCCACCATAGTTGACTCCAAAGTTTGTTCCCACTTAGATTTTATGGAATAGACAGAGTTATGTTCCCAACATTTTCATAAATCCTAAAGTCAAGTCATAAAGTTGCTCATTTATGATAAGCTTGTCTTTGATCTAAAGTTCATAATTGACTCAAATGAGTTCAAACTTATACACATTTTCTTCATTACGAAGCTTGCAAGTTGCAAGTTGCAAGTGGAGATAACGTACACATCTAGAAGGAAAAAGAAATGGAAAATTATATTAGTAAAAGAGATGTCAATTATATAAACCATGGGCCCTAGTTTAAAGTTGAAAATATTGTTGAGTTTAATTTACATATTTATTATTTAATACAATCAATTATAATTGTCTCGTAGTGTAAATAAAATTATGATATATTGTCTCACTCATCTGAAGTAATATGATAATGAGTTTATTTAATATGATAATATAGTAAATGCTTAAAATTTGACACTTGATACTATTTTTTTTATAAGGATTCAATGAAACTAATTAAATTTAGATGTATTCATCCAGGCCCACCAGTCGACACAAAGCAACCTATTATCTTTCAAACCGGCACTTTCACATGCACTTATGCTTCAAATCATTTGTTTGACAAATTTGATGTAAACTAATTTAAAGTTTGCATGTGTATCATGAACAAGTATTTTGACGTACTATTGTAGACTTAAATAAAAAACAAAACTATAATGTTTTCGATTAATATATTTTAAATTTTGTTTTTATTTAAATTCAGAGGAATATTATTTACCACTATTATTAGTATGCTATTCTGTTTATTTTTAAGTCTTACATGCACTCAAAAATAATGAAAAAAATAAATAAAAGTATTCATGTTTTATTGACTAAAAATAAGCTAAACCAAACATCATTCGGTTGAATTTGGATTTTCTTCTTAGGTGCAGAAAAATCGAATATGTTAACTAATTTGTATTTTTCTTATTTAAGTGGAAAGAGTCAATTAATATTCATTCTGATAGATTTTTACAAGTTTGAAAATTTTTATATCCGATAAGTATTGATTTATTAATGTGTGTTAAATTTTTATTAGAGTTCTTGATTAGGGGCTATTTTACTTATTTGAATAATGAAGTCAAATACAAATATGAAGATAGTATTGTTGAATGATTATAATTACCATTTGTAGAAGGGCAATATGAAAAGCTTACTATTTATGAAGAAATTGCATTTACTGTTGTTTAGTTCCGCAAAATCGAATTCTGTGTCTGATGAAGAATGCGGGTTTGAACATCTACATGTATGTGATTTTATTTGACAATATGTAAAAGATAATGTTTATAATCATATTGCGAATGAGATACATGCGAAACCTTTGTGGGTGAAGGTATAGTCCTTGTATGCCTCTACATCAAGGAATAACAAATTGTTCTTGTAGAATAGTTTCATAAGTTTGAAGTATAAGGAAGGGACTTCTATTTAAGATGACATGAGTGAATTTCAAGGGCTCCTTGATCAGATGTTGTGAATAGTATAAAATTAAATAATGAACTTTTGAGACTATTTATATTGCTATTTTTACCAGAGTCTTGGAAGACGTTTCAGGTTTCTACACAAATTTTACTGCTAGAGGTGTTGTTTCTTTGGAAACAACTAAGGATGATATTCTTAATAAGGAGATGAGATGGAGGGAACAAGGTTCTTCGCCTCAATCTGAGGTACTTGTCACTGAAAATAGGGGAAAAGTCGAAAAAAGGAATCAAATGGTGGCACCGAGAATAACATAAGCTAGCCCGAGTTGTGATACAAGAATATGTTGTGTCATTATTGTCACAAAATAGGACCCATACAAAAGTATTGTTAAGTGAAAAAAAATTAACAAAGGCAAGAAACGTAAGCCTAAACAAAGAGATCATGAAGATCACAGTGATGATTGTGTTACCACTTCTACTAGTGATGATATTGTGATTCTCCATGATCACAAGTCTTTTAATATTATATTAGACAAGAGCATGTGATAGTTGACAGTGGTGCTACATTACATGTTACACCAAAGAAGGAGTTCTTCATATCTTATACTTCTGATGATTGAGTGTTGAAGATGGATAATTATGGTGTATCTAAGGTAATTAGTTTCAGTGATGTTTACTTGCAAACAAACATGGGAATGCAATTGTTGCTTAGACGTGTCAAACAAGCTCTAGACATCCGCTTTAATTTAATCTCTGTGAATATTCTTGATGATTATGGTTATGACAATCGCTTTGATTCTGGAAAGTGGAAACTTAACAAATGTAACTTGGTTATGGCTAGATAGGAGAAGCTTTCTAAATTTTATTATACAAAAGCTTTGATTGCTAGGGACAATGTGAATGCTATCAACATGGAAGCATCTTTGTGATACCGAAGATTTAGTCATATTAGTGAGAATGAGAAGAATTTTTTGGTCAAAAAGGATGTCCTTATAGAATTAAAGAATACAGATGTGGAGAAGTATTCTCATTGCATGTTTGGTAAAAATACTAGAGTATATTTCAAGAGATATCCTCCCTCAAGGAAGTCAAAGTTGATTCAATTTGTAAGTTTTAATGTTTGTGGTCAATTAAAGGTAAGTTCCTTTAAAGGTAAGTTTTAATGTTTGTGGTCAATTAAAGTTTTAATGTTCCAGGAAATATGGGTTTATGCCTTGAATACAAAAGACCAAGTGCGAGACAAATTAAAATAATTACATTCTTTAAAAGACTCATGAAAAGACAATTTGATTCCTATTGTAAGTAGTATGGTATTACACGTGAAAAGACTCATCCTAAAACTCTTCAATTTAATAGTTTAGCAGAGAGGATGAATCAAATTATAATTGAGAGAGTTAGGTGTATGCTTTATGAATCTAAATTTCCTAATCATTATTAGAGTGAGGCACTTTGCACGACAACGCATGGTCTTAATCTCACTCATATTGTTTCTTTGAATAGTGAAGTTCAAGACAAAATGTGGTTTGAAAAGAATGTCAAGTATGATCATTTGAGAGTTTTTGGTTGTAAGGCTTTTGTGCATATTCAAAAGTATGAAAGATCCAAGTTGGATACAAAGTCAAAATAATGTATCTTAATTGGCTATGGGCAAGATAAGTTTGGTTATAGGATGTATGATCCTACAGAGAATAAGTTTATCAAAATCCACAATGTGATGTTCATGGAAGACTAAATTAATTAATACATTGATAAGGGGGAGAAGAATACACCCAAGAAAGCTATCAATTTGTATAATATTGATCTAGTTAGTTAACAGTTCATAATTTGGATAATATTGGTGGTGATGATCAGAATGGTGAGACACATGACAATGTTGATGATCAACCAATTGGAGATGAGATAAATATTCCAACTAATGATGATGATGGGGAGAATGATATGTCACAGGGTGAGAATCTTGGTGAAGCTCCAGAATCATCTCAAGTTTAATTTAGGAGGTCTAACAGAAAGAGACAATCTTCTACAAGTTATAATTCAGATGAGTATACGACCTTGATTGATGAGGGTAAACCTGAGTGTTTTCAAGAGGTCGTGGAAAGTGATGAAAATCAAAATTTGTTGGATGCAATGCATGGTGAGATGAAATCGTTGCATGATAATCACACTTATGATTTAGTGAAGTTTCCTGAAGGCAAAAAGGCTTTGGAAAACATATGGATTTATAAAGGTAAGCTTAGAGAAACTATAAGTCTCTAAGGTATAAAGCTAAATGAGTGGTAAAAGGTTTTCCTCAAAGAAATGGTGTTGATTTTAATGGGATTTTCTCACCTGTTGTAAAGATGTCACCAATCAGAACCGTGTTGAGTTTGGTTTTTACTCTTGATTTATAGGTTGTGTAAATGGCTTTCCTTTATGGTGATTTGGAGGAAAAGGTCTAATTATGTAGCAACACGTTGATTTCCAAGTTAAAGGAAAATAAGATCATATGTGTAGATTGAGAAATAGTCTATATGGGTTGAAGCAGGCTTCGAAGCCAATATAAGAAGTTTGAGTCTGTTATCTGTGGTCAAGGATACTTGAAGACTACTTCAGATCATCACAATGATTTAATTATCTTGTTGTTAAATGTTGATGATATGCTTATTTTAGGGAAACATATTTCTAACATTGTCAGGTCAAGGAAAGATTTGGGCGAGTCATTTTCCATGAAAGACATGGGAGCATCTAAACAGATTCTTGGCATTATAGTCATATGTGACAGAAAGACAAAGAAATTTGGATCTCACAAGAACATTATATCGAAAAAGTGATGCAAATATTCCAAAAATAAAATTATAAAGAGGTAAGCACTCTTCTTGCTACTCATTTCAAATTGAATTCTAATGAAAGTCCTTCAAGTGAAGATGAAATGTTTGATATGAAACATGTTTCTTATGTGTCCATTGTGGGTAGTTAGATGTATGCCACTATGTGTGTAAGACCAGATATATCAAATGTTGTTGCTAAAATTAGTAAATTTTTGTCAAATTCAGGTAGATAGGTTTGAAATGTTGTAAAATGGATTTTAATGTATCTTCGCAGTCCTACATGTCTGAGGCTTTGCTTTGGAGGAGCCTACTATAGAGGGGTACTCATACTCTGATATGGCTGGAAACATTAATTCCACAAAGTACAATTCGGGTTACATGATTAAATTTTTAGGGGGCTTGAGCTTAGGCTTGGCAATACAAATTACAAATGTGTGTAGCATTATCTACCACAAAGGCAAAGTTCATTGTCATTACTAAAGCATGCAAAGAGTTGTTATGGTTGAATAAATTTTTGCAAGAGCTTGAGTTTGTTCAAGATAAATGTGTTATTTGTTGATAGTCAAAGTCCTATTCATCTTGGTAAGAATTCGACTTTTCATAATAGGCCAAAACACATTGATATGAGATATCATTGGATACATGATGTTTTGGATGATAAGTTGTTAGAGTTAGGTGAATCTCATGCAGATGATAATGATTCTAATATGATGACTAAAGCATTACCAAGAGAGAAGTTTGAATCTTATTGTGATATTGCGTGACTAACGACTTCCTTCAAAACAAAGTTTGAGCTTAGAGATATTAGCTTTGCACTAAAGTTGCAGATTTGAGTATTTTTCAGCCTCTTGTTTCTCATTCGTAAGTTAGTTTTCTTTGTGATTTTGTTGTTGTTTGTACTAATTTGTGCATCACTTTGAGACTCTGGTTTTGTTATTTAATTATAGTAGAGCTATTTCATTGGTCAGGACGACCCATGATTTTTTATTCTCACATTGAGAGTTTTCCACGTTAACATATCGGTGTTCTCTAATATCTTTATTTATTCTATTTGTTGTCATATAATTTTTGTTGATCCTCATAAATTTTTATAAATATAAAAAAATTTATATTCGTTACATATTAATTCATTATTGTATCTTAATTTTCCATCAACTTTATTATTGTTTAATTATATTCTTCTCAAATGAAACAAGTTCCCTTATAAAATTATATAGAAAAAAAAGAAAATTTAGAAGATACAATTATCATTGTGATTAAGTTAAGAATATTAAATTAAGTTGTTAATTTTTCTTAATCTATGTATACTTAATTGTTTTTATTTATAAATAATTTAAAATAAAATATTACTTAGATTCAATACAATTTGAAAAAATTATATTAGAGAGCTTAGAAAAGCTTAGAAAAGTTAAAATAGTTACATTATATAGAGAAAGTGTATAGAAAAATAAAATGAATTTCACTGTTTATTATATTTGTAAAGAGACATATTATATTTTTTTATCATAAAATACGACATACTAAATTTCTAATGTATTTTAACCTCGCGCTTTCAAGACACGTGTTAAGAAATTTATTGTAGTAATTTTCTTTTAAAGAACATTTTTGTTTGCAAAAGATAAGTTTTCATTTTTTTTCAAGAAGATAACTTTTCTTTTTTAAAATTCTTAAAGCACAAGTTAACAAGAAGACACTTTTAACAATGCAAATCTGTCTACTAGGCTTTTCATGTGCAAACCATAACTTGAAAATGAATTCTGAAAAGCAATACGAAGCTTCCAAATTCAACACAAGCTATGCCCTACGTGATGTTAAATCATAGAAGAGGATCACAAAAGAAAGCTCAGCCAGCGTATTAATAGTAGGCACCACCAAAATTCACTTTCACAAACTATACTACACTCCCATCCACATAAACGATATCAAAAATCATGATTTTTTTTTTTTTTAGTTTTAAAGTTCATTTAAAAATCTTTTCATTTGACCTATAATCTAAAATCTTGAGATTAATAGACTTTTCCAAAAAAAGCTCTTAAGATTTGTCTATTTAATGATTGAAAAACGGATGTGGTAGGACTAGGAGTCTAACATAAACTAAACCATAGATGTATCTATCTGATAGGTTAATATATTTCTAGCTATATAGAAATCTTGGTCATTTGTGAAGGATGAATTAATAGTCACTAAAAGACAATGGTGGTTTGCATTATATTTGAATAATGAATCAAATTCAAATATAGACGATGAGTTTTGATTTTATTTTTCAAGAGTATGGGAATCAAATCATTTCAAGTAAATTTGCTAAAGAAATTAATGAAACAACCTCTTTCACCTCATTTAGAAATGGAGATGAATTTGATTTTAAATGTGAAGAACGAAGGACGTTAAGAAATGTGTATAAATTTTTATCTGGGTTGAGATTTTCTTGAATGGAAAGACTTAATAATTATGTGTTCGATCTCGAGAAATTGTATTTTTAATATTTTTAAATTGGATGGCGCATCTCCATTTTCTATCAATTATATGAAAAACCGAGGTAATAGAATTAGTTTTACACTACTATAAAAAGCGTTTTTTTTACCTCAGATGTGAAATGCATAATGCTTTGACTATAGAAGCGATGTAACGAAAGGCAACATAAAATCTCATAATTTATCACCTCGACAGAATTAAAACTGAGAGGTAAGTTAAATGCACATGGGTTCGAACCCCACCATCAGCACTTTTATCATTTCTAAAACTAGCGTATCTTTCATCTCGGTTTATCTTGAAAACCGAGGGATAAGATTCTTTCATTTTTTAAAACTTTTACATTGTTTACCCAGAATATTACATTGTTTACCAAGACTATTACGTTATTTACACATAATATTACATTGTTTAAAATAAAGTCAAATTACCTAGAGAACAAGATAAAAATCAAATTCCTCAAAGATCTAGATCTAGATCTGAGTTCTTCAAATTATTGAGTCATGGGGAAGATCAAATGTTGGGCGCAAGATTATTCTCTACGGATCTAGCATGCATTTGTTTCTGAGTAAAACAAAATAAGGGTTAGATAAATAAATGAATATTCAAATATATGATTTTATGCTCAAATAAATATTCAAGAAAACAAACCTTAAATCCAAGTAATTTCTTACTCTTGCAATCCATCTTGGAGTACTTTTCAAACCATCTTTATGTTTCAAGCGGTTCATGTTTCATTTAGGTTAGATTTTCAATATTCAACATGTTTTTATAACGAATGTCGCTTAGGTTTTACAGGAATAACTAATGGCAGATTTTTTAGCGTTGATAAACATTAAATGAACGATAAAGATTTGTTTAAGGACGATGCATATAGTAAAAAAAAACTTTAACTATCTCGTCGGACGAGAAGAAAATTGAGGTGAATAAGCTGTTTTTTATAAAGTACATTGTCTACATAAAATATTAAAAATACATTGTAAAATCTGTTTTTAAATGAGAAATTTTATTTTACATGTCTAGGTGCCATGCAAGATGCTAATTTGTTTTCCAATGAGAATTTTTTTCCTGCACGCGTGCAATCCATCCCAGAGATATGTAGTAGCAACTCATGATAAAAATAGACGGTGGTGAATATTTTCTATCTTTGGGACGACTACATATAATCTAGTAAAATATGATAATAACCACCTCAGTTTTACTATAAAATTGAGTTCTTATTTTAACTATCACCTCAGTTTTAATAAAAACTCAAGTAACTATTTATTTTATTTTATTTTTTAAATTGCATTATTTATACAAAATTTTAAAAAAAAATTGTTTACAACAAATATTCAGTGATATCCAAATTTTGTTGGATACCTATTAAAATAAATATTTTTGAGTTCTCTTCTTTGTTGGTTAAGCTAAATTCTTTGTCTAATTTAAAATAGAAATAATTTTTTGCACTTACAATCTATCAACTGAGCTCTTTTCAAAGGAAGAGCTCCCTTCATTGTTGGTTAAACTCCATTCTTTGTTTAATTTGAAGCAGAAATGATTTTTTTTTTGCACTTGCAATCTATCAAATGAGTACCCTTCTTTAACTGAGGGTTATTCCAAAAAAATACAACAACAACAACATCAACACAATTATATGAGATATATTGCAAGGGTAGAATAAATATTTTGTTCAAGATAGAAAAATATTGAAGATTTTTTATAGTAAGGATCAAGGTAAAATCTGTTTAACGAGTGCTTTTATAGTAAAATCTTATTATTTTATGTCTTGGTTAAATAGAAAACTGAAGGGTTACAATATTATTTTATTTACACTTATACACAAATAGAATCATAAACTGCGATTGCTGGGAATCGTAGCTTGTACTGATTCATTTTTTCACCTCAGTTTTATAAAACTGGTGGAATTTAAGTTTTTTTTAAATATAATAAAAAATAATGCGCCTTGACTTTGTACCTCAGTTTTTCATTGTTCGAGGTGAAAGTTTCGTCATGAAAAACGTTATTTGTTGTAGTGTTATTACCTCACTTTGATATAATAAATGTGGGAAAAACATTATTATTATTTTTTTATATTTTAGTTTTAACATGTATTACATAATCTTTTTTTTTCTCATTTCAAAAACAGAAACATGGTACCTTTTGTTGATTTCTGTAACAGAAATATTGTACCAAAAATATTTATTGTTTACACCAATTGCAAAGCCAAAATGACACACTTTATAATTTTATAACAAAACTAAAACAAATGATTAACCAACAAAAGCAAAGACTAAAATGTAAATTCTTGAACGATTGTCCAAATATTTTATTTTGTGATTTGTAACCAGTCATTAAGCACCTATAGAACAACATTTAAAACCAATTAAGATAATCAACAACAACAATAATAAATCTTTAAAGCGATGATCTCAACAACAACAACACAATATTCAAACTTCAATCTCAACAACAACAATAACAACAACATTCAAACTTCAATATCAACAATATGCATCAATAGCTACAACTAACTTAAATAGTTTATAATCATATATGAATGTAACAAATAATAACACTTACTTTAGGGTTTTTAATTTTCTAACTTTTACTTCTAAAACCATACAATATATGGTATCCTTCAACATCTCTACATGTTCGGGAAAAAATATTAAGTCATATCAAATATTTACTTACTAGTTTTCTCATATCCCCTCTTGATAATCATAACGAATATCACACACATCATTTGTATTATTTTGTTTAGATGAGAGACGTACGTGTGTTGTGAAAGAAGGGGCCTCAAAATTTAAATATTGATTTTCATCACTATTAGGAATATGTTTTTCTTGTAGAACAATTGATCATATAATGTTATAAGGACCAGTGACATAAAAAAATATTTTTCTTGGGATGCCATGATGAATGGTTTATTCATATAAGTTGAATTTCGAAGATCAAATTGTGTGAATCCTAATTCATCGGTTTCTACACCAATGTTACTGTTAATCCACTTGCACTTAAATAAAGGCACTTTAGAAGTGACATAATCAATCTCCAAAATCTCCTAAATGACCCTAAAGTACGCTCTAGATGTCAGTACATGACTATTATCTTTAGAACTAGAGACGTACATGGATTCAACTTCAACCATAACCACATTATTTTGCATGGTACTACGATCTTCCTTTGATTTTATATAGAATGAAAATTTAGTCACGTCATATGCATTCCAAGTAATTACATTAAATTTATACATATATGACATTTAATTTAATTGTCTCTGATGCAATACTCTCTTTAGAAACCCTTTTATTAAACGAATTTATGAAAGTTTTGTTATGCTCTGTCAACATCAAATTTTTAATCATCCGGGAGAATTTTTCCTTGATAAGAATTTTGTGAGCGGACAAGTAAGGTTGAACTTCATCATCATTATTCAATATATACAAATATGCTTAAATAACTACATCTCGTTCCATTGTTTTCACATTTAAACCTTGTGTACCTCTACCTTCATATCCTCCATCATGACGAGACTCGAGAATTTCTATCGAGTTTGCTTCTAACAAATAGTTTGTACAAAACTTAATAGTTTTTGTTGTGATGTACCATTCAATGATTGAAGCTTCTAGTTGATGATTATTCTTTATATAACCTTTAAATATCTTCATTTATCGCTCTACCGAATATATCCACCTTAAGTAAATTTCACCACAACATCTAATCTCTCTTACTAGATGAAAAGTTAAGTGAACCATAACGTCAAAAAATGATGGAAGGAAATACATCTATAACTAACACAACATAATTGTAACCTCATGTTCCAAATCATCTAAATTTTCATAATCAATTAATTTACTACATATAACATTGAAGAATAAGAACAATTTGACTATAGTTACCCTTACATTTATTTGGTAAAATGTCATTGATAGCCATTAGTAGAAGTTGTTGCATTAAGACATGACAACCATGATATTTTAAACCAACTAATTTGAGATCTTTCACTCTACAAGTTTTTTCACATTTGATAAGTACCCTTGCGAAACTTTGATACCGTGCAAAAAAATGCAAAAACTTTATTTTCCTCTTTTAGACAGAGTGTGACTTGCTGGGGGAAAATATTTTTTATTTCCTATTTCCACTTAAGCACGACCTGCCAAATGGGTTTAATCTTACTGTAGCAGCAGAAAAATAAATGGTTTAAAGTTTCATCATCATTATGGCACAAACTATAAGTACTATCTTGAAGTATCCAAAATCTTTTCATTCTTTTCTTAGTAGCTAATTTTCCATGGCAAGCAAACCATAAGCACTGCACTGCTCTAGGCCTGGATTTGTTGAACTTAATGAGCTTTATCCAAGGCACCCTTTGGCCATCATCAATGAGCAAATTGTAGAAGGGAGTTGCTTTAAATTTTTGAAGATTCAGAGCATTGTTCCACTATTCCTGCAAGAGCATCAACTTCCCTCTTTGGTTCATAATGCCACGCAAGATCCAAGAGTTATGTGACTTAAACACATAATCCATCACAGTTGTTCCTTTAAGATAATATGTGTGAATCTACTTCACTCACATATTATTTGTCTTGCTACAAAGGTTCCACAAACACTTTAATAAGAAGACATCATTCCACACACTGAGATTAAGCAATTGCACCCCCCTTGAAAAATAAGACAACACATCTTCTTCCGAGCCACTAGAATTGTCTTGCTTATAATCTCTTTACTTGTCCAAATAAAGCTTCTGCAGATGGAATCTATCTTCTTAATCACAATTTTTGGAATAGGTAGGAACTACATCCAATATTAAGCCATGGTACACGTAATGCTCTTCACCAACTGGATTCTACCTGCATAACTAAGCATTTTAGAAGACAAGTGGTGGATCCGATCCATTATTTATTCCACCAAAGGAATGAGGTGATTAATGGTCAGCCTTTTACTAGATAGAGGAACTCCTAGATACTTGAAAGGGAGAGTTCCCTCTTGAAATCTAGATAAAGTCCTTAGCATCTCTTTATTCCTACAGTCCAGCCCTCCAAAGTAGATCTTACACTTACTAGGATTCATCACCTGACCTTTGGAATTAGAGAAAATCTTAAATGCTTTCAGCATTATTTGCATAGAAGTAGCATCTCCTCTACAAAATAGAAGGACATCAACAACAAATGTGAGATTTGTTAGCTCCAAATTCTCACATTTTGCATGATAGTTGAAATTGGGATCTCTTTGCATCTTATACATAAGCATATTCATATACTCTATAATGAGGACAAAGGGCAAAGGTGAGATGGAATCACCTTTCCTTATGCCTCTTTTTTCCTGCAAGAAGTCAGAATACTCTCCCATAATATTGAACTTGTAAGATAGTGTGGTAACACCTGTCATGGTCCACTGAATAAATTTGCTAGGTATATAAATCTCCTTCATAATACACTCTAAAGCTCCCCAATTGAACATATCATAGGCGTTTTGGAGATCAATCTGAATCATTATTCTAGGAGTTCCACCTTTTCTAGTGTACCCTTTAAGAAGCTCATAAGCAAGCATTATGTGGTTGTGTATATTCTGGTATGGCATAAAAGATGCTTAACTTTGACTTATCACATTTTGCAGCACTTTTCCCAGCCTATCAGTCATGATCTTGGATATGATTTTGTAAAATGTGGTACATCTAGCTATGGGCCTATAGTCATTCACATCACTAGCACTTCTACTTTTAGGAATCAGAGATACCATAATACTATTGAAAGCTTTATAAATCTTACATGTCTCAAAGTACTCTTTAACAATAGCAAAAGTTGCTTGACTTTGACTTATCACACTCTGCAACACTTTTCCCATATCAGTCATGGTTTTGGATATGATTTTGTAAAATGTGGTACATCCAGCTATGGGCCTATAGTCATTCACCTTGCTAGCACTTCTACTCTTAGGAATCAGAGATGCCACAGTACTATTGAAAGCTTTATAAATCTTACATGTCTCAAAGTACTCTTTGACAGCAGCAATCACATAAACTTTAATAGTATTCCAGATGGGTTGGAAAAACTTGGCTCTAAACCCATCAAGACCAGGAGCTTTCAAGTCTACTATACCTTTAAGAGCTTTGGTAATATCAGCCTCAATAATGCTTCTGACAAGAAACTCCATTTTCTCCATATCAAGCTTGTTACCCATCCTCATTGCCTATATGTCAACATGGGTGATATTGTTATCTACTTTGCCCATCAATTTTCCATAGAAGTCCAAGATTTCCTTTTCAATTTCCTTCTGCAATTGGATACTTGTACCATCATTCTTTTTCAAATTGCTCAAACAGTTGGAATGCTGCTTAACTTTAATAGAGGCATAGTAAATAAGAGTTATTTCCATCTCCTTTCCTAAGCCACTTTATTTTAGACCTTTGTTGCAAGATCTTTTCTTCAAGCTCATTAAGAGAAATAACTTCCTTTGTCAACTCCTTGACTTTGCCAATAATAATGTTATTTATTCTATTAGCACTCAAATCTTGTTGGGCTTTTTTGAGATTATCTCTAGAAGATAACAACCTTTGCTTAACATTAGAAAGAGGCTTACTGAAGCTTCTCAGATCATGCTTCAATCTCTTGAGTTTATACCAAAGAACAAACATAGGACTACCCCTTATAGGAGCCTCCTAACTTTTCTTAACCACTTCAACGTAGACTGGGAGGTCAACCAAACAATTACTAAAGTTGAAATGCTTTTGGATTTGCATATTCTCTTCCTTGCAAACCAGATACAATAAGGCATGGTCAGAGATGTTTGGAGGGAGAATCTTCAAAATAGTCTCCATGTTGTTTTAGAACCACTCAGTGTTGCCCAATACTCTATCAATTCTAGAGAATATGGTACGAACATCATGTTTGTTAGACCATGTGAATTAGTCTCTTATGCTTTCCATCTCACTTAAACCAGTTACACCCATCATTCTTTACATGTCTTCACATTCATTCTCAGTTACCAATTTTTCACCAACACGATCTTGGGCTTTAGCAACATTATTATAGTCTCCTATCACACACCAAGGGCCTTGGAGATTACCATAAAGATACTCTATCTCTTTCCACGAAATTCTCCTTTTATTTAGCTGGTTATGAGCATACACCGCAGTAAGCTAATGGTTAAAATCACCTATGTTGTCATAGACACGACAATGTATTAAAAAATGCGATAGTTCATATAGATCAATAAAAAAACAAAATTAATAATATCTGATTTTTTAATAAATTCGATATGTTTTATAATTTTTTTAATATTTAAAAAATTTATAAATCATATCTAATAGGCCAACAAAAACTAAGTTAGCACTATCTTTTTTTTTACAAATACGATATGTATTGTAGTTTTTCGGATATTTAAAAAAAATCGGTTTTACGTTTTTTTTTATATTGGATATTCGAAAAATTTGATATAAAAATGATGATTTTATATCGAATTTTTCAATTATACTATATAAAATCATAATTTTTTTTAAAACAAATCATATTTATAAATGTATTTTTGAAAAACAAGTATGTTGTGTTTTTCAAAAATCTGATAAATAATTATAAAAATTTAAAAAAACCGATATATTACACATAAATTTGATAAAAATTTAAATAAAAAACTAAAAATCAAGGATTTCATAAAATTCTGATATGCTAATTTTTTACAAAATTTAAAAACTTTTATTAATAATATTTGGCTTAAATAGTATTTTAGTCTATGTAAATTGGTGTGTTTTTATTTGTCCCTGTATTTTTTTTTGAAAATAATAATTAAATATTAAAATTATTTTGATTTTAGTTCACAAAATTCTCAAAAAAAAATCTAAAGATAAATCTGCAAGAAACCTACAGATTTTGCTGCGAATTAGAATTTTAAAAACTAAAACCAAATAAAATTCAATATTTAACGACTTTACTAAAAAAAATATAAATACAAAAACAAAAACAAAAACGCACCAACTTAACTTAGAGGATAAAAAAACTATTTAAACTATAATTTTTTTTAACAGCAAATTGAATTAAGAGGGGTACCCCAACCAATTACACGAGAAGAAAGAACCGGAAAAGTCAGCAGAAAATTAAATACATAAACCCCGGATACCTATACCATTCCAACCAAAGCAAATCATTGTCAGACTTAAAAGAAAAAGAAAACCATTCCCAAGTTCTAAACTTAACCAAATCGAGCAACTCATCGGCCTACATGCTCATTCCTTCAAAAAAGAATATTGTTTCTAAACAACCATATACTCCAACAAGTCCATGACCAAACCAATCTACCAATCTGTCACACACCCTCCGACCCCAAACCCTTCGCAAAAGTATTACAGTGATCTACCAGACTAAAATAAACTAAAAGAAAAATCATAAATCAGCCAAGAACACACCAACCTCCAAACTTTATAACTAAACTCGCAACGAAAAAAAGATGATCAATGTTTTCATCCTCTAAGAAACAAAAAGGACATACCAAGTCATGGATAGAAACGAGAACCTGCCTCCTATGTAACTAATCCTTGGTTTGAAGCTTGTTAATAAAAAGCCGCCATAAAAAAATTTGAATTTTGGAAGCTATTTTCCACTTCCAAACAACATTGATAGCCTGCAATTTTTCTGAGTCGAACACCTAAACCTCCCACTCAGTAGCAGCCAACAGTTCATAACTGCTTTTCACTGAAAAACCACTGACATTTTTCTACCAAACATGCATGTCCATAGCAGCACAGTTCGGCCACACCACCTGCAAAATTTCAGATAAAGTTTTGAATTGTTGCACTGCCTCAGAACAATCCGTAAAGTTATCCGCCAATTGAAAATTCCACACCCACTTTTTGTCACACCACTCACCCGCATCTCTCACCAGAACATCAGGATTCAGAGCAAAATAGAATAAGTTCTGAGCAAGAAGCGAAAAAGACGAATTTCCTTTCCAAGTGTGCTTCTAAAACCGGATGGAATTCCTAGCCCTTAAGTTTAGTAGAAACTGCCGAAGAAAACCAATTGCACATGTTAGAATCTTTCGAGCACATACCAATTAAGTCTTTCCACCAAAAGGAGATATGATTTCCCGTCGCCACAATAGGTTCATTCTTCATCTGAGCTTGCACATCACCATAACGAAAAGCTAGGATTTTGAACCAAAGTGAATCGGTTTCGATTAGGACTCTCCACTTCCATTTACTAAGCAAAGCCAAGTTGAATTTCCCACATTCCTTAACCCCTAATCCACCTCGATTTTTCGATTTTCAAACGTTTGACCAACTCACCCAGTTAATCTTCTTCTTGGATCACTCCCTTGGGTGCTTTGTAAAAAGAGAATTGAAATATCGGAAGATTCGTCAAGACGACATTCAACATCACCACTCTGGCTCCTATTGACATTTGTTTTCCCTTCCACTTAGTTAATCTCTTCTTCACATTGTCAACTAAGTGGGTCCAGGTTGCTTTCCTTCTTGGGTTGGCTTCCACTTGAATGCCCAAGAAGTTAAAAGGGACTAAACTGACAGCACATGCCAAAAAATTTGAAGCAGCCGCAGAACATCAGCATGAAGATTAATCTCATACACCTTACTCTTATTCAAATTTACACACAGCCCGATGCAAGTTCAAAACCACGCAATAAACCCTTGATTGTCCATAAATTATTCAGCTTACTGTCACAAACCAAAATTGTGTCATCAACAAATTGAAAAAATTCGATATGCAAATTATTATTGAACTTAAAACCCTGAAACTTGTTATGGGATATTACACTTCTCATTAAACTATAATATTTTAATAAAATGGTACACGGAAGAGAGTATCATGTGCAAATAAAAGAGTGGTAGGAAAAATTCTCAAGTCTGTATCTTATGCTCTTAGTGAAGGCCTGGATAAATCAATTGGGCCTTTCAATTGTACGCCTTTTGAAAAGAAAATTTATATCTTTTTATGTATAAATATTTATTATAGATTGTAAAAAACTTAAATTAATTAAAGATAAATTGATAAAAAAAAAAATAACTATTCAGTTGAAAATTACAAGAAATTATTCAAAAAAATCTTATATCAGGTAATATAAATTTAATGATATGAAAAATAATAATAAATAAATGGAATTGAGTGAAAGTAAAAGTATCAATATATTATTTAACTATTTTTAGGATGGAATTGGAACAAATAAAATGCTAATTTCATCCCATACATAATAAAGCATCTTCAGAACCCATGTCAACAAAAGTCCAATATAGCCTGAACTGGTGGGTCGAAAATTCATTTTTTGAACTAAAAGATAGAGAATACTATATACACTTCCTTTTTTGTAATACTTCTCTTGTAGCTAAACATTTTGTCTTTCAAAAAAACTCATGTATTTTTTTTTTGTCTCAATCAAAAATACTCATGTTAGATAGTTTAAAAATGTGTTTGAATGAAAACAGAAAATGTAATATTTTTTAAGAAATTTAAAATAATTTTGACAAAATTCATTTATTTGAATAAGAAAATAAGTAAAAATAATAAAAATTTATAAAGTATTTTATTTAAGTTAAATTTAATGATTTTAAAATGATACTTAAAATATAAGGATTTGAAATATATCCTATATTCCATAGAATGTCAATGTCAATTTTGATATTATTAATATTTTAAATTTTACAAATAGATCTAAGTTTTACAAATGGGTCCTAATTTTTTTTTTTAATTGCAAATTCATCCTTAATAACTTTTAAATTTTAGAAATTGATTCCTTTGAAATATCAAAATTACGACTTGGTCTCTATTTTTAAAATTTTTAAATTGATCCAAATTTTTTTAATTTGTAAAAATGAATCCAAAAATTTAACAATAAATAATTTTAATAATTTATCCAAACAAAAGAACTAAAAAATAACTGAATTTCAATTAAATTATTAATTTTTTTTATTATTTTAAATTATTTAATCTTTTTAACTATCTCATCCAAGTATAATATAAGGGTGTATTTGTCTTATTTTGTTGGTATAAATTGAACATTCTTTGTACGCAATTGCGTAGATTAATTATAAAATCGAAAAATAAGAGTGTGTTGTGTAATCTAATTTTTACTCTCTTTTTAAAATTTATGTCGAACAACATTTTAAAATAATTTTATTTTATATTTTTATATACGAATGGGATATAAGAAACTTTTCAAAAGATAGAGAGTTTTTAAGTTGAGTTAAGTAAAATTTTAGATTACAATTGGATACTCTTATTCAAAAACTATTAAAGATTTTTAAATTATCAAATTTGGTCATGGATAGGAAACCTCAAATTAATTAGATATATAAATTATTCATATCTAGATTTAAATTTGGTTATTAAAAATTGATTAATTATTAATATGATTTTAACAAAACACATATTTTAGACATGTTATTAATATGATTTTAACCAAGTCCATATTTTAGACATTTTATTAATATGAGTTAAAGGTGGTGGAGGCTGACACTAAGGTGGAGACTCAGGCTAACATTGAGGTGATGACTCGGGATGGCGAGGAAATGGAGGAACAACTGAGATGGAGTCGATTGTACGTACAAATTAGGGTTTCCCTAGAGGGTCTAGTGTTTGTTCTTTTCTCCGTGTATGCCGATCATGTGACATTTTGACTATGTCAAAGAGAGGTATAAATATATTATTTTATGTTTTATTTATTTATTATTGTTTAATTGAAAATAACTGATGGTTTATACTTTAACTGCTACAGAATCGCCTGCCGTTGAAGGTGTCCACCCATTGGAGGGGAGTCGAAGAATCGCCTGCTCGACGCTTAATAACTTACTATTTGTGAGATATTTAAGTCATTACTACTTAATTTTATATTGTGCTAGCAAGCTTTATAAGGTTAATTTAATTAGGTTTTTACTATTTTTAGTATAATTAACATGGAACACAATGCTCTATTTTATGAGTTTTATGTGTTTGTTACTTTTCTAGGACTACTTTGGTGTTAAATTTTGGCACGACACAAATGTTGCATCAATTCAACCTCACTTCCCATCAAGACTTTGAGCTAGAAGATGCTGTAAGGAGTACAGGTTCTCAATATTATGGCAAACGTGACATGATTCTGAAGAAGGAAACACTAGTGAGCTGAAAAAACTGAATGGATAAATCAAACAATACAAGACAAAACATGCAAAAGCTACTGGATGCTAAAGTTTACATGTTGCTTGTATGTTTGTGCAGCAGGCCTGCCATAGGATGTGTTATCCCCTACACGCTGAATTTTACTATCAAGTACGAGTACAAGAGGATAAGGAGAAGGAATATGTTGATTTTCCTTGGCCAAAGTAATAGACAGTTATAAGGCACATGACTCAATGATCAAATGAAACCATAAAGAGCGGAAACATATTATAAAGACCACTTTGAAGATGAAAGAACTTCAGAAGTTGAGAGATTTTAGAAATAATAAATAAAATATTTTATTTATAGAAAAATAATTCTGAACAGAAGTAAAAAGATTCTTTCATTCTACCTCTCTTGAAGAATTGTTGCGCTACCAGGCGTGACAACAAAAGTTGTCTCCTGGTGATTGAAAGATTGTAAGGAGTATAAGTGTTACACTTAGATTTACATTTTATTTTCATGAAGTGTTTAGAAATATTAACTTTGAGAACTTGTGTTGCTAACTGCGGTATTTCTTTTGCTCACCATGAGGTAAAACTCTTTATGTTGAGAACTGTGAGGTTTAATGAAAAGTAATATTTTGTTTTTAATAATGTGATTTAAAAGTGAAGCTTTTTATCATGTGATATAATGTTATATATTTGTTTCTCTACTTGATTACCTTAGAAATAGGTAAAAGTTGGTTAATAAATGAGAGATTTAGTGATTAGTGGAAATCATGATAAATATGGTTGAAAATAGTAGGATAAAGATATTCACTAGAGTAGTCAAATTAGACATAAAGGACTACAACCATAAGGAAAATCAGAAGTTAAACAAGACATACTTTAATGTTATTCTGAGACCTAGAGATTTGTTCCCCTAACTTAATGCATACACTTTAATATTGTAGACATGTACCACTATATCACTTTCTGCATCATCTATCATGATAGATCTCATGAGACACGTACAAGATATGAAACTTGTTAAATGGAAAATTTCCTAACATGTCTCTCACTATTGATTTAACTTTTTTACTCTTATATATTACTACTCAACCTGAATCTATGACAACTAACTATTATTGTCATCTTTTGCTCATGACTATTCACAAAGTTTTACATTGAGAATCAAAGTTATTACAATCTCTATGAGATTGATACTCTTACTTTTACATCATTTGCTACTATTTGACTATGTATATTTGCACATATAAATGACACAACAAAGCTTCATTGTTATGTGTGTTTGTTGAGCGATGACATAAGGAGACATCCTCCTTTCATCTTCCATTTGTTGAGATGATGATTACCATGTTTCGCATCGGTGATATGGGCTCCACACTTTCAAATCTTTATTTATCTTCAGCTCAAACTTACCGAACATAATCTTCCATTCATTATCGATTGATGACGAATGATACTCGATCTTAACCATCTTTCTGTTGTTGTTATGGTGCACAAGATTATCCAATTTGGATTTCAAAACAACGAGAGGGGTGCCCTTTGTGAGCCTAAAATCAATTGAAAGTTTCACGTCGTTGAAGTCCACAAATGCAAGATAATAATATTTGGACATTTTCATATGTTTTCTTTAACAACATATCATGCATATTTATACAAATTTTAAATCAATATGAACCATACAAAATTATTGGTGTAATCTCAATCTTACAAAAGTATCGCAAAATCACAACCGTTGAAATTTAAAATCTATCAGATTTTTTAGTTTTATGGGAGAAATCTGGTAATTATATAATATTTATAAAAAAAATTAATAATCTAAGAAGCTTTTTTGAAAAAAAAAAGATAAAATAATGTTGTCAAATTTTTCAAGTTTATGGAAAAAAAATCAATTTATCAATGGTGTTTTTGAAATACACCAATAAAATTCGACACGCACATCAATTTTTTAAAATAATTCAGTAAAAATGTATACCAAATTTCTTTATTAAACTATCAGAATTTTCGTGTGTCTAACACATTTGTTATTTGTTTATCGAAAATTTTACACGGTTTTTCTTGAGTATTATTAATATTATAAAAAAATAGGGTTACAAGTCAAATTTAAAAGATGCAAGATAAAATTCTTCAACTTAAAGGATAATCAAACTAAATCT
This sequence comes from Lathyrus sativus, assembly GCA_963859935.3. Lineage (NCBI taxonomy): Eukaryota > Viridiplantae > Streptophyta > Magnoliopsida > Fabales > Fabaceae > Lathyrus > Lathyrus sativus. The sequence goes on along the minus strand of OZ012741.1, from coordinate 591,318,772 downwards.
ATTCCATTTAAATCTATTCCATTTATTTAGGAGAGCTTCTCACATCTCCATTCTTAAATAAGAAAGTCGTTTTAATTACTTATGGTGTATTTTAGGGCATTACTTATGCCTCTCATTAATAATAAGATTCCTTTCGCTACAAAAAAAAAAATTATAAAAGTCGTTCGTTTAGGATTGTACAACACACAGAATAGGTAGAGAGAGGGCTATGACATTACACTCGTCAACAATCCATACTCTTAAGTATTTTGAAAAATGTAGAGAACCGGGCAAATTGAATCTTCATTTATTGAGCAATGTGGTCCAGTCCAATAAACTTTAACTATGACGTTACATACTATAGGGCAGACTGCCTTTCTGCACATTCAATTACGTGTCCACATTTGTCTATCCGAAAATGTTACATTACATGTCTCAAGTTTATCAAAGGCAAGGGTTCTGCTAAAGTAAAATCTTCATATGTCTTGTATTTTTTCAATGCCTGAACGAGTGAAACAAGTACGAGTAATAAAGAAACGAAACAGGAGACAATACGAGACGTTACACTTCGGTCTGTAAGGGATTTCGAGCCACCATTAAATGCAAACAATAGATTAAAGTTTTTTTTCCAAAATAAATTGATACATATATAGTTGCACACAACTTTAAAAATTAATTATTGATAAATTTGTAGGATAATCTATAAATCTTTTTCTAACTATTAGAACAGTAGCTTGTATCTAGTATTGCATTATGCATAATGTATAAGGATGATTATATAGTTTATAATGCATGTGGACATAATTGAGATTGAGATGAATGGTAGCATAAGCTTAGCATGCGTAGATTGCTGTTAATACTAGGGCATTGATTTGTAAAAAATTCACTCATTAGTGCATAGTTGATCACGAGCGTCCACATGTTTGAGATGATAATAGAGTTGTCATTAAATTTTATTTATTCGGAAAGAAAATGAGAAATATCGATAAAATTCTTTATAAAAAAAGAAGTCCCAATCAAATTTGGATTTGAAAGTCAATTATGCGAGGAGAAAATATTAGCATCACTCGTATGCGTTGTACTCAATGAGAATCATTAAGATAGCTTTGTGAATGGAAATTAACTTTCATTATTTGCTTTCTTCTAGTTATTAAAAGTTTGAGAGGAAAAAAATAACACTACAAGAAAAAAGGTGATTTGCGACACATAAGTTGCGGCATTTCCCACAAAACTGCCCTTATTCATGGGCTACGACAGTTGTTCCGACAGATAAGGTCAACTGTTGTAAATTTTTTAAGCATGTTGAGTAACATAATTGCGACACTTACAAAAGAATTGTCCTCTTTCCACACCAACGACCGTTAGGACGTATTATCGCGACTATTTTGGCCAATCATCACCTATGTTCAAAATTATTTAAATAACCTTTTATAAATATCATTTTTGAGATTTTTTTTATAAACAAAATATATAATTTTAACAATAAATATTTATGTTATTAGAGTTTAAAAATAACTTTTTTTAGTTAATAAAAAAATTAAAATCAATTTTTAGTAATTAGGCATGTTTAACGATTAAATCAAAATTAATATTAATCAAAGTGATTCAGTTCAGGTAGAGCAAGTTGAGGCCAGGGATGCATCAGAGCTCAGTGATTCACAGGATGATAGCAATCAATTGGATGATGAAGAAATGAATGTGTAGAAGCAGGAAAACTTAGAGATGAAGTCACATGAATCAATTGAAGAGAATCAAGCGAAAAAGAAGCTATGGGTGGATATGATCAATGACAATCAGAACCCTGTGAAAGGTTTCACCATGGAATTTATGGCACCCAAAGTTGTCAATGGTGAATTAGAGATTGAAATTGAAGCTACGGACATTGAATTTGAAGTCAAATTTTAGGAGTCAGCATTAATCATGTAAGTGTTGGGTGATGATTTGAGTATGAATGTGGTCAAGCAATTCATGATGAAGCAATGGAATTTTGTGCAGCTGTCGGATATGTTCTATAATGACGAGGGGTATTTCATCCTGAGATTCCACTCATTTCCTGACAATGATTCAGTGCTGATGAAGGGCCCATACACTACCCATAATAGGCCTATGCTACTACGAGAATGGAAGCCATATTTTTGTATGAAACATGACATGCTTCGCACTATTCCTCTTTGAGTGAAGCTTCCACAATTACCACCGCATATGTAGGGTGTGAAGAGTTTGAGTAAAATTGGGAGTTCAATAGGGACACCACTTCTAACAAATGAATGTACTACGAATAAACTTAGGGTCTCTTATGTGCAAATTTTGGTTGAGGTTGACATCACAAAAGAGCTGAAGCAAGAAATTACCATATGTGATGCTGAAGGCACAAGGAGGAAACAAGTCATTGAATATGAGTGGAAACCTTTATATTGTATGATATGTCAAAAAATAGGACATAACTGTGACAAACAAAGGAAACCTGTCAGGGAATGGTGACCTAAAGAGATTGAACCTAAGGTTGTTATAATGACAAAACAAGGTGATGAAGATAAGGATAGTATGCGAAGCATAGTTCATGAATCAACCATAGGTTAGGAAGATAATGAAGAAAATGTTGAATGGACCAAAGTGGCTAACAGTGGAAGAGACAAAAGGAAAGCTATGGGAAGTGAAAACAACATAATTCAATGTTTGAATGGTTTTGGGCTACTAGGGATCTTGAATGATCCTCTAGTATGTCAAAACAAGGTTCCATGATTGTGTCATGGAATGTGAGGGGGCTCAATAAACTGATCAAGACCAAAGAAATTTGCTCCCGCCTTCTAAATCTTGATCCTAGGGTTATTATTTTGATTGAAACTAGGGTGAAAAAGAACAAAGCTGATAAAGTTAGAAGTAAGTTGCATCTCAAAGGGATGTTCATAGACAATAATGATAAGCATGACAATGGGAGATTATGGATATGGTGGAGCAACGAGGAGGTGGAGGTTAGGAAGGTTTTTTGTTCTGTTCAAAACGTCTATTGTGGAGTGTATGATCTAAATGGTTGTTTTCTCTTCTGGATAACTGCTATCTATGGGCTTAACTACTTAGAG